>JANXHW010000002.1:157012008-158419508 GCA_026170595.1 Plestiodon gilberti rubricaudatus
TCTGACTTGTACAAAAGTGCAGTTTGATCTTTGCGGAAATAACAGGATGTGGAATATATGAATGTCTGCTAACAAATCCTGGCACAAGACACTTATTGTTTCAGGTTCAAATCCCTGCTCAGCCATGAAGCTTCCTGGGTAATCTTGACCTTGGGCCAGTTACTATCTCTCGGCCTCACCTACCTCACAGGATTGTTGTGAGGACAAAAGGAGGGGAGGAACTAGGTCCCTGAGCTCTTTGGAAGAAGGGCAGTATAAAAATGTGAAAAATAAATTGTACTTGTTGATTGCAGAAAGGAGGGGCATACAGTAGGTATTACACACGTGTATCTTGGTGTATCCCACACCCTTTACATTGCAATGAAATGGTCTGAGGCTCAAAGCATGTAGAACAGTGTAAAATCCAACAATTGCCTAAAGAGAAGTCTTGAGGAAAACCAAAGATCCAATATTAATGATCTTAAGTTTCTGGTTCCTTTATAAATTTGGAGCAAGGAGAGAATAGCCAATTTAGTTCTTTGCTCTTACAATGTAAAAGCATTAATCTTTTTTGTTACCTTGTCTCAAATGTCTAGTTTCAACTAAACATTATTTGTTTTGTCCTTCATTTCCCCCCCAGTTGTAAAATTCTTAATTAGAAACCCTCCCTCCCCCCCACACACACACACTAGTGGCTTTGTAACATATAACAGGTCTGTGGCTTGTTGTCAAGGCGCCCTGGAGACAGACTGTTTCTCTGGGATGTTGGCAAGATTTCTCTTCTTCATAGAAACTCATTCTCTGGAAATGCCAAAGGACATTTCTTTGTCACTTGTGACTGCTAGAGAATTTAACCCTAAATATCATACTGATGGAACAGCATAAGGCAGGCTGAGGTGGGGAGATGCCCAGTTGCAAAACCACAGGTTTGGGGCAGAAGAACTGTAATTCTGTGCTCGGGTTAAGATGCGGGTCTGTCTTTTTATTATGATATTTTTACACCCCCAGTCTTAAAAAATCAGTGATATCTTTTAAAATTAATTTGTTTAAAATTAAAAATAAGCACCAGTGGTTAAAAAAAAAATTAAGAGGAGATCTGCAGCTCCTGTACACCTGTTTAAACCAAATGGTTCCACCATGGACATTTTTTTACTCATCTTTGTAGACTATCCTGTTAGCTAAACGGCTCAGACACAGTGAGTGAGAGCCACAGAAACCATAACAGTCAAGAAAATGAGGGTTTGTCTCCTTCCGAGTTTAGCTCCTTCTCTGCCGACAAATATAAGGGTCAGGATGGCATGAATCAAAGCCTCTGTAAATACAAAGTGGACGTGGATAGTAGAATGTTTGTAACATGAGCTTATGAGCTATTTGGGCTTATGAGCTATTTGGGGAGAAAAAGTCTTTCTCCCAGGAGAATACAATGCTGCTCATGATGTTAGTACTGCCCTGAAACAAGGAAGATTCAAATCTCATTGCTATTAAATGGTAAAGTGTGACGATGGAGCATTTTCCTCCTTTCCATAATGACTGTCCCACCCTGTCCAGTCTTTATAGCAGTCTGTTTTTGAAGCATAGCATAGAGCACTTGCTTACGGCCAACATATTGTCCGAGTTTTTCAGGCAAATACTCAAGTCAAAGTGTCATGCCCAAGGAAGGGACAGTGTGGTGGTGCACAGTGTTGCCTTGGAGGAAGACTTTTTGGAGAACAGCCTTTTCTTTCTATTTGTAGCTGCATTTTATCTTTAATTTCCTTACTAACATACATTTAAGAACCCATCTGGACCTAGTTGGATGTTGATCAGATAATGCCTGCATTTTGGCAGTTGTAATGTAACGCAAAATGTAATGCAAAAAAAGTAATGCAAAAGTTGGGCAACATCTGACCTCTAGCCTGCTCAAGAACTCTACATAATTTTTGTTAGTTTTCCATGCTTAAAAACTGCTTTACCACTTGCCTGCAGTAGGAAGTCAAAAGATATGACAACTCTGTCTTACCATGAAAACCAGTGAAATGCTGACTTTGGACATATAGCAATGCCAAAGGCCTTGAACCACTAAAGTTAGCAGAAATACTTAACTGGCATTGGGGGTATTGAACGTACTTCTCATTGTGCCAGGCAGGGTTCCTTGAATATTGATTTGCCATAAATTCATGATACATGTAGAGAAATTGCATTTGGAGTTTGAAAGGTGGCTTTGAAGATCTGCTGCTTTCCATAGCATGTGTGATTGTCAGTTTGACTTGAGAAAAATCAGCTATTTCATTGTTGGGATTTTATATTTCTGCTGTAGTCCTTGCATGTGAGCCAGCACTCACCTCTGTTCTAAACGTATGTTACAGATATGGGGCATTAAATGGCTACGGGGAATGTTCCTTCCTTCTTTCCAGAATTATGCCTTAGAATTTGCTAAGGGTTGAGCTTCATGCAACATAGTTTACAGCATTGTGCAAACTCTTGCACATCTCCCAACATGCTTGCTTTCTTCTCAGCCTTCAAATACCACTGACAGAAAGTGCATGGAGAGTGTCTGTCAATGTTACCGTGTGTGTGTGTGTGTGTGTGTGTGTGTGTGTGTGTGTGTGTGTGTGTGTGTGTGTGTAGGATCTGAATACAGCCATTGAAACAACATGAATGCAGTCACTTGACTTGCTAAAACCCTTTAACGCTGTAAATTGATCTAATGATCATTCTCTATTTTCAGCTTCCTTCTCTGAGCGGGTAAGAAACATGTCACCTGATGAGATAAAAATTCCTCCAGAACCATCAGGTAGATGTTCCAACCACTTACAGGTGAGCGTTTTCATTTGTTGGCTCTTGATTCTGTTTTCTTAGCACAATCTAAAAGATACTGCATTTGGTTACTGTTGTTAAAAATGACACACATTCTATACAAAGGTTGTCTATGGCCATTTTCCCTCCCAGGTCAACTGGCTCAATGTTATTGCAGCTCTTCTAAGGCAATAGGCATGGATACAAATGCAGTGGACCTGTAACTGCAAGTGGAACAAAGCTTTCCCACTTCCATCTTGCTGTAACCCTCTGCCTCCAAAATCTGTTCCCGAGGGTTGGAGGACCTCCAGAATGAGGTTCAGTGTGGCACATGAGGGAAAATTGGCAGAAATCTGAGACGTTCTTCCCTGCACTTGCCCACCTCACTCAAGTGGAAATACCTTCTGCTCATACAAGGGTTTTTCTGACTCCAAACCAGCATTTTGTTCACACTGACTTCCCTTATTATGGATTTCCCTTATTAAACTGGATTTAAAAGGTATAATGTGGGTCATTATGACGCCCAATTTACATGCTTAGTATCTTCAAATTTGACCAGTCTCTAATAATGGTGCTTCCACACATTCAGCTGTAGTATATATGTGGCAGCATGACTTCAAATTACAGGAGAACAGTTAACATGCAATTCTCCCAAATCTTCTTCATTCACTTTACCATAATGCCTAACAGGAAGAAAGCATATCCTCTGTGTGAGTGGTACTTATTTGTTTTGTCTCTGAGCCAGCACCAGAAGAAAAAAAAAAAAGACCCAGCTGGCAGCACATGAACCTTTGACTCACTAGTGGCATATGGAATGGTGACTCGCTGATGGAAGCACATGCACACTGTGTCCACACGTCCTAGGAAGCTGCTCCAGGCTGCATGTACCCAAGCATGCATGCAGCACAATCTTGGGGTTGACATTTGCCACAGTGGGAAAGTTTAGTGATGGAGTTAAGGGCTATACACAGAGTTGGGCCAGTGGTACACGCTTAAATCTGTCATCGAAAAACTGCGGGGATGGGGAGCACCTCCAAGATGACGCCACAATTGTGCATGCTGGCAACATGTATCTGATCCCATTTTGAAGGTACTGTCCTTCCTGCTGCAGATTTTTCAGCCCTGCATATTAGGACATCTTGGTGCTCAATTACCTTGCCTAGATAAGGAAATGGGGCTTGAGTGAACCTGGCAGTGGTTGCCTGAGGTGTATAGTAAGCAGCCGTACGTCTCCCACATCTGCCAGCCACTGCTACTTATTTCCTCTGGAGAGATGTGAAATGCAGGCAGGAGGTGGCACCCACTTACTCCCACTCATTCCAGGATCTTTGCTCATTCTGTTCCTGGCCTATTAAAGTAGAAAGGTCTGTCTCTTTAAAAAAACAACAACCTCTAACTGGATTCCAGCATAGCATATTGTCTTATCCAGTGAGAGGATCAGATTGAAAAGCTGGAGTTCAGGATTTTTTTTATATTGTCATTTCTGTCTTTTGGTTAAACTGGCCCAGGCAGTAGTGACTTGTGTTCCTCCTTCACCTACATATGACTGAATGATAAAAAGAATTTGGCTCTTAAAGGCAGGAGATAGAAGATTTTTTCCGAGGATAATTTTACTTCTGGTCTAGCTTGGCAGAACAGTTTGAATATATAAAACATTATCCTCCTTTTTGTTTTAGTGTGTGCACACACATGCAATTTTCACACAAGAGAGATCATACTCCCTTCTGCCATTATCAATTCAGAGATAGGTGTACTTAGTACTAAATAAAGCCAAATTTTGTATCTAAAGAAAAAACACAATTTAAGTAAATTTAAGTTTTAAAATAGTTTAGAACAGTGGGTCACTTCCTGATTTCTGGTGGGTCCCAGGTGATGGAAAGATCAGATATGTAATTGCCACAAGCCCTGAGGCTATTCAAAAATCAGATAGCTGCTAATTGCCCTTCAAAGAGCTAAGCTCCTGCAGTTTGTAAGCTTGTATAGGGAGATAAATGTTTGAGCATCTGGTAAAGCTAGGTGGGTCCTGATAAGAGTGTCATTTTAAAAAGTGGGTCCCGGTGCTAACAATTTTGAGAACTACTGGTTTAGAATTTTTTGGAAAACTATAGGTGTGACAGCAACAACTAAGACCTGTACAGTCACTGAAGTGTGCCAGTTGCTTCCAGGGTGCCATGTTTAGCCCTGCTCCAGTTACTGAGCCTTCAGTAGATGATACCCCCATGCTGGTGTGGGAGTTGGGGCATTTCAGAAAATGAGACTTTTGTCAGGGGCTTCCAGGAAGTCCCATAATTAATCCAGTAAATGTATGGGACAGGCAATAAGATGCATGGGAGATGTCTCGCTGAAGTGAGCTGTCATCTCTGTCTTTCACAAATGCTGCCTATATGTTTCAAAACTTTCTTCTACAATCATCAGGTCTAGACATTTTTCATTTTTAAATCAATAACATGAATCTTTCATGGATGCCAGTGAGTTTGTGTCTGAATAGTAAGGGAAGCAATTATAGTAATCTGCTTCATAGCAAAATAGCATAGCTAGTCTGTTTCATAGTGTATTGTGGTTCCAGAGTAAAATTACTCTGTGAATGTTTGCATATCAGTCCTACTTGCAGAAACTAACAGCTGAAATATGTAGCCCTTTGGGGAATGCCGCATAATGGCCCTCGGTGCCTGAATTGGACCAACTTGAGGAGAGGAAAGGATTCACAGTGCTGGGCAGATGAAGATGTCAAAGTGATGAATAACTGTTACAGGGAGGATATATAGAACAATCAGTTGTGCCTGTAAATTTTGGTAAGACAAACCACAGTACACAATGTAACCTCTTGCCTCTGTGTGAGGTGTTCCCTGACACACCCTTAAAAAACAAAAGGCAAGACAGTGGCCTGAAATGATTAAGCATACATATGTTTGAGGATTGCAGTATTCTGGTGTGAGGCTCTGAATAAAGATCTAAAGGTACTAAAAGTTTATCCTTTTTCCACCAAAAATTGCTTTAGTAAAGTAGGAACAAATCAAACTTTGGAGCAGAAGCCAGACATTTTAGTCAAAACTATTACATCAGAATGGATTTGCATGCAGTCAACGTAATTAGTGCTTCTAAGTTTCTGATATTGTACAAAGGGAGATTTCCGACAGGCTTGTTAGTTCACAGTTCTCTCTCTTCTCTCCTGGCTTTTGCTTGGGCAAAGAATGAATATGGTAAACCTGATATTTAAGCTGAAATGCTTCTTGAAGTGATGTTGCTGTCCTAGTTTTCTCTCTGTGACAATACCTGCCTAGGTTATCTACACCAGAGGTTCTCAATCTGTGGTATGGGTACCCCTATGGGTACGCAAACCTCTTGCTGGGGGTACGCCAAGCCCTGCCCCTTATCTGCCCCAACAGCAGCTAATTAAGTGTTAATTAACATGGATTTTAAATTGTAATTATTTTCGGTGCCCTTCTGGAAAATGTACTTTGGTGGGAGGGAGGAGTTGATTTTGGGAAGTGTGACTTGGAGAAAAAAAGAGATCCTTGCATCCAATTAATTAGCAGTTAATTAGCAGGAGGTACTTCAGAAAATTGGACCATGATAGGGGGTACCTGGGCCTCCAAAGGTTGAGAACCCCTGATCTACACCAATAGGCATTTTCAGATTAACATCTACAGCACCTACATAAATAATATTTAAGTTCTCTGATCTTAGTGATTTAGCAAACAAGAGTTGGCTTTTCATTTACTACTGGTGCAGTCTGGCACATGAGCCATGTTCTCCACAATCCTATGCATGTCTACTCAGAAGTAAGTCCCATTGTGTTCAATTGGGCTTGCTCCCAGGAAAATGTGCATAGGATTGCAGCCGTTTTTACTGGATTTCCCTTGGAAATAGGTCTGTCCAACTGAGACTTCAGGAACTGCAAAATAATGTAAGAGTTGTTGCTGTACTGTATAGAATGAATACTATATGCTGATTCCATAAATCTGTATCTCTTTCCTAATTATCCTCCTAACATGTGGCCCAGAACTTAATGTATTTTAGGAAATGGTGCATTATGTATGTTCTCTAAACAGATTCCCGGTGGTGGTAGGGAGACAGGTGTAGAAGCCTGCATGGCGCTGATTGCACCATAGAATGCAGAATACGACCTCAGATTTTTTTAAAAATTGCTAGCTCTGACAAAATTGTGGGGAGAGGTACTCTTGTATCTTAAAAGCCACCAAACTCTTTTTGTAGGGGGAGGGAGTTACTGTTTTAATTTCTCTTTCAGCACATATATTTTCACTGTGAATCTATCTGGAATATTATTCCTTTGCATTAATTCCATTTCCCTTTTTATATATAGGACAAGATACAAAAGCTGTATGAGAGGAAGATAAAAGAAGGAATGGACATGAACTTTATCATCCAAAGAAAGAAAGAGTTCCGCAACCCCAGGTAAGAATCTCTTTAGAGCTATAGCATTGCATGTTGCCAGGCACTGGATTTGATGAACACCAGATGCTCTACAAGCCACTTCTAGACCTGTGCGGTTGCTGTCTGATAATAAATGCCTAGCCCTCAGGGGGCTATTCACATATTATGCTATATCTGAGTACAGTTGTCTGTACCTGGGTACCCATGTGAATGACTGTACCTGCACTCATTTGTACAGATCAACAGCCCATGCACAGCGTATGTAGATTGTACCTGTGTTGAATGAAGCATATGAATAACTGTACCTAGGTATAGACTAACAGTGATTGTACTTGAATACGATCATAATGTGTGGATGTCCACACAGCCTCACTGGTCTGTACCTAGAAAATGTCCTGAGAGCAGGACGAAACGTCTGTGTCTGATATTTGCCTTTGTATTTGAAGAAATTATCCCGTGTTTCTTCGTTTTTGGAATCCGTGGATATCTGTGTTTTTAAGTACGTTTTACTGGCACATATTCTATTTTTCTACATGGCTTTTTTTACCCATAAATCCCTTTTCTTGGAAGATTGTCTCGGGCCATGAAAAATTTCGCTCAATATTGATAGTCCTGAAGAACTTTCTGCTCTGAATTGTCTTTGCCTGCCTATGAAGACCAAATCAGATGTTGCATGGAGTTCATGTTACTTTTTATACCTCTTTTATTTTAATGAACATCAATGTACTGAAACGCCATGTTTGTTCCTAAAACAGAGTTAGGCTAGGGCTTAGTTGTCACTGAGGTGACCTTGGCTGAGCTGTTACCACTTTAGACTGCAAGTGAGGGCTGACATGATTTTGAAGGCTCCTCTCTACACCAACAAACACAAAAAACACCTCGGCATACAGAAAGTTAAAAGGGTTAGAACCCTAGAGAAGGTTTCAGTGAGAGCTAGGCAGAGCAAGGTTAGGTTTGAATAAGAATCTGAAACGCTGGAAATAAGTATATTGCAATGCTTTTTATTTTCAGTATCTATGAGAAGCTGATCCAGTTTTGTGCAATTGATGAACTTGGCACAAATTACCCCAAGGTAAGTGAAACAAAGGGTTCTTTGGGGCATTATGTGGGATTCATCACAGCTACTGAACTCTCTTCTTGATTCTCACATTGGCTGTGAAAACAGACTGCTGCTTCTAGACTGCTGGATGAAAATCTGCTGAATTTGGAGTGGTTTGATATCTTGGACTATAGGAAAATTAGAGCTATAACCCAAAGTGTCAGTAATTGCAATGGTTTTATGTGTACTTTAAAATGCTACTAGGCACTGGGGAAAAGACTCCTTGTTTTTTGCATATCTTGTCACACAGCGTTCAGCACAATTGAAACACTCTGTGGTTACTCTTCCTCATAAGTTACTCCTCGTAGTTGAGAAGAAAAGCTTGAAACAGACACTATACTTAAAAGCATAGAACCTGACCATAGGTTTTAAGTCACAGGGCTTTGGTGACACTTCAGAACCAATAGTTCCTGCTCTTAATGTCCATCATCCTTCTTCCAGGGTCCTCTTTCTTGCCAATATTCAGTTTGATTCTAATTGTTAAGCTAATGATGATGATGCAAGGTTTGTAAAATTAGGCTTACCAGATCTCCAACTGGGACAGAGTGCTAGACCTTTAGGAGAAGGAATGTGGACAGGTGTAGCTTGTTAAACCTTACAGCACAATCCTAGGCATGCCTACTCAGAAGCAAGCCCCATTGTGTTCAATGGGGCTTGCTTCTGAGTAGACATGCCTAGGATTGTGCTCTAGGACTTAACAAGCTACACCTGCCCATATTCCTTCTCCTAAAGGTCCAGCACTCTGTCCCGGTTGGAGATCTGGTAAGCCTATGTAAACTTATTTACTGATTTTTTAAGAGACTACAGAAATAGGGATTTTGTTTTTCTTAACTTTATTGTCTGTCTTAAAATGTATTCCCTTTGTGTAACAGGACTTTCTTCTTTTCTCTCTTAGGACATGTTTGATCCTCACGGGTGGTCTGAGGACTCTTATTACGAGGCACTAGGTATTAAAGTTTTGCTACTTTTAAAATTCCCTCTTTGGCATTAGTGAATCATCCTGAAGCTTTAGCAGCTGGTTTAGCTGAAACGTTCATTTATTTGTAGGCTGCCTTTTCTCCAAGGAGCAAAAAGCAACATAATTATTTTTATATACCTGTTTCCCCTTTACTGTATTTGAATGATGGGAAATTCAGCATGCTGGCTAGATTCTGGAGAGTGTATGGTTTTTAATGGAAAAGGTTTACACTCAAAATGTTATTTTGGGAAGCAGGCACTCTTAGATTGATGGTATCGGTAGAGATTAAGGTAGGGATTCAGAACAGTTTCTTGTTGTTGAATCTGGGCATGTTTACTGTCTTGTGGCTCTCTTTTCAGCAAAAGCACAGAAAATTGAAATGGACAAGTTGGAAAAGGCCAAAAAAGAGCGAACTAAGGTACCAGTTGATATTCTGGAATGTAGAGAATTTAGTTTTATCAGTGCTTCTTCTAATTAACCTAACATTGCTATTTAATTGCTCTTTTATAAATTTTCCATTAGTCAAATTGAGCAGATGAGACATTAATCTTTTTGTGGATGCACAATACATGGCTGTGCACTTGCCTCCTAGTAACCCATCACTCCCCCATTATATGATTTTTCTTGGCTGAAAGACACTCAAAATGTTTTGGTAGGAAATTTTCAGCATTGCCGAACCACTTGCTCACCTATTGTCTGGAACACAGTAGACTTGAATGGTGGAGACCTGAATTAGTCTTTGTTGCCCAAATAGTTAAGAAGTCACACACCCTGATATGTGGTATGTCCAAATCTCCTTCAGCAGACATTCTTGTGGCGAACATTTTTTATTTGTTTCAGTCCTTCAGTGCATGCTTTGTACACAGATTTGGTGTTGTATTCTTTCTCTCATGGTCGTAGATGCACGATCAAACTGCTGTGGTTTCTCTAGCTGCTAGGTTACCTTCCATAGTGCAGGCTATGTACAGCATGCCTGTACAGACATGCTTTCTTGAAGTTTGGTTTCATTGTTTTTTACTGTGAAAGGAATATGTGGTTCTAGTTTTGTTTCTAAAGTAGCTTAAGCTGATCAGGAAAGGGACAGGATTTACCCCTCAGTAGAAGTCTGATGGTGGGAGTAGTGCATATATTTAATACAAAAGTAGCTACCTACTGAAGGTGTGGATTGTTTATTGAATCGGATTGTTACAGAGTTGTCTGTCCTCAACACAGCCAGCAAAGATGTTCCCATCTATAATCTCTCTTGCCACATTCCAAATCCCAACAAATACATATCCCAAACACAGAGTGTGATTACTTCCTCTTTCTTTCTAGATTGAGTTTGTGACAGGAACTAAGAAGGGGACTACAAACGCTCCATCTACAACAACCACAACAGCCAGCACTGCAGGTGGAGGTAAGTTAACAGCCTGCCCTTGAATTTCAATTAAATCCTCATTCTGGAATCCATCTATACTACATGGAATCCTTGGAATCATCCTGATTTGCTATCCCTCCCCCTTGACATTTCCAGGGGCAAATGGTTGACAGCCAAAGATTTTGCACCAAAATATTCAAATCTGGGAATAGGGAAAAGCATTATATAGGGAATGGAAACCTCAGACTCTGCAGCCAGAATAAATTTTGCAATTTGAACAGAATTATGAACATTAAAAATGAAGTATTTTATATAATCCTATCTATAGAACTTGGGCATTCTTATATTTGTACATTCTGGTGTGCT
The DNA here is from genome assembly GCA_026170595.1 of Plestiodon gilberti rubricaudatus. Taxonomy (NCBI): domain Eukaryota; kingdom Metazoa; phylum Chordata; class Lepidosauria; order Squamata; family Scincidae; genus Plestiodon; species Plestiodon gilberti. Next base: position 157,022,938 of record JANXHW010000002.1, read on the forward strand.
GATAGACACTACAATGGAAGTAACAGGGGACACAAATCAGTTCACATCATGCTGTAGCAGCATGTCCTTACTTGGACTCTACCATATTCTGTGGAATAGCCAGATTCTGTGGGAAAAGCTAGTGATTGCAGACTTCTAGGATAGTGGTGTTAGACATACTGATAAGCTTTTTGCTCCATAGAAATTCAGGAATGATTTAAACTGAGTAGGGAGGTGCAAGTGATTAAAAAATTAATTCTGTGGATTATCCAGGGAACTTTGAGCGTAGGTTTTTTTTCTGTAAAAGACTACTGAAATAAATATAGATTCATTATAAGACCTGAAATAAATATAGATTCACTATAACCATGCTGGGTTTTCAACAATGATTCTTTTCAATGAGAAACAGGGTGACAGACTTAAAAGGAGACACTGTTCATTCCATAACTACAGGCTAGAGAAATGGGAGGAAGTGTCCCAAACCAGACATGAAACTGACATGTCCAGGGTGAAGCGATATTAATAATGCCTTTCCCTCTGACATACTAGCTTTTCATTCATAAGGAGTTCCTGGTTTGGGAGAAATAATTCAAATGTGCATTTGCCCACTGGCATTCTGCAGTGGGGCACTCCCAGGAGGGCTGTACCACATGCTACTTTAGAGCAAATAAATTGGCTCTGTCCAAGTGAAAGAAAGGGCTAGACTCCTTTTCATTGAGGAGCGACTCTTCAAGGATTTAATTGAAATTCAAGAGCTGATGATGAAAACGTTCTTATCTGTCCCAGGTCACTTGAAGTTAACACTTCTTTGCTTAAATGCACAGATGCACAGAAGAGGAAAAGCAAGTGGGATTCTGCCATTCCTGTGACAACAATAGCTCAACCCACCATTCTCACTACCACTGCGACGCTGCCCGCTGTTGTCACAGTTACCACCAGTGCAAGCGGCTCCAAAACAACAGTGATCTCTGCAGTTGGCACCATAGTGAAAAAGGCAAAGCAGTGACAAGTATAATGAAGAGACTGATGTTAATTTTTTCGGACTAAGTCATGCCAAAAGCACCGCCTTTAGAAGCAAAAGAGAGAGTCATTTATCCCTCCTGGCGCATAAACACAAGACTATGTAAAAATGGATATGCCATTCTTGGGCAATAGGGGATTAATCGTTGCCTCTGGCGCTGTACATATTCGAAGGTCTCCTTGGGAAGAAGCTCTTGTTCTTTGTTGATCAAGTTGCCCCTCACTGTACAGTGCATAATGCAATGTCATTGTGTAAATGTTGACTTATTAAATGCTGTATTATAACTGTCGCTGTGTCAGGCTTCTTAAACTCTGTGAAGTGAGAGCTTTAAAGAGAGGTAGAAATGAATCACACTGAAGCCAATTAGTTACATCCTGGACTAGTCGGTATTGAGTAATGTTTACTTGCTCTGCTACCTCCTCTTCCTTCTGCCACAAAATCGTAAGAGTTCTAACGGTAGATAATGCATAGAATCGTGTAGGTTCTGATCTAGATTTGTGTGGATTAAATAACCTGTTTTGCTCTCGTTTCAAGGCCAAATTGCTTGTTGTGTTAAGTGCACAGTGCATATATAAGATGTTACAAACACAGAGCAAGAGATCTCATAAAAATGGAATGAGATCCTTTTTGAGATCCTTCCTTTTTTATGAGATCTCTTGCTCTGTGTTTGTAACATCTTCACAGCCAGTAGGGCTCTGTTTTCTTTGTACTGCCTGAGGATGCTCAAAGATTTGAGTGATACGTAGCAGTTCTGTGTTTTATTGTATGGTTTTAAACTTTCAGTTTTTAATCTTGTATGATTTTAATCTTTTAGTTTTCTTTGAAAATTGTTGCGGGTCATGAAAGTTTTAACTCCTTTTTAATCCTAAGCATGTTGACTCAGAATTAAGTTTCATTGAATTCAATGGGATTTACTTTCTGGAAAGAGTGCTATGGATTGCACTACTGGCTTTTCAAATATTGGCTGCTAAGACTTCTGCATGAATGTCTAAAGAATTTTTAGTTTAGAAGACTTTTGTTAAATCCTGCATTGCTCCACCCTTATTATATCATACCCAATATCAAGAGTATGCAAAGCCTGTTTTAGTTGGACTTGGGTAGGTTCCTGATTCTTCAAACCATATACTGTACCTGGAAGGACCTGAACTTCAGTTTCCTAAGGCAGAATTCTACACATTTCTTCCCTCACTCATTTAACTTCCACGATCAAACCAGTGTGCTTGGAAGCATGTCTATCACCGTAAGCACTAGATTAGTATATCCCTCTATCCTTTGTGTGCTGTTCTTTGGGTTGGGACAAAGAAAACATGCTTTCAGAGGTCATATAATTGGTTCAGCTTAGTGAACTGCCTCATTGCATAGCTGCTGTGGGCTGACTTCATGCTGACTAAAAAAGCATTTAGTCTTTATATTCAGAGGACTTGAGTCACTCCAGTGCTTTTTGTTTTTTCCAGATACAAAAAGTATGTAGCCCGAGTATGTCCTAAGAAAAATACTGGGATGAATTCCTCAAAGTGATGGAAAAATACTGGGATGAATTCCACAAAGTGATGGAATTCCAGGTTTGTGCTCTTAAGTTCAACTCTGCCACTAGTTTCACACTATTGACCACCTTGTGTGACCTTGTACATGTCACATAAGTTGTGATCAGTTTTTCATGTGAATTACAATGGAAAAACCATCCTGCAGCGATAACCTCTCAACCATTCTGATTTATGTTAACACATCCATTTTTCTATTGGCTACGTGACCATCGCCACATCTCGTGGCAATGAATTTCGCAGACTAATTATGTACTGTGTGAAATACCACCTGAGTCCCCTGCCAATCCGTTTCATAGAACCTCTGGTTCTAGAATGGGAAGAGAGTGAGAAAAACTTCTCTCTCTACACCATGCATATGTCTTAATCATGTCTTTCCCCCCATCATTTTTCCAAGCTAAAAAGCACCAAATGTTGTAGCCTTTCCTCATAAGGAAGGTGTTTCAGAGAGTGCATTATTCATTTGCTTCTCTTGGTTCTCTGTAGAACCTGGCCGCTATCTGCCTTTGGGGTGGAGCTGAATATTTTTTAATTAGTTTTCACATACTCTAGTTTTAGAATTGTTGTTTTGTGTAAGCTGCTTTGAACTAAGGAAGAAAGCTGGGCATAAGCATTAAAAAGAAATACTGTGAGGCTGATTCTCCCCTCCTGTTTATCATAACAAATGTGAAAAAATAAAAGTATGCAGGAGTTGTTTAAAAAAAAACTTTAAAGGCTCAAAGGGCATGCTTTGGGTCTTTCCTCTTTCCCCCCTCCCACTGCTCCTGTTCTGCAAAATTTGCAAGAGATTCTTTTACTAAGATTTATCATACTGTGTAGCCTCAGACAACTCACTCCCACAAAGTGACTCAGAATGCTTCTTCACTTCATTTGTTAGTTTCCTGGAGAGGTTTTTGTGCTCTGATAAAAGCACTCAAAATTTAACCCCAAGCTGTGTCACCCCTGAAAGCTGATCCATGCTGATCCCTGATGTGAGTGAACATGAATAGCAGCTCATGCAAGTGGTCTACTTGTGTGAAAAAGGAAATGTGAAATCCTTATGAAAGACACATTGGCAACATCTATGAACATATTTCTGCATTCCCAAAACTATCTACTCACAGAAGTAGCTGTTGAGTCTCCTGTGATTACTCTGTCCCCATAAAGAGAGCCAATGGTTGAGGAACTGACTACAGTCGAGAGAGAGAGAACCAATTCATGTTATAAATTTACTCCATTTTGTGTGAGCTGTTCACATGAATTGGGACATAATCCTAATGTATTGATTGCTTCTTTACTGTGATAGACTCCAACCACTGGCTATTTTTTGTGACTGGTTTTTTTTAATGCTTTATATTAGTATCTTATCTGCTTTTAAATATTATTCCTAGCTTTGAACATAGAAGAATGGTTATTAACTTTATCAAAAATATAAATATATAACCCCAGGTATTCTTGATCTGAGCCTCAGGGTGGCGCAGTGGGCTAAACCACTGAACCATGAGCTGTCAATCAAAAGGTTGGCAGTTCAAATCCATATGACAGGGTGAGCACTTGTCGCTCAGCCTAGCTCCTGCCAACCTAGCAGTTCGAAAGCATGTCAATGTGAGTAGATAAACAGGTACCGCTTGCAAGAAGGTAAACAGAGTTCTGCGTTCCAGCCGCACGCTTCACGTTGCGGCAAGGAGAGTCACACTGGCCACATGACCACGGAAGCGTATTTGGACAGCGCTGGCTCTTTGGTCTCAAAATGGGGATGAGCACCACACCCTAGAGTCTGACACAACTGAATTGTCAAGGGATACCTTTACCTTTATTCTTGATCTACTTCTCCATAGATGTTATTGTTTCCCCTCTTTCTAATGCAAGTTATAACCACACTGGTTGGGAAACCACTTAATAATCCCAAGTATTCTGCCATTAAAATAATGCTGCATTATCCACCCTCCTCGCCCCCACCCTCACCCCATTACAGCAGTCATTTTTCTGTGTGGACTTGCTTTATTGTCAATGGAAGTGGGAACAGTCCAGAAACAACACAGCCACGTCTGCTTTCCCAGCACACATTTCAAGTCTTGCACAGTATAATTCACAGCACAGTAATACCAGCAGCAAACACCAAAGTAATGTCCCTCTCTACTGCTGATTATTGTCAACATGCCTCAGTTTGAGGCTCCTGTAAGCTTCTGGGTGGATCATTTGTTTCTTGTAGAAATCTCACCCCTCCCATTGCTCTAGCATGCTAAAACAATTCCTCTGCACCACAGGCCTCAAAGCTAGACAGCAGAATCAGCAGCAAGAGGACAAACCTATTGCCTCCAGGTTCACCATTTCTGGCTTTAAGGTGGAGTCACTGAAGGTTGCCAGATCTACCTCTTCAAACTTAGCCAGATAATTCGTTCTAAGCTTGTCTTACTGTGTCTTTGGAGGATAATCCTGCGGCTCTGGAATGATATCTGCCCCACGTGTACTGGTTCTCCCTGCTTTTAAGTAATGTTCACTCCAATGCACTGAAAAAGAGGTACTGGGCCTGCAAATGAGGGATGTCTGGGACCAGAAATGTATTCATCTGAAGGTACAGTGGAGGAAGGCCCCCATATTCAGGCAGCAAGTCCGGCTGAAATGTCAAGGCAAAGCCTAAAGATTGCTTGCTAGAGAGTGAAACTGCCAAAGAGCTTCTCTATATACAGTTGGACTTTTTTATCTGCTGGGGTCCTGTTCCTGGAACCACAGTAGATAAGAAAATCAGTGTTATATGAAATCCGGGGTAGGGGTGGGGGGTTGGGAGCGGTGCCACATTACTTTTTTTCCAGCATCTTCACTGCTTCCCTCCTCCTGAGTTTGTTTAAACTGACTGAAAAAACAAAAGCCACTACTGGAAGCAACCTGTAAATGGCGCCAGAGACTCCTGGCTGCATTTTTCAACTGTTTGAACAAGCACAGGAGGCTGCAAGTGGCTGGCAGGCCCCCGCTAACGCTGAAAAAAGAGGTAATTAAGTGCGGTTGGACTCCCTCTTCCACAGTTTTGCCATCCATGTTGAGTCAAATCCTTGGATAAAAAAACGTGGATAAAAAGGTCCGACTGTACTTTGACTTGTCAGTTTCAGCCCCATGTTGCAGGTTGACCTTTGAGCAGAAGGTCTGAACAAGACCCAGGAGCAAATGGTTGCTCATCCTCAGTGATGTCATGGGCATTGGGCACTATCCACTCAATATCTGTGGCATTGGAACCATGTTTCAGATAATGCTCCACATTGTTCTGGCAGTTCTCTGACCTGAACCCAAATCATTGCCTTGAGGGAAGAGGCACTGGTCCTTTGTGACAAATTAGCAAACTGTACTGTTGCTACTATAAAGTGACACTGTGAAGGCGCGCTTAGCTTAGAAGGCCCCTTTTGAAACAAATAAACAGACCGTGAAAAGCAACCCACGCTCAGTGCTTAATTTCTAAAATGAAAGATGCTGATGTTTAAGCCTGCTTGGCAGTATTTATTTTTCACATTTTTATACCATCCTTCCTCCAAGGAGCTCAGGGTGGTGTTACACGGGCGTAAGGATGGTGGAGCCTGAGGAGCAGCTGCTCCGGGCGCAGCTGCTCCGGGCGCAGCTGCGGGGTGGTGGTGCAATTTGCGGTCGGAGGACTCACTTCAAAATCATTTGCGGAGAATGCAGCCCACGCAATCAGCTGAAGGTGTGGGCTGCCCAGTCCTTCACTCTCCACGCGCCCCCTCCTCTTGAAGAGGAGAGTGTTGTGCGGAGAATGCAGCCTGCGCGATCAGCTGAAGGCATGGACTGCCCAGTCCTCCACTCTCTGCGCACCCCTCTTGAAGAGGAGAGCGGCATGCAGAGAATGCAGGCAATGGGTAGCTTGCGCGATCAGCTGAAGACACGGGCTGCCCAGTCCACTCTCTCTGCGCACCCCTTATCCTCTTGAGGAGGATAAGTGAATCCGCGGATGCCCAATCAACGAATACTGGGGGAGGGGGGTTGTAATTCAGAGCATATTAGTCTACCAACGTTTTCTAGATTCGGACTTTCTCAAGGAAACTTATTTTAAAACGAAAATTAGATCAATAGGCATTGCATTGGATACACTAGGATTGCTGCCCCAAGCAGATGCATATCAAGTGATAAAGCGCAAGATTCTGGATCTAGAACAGCAAGAGCTGCGGAGCACGGCAAATAAGATCTGATCTGATGATCCCCATTAAATATGGCCAGATGGCCCCATATTTATATATTTTACAGTGTCCCCAGGAATGCAGGGCTTTCTCCCTGGCAAGATGTAATGCTATGCCATCGGCAATTCTTTATAGAAGATTTAAAGGGACTCCGTATAACGAGTGGTGCTGTTCTTGTGAATTAGGTGGTGTGGAGTCAATCTCACATATGATCTTGTACTGCCCCTTCTATAATTAACCATGTACTAAGTATGATTTTGACAAAGATGCGTTTGCTACATTCTTTCTGTTGATGAGGTAGACATAATTGAGAAAGCTGCAGCCTTTCTAACAGCGCAATCCAGTGTAACGGTGCACCGGGGGAGACAGTGCTCCCCTGACGCAGGGTGTCCTAAACATGCTGTAAAGCGCATTTATGACACCTGGAGAGTAAGGGCCGCCGGCACAGAGGCTGGCAGCCCTCTCTCCCCCCGGCCGCGCACGCCAGACCGCGTAAGTCCAGCGCCGCCTGGGGCAGGGACGGGGAGGAGGGCGGACCGGGTGTTGAGGGAGGGCGGCCATTAGTCGCCCCGGGTCTGGAGAGGGCAAGCATATCAGCGCCAAGATCCATCAATATCCAAAGCCCTCTCCAGGCCCGGCCTGGCCTTACACGGAGGCCTCGGATGTACACTAGCTCCAGAGCTGGCATACATCCAAGTAGACCCATTGGGCCTAGGCTGCCTTGCACCCAGGGAAGGGGACCTCGAGGTGCACCCGGGCTGCCCCGGGGCAGCCTGGGACCTGGTTAGGATACAGCAGCCGGACATGCCGGCCGTGTATCCTTACACAGGATTGCGCTGCCCACCAGGTTGTAAGGCAATGCAGCACGAGACATAATGAATCTGTATGCTAGGGGTAGTACAGTATATAACTTTTCATGGTATACTGTTTCTTTTTCCTTGTTTTTTATGCCAATAAAGGTTTCTAATTCTGAATTGCACTCAGAAATGGATTGGCAACCAGTGAAGTTGATATAATAGTGGAGTGAAGCAGCCAAACCACCTTGCACTGGTCAAAACGTATGCATCCGTGCTCTGCATTAGCTGAAGTTTCTGAACGGTCTTCAGGGGAAGGTCCACATGAAGCATATTGCAGTAATCCAGTCTCAATGTAACCAAAGCATGGATAGCCATAGCAAAGTCTTTCTGATCCGGAAAAGGATGCAGTTAGTGCACTAGCTTAAGCTGGGCAATGGTGCCCAGGGCTCATGCTACTACCTGGGCTACTGGGAGCACCCCTGTGAAGCTGGCCCTTCACACAGAGAGCCAGTCATCTGTAGGCTCCAAGCACATGGGGACCAAACTGACCCAACTGTACAAGTAAGATTATGCTTTTGGTTACCAGGATGTTAGCAGTATCAGGCTTATCAATTTGGGGCTTTATGGTGTAATTTCAGTCTGGAGGTACTAAATCCAGAGCTGGTGAGTCCAATTGTTCTTTCTCCTATTTGAGGCACAAACAGAGGATGCTGGTCATTAAGCTTTTGTCTGACAGTGGAGGAAATAGAAAGTTGGGGTTTGTTGACACTACAGAAACTTTAGTGACCTTTTCTCACAAAGATGTTTGGGCTCAAATACCCAAATAACAATATTATCTTGGCTTCCACAGCATAGGAAGTTTGGAGGAAAAGGTCTAAAAAGACAGGAGAACTGGGATGGGAAAAAAAAAGACTTAAAACAATCCAGCAAAAGTTCTTTCTGCCACAAAGTAACTTGTGTAGGTGCAATAGTGAACAACAGGATAAATTCAGCAAAGTGTCTTATGGAACCTTAAAGACAAGCAGAATTTTTTTTATTGCCCTTCCACACGGCTATCTATCAAGTGATCCCTTTAGCAAATCTTTGTTGCAGAAGTACAGCTGGGTTGGGCTCTGTCTCAGCTCCTAGTCAACCTTTTTCCTGTGGGTGGGAGTCTTTTTCTAAAGCATGTTCAGGAAGAGAAAGGAGTGCAGGCTTGGCTGCCCAGACTGTTCTTGCCCATACAGGTGTGCGTAGCTCACAGGAATGCCAGACAACCCTGAGTCAGGGATAGCCGCCCCTCTCTGCACACACACACACCTGCGCTAAAATAAAACTCTCTTCCCACTTCACTTGCCTGAGATCTGTTCCTACTGCTGCTACGCAACCCTTCCACATGCCCCTGGTGAAAGAGAGACAGCCAGAGGGAGCTCTAAAAATCAGCCAGAGCAGCAATACAACTACAAAAAAGCTGGAAGTCAACATTTGATCTGAAGGAACCGGGATCCCTGCAGAGGTATGTCACATTCATGAGCTCTTCTTCCTTCCTGAGGATTTCAACTTGGCATCTAAACAAAACAGAAGTTTGAGGGGGGCGGGAAAGGAGTGAAGTTGGAGTCAGGGAAAACCAACACTACATTTGGAAATGGCAATGAAGCAGTGAAGTTCCATTTCTCCCCCCCCCCCCGCCTCCAGAGGAATTTCTTGGCTTGGTGTGTGGGTGACTGTTATTTGGATTGTTGCACAGGATTTGGACTTTGAATCGGACCCAGCACTAATGAGGTTTGTAGATTTAATTCACTTTCTCTTCTCGGCCACTGCGCTGGCTTCATTTTTTGCTTGTCGATTAACCAAGGGAGAAGTTAAATGAGGCGTTAAGCTTCTCATGCAGGTAGGCACCAGGCAGATGAGGGGTATGTCATGGTTTTTAACGTGGGTGTTCATATATACTTTCAGCATTGTAATGTGCTGTCTCTTGTCTTTGCACGGCTTGAACCTGGCACAAGTTGTTGATCAGCCAGTTTGATGTACTAGAGCTGGGATTTCTCCTCCCCCTCCCCAGAGATTAGTTTGTTTAAAAAAGAAATAACCATACAACCATGCGTATAATTAACTCTCTTGCACACACATCACCAGCACTGGTGTGCAACTTTCATTACGAAATCAAGACGAAAATTTCTATAGGCGTTGAAGATTTGTTCCTCTCTCACTTTCTGCCAAATAAAAGTGAACCATGCTTGGAGGAGAGAGTTCACACCTCTTTCTGGCAAGGTTCCTATGCTTTTAAATAATTGTGCATCAGGCAGAAATTAAACAGGTGAAGCCTATCCTAGCATGGTCATGATGAGAAAGTCTTCACCTGTTTAATTTCCAGCTGTCATGCAACAGTTACGTTTGTAAAAGGCAAAAAGCACTTGCAGTTTTTTTTTTTAAAGGTGGCAACTCGCATAGGAGATGGCAGAAGGAAGTTACGTTTTTATATGATTAGTACGCTTTCAAATCTGAGGGCTGCAGACACTCACTGCTGCACCAAGTTAAGCTCTAAGGCTGGACATGTTTAAACTACAACATGATGTGATTGCTGCTTAAGTGAAAATAAAATATTTGCTCTGATCTCAGAGTTTGGTGCCGCATGTTCAGGAAAGGCAGGTGAATGAAGGACGGAATGAGGCAGTCAATGCGTGCATGAGAAAGTTTTCAGAAAGGATTGTCTGAATATGAAATACCGTCTGATATAGGAAATGCAACAGCTATGAAGTGGAGTGGCAAGTTAAATGTGTGAAGGATAGATGACAAGACAGGAAGGGGGAAAGGTAAAAGAATACAGACATTGAAATTCAGAGGTCTGGCCATAGCACACTAACGTTCAACCCTATAACTCTGATTCAGTGTTAGCAGCACTCAGCCTGGAGACACATAAACTGGCAATAAAAAGAGTGTGTCTGAACATGCACACAGTACCTTTTCTTTCACCACTGAGCTGCTCCATACCCATCCAGGATTCAGAGCAGAGCTTCCAGGCTAGGGTGCCTTTTTTAGATGTCAGCAAGGGGAGATCCAAATGCTTGTTCTTTAACAATGTTAAATTTTGATTCAAAAAAAAACAAAACAGCACCCGTGGATTGTACCTCAGAATAACTACGACGCTTTATCAATGCAGTATAATAAATTATTTTGCTGAAACAAATGGATTCTAGGTAGTTAAATAATGGGCCCATTTAATCTTTAGCAATCGTTCTGTGTGTAGGATCTGTGAGCTGGACATGTGGCCTGAACCGGAGAGGAGAACTCTCCACCACCACCACCACCACCACCACCACCACCACATGCACATTTACCTTACATGGCATCCTCTTCCTGCCAGGCAGGCCTGACTCTCAACCCCTTTCTCTGTGTATGAACCAGTGGGTCAGGCTCAGCTGCAAGTGTGGCATGTCCCTGCCATGGGGCTCTGTGCAACCCTTATGCACACCTCTGCCAACAAGTATTTTCTAGCTAACACGCACACGTTGACCTGTCTCATGATAGGAAGCTTGATCATGCTGGGAAGGAAGGAGAGAGGTATCAGACAGAATGGATATTCAGGGGTCTTTCATGGGAAATGACTGCTGCAACAGGGCTGAGCATCTGCCAAAATAATAGCTGGCCCGTCTGGAAAGAGAGGACGGGGGTTAGACCAAAAGGGATAATGGGGTTAGATTAATTCTGGATGATGATGATGGCGGCGCTCAGGTTTTTGACTGTAAGCACAATCCTATGCATTTCTACTCGGAAGAAAGTCCTATTGTGCTCAATGGGGTTTACTCCCAGGAAAGTGTGTATAGAATTGCAGCCTCTGTCTGTGATAGCAGAAAGAAAGAATCTTGCCTCCTAAGGGTCCCTCATCATCATCATCATAATTCTACACAGGTTTCCTTGGTATTGAGTTTTCTTGACTTGCCTTTTTGGGAGTGTAAGGTTCTGCCTAGTCTCAAGCAAGCAGAACTTTGCTAATGCAAAATGCCTCTGACAATGTGGGGGAGTCTGAGGAGTAGGGAAGACTTTAAAATAGTTACGGGGAATGGGGGCAGAAAAAGTTCGAACTGCCAGATGTTTGCAGATGTTGAAATATGTCTTGTATGTGTCCAGTGCAATATAAGGAAGAAGGATTATTGGTCCAAGGACTTTTGCAAGTGCAAAGGTGGGGGAGGGTGTCCTAAAACCTCCTCCTAAAATAGAAAGAATGATAGAGAGGCAACAGGAGAACTATAATGAAAACATTGCAACAACTCAAATTAATAGATAGCGTGCATCTGACAGAAACCTTTGTAGAAACTAACAGTACAAGGGAGAGATTTGCTCCAGGTTCCCATTCTGGACATGGCAGAGAGCCTTTAGACTAGGCCCCATGTTCAAGTAATTACTGACCTACACCATCTCCCCAGTGCTTCGTATGTAAGTGATAGAAGATCATCTTGTTGCAGGGACTCTATGACACAATAAGGCTATTGTACATTGCTCTGTTTAGGGTGGGGCCCAGGAATATTTATAGAGAGTTCCTTGCACAGGCTTCTCTCCCTGCAAGAAACTTCTGCTCCAGCGAGCACTCCTTGGAGTGCACCTACCTCCTGCCACGCAGCTCCATTGAGAAAGAGGAGGAAGGTGACAGTATCACATGTGTGAACTGTACTTGTTTTGTTAATGTGTGGTACCCATTATAGTTGTGTACTGACTTTATACCTAATACATGAGCATGCACCTTCTATACTTGCAAAATATGAAGCTTTTTGCTTTAGCACCAGATCTAACAAATTTGCAAGTATAATTATCTGTGTGTGTGTGTGTGTGTGTGTGTGTGTGTGTGTGTGTGTGTGCGTGCATGCATGCATGCATGCATGCATGCATGAGTGTGCGCATGTATAATTTGAAATTCTGCAAAATGATACACTTCAAGAAAGAACGTTTTCTGGAATAAGAGATAAGAACATAAGAAGAGGCCAAAGGTCCATCTAGTCCAGCTTCCTGTATCTCACAGTGGCCCCACCAGATGCCTCCGAGAGCACACAGCCAACAAGATAACCTGTTTCCTGCTGTCACTCCCTTGAACCTGGCACAGAGAAACCTACTTCTAAAGCCAGGAGGTTGCTTATGGCTTGTAACCTGTGATGGTCTTTTCCTCCATGAATCTGTCCAAAGCCCTTTTAAAAGGCATCTAGGCCAGGTGCCATCACCACATCCTTTGGCAAGGAGTTCCACAGATGAATTACACGCTGGGTGAAGAAATATTTTCTTTTATCCGTTCTAACTCTCCCTCCACTCAATTTTAGTGCATGTCCCCTGGTTCTGGTGTTGTTCGAGAGGGAGATGAATTTCCCTCTATCCACTCTCTCCATCCCTTAAGATAAGATGTTCCTTAAAATAAGAGACCTCTGGCCCCCTCCATCTTCAGTCTTCCCTGTTGACCCTAGAAGTAGACTGGCAAGGTTTCCCTTAATAATACATACAGTACATGAAGATATTCTCTGAATGGCCAATTTCTTCTTCAGTTGTTCAAGAGAAGCCATTGGCACAGAGAGTTTTCAGTTACTTCTGACCTTGCTACTTTAGAACACATGCAAATGATGGTTACCAAGGAATGGTAAATAAGGTTAGTGATGGCCTGGAATCACTTTCCATTTAGGTCTGTTCAGGGTAGTCTCAGATTTGAATGATTGGGAAAGGAAGGCTGCAGTCCTATTCATACTTTCCTGGGAGTAAGCCCAACTGAACACAATGGGGCTTACTTTAAGTAGACATGCATAGGATTTGCTGGAAGTCTACTAGAAACTAAGCCTAAGCACATACACTTGCATATTTTTCCCATTACTCTTGCTTCCATCTTCCTCCCCTCCCTCTATTGCCCCCCTTGAGTTTATCATAAGCTTCTCAGGACTGCCATTTTTTTGTTACATTGTAAAATGTCATGAACATCAATGGATCTCTAGACTATTCAAAGAAAATACATACTGTACTGTATATCATCCTCCTCCTGACTGGGAATGCTTTTTTCTGTCCAGTCCCACAGTCAACCTGGAGGTTTAGACCAGGATTAAGCAGGCAATCCACAAACAGCCTCTTCTAATACCTGAAAAGGTAACTCAGGCAGGCCCTCTTCTGCTTCCTCTCTGGGACAGTCCCAGCTTCCTTTCCAGAAGGTTTTGAGGGAGAAGCTGGCTTCAGGCTGAACTTGAACTGGGGTCACTTTTTGTGAGACAAAGGGCTTGGTTTGTAAAAAGACTAACGCCGCAATCCTGTGTAAGTCTTGCACCACTGTAACAGTAGATCCCCTGGTGTAAGAGCACTTATGCCAGTGTAACTTGCCGTACTCTGACGGATGCAGGATGGACACTACAGTAACCCCTCTCGGATGCCTCACATGCGCAATTCAGACGTGAAACGGACACCGACGCAACTCCGCTGGCGCAGGGGGAATTCTGGGGGCATTCCTGAAAGCCCCCCTGCACTGGCGGAGTTGTGCCGGTGTCCATTCCACGTCCTAACTGTGCATGTGAGGCATCCGAGAGGGGTTATGCCAGTGTCCGTCCTGCGTACGGCAAGTTACACTTAGTGCCAAGGAGGATCTACCAGGGGATCTACTGTTACACCGGTGCAAGAGTTACACAGGATTGCACCCTAAATGTCATGAATGAGAGGCCCAGTTGGTTTGTGTCCTGGGGAGGGGTAAACAGAAGTCTACTGCAAATCTATGTTTGTGGCACAGTCTCATATTTCCAACACTATTCCAAGTTATCTTAGACCTTTAAAAAAATTCCTACTTTCTAGTCCTCATATTCTGCTGCTTGCTCTCCCCCCCCCCCCATCACTCCTGCTTTTGTATCTTCTAAAATGCTGCCTGCATCGGCCTGTCTTTCCATTTTTTCAGGCACAATTCAAAACATTGATTGTTGACATAAACATAGAGCCGGAAATGGCTTGGGTCCTGACTACCTGAAGGACTGTCTTCTTCCACATAAATATAATATAAGCCTGACAAAACACTTTGTTCTTCATCTGAGGTCCTCCTCTGGGCTCTGCCCCATCTCTCTCTCTCTCTCTCTCTCTCTCACTCTCTCTCTCTCTCTCTCTCTAAGGTGTGGTGGTGAACAGAGAGAGAGAGAGAGGGACTTCTCAGTTGCAGTTCCTCAGATATGGAATTCCCTCCCTAGAGAAGCTCACATGGCACCAACCTTTTGGCACCAGGCAAAGACTATTTTTTAATTGCCCAGGTGTTCCAGCATGTTTTATTTTAGAGCTACCTTATAGCTTTGCAGAAAACAAATTGGGGGGGGGGGGCTACTGCTACTCTGTGATTTTATTGTTGTTGTTTTTAATGTTAGTTTATTGTATCTGGTTGCTTCTCACAACAGAGTTTTTGGCTTCCAGAGGCCTCCTTAGGTATTTAAGTGGAAAGTTTATATAAAAAACACAAGAAAGCACCAAGAAATGAATGCCTCAGGGTTTCACCTATTGTGTTTTTGCTGCCATATCCAAAGGGAATTTGTGTGAGGGAGACACACAGGATCTCTGCGTCTTTCTATGTTC
This sequence comes from Plestiodon gilberti rubricaudatus, assembly GCA_026170595.1. Lineage (NCBI taxonomy): Eukaryota > Metazoa > Chordata > Lepidosauria > Squamata > Scincidae > Plestiodon > Plestiodon gilberti. The sequence goes on from JANXHW010000002.1 coordinate 157,037,975, forward strand.
TGTACAGTGCTTATCAGAGTTGACTCAAAATCAGTATTAGATAGTAGGTAAAAAATATTGAAAGTATTGAAATATTGATAGTAGGTAAAAAAAATGGCCAGCGGGTGGCGCAGCAGGTTAAACCGCTGAAACATAAGCTGTCGATTGAAAGGTCGGCAGTTCGATTCCCGCAACGGGGTGAGCGCTCGTTGCTTGGCCACCTCCTGCCAACCTAGCAGTTCCAAAGCATGTTAATGCGAGTAGATAAATAGGTACCGCTTGTGGGAAGGTAAACAGCGCTCCGTGTTCCAGCCACATGCTACGCGCTACGGCAAGGAGAGTCATGCCGGCCACATGACCACGGAGGCGTCTTCGGACAACGCTGGCTCTTCGGCTTTGAAATGGGGATGAGCACCACACCCTAGAGTCGGACACGACTGGACTTAATTGTCAGGGGATACCTTTACCGTTTAAAAAAATATTGAAGAGAGCAGCTAGAGAATATGTAAGCAGTTTCTGCTGCTTAGAAAACAGCACAGCCTTTGGCAAAGCTTCAAGGCTTTTAGTGAATACAGGATGAAACATCTACACTCAGCACAGTTTCCTTGTGTATTTTGGCTTTGCTGAATTTGAGTGGTTTTTTGTTGTTGTTGCTCCATGATGATGACAAGCAAGTCATTGAGGATGGTTCAGTGACAGAGCAGTAGCTTCGCATACAAAGCTTGCAGAGTCAGTCCTTATCTCCAGGTAGGGCTAGGAAAGACCCTGGTCTGAAATTCTGGAGAGCTGCTATTGGTCAGTGTAGACCAGGGGTTCTCAACCTTTGAAGGCCCGGGTACCCCCTATCACAGTCCAATTTTCTGAAGTACCCCCTGCTAATTAACTGCTAATTAATTGGATTAATCAATCAATTAATTAGGTAATTAATAATTAAATAAAAAGTACTAAAACAATTTTAAATGTGAAAAAATGTCTTATTTAACTGTGTGAGTGTGAGAGAGAGACAGACATGCAAGGATCTCTTTTTTTTTCTCCAAGTCACACTTCCCAAAATCAGCTCCTCCCTCCCCCACCCCACCAAAGTACATTTTTCAAAGTACAAAAATAAGCCCAAAACAAAAATCAGAGAGACGGAAGAGCTCCAAAAATAATTACAATCTAAAATCCATGTTAATTAACACTTAATTAGCTGCTGATGGGGCAGATAAGGGGCATGGATTGGCGTCCCCCCAGCAAGAGGTCCGCGTACCCCTAGGGGTACCCGTACCACAGGTTGAGAACCTCTGGTGTAGACAATAGTGGCCAAATTGGCCAAGATGGACCAATGGTCTGATTCAAGATGGTAAGACAGCTTCTTCTTCTTTTCCAGTTCTTCTTCATAAGCTCGTTCTCATTCCTCTGTCTATACCTATTGTCCATCTCCCCCATGTTCTATAAGTCTCAACCTTTCCTCTTTAGTTCCTGAAAAAGCAGACTGGGATAACCATAACAAGTCACGTCTGCACAGAAAAAAAAATGCAACTGGATCAAACCAAACAGTTTAGACAGAAGAAGTACAGGTCAGTGGCCTGCTACCTGGCGAAGTTGCATAAGTCTCCATCAGCTCAAGGTGTCGCAAACGTGCCGGAAAGCACGTTTGTGGCACCTGACAAGTAAGCGGCACTGGCGGAGAGGTTTGTGCTGCTCTGCTGGCACCGCAGAACAGTGAAATGCTGAGGCGGAGGGGTAGATGCCCGTGGTGTGATGGGGGAGAGCAGGGAGGGGGCGTTCCAAGGGGCCGGATTGCCCCACTGAGCCCGGGAGGGGGAGGGATTGCTGGTGGCGTGCTCCACCGAATCCTACCCCCCTTCCTGGGCCTGGCTGGTGTTACACAGTCAGCTCGAATGTGTGCCAGTAAAATAGCTGGAGCACATTCAAGTAGTAGACCCATTGGGGTGGCTGGGGTTCTACTCAGGGACAAACGTCCCTTTCCCCTGAGTTGGCCCAATCCTGTGTAGGATGCGGTGGGCTAAGGCTATTTGTGCTGCTAGACAGGATTGGGCTGTAACACATTTTCAGCATAAGCAGTCAACTTTGTCAGACAATGTTATAGAAAAAAAACCCCAGCAGAGTGAATTAACAAGAGGAAATGAAACAAGACTGATCTGCAATAAGTTTAAAATTATGTCGTTATCACTAATTGTAAATTATCATTGTGCTTATCTTTCATAAATTTAAGCTTGTTACAGATCAGCCTTGTTTCATTTCCTCTTGTTAGTTCACTCTGCTCTCTCTCTCTCTCTTTCTCTCTCTCTCTCTCTCTCTCACACACACACACACTCACACACACACACACACACAGTATTTATTTCCTATAGGGGTGTGTGTTTGTGTGTGCATGTGTATACATGTCTACACCTGCTTACTTAAGTGGTCTGCAGTCTGTGAAAACTTGTGCTGAAAAAATGCATTAGATGCCATAGGATTCCTTGTTGTTGTCTTTACCTGGAGAGGGTCAAATAGACAAGCTCTTGAACTGGGCCAACTTTTGTCAGTGTGGGATGTTTGCAACTTTCCAAGTCTCACAGAATACCTTCCAGTGCATGCTACTTGATGGAAGTGCTTGCATGCACCTTAATCAACTATCAGAGAAAATCGTTTCCTCTGTTTTGGACCTGTGATTTTATTTAATTACATAGATTTAGAGCCTCTCGTATTTCAAGAATTCAGGGGTGTATGTTGTCTGCAACTGGCAATCCGGGGGAGCTAAGAAGAGGGTTTTGATATTATATCAGACCTAAGAAACAGCAGGCAATTCTCAAAAGGATGGCAAAGAGAACATTTGAATTCCTTAGTCCCTGTGCTCTGTGGCCCTATATGAGTTTTCAGGGAAGAAGAGGTGAGCCTTGAGAAGACAAGATTCAGAAGGGGTGTGTGCACTGCACAAACTCTTATTGTCCAGCAGCCTATCAAAGCCACCAGAGAGACAGAAAAAGCCCAGAGACAGACAGGGAGGGGAGGGGCACAAACACACTGAGTCCTTTCATATCTTCTGGGATTTGGGCACAACAAAAGAGCTGTTGTATCATTTGCTGGTTGTAGCCCTTGCTGATTCTTGCACAACATAAGGAAGAGTTCATCTTGCAGTAACACACAAACAAGCTTAAAGGCCATGATCAAGATACAAAATCCTAAATGCTGATAGCGACAGAGGAAGAAAGGACTTCCTCCTCCCTGAAAGTGAGTGGGGACAGGAGAAGGAACTCTTATATCATTAAGAACGCTTCTGGCTTTTTTCATCTGACTTTAATCTCTTTTTATTCTGAGTGTTGTATCAAAGGTTATGCAGAGATTTTAGTTTAAATTTAATTTCACAGCAATTCGGTTTGTTTCTTACAGTCTTATAGACATCTGCATTTGCATTTGGGGCAGTTTCCCATGTTTTATCTATCATCTATCTATCTCATCTGACCATCTATCTATCTATCTATCTATCTATCTATCTATCTATCTATCTATCTATCTATCTATCTATCTATCTATCTATCTATCAAGTGAGAATAACCACATTTTAGTCATACAGAAGTACTGTATAAGAGGCTAAAGAGTATTCTGAATGTTACCTGTGGAAACATCTTTATTTTTTTTTTACATAGATTTATAGCACTTCCTTCATCCTTGGAGATCAGAGAATGGATTTTCCCCATGTTGTTGTTGTTGCTGTTATTATCAAGAATATTTATATACACTGGGTTCCTGAGTTCTGGACACCTGACATCCGACCTATGGACAGCCATGTTGGCGTTTTTGCGCAGGCGCTACCCATTCATTCTGGTGCTTTTGCACAGGTGTGATAGTGCTGAGCCAGTTGTTTCAACTGTTCCAACATCCATTCTGAATTTAGGACAATCTCCAGAGTGGAACCAGGACATTATTTGAGGATTTAGTATTCTACTTTTCAACAAACAAGTTCACAAAGTGGTTTACAGAGAAAATCAAATGAATAAATGGTTCCCTGTCCCAAAAGGGCTCACAGTCTAAAGCGGTGGTTCCCAAACTTTATAAGAAAGTTGGGACCACTGTAAGTAGTTGGGGGGGCTGTGGGGGGGACGCGACGGCGGTGGCACTTCTGGGATCGTGCTGCTGCCAACGGGAAAAAAGTGGCTTTCCACTTAACCTGGGGGTCACGACGGCCCTCTGGAGGGTGTGGGTGCCCTCTGTGGGCCTCAGAACGGCTCCCTGTTGCGATCCTGGAAGTGCTATCTTGACATCGCCACCCCCCTTAAGGGGCTGAAGCGTTGCGACATCCATTGTGGGAACCTCTGGTCTAAACAGATGCAGAAGAAGCACCAACAAGCAGCCACTAGAAAAGACACTGTCCTGGGGTGGCGAGGGACAGTTACTCTTCCCCTGCTAAATATAAAAGGACACCACTTGAAAAACTGACTTTTTGCCTGGTTAGCAGGGATTATGTTGTTCTCACAACAACTTTGTGAGGCAGGTTAGGCTGACAGGTCCAATGTCATCCAGTGAAGTTCATGGCCAAGCAGGAATTTGAACCCAGGTCTCCTTGGCCCAAGACAAAACTCCTCTGCACCATACCTGGAAATATATATTGTGTGATTACGTTTTTTTTTTTTTTTTAATTCCACCCTTACTTCAAGGAGCTCAGGATGACTGGTATTATTCTCTCTTCATCTTATCCTCATAACAATCCTGTGAAGTCAGTTAAGTTGAGAATGAGTGGGTGGCCCAAGGTCGTTCAGTGAATTTTATGGCTGAGTGGGGATTTGAGCTCGGGTTTCCCCAATCACATTCTGACTAATTACGGGTAATCACTACGCCACAAGGCTCTCAATAATTTTTCAGCCTGCAAGAAAGATTCAGACCTAGTTTCTGGTCCAGTGGCATAGGTGGCATAGCGCTTTGGTCCAAGTTGGCCTGGCCTAAATTCAATCCAACTTCCATCTGAGCTGCAACTAGCAAGCAAGGATGGGTTTGAGTCTGACAGTGCCAGTGGAATGTCGGGACAGTGCCAATGGAGAGCTGAGATGGTGTCGTGGTTTGGGAGTTGGACATAGACCTGGAAGATCCAAGTTCAAATCCCTGCTCAGCCATGAAGCTTCTTGGGTGACCTTGGGCCAGTCACTATCTCTCAGGCTAACCTACCTCACAGGGTTGTTGTAAGGACAAAAGGAGGGGAGGCACTATGTACACCACCCTGAGTTCCTTGGAGGAAGGGAGGTATGAAAATGTGATAAATAAATGAATAAATACATAAATAAATTAAATTAAATGTTATAAGCCAGGGTGCCACAGTTCATATGCCATGCCATGTTAAAATTGTCTGAACATCATGACTAAATATAATTGATCATGCATATGTGGTTTAGGATTCCACGTATCTTTTTAAAACTTGTAGCAAATTAAGGTAAAGGCCTCAGGTTTGGGCTGCCAATATCCATAGACATTTTATATTAGATCTCAAAATATACACTTAAAAAAATGGATCAGTTCAAGCTTACAGACTAAAGTCTTTGTAACTGGTAGACATTTCGTATCCCTCTTGCACAGCAAGGTTCAGCCTCCTGAACAATGGTGTAACTTATTTAACTACAGAAAAGGTGCGGACAGGAAGGAGACTAAACTTTGAACTCTGCTTGGCACCTGGCCTCACCCTGATCTCCTCGAAGAGTGAAAGTTATTGGAAAGAACTGCATTGCTGGTGTTCCGGTGCTCTCTTACCTTCTCACAGTGGTCCGGTGAGATAGTGCAGGGGTTTTCAAATGCTTTCATACTAGTGTCCCTGACAAAAAACACACCCAAACAATATTTTAAGCCTTCCAAGTCAAAGGGAAGTCCAAAATAATGAACATGCGCTTTATTTCATATTTAAACAGAGGGAGAAGTGGAAGCTCTTTGATCATATCCTATGAGCACCAGTTTTCATTTTAATAAATAAAGATGCAATCCTGCATCCAGTCACATGCATACACTTTAGTTGTCTTCTCACAACTGAGAAGAAATTTCATACACACATCTGACCTAGATAGACCAGTCAGCATGAGACATATTCATATGTACATATATTACTTGGGCCCCAACCCTATTGGCGCCTAGCACCACTGGAACAAGGGTTTCAGTGGTGCTAGACGCTTTCTGGCTGTTGCAAAAAGTGACATGCCACAGGCTGGCCACTTGTGCAAGCAGTGAGTGGCTGCCTCCGCGCACCAGCAGACACTGGATGCCTGTCAGGCCAGGTAAGATAGTGTAGGGAGTGGGAGGGAGGAGGGGGGTGAGAAGAAAGGGGTGGCAATGAGAGTGGGGAGGAGGGCGAATCAGGACCTGGAAAAGTGGTGGGTTTGGCGGCACGGACGTCTGCTGAATCCAGACCTCCTTCCCGGGCTTGATCTGCCTTGCACCAGGGATATCGATTAATTATTTGATTTTGTCTGTAAAACACTTTGTGAACTTTTTTTGTTGAAAAGTGGTATATAAATACTGTTAATAATTATAATATTGCTGGTGCAGGTCCAAATAGACCCACTGGGCCGTCAGTGGATTACCCCAGGCAAGGGAACAAATGTTCCTTTGCCCCAAGGAGGCCTCCAGAGGCTAAAACTCCCCCACAGGATGGGGCTCCTGCATCGCTGCGCGGGTAGTTATGGTGGATTGGGCTGTGAGTCCATGTGATCTAGATCCTACATGGCCATGTGTATGAAACCTAAAGAGATCTAGTGCTGGAGCCTCCTTGCCTAGGAGCTAAAATAAAGTCTTCTTTTTAAAAATATATCACATGTGGAAAGCAATGATGTCACTGCTTGCGCTACCACTTATCAAGGGGTGAAATCGCAAAGAACTAGTGCAAGTGTTTCTTAGAGGCATCACCTTTGGATTAAGCAAAAGAGTTTATTCTTTCCTCTATATTCATTCTTCCTGGAACGTGGTGGGGAATGCCAAGATTCTAAAGCTGCACCAATCACAACGTATTTCCCTAGCCAAAGTTTATGCTTGGGACAAAACAACATTCTTAGTAACCATTTGATCTTTCAGGATATACACTGCTACTGAGTTTTAGGTGGAAGAACGACAATTTCCACAAACAAGCCTGAGGGGTTTCTTCTTCAGCAGTATTTTAGAATAAGCCCACAGCCTGAGAGGAAACATGACAAAAGCAGAATTCAAAACATTCCTGGGCTGCTGTTGCTCTCTGTATTAAACTTTTTGTCCTCAGGCTTACAGGTGATTTGGGCTTCATGCATATTGTCTGATCTATAACTGGATAGCTGAGATGATTCTTGAAATACCTGGTGGGGGTGTTCTTTGTGTTGATTATTGTTGTCCCACCACTGACACAAATGTGACTGTAAGTTATGTGAAATGGGTATGATATATTCCTCTGGCAGCTTCCCACAAACTGCCAATTGTGTAATTTAGTACTAATTCAAAATGGAAGGACACAAGGCCTGCAAAAAAGGAGGTACACACCGTTCGGCAGAGTTTTGTGCAAAAATCCCTCGTCAGCCTCCCATTTGGACTGTGCCACCCAAGTGGAGTCCACGTATTCCCTGGTCTGTTTGGTCTAGGACGGGTCAGAATAAGGTTGTCCCATGAGGTTGTCCCATGAGGTACTGTATGTGTCTGCTGACTCAGCATGCCTGACTCTTGAACAATCCTCCATTCAGCAACTCCCAAAGTGGAAGAATTAGCAAGTGAAATAAAGATTGACGTCTGTGTGCCCTGCAGTGTTTGAGGATCAGATGTACCGGTATATTCAGTGTGCAGCCAGTTCCCAGAGGTGGTGTACTGCAATGACTTCTGTCTACACTGGTCTTTTACCTGCTTTGTGCATTCAGGTAATTTGGGTATACTATATGCACACAAAGATTAATGCTTTTCAGTCTCCCTTTTGCCCCACTTATTACACTTCAGATTTTGTTCTAATAATATGCCAAAATCATTAATGTGGGAAAACTAATGTGCAGATCCAGTCAGGCTATGTGCAGATAACTGAAATGCTACAAAAATTTGGAAAATATGTCTGGTCAGAGATGTATAGCAAAAGAGAGATGAAAAAAAAAAGTACTTATGTGTGTACCCAAAGACAAAGATAGCCCTTTCAAACTGTCTTCAGGTCTCTGAGAAACATGGGTTTGCATGTAGCCTGGGCTTGCAAACTGGACCGTTGCTCTGATATCAGATGAACGCCATCTTGACTGTTGCTTTGATATCAGGTGTTGGTATAAAGTGTCATTCCAGTTACTGTGGGGGGAGAGACTGGATAATCTACTTCTCACAGCCCAATCCTGCTATGGATTGGGTGGGTGGCCTAGGCTACCCGCCGGATCCCGTGCTCTGCTGCGGGCAGGCTCCTGAGCGGGGGGAAGTCTACTCGGGGAAGGGGATGCTCGTCCCCTTCCCTAGGTGTAACTGGCCCTGGGGCCAATCGGCATCCTCGGAATTCTGCCAGTGAAATCGCTGGAGGAAGTCGGAGGAGGCTGTGTAACGGCCCAGCCACGCGGCGGGGGACAGGATTCGGCCGAAGCTGTCCCCTGCCCTCTCCCGGAGCGGCTGGGCCTATGGCCGCCCTCCCTTTGCCCCGATCCACCTCCCTGCCTGCTGGATCCTTACCTGGGTTCGGCGGCGGTCCTTCAGGCGCTCGGTTGGTCGAGCAGGGGAGGCTGGCCTTGCGCTGGCTTTCCCTGCTCTCGAGTCATCGCAAATGTGCCTTACGGCACTTTTGCAATGGCTTCGGGTGATGAAGCCTGCCCTTGTTCACTAAGGGGCAATGCTTTCATATACTGTATACTGTATCATGTTATGAGCTGATTTTTGGACGACTGGAGTGCCATTTGAACCACCATCATGCTTAATAGTTCCATCACTTCCACTGTTCCAACAGTGGCTGAAAACATGTTTGTTCCGTTTCACCTTTCAGGCCTATGTACGTTTACATTGATCTGTTCCGTTTCCTCTTAGTTATATTGGTTTGATAGTGTTTTTTAGTGTTGTATATGGTTTAATGTAGTGCTTTGCTAATTCTGAATTTATTTTTGTGGTGTTTTATTGCGTTTTTTTAAAGTGTGGTGGGCCAGCTTGAGCACCTCCCTCACAGGAGGTGGAATGTGGGATATTAATGCTTTATTTATATAAATAAACGGTGAAAACATGGGGTGACATGTTGTTCCCCAAGGCAGCCTTAAAATGACCATTGTTCTGAAGAGTTTGTAGTTTAAGAATTAGAGATTGTAACACACACATGCACACACGCTTTGAACAATTCCATCATTTGTTGTGCAACAGCTCTAACATTATTCAGTGATGCTGATCAACCCCCCCCTTGAAAAAATTTAAATGCACAAACTTTGTGTAATTTGGCATATATCCAAGGCATTAAATAACCAAAGGAGACTAGTTATCTTCTCCAACAGTTGCTTCCTGTCTTCCTTTTGAACAATCTGTGGTACCTCCATTCTTCCTCCATTTTCAAGCATAAAATGTATTTGTAACCTCTGGAACAGCTTTGGTTTCTTTTTGGATTGTTTTGCTTTCCTGACAAAAGGACTGAGTTGCCCCTCTCCTCATCAACCTCCTCCTCCATTCCCTTCTTCTTCTAGGAAACTCTTGCATTTGGTCTGCCTCCTCCTCCAGCTGTGAGGAAATGCCTCCAAGGTAGGCTTACCAGATTTTCTGGCACCCCAAGGGGGGGAGAAGTGACATCACGAGGGGCGGGTCAAGGAACCGTGATGTCACTTCCTCCGGCACAACCAGAATGCCAATCTTTAAAAAAGGAAGGAGGGGGGACCTGGGAAACTATAGGCTGGTCAGCCTAACATCTGTTCCAGGGAAGATGGTGGAAAGTCTCATTAAGGATAAAATCTTAAAACACATAGAAGAACAAGCTTTGCTGAGGGAGAGTCAGCATGGCTTCTGCAAGGGGAAGTCTTGCCTCACAAACCTGTTAGAATTTTTTTGAAAAGGTCAACAGGCATGTGGATGCGAGCGAACCCGTGGATATTATGTATCTGGATTTTCAGAAGGTGTTTGACACGGTCCCTCATGAAAGGCTCCTGAGAAAACTCCATAGTCAGGGAATAAGAGGGCACGTCCTCTTGTGGATTAGGAACTGGTTGAAGACCAGGAAACAGTGAGTGGGAGTCAATGGGCAATTTTCACAATGGTGAGAGGTGAAAAGCTGTGTGCCCCAAGAATCGGTCTTGAGAACGGTGCTTTTCAACTTATTCATAAATGACCTGGAGTTGGGGATAAGCAGCGAGGTGGCCAAGTTTGCGGATGACACTAAACTTTTCCGGGTGGTAAAGACCAGCAGGGATTGTGAAGAGCTCCAGAAGGATCTCTCCAAACTGGGAGAATGGGCAGCAAAATGGCAGATGCGCTTCAATGTAAGTAAGTGCAAAGTGATGCACATTGGGGCAAGAAACCAAAATTTCACATATACGCTAATGGGTTCTGAGTTGTCTGTGACGGATCAAGAGAGAGATCTTGGGGTGCTGGTGGACAGGTCGATGAAAGTGTCGACCCAGTGTGCGGCAGCTGTGAACAAGGCCAATTCCATGCTCGGGATCATTAAAAAAGGGATTGAGAATAAGACGGCCAATATCATTATGCCTTTGTACAAATCACTGGTAAGGCCGCATCTGGAGTATTGTGTCCAGTTCTGGTCACCACACCTCAAAAAGGATATAGTTGAATTGGAAAAGGTGCAGAAAAGAGCGACCAGAATGATTTGTGGGCTGGAGCACCTCCCTTATGAGGAAAGGCTACAGCGTTTGGGGCTTTTCAGTCTAGAAAAAAGACACCTGAGGGGTGACATGATTGAAACATATAAAATTATGCATGGGATGGAGAGAGTGGATAGAGGGAAATTCTTCTCCCTCTCACACAACACCAGAACCAGAGGACATGTACTAAAATTGAGTGGAGGGAGAGTTAGAACGGACAAAAGAAAATATTTCTTTACCCAGCGTGTAATTCATCTGTGGAACTCCTTGCCACAGGATGTGGTGATGGCACCTGGCCTAGATGCCTTTAAAAGGGGTTTGGACAGATTCATGGAGGAAAAGACCATCACAGGTTACAAGCCATAAGCAACCTTCTGGTTTTAGAAGTAGGTTTTCTCTGTGCCAGGTGCAGGGGAGTGGCAGCAGGAAACAGGTTATCTTGTTGGCTGTGTGCTCCCTGAGGCATCTGGTGGGGCCACTGTGTGATACAGGAAGCTGGACTAGATGGGCCTTTGGCCTGATCCAGCAGGGCTCTTCTTATATTCTTATGTCGCAAAGGGGTGTGTCTGGCCAGACACACCCCCTGTGACATCACGGGGTGGAAAATTGAACATCACAGGGGCGGAACACACCAACCAGTTTCAAAGAGTTCCGGCCTGCCGCGATGCAGCCGGCGGGCCAGATCAATTGAGCCCGAGTTGGGCCCTTCCAGGATGGTGGTCACCCTTCTGGGATGGCAGCCATCGTTCCAGGAATGTCCCGGAGAGTTCCAGGACTATGGTAAGCCTACTCCAAGGTGATGCTGGGCAGGTTTTCCCCACTGGTGTCTCATTGCTGGCAGGGGCAAGCCTAGACTCTTCTCTAGGAAAATCGCACATAGTACATGCATGAAGTCATCTTGGAAACATTTCCAACCACCACCATCCCCTTGCCATCTCACAGCCAGCTTTCTGAAAACAAATTTTAAAAAACTTTTTTTTAAAGAAAGAAAACAGACAATACCTCTTTTCCTCCAAGGAATTCAGGGGCATTTCAGGGTTTGTTTTATTGTGTTTTTTTTACCATCTTTGAATAAACTTAAACATGGCAATTGAACATTGCACAGCATGGGCATTTGATATCTGAGAGATTATGCAGGCATTCTGGGAAAGGCACAGGGAAGAGAGTTGGTAGAAAACATCAAGATTTTTAATCTTCTGATTCATCTTGTGGCCAATTTCAGTCAGTAGTAACACCTCTCCAAATTACAAAGGCATTGCACATAGGCTGTGGGGAGAGGAAAGCAAGAATATGTTTCTCCATGTTGTACATTTGGATAATTTCACCATCAATGACATTTCACTGCCCTAAGCGTAAAGTATCCTCTAATTGTTATGAAAAGCTCAGTAGTCAGCGAGAGCTTAAGCAACATTATGGTTTTCTGTTACACAGCTTTCCAACACGTAATATCTTTGCACGTCTTGAGACTCAGAATTTTAATTATAGAACTGTCTTGCTGAGCTGCAAAATCATAATTATAATTATTGTTGTCTCGTGCTCTTTTTCATGCCTTCCCAACCTCAGAAGGGACATGATCCCACTAAAGTTACGGCGCAATCCTCTGTAAGTATGTGCCGGCGGAGCAACAGTTCTGCCGATGCAGGGTGTTGTTAACATGCCATAAGACACGTTTCTGACACCCGGCAAGTAACCGGCATCAGAGGAGAGGCCGGCGCCATTCACTCAGCCCCAGACTCCAGCCACCAGTGGCAGATGAAAGTAGGTCCTGCACTAGGTGGTGGGGGGTGGCGTGTGGAGGGCAGAGTGGGTAGGAACGGGAGGGGGTGATTGGCCCGCCGGGCCCTGGAGGGATTATTGGCAGCACACTCTGCCGAATCCTATACCCCGCCCCGAGCCTGTAGGGCCTTACACAGACTCCTCAGATTTGCGCTGGCCGTTTTGCCAGCGCACATCCAAGGAAGCCTATAGGGGTCACTGGGGCTCTCCCTGGAGGAAAGGGACAAACATCCCTTTCCTCTGAGGAGTGTTACTGCTCCGCCGGTGCTGGCCCAATCCTGCCTAGGATCCGGGGCAGTGTGCTTTTGCACGTTGTGGCAGCCCTAGTCAGGACTGGGCTGTTAAACACTTATTAGTCCCGTTTATTTCATTGGCATAATTAAGCCTGACTGAACAGAAAACTGACTGAAGCAAGAGAGCCCAGCAAGGTAAGGCTTCCATCACACATGCTTTCCATTTTATATGAAAAATAGACAACCACACTGCTTTATATATAAGTGGAGTAGGCATGTGAATAAATACACATGGCTGCCCTGTCACATCTAACTTGACCTCAGGTTGCAGTTCTCAATTTGTTTACTTAGAAGTAAGACCCACTGAAATTGAACTGTGTTTGAGTAAACAAGTTTCAGATAGACGAGTTCCTACCTAGAGTGTATTGACAAATTAAAAATTAGCTATCCACTGGGTCAAGATCATGGCATCCACTCAAGTTCTTAAGGAGCTCAAATATGAAATTGCTGATCTTCTGTCAAAAATATGTAACATCCTTTAAATCAGCCTCCGTGCCAAAGGCCTGGAAGTTGGCCAATGTAACACCAATATTTAAAAAGGAATCCACAGTGGATTCAGGAAATTACAGACTGGTCAGCTTAATATCTGTTCTTGGGTAAACTAGTGGAATACATAATTAAAGATAATTTTTATTTTTAAAATGTATTTTAATTTAAGGCACAAATAAAATGAATAATACAGTAAAATATGCCATTACAAACATGGCACAAATCCATATACCCCATATCCATATTTTAATTTAAAAATTAAAATCTATCATTATTCCTACACACATACAGAAAGAGCAAAAGCAAGCAAACAAATAAAAAACATCTCAAAACGTTCACGGTTCCACCTATAATATAAACTCCAGTTAAGATCAAAACAATTTTTTGTCAATTAATGTAACAGGATCACATTCCACATAAAATCATGTGAAATATTTAATGAAATATCTGAAATATTTCACATACAATTAATCATAAAATTGCAATCATGAAAGGCACCAGTCTTCTTCCATAAAGATAAATACTAACTTTATACAGTATCTGATCTAATAACCAGGATAAGATCTTCTCCAGAAAAAAAACTCTAAACTAATATGTAAGAGCAAAGCAAAAGAAGTAAGTGGAGGAAAGATGGGATATAGATAGATTAGATTGAATCTTAAGGATGATGAGCAAGATATAACCATCTCAAAGCACAGTGTTAAAATTTAACTAATGTGTGAGAGCTAAGTAGACAAAAGGTAGATAAAAAGATAAAATCATTAAGCATATATAAGAATAAAGCCTTGCTGAATGAAAATCATCATGATTTCTGTAAAGGTAAATCCTGCCTCACTAACCTTCTAGAGCAGAGGTTCCCAACCTGTGGTAGGCGTACCACTGGTGGTACATGGACCACAGGCTGCTGGTATGCGGGCTGCCAGGAGCCAAGATGGCAGCCGCCATCTTGGCCGTGTGGTGCTGCATCATCGGCTTCTCTTCCCTGTGATTGGGGAAAATAAGCCGAAGACACGACCGCCCCATTCTGCTGGTGGCTGCGTTTTCGGCTTCTCTTCCACGATCCCAAGGAAGAGAAGCCGAAGATGCGGCTGCTCCAGACTGCTGGCGGCTGTGTCTTTGGCTTCTCTTCCACGATTGCAAGGAAGAGAAGCCGAAGATGTGGCTGCTCCAGTCTTCGGCACTTTCTTCCGGTGGTATGCGGGGGCAGCCGGAGGCACGCATAGATGGTATACGGGCCTTCAAAGGTTGGAAACCTCTGTTCTAGAGTTCTTGGATAGATTAATGAGCATGTGGATAGAGTTGATCCAGTTGACATTGTATACTTGCACTTTCCAAAAGCTTTTGACTAAGAGCCCAATCCTATTGTCCCATCCCCCCCCGCCGATGCGTCAAAATGCGTCAAAATGGCTATCACTGCATCCTGTGGTGGTGGGGCAGTCCAGTAGTTCTCCTCTGGGTAAGTGAGGGAACAAGATGGGCAGGGGTCTACTCGGACCTGCCTAGCTAAATAGCTGGCTGTGGAATTGGGACCGGGAAGGGGGTGAGGATTGTCGGCTGCCGCTGCTGCCACACCTGCCCCATTCCTGGATCCAATCCGCCCACCCTGTTTCACCCAATCCGGCCCCGCCGCCACCTCATTTCACCCCCATCTTACCTGGATTGGTAGGCGACTTCGGATCCACTGGCGCTGGCGGGAAGGCTCTGGCCTTCCTGCCAGCATCCCCATAGCGTGCTGCCAGAGCATCTTTTATTATGACTATTGTTGACTGCTGCCGTGGCTCTCTTGCTTCAGTCAGTTTTCTGTTCAGTCAGGCTTAATTATGCCAATGAGATAAACAGGACTAATAAGTGTTTAACAGCCCAGTCAGTGCCAATGGAAGAGGCATGACGATGATGGCCGGTAAGCATAGGATTGGGCCGACAGTCTTTCACCAAAGGCTTTGAGGAAACTTAGCAGTCATGCAATAAGAGGACAGCTTCTTTATGGATTAGTAAGTAGATAAAGAACGGGAAGCAGAGAGTAGGAAGAAATGGGACATTCTTACAGTGGAGGGAAGTAAATAGTCGGGTCCCCAAGGATTTGAATTGGGACCACTGCTTTTTAACTTGTTCGTAAATGTTATGTAGTTAAGGGTAAACAGGAAGGTGGCCAAGTTTGCAGCTAACACAAAACTATTCAGGGTGGTAAAAACCAAGCCAGATCATGAAATGCTCCCAAAGGATCTGGTGAATGGGCAATTAAATGGTAAATGTGGCTCATCATTGTCAATAAGTGTAAATAAAGTGATGCATCTTGAGGCAAAAAAATCTCAACTTCACATAAACACTGATGAAGTCTGACCTGTTGGTGAGAAACCAAGAGAACTTGATGTCATCGTGGAATGAAAACATTGACCCAGTGTGACCCAGCTATGAAGGCAAATTCCATGCTAAGGGTCATTAGTAAGGGTATCAAGAATAAGGCTGCTAATAATACACTTGTACAAATTTATGGTGCAGTCACATTTGGAATATTGGATATAATTCTGGTCACCACACCTCAAAAAAGATATTGTAGAGCTGAAACCATGTAAATGAGGGCAACCAAAATTGACAGAAGGCGAGGAAAGGCTGTAACAATAGTGACTTTTTAGCATGGAAAAAAGGTGATTATTAATAAGTGACATGATACATACATGATTATTAATAAGTGACATTTGGTACATAAAATAATGCATGGAGTGGAGACAGATTTTTTTTTTCTCCCTGTCTCACAATACTAGAACCAAAGGCCATCCAATGAAATTAATTGGTGGGAGATTTAGGATGAAGTGAACAAAAGGAAGTACCGTATTGGTCTAAGACTCACTTTTTTCTCCTAATTTAAGTTTTTAAACTAGGGGTGCGTCTTATAATCAGGCTGTTGCAATTTAATGCCAGTGATTTAATTAATTTTTTTTAATAGCACCAAACTTTAAGGGTGCGTCTTATACTCGGGACAATACAGTATTTCTTCACACAGTGCATAATTACCGGTAGTCTGTGGAATTCATTGCCACAAGAGATGATGATGGACACTGACTTGAATGGCTTTAAAGGGGGATTGATTACATTCATGAAGCACTGGTCTATCAATGGCTTCAATTCGTGATGGCCTATACACACTACTACTAGGTTCAGCAGCAGTATGCCCATGAATACCAGGTGCAGGGGAGCAACTGTGGGAAAGAAGCCTGCCTTTTTCTCCTGTTGTGAGCTTCTGAGAGGCAGTTGGTGGGTCACTGCGGGAAACAGGATGTTGGAGAGAGATGGGCCTTTTGGCCTGATCCAGCAGGCCTTTTCTTTATGACATTTGAGAGTCCTAACTGGCAAGCTATTCTCTCATCCTCTGTAATTGTGACCTTTCCTTTCTAGCTGTGTGTTGTGTGACAATAAACATAAAATGTAAAGTCATTTTGAAAATTAAGTGCTCCATATAACGACACATCTGCAACAATCACAGAAAAATGCCTTCCTCACAGATTTAGGTTCCAGTGCTAGGCAGCAATTTCTAATCTTGAACTTTCAGCAGCAGGCTAAGTCGAGATATCTAATAATAATAATCAAATAAAACATTGCCAAGGTTAAGAAGTGTACGGCAGCAGGAGGGAAACGAAAACCTGCCTTAATGGTTTAATATTTTACAGCCAGCTTTACTCCACAGAGAAAGGATGTGAAGAGTGAAGCTTCCCTGACAGACAGAGGCCTGTGAGAATCTGAGCCTATTCAAGAGCCAGCTGCCCCCCATCCAGGGTTTCCGATATAGAAGCCTGGCATTTTCCGCAGCCCCACCCGACATTCTTTGTTGGTTGTTGCCATTCTGGAAATTATTAGCACAGTAGGAAATGGCTGACAGGAGGGGTTTGTTTTGAGTTACTTTGTTTTCCTTCTTCTCAGTCTCTCACTAGCCCAGTAGGCCCTATCCTCAGGAAAAGGAGGTGCTTGTTCTGGCCATGAGTCATGTACACACAGAGAAATGCATGCCTTGAGTTAGCAGGGTTGGTCGCATTGCAGGCCCGCAGGCTGCTGTTGATTGAAAAGTACATGTAACAACAGCAGACACACAGCGCAAGGCCCTGGGGTTTCCATTCTTCCCTGGGTATGCCTACAGACTGGAGAGCAAAGCTTCTAATATTGCAGCAATCCTATGTATGTCTACTCAGAAGTCCTATTGTATTGTGTTCAATGAGACTTACAGCGCAATCCTAACCAACTTTCCAGCGCTGGTGCAGCCGCAATGCAGCCCTGAGGTAAGGGAACAAATGTTCCCTCACCTTGAAGAGGCCTCTATGACTGCCCCTGCACTGCAAAATGTAGTGTGTGTCCTGTTGGCACGGCTACACCAGCACTGGAAAGTTGGTTAGGATTGTACTGTTACTCCCAGGAAAGTGCATATAGGATTTCAGCCTGTGTGTCCTGAATGGAGTGCATTCAGACAAGCCATTCCTCCTGATGTTGATGTTTGTGTTTGCTTTTCATTTGGTCAAGTTTGATGATAATTTTTCTTTTCTTCAGCGTGGAATTTTTTTTACTGCCATTGAGATAACATGTGTCAATAGAGGCTTGCTAGGTCATAGCAAAGCACATTCTTCAGTTTCCCTACCAGTTAAGATTTGAAAAATAACCTGATTTATTTAGTCCATGCTCCTTGCAAACATTTCAGATCTTATGCAAAATGCTTTGTAAAGCCTGAACTGCAAGCCTGAATTTTGTTCCTTTGAAAATTCGTAAACGTTAGGGTCAGCAGAACTTAGCGGTAAAGGTTTTCCTGGTTTGGACCATGTTGCAGGTAGAGGGGGTTGGGTGTTTGAAAACTCCCATTTGCATAAAACTCCCTGCATGCAGAAAAACAACATGTCAAATAGACCATTAACTTTTCCTCTGAAATGCTAGCTGACTGTATGAAGAGGGGGTTTTTTGGGGTGGTGGTGGTAGGGTGATATTTGAATATGCAACCCCACCCCTCCCACAGTTGTAGCCAGAAGAGATATACAGTTGTCCATGAAAAGATGATTTACCACTTGATTCTACTGATTGTATAAATAAACTGGCCCTTACATACATTTGAGAAGTGAGGTGCTAAGAACCAGAAAAAAAAATATTTAGCATTTATATAGTCATTGTATGTTTGTATACATTGTATACATTGAAATTGTATAGTCTAAGTGTGCAGATTGGGCCATATAAGTCACTTTACCAAACCGGCTCTGGACAAAACCTGAACACATTGTTTAGGTCTGCATTTTCATTTTATTTTTGGATAGATGTATTCACAGAGGGATGGTCAGCAGGGTGGCGCAGTGGGTTAAACCGCTGAACCATGAGCTGTTGATCGAAAGGTCGGCAGTTCGAATCCGCGACGGGGTGAGCTCTTGTTGCTTGGCCAACTCCTGCCAACCTAGCAGTTTGGACAACGTCTTCGGACAACGCTGGCTCTTCGGCTTTGAAATGGGGATGAGCACCACACCCTAGAGTCGGACACGACTGGACTTAATTGTCAGGGATCACCTTTACCTTTACTTTTTATTCACAGAGGCAGCCTGTGGGCCCCCAAAATCAGGGCTATGGTGTGGATGAGAAGGATTTAACCCCTTGAACCCCATGGTCCTGATCCAGATCAGGCAGGGCCTCCACAGCTGCTATTTACAAACAGCAACAACAACAACAACAAACAAACAAACAAATGCGCAGGACCAAACAACACATTTCAAGTCACATCTAGTTTGGCATTTCAAATTTTGAGCTCTGTTAAAGCCAACCTGCTTCATACAAGCAGATTTGCCAACTCTGGCTCTTGGGTGTGGTATCTGTGGTAGAAGCTCAGATGAAGTCCTCACTAAACATGATGGAATAATAACATCAACATATTTAGTAATTCATTTCTGAACTTATCTTTTGAGTATAATATTATGTGAGTTTCAGACAAAAAAAGCATATAACCCATTTTCATCACTACGCAATAGACTCTTGATAGGTGTGCGTGCTTATGTTATCTATATCTCAGCTGCCCCTTACAGCACAATCGTATGCATATCAATTCAGAAGTCCCATTGTGTTCACTAGGACTTACTCCCAGGAAAGTGTGTATAGGATTGCAGCCTTAATCAAGTGCCACCACTTGTTTGCACCATGATGAATAGTCGGGGGGATGGGACTGTTTGCATGTTAGGCTTTTGGGTTATCACCTTGTGCTAATTTCAACCCTCTTGTAAAATAGGAAAAGATGGACTGTCATCATTGTAGAAATCTTGATCTCTGGTTCAATTGAATCCATCCACATGGATGATTTGGTTCAATTTCCTCCCATAGTGGCACAGGAAGGGATTTTTCAGCAGGAAAATTACACAGGAGTAAATGGTTAATTACACAGGAGTAAATGGCTGTGATCATGATCCAGATTGGGTCTCCATGTGGCTGCTATTTTAATAGCCTCCTCCCAACCATGATGCAGTCAACAACACATCAGGATCACGCAGAAACCTGTGATTCAAGTGAACAGATCATGTGATTCTAAGCTTGGACTGCCACAAGCACACACATTCATGCTGGGCACAGAATCCTCATTGTTTTTCCACTTTAAAAGAAAAGCAAGTTTCTGATTTTTAAGGTTATGGAGATAGACTTGCAAGTGTGTGGGGACATCACAGAACCTAGAGAGGGGTCTGCACAGGATTTCAGGTGACTTAAGTGGGGGGGGAGGTATTCAGTGTCCTGCATAGCTGTATGCAAAGTAAGCAAATGTATGGCACTTCTGCAGGTCATAAGTAAATGCATAATTTGTACAGGGTTCGGGGGGGGGGGTTGGCACACAATTTAAATGTTTTAATTTAGAGCATTGTACAGACCACCCTGCAGACAACTCTGGTATTGTCACACTCAGGATTGTCAAGGAATTCCACACACCCTGGCTTGCTATTGCAGGTCATTCTCAGGTCACTTGTGTTTGCAGCAGGGAATAATACACTCCACACCACAATACATACCAGTGGTTAACAACCTTGCTATTGTTTTTTTAATGGTCAGTTATAAGGAAATAAGTCAGCAAGAGATACCTAAATATTTCACTAGGAACAGTGCCAAGGCCATGTTACTTGGGGCCCTGGGACAAAGTCGTGCACTAGGTAACCCTTGGCACCCCAGCCTTGGCACCCCCTGATGTTACATTGGGTGCTTCCACTGCCACTAGTTTTGAGGGCTCAGGGGTTGCCCTGGGCAGATGGACCTTCTGATGGGTGTGGGCCCTCAGCCAGTGTCTAACTTGGCCAACCTCTGACGCCGTCCCTGGCTAGGAAAAGCTACAAAGATTCTTGCCACACCATAAAAGCTAGCGTGTTTAATTTAGCATATGCTTCTGTGGACTAGAGTCCACTTCATCAGGGGCATTTCACCAGGGGTCCTTTTGTTCTCTTTCAACATATTGTTTGATTCCATGCTAGATCATACCAAGGGTCCATCTTTTCAAGCATCCTGCAGCTCACAGTGGTCAAAAATAGGCATCTGGTAAGCCCACAGGAAGGCAAATAGTCCCCACCACCTGACACTCCATCACCGCATGTTGGAGTAGTGAATTCCATAAGTTGCGTTGCATGAAGTAGTTTCTTTAGGAGTGTGGCTGACATCTTAATGGATGGATTGTCAGTGATGTCAGTAGTCTTCTTAGGAGGATTCCTTTATCATTAATAATCAGCTGGGACCAGTCTTCCCAGGGTGTGTTGCTGATGATGTAACTCTCTTGACTATTGTATTTCAGGAAGAAAAGAATGGACAAGCTACTCCTGAGGGCATTGCCCAGGCTCCTTTTGTTATCACTGCTTTATAGCTTGAGCCAAGGGAATAGAAGTAAGTTCAACCTATTCTTGATTTATCTCTCGTTTATTCTGGGCACAAGCACTGGGAAGGAAAGGGTACACTTTGTTGTGACCTGGAGGCCTAGAAGAGGCTCAGACCAGGCTACAAGATCCTTAATATGCAGAAACTAGGCTAAATTGTTAGATAATTCTTGAGGGTGTCTAAGCAAACCTATATCAATATGAGGTGTCCATATTGTAATTTTGTGAAATTTGCTGGAGCTAATAAGAAGCAGAAATAGAACAGAACAAGCCACATACTGAACAGTAAGTCCTCACTAGAACATTCTGTGTGTGTGTTGGTATTGACTTTAAAGCCTTTCATGTTTGGATCCAGGTTATCTGGGACCACCTTCCCCCATACATTCTGACCCGCCCTCTTAGGTCATCTGAGGAGGCTCTCCTACAAGTGCCGCCTTGTAAGCCTTTGTAAGCTGCCTTGGGTATTTGCTTCGACTTGGGAAAGGCGGGATATAAATTTGTTAAATAAATAAACTCCTAGAGTTATTTTATTCCTAGTTGATATTTCCTATGCCTATGTACAGACAAGAGGAACTAACAGTGTGTGGCAGCAGGAGGAAGGAATTGTAATCTCAGGGACAGTAGTGGGGAAGATGTTACAGATTTGTACTGGGCCCAGAGAAATTATGTTTTGCCTTCAAACTGTGCTAAGATATACCATTGCTTTCAAATCATTAATAAATGGACTGGTGGTAGAAATTTTGTGAGGTCCTTGATGCTCTGTAGGATAATAGTTTCTTATAGGATGAGTAGATGTATCCTCTTCTCAGCAGCATCCCTTTGTAGTCAGAAGCTGCACATGTCTCTCATTGAGAGACGGAGAATATTCTGCAAACAGAACATGGCATTCTTTACAGTTGGTGTAAACAGGTTTTTTGAGATCCTGAAGTTTTAACCTTGTCCCACAGAGTAAGTTGATGTACCTACTTCTTGAAATCAACATTGCACTGTGGAAACTGATTCCTGTATGCTATTTGTACTGCGTTTTATTCTAAAACTGTTGTTACTGGCACTAGACCCTCAAGAAGGACATTCATATTGGATGAAATTAGTTACATTCCTTCTGATATGAGATACATACTTTCTGAGTTCTTTATTCCATTGCTAAATCAAACAATGCTGTCCTAATGTGGACTCAGAGCTGGAAGAAATGCAATATAGCAATGAGTTCGTCATACTTCCTCCCAATCCAGATTACTTCTTCTGATTTAAGTGAATGGAGCAACATTCTTGGGGTATCGTGTGTGAACAGCTCCCTTGCCGTTGTAATGGCAGACCAGACTGTAGATGACTTTGAACTTCACTGCTGCCAACTGGGTTAACTGCAGCGGAACTGAGAGTAGAACCTTGTTCTGTCCATGTTGGTCAAGTCCCCTTCCGTCTCTATTACTAGATAAATCTGGTTTCTTCCATCTCTGACATGTTGCTCTTGTCTCGTAGATAATCACTGTGTGGCTTCCAGGGCCAAAAACTGCACTGAATGTATACGAGTGCACAAGGACTGCTCTTTTTGCACCAATGAGGTAGGCTTCCCCTTTCTCACGTGTTGAACATGGTATGCAAACATATCTCAAAACACCAAATTTCTCGTATGTGATGTTACAGTTTGTAACTTACTGGAAGTCTAAGCCAATTCGTGCCATAGAGAGTAAAGAGCAAGAAATGTTGGAATTATATTTTGCCCTCCTGGTTGGTGTTACAAACCTACTTCTAAGCTGTGGCTACAGGGAATTGCTGTAGATGGAATTCAGAATTTCCCAAGAGGTCAATGCATCCTACCCCTATCCTAACCCTGGGGCAGAGGGCTACCCCAAGGCAAATGCTGCAAACAATATTTTAGAACCGCATTTCTCAAAGTCCTACAGGGCAGTTTACTCTCCTGTAAGACTTTGCGGGGGCAGGGCGATAGGTGGCCGCAGCCCCCCCCCCCCGGACCCTTTGGGAAGCTGGTAGGACAATCAGGTATGCTTAAAAAAGCATTTTTGGGTCGGCGGTGGGCGGGGTCCTGGAGTGGCGCCACCGCTGTTCGGACTGGTGGCCACCCTCCTTAAAGGTAAACCGGACACAACCCACCACTTTGAGAACCCCTGTTTTAGAATGTATTTCCTAAGCACGTGATGTTGTTTTCCCTTTTCTGTTGCCCCAGACCTTCAAAGAGGCTCGCTGTGATTTCAGAGACAATTTAGTGAAATATGGCTGCAGTGAGGCCAGTATAGTGTACGTGAGAGGAGATATGTTAATGACAGAGGTGAGTAGATAGTCAAATCAATGTTTCAATTAGTTTACACATCTGCCAAATCCCTCATTTTACTGTCTGGGCAAATTTCTTTCTTTCTTTCTTTCTTGATAATGGGCTATTCCTAGGAAAGGTATTTATAAGGCATCTTGTACATTTCCTGCAAACAGAGTGGCACCATTGCATGTTCAGTTCATCTCTCCTTTGCCAGAAAGAAGGTCTCTCCTTCTCTGACCTCCTGTTTTAACACATATCACAGCTGAGTCTTCTCAAGATCTCTGATTGCATGTTATTACTGGTGTCTCCCATCGCAGGAATTTAAGATCGATACATCTCTGAAAAAAACGCAGGTAACCCCGCAGAAGGTGGTTATGCGTTTGAGAGCTGGTGAGGATGCTAGCTTTAGAATGGATGTGTTTGAGCCCCGTGAATCTCCTGTGGACCTCTACATCCTCATGGACTTCTCCTATTCCATGTCTGATGATTTGAACAATTTAAAGTCAATGGGCCAGCAACTGGGTGAGAACTAAAAACTAAGATCTTGGAGGACAACAGAGAAAAAGAAACCATGTACAGTATTTTTGTTAACAGTATGCAGTTTCAAAGGGCAGTTGGCAAAGTACTGCCAGTCAGCAGTGATGTAGACTTGAGTCTATTGACTCGGACTCAAGTCACGTCAATGACTTGACTTGGACTTGACTCGGCGATTGTAAAAGACTCGAAAGACTTGACTTGAGACTTGGAGCCTTTTACAAGAAGTCAAATTTTATTCAGGTTTAAACCTGTTTTCCCCATTAAATTGTTAGGGACTCGCAACCCGCGACCAAAGACTCGGGACTTGGGGGCAAAGACTTGGGACTCTCACAATCTGTCAGCATAAGTCCTGGGCTAACAGCGGGAAAGCTGCTCCACCACTCTGTGGGCTGCAGCCAACAGGGCAAATGTTTTTACTTACCGTACCTCTCCTGGGCTGTCTGGTGTGCCCCTCACCCATAGCATGGAGTGCTCTGCTGATGGCACTGCACGCTCTGGGCTGGCAGGGGATAGGATGGGGGCCCTTAATATCATGTGTAGTTTGGCTCTGCAGTGATGCTTCATAGTGGGAAAGTGTTTGAATGGAGAACGGAACCCAAGTCTTCTAGGGCATCTTCTCACTCCTTTTTGTCTTCCTATCTGGCAGCAAACTTCTTGATGGAATTGACAGATGATTACACCATTGGCTTTGGCAAGTTTGTGGATAAAGTTTCAGCCCCACAGACAGACATGAGACCTGAGAAGTAAGTGAGGCTGAAGAGTCCAGGAGAGATCCTTAGGAAAGACCTATACATGATCCATAACCTGCTTTTTCATTGTTATGTTCACCATGTGGCAGTGTAGTGTACTTGCATGTAGCAGCCATGCAGGGTCATGGTTCAGATGACGGCCAAGGCACAGAAGTAGAGGGTATGTAACCCTTAAAGTGCCATTTACTAATCATGATGCCTGCTATTCTAGAATTCATGATTTTAAACCTATGTGGCAGATATCATGGCTGGGGTCCTTCCATACCAGATACATATTCCATGCTTTTGTTACCAATTTGTTATCAGTAAATAAAGTCCTTGCTATCATTTGGCCTTCATTAGACTGCGTGAGCCCTGGACGGGTGCTGACCATCCCTTCTCCTTTAAGAATGTTATCCGCCTAACCAACAATGTTGAGAAATTCAGCCGAGAGCTATTGAAGGAAAACATCTCTGGCAACCTGGATGCTCCCGAAGGTGGATTTGATGCCATATTGCAAACAGCTGTTTGCAAGGTAAGCAGAGAATGTACTAAAGAGGACATAGGTACAAGTGAGAGTAAGATGGATATGGCCCTTCTTAGCCATTTAGCAAGCAGCAAGACCAACAGGAAAACCCGGGCCAAACATTTGCTTTAATAGGCAACATACAGCATTGCTTGTGTTTTGCTAAGGACTTGGATGAGCTTTGGAATCAGATGCACTGTTACTGGGCCAGTAACAATTTGGGATGTTACAGTTTGAGTAGCAGCTGAAGGGCATATGAAGAGAAAAAGAAATCACTGGGGACACATTAGGACTGAAGCAGAACATATAGTAAATTCAGGGAGCTGTACCTTGTCAACAAGAGATAAGAGCTGAGGAGACAAGATAAGAAAGGAGTGCCCAGCCATTGTCAATATTAGCACAGAAACAGTTGATGAAGTTCACATTCCTCTCAGTTAACCTTGGACTGGGCTGAATTTGGGGGCAATACTTAGTGAATACAGGCTTTACTGAAGTGACTGAAGGAGTGGTTGTCCCAGAAACTGCTGCTCTTATGATGGATACTGTGGTGTGGGTGGCTACACTCCCTCTTCAGACCATTTGTCACCTGCTTCTGGGCTGCTGGCCAGCCTACTTCATCCTTCTGGTAAATGAAATGTTCTTACACTCATCATGCCTTTCCCTGTGCCTGTAGGATATTGGCTGGCGGGAGGACAGCACTCATCTGCTCGTGTTCTCCACGGAGTCTGCCTTCCATTATGAAGCTGACGGCGCCAATGTCCTTGCTGGAATTATGAGGAGGAATGATGAGCAGTGCCACCTGAATGCAGCAGGCGCTTATACCTTTGACACCAAGCAGGATTACCCTTCTGTGCCTACCCTTGTGCGACTGCTGGGACGGCGCAACATCATCCCCATATTTGCTGTCACCAACCACTCTTATGATTACTATGAGGTGAAAAGGGCCAGTGGACAAAGAGGGTGTGGGGCACTTTGAGGGCCTAAGAGGAGTGAGAGATGGCAGTGTCTTCAGGCATGGGTGCTTCACCAGTTCTGGACTGCAGACAAAAATACCGAGAAAGTGAGGCTGACCAGATTTTTGCTGATAGCCCAAGTCTACCCAGGTTTTGCTGATAGGTGGGGAAGTTCTGCTCTTCTGTTCCTCCTGCAGCAAATAGGACCACATTATCAGGCCAGGAAAAGATTGTCTCTCACTGCTGTGTGGGAAGGACTGGTGCCAAAATAATTTTTTTTAAAATCTGAGAGGGGCTTTGCTCACATTTTCAGGATCTCATTGATCGCCACATTTCAGGGGTGATACTGAGCTTTTTCATCTTCTCCTGTTTTGTATAGCTCAGTTTGCTCCATAGTGAGGTAATGCAGGCAATGATACAGTCTCCTCTGCAGAGCAAGTAGCATCTTGAGGGAATTTAGAGTGGGAAAATGATGCAAGGGGAAAGGCTTAAACACCCTGTGCTACTTCCTTGATCACATTAGGAAGACACCGCCCCCCCCCCCAACCTGGATTTAGGGACAAAAAAGACGTTAGTAAATCCATCATGGATCTCCAGGTGTAATGTGCAATTTGGTCCTAAGGCACAATTTCTGAACATTCATGGGCTCTAACCCCATCAGATGCTGCAAGTGGTACAGAGTGCCATGGCCCCTATTCATCTGGTGTTATGATGATTACACTGCCTGCTTGTTCGTTTTCAGGACACTGGCATTGATTTATAAAAACCTTAGTGGCCCTTCCCACACAACTGGGCATTGCAACAACAACCTCCCTCTCCTCTGCTCATTACAATCAGCTGGGGAGGACCTACTCAGAATTGCCTCTTTCAGGGATGGTGACAGGGCCTTCTTCACAGTGGAAGGTTTTGCCACATCATTGAAATGCACGTTACACTGTAAGGACATAATCCAGTGAAGATTAGCTGCAACTAAATCCCACTGAATTTGTTTCCAGATTGTGTCCTATATCTCAGCATCTCAATTAAACTATAATAGGAAGATAAGGATGTGTTCTCACAGTTACTGTGTATTACATTTATATTTGTTGTGTCTCTATCAATTTAGTGTTCAAATATTTAATTTGTTTATTGCCTGCTTTTATAGAAATTGCACACATATTTCCCAATCTCTGAAATTGGGAGGCTCCAAGAAGATTCCTCCAATATTGTAGAGTTGATCCGTATGGCTTTTGAGGTAAGTAGAAACATTGGGATATTAAAGTTATTATAATCTCTCTAGCCCCAATGATCAAGTGAGCTATTCTCATAAATAATGTCATCAAAAACTAGAGATTTCTTCTAAAAAAAAAATAAACATTACGAAAACCAACCACAGATTTCTCAGGGTAACCAAACTGCCCTGGGATGACTTTTTAAAAAAGTGTCAGGGGCAGCCCAATCCTATTCCCCCATCAGCCCATTACATGCAACACCGCCGATGGAGCATGCACAGCATGCTCTGGTGGGTGGGTGGGGGGTAACCTGATGGCCTGGGAGAGGTAAGTAGTGAGAGTGACTACCAATGGATCTCCTTGCTATTTAGCTAATACACCAGCTATTTAGCTGGCATAAGTAGCCTCAGGGGTGTATCAGGTTAGGAAAAGGGGGATAGGATCTCAGCATGAGCTGCTGCCACCAAGATCTACCATATCCCACACTCGAACCACCCCATGATCAGCCTGCTCCCCACCCCTCCCCTCCCACAATCCACCCTCGAACCACCCCTACCACCACTTTACCTGCTCTGACTGAGAGTCCAGGAGCTGCTGTTACACGTGCGGGGCCTCTGGCCGTTTGTCCCAGCAGCCCCAAAGTGCACAACAGCAGTGTGGCTTTAATACTGCCAAGCTGGGACTTATGGTCGCGGATCGGAAGATCTGCCTCTGTAAGCTCTGGATAGGATTGGGGCATAAGTCAGTTGTAGTTCACTTCTGAGGCCAACCTTGAACAGCTGCTCACCCTTTTCTTTATACTCAAGTGTATATACTTGTATATAAACAAGTACTGTATCTTTATACTCATGTATTTAAGTGTATATAAACAACTATTTACACGACAAGTGAGTCAAGTGCATTTAGTACCTAAATATCCACAGTCAGGAGTCTGATGTCAGTGTTAACAGCTTACTTCCTGCTAGCATTTCTGGCTCACTGGCAGAGGAGAGTTGCTCATTCAGACCAGGGGTCCACCTGGTCCAGCAGTCCTGTTTCCCACAATGGTTAACCAGGTGCTTCCAGGAAGTCCACAGGCAGGGTCAGAGGTGTAACAAGGGTGGAGCGAAGGCAAGTAGTTCTGCAAGACTCCGTTACACTGGAGTCAGCGGCCCCTCCCCCTTGCTGTTGGAGCCATTCTGGCAGCAAAGGCAACACGCAGGACACTCCCCTGTTGCTGCTGGAATGGCTCCAACAGCAAGGGAGAGGGGCCACTGACTCCAGTGTAACGGAGTCTTGCAGAACTACTTGCCTTCGCTCCACCCTTGTTTCACCACTGGGCAGGGTATGAAGCAAGGCAACCCAGCATCTCGTTTTCAGGGAAATACGGTCTCTGAACATGGAAGCTTAATTGAGCTATCATTCTGCTGTTTCTCAGGAATGTGTTTAATCTACTTTTAAAGCCCTCTAGGCCAGTGGCTGTCACCGTATCTTGTGGCAGCAGATTCCATGTGAATTGGTACAGTCAGCCTGCACTTTACGCGCAACTGGTTCACGTGAATTCAAGTGTATTCACTTGGCCTCCACCAAAAAGACAGAGAAAAAACAGCCGTGTAAATAGTGCAAGTGACTCCACCTGCCATTCCACTTACTCTGTTTATGCCCTGGAGTGAGCCTGAAATGGGAGAATGAAGCTGCTGCTCCCTCAGTCCCTGCGTGTCGTGCATACTGTGCGTGCTTTTAATTCCGAAAGGGACAGTACGTATGTTTCGACTTTAAGGGTGTTTTGACTATACACGATTTTGGCTTTATGCACTGACCTCTGAACATAACCCTCGCGTAAGATGCAACCTGACTGTATTGTGTAAAGCCCTTAATCTACTGCCAATCAATTTTACTGAATGAGTTCTACTATTATGAGAGAGGGCAAAAAAGTGATGGGAGCATTTCTCCTTCTTTCCAGCGTATTCGTTCCAAGATGGACATCCGAACTGACTACACCCCCAAAGCCATTAAAACAGAAATTACTTCCATGAAGTATGAAAAGACAGAGTCTGGTTCATTTAATATTGTCCGTGGGGAAGTGGTAAGCCCTGTGCTGGAGTGCTCTGTAGCCTAACAGCACAATTCTATGCATGTCTACTCAGAAGGAAGTCCCATTGTGTTCAGTGGGACTTACACACAGGAAAGGGTATATAGTATTGCAGTCTAAGAATGGAAAACCTGTTGCACAAATAATGTGTCCCGGAGTACTCTCTGTATTGTCTTTGTGAACAAGTGTGTAGGCTTTGGGAGCTGTCTTTGAGCTCTGAACCCTGTACAGAGCAGAGCAGAGCAGAACAGAACTCAGTCAAAGGAGGCTTGGAATAATAGGGTGTGGCTGTACAATAACAAAGGGGATAGCATGTGCTGCTGACTTTGGATTTGTTTGATCCTATTTCATCACTGCTAGCTAGAATTGCAAGGTACAATACAGCCCCAAGACCAGGCCCGTCCATGAGGCGAATTGAAGCGGATGCCTCAGGCAGCAGTTTAGAGGGAGGTGCCCATCTTTATCTGCTTACTTCACTCCACTGCTCCTCCTTCTCTTTCCACTCCCTGACTTGGAAAAGGAAGAGGGGGACAAAGAAGAGGAGGACATGTGGAGAGGAGGAGAATGCTGAGCTGGAGCATTGGAGAGTGGGAGGAGCAGACCTCAGGCGTCAGGAGGTCTTTGGTTAGCCCTCCGCAAGTCAATGGCATTAAGTGTAACAATAACAGTTACTTCTCCATGTCAGGAAGGCTAGTAGTGTCCCATCTCTTAGGGTCATCCCTAGTGCCCATCCCTAGGTCATCCCTGTATTGGGCAGGGTTCCTGATTCTATCTCCATCCCACTCTCTTTGCTGTGTCTGCATTGGGGAAGTGGGAGATGGAGACAGCCAGTGCAATGCAGCTTTGGGAGCATGTGGTTCTTATATCCTCCTATTCCATCCTTTCTGAGAAGAAAGGCTGAGTGTAATCAAGTAGGGAAAATCGACTCTCTTCTGCCTGTCTGGTTCACAGCATACTTTGTTCCTTGCCTTTCACCTCCCAGGTTGCTGGTTGAAGCAGCATTGGTAGATAAACATATTACCAAAAAAACATAACCCTCCCTCCAATTTTTACAACCCAATCCTAACCAACTTTCCAGCGCCGATGCAACTGCAATGCAGCCACAAGGTAAGGGAATAAACATTCCCTTCCCTTGAGGAGGCCTCCATGACTGACACCCCCCCCCCACACACACACACAGAATGCAGCACACGCCCTGTTGGCATGGCTGCATTGGTGCTGGAAAGTTAATAAAATAAGAATTCTCTATGTCATTGGACAAATCTAGCAAATGAACAAGTTTCTGTCTTCCATACAGGGCACATTCAATGTGCGAGTGAAAGCTCTTGAGAAAGTGGGAGACACACCAGTCTGCAATCTCCCGGAAAAGGACCGGCAAGGTGTTATCCACGTTAAACCCTCCTCTTTCAGTAACAAAATGGAGATTGACGCCTCAGTCATTTGCGATGTCTGCCCCTGTGAACAGGTATTTTCTCCCTCTCATTTTTGGTTGGACAGACTTTAGAGGCTACTCTTCTGCCCCTAAAGGGTTAAGTCTAAAACCCCTGGAATGAGGTTCAGGAATATCTCCTGTATTTTTCTTTGCAGACAAAGGAAATTCGATCAGCTAAGTGTAATTTTCAGGGGGACTTTGTCTGTGGACAGTGTGTTTGCAACCCAGGCTGGTACGTATTTCACCCATATTTCTCGTTCAGTGGGGTAATTTTGGCATGTTCTTCCTGCCTGCTGGTGCAGCAAGGAAGCAAGTTAAGCCTATCCTCTCTTTCCTCTGGCAGGAAAGGTAGCCCTCACACTCCCTGTCAGCAGCAAGAAGCTGATGTTTGGACTCAAAGACAGTGTACTGGTACAAAGACAACACTGGTGCACTTTGCTCTCAGCCCAAATCCCTGTGTAACCAAAGCCTTGCCTTCTCCTTGGAAGCTATTGTGTGGAGGAAAAACACAAATCTTGAAATTTTTCCCACAGGTGTAGGCATTTTCATTCATAAAACATTCATTCATCCATAAAACATGTTCCAGTCTAAGTGCTGTACTAATTACCGGTAGTTCAAAATCCCCCCCCCCTCTCCCCATACATATAATTGAAATATTTGGCCCATTGGTCCCCTTTCAGGATGTCTCATACCTGCCCATTTCAAGGCCTTGATTCTTCTTTCTTTCTTCTCTCTCTGATAGGCGAGGTGATACGTGTAACTGCTCTATGTCCTCTTTTACTGACAATCGGGCCTGCATACGGCCAAATGACACAGAGCCCTGCTCGGGGCGAGGCGAGTGCCTATGTGGAGTATGTCAGTGTTATTCTGAAGATCTGACGCAGCGCTACGAGGGCCGGTTTTGTGAATTTGACAACTTACAGTGTCCCCGTGCTTCTGGATTTCTTTGCAGCGGTACGTGAGGCCTTGAGAGGCAACAACCAAGCTGCGTGTCTGTAGATAACTGCGCCAGTTCTCTTGCAGCCTATCCTTTGTCACTCTCAATACTCCTCTTTACAGACACACCAGAGATTCCAGGGGATACGTTCTTGTGTGAAGAATAGAGTCGCCTCTCTCCCCATCCACTGCCCCCCATTAGTTTATGTTTAGTTTATGGTGCTTGAGTTTTTCTGTTTCCTCAGAACCTTTCATTTTGAATCCCTAGGCCTAGGCCTTTGCCACTAGAACTGGAAGATCTTTCAGATGAAGCATTTGGTCTGGGATTGTCACACTTTGTCCACTCACTCTTTATGGGGGTGTGCTAAGTGTGTGACACATTGTCAACATTCATCTATTGTTCTATTTACCTGGTGCTTAAGTCATTGTGTTAATAAGAGAAATATAGAGACACTCAAGCAAACCCTACTTTGGGGGACTGCGTATGAATAATTTTGATAACAGGTTATTGAGTGACCTGTGTGGTCACTCTTTGAATGTCAATCTTTATAAAATTTACTGGTTGTACCAACAAATAAAGCTTAAGCTTTCTTTTTTTTTCAATTGTTTTGATTACTGTTTTCCAAAATTCCTGAGCTATTTTGCACCTCCACCAAATATGAGTATGCACGCTCTTGAATGCCTCATCACAGCACCAACTTTCCCCTGTACCTGTCATGTAGATTTTATCAATCCTCCATAGGGTTAAATATCACTGAGCCATCATTTTGTTGCAATGGTCCCTTAAATTTGAACTGTATGAAACTTAGGATCTCTCAATTAATATGGACCCAAACTTTCATTATAATTTTACACTACATGTCTTTATTCCACCTCAACAAAAGCACTCTTTTCCATCACACTCTAACTCTTATATGAGATGACATTACATTTATTGTAATTAATAACATTCTATTACATTATGTTGTTGTCATCTTAATAATCCCTTTTAATCACTAAATATATGAGAGCAAAAAGAAAAAAAAAGTCCTACAAACAAAACCACAACAGAACTTAAACTTCTGTAACTGTATAGCTAAAGAGCAGTAGAACTCATGAAGGATGCCATGCCATGGTGGCTGCTATTCTATACACACTTTCCTGGGAATAAGCCTCATTAAACACAGTGGGACTTCTTTCTTAGTAGAATCCTAACCTGCTTCCACCATGCAAACATAGACTGTAGCTCTCAAAAATCCTGATTATTATTGTTTTCATCTATGCAGACCGGGGTCGCTGTTACATGGGCCAGTGTGTATGTGAAAGTGGTTGGGAAGGCCCTGGCTGTGAGTGTCCCACAAGTAACGAGACCTGTGTCACCAGTGATGGGGTAGGTAACTCTCCCTTCCTTCCTGAGCAACAGTTACATATGTAACATGGTACCACAAACTATTGCTTCATGTTCACAAAGGCTGAGTGTCCAAGGGAGATCTGAAGTTGATTGGAGAGGAGATGGCTTCAAAGATGATGCAGACGGTGCAGGGCTCCATCATGTGGCAGAGCACATGTTTTGCATGCAGAAGATCCCAGGTTCAATCCGTGGCATCTCCAGTTATAGGATCTCAAGTGACGGGAATGAGGTTACCTTAGCTGGAGACTGTGGAGGGCCACTGCTAGTCCACAGTTGTGACTACATCTTTCCCTTGCTTCTCCTATACAGTATAGTACATAACAAAAAAGGAAAGACTACATGCCATCTCATCCTCCCTTCCTCATCTATCTATCTATCTATCTATCTATCTATCTATCTATCTATCTATCTATCTATCTATCTATCTATCTATCTATCTATCTGAGTTTATGAAGCTGCTTTACATACCTCAGTCCCTCTAGCTAGCCCAATACTGCCAGAGTAGGTAGTATTGGGCTAGAGGGACTGAGGTATGTAAAGCAGCTTCATAAACTCAAAGAGAGAGAGAGAGAGAGAGAGAGAGAGAGAGAGAGAGAGAGAGAGAGAGAGAGGATGAGAAAAAAAATCCAAAATCTAAAAGCAGTTTTTATCCTACTTTGGCTTTTACATAGTGTACTGGAAGGTGCACAGGTACTGCACATAGATATATCATAGATGGTGTGTTTGAGACTCCAGCAGGTGTGAGTAATACTAGATAGATGCTGGGGATGCATATTTTAATATGACAGTACATGATGAAATCTACCATGATATGATTACCGTATTTCTTTGATTCTAAGACGCATGTTTTTTTCCCAATTAAGCAATTCAAAAAATGGGGTGCGTCTTAGAATCGAGGGTCTCCAAAAAGCACCCCAAAATGCAATTTCCTTACTTACCAGGGCTTGGGGGAGCTTCAGGGAGGCCTGCGCGACCCTCTGCAGGCCTCCTCGATGTTCAGTTCGGCAAAAAACGGCAATTTTCAGCCACTTCCGGTTTTCGTGAACTGAACATTGGGGAGGCCTGCAGAGGGTCATGCAGGCCTCCCTGAAGCTCCCCCAAGCCCCGGTAGCTCCCCCAAGCTCTGTCAAATCTGATCGGCGAAATGAAACGGCAGGCAAGCTGGGGAGAGGTTGAAGGAAGGATGTCTTGTAATCGATGTTTGCAATTGAAGCTGTCTTGCAATCAATGGGGTTTTTTTCCCTGCTGGTGTTCCTGAAATTAAGGTGCGCCTTAGAATTGATGGCGCCTTAGACTCGAAGAAATACGGTATTGCAACAGGGTTCAGCTGGAGTAGGTATCCTGAATTGACCACTTCACCTTATGTTTGTTTATACGTACAAGGAATCTTGAGTGTTTTAATCCAATATTGACCCACTTTCTTGAAGCAGGGCATTTATTTATTTATCTGTTTGTTTATTTATTTTGTGTGTTTGATTGTTTAAGAGATTTTTATCCTGTCCCCCCCATACTGAGTGCCTAAGGCAGCTTACAACAACCATAACATACATTTTTTAAAAAGTACAATAAATGTAGCTCTTATAAATTGTCTGCTTAATTCCACCTCTCCAAGGTACACAAACCCTATTATTATTATCATAGTCTAGTATCTGTCGATTAAAAATAGATGCAAGGAAAGAACCCTGCTTATCCAGGTTTGTGTGAGGCTCTTTTCCTCACATTTAACTTTCTTTTTGGTCGAGCAAAAAAAATGCACATCTGAATTCAGGTAAGGTTTTGTTGCCTCAAGATCCATGATCCTGTGAACCACAAGAAGGAAGCTCAGCAGTTTGTGCCTGTCTCTTGCAGATAATGTGTAATGGACGTGGGACATGTAAGTGTGGCAGATGCATCTGTGATAACCCTACCCTCTACATTGGACCTACCTGTGAAGTCAGCTATGCATTGGTGAGCTTTCAGGCTGAACAAGTGACCATTTTTGACCTAGTACAGTATTTAGTGGTCAGTGTTCTCAGTATGTTACACCTCGTGATGTGGACTTGAGACCAGTACATATGGGTATATTCCACAAAATCCACATTGTCTCTAGTAGGCTATTGCCTCTGGTGTATAAATTATGCTAGTAGCACTTGTACAATCAGGTCAATACAAATGCAGCCACACCTACAAACGTCCTTCTCTTTATCCTTCCCCTACCCATATTAGCTTTTCCTCAGGCCTCAGGGGTGGGCAGTTTCTACAACTGAACATCCTAATTACAATACCTGTACTTCATTCACAATAATTGCAATCATTAACAATAATTGCATAATTACAGTACTTCATTTACAAGGCTTGCTCTGTAACTCACTCAGTGTGCTGACTTATTTATTTATCTAGAAAATGTCTACCCCACCTTTCCCTTGCCAAAGCAAATGCCCACGGTGGCTAGCAAAATTTTCATAAACATAAAAAGAGTCATAAAAACATATAATATATCAAAACAATTGGAGTCTATGGGTTCAATGTAACAAATAATATTATTTGTTTAATGATTAATTTAGCCCTGTGTAGCATGTGCATTTAGTACATTATTTCACACTACTTCCATTCTGATTCCACATGCCAACCAGTCCCTTCTCTCCTTCCTCCTGGTTCTCCACTGAGGCAAATGTATGCATTACTCTCAAACACTCACCCTAGTGCCCAGTGTTCATCACCTGCTCGTCTTCCAGGTTCCACTGCTTTATAGTCTGATGTCCTCTCTCTGGCAAACAGGGCTTTCAGCATATGTGTGGAGAAGATATCCGAAGCTGTGTTCAGTGCCAGGCTTGGGGGACCGGAGAGAAGAAGGGGAAGAAATGTACTGGCTGCCCTTTCAGAATCCAACTGGTGGATGAGCTGGAAAAAGGTACCTTGGCTCCCTGAGGTTGCAGTGCAGGTCAGAGAGTCCACGTCAAGTATAGTCCTTCTCTTATATGACACTCTGAATGCAAAATGTATTCAGTGAAGGAGGTGGATCATATATAAACAGTATTCTTAGAGCTGATTCACACTTTTGTGTTCACCGCATGATAAATGCATGATAGCTTAATTGTGTGAATAAAAGAAAAAGAATGTTTTATTATTTGAAAAGACTTAAATAAGATGTGATTTGTTTTCAAGAATCTTATGTAAAAAGGGGATATAGAATTTAAAAAAAAACAGAAAAATTTGGAAGGTTTTTATTTTAATACATTTGGAGAAAAATGGGGTGGCTTTATATATTAAAATATTTGAAGCGGGAATTATGATTTTTAGATAAAGTAAAAGTTAGTTAATCTTTTTGTGAATATTTGGATACCACTTATAGATTCTTTAAGAGAGAGAGAGAAAGAGAAGAAGTGATGAAATGTGGATTTAATGAATAGTATATTAGAGATATAGGCTTAGTTAGATATTATAAGTAGAAAATATATAATAGTATACAAGTAGGATTTACTGCTTTGCGCTTGCTGTAATCTTTCGTAGTATGTTGTATTGTTTTGTTTTATTGTTTTGTTTTGTTTAGTAGTTTATTAATAAAAAATAAATATTAAAAAAATAAATAAATAAAAGATAGCTTAATTGTGTGAATAACTGTCACAGATAAGCTGTCCTAAGTTCACATTACTGTACTTATTGCGGTATATTGATTAGCAATCACCAGCTTGTGTCTTGAATAAGCAACTACGATCTTCTCATATCCTTAATGCAAACTTTGTAAAGTGACTTCACAAGTACAGGACCACGTAGCACCCCATGGTAGCTGACACCATCTTGCCCCCACATCTAAACATGGTAACATACTTGTATTGCTATCTATTCATGTGTATATGTAATACACATTTACCCCACCAATTTTCAAAGGGTAAATAGTGCATGTACTGAAAAGGGGGAGGGCCAGAGGCAGAGCCCTCAATTCATAGTTTGCTGAAGTTGTGAATAAATCCTTTGTGTGGTGAGACCATTGTGTTAGTGGCACAGTGTGTCATACTACATTTCTCTGGCCAAGCAGCCCTCTCTTTAAGCTTGGGTAACTTGGCTTGCTATTTCTCCCTGTCGCCCACTGACCAATCTAGTTACCAAAGCCTGCTAAAAGGGGTTCATAAATCTCTGTTGTTGCCTGAGGTGGCTTCTAAGTACTTCGAAATGGTGTTTCCTCTTCATCTCCATGTTGGTGGCAATAGCGTCTTGATCCTAGACATTTCCAGGATGTGTAGGTAACATCGTATGACATTTCTATATCTCTACAGAGAAGCGCATAGAAACAATTTGTTCCTTTCAAGATGAGGAGGATGACTGCATTTACCGCTACACCATAGAAGAGGATCCCAATCCAAATGAAAATGGCACTGTTCTTGTACAAAGGAAGAAAGGTAAGCAAGAATTCTCCAGGGAGCAGGAGAGATGCAGCTGGTCACTGAGACAAGACAGCTCTTAGCAGGCACATATTCTAATCTAGCCCATCTCTCTTTACCCCAAATCTTAGTCAGAGCTTTTTATGATGCTCAGTGGGGAGAGCCAACATGAACTTTTTATGATACATATATGAGAGCCAACATGCTGCTATGGTTAGAATGTTGGGTTAGATTAGAACCTGGGAGACCCAGGTTCAAATCAGCCAGGAAGCTCAGTGGATGATCTTGGGCCAGTCACACACGCTTTCTCTCTCAGCCTAACCTGTTTCACAGTGTTACTGAGAGGAAAAAAGGAGGTAGAGGAGAACCTTGTGTGCTGCTCTGAGTTCTCTGGAAGAATTAGTGAGACATACTTAGGATGATGATGATTGATGATGATGCATAATTAGGGATCCACTTAGGCATACTTTAATAATAAAAGCATTATATTTACTTTTTTAAAAAAAATATGTATTTATGTCCAGCTGTCAGGTGAACAGTTTCTGAGAGCTGCTAATGTGAAATTTAAGTAAAAACAGTAAAAAACCAGTAACTTTTCACAGCAAAACAGAATAACTCAGGAGATTTACAGACAGATTAAAAATGCATGCAAACTGAAAATCTAAAACACTGAGGCAATTACAATTGCTGGAAAGACATCTGAGCTGGAGGTAGGAAGGCCTCCCTGGGAAGCGCATTCCAGAGTCAGAGTGCCACAACTGAGAAGACCCTGTCATATGTCACCTCACACCTGAAAGTGGGGGGAGGACTTGTAAAGAGGCAGTTCTCAAGAGCTGGGCAGATTCATCTCTAGAAACAGCTGGGTTCTGTAAACTGAATTTCTGATTGTACTGTGCTAGTGCAGTGGTTCTTAACTTCTTTTGGGCTACAAACCCTTTGAGAATCTGATGAAAGGTATGGACTCTGTCTGTCTGTCTGTCTGTCTGTCTGTGTCTGTCTGTCACATGCACCGCACGCACACTTGTGCTCAGTTCACAGACCCCCTGAACTCCATTCATGGATCCCCTAGGGATCCATGGTTATGAACCCCAGGTTATGAATCCCTATGCTTAGTGTGAGGCCTCTCTCTGCCTCTTGCCCTTCGCTTGTCTTCCCTTCCCTGCACACATTCTGTTTGGTTCCTGTTGCCCCCTTCCTAACCACTAAGGTTTTGCTGCTGTTATAGAGTGCCCACCAGGAAGTTTCCTTTGGCTCATCCCTTTGCTCATTTTACTGATGTTGCTCCTGGGCTTGCTGCTGCTATTGTGCTGGAAGTTCTGTGCTTGTTGCAAGGTAAGATCTGTGTTTTCACCAAAGACAAACCCTAGAGGGAGATGATGGTGGTTGGATGGGAACTGGTCTAGGCTGGAAAATGAGCTAAAATTCACATAAGATTCATTTTTCCCATTACATGAAGACTTTTTAAATCATCTCTTATTGGAGATCCACATGGAACCCTGCCATGTGAGTGGAATCAGTTTTTTCACGACCCCATCCATTTGAGTCAGACACCTGCATGAGGTGGCCATTGGGGAAGATTTCTGTGTCTCTGGCCAGCAGTTTGCTTTTGTGCCTTCATATCAAAAGGAATTTCACTTTTCCATTTTTTGTCTTTGTCTCTTAGGCTTGCCTGGCTTGCCTGCCCTGCTGTGCACGAGGTACCATCTCTTGAAGTTATTTGTGGTCTTTAGGATAAGGGGATAGTTTTAGATAATATGGGTGCACACTAAAAATATGGTGTATGATGTGGACATAAGACATGAAGGCAAGGAGGGTTAGCAGTGACATACATAAACAGGGCCTATTATTACCAGCCACCTGAGCTCAGTTTACTCAACTAAAAATGGCTGCTACCTGGAAAAATGGCAGAAAGCTCTGCTAGGTGGAAAACAAGGTTTTCCCCCTTCAGCAACAAGCTCATCTTTTTCCATTTACTCATTCTGAAGTGTAGGAAAGATTTAAAGATTGGGCCAAGCACTTGGAGTATAAGTTCTAACTCCACTTCTTTCTCTGAAGGCCGCACTGTTGGTTTCAAGGAGGATCACTATCTGCTCAGACAGGGTCTCATGACCTCGGACCATCTGGACACACCTATGGTGCGCAGTGGCAACTTGAAAGGCAGAGACACGGTCCACTGGAAGATCAACAACAACGTGCACAAGCAAGGCTTCTCCTCCATGGCTCTCAATCCCAAGGACATGAGTGAGTGCCAGCTTCACAAGATGGAGGGGGCATCAGGTGGAATGTGAATATGATCTCTTGTTAGAGTCAGAGGTGGTGGGGAAATGGCGGCTCCTATCCCTTCAGAATATCTTTGAGCTAATTCAAATGCACAGGCACTCACATGGCACCACTCCTCTTACATGATTCACTGCCCAGTCTTATTCTTCAGACCCACTGCCGGAACTAGCGTTCTGGTGGTGGAGCATGCTTTACGGCATCGTAAATGCTGTTACAGAAGCATGCGTAGCCGTGAACTTCTGGGCTGCTGCCACAGACACCGAGGAGCACCTTGTGTGTGGCAGTGGCCAGGAGAGGCCCCACTGACTTTGGTAAGGTGGCGGGGCAGGGTGAGTGGGTGGCATGGGTCAGATTGGGGGAGGGAAGAGGGCATGTCTGAGGTGGGAAGGGGTGGATCCTGGCACAAGTAACTTTGCTGGTAGGCTATCCCCTCCAGGAAATATATAGCTGGTGCAGGCCCGAGGAGACCCATTGGCGATTGAGGGGCTTATGGAGGGTAAGGGAAAATATTTCCCCTTACTTTTCCTAAACCTCCTGATCACCACCACCACCCCCAGCATGCAGCACAGCCTGTTTTGGCACAGCTGCATGCTATGGTGGGAGGACAGGATTGGGCTGTCAGACTGCACGTGTGGAATATTCGCTCGTGTCAAAATCTACATCCATGTAGGTAGCTTAGGCTAGCCTCCTCCCTGATGGCTAAGATTTCCATGTGGAAGGGGATTTTAAGAGAGGGGCTCATTCAAACAAAAATTCCCTCACAGGTATTCTGAGACAATAAAATCATATATGAGAAATGAATCACATAAACACCTGTACAAATGAATTGCCTGACATATATATAATATATACTGTATATATTTTTCTGTATTTATGTATCTCATCATCAGATTTCTCATCAGATTTATTCAAGGCGGTTTACATAGGCAGGCTATCCTAGACCTGATAAGGGTCTTTACAATATTGTTCTATTTATATATAGAACCTTCCATACTTGAGATGTTTCCTTCTAAGTGCAGCCCTCCTTCTGGCTTGTGCTTTGCACTTCCAAGCTTCACAGTGCTACAAACATAATTAGCATGGCTACCCCAAAAGAATCCTGGGAACTGTCATTTGGTCAGAGTGATGAACATTCTCCATAGGAGATCCCTAGCCCCCTTTATAAAACTACAGTTGGTTGTGGAGAGGGAATGACTACAATACCAGTATAACCCTTTTTTCCCCCAGTGGCGGTGCAATCCTGGGAGCACCACTGCGATCCCGGGAGTGCCGTTGCTACTGTCGCCCCACCCATGCTCGGACTCACAGTTCTCCCTGACTTGCGAGGAGAACTTTGAGAACTGCTGCAGGACAGTTCCAAACTAGAAACAATTGAGACCTAATTAGTTTTAAAAAGGATGAATTCAAGCAGAGTACTGTAGTTATAATGAAATTCTGCTATCTAAAACTCCTACTTGCCCAAATTCATTGTATGTTTCATGTGGATCAGAAAATGCTGTGCTTTTGCAGAAAGCTTGTTGTAACGGATTTTGAACTGGAAGGTGAGAAGTAAAATTAAGGGCATATCAATGCCACAGGCTTATTTTTAATTTACTGAGGGTTATGCCAGCGCTCCAGAGGGTGCGGGGAGGCCTGTGGCTCCCTCTGCGGGCCTCCCCGCACGTCAGATCGGCTCTCCATGGCAATTGCGACCCACTTCTGGTTTCAGGGGTGGCGGCCGCTTCCGGTTCTCCTGGTGGGTTGCGAACCACCAGTTTGAGAACCATTGGAATACAGGATTTCAACCACTGGATGTGAAGTTCACAGTTTGCACTGATTCCATAAAATAACTGGAGTGGTTCCACAACCCCATGGTTCCCTATCATGTCTTGATATCCTTGCTGGTGTTCCTTGCTGAGAGCCAAGGGAGAAAAACTGATTGGTTTGTTTCCTTGTTTCCAGTTCCATATGGTCTTTCTCTCAGATTGGCTCGGCTCTTCACCCAAAATCTTGCAAAACCGGATAGCCGTGAGCGTGAGCAACTGCAAAAGGATGTGGAGGAGAATGTAAGATTCAGGGAGTGGTGTTTTCCATTAGGTGTGCTGTTGAAGGATAGGGGGAAACAGTGGCATCATTAGGGGGCTGGGGGAGTGGGCCCCAGGGTGACGGGGTTGTCGAGCATCAGAGGGGGTGCACTGCTGCTGCGGTGCTGCCAAATTTTGGTGGCACCGCGGCACGAAAGCAAAAAAACCCCTGTGTTTTCGTGGCTTTTTTAGGTCACACAGAGCCTGGGAGGGTGGGAGGATCGGCCCTCCCACCCTCCCTGGCTCCGTATGTCCCAGAAAAGGTGGCAAAAACACCGGGGGGCTTGCGCGCGTCACATGGGGGTGTTGCATTGATGCCTTCCCATGGGGGCATAGCTATGCCACTGGGGGGGGGGGGAAATACATTAAAGCCAATACAAACTGATATTTCTTGAATTTTGGTAGAGGTACAGCTTGTGGGCATGTCCGCTGAATGTAAGGAAACCAAGGTTGGGGACAGTGAGGGCCTGAATATGAACACTGGACCAAATATAGGGGTGTTGGTGGTTATATTACATCTTGATGCATGTTTGGGTATTTCCTTTGGAAAGCCTGACATTGATTAATGACGCTCTTTTGCGCTTCACAGCTAAATGAGGTTTACAGAACCATCCCTGGTATTCATAAATTCCAGCAGACAAAATTCAGGTGAGTGGCAAGGGGAACTGG
The DNA here is from genome assembly GCA_026170595.1 of Plestiodon gilberti rubricaudatus. Classification (NCBI taxonomy): domain Eukaryota; kingdom Metazoa; phylum Chordata; class Lepidosauria; order Squamata; family Scincidae; genus Plestiodon; species Plestiodon gilberti. The sequence continues at coordinate 157,080,506 of JANXHW010000002.1, forward strand.
CATGCAGAGAAGTTGTGAAATCTCATTCAGTGGATGTTTTTAAAGAGGAGAATGGCTGAATGTTTCAGGTACTGGTGGTGTGATTAAGGTTTAGAGAGTATCCTTGCATCTCCTCCAACAGATGGGGAAGAAAGCCAGCTACAGAGAAGTCAGAGGACCAAACTAGATAAGACTTTCACCACATTGTTTGGCCCTGAGTGTTTGTCTGTGGCTAAAATAGCAGTAGTTGCAGAAGGCCCCTATCTGTATCAAGACCATGGTGTGGAGGGGATTTAGTTCTTTGCCGTTCATGTCCTGATCTAGATTGGGGTCCCAATGGCTTCTGTTTGTCCCAGGATGGAAGCTGCCATTGGAGTCTGAGAAGAGTTGGTCTGTGTGGAGGAGGCACTTCCCATGGTCAACCTCCTGTGTGGAACACTTCCATTCATGCATGCACACCCCATAGCTGCTATTCAACAGCAAATACACACAGGGCCAAATCATGTGTTTAAAGTCACATCTAGTTTGGTCCTCAGTAGTGGACTTAGAACTCTCATCATCCCCAGCTTTCCCAGGCTAGGAATGTGGAAGAACTGTATGAAACGTATTTGGCAGCAAAATCCAGCAAAGCCCTGTGTCTCTCCTCAGATTGTAATAAAAGTTGTTCATTTCATCTGTTCTCTCCCCAGGATCCAGCCAAATGCTGGGAAAAGGTAAGCACAATTTTCGATGTTGTCTATGAACTGGAACTAGTTTTACAGACTGATAGTTGAAATTTATACATATGCATATCAGAGTGCTGCTGATCTTTTGCTAACAACCTGGGTACAGAAAGCCTGATTTTCTTTTTCTTTCCCCCTCCCTCACTTCTAGACAGGACCACACAATTGTGGACACAGTGCTCACTGCCCCCCGCTCAGCCAAGAATGACATTGTGAAAGTAACAGAGAAGCATGTCTTGCAAGAGGCTTTCAATGATCTGAAAGTGGCACCTGGTTACTACACTGTCATCTCTGACCAAGGTGGGTGATGGGTGCTGCGTTTGGGCTTAGTTCTCACTGAGATAGTAAGCCAGTGTCTGGGCTTACTCCTACAGGTGGAGGCTCACATGACTGAATGTTCCTTCATACAGATCATTCTCTCTGCTGAGCATGTCAGGCAGAAGGGGGTCCAGCCGAGCCTTCTTCTTCACATGCGGGATTTCTGTGTGGAAATTTTTTTTTTATAATAAGTGGGACAAATATTTCATCATGTGAACTCCCATCTGCAGTTTTGAAGTGGTATAGCCCAGGCACCGGTTTCCCATTTCAGAGAACATAAGAACATAAGAAGAGCCCTGCTGGATCAGGCCAAAGACCCATCTAGTCCAGCTTCCTGTATCACACAGTGGCCCCACCAGATGCCTCAGGGAGCACACAGCCAACAAGATAACCTGTTTCCTGCTGCCACTCCCCTGCACTGGCACAGAGAAAACCTACTTCTAAAACCAGAAGGTTGCTTCTGGCTTGTAACCTGTGATGGTCTTTTCCTCCATGAATCTGTCCAAACCCCTTTTAAAGGCATCTAGGCCAGGTGCCATCACCACATCCTGTAGCAAGGAGTTCCACAGATGAATTACACGCTGGAGAGAATTAGACCTATAATGAAAGTAAAGAGACAATTCTGTAAGGTGCTCTCTCCTCCTCTAATCTGTTTCCTTCTTGCTTTATCCCAAACCCAGATGCCCATGGCATGGTAGAGTTTCAGGAAGGAGTGGAGCTGGTGGATGTCCGGGTCCCCCTCTTCATCAGGGAGGATGATGATGATGAAAAGCAGCTGCAGGTGGAGGCTACTGATGTTCCTGTGGGGATTGCAGATATTGGACGTCGACTTGTCAACATTACCATAATTAAAGAACAAGGTAAATGTGCTAGCTTGATGGAACATAATTTAGTGTGTGGTTGGCATACAGCCCCTTCCTTCTCCTGCCAGTTCATCATGCTCAACTCAAATCGTTCTCGATTTAGAGCTCTTCCCAAATGGGTAGTCTGATGCCGAAGTGGTTCCTGTAAAGCCATGTATAGAGAGGTTCCACAATTTTACATGCCACAGATGTACATGGTGTCTTCTTGAGGATTTGAATTTTAGATCTGTCCCATTCTTGCACGTGAAGAGCAGGAAAAGTCGCACAAGAGAGTAAATGTGCTCCACAAGATCCTGATTGCACAAGGGAAACTGAGCTTATAAGGAACAATTCTGACACTGAACTGTCTGATTTCTGCTTGAGAGAACTATCCTAGATCAGTGCTTCTCAAAGTGTGATCCATGGACTGGTTGCCAGTCCACGAGCCATTGGCTACTGGTCTCCTGGAGCTTCTCCTGGCTTCTTGGAGTCTCCTGAGGCTTGCTGCATGACTCGCAAGAGGCTCTGAGAAGCAAGAAGAAGAAGGAAGCAGGAAAAGCTAGGAATCCCAGCTCCAGAGTCCTCTGGCATCTCAGTTCTCATGCTGCTTTTAGGATAGAGTGGAGCTGGTGAATGCTTGGACCTGCAAGGTCGTCGTATTCAGACATAGTAGCAAGACCAACTTAGGGCTGTCTATTTCTTTCCCTACCATCTGCTAATCTTGGTGACACTAGTTCTGAAGCAAGAGTTCTGGCATTTGCTGCCTCCAAATGCCCTTCCAAAGTATTGGGTAATTATTGTATCTCGGAACTTAACTGGCAACATAATGTTAGGAAATTGCTCAAGCTAGTATTGGAGTGCAAGTGCTGGCAATCCATTAATCTTTTCTGCTTGCTTATGTAAAAATGTGTGTCTAGAGGAAGATACTAATTGTTAATTGTTATTGTTGTTATTAAACACATCACTGATCTGTTTAGCCAACAGCATCATTACCTTCCAGCAGCCAGCTTATTTATATAGCCGCTTTGACCAGCTGGCTAAGATCCCTGTTGTTCGTGAGATACTGGACAATGGGAAGTCCCAGATCACGTTTAGGACACAGGATCTCACTGCCCAGAATGGCAAGGTAAGAAACACTGGAGCTGTCTAAAGCAAGAGAGCACATAGATAGCTGTGGTGTAGGAAGGCCATACAGCCAGAAAACAAAAACAAGCACTAAAGGGGGACATAAGGACGTGCTACTTGAAAAAGCTGGAAGCTGCATTCAGCAGAAGTGCTGATAATGAACTCTTGCATGGAATTTATTTTGGACAGAGGAGCAAATTTCAGCATCACACAAGGCATACAGCGCTTTTGGTCTCTTCATAACAGAAAAGACAAAGCAGGATTTGTGCTCCTGACCAATGAGAATTAGGCCTAAAGCCAAGTTGATAGCCTTTAAATATATTTTCCACAGAATTCTATCTGGGAAACTTGCATACATTAGCAATAGATGATTAATGCAGAGAGCATTTACTCCTTAGCACCATTCTTTTGATCTTGCAATCCAGACATGGCAAAAGAGTGAATTTCTCCCATCCTTTGAAAGCATGCTTATTTTTGACATGCACATTCCTATAATCACTAATTCACAACTGTGGTTGTGGGAATTGTTGCACAGAACATGCAATCTTGTGTCCGTGGCATTAATGAAAGTCTGTGGGCCTGGGTCCTTATGGTTGACATGTACAGATGTTCTTCTGATTGCAGTAGAGCTGAGAGGATGGAGGAATATGGTGTTTGTGCTGCACCACTGCACTATTTAGTATGTCCTTTCTCCCTCCCCTTCAGGACTACGTCTTTGCAGAGGGTGACTTGGTCTTCCTGCCTGGGGAGAAGCGGAAGGAGGTGCAGGTTAAGTTGCTGGAGCTGACTGAGATAGATGCCCTTCTTCACAATCAGCAGCTGAAGCAGTTTGCAGTGGATCTCATCAACCCCAGGTTCGGTGCAAAGGTTGGCAAATACCCTCAGACCATAGTGACAATTGCTGATCCAGGTGAGTCTTGATACTTTTCTGATGGCAAGTAACTCCTTGGTCTCTGTGCTTGGGCTGTAGCTTAGTGGCAGAGCACTAGGTACAAGTGTACAAATTGCCTCTCATGTATTATCTTCTTGTAATCCTTACAACCACTCTGTAAGGTTGTATCTGTATCTTTCAGATCATAATTTTCTTTTAACACAGAAATGTTATTATTATTTCTATAACTCCATACAGGGCATACATACTCCATGTAGCTCATACAGGGCACTTAAAGGGAGGTCTCTGCCCCAAGGGGCTTACAATCTAGATATTTACACATGAGAGAGAACAGAGAGAGAGGAAAGGGGATGGAGGCAGGGGAAGCTGGGGAAGTATCTGATTTTTTTTTCAGCTTCATATACTTAAGCGAGTGTTGTGGAAATGGATACAAGGAGCTGCAAAAAAAAATGCACACTGTAAATGTGTAATTCCACCTCAATCCGTGTGATTTTCCTGTGAAAAGGTTCCGAGTTTTATGGAACGAAACGTTGGTATCTGCATACCTTGGATTTTAATGATTTCTGTCCGTTTGCGGCTGCCTGACAGGGGAAACCCGCTAACGGTAATTGAAGGATATTAAACTTCAAGTGAACTTTTCCTACATGGCATCTGTTCCCCTTATTCTTGAAACATTGTAAACACTGTAAATGGTTTACAGTATATAATAACTGTATATTGTTTTTCTTATGACATTATCTGAAGGCAGTTTATAAGTTACTGACACGAAGATGCCATTTCCGTTTTCTCCTTACAGAAGCTGTTGATGGTGTCCCACCAGCGATAGGCCTTGGTCAACTTCCACAGTCTCCCAGAGGCAAACTTGGAGCACCCCTTAATCCAAATGCGCAGGCTCTAAGCTCTAGGAAGATCCGCTTCAACTGGTTACCACCTCCTGGCAAACCTGCTGGGTACAAGGTATAGACAGGCAGTAGGCCTGACAAGCCTTTAATTATGGATGGGGCAGGCAGAATCTTGCTAGACCTATGCACTGTGGTGAGGATCCTGAGTGTTTCCAGTGAGGGCAAGTGCAGCAGCCCTCTCCTTCCACACCATGCCATGCCTTGCTAGGCCACCGGGTGGTGCTGCTCTCTACTCATGCTATATATTTGATTGATTGATATACCCTTCCTTTCTTCCATCATGAAACTCAAGGAGGTGTACATAAATTTCCCAAGTGATCATCCATCCAGGCACCGACCAGGCCTACCTTCAGCAAGGAGGCTGTGTCATGTGCCCTCAGACTGTGCCCTGGGACCCTCAACAACTGGAGCCCATGCCTTGAAGCAATAAGTTGTCTTCTGTGCTGCCTGCCTGCAGGCTACTCTTGGAAGGAGTAGTGCTGTGTGTGTGCCCTGGGTTAGGAGCAGGCTGCTGAATGCTTAAGGCAAGCTATGAGAGAGTGAAGGCCTTGCTTCAGTGGTTCCCAAACGTTTTTGATTCGCAGCTCCCTTGACCTCCCTCGCCGTTAGCCGTGACTCCCCATTACAGTGCACGGCAGAAACAGGCACTCTTTACATGCTCAGAGGCACCCTTTCTTATATGTATGTGTATATGTATGTGTATATTCCCAAAACGAGCCCTAAAGTGGATTTTCCATGCTTATGCTGAGCAGCAGCTAAGCCAGGAGTGCACAGGGTGGGGATGGGATGCTGCCCTCCCTCCATTGGCAGGCCTGGGGTGCCTACCTGGTAGAGGGCACTGATGTCATCTGCTTTAGTCCTATTCATGGCAAGAGAAACATCAAAGCATGGGAGGGAGGTCTTTTTTTTCCATTGGTCATGCCCCACCCCAGTTGCACGAGAGAGAGAGAGAGAGAGAGAGAGAGAGAGAGAGAGCTCCTTTAGGTAGCATCTTTGCAAGATGAAAAACAGATTCTTATACTGCCTGGCAGTCTCCAATGGGGTGGTGGTGGTTTGTCCCAGCAAATACAGTGGGGAACTAACTTAGAGGTGGGTCAAAAAGGAAGGAGAGAAATCCCAATAATTAATCAACCAAACAAACATAGGGGCTGCTTTTTGTTTTGTTTGCTTTCTTAAAAACATTCCACAGAAAGAAAATACTTTACTTGCAAACCTGCAGTGTCTCAGGATTTGGAGAGAAAGGAGATGCTGTCTTTGCAGGTCCAGCTCCAAAGTACCTGTACTCAGCTTTCAGTTGTTAATTGTTCTTTAACATAAGATAAGCAAGGGCTTCACTCTGTGGTTAAAAACAAGACAAAACAAGATGTGGAAAGAAAAGCTGCCTACAAACCTGAAGTGTTTTGAAGTGAACTTTGAGTGACCCGATGTGAAGAGGCAGCTTTTCCCAGGTCTTTGTTTTTGCTCTATCTCTCTTGCAAGCAAGAATATGTGTTAATTAAAAGACTAACACGAGGCCCGCACTTGGGAGTCGCACCTCCCACTTTGGGAACCTCTGGAATAAGTGCTCGAGCCATGATGTAATGCACACATAGTGGCACCCAATGCGGAGGTATCATGGTGGGAAAAGGCTGTACGAACCTTCAGTGGAGTTACTCTGCTTCTTGCATTTCACGTGAATCAGTCATAATTGTGTCCTTAATCTGACCAATGGCCTTTGACTTTACAGAGAGTTAGAAAACTGAGATGACAGTGAGGCTTCAGGTGCATTTTTAATCCTATGAGTCTATGATGATGATGACTGGCAAACAGGGGCTAGGTTCTATAAAATTTGATGCATCCAAGAAACCTGATGCCGAGCTGTAACATATTTTTGAAGTTTTATGAATGTGGTGGTGGTGTTGTTTTAATGGAAGATATTTGTTATGTTGCAATTTGCATGGGGAAATGATGGAAGCCAAGAACTTCCTTTTAATTAAGGGGCATTTCTAGTTATGTGAGGATTCATTGCTCTCTGTGGCTAAGTTAAGCAAGAATTGGAAAGCAATGGGATTTCTCTTTGGGCTGCAGGTGAAATACTGGATCCAAGGTGACCCTGAGTCAGAGGCCCATCTGCTGGATTCCAAAGTGCCATCAGCAGAGTTGACCAACCTGTACCCCTACTGTGATTATGAGATGCAGTCCTGTGCCTACAGTTCTATGGGGGAAGGGCCTTTCTCTGAAGTCGTTCACTGCCGCACACTGGAGGACAGTAAGTTCGCGCATAGTCACTAAAGAGGCTATCTGAGTGATATTCCTCACTTCTGCAGACCCTTGCCAAGTATGAAATTGATCTCTCTAAACCAGGGGTCGGCAACCTTTTTCTGCATAGGGGCCAGACATTGGGTCCATCAACAGTAAGAACGCATGTGCATTTGATATGCATGTGTGAACCTCCTGATTAGGCGACATAGAGCTTTTTAAAAAAATAAAAAAGAGACGGGCATGGTGTGGAGAGACAGATGCCCAGAGATTGATGCTCAAAGGAAGCTTCTGCCTTTGGTCTGCTTACACTGTAAGCCTTACAGAGATAGAATTATAAGCTTGAATTATTTTTTAGGACCACCGCATCCCAGGTGGATATATCTTTTTGGGACTACGGGCTGGATGATTTCGGGTGGCGGGTCGAATTCGCCCCATGGGCTGTAGGTTGCTTATTCCTGATATTATTGGATCTTATTTAAAATAACTGTATTGAGTTTATGTGGAGATGTCTCCAACATTATCCAGCTGGGCTGTTCTCATTCCACTCCCTGCATTAGATGTATCCAACAATTCCTTTGTTTTCCTCTCCATCTTTATAGTTCCCAGTGAGCCTGGACGCTTGGCTTTTAACGTAGTCTCCTCCACCGTGACACAGCTGAGCTGGGCGGAGCCTGCTGAGACTAATGGGCTGATCACAGCCTATGAAGTTGGCTATGGACTCGTCAATGAGGAAAACAGTAAGCATGGGTTACATTTGCTATTCTTACCAGGAACAACCTGGAAAACTGTAAGTCACGGCTGGACTATCTAACACCTTTATTTTTGCAGTTATCCACTTGGCTGTGTTTAGGGAGCATCAATGGAGAATGCTATTCTTCAATCTTGCATGGGTTCACAAGCCATGGACTTCAGTCACCCCCAAAAGAGTGGAGATGATAGGAAGAAGAACATGGCAATCTGGATACTAGGTTTTGATTCAGGCCACTCTTCAGCTATGGTCAGTTTGTGGGACTTACCTTCGCCTCCCTGGATTGGGTCCCTTATTGAAGGCTGTGTTTTCGTTTTGTGGTCTAAGACTTAGACTTAGACTCTAAGTACTTTTCAGATTTTTTCACAGAATTAACTTGAAACCACGAAATGTTGCTAGTTGTTTTTTTTATGCAAGCCCTTTCACTACTAGTGCCTGCTGCTCAGAAAAAAAGAAAAGACATACCTTGCTCTGGGCCTAAGGGAGGGTACTATCTGCTGGACTGATGAGAAAGAACCTTTCTTATGGAAAGCCAGGCTAGTTCTTCAAACATGATAAGGCTGCTTTATAATACATAAGCATGTGTTTTTATTTATTTATTTTTCACATTTTTATACCGCTCCTTCCTCAAAGGAGCTCAGGATGGTGTACATGGTTCTTCCCCTCCTCTTGTCCTCACAACAACCCTGTGAGGTAGGTGAGGCTGATAGTGACTGGCCCAAGGTCACCCGGGAAACTTCTTTGCTGAGTGGGGATTTGAGCCTGGATCTTCCAGGTCTAAGTCCAGCTCCTGAATATGTTTGTGTATAACGTAAACATATACTGTATGTTTGTGCTGTGAAATCATGTGTTATATGTTTCTGAGGTGTTTTTATCTCCTTGGGATCAGCTGGATGAGAAATCATAAATAAAATATTGTACTTAATATTGCTACTGTATGTTGAGTGTAACGTGTGCACAATAAAATCAACATTAGGATTTTTACTTTGCAAATATTGTGTGCTTAGTCCACAGAAAAGGGCACTATACCTAGTTAGTACCATGCATAGTATTTTGATCATGATGTGAGTATGAATTGACCTTTCATTAAGATGTGGATAGCTGATCTGGAAGCACAAATTGGATGTGCGCAATGAGATACCGTTGTGTCAATGTCTGCATACAAAGCCTCCTGCACATGTGAAAACAGACCACCAGTTCCATGCTGCCAGTCTGCATAGGATTAAGTTATTACCTGCATGGATCTGGATTCTGTGCAGGTTTCCATGTATGGAAGGCAGTGTTGATTTCCATGAAAAGTAAAAGGGAGACTGCTCTTCATTTGCAATCCCACAGTGGTCCTATCATGCACAGATGGAATGATACTGTGATACAAAACCATATTGTAGGTTAATTGCACAATTGCAATGGGATGCTGAAAAGAGTCTTGCTAATTGAATAGTTCAAGTCATGGGCACACAATGGCATTAATTTCTCCCTTTGTTTTAAGTATAGCTCCAAATATGACAACTCCTAATTAGTCCTAATTAGAAGATTTAGATAAAGGTAAAGGTGACCCCAGAAGGAGATAAAAGCAAATTTTCCAAGGGAAAAGGTAATATGTATATCTTTGCTTGCAGGACCCATTGGAATACCAAAGAAAGTCATGGTGGAGGACCCAAAGAAGCGGATGGTTCTGATTGAAAATTTGCGGGAGTCACAGCCCTATCGCTACACCGTGAAGGCCAAGAATGGAGCTGGGTGGGGGCCTGAGAGAGAGGCTACTATCAACTTGGCCACACAACCCAAGCGCCCTATGTCCAGTGAGTTTATTGCAGCAATAAATAAACAAACAAAGGTTCTGCTGTGCAGAATTTTCATTTTTGACTCGTAATACATATTTCAGGAAAATAAATGTGCAACTGGTGCTCATTTATTCAGCATATTCAACATGTCTTATTCAGTTTATACGTCCGTTGAGGGGATATCGCATGCAGTGTGCTATGTTTTGTACTTGAGGGAAATGCAATTCTTCCCTCAGTTGGCAGAATTGTTGCTATTGGGATTGTCCTTTGGAATATAGTTTGCATGAGTGTCATGGGCACCTATTGGGGAGGAGCCATAGTAGCTCAGTGGTAGAGTATGTGCTTCGTAGGCAGAAGGCAGGGATGTCAATCCCTGGCATCTCTAGGAACGGCTGTCAGCAATCTTTACCATCTGGGAAAGACCAACCACTGCCAGTCAGAGTAGACAACAGTGACCTAGATGGACCAATGGTTGGACTCACTAAAAGGCAGCTTCATATCTTTATATAACCCCTGCTAACTGGGCAAGACACACTTTTTCAATTGGTGTTCCCCTTATATTTAGCAGGGGGAGAGTAACTGCCCCCCTTTCACCGCAGCACAATGTCTTTTCTAGAGGTTGTTTGCTGGCATTCTTCTGCATCTTTTTTAGACGGTGAGCTCTTTGGGGACAGGGAGCCATTTAATCATTTGATTTTGTCTGTAAACTGCTTTGTGACCTTTTTGTTGCAAAGCGGTATATAAATACTGTTAATAATAATAAATAATATTGGCTATTTTTGTGGTGTCATTAGACTTGAGTAATGCAACTCCCCACTCATGCCTGAACTCACCATTTTGTGAATTTGTTTTTTAAACAAGTGGACATTCACAGCAGTCAGGCCCTCTTCTGCTAGGCAACGCTGGTGCTAGAGTACTCATTCCAAGATCCGCATGGTTTGTTTCCCCTGTGACCCCACTCCACCAAAGTGAATCTCACAAATGTAGTTGTGGTGGCTCACTGTGTTTGAATGTGCAGAAATGCCCTAATATAGTGCCTTCTACTCTTTGCAGTTCCTATCATTCCTGATGTGCCGATAATTGATGCTGAAGGAGGAGAGGACTATGACAGCTACCTGATGTACAGCGCGGATGTCTTGCGCTCACCAGCTGGTAGCAAACATCCCAGCGTCTCAGATGACTCTGGTAACAATGCATTGCTGCCATTTGCAAAAAAGAATTGGTGGTGGTTTTTGTTTTTAGAGCTTTTACAATTAAGCCTTGTTAGGTGTCTAGAATTGAAAGTAGAGGTTGGGGTAAAAAGCAACCAAACCAATATAAAATTGTTTGGATTTAGAAGGAAATTTTCTAGCCACAGTGCAACTGGACGTTGATATTTCAAGACGGAGAAAACCTACTTGTAAAGCTTACGTAGGATCCCACATTTGTTGCTTCCGACTCATTTGAATTCTCACCAGATAAACAGAGCTCAGCAATCACTAGGAAGTCATGTCAAAGTGCATTCCCTGTCATCTGTGCCCCCTGTGCAGCAGTTTCTATGCCTATGGTACTCAAGTGAATGATGTGATTAGTACTATCTGCTGTGATGTAGTTTAATTACATGCACAATATATTATAGATGCACTGCCAGAACCTTGTGATGTTCGAGCATCAAACTAAATAGTCTCTGACTACATGAGCAAGCAACGGCCTTTTGGCCAGTAAGTATCTTATGATACTGATCAGCCGTGGCCTGCTCAGATCTTTCTTCACTCTCAAGAAGCTTTAGGGGTCAGTTCCATCTAAGCGTGACAGTGACTATAAAATAATTGAATTTAGGTGATGAATTAAATTTTAGTTTAGCTTTAACGTAAGAGCAGTGGCTGAGTTTCTGAATTTACTGTTGAGTAGTCTTTATACCTCCTCTAGGATTATGTCCACCTGAGAGTCTTTTTACACAGTGATAGAACAGAAGAGAACTGCCCAAGTGGTGACATTGCTGTAAACAGGAGTGGGCAGATTGCAGGTGTGCAAGATCTTCTTTGTTTTTACTAGAACCCCGAGGTCCACCAACCAGAGCCAGGTGCAAAATAGATCTGCCGGTAGTCTCTGATCTACCTTGTTCATCCTGCCTCTGCTGTGAGGAACTTGGATGATATTGTAGATTCTAAAGTGAACAGGAATTGGCAATATGAGGTTGCTGATTTAGTGGGGGAATAGGTCACTTTAGGTTGCGTTAGCAGAAGTGTTCCATGCAAGGCACAGGAATCAGCGTGCTCCTCTATCTGGTGCTGGTTAAGCCTTTGCTAGCTCAGTGTATCCTGTTTGGGGAACCCACATTTTAAGAAAGATGCAGATTACTAAACATTCAAAGGGGGGAGGAGGGAGAAATGATATGGATGACATTGTAACGGTTGTTGGTATCAAAGATCTTGCCACTATTCAGGCTCTTGCATTAGATAATATTTTTGTTCTTGTCATTCCTACTCCTATAAAAGATATCTATTCCAATAGCAGGAATAGTGGCAGGATCTTCTATGCCGTAAGATTTTTTCCAGGATCTTAAAGCTTCATTCATATCATCCACAGTCAAGTGTGCCACAAGCAGAGAACAAAACTGACCAAAATGCTCTACTTGCCATTATGCAAAATGCAAATACATTGAGGAGTATATTTAGCAATATAAGCTTGGGCTCAAGGTAACGAGCTTCACACTACAGTGGAACGCTAGGGTCTCCACCAGCCAATGTGTCCTGGTATCTTCCTGATCTCATTGATTAGACCCGTGGTTCCCAAACTGGGAGTCGTGGCTCCCAGGGAAGTTGCAGAAACCAGCCAGGGGAGCCACGGAATGCCACGGAATCCTCTCGGAAAACAGTGCAATGTCAACTGGCAGGCATCAACATAATGTAATGGGGACCTGCGGCCAATGGTTGCTAATGGTCAAGGAGCCGCAGGTCAAAAATGTTTGGGAAACACTGGACCCATGACTGGAAAAAAAATCCTGTCCATCCAGCTTGAGGAAGGAAAAGGCTATATAGCATTTTGAGTGCAAAGCATCTGAGAAAATGTTGAACCAAGTGGAAAGTGTTCACCTGCATGATAGCAGACTGTCCTTTCAGTGAAGAGGAATTGAGTAACAGATGACAGGCCATAATGAGAGTTAGGCATGCTTACCTTTGAATAAACAAATGTAAGCAAGCCTTGCTTAAGACTGCAATCCTATACATACTTACCAGGGGTTAGCCTCATTGAACACAGTGGAACTGACTTGTGAGTGAACGTACATAGCTTTGCGCTACACATTTGTGTTGGATTGTGGCCATGGAATGAAGTGACAGGAATTATGAATGTATTCAAAAATGTAATGTTGGCTGGAGAACAATAGTCTGCTTGTGATCTTTGCATTAAGTGAGCTTCCTTGAAGTTGATGTCTGTCAGAGCACATATCTGGTGGCCATGTTGAACCCTGAAAGTGTCATATTTTATTGTGATCCATGGGTAGAATTCCAGCCATACAAATGTCGTTTTTGATTGATTGATTGATTGTGAACATCTGGTAGTCATACAGGCCAGTAAGTCAATTCTGTCGCTATACTAGTTCTTCATATAAAATGGCTAAAGTCTCAGTAAATATCAGTCATCCCAATCCAACAATCTGTTATAGAATGAGCAGACCTCTCCTGCATGTTTGGAACTATTCCACACACACCCTCCCCCCCCCCCCCCGCTTCCAGCTGGATTGGCTTCCCCATTCATTTCATTGAACTGAATGAATTACAGACATCCAAAAGATCTGGGTGCAAATGAGAGTGCCCAGGAGTCTTGGGATCAAGACCTCTGTTTCCCGGACCCTTCCTCTTTGAATGGAAGGAATTTTCCTGTTCACTTCAAGTGTCTTCACTTGAACCATTCTGCTTTGTTTTCTTCACATTTCACTTTCCCCAAAGACCTCTGTTTTTACAAGTAGATAACCACATCCCAGGGAAAAACACACTCATGTTGCCCATCGTAGTTGCAAACATATAGGATTGATCCTTATAAGCAAGAATTTTAATGAAAGCCACTTTGGACTTGTGTGAACTTGGGAGCCTGTTCATACATGTTAGGACACATGATTAATGTCTTTGTCTCAAGCCTGCCTCACTGCCATGACCTCTGGCCTATAAGCCCCCTTGTGAAGCAGATGAGCTCTGAGATCTTTTCAACCTCACTGAAATCTATAGTTTGGCGTGGGGTGGAATTTTGGCACCCACATCTGTTGCTAGAAATAGAAAGATAATCGCTTTGTTCCTGGAGACAAACCTATGTGTGAATACATATTGTGGAAGTCTCAAAGAGGAAAGCATCAGGTACACCTGCCTGCATAGCACACAGAGGTGTCTCTGAGCTAAACAAAGGGGCAAATACTGTAGTAGGGGGACCAGCGTACAGTGATGTCACTTCATATATCCATTTCTGCCAAAATGTCACATGCAACAAAATGAAATATCTCAAACATTAAAACCATAAGAAATATTATTAAAACATCTTTATTTTAAAACTTGAAGCAGGGTTAAGAGTATATTGTGAAATGTGTGCTGTTATGAACTGAAGTGGCTCCCATTTGCAAAGGCAAAAGATGTCATGTAGCTAAATCCTGTTCCTATTAGCTCTTTCCTGACATTGTGTTCTTCGATGGGTAAATCAATTAGTTTTCTTCCTGCCCATCCAACTTTCATTCAGGCAATCCCATTGGGTGTGTTCCTCCTGGAAATGGTCTGTGCAAACAGTTTTTTACTCCATAAGGGTTCTCCATGGCATTCCCTTTGTTGCTGTACTTACTTCAAAAGCGTTCCCAGATAATCTCTTCCTTCCTATCATTTTCTATACGTATTCTTGAAAACAGTTAGAATTGTTGGCTAATCTCAGACCATCCAGTGTTTTGTACAATCTAGAGCTGCACGAGCAGCTCTGTAGTTAAGGTCCCTGACCTTTTCTGCATTCTGTTACTAGAAAGCCTGGAAATTCTAGTCGTCATTAATCAAGAAAATGTGTCCTATCCATACAAAATTTATCATGGAGAATCTATCTCATAAAGAGTATAACGCGACCCAATTTAAGTAACTTCCGGCGAAGAATGGCTGAGCTATAGCAGTTTAAAAAGGTTTGTTTTGAATTACAGCCTTCATGCTGCTTGCAATCATTTTTGGCACACCCACAATATATCTTAAATTTCTTCTTTTAGCAGTTTAGATTATGCCAAAATCCAAGGATATTGCAAAGGTGTACCATTAACTGGTTTGGTGAAAACCCATTTCATCAAAGAGGCCAGTGCGGTCAGTGCATTGCCCTCTCCCATACATCAGTACTAGGAGGTGTTTGGAGGATTGAAAGGGCTGCATGTAGGTTGCAGGTGGCCCACTGCCTCCTTTGTGCCCCTAATTGCACCCTCCCACCCTTCCGTCTGTGCCAACACAAGTGCTTCACTCGTTCCAAAAGGCTCTCGGTGGAAACATGTGCAGCTGCTGGGGGAGGAGCTGGACCTTCGCCGCGTCGCCTGGAGGCTCCCAGCAGAATTGATTCCTCGTTACTCGGACAGCAGCTGCTTTTCCTCGGATACGGAGGGTCTCCTCTATGAGAATAGCATCCACTCTGAGCTAGTGGACAGTGATGCGGCCAGCGGCAGTCTGTCAAGGAGTGGAACTCCCCAGCCCCAACCAGGTGAAGGACGACTCCCTCCCTCCCAGTCACTGTCATGTCTCGTCCTCCTCCAAGGGCCTGGAACCAGGTTTTAGCCTCTCTATCCCTGCAGAGAGTCACACACATTAGTGTTGGCAGGCTGTATTTTACCATCTGTAGTCGAGTCTACTTGCAATATGTTGTTATGATCTGTCTGTATATACACATGCAGTAGTTAAGTGCCAGAGTAATCGCCTACCTCAGGCATGGAATGGAAGCTGCTAAGAATCTGCATCTGCCAGACATATGGATCCTTTAGAGACCAGTAAATAGAAAGATTCTTGTCTCCAACCATCCTCTGAAAGTTTATTCTAGCGGAATCTCCTTTAGCAACGTCAGTAAGGACGTTTGCCTTCCCTGTGAGTTGAATGACTAAAATGGGGTGGTTTTTCTCTTTTTCAACAAAGTGATACTTTAATTTTAAATTCTTCATAGAAGTAATATAATTAAACCAAACAAAATTAAAACATAAATCCAAACAGTACCAATAAAGCGCAATACATGCATCAAAACAAAATTGATTAATTTAACCATCAGTTAAGACAGACCTTCATAGAATAAACAATCATGCAAAAATCATAAAGTTCTTCCAGAAAATCTGTGTTGGTTTGATAAATGCTGTACAGAAGAATTATTGTTGATATAAGAAACATAAATAGAGGGTATTTTCACAGAACAGCCCTATTATGGGGGAGAATCTGTTTTTGTTCTTCAGAAGAGTAATTTTGAATATTAAGCAACCTGAAGATAGTTAACCTCAAGCCTAGTCCTGTGTTCTGCTTCCAGTGGCTGCTAGCCAGATACCACTAGCCAATAAATCTCAAAAACAGAACTGGAATGTGATGGCCGCCCTTTATTATCTTACCCTAACATCCAGCTCCCACAGGGATAGTGTTTCTAGATATAGAAGCTTCATTTGAACATTATGACTAATATAGCCATTGGTAGACCTTGTCTTACATGAATTTATCTAATAGCGTCATAATGTTTCTAACCATCGGATGTTTGGTCCTGTCTTGATCGTCTCCAAAGGCCTGGAACCAGTTTTTCACCTCTGGATGGTAGTTTAAAATGGATTTGTCAAATTGTGCTCACAGAGTTTTCTTTCCAGGGTTTTCTGAACCAGTAGTTCAGGTGTAAAATATATGAAGCCACCTCCTCACCTGAGCATCTGTCATTCTTTCTGTTTTCCATTACCCTCTGGGTCAATCCATTCAGTTCTTAGCAACATCTTGATATGACTGGGTGCTGGTGCTACCTTTGCACTGTGAGTTTAAATGTTGTGGTGCAAGAGCAGAGGTGTCCTGCTTCCCATGAGGCTGACAATGGTTGCAACAAAGCCCCAAAATGTATGTTTCAGATTTGCAGCTGGCGTGGATACCCAGACACCGGTCATGAATTTCGTTAACCTTTGTAAACGGAATCTTTTCCAGAACACATGATGAATGGCCGGATGGATTTCACTTTCCCTGGTGGAAGCTTGACCCGGAATGTGACTTCCAACTACAACAGTCTAAGTCCACACATCCACCGGGAGAGAAGGGTAGTAGGAAGCTCATCTCAGACAAGGGAGTACACAACAGTAATATCTGGACATGGTGAGTGTTTGGCAGAACCTGTCCATTTCCTCCCTTCTATTTCAGCAAGAGGGTTCTTCCTACTTTATCCTTCAGAGTTCTCAGTTTCCCAAGCCTGCAAGTTCCTGCTCTCTTTTGCCTCTGCTTTTGTTCTCCTCCTGACTTTGTGGTGGTAGTAGCTCGTAAAGCTGGACCAGTTGCAACAAAGAACGTAAAAAGAGCCCTGCTGGATCAGACCAAGGGTCCATCTAGTCCAGCATCCTGTTTCCACCAGCAGCTACTCTGATTGTTCCCGGAAACCCACAAGCAGGGCATGAAGGCAACAGCCCTCCCCTGCTGCATGTCTCTCGCAGCTGAAATTCAGGGATACCCTGTCTCTGAACATGGAGGTTGTATTTAGCCATGATAGACCTATCTTGATAAACCCTTCCTCCATGAATGTGTCTATTCCTGTGTTAAAGCCATCTAAGCAAGTGGCCATCACTACATTCCGTGAAGTGAATTCCAGAAGCATAATTATTTCGATCCAAAATAATTATTGTGGTGTGAAGAAGTACTTTCTTTGGTCTGTCTTGAATCGGCTGCCTATCAGTTTCATTGGATGACCCCAGTTCATGAGAGTGGTAGGAAAAAATGTCTCTCTATCTGCTTTCTCTGCCTTGGTCATAATTTTATAAACCTCTATCATGCCCTCTCTTGTTGTTGTTTTTCAATCTACAAAGCCCCAAACCAAGGAAGATACTCCAACCCATTGATCATTTTTGTTCCCTTAGACCTCTTCCAGCTTTAGAATATATATACTGTATTCACATTTTTCATTGAGCTATCCACCATGACTCCAAGATCATTTTCTTGAATAGTCACAGCCAGTTCTTCTGACAACTCTACAGAAGAACTTTCCACATATCTCATAGGAATGGGAGTGGCGAGGGGGCGGTACGCCCTTGAGCAGCAGGTGGGGGGGCATCATACTGTTGGTGGGGGCGACGAAATGGCGGAGGCAGCAATGTAGGTGGGAAAGGCAGTGGAACTGCTCGGAGGAGCCTGCAGAAGCCTTTTGCTGCCTCCGAGCCGTGTTTGTGTGTGTGTCCTGCCCAGCCCCCGAGCTGCGTTTGGCTCCGGCTGACATTCGGGGGTGGGATGAGTGACGTCAGCGTCACGAGGGGGGTGGTATTCCTACGCCACTGACATATCTATCTCACCTGAGTAACAGGTGGCTGGTCTTGGAGCCATTCCACCTATCCATCCGCCACATTACATCACAGAAAGAATATTACCCTAAGGTGCATTGTTCCAGAAATGAAGAACAGTTGAAAAAGAAAGTCAAAAGTAACTGTTGAGCACTTTCAAGTTGACACACAGGAAGTTGCCTATTAGGCCAGGGTCTCAGTTCCTTACACATGTTACTGTTATTGTTGGCTGTTTGAGAAATAGCAAATTGCATCTCTTTATTAATATGAATAATTCTTCACATTTGATATCCTATCCTTCATCCAAGGAGCTCAGGCCAGTGCATGTGGGTTTAGAACTCCCTGCTAGTTAACAAGTACACATTTGAGAAGTTCCAGGATTTTAATTTCAACGTTAGCATCAGGAGTGACTACTGTTTGACCATTGCTATATGTGTGTAAAAACACATTATAAAAGAGCTTCCTCTCTCTACCCTGTCTGGTGTTTCAGGGCCTGCTCTGAGGTTATCATATCACTGGAAAAGATTCCTTTCTACACTGTTTCCTATACTGAGAAGGAGCTTTCTCAATCTACCAAATGCCCCAATATTCATATTCTCTCTCTCTCTCTCTCTCATTTGATGGGATTGGCATCCGTGTCTTTTTCTATGGTTCCGTAGTTACTTTCCAACTCTAAGTAACCAAGTACCAATCAAGCATTAGGACAGAGAAAGCTGTAGTAATAACTTTTCCTTCAGACCTTCTTTGTGGCACTATCTAGCATTGATGCTGTAGTTGTTTCTGGTGTCTTCAATAGTGCTTCTTTCTTTCCTTCTGTTTTGCCCTATCCTTTAGACCAGCCAAGGAGGATCTTCCCTCCCACACAGGAAGATGTTGGGAGGATAGTCCTGATGCCCCAGGATGTGGGCTTCAGGAGGGCAAAGGTGAAGGGTTTCTATGGCGACAGTGATGCTCGGGATTCTATAGTCATGACTGATGGGCCTTCTTGGATTTCAAAATTCTTAGGTACAGCAAATGGCAAAGCATTGCTAATTGTCTCTCTCTACAGTGACTCATCTCATAGCCAATCTACCCATGACATGAAGTCTTTCCCCTATCCTGGCCTCCATCAGCTTTGTATTCATGTGTGTGCATGCACCAGTTCAGCCTGTCCTGCAACCCACCCACCCCGCTCCTTCATCATTTCAACTTCTGTTTGCAGGCTGCATCACTGGTTACAACAACTATCCAAACTAATTAATGCTCTGACTCCATGACATGTCTTCAGCTTAACAAGCCTGTTATTTTATGTCTGTATCTCTCTCTCTCTCCACAGGCCTTTTGTTGAGAAGTGGCAGGGAGAACAATGCAAAATGTCCCTTCTGAATCTCCTGTGCATAAATCAAGGGAGCTATTGGTGTTCAGACACTGCATTTACTGATGGCTACTTCAGTAACCATGGATATCCTAAACTTGCACCATTTTCCTCTGGTTTTGAAGTTGTTAAGAATATACCAATGTAATGGGGAATGCAAATTGCTGGGAGCCATGGGCTTCTACAGACATGACATTATTTGAGATGAGATGGCTGTGCCCTTGAAACAATTGTGTTGCTGGGGTTGCAAATGTCTTCCTTCCATTACAGATAGAACCCTCCACTCAAGTAGTATTTTGATGGTGCTATTGAGATCCATGGGCACCTATTTGATAATGCCTATGATGTCCGTGTTGACAAGAAGCTCAGCCTCCTCCTATCATACCTCATACAATATCTGTCCTGGCTTTTGTTT
Organism: Plestiodon gilberti rubricaudatus; assembly: GCA_026170595.1. Taxonomy (NCBI): domain Eukaryota; kingdom Metazoa; phylum Chordata; class Lepidosauria; order Squamata; family Scincidae; genus Plestiodon; species Plestiodon gilberti. Next base: position 157,100,295 of record JANXHW010000002.1, read on the forward strand.
GTTTTTTATTTCTTTTTTAAGGTCTTTAAAAAGGGTGAGTAAGGAGGACAAGACACCCAAGTCTTTATGTTGACTACACTGACCTTAGCACCACTCTGTTTCTCTGCACAGGCATGTCAGGGCAAGACACCCAATCCAGGGTGCATTATGCCGTTCCCCAGAAGGCCAGGGGCCGCACTCACTCAGAAGATGTCTGTGAAGCACTGAGCAGCCTGGACACAGTGCTTCAGGGTGAGTGAGCTTAACCTGGCCTCTGCCTGGGACCTTGGTTTGCCTTGGGGATCCAGGATATGGGGACAGGAGAAAAAGGAGCTTGCTTGGCATAATCAGGTCCCTGTGTCTGCTGGTGGAGTCAATGAACTGCTTCTCTAAGATCAGAGAGTCCTCAAGCTGTGCTGTGTTTCCGTTACTTCAGCAAGGTGTAGCTGAGGGGCTGTTTTCAATCGCTGTCTGAACTTGCTCACCTCAACATTTGAAGCCCTTCTGGCCAGATGTTCAATAGGTCTAACTGGTCCTTTCACCTTATGAAGGGACATTCTGCATGTTCTCCCTGGACACAAAAGAAGCTTTCACATGCATGATGTGCAAGACCTTGTTTTGGTCTTCCCCCCTCCTTTTTGTCCAAATCAGTGACTTTTCCCCCCTTCTGCCTTAGATTCCAGGATGCAGCTGGGTGTTCCTGACACTCCCACCCGTCTAGTGTTCTCTGCCCTGGGGCCCACCTCTCTGAAGGTCAGTTGGCAGGAGCCACACTGTGACAAAGAGGTGCAAGGATACAGCGTCCAGTACCAGCTCCTCAGTGGAGGTCAGTGAAGCTCCCTCTGCTGTTAATGTAGGGTAGAGTCAAAAAGTCTGATCAGAAGCCTGGAGGTTTAACAGCGTGGTCCGGTATTATGGAAAGAGTAAATTCAGTGTAAACATTGAATCCCCTAGGAGAAATGCAGAGACTTACTATTGCCAATCCGACCCAGAACTCCGTGGTGGTGGATGACCTGCTGCCAAACCACTCCTATGTCTTCAAAGTGAAGGCCCAAAGTGACGAAGGATGGGGTCCAGAAAGAGAAGGAGTGATAACTATTGAGTCACAAGTGGATCCACGTAGTCCTCTGAGTCCTGTTCCAGGTTATGTGATCTCTCTTGTTCATTATTCATTTTAGAAGGATGGATTTAGAAGGAAGCTTATTCAGCTGTATGCACATCTGGTATGATACTGTTTTGTTTCCCCAGAATTTTTGGTTCTCTTTGGCATTGATCTCCAGCTTTGCCTTTTTGGGGAGAGTGTGCACGTGTGTCCGTGCACACATGAAAGCAAGACTATGCTTATTTCTCACGGGCACTATGCATTGTGGGATTTGACTTCCTGAGATTCTCAGATATCATTTTTTAAATGCAAGTTTCTTTCTAGTGATCATGTTTTGCAAATCGGTACTGGAAAATACATGGGCAGGTTTTGCTGAGGGCTCAGACACAAAACAGAAACTTGTGCAAAGCTTCAAGGGTTTGGCATGTTCTGTACATAGTGCCCTGGTGACCCCCCCTCCAAATCTCCTAATCAATGTAGTTTATGCAAATTTACTTAAACTTTACAAAATTCATCAAACACATGAAAAAGTGTTGAGATTCTGAATTTCAAAAAGTGTATGCACCATGCATTTAACCATCTTGCTGGTCATCCTTTTCCAGAAAGCACTGACTTTCATTTTCCTGTGCAAATTGGTATACAGCAAGTCTTCACTTAAAACTGTCGATAGGTTCTTCTTGGAAACTGCAACTTTCAGCGAAGCGACTTATAATGAAACCAATTTTACCATAGGCTAATAATTGATAAACGTAAACATTCCTATGGCATTTCCCCATCAACTTGGAACAACTTTAAACGAAACAACTTTAAGTGAGGACTTATATTTACTGTACTTACTGTAAATGAAAGCAAAAGCTTGCATTTTGTACCGATTGTCAGGAATTATCCATTGAGACCCTGGATGCTTCTAGAACAGCTAAGTTGTTGTAACACTTAAAAGTATATTAGGTGCTATTCAAAAGATGAAAATGCCTTGCAATCTAAAATAAATAAATAAGAAGCAGAGAGAGAGAGAGAGAGAGAGAGAGAGAGAGAGAGAGAGAGAGAGAGAGAGAGAGAGAGAGAATGGACAAATTATGAACAGAGTAAGAGCTCCAGGTAGGGCTAGGAAAGACCCGGGTTTGCAAATCTGCAAACGAGCGACTGCCAGTCCATGTATTATAGACAATACTGAGCTAGATGGGCCAAACTGTTCGAGCTGAAGATGGAAAATAAAACACACTTGAAGTGTGCATTTGAGTTTTCTAAGTAGAACATTTGCAAATCTGAAATTGCAAAACATGCAAATTTAATATTCACAATTTACAGAACAAACTTCAACCTGTGGATTTTTGAGAGGAACTCAGATTAGGGCAGGATATCAAAACTAGGCTGAAAGTATTGTAGCACCAGATTCCATATCAGAAAAGTAGATGTCATGTATAGAACATTTCAAATGTTACATGATTGCATATTAAGATTTTGTATGTAAGAATGGAATCGGATTTCAAATGCCTCGCATGTCAACCCGTCCTGCTAAATCACTCTGCTTTCTTCTTTGGAATGCTGACCTTTTATCTTTCTTTTACAGGTTCACCATTTACCCTGAGCACACCCAGTGCCCCAGGACCCTTAGTCTTCACAGCCCTGAGTCCAGACTCTCTTCAGCTGAGCTGGGAGAGACCCCGCCAGCCCAATGGCGCAATTCTGGGCTACATGGTCACCTGTGAGACCCTGCATGGTGGAGGTATGTAAAAGTTCTGAACCAAATGACAATTCAAATAGGGAATCCCCAGTATATACACACAGCGTTTCCTCACTCATAGAACAAAACAGGGCAATCCTTACACATGCTGGGTTCTAGATGTGCATGATGTTTATGCACAGGAGCCACTAAACTGAAGAATCTGCCAGGATGAAAGCACATATAAGGTGGATAGGTGGCTCTGCTAGAACTGTATTGCTTTATCCTTCTGTTTTTGATGTTTGTTTAGGGGAACCCAGGAACCTCTATGTGGAGGGGGACAGCCCGGAGACCACCCTGACAGTACCCTACCTGAGTGAAAATGTTCCGTATAAGTTCAAAGTGCAAGCAAAGACCACTAAAGGCTTTGGGCCTGAAAGAGAGGGCATTATCACCATTGAATCTCAAGACGGAGGTACAACTTTTCACTGAAGTTTTTAGAAGTTCTTCTTTGTGCTGTATGTGTGCTGAGAAACTGCAGTTGTCTGGAAGGGTATGGAAGTAGCGTTCTTTCAGGAATAAGTAGGACATCAGGGTTCTTCTGGGGGCCTGCAGGGAGAATAGAGGCATGACATGCAGGTAGAAGAGAGTGCATGGTGTATTGTGGTGGGCATGTGTATAGGGCGGGGGTGGGTGGGTTAATACTTGTTGTGATGAGAGTTAATCTCCCCTTCCACCTGAATGACCTTCTCCATGTGAACTTAAGCAATTTTGTAATTTCCTTCCTGGCTTATCACAGAGGTGACCCCACTGTGCAGGAAATATGGGGGGGGGGAGAGAGAGAGAGAGAGAGAGAGAGAGCTAAATTTGTGCATGTGCGCGCACGCACGCACGTGCACACACACACACACACACACACACACACACACACACTGATGCCTTTAGTTTTTCTTATAAAATGTATAAGTTTTAGATTGATTCCTACATGAAGCTGTCCAGCCAGAGACTGCTGCTAAAGCCACCTTGTGCGGCAGAGAGGTAGTCACCCTACAATTCACTGGTCCAAGAATATGATTCTATGGTAACTTTATTCATCTTGAGAATTTAAGCTTGACAGGTAAATCTTTTTGGCTGGGTGTGATTAAAACTTCAGAAAGCAACTGGCTTGTCTAACAATGAGAATTTTAGCTTTCTTTTTTTTTTAAAAAAAATCAAGTTTCTATCCCACAAATGATTCAGTGAAAAACTTAGAAGTGGTGTGTTGCATCCCCCGAGGGTCCCACGGGTCCCCATGGGGGGTAGCAGGCCGTCAAATGGATTCAGGGCGGTCATACCTGGTGTCGGGAGAAGGCGAGGGAGAGGCATGGGACTTCGGGTAGGTGCTCATCAACAGAGGTTTATTTGAAATGAATACAACAGAAGATAGCCCCTGGGCTTGTCGTCTCCTCCTGGGTTTCCTCAGTACTGGGTGGCGAAGTCCCTCCGGGGAGAAGGAAGTGCTAGTCTGGGCAAAGGAAGGGATGACAGAGGGGGATGTAGCTCCCTTCACTGTCGCTGGGTGTCTAGCGATGGTTGGCGATCCAACAATGGCAATGTGGCCAGCCGTGAAGGGTCTCCGAGGCACCCGGATGGGAATGATTTGTTCTGACCTACGGATTGGGTTTTATCCTTGGTACTAAACTGAAATTTGGAAGGGTATGTGTGTACAAAGCACACATTACACTTTCTATAATTTTAATGTATTATTGGACTCTGTTGCAAGTTGCTTGGGAAGATCATTTTCCCCTTTAAATGGTGGCCTTTTTGCTTCTCATTTCTCGCAAACGTTTTTCCAGAGTTCATTCTTCAATAACTTCAGGTGGAATGGGCAATGGACTTCCAAGAGTTGAATTTATTTAAAGAATAAATAATTTATACCCCGCCTTTCTCCCAACAAGGGCAATCAAGGCAATCAATGAATGTTTCTATCTTTCTGGTTCAGGTTCTTTTTCTCAGTATGGAACTCAGCAGTTCACCCGGGAAGAGGTATTCAGTCTCCCCACAGAATACAACACCAAAACCAGCATCACTCACACTCCACTGGATTCTTTATACACAGGTAAGAAGGACTATAGGCCAGTGGGTGGCGCAGCGGGTTAAACCGCTGAACCATAAGCTGTCTATCGAAAGGTCGGCAGTTCGATTCCCGCGAAGGGGTGAGCGCTCGTTGCTTGGCCAGCTCCTGCCAACCTAGCAGTTCCAAAGCATGTCAATGCAAGTAGATAAATAGGTACCACTTGCGGGAAGGTAAACAGTGCTCCGTATTCCAGCCGCATGCTACGCGCTGCGGCAAGGAGAGTCATGCCGGCCACATGACCACGGAGACGTCTTCGGACAACGCTGGCTCTTCGGCTTTGAAATGGAGATGAGCACCACATCCTAGAGTCGGACACGACTGGACTTAATTGTCAGGGGATACCTTTACCTTTTTAAGAAGGACTATGGACCACTTGTTTTGCTCATAGAAAGCTCCCTTACATTGAATCAGACTGTTGGTCCATCTAGGTCAGTATTGTTAACACGGATTGACAATGGTTCTCCAAGGTTTCAGACAGACATGTTTTCTCTGCCCTACTTGGAGATGCCAGGGATTGAATCTGAGACCTTCTGAAAGCAACGCAGATGCTTACCACTGAGCCAGAGCCTTCCCCCATGCTCTATGGATCCAGGATCACTTGTCGACACAAAAGGGGTCAGGTAGCTCCTTGCAGAAGCGTCGCCTGATAGGGTGCGGTGGTGCGGTGGGCCCCAGGGCGTAGGGGCGCTGAGGCTCTGGGGGGGGGCGCGGGCCTCCTTTAGTTTCGTTTTTGTTTTAACTTTTTCGGGTTTTTAAAAGTTTTTTAGAGGTTTTTTAGCACCTCTAAAAAATAGGGCTTGTGTGTATGCTTTGCGCGCTTAGCTTTTGTATAGGAGCCTCCAGCGACGATCTCCTCCAGTGACTATCTCTTCCGGGGGCGATCTGCGTTCCTCTGCTCCGGGCACGAACTCTGTAAAGCGCCCAGCAGCGCTTTACAGAGTTCACGCAGGCGCAGAACGATTGGAAACATCGTCGTTCTGCGCCTGCGTGAACTCTGTAAAGCGCTGCTGGGCGCTTTACAGAGTTCGTGCCCGGAGCAGAGGAACGCAGATCACCCCCGGAAGAGATCGTCGCTGGAGGAGATCGTCGCTGGAGGCTCCTATACAAAAGCTAAGTGCGCAAAGCATATACACAAGCCCCGTTAGCACTAAAAAACCTCTAAAAAACTTTTAAAAACCTGAAAAAAAGTTAAAACAAAACTTAAATTATGCAAATTAGTTTGGGGCGTCGGGGGGTGGGCCCCATTCCTAGCAGCGCCACTGGCTCCTTGTCTGAATGGACCATGGTTGCACTAACCGTGTAGAGCATAGGTGGCCAACCCACTTAGTGGCACACCGAGCCTTTTGAAGTGGCATACCCTGCTGTTCCTGCTCGAGCCGAGCGCTGAAGTCCGTCTCTCTTTCTCAACCCCAGCACGCCTTTCCAAGCCTGTGGCACTAGAGGAGGTCTCTGGACCCACTGCTCCTCATTCTTCTTGCCCTGTCACTGTGCTTTAAATATTTTCATTGCGTTAGAAATATTTATTTATTTATTTAAGTGGCACGCTCAAGATTATCTACATAAAATGTGGCACATGGTGTGCCACGGGTTGGCCACCACTGGTGTAGAGTGTTGACATCAATGCTTTACAAGGAAGTTTTCATACAGAAATCTCAGCTTCTGCTGTAAAACACGCAAGCAACACTGTCACAGGTTAACACTAAAAATAATCCTGCATCTTTGCTGTTGCCCCTGTAAAATTGATTTCGATCAAGGGTAGTCAACCTTTCCACATGAATGCTCCTGGCCCTTTCATGGTTGTCTAGGTGAGGGCATTTCAGCAGGTGCAGCTGCTTTAGCAGCACTATCAGCAATTCCAGCTGCCAAGATTCTGCCAAGATCCACAACTCTTAAGAACGCAGAGGCCCTAATGGTGGAAGGTTGGCCACCCCTGATTTAGACACTAGAGGCCTAGATATGTATATGGGTATATGTTTGTGTGCATGCACCCACATACACACAGACAAAAATAGCATCTCCTAACACAATATTTTTCCCCATTGTGTTCCAGATGGCATGCTGATGACCACACAGAGAGTGGAGAGTGGTGGCACCCTCACCAAACAGGTCACCCAAGAGTTTGTCACCAGAACCATGATGTCTAACAGCAGCGGGACATTTACCAGACAGACAGAGAGGCAATTCTATGAAGCTTGAGTCGGAAAGGAAGCTGCCAGAGAAACACATGGATTTCAGCAGTAGACCTGCTTTATGGTCAACTTCCAGATCAAGGCTCATGGTGCCCCCTGCCTTGCATTAGCACTGAACATTGCTTTGAAACACCACCGTATAGAGGTGGCATGGTGCCCAGGAACATGATGAAAAGCATTCTTAGCAGAAGCTTGGCTATGATGAGTTATTGCTTAGCTCACTCCTGCCATCGCCTGCGTTGCTTGGCTGCTCTCCAACATTGCCGCTGAAAGTTTGACCACACAGGACAAAATTTGTATTTTGTAACCCATGTCTTGTTATACATTTTTATTTTTGCTACTTGTTTCATTCTGATCCCCCTTCCTGTATTCCCAGGCTTGTCCCCTCAGCTGGTCAACACTGTTACCACCACCAACAAATTTCATTTTTCATTCTCTAGGAAAAAAATAGTTTTGCGTTTACCTTTTGCAATGCATGAGAGGAGTGTTGTCCTGGTTTCTACCACTTTTCTGTGTAAAAACTTCTGCTATGCAGCAGCCCTATTAATATATTAATTTATATAGCGCTAACCACAGTGCCTAATAGTGTAATGTTTAAAGACCAGTACAGTTTGCCGAACATATATTAACTCTTCTGCTTGTGCTGTTTCATGCTTTTACAAGAAGGAGAGGGGTGCAATTGTCAAATATTTCCACTTCACTTCCCAGTCCCCTGCACCCCCAAAACTTCTGCTCCTGTGTGTTGGAGGACCCTGGGGGATACGATGGTGAGAGGCATGGGGGTGCTGAAAAGGGAAGGCTAAAAAAGCACACATACACCCCTCTTGCATGAGCAGAACAAATTGGGCCCTCTGCCGCTGGGGGTGGGGGTCTTTCCTGTCCATTTCACCACTTCCTTTGTCTGCATGTGTAGATCCAGCCTAAGGCACAGAAGTGGTAACCTGCCCCAAATTGCTTGGGGAAGAGATGTTGGCAGAATACATGGAGATGCAGATAAGCAAAATGCTTTTTTCCTGTCCAAGAAAGGTGACGTGGTTAGATTACCGTATATCTTGTCGAATGAGTGACTGCAGCAAGGGCCAGTCTGGTCTGGTGACTTTAGTCTCTGAATTCCACGTATTCAATTCCTGCCTTGAGTCTGCCCTCAGTCCTCTTTTTTCTGGAAACCTTAGCCACCCACCAATTCTGCCAACGTTTGTATGTATGCCAATTTAACAAGAATGTGGGTGGCGCCATCTCCAAAACACTTTCTTTTTTTACATACACTTTTCTACTTGCTAAAAGGCAACCGAAATCCAGGGGTGAGACCCCTACTGCTGGGGTGGGCGATTCCTTGTCGTATGGCATTGTGTGCGTTAGTGTTGAAAGACTGTGAATCTAAAGCCATTGTTTCCTTTTTTGCATGATGGTTCCCATAATGTTGCAGTGACTTTCAAATTATGTTTCAGAGAATCTGGGATTTCTTAGTGAGATAACCAATAATGCAGACAGCTCCACTAAAAAAAGATAACCAATAATGCAGGCAGCTCCACTAAAAAATAATGCAGACAGCTCCACTTTCCTATCACTTCTAATCTTCATGCAAGGTTCAATAGGTTGTGTCTGTACCCCATATGAATTGAGTATGTACCCTACAACATGTCCCAGAAGCCTCTCCAGTGCACTATGGCAGACATGCAGTTTTCTCGGCAGACAAGCCAATGTGGAAAGGGCTCTCTGAGGCTGGAAAGTTTGAAAAGCATCACCATCATGACTGACTACCAACACAGCTGGGACAATTCAGTCCATACATCACTCACTCTTCTCTTTTGATGCTGGTCTATACATGTGCCACCAGTAGAATCATCTCTGGATAATCTGATTTATTTAAAACTGAAGGAGCTCCAATAGTTGATTAACAGTTAAGGTGGAAGTATTTTAGAACGTGTGCATATGGTAGCTGGGGCCTTTACTACTTTCTGATGTATAACATTGGGTCCTTAAGAGTCCATTTTGGTTTACTATTGATTCACGCCTAGCAACTGAGTCACTACACTTGCCTGGGTCATTTTTCCAAAGGGATGATATCCTAGTGGGACACTTTGAACTCAGCTGATTAAATGTGTTGTTTTTTGGTTCCTTGGTATTCTGTTCCAAACACAGTGCATTATCAGAAACAGCAAAATCGTATATATCCAGAACTTACAGCACACTGTCTTGTGATGGCACCTACCCCTGGTCACAACCCCACACTGTCTATTCTATTATAGAGCTTGTGCTGAAGATGCACTGAAGGCCTTAATTTTAACCAAAAAGCCAATTTCAGTTGTCTGAAATTGGGCCAGATTTCAACGACATAATGGTTCTAACACCAGTTTTAAAAGGGATTGTAAATTTTCACTCATGTAACAGAAGGATCAAAATTAAATGTAAATTACATATTTGTAGCCTTGTATGGCTTGTAGAAGGCCAGTGGGTGGCGCAGTGGGTTAAACCGCTGAACCATGAGTTGTCGATCGAAAGGTCGGCAGTTCGAATCTGCGACAGGGTGAGCTCTCGTTGCTTGGCCAGCTCCTGCCAACCTAGCAGTTCCAAAGCATGTTAATGCGAGTAGATAAATAGGTACCGCTTGCGGGAAGGTAAACAGCGCTCCGTGTTCCAGCCGCAAGCTACGTGCTGCGGCAAGGAGAGTCATGCCGGCCACATGGCCACGGAGGCGTCTTCGGACAACGCTGGCTCTTCGGCTTTGTTGGACACGACTGGACTTAATTGTCAGGGGTCACCTTTACCTTTTTTATGGCTTGTAGAAGTTGGTGGTGTTTAATAAATATGCAGTGTGAATAATGGAATGGTCTCACAGCTGGTATTCTGGACCAGATGGCTTTATATTGCACTTAATAAACACTTTCTTAATGATCCCAACTGGCTATTTATTTCCAAATATGTCAGATGCAAAAAGGCTGGTAGCTGTGGCTGATGATGAGTGTCGGGCTGCAGTCCTATGCAGAGTTAGGCATACATAAACCTACGGATTTCTATGGGCTTAGGTTGCATGTGACCCTGCACAGAGTGGACTGCAGAAGCAAATACTGCATGTATGGTAGTTCTTGCATAGATATTTTTTTAAACCCACAATGAAAAGGCAACAGGATCCAAGAATGAATGGAAGACTGAAACTGTGGCTTAAAAGCTAATTTGATTGCAATGTAGAAAAGAGAGCCCCTGCAGAAAGGGCAAGTTTCAGCATCCAGAAGACCCAGGTTTTGTAGCTAGAATATGACTGTGCATATTAGAGATAACATAATTCTGGCAGTACATGCTGCACTTCCTTGCTGTGATGGTTTCACGTGGCCATGAAGGTTTTGGAAATAAGAAGGGATAGTCTTGTGGCAGGGGAGGAATTGGTCCTGATGGCATGTGTGGTGGTGTTTTAGATGGCTCTGCTTTGAGCCACGAAGTCAGGCAAGGCAGTGACTGGATCCTCCTAGCACGTGCCAAATCCAGTTGAGCATCTGATTCATTTATTGTTGTGTCCACACTCTTCTCAATATTTTACAAAACAGAACGGAACAGTGACTCAGAAAGAGTCACAGCATTCCACACTGTTTGCACAATTACATTCTCCACAAATGTAACTAGAATGCAAGGAGCAGAATCCACCTAGGTGGTAGATGTTTACGTAAACTGGGAGATTTCTTGTAAGAGGAAGATCCTCAGCTGATAAGACTGAGAATCAACATGTAGTAGCAAATATTAAGCAAATATTGCCAGTTTGTAATAACTTAGACCAGAGGTTTCCAAAATGGGAGGCGCGACTCCCAAGTCATAGAAAGCAGCCAGGGGCAGCGCCTTACTCTTTTAATTACCACATATTCTTGCTTGCAAGAGAAAGAGAGCAAAAACAAAGATTGCGAAAAGCTGCCTCTTCACATCGGGTCACTCAAAGTTCACTTCAAAACACTTCAGGTTTGTAGGCAGCTTTCCACGTTTTGTTTTTAACCACAGCTGAGTGAAGCCCTTGCTTATCTTATGTTAAAGAACAATTAACAACTCAATTGATAAGCTGAGTACTGGTACTAATGGAGCTGGAGCTGCAAAGACAGCATCTCCTTTCTCTCCAAATCCTGAGAAATTGCAGGTTTGCAAGTAAAGTATTTTCTTTCTGTGGAATGTTTTTAAGAAAGCAAACAAAACAAAAAGCAGCCACTATGTTTGTTTGTTTGATTAATTATTAGGATTTCTCTCCTTCCTTTTTGACCCACCTCTAAGTTAGTTCCCCACTGTATTTGCTGGGACACCCCCCCCCCCCATTAGAGACTGCCAGGCAGTATAAGAATCTGTTTTTCATCTTGCAAAGATGCTACCTAAAGGAGCTCTCTCTCTCTCTCTCTCTCTCTCTCTCTCTCTCTCGTGCAACTGGGGTGGGGCATGACCAATGGAAAAAAAAGACCTCCCTCCCATGCTTTGATGTTTCTCTTGCCATGAATAGGACTAAAGCAGATGACATCAGTGCCCTCTACCAGGTAGGCACCCCAGGCCTGCCAATGGAGGGAGGGCAGCATCCCATCCCCACCCTGTGCACTCCTGGCTTAGCTGCTGCTCAGCATAAGCATGGAAAATCCACTTTAGGGCTCATTTTGGGAATATACACATACATATACACATACATATAAGGAAGGGTGCCTCTGAGCATGCAAAGGGTGCCTGTTTCTTCCATGCACTGTAATGGGGAGTCACGGCTAACGACGAGGGAGGTCAAGGGAGCCGCGAATCAAAAAAGTTTGGGAACCACTGACTCAGACAAGTCATCCTTGTAAACACATGTGTGTTGCTCTGGCTCCTTAAGAATATTACCTCAGCCTTGGAACAAGCCATGGTTATCATGGATTCTCCATCATTTACAGCCCAATTTTATTTGTTGGGCTCTGCTGGCGGAATGTGTGTTTTGCCAGCAGAGCCAAGAGGATCCAGGCAGAACTACCTGGATCATGGCGGATGCCGTTCAACAGTGTCACGTGCTCCGGCTCCACCGACAAGAGCAACAATGCCACCACTGCAGTCGGTGGCGGCTGTGCACATAGGCCAGGGGCAAGGATTTCTGTCTGCTGGCAAGAGGTGAATTGGCAGTGGGGGTGGGAGCGACGGGAGAAGTGGGAGGATCAGGGGTGTTTCTGGGCAGGGAGGGGGGAGGATCCAGGGTGGATTTGGCAGCAATGATGCATGCCGGTTCCTACCCCCTCCTTTAGAAGCCTCTTCACCTCTTTCCTCTCCTTGGACATACGCCACCAAAAAGGTACCATATGTCAAGAAGACCCATTGTTACTCATGCAGCCTACCAGGAGGCAAGTAAAAATATTTCTACTAACCTCTTGCAGGCTGCCCGAGTGCCCCCACACCATAGGATGCAGTGTGTGCAATTTTGGTGCATTGGGGGGGGGGAATAGGATTGGTACCTAATTCATGTGCATTTAGCTGTAACTCCAGAGAAACTGTTCCGTGCAATAAAATCACCGTGATTAATTCTGATTGTGTGAAACCTCAAACCATAAATACATGGGGGGGGGGGGGAGAGAGAGAGAGACTGTGTTGCAAACTCCTGCACTGCAGTTCAACCACAGCACCTAATAATAATAATAATAAACAGTATTTATATACCGCCTTTCTCGGTCATTGGATTTCACCTCCGACTTAATCCAAGGCAATGTACATGGGCAGGCTGTCCTAACCCCCCTTGGGTTTTTTTTACAATATATATAAATGTCCAATCTTTCATGAACGGCTACATTCCAGGTGGTATCCTTTTGCAGCCTGGCTTTTTTCTGCTGGCTAGCGCCTCCCACACTCGACCAACGCAGCTGGAAGCTCTTATCTCTCCTCCTGGAGGCTTTCACAGCTTTTTGCTGGCAAGTTCACCGGTCTTCAGGCTTTGAAGGCAGCAGCTCTCCCAACTAAGCCAGACTCTTCTGCCCTAGTGTAACAAACAACAAAGTGCAAATGTACAGTGAAGAAAGTCATCCTTCATATTTCTGTACAGGGCAGACCATTGGCAGCACAAAACCCTGGTTGTAACCTCTGTGTTCTCCGATTAAGTTCTTCAGTCTAGAAAAAAGGCGGTTGAGGGGGACATGATTGAGACGTATAAAATTATGCATGGGATGGAGAGAGTGGAGAGAGAGAAGTTCTTTTCCCTCTCACACAACACTAGAACTAGGGGACATCCACTCAAATTGAGAGGAGGGAGGATTAAAACAGACAAAAGAAAATATTTCTTTACCCAGCGTGTAATTGGTTTGTGGAACTCCTTGCCACAGGATGTGGTGATGGCACCTGGCCTGGATGCCTTTAAAAGGGGGTTGGACAGATTTATGGAGGAAAAGTCCATCACAGTTTACAAGCCATGATGGGGATAAGCAACCTCCTGGTTGTACGAGTAGGTTTTCTTTGTGCCAGGTGCAAGGGAGTGGCGACAGGATGCAAGTATCTTGTTGTCTTGTGTGCTCCCTGAGGCATCTGGTGGGGCCACTGTGTGATACAGGAAGCTGGACTAGATGGGCCTTTGGCCTGATCCAGCAGGGCTCTTCTTATGTAAGTTCACCTTTCCGGGCGCTGACACCGCGATCTCAGGATCCACCCCTCCAAACACCTCTTTGTACACTCCCCGGGCGATCTCCAGCAGCGATCCAGGGTCGGATTCTCCTCGCCCTTCCATCTTTCCGACCTGCCTGCAACAGAGGACAAACTCCAAACGCCTCTCAAAATCGGAAGAGAGCGGGTGAGGATCTAAACAGGGCAGACGGAACTGCAGCTCCGCCCCTAGACCTCTGTGTAGCTGACCTCTAGGGGGCGTTAGGGTTAGGTAGGAAAGTCTCTGAAGACAGAACGTTTCTGACTGACCCTACCGGTAGCATGGAGAAGACGCGTGTGGTGCCGAGCGACTTGTTCCCTCTTGTGTTCACCTTCTTGAAGGAAAACCATTTCGAGGAGACTTTGCGCACTTTTAGGAAGGAGGCTGGAGTGGTGAGGCGATGCCCGTTTGTGCTTTTCTTGGGGCTTTGGGGCTGTTGAGGGATGGCCAGGGAGAGCGTGTGCGTGCTTGTATACGTACATGCACGTGTCTGTGTACGAGGTCGTCGATTCCGACGTGGCTCCGGTTTGGCCAAAGGTACGATTATTTACATGCACACGCGCGCCAGTGTCTAAGGCCAGCCCTGACTGGGACAACAAGTGGGTCACGTTCCTCTCCCACCACAGGAGTCTCTAGACAGCCCTACTGCAGCCCCCGCAACTGCTATCACTAGAGCCCTTCACCACCATCACACCCAAAACCTACCATCACTCAACACCTTGGAGAACTCATCTGACCTGACCTCGCCTCCCTTTCTTGTCTAGTCCATTTCAGAGAAGCAGCTTCCCCCCCCCAAGGCGTGCAATGAAGAATACCCCCTAACCCCCACCCACTTCAGAAAGCAGCCCTCAGCAGCAGACTAGAACGTCTTCAAGTTCACCACCTCAAAGACCCTCCTTGCTCTGTCTCTGTCACACAGAATAATTCCTCAAGGTCTTCTTCACCCTCCTCAATGGCCCCAGGCAAACCATCGCACATATACAGCAAGTCCTCATTTAAGTCACTTCCTTACTTCTGTTTCTGCCCCCTTCCCTGCCCACGTGCGACTCTAACCCACTGCTGCATTCGCGTTAAATACGAAGGTGGCTGCATGGCGCCTCTACTTTGTTTCAGCATCAGGAGGTGCGTAGAAGTGGGAATTTTACCAAAGATACTTAAAAGAACAGCGCAAACATATACATTGCTACCCAGGACTTGGTATGGGGTGTGTTTGGTTTTTTAGGGAAATATGGGGTTTTGGAAATTTGGGGTTGGAGGGAGAGAAATAAGTAGGGGAAATTGGGGCTATTATGGTAATTATGTGGGGGGGACTTAGGGCTGGTATGACCCCAGAACCTGGTGAGGAGGCAAGATCATGGAGAGGGTGACGTGGAGGGGCTAATATGGGGAGATGGAAAGTTTCTTATGTTGGAAGGAGGGAGATGAGGGGGGTAGAGGGGGGGAAAAGTTAATATTGGGGCTTTTTAAGTGAATTGTGGTGGGAATGGGGACTTGGAATATGATGAGGGGGTTAGAAGTTAGTGTTGGGTGGCAGGAAGTTTGGTATTGGAGAGAAATAAGTGGGGGAAATTGGAGGGAGCAAAGTTAGGGGTATTAATCATGTGATCTAAGTATAGAAAAGAATATGCAGGGAGGGAGCACCCAAAACACTCTACAGTGAGGCTTCAAGCCCCCTTTTTCTTCTAATCACGCAGCCTGTAAGCTGAGGGAAAGTGACTGGTTCAGAGCCAGAAAGGCAGAGAACTAGCAAGTAGTTCTCTGCCTTTCTGGTTCTGAACCAGTGCCATTCTGAAGCAAAATGGCCACCAGGCTACTTGAAGAGGAAGGGGGTGGGGCTAAAGGAGAGGCTGCAGGACATCAAAATGAGAATAAAATGGCCACCGCAGCTAAATAATACCGTATTTCTTCGAGTCTAAGGCGCCATCGATTCTAAGGCGCACCTTTACTTTCAGTACCACCAGCAGGGAAAAAAAAATCCATCGATTGTAAGATTCACCTCCCTTCATTAAATCTACCCGCTCAGCACCAACTCTCCCCAGCATGTCTCCTGCAGCTGAGGATGACTGAGTGCACTGCCTTTGCACGGCATTTCTGGCCCCGCCAGAAAGTGCCTTTTCCTTCATTACCTGAGCCTGGGGGAGCTTCAGGGAGGCCTGCGCAACCTTCTGCAGGCCTCCCTGATCTTCAGTTCGGCGAAAAACAGCAATTTTTGGCCATTTCTGGTTTCGCGAAAACCGGAAATGGCTAAATATCACCTTTTTTGCCGAACTGAAGATCGGGGAGGCCTGCAGAGGGTCGCGCAGGTCTCCCTGAAGCTCCCCCAAGCCCCAGTAAGTAAGAAGATAGCATTTTGGGGGGCTGTTTTGGAGACCTTCGATTCTAAGATGCACCCCATTTTTTGAAATGCTTAATTGGGAAAAAACATGCATCTTAGAATTGAAGAAATACAGTACATGGATGAGGGAACCAAGTGAAATTCTCAGATAAGGACAAGTACCCATGAAAGGCAGCCTGCGGCAGAAGCCCCCGCTTCTTTTAGGGAGTACAAACAGGCATGTTTAAACCGCGTGAAGTTTGTAATATAGATAATACTTTTGATTGATTATATATCCATATCTTTTTGTTCTTGTTCATTTTTTAATTTTCACTTAACTCACCAAGGAGTTTTTTTTATTCCATGCATTGTTCTTTTTGTGTTTATATAAAATGAAAATAAAGCATTAAAAAACACAAAAGTATAAAGTGTCATAGCTTTTGAAATATCTGAAATTGCTCTGTAGCCATGTTGGTGTTTTGGAGAAACCTTTCCTTAACTCCCTGAAGTGGAGTTGAGGAAAGGTTTCTTTCCTTTTTTGGAGAAACCTTTCCTTAACTCCTTGAAGTTTGGTTTATTGCTATTGTAGAATAATGCAAGGTTGTCTTTGTATGCTGTAGACTTTCAGACATCATCCAGACTTCCTGTGGGAAAAATATGTTGTTAATTTCTTAATGTGACTTGTATTTTGTTTCTTAGACAGAAGACGACTCTAATACTACTTCTCTCCTTGATGCCTTCAACTATTGGCTGAAGTAAGTGGTGTGACTCTTCAGAAAACATTCTGCCTGTTTGTGTTTCAAGTTCCTTCTCGTTTTATTACCCGATTTTTGATCACTGTTCCATCTGCTGTGATGTCTGTTCATCTGCTCCAAGAGTCTTACAGCCCAATCCTGTTTAGCAGGATGCGGCAGCGCAAATAAGGCACCCATCGCATCCTGTGGAGGATGGGGCTTGTGCCGGTGGAGCTGGAGGCCTCCTCGAGTACAGCCCCAGCCGCCCCAATGGGTCTACTCGAATGTGCACCTGCTGTTTTGATGGTGCACATTCAATCCGGCCGTGTAACGCTTGCCAGGCCTGCGACGGGGGATAGGATTCGGCGGAACGCGCTGCCGCCGATCCCTCCCCTGGGTCCATCTGACCAATCCCTCCCTCCCCACCCCTCTGCTGCCCTGGCGGAGAGGAAAGTGCCACACAAAATGCCATCTTCCTGTTGCTGCTGCTGTTGCCTCCCCTCAGTTAAAAAAACTTGTGCACACACCCCCCAACTATTCCCTGGTGGGTGAAGCAGGGGAAGGAGCCGAGCTCTCTTGCCTCTTTTTCTTACCTGCAGCTTCTCCTGCCCTGGATGCAGCCTCCTAGCTCCACCTGGGCCCTGTTTAAAATTATCTCTGCTCTTCCAGATTATTTTAAACAGGACCTGGGTAGAACAAGGAGGCTAGCTGGAGGTAAAAGAAAGAGGTGAGAGGCTCTGCCTTTCCATCGCCTCGTCTTGGCTACTTTCTTAAGCATCCCGGAGGCAGGGAGATAGCAAGGTAGCTACAGTTGTGTCCAGATTTTTCTCCCTCTTTCTTCCTAGATGAAGAAGGGGGCTACCGCTGTCCAGAACTTTGTCCTGTTCACTTTGAGCAGGAAAGGGATCAGAGCGCAAACTGGAGTGCCTCCATCAGCCCCAGGAAGATGCGGGGTTCCTCTCCTCATGTTGCCTCAAACTTGTTGTGAGAGGGCTTCAGGTCATGTCATTTGTGGGCTGGCCCTGGTATGGTCTATGGGACTTTCACCATGTGGAAGGTGCTGGTGAATATGAATCTTCTCTGTTCCTCCTTTGGGCAATTAGGTAGACCTTTCTAAAGAGCAAGTGCTGAGTGTTTCCTTTCTCCTAGACCAGTAGTTCTCAAACTTTTTAGCACCTGGAGCCACTTTTTAAAATGACACTCTATCAGGACCCACCTAGCTTTGAGACTTTAAAAAAAAGTAATCTAGAAAAATATTTGTTTATTTACAAGTAATATTTTATTTATTTGCAAAAAACCTCTCTCCATTTCTTGTAATGAGGCGGCCTTAATGAATAACCTCAAGGCTTGAGTGGCTTAGTTATGTGACCCAGCCTTCACCCGCCCCCACTACCTGTCATTGACAGACTTGGGGGAAAAACACACCCAAAAAGGCGCTCAAACATTTATCTCCCTATATTTACATAAGCTTGCAAACTGCAGGCACTCAGCTCTTTGAAGGGCAATTACCCTGTTTCCCTGAAAATAAGACCTCCCCCGAAAGACCTACCGTCATTTTTCATGATTTTTGCTGGCACTCATAAATATAAGACCTCCCCTGAAAATAAGACCTAGCTAGGATCATCAGCCAGACGGATGCGACCCCCCCCCCCCGGTACTTACTTTGACCGATTAAAGCTTCATTATTTCCCGAGGGTGCAAAGCTCTGGGAGGCCTGCACTTGAGTCCTCCACCATGGAGATGATGTGCTAGAGAGACTCTGCAAGGTTGCAGCCGCCTTGCAGGCCTTGCTGGCCTCTTTAGCAGGTCGTCTCCGTAGTGGAGGACTCAAGTGCAGGCCTCCCAGAGCCTTGCACCCTCGGGAAAGAATGAAGCTTTAATCAGTCAAAGTAAGTGCCGGGGGGGGGGGGGTGTCGCACCACAGGTTGGGAAAATAAGACCTCCCTGAAAATAAGACCTGCATTTTTTAAAAATAATAACATCTGATCTTTCCATCACCCACCAGAAATCACTGTCCTAAACAGCGGTGGTGTAATCAGGTGGCTAAGAGTGTAAGTTGTTAGATGGCGCAATCTTCTTAGCCTCCGCTTCACCTATCTTCTGCAATAAGGGAATAATATTGGCCTGCCTTAAAGTGTTGGTGAGGATTTACTAAGCATGTATGTAAAGTTCTTTGAATCATGTCCAAGGATTCCTCTCTCCTTACCCCTTTCCACCTAGCACTGCATCTCGAACTGCTTGTCTGCTATTTCAGCTTTGATGTTTCATTACTGTCCAAGCCCGAACTGTTAATTGTTTCTCCGCAGTGAAGTAACTACAGGGAAGAATATGTATATCTATGCTGAATAGAAACTCTGTACTGACCAACTGGGGTAATGGATAAACCTAGTCCACAGTATAATGCAAAATAGTGACTACGGTAATATTTTTTTCTCAGATCACCTGAAGCCAAAAAATGGAGTGAGGATGAGAAGCCCACAGCCCCCAAACAAGGTGAGGCTTGTTTCTTACGCAAATCAGAGATGTCCTGACCTACATGATTGCGGTGTCGCTTGTTGTTTTTGCACCCTTGAAGGTAGTCATTCTGTTTTACCCAAATAGTAGGACAATAGGAGTCCTGCTGAATCAGCCAAAGAATCCATCTATTCCATTTTCCCATTTCCAACAGAGGCCAACAAAAAACCTCCTGGAAGGAAGTCAGTTCATAAAGAGAACAGCCCTTCAGTATTTGATATTGAGAGTTATGCTGTCTGTGAAAATTGAGGTTTCAATTAGCTATATTATTACTAAATAATATTTATATACCACTTTTCATTAAGAAAAAAAGTTTATGGTTCTAAGCCATGCATTGATAGACCTACCATCCAGGAATACTGGATGACTAAAGAGCAGTTCACTTCTATGGGATCCTTGGAGGCAGCTGATATCGTAACAGACTGATAGCCTTTAAATTCTAACCTTCCTAAATAGGCTCTTTGAGTCACAGGGTTGGAAGGGATGAACTAACTTTCCACTTGAAGTAAGTTTGAGTGTGCAGTAAGTACCTGTGGCACTTCTAACATCTGTAATCTAGACTGCAGGAACAAACAAGATGCCTGCACAGCAAAGAATTTCAGATGAGTCGAGCAAACAAGTCGTCATCCACTCTGTGTGGTGATTTTGTCCATTGTTCATCCATGATTTGTTTAACCTGTAGCCTCTTACTCCCTGTTCATCTCTCCAAGTACCTTCGCTCCTCTCTTTCTTTGCAAGCCCCCTGCCCTTGCCAGCCTCCTGTCTATGTTGGCTGACAGACTACATGTAAAAATGTTGTGGAGATTTATTTATGCTTTGCAAAAAAAGTTTGACCATTGCCTGGGTGAGTTCTGCACTAACAAAAAACCTTACCAGCATCTTGAGCTAAGCAGATTTAAGCCACTCACATGTTCTCAGACTTTTGTTTCTCACCTTGATGGTTAGAAATGCACTATTCTTTTTAAGAGTTCACATTGTTGGGACTCGGGAGAAACAAGACTTCGTATGTATTGCCCTGTTATACCTTTCAGGGACTGGTTACAATTGGTCTAAACCCCGAGACCTCTCCTCTAAAATAAACAGCCATGGAGCTGCATGTTCTCAGCTTGAGTTTTCCACACCACCCCTTTTACTTTTAAGTGTAGCCTTACCAGTCAGCTTTTGGATATACAGTATTTCTTCCGCTGACAAGAGATCCACTGCTGCAGGTCTTGACAAATTTGGTTTGAATCTAGGAGCCAGACATATTTTTCAGCTTTCAGGTGTTTGTCTTAATGTTGGCCTCCAAAAAAACACACATGCCACTAGTGAATGGTAGAAATTAGACTTTACATATAAACAAACATGAATAAGCACATTTTCAACCCCTATGGCGGTAGGGAAACTTGGGAAATGTTAATATGACAGCAAAAAAGATCTACAGGCTTTGATCCAAAGACACAACTTTGAAGTAACTTACTTTAAAATCATGACGCTAAGTCTAGAATACACTCACTTATAGTGTGTACTATAGACTTGGCATCATGAATGGTTGAAATGGTGGAAGTAAGGCTCATTGAACTGGCTTCTGGCTAGACATTGTAAAACAAGAACGTGCTCCTTCCCTCACCCCTTTGTGGGAGGGTGTGTTCCATGTGAAAACCCGCCTCTCCCAGAGTGTGAGAGACAATCAAAACTAAGCCCCCTCTGCCTCCTCCTTCACACACGCAGTCTTGTGGCTCTTGCTGCTGCTACTGCTTTTTCAGTGACAACATCCAGTCACGGCAGCAGTGGGACAGCTGCATTCCTTAAAAGCACCGGGAACAGGTTTTGAGATGCCCTGGTGACTGAAATTTGTCACGCTCTACATTTGGAGAGTCCCATTTCAGAGTCCTTCTGAAAATAATGGCTTTATAGACTGTCACTTACCTGATCAATTTCCTCGTTATTTGAATATTGTGTTCTTGTTATGCACAGAGGAGGTACAAGGCTGTTTTGAAAGCAGGTAGATATATGCCATTTTGAAGTACTATTTTGAAAGGGTGGTTAATAAGTTTGTTCCTTGATTCAGAATATTAGGCTATTACAGTGAATCGGTAAAATACCTTGTCCTCTGTAAAACTGATTTTGTAAATCATTTCAATTTCTGACAAACAAGCATGATCCATGCACTTTTCCTGTGTCAATCTTGGCAAATGATAGCATTGGCGAGGACTTTAGAATTAAACTCAGGCTCTCACAGGTAGGCATTCCTGATGAATCCCCCTTCATGGAATCTTAGGGTTTTTTCTTTTTCTTTGAAGGTCAAACTCTAGTATGGAGTTGTCCTTCTCAGTGTGCGCCATGGTCCCCCTTCCAAATCGAAAGCTGAACTGTGAAGATAGTGTGAGCAGAAAATACTTTGTATTACGCAACAGATTTTGTCTAGATTTTTTTTAAATTTCTTCCTAGATTCTGACAGTTCTGAGGATGAAGTTTCTAAGAAGTCTCCAGTGAAGAAGCCACCTGAGTCGGTGACCAAGAAATTGAACAGCTCGGAGAATAAGAAAGTCTCCCCCCAAAAGCCTAGTGCAAAAATGAGCAAAACGGGTCCCAAAACTGGTCCCAAATCCAATATCCCTGCATCCAAAGAAAGCAGTTCAGACTCTGACAGCTCAAGTAGTGAAGAGGAACAGAGCAAACCTGTCCTTAAGAAGTCAGCTGGCAAATCTCCAGGGAGCACTGTGAAGGTGGTTCAGAAGCAAGCAGCAGCCAGCAGCAGCAGCAGCTCTTCTGATAGCTCCAGTGAGGAAGACCCTAAAAAGGCAGAACTCAAGAAGAAAGTGAACAGTTGCAGTAGCCCTGAGAAAAAGAAACCAAAGGCCTCATCTACTCCTGTGGGCAAAACGTCTGCATCAAAGCCTCCAGCACCCAAAGCTGTTAGTGATGCAGAGAGCAGCAGTTCTGATGAAAGGACAGTAAGTGGCGGTAGGTCACTAGTAGTGCAGGTTCTGGATGTAGACCATATGAAATCCTTCTCCTCTACTGGGCAGCCATATCTCATGTCAGTCGCTAACAGCCCAATCCTATCATTTCCCACCACCACCACCACCATCACCCCACTGGTGTAGCCATGCCAAAAAGGCGCCTGCTGTATCCAGCAGGGGCAGCAGGCTTTGGAAGGGAAAGGGGATTTCATGTCCCCTTTCCCCTTCGTAAGCTTCCTGCCCTGCAGTGGGTCTCCTTGGACCTGCGCCAATGATTTTGCTGGCGCAAGTCCCAGGAGATAAAGGGGGTGGGGACGCTGCTGCTGCTGGAGGGGAAATAAGATCTGGTGCATGCCATTGATGCTGGATCCATCCCCTCCTGCAGCGTCCTTGCCCAGTTTTGCCCCTGTTTCACCCTCCTCCATCCCTTCCCGCCTCTCCCACTAGATTACCTGCTCCGACAGGTGACCAGTGCTTCAACAATGTGTGCTGAAAAGCTCCAACATTCCTGGAGCGTGCTTTCTGGCAGCCAGCACTGGTTGCCAGCACTGGTTAAACTTAAGATAATGTCTCTCAGCAACCTTATTTTCCTTCATGCATCGTTCCCTTACTAAAAGAAAATCAGAAACATCTATTCCAGACGTCCACTTTGGCAACACACGAGCATCAATAGTAGGTTCTATTTCTTTTTCTTGCCTCCTTAACTGCTCTGTAGCTGCTTTTCTTCTAAGTCAGCCTCAAAAACCTTTGGTGGTGAACTAACATCTGTGATTGAACTTGCAAAATCTGTCTCAGTGCTTGTAATTCCTGCTGTGCAGATGACAGTCCAAGAGAATCTCTTCCACCCTGAGCTCCTTCCTCTGTAGAATCACAGTCTATAGCTGGTACATGCTTTTGTTGTTTTGGGCATGACCCCAGCTCTTTTACTCTTCCTACAGCACCATTAGACCTTTTCTGCCATTCTATCTCCTCCAACTCTCCAGACATTTCTAGTTCTTCTAGATCCTCCACAGCATTACTTCCATATGCTGCTTGCATGTCTGCTCCTTCAACCCACTGTTGAAGCACCTTAAACGTTTCTACTTCAGGTGTAGGAAATTCTTAGAAGTTCCTTTTCTTCTTCCGTCAACTGCACTGTGTCTGGAATCACTTTTGCAGCACCTCTATATCTGTTAGATTTACTTTGCATGCCTTACTAATCAAAATAAAAAACTGCTGCCATAAATTATGCTTCCTTAAGTACACTTTGACCAGAAAGCTATATGTCCCAAGACCTGTAGCTATCAGTGCTCTACTTACTACAACTATTGGCACACTTCAGCAACAATAGCTATAAGCGCACACCACTGCTACAGTGTGCACCATGGTCCCCCTTCCAAATCGAAAACTGAACTGTGAAGATAGTGTGAGCAGAGAATACTTTGTATTACGCAACAGATTGTGTCTAGACTTTTTTTAAAAAAATTTCTTCCTAGATTCTGACAGTTCTGAGGATGAAGTTTCTAAGAAGTCTCCAGTGAAGAAGCCACCTGAGTCGGTGACCAAGAAATTGAACAGCTCGGAGAATAAGAAAGTCTCCCCCCAAAAGCCTAGTGCAAAAATGAGCAAAACGGGTCCCAAAACTGGTCCCAAATCCAATATCCCTGCATCCAAAGAAAGCAGTTCAGACTCTGACAGCTCAAGTAGTGAAGAGGAACAGAGCAAACCTGTCCTTAAGAAGTCGGCTGGCAAATCTCCAGGGAGCACTGTGAAGGTGGTTCAGAAGCAAGCAGCAGCCAGCAGCAGCAGCTCTTCTGATAGCTCCAGTGAGGAAGACCCTAAAAAGGCAGAACTCAAGAAGAAAGTGAACAGTTGCAGTAGCCCTGAGAAAAAGAAACCAAAGGCCTCATCTACTCCTGTGGGCAAAACGTCTGCATCAAAGCCTCCAGCACCCAAAGCTGTTAGTGATGCAGAGAGCAGCAGTTCTGATGAAAGGACAGTGAGTGGCGGTAGGTCACTAGTAGTGCAGGTTCTGGATGTAGACCATATGAAATCCTTCTCCTCTACTGGGCAGCCATATCTCATGTCAGTCGCTAACAGCCCAATCCTATCATTTCCCACCACCACCACCATCACCCCACTGGTGTAGCCATGCCAAAAAGGCGCCTGCTGTATCCAGCAGGGGCAGCAGGCTTTGGAAGGGAAAGGGGATTTTATGTCCCCTTTCCCCTTCGTAAGCTTCCTGCCCTGCAGTGGGTCTCCTCGGACCTGCGCCAATGATTTTGCTGGCGCAAGTCCCAGGAGATAAAGGGGGTGGGGATGCTGCTGCTGCTGCTGGAGGGGAAATAAGATCTGGTGCATGCCATTGATGCTGGATCCATCCCCTCCTGCAACGTCCTTGCCCAGTTTTGCCCCTGTTCCATCCTCTTCCATCCCTTCCCGCCTCTCCTGCTAGATTACCTGCTCCGGCGGGTGACCAGTGCTCCAACAATGCGTGATATTGGGATTACTGATAATCCCAATACCTGCATCGTAGTTCTCTAAACGATAAAAGGGCTTCTGTTTTGTCTGGATTTAACTTAAGCTTGTTAACCTGCATCCAGGAAGCACTCCATAATGTCCACAGCCTCCTTGGGATTGCAAGTCACAAGCAGATAGAGCGGAGTTTCATTCACATGTTGGTACACCAACCCCATAACTGTATGATCTCCCTTAGTGGTTTAATGTAGTTGTTGAACAACATGGGGGATGGAATGGCACCCCACAAACCAGAGGACTTTGGTCCTGGGTGCCAAACAGTAAGTACCCTTGTACCACCTTCTGAAGCTTGTCAGCCAGTAAGGGCCAGAACCACCATACAATAGTCCCAACCCAGCCGGCTGTCCCAGAATGACCCCACGGTTGATGGTGCTGAAAGCTGCTGAGAGGCCCAGGGAGGCACTCCCCCCCCCCCCCCGTCTAGCCCTCACCAATGATCACCCGTTCCTTCTGAAGTGATTGTTAATGGAGGGATTTCTCCCTCAAATGGTTTTTCAGACTCCATGCTTGCCTTCTGTATGCAATTCAGAGTACTGGTTCTGACCGCTGCTACGTGTCTCGTGTCTCTCCTTACCACCCGTTTCTCTGTCCTGATGCTGACTGTCAGTGATGGCTCTGGAAAGATTTGTCCTGTCCCCCTTCATGGAATCTTAGGGTTTTTTCTCCTTTTCTTTGAAGGTCAAACACTAGTATTGAGTTGTCCTTCTCAGTGTGTGCCATGGTCCCCCTTCCAAATCGAAAACTGAACTGTGAAGATAGTGTGAGCAGAAAATACTTTGTATTACGCAACAGATTTTGTCTAGATTTTTTTTAAATTTCTTCCTAGATTCTGACAGTTCTGAGGATGAAGTT
Source organism: Plestiodon gilberti rubricaudatus (assembly GCA_026170595.1). NCBI lineage: Eukaryota > Metazoa > Chordata > Lepidosauria > Squamata > Scincidae > Plestiodon > Plestiodon gilberti. The sequence continues at coordinate 157,125,824 of JANXHW010000002.1, forward strand.
TCTAAGAAGTCTCCAGTGAAGAAGCCACCTGAGTCGGTGACCAAGAAATTGAACAGCTCGGAGAATAAGAAAGTCTCCCCCCAAAAGCCTAGTGCAAAAATGAGCAAAACGGGTCCCAAAACTGGTCCCAAATCCAATATCCCTGCATCCAAAGAAAGCAGTTCAGACTCTGACAGCTCAAGTAGTGAAGAGGAACAGAGCAAACCTGTCCTTAAGAAGTCGGCTGGCAAATCTCCTGGGAGCACTGGGAAGGTGGTTCAGAAGCAAGCAGCAGCCAGCAGCAGCAGCAGCTCTTCTGATAGCTCCAGTGAGGAAGACCCTAAAAAGGCAGAACTCAAGAAGAAAGTGAAGAACAGTTGCAGTAGTTCTGAGAAAAAGAAACCAAAGGCCTCATCTACTCCTGTGGGCAAAATGTCTGCATCAAAGCCTCCAGCATCCAAAGCTGTTAGTGATGCAAGGAGCAGCAGTTCTTATGAAAGGACAGTGAGTGGCGGTAGGTCACTAGTAGTGCAGGTTCTGGATGTAGACCATATGAAATCCTTCTCCTCTACTGGGCAGCCATATCTCATGTCAGTCGCTAACAGCCCAATCCTATCATTTCCCACCACCACCACCATCACCCCACTGGTGTAGCCATGCCAAAAAGGCGCCTGCTGTATCCAGCAGGGGCGGCAGGCTTTGGAAGGGAAAGGGGATTTAAGTCCCCTTTCCCCTTCGTAAGCTTCCCGCCCTGCAGTGGGTCTCCTTGGACCTGCGCCAATGATTTAGCTGGCGTAAGTTCAAGGAGATAAATGGGGTGGGGACGCTGCTGCTGGAGGGGAAATAAGATCTGGTTCATGCCATTGATGCTGGATCCATCCCCTCCTGCAACATCCTTGCCCAGTTTTGCCCCTGTTCCACCCTCCTCCATCCCTTCCCGCCTCTCCCGCTAGATTACCTGCTCCGGCGGGTGACCAGTGCTCCAACAATGCGTGCTGAAAAGCTCCAACATTCCTGGAGCGTGCTTTCTGGCAGCCAGCACTGGTTACTAGTTCCACCAGCACTAGTTCCACCAGCGTGGCAGCCCAATAGAATTCGGCTATAAGTTTGCATCACCTCTAATCTAGCTGCAGATCTAGATCACGACAGACTTGAGTATTTCATCTTCCCATCCTGGCTGCTTATGCAACAAAATGCTTCTTGGCTGAGTAATGGGTCCCTTTCCTAGAGCGGGGTATGCTTGTATTAAAACTTACTATATATCTAGGAAATGTAAGAGGCCTGAACAAGAAGAAGCGGAACAGGGAAGATGATCAGGAGTTGGAGACACCAGATATCAAGAAGAGCAGGACAAAACCCGGGACTCCACATACGTTCCCCAAGGTGAAGCTGGTGAGTAATGAAGATAGGAAATGTAGTGATGATTTTTCCCACTGCACTCTGTTGTCTGTCATCTGACAACGTTGGAAGGAGGTCTGGCTCAGTTGGTAGAGTTGCCGCCCCGTAAACCTGAAGATCGGTGAACGGCCAGTTCGAGATGCACCGCTGACAAAAAGCTGTGAAAAAGCCTCTGTGAGGAGAGAGAGGAGCTGCCAGCTGCGTCGTCCAAGCATGGGAGGCGACGGCCAGGGAGAGACCAGACTGCAAAGGATACCATCTGGAATGCAGTTGTTCATGAAAGATATAACATTTATATATGATTGTAAAAAAAAAACCATTAGGGGGGTTGGGAAAGCCTGCCCATGTAAACCACCTTGGATTAAAGTCAGAGGAGAAATCCAATGACCAAGAAGACTGTATATAAATGCTGTATTTATTATTATTATTATTATTATTATTATTATCTTCTATTCTGTAGTATTTTGTGAAATGCTACAAAATTGTCTGGAATGATCTGGCTGCAGACATGGAGGACTGTAGAAGCAATTTCAGGCCAGTTTACTGTCTGGGAGGGTCAGGCCAGAAATCCAGTATGTCTTGGGTCCATGTCAATGTCTAGCAGCTACTGTAAAAAATAATACCACTTTTTCTTTCAACAGCAGTCCAGTCCATTTCGCAGAATAAGAGCAGAAGAGATTGACGTGGATGAGCGGGTAGCAAACAATTCATTTGATGCCAAGGTGAGAGTAGGGTAGAGCTGCATGCTTCAGTAATGGCCTCTATCAAGCTTTGGGCTGAAGAGGCGGCTACTTGCCTAAGAATAGATCATGTTGTTTTGCTAACTGGGTGGTCACTCTCTTCCAGAAAGGAGCTTCAGGTGATTGGGGTGAAAAGGCAAATAAGGTCCTGAAATTTACAAAAGGCAAATCCTTCCGACATGAGAAGACAAAGAAGAAAAGAGGAAGTTACTGCGGTGGCACTATCTCTACACAGATCAGTTCCATCAAATTTGAAAGTGACTAAACTTCAGTTGTCTGGTGCAGTCCAGGCTTCAGCATGTGAAGAGACAAAATGCATCCGGTACTTCTTCTGCAGAGCATTGACTTACATAGTCCCCTGTATGATGAACATGGAAGACCAGTTTACTTCCTGACAAAACTTGGGAATATGGTCTCTGTGGTGTTGCCTGATTGTGCCCTGGGGATATCGTAGACTCTTCTAGTTGTGTACCGTTCTATTTAACAAGGTAGGAGTTCAGTTCCTGCATATTCCCCCAAAGCATTGCATGTAAATGCTGCGGAGTGCAGTACCATTCTTGTATCTTTTGTTTGGTGACCATGTGATGTTGTCAAAAGGAATCCATGGTTTCAGAGCTACTATGCAAGGCCTGTCAGCAACTAGTCTTCAAACTAATGCCTCCTGCTTAATTTTGATAGTATGCAGTTGCCCCGATGAAAACTTTGCTCATCTGGCTGTTTTGCTTTTGGGGAATGTGCTTGCTTTATTTCCCAGCAAGGCTAGTTCCAGTTACAACTCTGCTGACATGAGACCATTGACAAGTTCATTCTAGGTTGACCTGGCTGTGTTGGGATCAGAGAGTAAAGAACCTGACTCCCTGGGATTCCTTTCTGGCCCGTGGGGCCTAGAGGCCTGCTAGAACCCAGCTTGTACAGGAAGCCAGTCCGTCCTGTTGAAAAAGTACCCCCTGAAGGGCTGGGGTGATGGAGAGGCTTTTCAGACAAACCTAGTAAAACTGTTCGTGGACTGTACCAATTGAGACTTGAGGTGGGGCATGACATGGTGGAATGCTTTCAGTGTCAGGGCAGAAAAGGCTCCCTAGCCTTAGAAAGCTAGCAGGCTTGACTAGAACTGTTCTCCCACATATCTACCGTATTTTTCGCTCCATCGGACCATAGGACGCATGCATCCTATGGAGCAAAAAATAGGGGGGGGGGAGTTTTTTTTAATAAAAATAATAAAAAATGTAAGCAAAATACACTTACCGGGGCTTCAGGGAGGCCTGCAGAGGCTCCTGAAGGCCTCCCCGATCTTCATTTCATCAAAAAACGGCCATTTTCGGCCACTTCCTGTTTTAACAAAAACCGGAAGTGGCTGAAAATGGCCGTTTTTTGATGAAATGAAGATCGGGAAGGCCTGCAGAGGCTCGTGCAGGCCTCCCCAATCTTCATTTCGTCAAAAAACGGCCATTTTCGGCCACTTCCGGTTTTTGTCAAAACAGGAAGTGGCCGAAAATGGCCGTTTTTTTGACGAAATGAAGATTGAGGAGGCCTGCACGAGCCTCTGCAGGCCTCCCTGAAGGCCCGGTAAGTGTATTTTCTTTACTTTTTATTATTCGTTCCATAAGACGCAGGCTTTTTTCCCCCTATTGTTTGGGGGGGAAATGTGCGTCTTATGGAGCGAAAAATATGGTAATTCTCTCTGTACAAGGAGTGTTTTACAAGAGGAGCATTCAGTTGTATGATCATCACCTCCTGAAGTGGTGAAAGTCCACAAACAGTTTTACTGTGTGGTGAAGTTCTTGAGACAGCATCTATTCTTAGGCCTTTCTACAGCTTCCCTTTCTATGCTAGCAAGGGGGCTGAAAAAAGTTACTAAGTGTTTTAATGTCTAAAGAGGCCCTTTTTTTTTAGGTCTTACTCTGGCCTTGTATGTTTTTGTTCCATTAGACTACTAATACAAGGAACCGTCCAGATTTGATTTTTAAATTGTGTGGAGATAGCATCTAATACAATTAAAATGTTTGTAAATGTTCTTAGTTCTTATTCAGATTTACAAAGGTGATTTTAAGAGGTAGGTGTAACTTTATAAAGTTACCGTATATCGCACCAATGGGGTTACTAGGACAGCTTTATGTCCCAATACTTGGGATTGGCAAACTATTACCATATTTATTCCTTAATTAGGACTGCTCTACACATTGAGATGGTAGAGTCCTTGGGTACATGGTTTCAAAATGCAGATAAGAATCACATTTTTAATTTGCCCCTATATTAAAAATAAACTCCCTGCAAGTAGAGAAGAAGATATTCCTAGCATAGCATAGATTTTGTGCTTTGCTAAAGCTTTTGGACAAGAATCGGGCCACCAGAATGGAAGTTGAGTTCAAAGAAACGTAATGATTTTGATAAGTGTTGCCAAAGGTTTTTCAGTTAAATCTCAGAGGTGAAGACGACCTCAACAGGTGAATGCACAATGTCCTGAGCAGGGACAAAATAGCATTTTAAAATCCTTTATACATTCAAGGTGTGGCTTATAAGTTTGTTTCACTTCACCCTCTCTTTAGTTATTGCTTAGCTCCTCTTGTTGTTTGTGCTACTGTTTTATTGAAGTCCATACAGAGGTGCTCAACCCCTCCCAGCAGCACGTACTGACGCTACTGCCAGGATCACTCCACATACCATCAGAAGTACATTATCGTCATGTACGTCCGGGTTTCAGACACTGCGGAACCAGTAAAGGGTTGGTAAGAGGGTCAGGGTGGGCAGGGTTGAGAACCCCTGAAGTACAATAAAACAGCATAAATAATAAGAGGAGCTACGCAACCACTAAAGAGAGAGGGTGACGTGAAACAGAAAAACAAATGCTTGCCTGAAGACTAACAGGGAGGGTGTGGTTCTTAGCTGAAGTTGGAAGTCCCAAAGCTGTGGTGCCAACACACAGAAAGCCCTCCCATCAATCTAGCCTCAGGCAGTGGTGGCATGCTTAGGAGGGCCCTCCCCCAATGACCTCAGAGGGTGGGACCACAGGAGGAGGTGGTCCGTCAGGTATGTCAGCCCTAAACGGTAAGGGGCTTTAAAGGTCAAAACCAGCACCCTCAATTACCTAATGTCACCAATGCATGGACCACAGTGGTCAGGTTCTGATAGACTCTGCAGTTGGTGCACCCACCAAAGTTGGGCAAATGCCCCTCTGGCCAGTGCCGCCACCTTGTTAATCAGGAGTAGTAGAGAATCTAGAACGATACCCAAACTGTAAATCTGCTTCCACAGAGGGAGTACAATCCAGTCTGAATAGAATGATAATCCCAATACCTGCATCGTTGTTCTCCAAACTATAAAAGGGCTTCTGCTTTGTCTGGATTTAACTTAAGCTTGTTAACCTGCATCCAGGAAGCACTCCAGAATATCCACAGTCTCCCTGGGATTGCAAGTCACAAGCAGATAGAGCGGAGTTTCATTCATGTATGATCTCCCTTAGTGATTTCATGTAGATGTTGAATAACATGGGGGATGGAATGGCACCCCACAAACCAGAGGACTTTGGTCCTGGGTGCCAAACAGGAAGTACCCCTGTACCACCTTCTGAAGCTTGTCAGCCAGTAAGGGCCAGAACCACCATATAATAGTCCCAACCCAGCCGGCTGTCCCAGAAGGACCCCACGGTTGATGGTGCTGAAAGCTGCTGACAGGCCCAGGGAGGCACTCCCCCCCCCCCCCCGTCTAGCCCTCACCAATGATCACCCGTTCCTTCTGAAGTGATTGTTAAGGGAGGGATTTCTCCCTCAAATGGTTTTTCAGACTCCATGCTTGCCTTCTGTATGCAATTCAGAGTACTGGTTCTGACCGCTGCTACGTGTCTCGTGTCTCTCCTTACCACACGTTTCTCTGTCCTGATGCTGACCGTCAGTGATGGCTCTGGAAAGATAAGCCTTGCCCTGTCTTCAAGGGGTGAGTGAGGTATTGCAATGCTCTGCCCCATGTCCTGCAGTGCAGAAGCTGGGAGGTTTCCCATGACTTCAGAGCCACCTTCCGCGATGGGAGATAAAGCATCACAAACACATTAGCCCCCTCCTCGGATCAGTTTTCTGACTTAATGCCAGCAGATGTGATAGAATGCTGGGGAAAGTGTTTTATTATTCCAGAGTAAAAGTTCCTGGGATTTTCTGCCATGGCGTAATTTAAACGACTTGCTAAAATTGTTTGCTAAATTTAATTAATAATAAAAAGCTTTATTATTATATGGGCCAAACACTCCTGATGTGGAAAGAATGTGGAAAGAATGGAGGGAGGGCTTCTTTTAATGTTCTGTTGAGTTTCTTAAAGAAAAAAAGAAAACTGACTCTTCTCCCCCCCCAGACCCATTCTTTTGCTCAGTGTCACTAAAAAGGTAAAGGTAACCCCTGACAATTAAGTCCAGTCGTGTCCGACTCTAGGGCGTGGTGCTCATCTCCAAATGTTACACCTTTTTCACCCCTGCAATGGTAGATTGTAGATGTAAAAATTAATGGTCAAAATCTTAGAACACAAAAAGTGTACCTAATGGCAAAGAGCAAGCCAAGCTGCACATGGGGTTGAACACTGTGTTTTAGGAGTTCTGTCATCACACAAATTAATCAGGCTTGGATTGCACAGCAAGAAACTTTAAGTAGTAGCGGGGAGAGAGAGAGAGAGAATCCATCTATCTGTTCTCGTTATCCGCTAGGGTTAGGTTCCTAGAAAACCTAGTGGATACCGTTGAGCCTATGGTAAAAATGGAGTTAGATCTGTTCCGATTCACACCATACACTATGTGAACCTGACTCTTACCTTGAAGTCTATGGGCTGGGTGATAGCGGGGACAGCATCCAGTATACCACATTGACTCTTTGTTTTGGAACAATTCCTAAACAAATTCCTTTTGCTAAATTCCTAGCAAATTAATTATTCCTTCCTAACGACATTATGCAAATATAAAAGGTACTGTACAGTATCCTGGAAGTCCAGAGAGAGCACAAACAGTTATTGTGTTGCAAATGGCATTCAAAAGGAAACACACACAGCAACTCCAGAAGAAAGAGATTACCTTTTACAGTAAATGCAGCAAGGCAGGAAAATTTGCTCCCAGAGCAACGTGGAGACCCACATGCAAGGCAAGGAAAACCTGCTTCCTTTTTAGAGCAATGTGGAGATCGGCTGATAACTCCAGAAGAGATTTCCTTTTATAGTAAATGGAGCAAAGTAGAAAAATTCACTCCCAGAGCAAATCTCACACACCTGTGAGAACAGATAGTGAGAGCAGACAGCAGATATGGAAAGGTAGGTGGCAATTCTGCCCCTCGCAGATAAGCAAATTTGCAGATAGTGAATACAAATATAAAGAGAACTGACTGCCTGATGCGTTTGAATCATTCTTTCTCTAGGGAAAATCTATAACTCATAAAGCATTTTTAAAAACATAGTACTCTATCTGATTTTGAGCGCAATCCTGCTCTATTATTGGGCGGCGGACTGAGTGTTCTGCCGCCCGTAGTAGTCGCAAATGTGCCGTAAAGCACGTTTGTGACTACTTTAGAGCCCTCGACCAGCCCCGGACACAGATAAGTTTGGATCCAGCAGGCGGGGGGGGGGGAGGGTTGGCAGGCGGGGGGGGGAGACACAGCGGAGCTGGGAGGGCACCCATAGCGGCATAGCTCCAGCCATATCCCGGTCCACACAGGGTGGCTAGGCCATTACACGGCCTCCTCCGACTTCTGCCAGCAAAATAGCTGGCAGAAATACAAGGAGGCCTATCGGCCCCAGCCGCTGTTACACTCGGGGAAGGGGACAAGCGTCCCCTTCCCCGAGTAGACTTTCCACCACAGGCTACTTGCTGCATGCAGCCCGGAGATCAGGATCGGGCAGGTGGCCTCAGCTGGCCACCAGATCCTTATGCAGGATTGGGCTGCCCATCTGTTTTGAGTTTTAGAGAAGTACAATATTTTTTTATTTTCCTGTGTTATAGATAATCTCTTAAGAAAGAATCGTTCGAAACATGTCAGAGGCATCAACAAAGGAATATACAGTATAGTATTTGGAGCAGGGTTTTTTCCCCTGTAACATTTCCCCTCTGCAGCCAATAATAGCTTTGGGAGGGGTCAACTGGAGTTGGAGTTGTGGCATGGAGGAAAAGGATTAGATGTCCCCTCTCCAGGCCATACCTCCAATCCAAATTGTCCCTCCCCACCCACCCACATTGCTTTTTGAAAAGATGCGTGGACTTCCAATCCAAGACTGCTACTTCATGTTGAATTCACATGGGGACTGCTCTTACGCATTTCAGTGGGAAGGGGAATAACTTGTCCCAGAGAGACTGTTGGCAGCAGCAGCATCCTCATGGCAAACATAACGTGTAACCTTGCTCTGATGTGTGTCTAGGACAGATGTTCAAAGACAGGCAGCAACTTGCAAGGGGAATGAGTATAACCAAAGATGTAGGGCTTAATGTAAAAACAACCCAGCATGTTTCTATGGCCTGCACCATGTGAAGTTCTGCGCCTGCTGGGGCATATGAAGTTGCCTCACGCCTACACATTCTATGGTGATTAGGGGCCACATCTCATAGCATGTTGTGATGCAGGAAAGAAGGATTCTTTATTATTATTATTATTATTATTATTATTAACAGTATTTATATACCGCTTTCTAACAAAAAGTTCACAAAGCGGTTTACAGACAAAATCAAATGATTAAATGGCTCCCTGTCCCAAAAGGGCTCACAATCTAAAAAAGATGCAGAAGAACACCAGCAACAGCAGCCAGAAAAGACACTGTGCTGGGGTGAAAGGGGGGGGGCAGTTACTCTCCCCCTGCTAAATATAAGAGGAGCACCACTTGAAAAAGTGCCTCTTGCCCAGTTAGCAGGGGCAAAGCATTTTAAAGCATCTTCTAATATTGGCCCAGAGAAGCATCGGCCCAGAGAAGAGGACTACCTGAGAAATTAATTTTTTATAATTATCTAACCCGAGACATTCAATGGATGACTGCAATACTTCAGGAACCAAGTAGAGGCAAAATCACTCTAAGGAGCTATCACACCCTACAGACATCAACTCTTTCACAAATGTATACCTTCCCCCACCCTTTCCCAAAATAGCACAGCAAAAAGCAAACCTGCTCTGGCATCTAATGAGGCATGGATCCTCGATGTAAAACAGTAAAGGCCTCTATTAACCCGGACTGAAACATGTGCAAGGAAGCAAAGTCCAATACGTAAACATGTTTTAATTAAAACGTTTCAAGATTTTTCCTTTTGTATTCTCACAACATCAGACACGGAGGTCTTTTATCTTCCCCAAGCAGATGGATCAAGGAAGCTGGCTTAGGGCTTTATGACTCTCCTAGCCCTGGTTGCAAAACAGCAGCAAATCCTTGCACAGAAGATGGACACTCTTTCAAGGCAGAGAATGTACTTTGGCTCCATCAGAAGGTTTTGAGAAATAGAAGGTTGCTTTCCTGCTGTATTTTTCCTAGTTGAGAAAAGCAAAGGTTGGGATTCATAACTGTCTGAATGAGCTAAGAGTACCGATTAGGTTAGAACAAAAAGTCGCCATGAGCAAATGGCACCAGGGGTTGGACCATTTCATAAAGCAGCTCCACGGCGCTGTAGACATTACAGCATATCTATCAGATGGCAATGAGCCAGGGCCAGACTAGGTGTGACAGCAGCAGCAGCAGCAGCAGCAGTGAAGTCCCCATCGCAAAGGAAGAAGCCCAACAGCAGAAAAGGCATACAGGTGAGGAGCACTTACCTCCTTTTCTTGAGTGCTTTTCACCCAGCCAAAATCACAGCTGAGGAAAAAAGAACCCAGAGAGAGAACCTGTGGGAGGGAAGTGGTGGGGAGTGTCTTCACTACTCATTGATGCATTTGATTGGGTATTAAAATGGGACTTCTCACCGCCCTCGTTTACATGATTGAGGCCGTTCCAAACCTTGAAACTGCCACCATTTGTTTTACCCTAGTCCAGGGGTGGCCGACCTTCCACCATTAGGGCCTCTGCGTTCTTAAGAGTTGTGAAAAAGACAGAATCCTGGCAGTTGCAACTGCTGATCGGTGCTGCTAAAGCAGCTGCACCTGCTGAAAGGCCCTCGTCTATACAACCACCAAAGGGCCAGGAGCATTCGTGTTGAAAGGTTGGCCACCCCTGCCCTAAGACGTTGCAGTGCTACACGAAGAACCCAGAAGCATTTCTAGCCAGGTGTTACGGTTAACTGTGGGGCTGACACAATTGGAAGGGCAGCCTGCAAATCAGCTCAGAGGCCTGGGCCAAAGAGAATACAGGAGGAGGCCAACAATGCAATCCTACACGTGTCGAGTCAGAGGCAAGTCCCACTGTCTTCAGTGCAACTTGCTCCCAAGAAAGAGCGCATAGGATTGCAGCCCCAATGCATTACAGGAATTAGCAAGGTCGCCTATTCTTCAACTCATGATACTGTGTTCAGTGGTTTGCTGTTGCAGGCGAGTCCACTACATACCTTGATGTATGTCAGAACTTTCTCTGCTGCCTTCGATTCCAGCAGGGTCACAGTGCAACCTCCAAACCCTCCACCAGTCATTCTGCTGCCGTAAACCCCAGGGATCTCCAAAGCAGCAGACACCAGCTCATCTAGTTCTGGACAGCTGACTTGGTAGTCATCACTGAGAAGGAAAAGCGAGTTACCTCGTCGCATGTGAAGGCTATGACTGCCACACAAAAATGATGGACAATACACTTCGACAAAGACAGGGAACAAAAACCAACCCCTGCACTTATACCAGGTCAGAATCTAAGCATGCTGCCACCATGGTGTTACAGGAGGAGTCAAATGCCAGTCTGAGCTGCTCCAATATTATGTATCCCTTCCAAGAGATGAAAGGGCAGCAGAATCCCTCTTTTCTACCCGTGGGCCCAAGTCTGCCACACCTTGAGGGAGGGATGGCTGTTTGAACCAATAACCTTTTTTTGAAATAGGATTAAATGTGTAACACACCTACAAAAGTTGCGTCCAGTACCTTACAGAAAAAGATATACAAGTTATTTTTTACTATTTCTACAAGATATTAAAATTTTACTATGAGAACAATGCTACTTTACGTGGATCAAATCAGATCTTGTGGCTTGGCACTGTAAATGGTTAAAAAAAAAACCACAGATCTTTTCCAACCACCAAATAAAGATCAGAGGGGCATCATCCTCCCTGCCTCCAAAGTGATAAAAACAAACAACAACAACAACATATAATGGACATTTTAAAGCAGTCACAAAATGGCACAGGGGAAGGGGAAATTACATTGAACCTGATCAGCGTCTTTGCAATAGGTGCTCAAGATAGATGCTCACTATCACAACAGAGCACCTCAATAGGTACTCACTATCACATTCCAGACAGGCCTCCAAATTAGGGCTGCTTTACACCATACGTGGCTGCAAGAGTGGGTTTGTCACGCACTTGTTGGGAGTTGTGAGCAATCCCTGCTTCCTGGCAAGTGTTACCAATATGATACAGGTGTTTGTTGTATTCACACTAGGTGTTTTGGGGAGTACATTAAAAAACATCTTAGGTGTACACTTAAACAATGTATTGTGTGAAGTGGCCCCACTAGCTGGCGGAAGAACCACAGCTTCCCTGTGACAATGTAATTAAATTTTGAGTGTAGGGAAAATTCAATATCTCCAAAACATAAATATCTGTACCCTTTTAAGGGATGATGAATGAATCCTGCTCAGCAAAAGAGCCGCAACTATGTATCTGTTGATCCACATCAATTGTCTGGGATGGCCTTGAGGTGGTGTAGACTTAAGGCCAATCAATATGCTTCATAGCTGAGGACTTGAAATTAGGTTTCCCAAAATTACATTCATAGCAACACTAGTACTGATCCCTACACAGGAGTCTCTTTCCAGCTTACCGCAAGGAATTATGACTCTCTACCATCAGTTGTCCAAATTTCTCATATTCCCTGGACTGCAGCGCCTCAGCAGCCTTGGCAGTGCGATGTATCTCCCCAATGACATGTCTGGCCCGCCTGTATCCCTCCATACTCAGCAAGGACCTGGACGCTGCAAAAAAACAAACCAACCCACACACACACACACAAACACACACAGCAACATTCAGTTACACAGGCTAGAGAAATGATCCCTGAGCAATGACCCAAGTTTCAAACCTCACTCTTCAGAAGACTATGTCCTCAAGAAGAGGGCCTACCAAGCTTACTGGCCCTCTCCTGCCCATTTCCTTTTGCTCAGGACCAGAAACGTATTGTTTTAAGAAATGTGGACAGTGTGAGGAGTAGCTTGTCCCATCATCCCACCACCCCCACCTTTTCTGAACAACACACCCTCTAAATCTGTCATGCTGGCTTCTCTCAGGCTTGCCTTGCCAAGAATCTTTGCTGCCTCTTCACACTGGCGCCGTCGTGTGGGATACTCGCTGCCCGTCAAGGTGTGCCGTACATTGGAGTTGGTGATGAGAACCACTAAGTTTGGGTCACTCAAAGGTACCAGGCGAGTCTCCAGTGACCTAGAATCAGAAGGCACAAGAAGGTCATGAGGCAATTTCAAATATAGGTATATGGAGCTTTCTAACTTTAAACCTGCATTCTGTATCTCAAAGCTTTTCAGAGAGAGAAAGAATCTCTCTCCCTCCCTAGTACTGGGGGCTGGGTTTTAATTTAACCCTTTTTTCTAGTGTCATTTTCCTGATGACAATCCCCCTCTCCTTCTGAAAAGCTGCTCAATTAGAGTACATGTAGGTTTCTCCAAACGTCTAGGCAAATCTTAGCTTGGCCGGGCAATTTTCATAGGGAAAACAATGCAAATGGGAGTGGTAAACCCTCCCCCAAGCACTGTGGTCCTGATTCAAATCATTCCCCCACAGCTGCCCGATAGTTTAAAAAGAATCTCTATCATCTTGTCTAGTAGTTCCTGTGAGAGGAAAGTAGTTGAGGCGCACAGCGGAAGGATGCAACTAAAGGCTGTGAGAAGCCAGGAAGTACGTTGGCAGGAACCAATGACAGTGAAAAGTCTTATAAATATAAACAGGGAGCCTCAGAGATAGAAGGGAAAGTTGGAAGGAACAAGGTAAGGTGCTTTGGGCAGAGACGTCAGCTGATATGGGGCGGGGGGCCCCAGGGCGTAGGGCGCTGAGGCTCTGGGGGGCGCGGGCCTCCTTAAGTTTCGGTTTTGTTTTTACTTTTTTCGCCGTTTATTTTAGTGTTTTTCGCGTTTTTTTAGTGGTATCGGGGCTTCTCCACGTGTGTGTATGCTTTCCCCCCACTTAGCTTGTGTATAGGAGCCTCCAGCGATGACGATCTCCAGCGACGACGATCTCTTCCTCTGCCTGCGGCCGGGGGCGCTGATCGTTCCTCTGTCTGCCCCGGGCGCGAACTCTGTAAAGCGCCCAGCAGCGCTTTCCACAGTTTGCGCAGGCGCAGAACGACGATGTTCCCAATCGACGTTCTGCGCCTGTGTGAACTGTGGAAAGCGCTGCTGGGCGCTTTACAGAGTTCGCGCCCCCGGGCGCAGGCAGAGGAACGATCTGCGCCCCCGGGCGCAGGCAGAGGAAGAGATCGTTGTCACTGGAGGCTCCTATACACAAGCTAAGTGGGGGAAAAGCATACACGAGAAGGCCCGATACCACTAAAAAACCCCAAAAAACACTAAAAAAACACGAAAAAGTAAAAATGAAACCGAAACCTAATTTATGCTAATTTATGGGGGGCGTCGGGGGGGCCGCCCCTACCTCGGTCGACCGTAGCTAAGCCTCTGGCTTTGGGGTACAGGCTTCAATGTTCCTTCCTTATTTCCACCTCTACTCTTGGAGAGATATCATGTTCAAAATCAGAGACCTTCAAATGAGAAAGTACCATTTCTAAAATATTGGAAATGCATGGCTCTTAAGCACAATTCAAAGTGCTAGTTTTGACTTTTAAAGCCCTTAACGGCTTGGGTCCAGGGTATTTGAGGGACCACCTCCTTCCTTATAATCCGACCCGTACTCTGAGGTCATCAGGGGGGGCCCTGTTGACCGTGCCGCCATTGGCGGAAGTGAGGGGGATGGCGGCGCGGAATAGGGCCTTCTCGGCGGTGGCGCCCCAATTGTGGAATTCCCTCCCCTTGGAATTAAGAACGACTCCCTCTTTAGAGGCCTTTCGGCGGGGCCTTAAGACGTTTTTATTCAGGACTGCTTTTAATGTCTGACATGGTGGGCTGACTTTTTAACAAATGGTTTTAATATATGTAAATGCTGGTGACCCACTGGGGTTGTTTAATTTTAATCTTAAGTGTTTTAATTAATTATTTTAATGTGTTAATTGTTTTAACGTGTTTTTATGTATTTTAATATGCTGTAAGCCGCCTTGAGTGCCCTCGGGAGAAAGGCGGGCTACAAATTCTTTAAATAAATAAATAAATAACATCTCAAGTATGGAAGGTTCTATATATGAATAGCACACAATATTGTAAAGACCCTCATCGGGTCTAGGATAGGCTGCCTATATAAACCACCTTGAATACATCTGATGATGAGAGAAAGGTGGTATATAAATACGGAAATAAACGCCTCCAAAAGCACGGCTAGCATATTTTCCAGACCACCAACAGTTCTTGCTAATCAGTTTGCTAATCTTGCTAATCTAGGTTCACAAAGAAAAATCCACATCTGAATCAAACAGAATCCTATTTGGAGTAAACTGGTGACAAAGAGAGCAGAAGGAAATTCAAAACAGAAAGTAATAAGAAAAATCACTCTGGCTAAGTTTATGCTACATTTGCAATGAGACTTTAGATTTCAAACACTAAAATTATTCACATTCTGCAAACAGAACACTCCACATCTGTGACCAGAATCATGTAAATAAAACAAAATAGCAAGCAACTCTTGTAACCTTATTCAATCCAAATGCATAATCTGGAATTCTGCAGGATTTGGAGTGCTCTCCAGCAAGAACTTGGGTTGAGGAACATAAGGGAAAGATGGGACATAAATGAAAGGAGACGTAAGAAATACTTGTACCTTTCTTCCCCCCACAAGGCAATTTCTGAATTTTTCACAGCTAATGCCCACAATACTTCCTCGCGACATAAAGGCCGCCTAGAACCTTAACTCCCCCACCAATCCACAGTGGTAGAGGAATTCTAGACCTCTGGTGATGATTACAGGTGCAGTGCTGATTACTGTAGTACACTGAGCAGAGAACTATGTCCTGACCTGCAGTCAATCAGCAAGGCATGGCCCTCCTTCCCCATCACAGAGATGAACTGGTCCATGATGCCACAAGGCATCATTGCAAAGGTGTGCTCTGCTTTCTGGCATACTAGCGCCTTCGCTACCGGATCCCCATCGTCTGTATCAAGGGAAAGAGAGAGACATTCAAAGGAAAATTAGTATTTCCTCTGCATCATTCAGCTAAGAGAGGGCAAAATTTTTGCATTATACTAACTCCTCCCTCCCTCCCCACCACAAAAAGCCGAGGTAAATTCAGAGAAGCTGAAGTGCGACCCGACTCCTAGAATGCAGGGCTGGACTGGGGAGCAGGAGGCCCCTCCCACAATGAGGAGACATTCTGCTGAAGCCGACCCTGCCTTCTGAGTGGGAGGGACTACCCACGAGTTCGGAATGCCCTCTTCCTCGTTCCAGAGAACATGAGCCCAGCTGGATTAGATGAAAGGTGTACCTGTTCCTGATGAGCTTTTCATTTGCTTTGATCCATGGCAGTTATTTGTACACGTGTGTAGTGCTGTGCGCAAGCCAGGAGTGCATGACCCAAGCCTGTTTCATGGCATTTCAACTGGGCTGATGGCAAGAGGCCTGAGGTCTCACATGCCTTAGGAAAACCACGACTTTGCTTTGTCAGAGCAATCACCCACCCATCTCCTAGCTGGCTGGCTCGAGCTGGCCTTTCTTTTGGGAAAATCAAATCAAGCAGATAATGATTTGAACCTGTAAATAAGAGGCACATCCTGGGATCTTCCTGACTTGGGAGGAAGCGAAAGGTTAGCAACCCAAAAAAAAAACAGATCCCCGACCCTAGCTTCCCTCACCCACACTATGGCCAAATCTAACCAAGAACTGCATGCTAACTGAGCTCCTTAGCTCCAGAACCTGTGCTGCTGCACCTTCGGCAAGGTGTAAACAAGAGAAGTACCCATCTGGAGCCAGGGATGGACCTTCAAGGGCCCTTAAGGCACAGAAGAAGGTCCTTGATGAATTCACCCACAGTAGCCTCTGAATTTAAGGGGCAAAAGAAGGATCAGAGACCCATTGTGTTCTTTGTTTGCTGGTCCCCCATGTGTCAGTCTCTTGTTTGTTCGTGTACCCATTGATGCTGCATCAAGCATCCCCACTCCATCCACTACCCAAGTACCACTGTAGCAGCAGCACCCAGAACATAAGAAGAGCCCTGCTGGATCAGGCCAAGGGCCCATCTAGTCCAGCTTCCTGCATCTCACAGTGGCCCACCAAATGCCTCAATGAGCACTCAAGACAACATGATACCTGTATCCTGTTGCCGCTCCCTTGCATCTGGCATTCAGAGATAGGCTAGCTCTAAAACCCAGAGGTTGCATATAGACATCATGGCTTGTAACCTGTGATGGACTTTTCCTCCATGAATCTATCCAGTCCCCTTTTAAAGGCATCTAGGCCAAAAGCCATCACCAATCCTGTGGCAAGGAATTCCACAGATTAATTACTCGCTGGGTAAAGAAATATTTTCTTTGTTCTAACTCTCCCACCACTCAGTTTTAGTGGATGTCCCCTGGTTCTGGTGTTGTGCGAGAGAGAAAAGAACTTCCCTCTATCCACTCTATCCATCCCATGCATAATCTTGTGTCTCAATCATGTCCCCCCTCAGGCACCTTGTTTCTAGACTGAAGAGCCCCAATATAAACGTTTATATACATAAACGCTGCATATAAGGCGTATATTCCCCGTTCCCTATTATTATATTATCACAACAAAATTATCTAATGTTACACTGCTAACCTTGCCTCCCCCATCTTTTCTTGCCATTCTGATGAGCTGTGCCATTGACCACTGCACTTGGTTCCTGTACACACAACAGATTTCCCCCACATGTCTTAAAAAGCATGCTCGGTAACGATCTAGTCCACCATTCTTCCAACAATAGCCAGGAAAGTGTCAGTAGGAAGCTAACAAGTTGTGCATGAAGGTAACTACCCTCTCCCCCTGCTTTTGTCCCCAGGCTCTGGTACTTAGAAGTGTGCTACTTCTGGATATGGAGGTCCCATTGAGCTAATGTGACGAACAAACAACAAAAGCCCCACAATAAGACCAAAGTTTGGATCCTTACCTGGACAAAGCTGCTGCAGAAAGGTGTGCATAGCCACTTCCAAGGAGGCTGAACTTGAAAGACCTCCGCCCAAAGGAACATTACTGGCTATGGCCACATTAAAGCCTGGGAGTGGACCAGCTAGAGGGGGGCAGAAAAGCAAGAGAAGGGGAACAAGATCTTTCGAAACAAGATAGCAAACAAGTTGGAATGAAAAGAGATGTAAATGTTGCCAAGGGCAACATGTGCCGGTTAAGGCTTGAGGGAGGGAGGGAGGGATGGCTGGTTGACAGCAGTGAGAGAAGGAAATCCCCTGCTTTCAAGAGGCGACTCTCCCAGTGAGACTGGGGAGTTGCAGAGCGCTCCTTTCTAAGGCCTGCTCCAACTGCTGATATGAAATCTCAACTCACACTTCTATTTACTTACGATATCGATTCCATTTTATTTAGTACAGACAAGAGATTAAAATTAAATTGAATGGATTTATAAACAGCCACTTCCACAATATAAGTTTCATTGCATCCTTAAGTGATGACACTAGATTCACAATCCTACAGAAGAGCAGAACAAGACTTACAACGTAATCCTAACCAACTTTCCAGCGCTAATACAGCCACAATGCGGCCCCGAGGTAAGGGAACAAATGTTCCCTCACCTTGAAGAGGCCTCTGTGACTGCCCCCGCACCGCAAAATGCAGTGTGCGCCCTGTTGGCATGGCTGCATTGGTGCTAGAAAGTTGGTTAGGATTGCGCTGTTATCAACAAAGACCAGCTTTGTCTTTCTGTTGTAGGCAATGGTATAAGGAAAAAAACGCCGCCACCACAGTCCCAAAAATGCTCGTGGATCCTGTTGGTTTTATAGTCACACCCCTCATCTTTCTTTACACAAACAGGAAAGAAATTATAAAGACTCATTCCACCACTAGATTTTAAGCTAGTACCTGTACTAGTACTAGACCATACCTGCACACTATCATCACTGATCCATCTACCTTCCCCAGGCCCCTCCCCTTGGGCAGGGTGGGATTTGGTACCTTCCCACCAAGTAGTGCTATTGCCCTGACTGCAAAAGACTGCAGCACCCTCATCCCTTAGCTGACCCTAGATCTTACCCCTATAATGCTGGATCACCCCCTTTACATAGTTAGCCCAGTGAGGGTCTCCTGGCTTCAAGGCACCACCTTCCACTGGAACCGGAAACTGCACCCTTTTGGGCTCTTCAGCTTCCTCTGCAGTTGTAACAATGGATATTACTCCATCTTGCCTGGGGCTTCCAACCATCACGGTTCCCATCTGCAAGGCCTGAAGAGAGAGGCAGCAACTGAATCCCTCACAATACAAAACAAAAACAAGGAATATGCATGTCATCTTCCAAATGGCAGGTTCCATTCTATGGTTGGAAACTAGCACAGGTAAGAGGGGAGCAGAGAGGAAAGTGAAGATTAGAAAGAGATGTGGAGATGTTAGGGCATAGAAGTGGCTCCTGTTTCCTTAAAATTTAGTAAACAAGAATAATTTAAGGGCACAATCCTACCTAAATAAATGCCAGTGGAGCTCCCTCTCCGTCAGTGTTGGGTGTCACGAAAGTGCCGTAAAGCATTTTCGCAGCACGCAGAGAGTAAGCAGCGCTGGTGTGGAGGCCAGCACAGCTCACTCAACCTCTGGACGCTGACCCGGATGCTGGACATAGGTACGTCCTTCGCCGGGCAACGGGAGGGCGTGAGGAGTGCAGGCTGGGGTGACGGGGGACAGGGTGATTGGCCAGCCAGGCCAGGGAGGGGGCGGGGATATCAGCCAATAATATCCTAACCCCCTTCCCGGGCCTGGCCGGCCTGACACAGCCTCCCTGGTTGCGTGCCAGCTATTTAGCTGGCGCACATTCAAGGAGGCTCACTGGGGCTGCCAAGGCTTACACCAGGGAAAGGGGATGAACTTCTCCTTCCCCCGAGATGAGCTCCAGCCCTGTCGGCATGGGACAGGATGCATCTTCTTAGGCAGGATTGGGCTGCCCGGAAGGTAATACAGTAGGGCCCCGGTATCTGTGGGGGATTGGTTCCTGCCCCCCCCAGTGGATACTGGGAACCTGCGGATGGGGGCGAATGCTATCTCCTGCGCCCCCCACGCCCATTATCTTATTTACATTGCTCTTGCTGGCGCCAAGCAAGTGTGGGTCTTGTTTAAACCAAACGCTACAAGCAGCAGCCTCCACCTTCCATATTCTGTGGTCTCATCTGCAGTGACGTCTTAAGACCCGTTTGAGAGCCACTCTGTTAAATTAGGCTTTCTTGTTAATACGCATACCACATCACTGATCCGGGGAGGGATTCTGCCTCCAAGGGCTTTTTCGGTTAGGGCTTGCAATCTGAGCCAAAGTAACACACCATGCAGCCTGACCAACATCAATATACTAGGGGAGCTGTTCACACAGGGCTGGCTTGTCTGTGAAATTCCATTCACTTTAGTGAAAACTGTTATTGTTAATAAGGAAAAAGGACAATTTTCTAATTCCCATGTTGAAACAAAACTTACTTGAAAAGGGCCTTGTGATATCTCTAACATATTTGATGACTAAAGTTGCAATCCTGTGCACACATTTATGGGAATAAATTCCATTGAATAGACTGAGACTTGCTTCCAAATAAACTTGCCTAGGATTGCACTGCATATGTTTGTTATTATAAAGGATAAAGATACATAATAATAATTAGTAATTTACAAAGGAATAATAATTCACAAAGGGGAAAATATAAGAATCTGAAACCATTTCTAAAATTAGCCATTGCATTGGATTATTTATTCAAAAACATGATGAATACGGGCAACCTTTCAACAACTTGATCTGTTTTTGATTCTGTTCCTCACCTTCAATTTAGCCTAGGCATCAACGCCACAACCCACAATTTAGATGAGCCCATGTAGAGGAATGAATCCAATATCTGTAATGAATTCAATATCTGAGAGAGAGGCCAGTACTATGGCTCAAAGTGGGAACTTTGATTCTTGCTCAACCTTTCGGGATATACTTCCTTAAAGAGAGAGAAGCACATTTTGTAGTGTTCACTTCAAACACACCACAGTTAAACCAACTCTGAATGTTTAGATGCTTCCTTGCCAGGGAACAGCAACAACTCTTTACTCCACTGTTGCCAACATGATATGTAAGGTAAGAATAAAGGGAATCTTTAAGTTGTTGTTGTTGTTGTTCAGTCGTTAAGTCGTGTCCGACCCTTCGTGATCCCATGAACCATATCCCGCCAGGCCTTCCTGTCCTCCACTATCTTCCTGAGTTCGCTCATTTTCATGTTCGTTGCATCGGTGATGCTGTCTAACCATCTCATCCTTGGCCTTCCCCTTCTCCTTTTGCCTTCAATCTTTCCCAGCATCAGAGTCTTCTCCAGAGAGTCCTCTCTTCGCATTAGGTGGCCAAAGTATTTGAGTTTCAGCCTTAGTACCTGTCCTTCCAGGGAACAGTCAGGGTTGATTTCATTTAGAATTGACTGATTTGATCTCCTAGCAGTCCAAGGGACTCTCAGGAGTCTTCTCCAGCACCACAGTTCAAAAGCATCTATTCTTCGGCGCTCAGCCTTCCTTATGGTCCAACTCTCGCAACCATACATTGCTACTGGGAACACCATCGCCCTGACTATACGAACTTTTGTTGGCATGGTGATATCTCTGCTTTTTATTATGCTGTCTAAGTTTGCCATAGCTTTCCTTCCAAGGAGTAAGCGTCTTTTAATTTCATGGCTGCTGTCTCCGTCTGCAGTGATCTTGGAGCCCAGAAAAGTAAAATCTGTTACTGCTTCCATTTCTGCCCCTTCTATTTGCCAGGAATTGATGGGACCCGATGCCATGATCTTAGTTTTATTAATGTTGAGTTTCAAGCCAACTTTTGCACTCTCCTCTTTCACCCTCATCAAGAGGCTCTTCAGTTCTTCTTCACTTTCTGCCATTAGGGTGGTATCGTCCGCATATCTGAGGTTGTTGATATTTCTCCCGGCAATCTTTATTCCGGCTTGTGATTCATTCAGCCCTGCATTTCTCATAATGTACTCTGCATATAAGTTAAATAAGCAGGGTGACAATATACAGCCTTGCCGTACTCCCTTCCCAATTTTGAACCAGTCGGTTGTTCCATGGCCGGTTCGAACTGTTGCTTCTTGACCCGCATACAGGTTTCTCAGGAGACAGGTAAGGTGGTCTGGTACCCCCATCTCTTTAAGAATTTGCCACAGTTTGTTGTGATCCACACAATCAAAGGCTTTTGCGTAGTCAATGAAGCAGAAGTAGGTGTTTTTTTGGAACTCTCGTGCTTTCTCCATGATCCAGCGCATGTTGGCAATTTGATCTCTAGTTCCTCTGCCTCTTCGAAACCCAGCTTGTACGTCCGGTAGTTCTCGGTCCACGTACTGCTGCAGCCTAGCTTGTAGGATTTTGAGCATAACCTTGCTAGCATGTGAAATGAGTGCAATTGTACGGTAGTTTGAACACTCTTTGGCACTGCCCTTCTTTGGAATTGGAACGTAAACTGACCTTTTCCAATCCTTTGGCCACTGCTGAGTTTTCCAAATTTGTTGGCATATTGAGTGCAGCACTTTCACAGCATCATCATTTAGGATTTTAAGTAGCTCAGCTGGGATATTATCATCTCCGCTAGCTTTGTTGTTAGTAATGCTACCTAAGGCCCACTTGACTTCACTCTCTAGGATGTCCGGCTCTGGGTCAGTGACCACACCAGCGTGGTCATCAGGAACATTAAGATCTTTCTTGTATAGTTCTTCTGTGTATTCTTGCCATCTCTTCTTAATCTCTTCTGCTTCTGTTAGGTCCTTGCCTTTTTTATCCTTTATCATGCCCATCTTTGCACAAAACGTTCCCTTGATATCTCCAATTTTCTTGAAGAGATCTCTAGTCCTCCCCATTCTGTTGTTTTCCTCGATTTCCTTGCACTGTTCATTTAAGAAGGCCTTCTTATCTCTCCTTGCTATTCTCTGGAACTCTGCATTCAGTTGTTTATATCTTTCCCTTTCACCCTTGCTTTTTGCATTCCTTCTTTCCACAGCTATTTGTAAAGCCTCATCTGACAGCCACTTTGCTTTCTTGCATTTCTTTTTCTTTGGGATGGTTTTAGTTGCTGCCTCCTGTACAATGTTACGAACTTCCGTCCATAGTTCTTCAGGCACTCTGTCTACCAGGTCTAATGCCCTAAATCTTTAAGTAACAGGTATCAAAGCAAGTGTAAATATTTCTGCTGCGGTAGCCAATTCATGTGCATTTTGCTGTAACTCCAGAGAAACTGCTCCGTGCAATCAAATCACCGTGGTTAATTCTGATCGTGTGAAACCATAAGTACATGGGGGGGGGGGGGGAGATTGTGTTGCAAACCCCTGCACTGCAGTCCAACAACGGCACCTAGTGTAACAAACAACAAAGTGCACATGTACAGTGAAGAAAGTCATGGCACCCTTCATATTTCTGTACAGAGGGCAGACTGTTGCTATATTTCCAGAAAATGCTATCTTATTCCTCTCCTCCACTTTCATGGAATCGGCAAGAGGAAGCGAGATGGGTCGTGATATTTTCGTAAGGCCGCAAGAAGAATATTTGGACAACAACGTCGCCCTTTTCCCCGCCACCGCCTCTTACCATTGGCAGCACAAAACCCTGGTTGTAATCTGTGTGTTCTCCGATTAAGTTCACCCTTCCCGGCGCTGACACCGCGATCTCAGGATCCACCCCTCCAAACACCTCTTTGTACACTCCCCGGGCGATCTCCAGCAGCGATCCCAGGTCGGATTCTCCTCGCCCTTCCATCTTTCCGACCTGCCTGCAACAGAGGACAAACTCCAAACGCCTCTCAAAATCGGAAGAGAGCGGATGAAGATCTCTCCGTCCGCCCACTAAACAAGGCAAAAGAGGAAACGTTGCAACATTTCACAGTAGATAGAAGATCCACATTATGAGAACGAGTCTGTCCACCCCCCATGCATTCTCTCCAGCTTGCGTCTTTGCTTCCTGTCCTGGGTAGACAGAACTGCAGCTCCGCCCCTAAACCACTGTATAGCTGTCCTCTAGGGGGCGTTAGGGTTCCTTTAGGCTGCCTCGTCTCTTTCTTTCATACGCAACAAGACGAAAAATAACTTTGACGTGTCATATGCTCCAGCCCAGCTACCTTATTATCCTGGTTCCGACATTCAGTGACGACTACAAAAATACAGGTGTACACAGAGAGAGGGACACAAAACAATAATGAAGTAATTCATAAAATGAACGCCTCAGAGTTACAAGTTTACAGGTAGTGAAGTCAGATACCTTGGCCTTGGAATCTTTCCCGGCCCATACAAACGATCTACTCGTGTGTGTGTGTGTGTGTGTGTGTGTGTGTGTGTGTGTGTGTGTGAGAGAGAGACAGACAGACAGACAGACAGACAGACTAATTTATTTCTATAAAAATGTATGCCCTTGCCTTTTCTCTTACAAAATGAAAGTGCCCTCAAGACAGCTAACAATAATCCATTTTTAAAAAGCATATGATAAAAATAACTAGAAGAAACCACAGTTAAAAATAGCATCCATTAGAGAGAGATTGGAACAACATGCCACAACAGAAAAGCACCAGCAGAACGCAATTAGGGGGGGGATGATCTAACTTCCTGTGGCAGAGAGTTCCAAATACAGGGCACTACAACAGAGAAGATTATCCTCTCACAATGTCTATTGGACGTCTAAACTAGGCTGGGGAACAGGCAAGAGAGCCTCACTGCAAGATCTCAAGAGATGGATAGTTTCAGATGAGGGGAATGTGGTCTTTTCAAATATTTAAATACTGTCACACACGTGCTACGTTTAAATCTTTCAACAGACTTTTTTTCAGACGCATTTTATAAAGCTGTAAGGGGTACCCAATCACTGGAGAGCTTTGTGACAACTATGAAACACTCATTTTGTTTGCTTTGTAGTTCTAGGAATATGTTGGTGCTCTTTATATACTGTACTTCCTTAGAAGAGTAAGCATTTTGTTTACATGTACCTTAGAGCAGGTTGAACCCTGATGCTTCTCATACAATCAAATGTTCTCCAATACTGTAGAGGTGTCAGATTTCCAGTACAATCCTATGCATGTCTACTCAGAAGTAAGTTCCATTGTGTTCAATGAGGTTTACTCCCAGGAAAGTGAGTATAAGATTGCAGCCCCCATGACGTAATGGCGAAAAATTATTAAGATATGGATATTATTATCTAAACATCTTGCATAATAAATTTAAGCATCTCGGGCTATAATCTTATGCATGTTTATGTGAGAGTACTGTACTGTATGTCTCAATGACATTGGCCATTTAATTAAATAGAGCTTACTCCCAAATGAGCAGACTTATACAGTATTTGGGATGTTAATAAGATATTAACAAATTACAAATTATGTACAAATTTGTTACAAATTATTCTTATTATTAATAAGAATGTGGGGAAACAGAGTCATGTTCAGAAATCATCCTGCGCCCCAGGGAATGGAAATAGCGCTTTCTCCATGGAACCTGCCTCTTCCACTCACTCCGGTAGATGAGGAATTCTCCTCTTCACTGATGACAGCAGATGTAATTGGAGGGAAGTCCACTTCTGTTAGATATGAGTGAATGATTTATTCCTGTGGTGCAGCAGGGGGTTAGGATGAGGTTTTCCTTGCTAGTTACGTTTCTTTATGGCCTGGATGGTGAGCATTCATTTGTTTTACACTAATTAGATTGTCACCACTTGTTAGGGGCCAGTCCAAGATATGTTAGGAGTTTAGGGAAGACAAAAACCACAATGCATCTCCTTGCTTTTACAGCCTGATCCAGTGTAAGGTTAGAGCGGCGGAGTGTGCACTCCGCTGCTCTAAGCCATCGCAAACGTGCCATAAAGCATGTTTGCGACGACTTTAGAGTAAGGGCCTCCAGGGCAAAGGCCAGCAGCCCTTACTCCGCCTACCCTCCAGACCTGACGGTCGGTGCAGGGGTGGGGGGAGGGCAGGCAGGGGCGTGGAGGGAGGGGGCCAATTGGCTGGCCCAGCCTGGAAGTGGGCAGGGATATCGGTGGCACAGTCTCCTCCGATATCCTAGGCCTGGCCAGGCTCAAATGTACGCCAGCTTCAGAGCTGGCATACACCCGAGGAGGCCCATAGGGCCCCTGCTGGCTTGTACCCGGGGAAGGGAATGAATGTCCCTTCTCCCGATCTGCCCCGGGGCAGCCCTGGAATGGGATAGGATGCAGCGGCCAGCCTACATCTTACACAGGAATGCACCCTTAGAATATGTTAACTGAGTTACCTAATTTTAGGATACCAGTGTGTCATATAAGTGGACTGTGGCCCAGTGACAATAGGAAGTTAACGAGTTTTTTTAAGCATAACATTTAATCAAGGATCTTCCCTTGGACATCTGCAATATGCCTTTGGAAAAGAGAGGGTCCGTCCAGCTCCATTTCGGATGCCAGGTCTCAAGCCTTTGAACATGTGATGTAATCACTGTGCATCTAAGCTTATGTAGAGTGCATTTCTTCCCTCGAGTAATCACACACACAAATATGGGACTGAAGGAAGGTCTTGGAATCTGGGGGGGGGGTATGGCTACCTCATAGGTTTAGAAACACAGCACCTTTTAAAAAAATCATTAACCACTGAAGGCATTTTATCTGCCATCTAAATGAACATCGACTTTCTTCCTTCACACAGAAATGTGATCCCAAAAGGAAAAGGCAAGGGAATGCATTTTGACAAAGGAAATAGATGGCAGTTTTACATTGTGAGGTTAGCTTGGGATGCCCTTTAACTGAATAAAAAGCTCTGTACGTGTAAAAGAAGATAGCAAAATCTGCAAACAATTTATGTTAAATGTGTGGCTTCCAGCACCCACAGGGGTCCAGAGTTCACTTTGAGTCCAAGCCTATGTATGTCTACTCAGGAGTAAATCCTATTATAGTCAATGGAGCTTACTCCCAGGTAAGTGTGGATAGGGTTGTAGCCTTTAGCTGCAATCCTAACCACACTTTCCTATGAATAAGTCCCATTGAACTCAGTGGGACTTACTTCCGATTAGACATACCTAGGATTGCACCGTTCATTGTTTGCTAGGGATTGCACTATAACTGTTATAACAGGGGTGGCCAACCTTTCAACATGAATGCTCCTGGCCCTTCAATGGTTATAGGTGTTGGCATTTCAGCAGGTGCAGCTGCTTTAGCAGCACCATCAGTTGCCAAGATTCTGTCTTCTGCACAACTCTTAAGAACACAGAGGCCCTAGGCCACTGGTTCCCAAACTGGGAGGCATGGATACCGGCCACGGAATCCTCTCGGAATAAAGTGCAATGCCAATTTTATTTATTTATTTATCACATTTTTATACCACCCTTCCTCCAAGGAGCTCAGAGTGGTGTACATATTTCCACCCCTCCTTTTTGTCCCCACAACAACCCTGTGAGGTAGGTGGGGCTGAGAGATAGTGACTGGCCCAAGGTCATCCAGGAAGCTTCGTGGCTGAGCGGGGATTTGAACCTGGATCTTCCAGGTCTGAAGCCGGAGCTACACTACAGGCAGAGGCTCTGCTGCTGCCGCCGCCTGTGCCTCCGCCTCCGCGCTGGAAGCGGGGGAGTGTCTTCTTGCCTGTTGTCCCTCCTGTTGTCCCGCCTTCTTAAGAAGGTGATTGGAGATAGTACTGATTGGCATGCAGCCACTCTCCTACGATTGGTAGGCTGCAGTAGCTCCGCAAACCGCCCCCTCGCTCTGCGTCCCCGCCCCCTGAAAAATAGAACTCCAGCTTGAGGTACGCGCCCGCCATGTGGAGGTCACGGCGGCTTCGCCTGCTTAAAAAATCAGGTGAGAAGCTCCGCGATGCGTGTAATGTAGCTCTGGCTTCAGTCCGACTCCCAAACCACTACACCATCCTGGTTTGGCAGGAATCAACATAATGTAATGGGGAGCTGTGGCAAAGGGTCGCCAATGGCAATGGTCAAGGGAGCCAGGGGTCGGGGAAAAAAGTGGGAAACACTGCCCTGAAGGCTGGCCATCTATTATCCCTGCACTATAAGCAAACATTTGTTGTTGGCCATTCAAATATAGGGGAGAAAAGGGGCGTGGAAGACGCCTTCAGGGCGTCCTAACCAAACATGCAAGAAGTGTATACAGTACTGTACATGATAGAGAACAAACCCCTCCTCCTGCAGTTAAAGCCTCTAGGAATTATTTTCACTTTATCAGAAGGCACACTCGATTAACCAGTTCTTTGCGTCTCGAGTTCGGAACTTGTTGCAGGGTAAAGTATCAGCTTACCAAAGCTGGTAGAATGTCCTAACGTGAGAGAAAGAAGGGGAAAGAGTAACTGGCATCCTATTATTATCCCTGAGTCTCTTCTATATAAACTTATCCTATTCAAGCAACCTTCTGGAATTTTTTTTACCTGTTTTTATTCACTCCATTAAGCGACGTCATTTTATTTTCCCGACTTCTCTCTTTCTCGTCTCCCTCTCTCCCCCGCTTGAAAATGGTGTCTTCCGGAACGCTGCCTTGTGTTTGCGGAAGGGACTCACTTGCAGTCGGGTTCCACTGGGTGGAGACAGTGGCTGCTTTTCAAAGCGGCTGTCGCTGAGGGGAAAGCTGGGGAGGGGAAAGCAGCATGAGTGGGAAAGAGCCGCTGTTGGGAACCCTGAAAGGTGAGAGGACTGAGGACGGAAGTGTGGGGGCAGAACTGTAGCCGCAGCTTTGTGGGAGGTGGGTGAAATGTAGGACATTGGACGAAATGAGGCATGAGAGAGAGAGCCATTCCGACGTCTTTCAGTCAGAACAGGTGTCTAGTCTTGTGCTCTCTTGAGTCTAACCATAGAATTTGAGAGTCGGGTAGAGCTATCCTAACGTTGTACCTAGTTGCCATGGAGAACAAATATGTTAAGACGAAGCGAGATGGAAAGAATCTGTTCTGATAAAAAGATTAAGATCCCGATCCAAATCGTGCACACTCAGAAATCCAGGTGATTTCAATAGAACTTGCTTTATATTTGAAAACTCAAAGCAGTTTACAAAAGATTCTCTTATTAAAATAACATAAGTCTTCTAGTGTAGGAGCTGAAATAAGGTGGTGGTACCCATATGGTGTTAGTGTCATTCAGGCAGAATTTCTTGCCCTCTGTCTGTGTTGCCCTTTGGTCATTGCCTTCCGTTCCAGGCAGCATCTCCTGATGGAGGACTGAGGCAAGAGAGCTGGGCTGCACAGCTGGAACTTGCTCAGCCTGTGATGGAGTAACATCACTTAATGTTTTGTTCCAATGTTCATTTTGTGTGAGAACTGTGAACTAGTGGCTCAATAGTGGAAGATCCCCATTCTTTGGGAACTTTTCAGTTACCACAAGGGCTTTCATCAAGTGATGTGAACATTATGTTGAGGTTGGATACTACAATGACAGTTGTCGTTTATGCTTCAGGAGGCAGTCTGGGATAGAAAGTCCTTCTGCGTTGTAGTCTCATTTTAGTAGGCTCCTGAGCATGCAGACAAGATCCATCCACCATCTTCTCTTATGTCCCTTTTAGAATATATTCTTAGTGTGTGTACTAGGCTACTGCACTTCATATCCCGTCTGCAGTTGTGGCAATCATTATGTCTGAGAAAAGGGCAAAGTCATGTAACTAGGGGGCACATCCCTTCCTTATTGCCGTGTTTGTTCTACATTGCAGTACTAAATTACACCTTTTATTGGGGAAGCTCCCAGAAGAAAGTGTGCCAGCACTGCAGTACCTGAAACTGTGTATAGGCTTATGCAAAATAGGATGGATTATTTTTCTTTATGAATACTCTATTAACACTCAGCAGAGTTCTAGAGAAAAAAATTAAAGATGAAAAACCACACAGTTGTAGACAATAAAAAAGACTGAGAAAGGAAAGACACTAACTGTTTTAAGGTTTGAAAACTCATGAAATTAACAATTTTGCTTCCAGGAATGTCTTACAAAGAAGTTATTAGACGTTATCTAGAAAAGCCATATTATGATGTTTTGAAAATTACATGACTATGAACAAAGCATATGTTGGTGGCTTTAGGCTTGCCAGATGTTCCTTTATGATTGGAAATTGTCCCTTATTCCAAAACATAACTGCTTCAAAGAACATAAGGAATATCCATTTAAAACTAACAAACCATAACTTCATTCCACTATATACAGAGTCCCATGATTCCTTAAAAACCAAAAAAATATTGTGGCATGAGCTTTTGGAGCCGAGAACCTTCTTCAGATAGTGCTAATGTCTCCCTTATTTCATGTTTTTTATTTAGCAATCCTAGGAGTATTCCTTATCTACACCGGTAGATAAGGAATACTTTCACTTTAATTTTGTGGGTTCTTTTTAACTCCATTATGTCTCTATTTCTAAGTACATATCCATCTCCCCAGCCAGAATTAGTTTATCACAAATTGCCAACTCCAAAATAAGACATGCTTTTGCATGTTTGTAAAATAGGCATACACGTTATCCTGATTACAGGAGGTGGGAGTTGTGGAGGGATACTGGATTCACTGCACTGATGTCCCACTGATAAAAGAGAAGGTTTGTTGCAAGATAACATCTCTCAGTGTTGGCCTGTGGGATAGAAGGGTGGAGTGTGCAATTCAGAGTGAACAATCAATATTTGCAGAACCTAGCCTTAATGTAGTTGGGTTGTGATGTTGACACATTAAAATGGTTATGTACTACCCTTGTGCACCAAGAATGCCTCGGGTGGTTTACATTTGTTGTTCAGTCGTTAAGTCGTGTCCGACCCTTCGTGATCCCATGAACCATATCCCGCCAGGCCTTCCTGTCCTCCACTATCTTCCTGAGTTCGCTCATTTTCATGTTTGTTGCATCGGTGATGCTGTCTAACCATCTCATCCTTGGCCTTCCCCTTCTCCTTTTGCCTTCAATCTTTCCCAGCATCAGCGTCTTCTCCAGAGAGTCCTCTCTTCGCATTAGGTGGCCAAAATATTTGAGTTTCAGCCTTAGTACCTGTCCTTCCAGGGAACAGTCAGGCTTGATTTCATTTAGAATTGACTGATTTGATCTCCTAGCAGTCCAAGGGACTCTCAGGAGTCTTCTCCAGCACCACAGTTCAAAAGCATCTATTCTTCGGCGCTCAGCCTTCCTTATGGTCCAACTCTCGCACCCATACATTGCTACTGGGAACACCATCGCCCTGACTATACGAACTTTTGTTGGCATGGTGATATCTCTGCTTTTTATTATGCTGTCTAAGTTTGCCATAGCTTTCCTTCCAAGGAGTAAGCGTCTTTTAATTTCATGGCTGCTGTCTCCGTCTGCAGTGATCTTGGAGCCCAGAAAAGTAAAATCTGTTACTGCTTCCATTTCTGCCCCTTCTATTTGCCAGGAATTGATGGGCCCAGATGCCATAATCTTAGTTTTATTAATGTTGAGTTTCAAGCCAACTTTTGCACTCTCCTCTTTCACTCTCATCAAGAGGCTCTTTAGTTCTTCTTCACTTTCTGCCATTAGGGTGGTATCGTCTGCATATCTGAGGTTGTTGATATTTCTCCCGGCAATCTTGATTCCGGCTTGTGATTCATTCAGCCCTGCATTTCTCATAATGTACTCTGCATATAAGTTAAATAGGCAGGGTGACAATATACAGCCTTGCCGTACTCCCTTCCCAATTTTGAACCAATCAGTTGTTCCATGGCCGGTTCGAACTGTTGCTTCTTGACCCGCATACAGGTTTCTCAGGAGACAGGTAAGGTGGTCTGGTACCCCCATCTCTTTAAGAATTTGCCACAGTTTGTTGTGATCCACACAATCAAAGGCTTTTGCGTAGTCAATGAAGCAGAAGTAGGTGTTTTTTTGGAACTCTCGTGCTTTCTCCATGATCCACCGCATGTTGGCAATTTGATCTCTAGCTCCTCTGCCTCTTCGAAACCCAGCTTGTACGTCCTGTAGTTCTCGGTCCACGTACTGCTGAAGCCTAGCTTGTAGGATTTTGAGCATAACCTTGCTAGCATGTGAAATGAGTGCAATTGTGCGGTAGTTTGAGCACTCTTTGGCACTGCCCTTCTTTGGAATTGGAACGTAAACTGACCTTTTCCAATCCTTTGGCCACTGCTGAGTTTTCCAAATTTGTTGGCATATTGAGTGCAGCACTTTCACAGCATCATCATTTAGGATTTTAAGTAGCTCAGCTGGGATATTATCATATCCGCTAGCTTTGTTGTTAGCGATGCTACCTAAGGCCCACTTGACTTCACTCTCTAGGATGTCCGGCTCTGGGTCAGTGACCACACCAGCGTGGTCATCAGGAACATTAAGATCTTTCTTGTATAGTTCTTCTGTGTATTCTTGCCATCTCTTCTTAATCTCTTCTGCTTCTGTTAGGTCTCTGCCTTTTTTGTCCTTTATCATGCCCATCTTTGCACAAAACGTTCCCTTGATATCTCCAATTTTCTTGAAGAGATCTCTAGTCCTCCCCATTCTGTTGTTTTCCTCGATTTCCTTGCATTGTTCATTTAAGAAGGCCTTCTTATCTCTCCTTGCTATTCTCTGGAAATCTGCATTCAGTTGTTTATATCTTTCCCTTTCACCTTTGGATTTGCATCATTTAGGATTTTAAGTAGCTCAGCTGGGATATTATCATCTCCACTAGCTTTGTTGTTAGTAATGCTACCTAAGGCCCACTTGACTTCACTCTCGAGTTTACATAGGCATAAATAAAAAGTCATAGGTACAATCCACTGGGAAATCTTCCCATGCGAATTCCATTGAAATGGATGGGAGCTGCCCTTCATTTCAGTGAGGCTTGCTCGGGAGGAGAACATCCTGGGGGATCATGCCCTATCCTAATAAAACACTTGGAACAGCAAAATAGAAATAGTATCTCTGGCGGTTATAAATACCAGTGCTCATTTTCTGAAATAAATGCTTAAATAACGTCCGCAATAACTGCATGCATACTGCATATGCGTGAGAGAGATATAAGAAACTCGACCACTGAAATCAATAAGACTTAAAAGTCTTTAACTCTGACTGAATTGTGGACTTTGCTTTTAAAAAGAGGTTTTATAGATGTCACCCTGGATTTCTTGCCCAATGTTACTCATCCATGTTTTTATGCTTCTTGGCTTCAGGTGTCCCATTCTGCCAAGCTTACAAGCGATACTAACTGCTTTTAAATGTTTTGAATTGAAATGAACGAAGACTATTATAACCAGCAACAATATAGCAATTATGGATCATCATCGGGATTACTGGTTGAAATTTTTTTTATATAAATGTCTAGTTGTAAAATACACCAAAAAACTCAGCAAATAAAATCACTCTATCAAATAAAAGAGTGATTTACTTCAAATCACTTTTATCGTTGATAGAGTGATTTTATTTGCTGAGTTTTTTGGTGTATTTTACAACTAGACATTTATATAAAAAATTTTCAACCAGTAATCCCAATGATGATCCATAATTGCTGTTTTGAATTGTTTGATTTTTAAAAGTAGTTTTTATACTTTGAACTGACGAAGCTAGTGTGTGTGTGTGTGTGTGTGTGTGTGTGTGTGTTTTGCCAGATCTCAGGATATTAATGGGTATATGTATATCATTGAAAAATCTTTTCCCCCTCTCCAAAATTTGTTTCCAGTTCTCTGCATAATCTATTTCTGCTGACATTACATCTGTAAAACTCCCTTTTAAAAAGGAAAGAGCATAAATCAAAGTTTAGAATTTTTATGCCTTCTTTATGTCAGTGATCAAATTAAGCATGTGCGTAACAGCCCAATCTTATGGTCCCATTCCCCCCGCTGATGCTGCAACCCCAAAATGGCTACCTCTTTATCCTGAAGGGGTGTAGTTGTGGAGGTCTCCTCTCAATAAGAGAACAAATGTTTTTCATGCCTCCACATTAACAAAATTGCTGGCGCAAGTCCGTGTGAACTCAGCATAGGATTGGGTCCGGGAAGAAGACTAGGATTCAGTGGCTACTGCCGCCACTGAACCCATCCCCTTCCTGGAGTCAATCCACCCTCCCCCCACCCCATCCTGTCTCCTGCCTCCCCCATCAACTTACCTGCCTTGGCGGGTTCTGAAGGGGCCACTGCCGTGTGCGGTGTGAGTTCAGCCTTCACAGCAGCGCTCCAGCAGCGTGCACCCCATGCACTGTCAGTGTTTTTTGCAACTGCCGTTAAGACAGTTAACGCTGACCGAATGTGCTGACCGAATGTGCATTTCACCAGCTTTAAAGCCCAATAGGATTGGGTTGCAAACACTCTCATTTAGGTCAATAGGATTTCAGAGTGCTTAACTTGAGCTGGATGTGTGTTTCATATCTCTTTATGCAAGTTATTTAGGCATTTATTCTACAAAACAAAGGAGCACGCATTATAGGCAAACTACATGTACTTTCTTGTGAACTCCGCTTAAGACTATAGTATATTGCAGAAGAAGGAAAAAATAGCAAACAAATATAAGTAACTGATTTTAACTATTTCTATTGTCAGTTGGTGTTTGGAACATTCTTTGATCTGTTCTGTTTTCTTGCAGCATGCATTCTTAGCCTTCAGGGAGGCAGTAGCCTTACCACAGATACCTCCCCACACATACAACCCTTCTGTGAGATCTTGGAAATGATCCTTCGGAAAGGAATTAAACGTGAGTGACTTTATCTAGTTCATGGATGGAGATTGTGCATGCCTCTATAGGTGGAGATGTGAGGGAGTCACATTGCAGGAGGGGGCAAGGGAGACAAATGGACCATACAGTCTGCGTGTTCTTCTGGGGTGGGATTTGTCAGTACATTTTGAGAACAGATTTCGTATGCATCTGGTTGAACGCTATATCACTGACTGACAGCGCAATCCTATCCAACTTACACCACCGGTGGAACCAGTAGTGCAGCGAGAATGGGAGGCCCCAGAACGGAAAGGGGATTCAAATCCCCCCCAAAGGGGGATTCAAAGGGGATTTAAATCTCCCCTCCCCCGCCTTCCGCCCTGCTCTCCCCCACTGGTTACACCGGTGGTATAAGTTGGATAGGATTGAGCTATGAATATGGGAGGCTCCATGCAGATGCATCAGTCAAGGACCAGGAAAAGCCTCTTCCTCTCTGCTGCGTAGGAGGAGCAAGTAATAGGAACAGGATGGATAAAGCAGCCCTTTTGCTATAACATTGGATTCTGAATCTTCCCCCATTCTTTAGTCATAAAATTTGTATTCTATGAGTAGAATAAAGATTTATAGGGTACACACATAAACAGTAGAGTTGCTGGAGTCTCTTGCGTGTTGCCTTTGCCGCACTGAATGGCTCCGAAGGCGAGGGGGCAGGGCTGCCTCGTGCCGGTGAGTAACGGAGGGTCAGCATGGTGCAGAACTTAGTGTTCTGCCCACCTCCAGCAACGCTCCTGGCCAGCAACAGGACTGTGAACCCTCAAGGGCCGCGTCTGATGTAGTTGTGCACTAGTCTACAGTCTTCTGGTGGTAAGGAAGTGATGTCAGTGGTATTTAGCCATGTAGTGCAGCAATTTCTTGTGTGACCGTTCTTGCTAAAGGAGATGTGTCTTGTTAACCCAATTTATTCTGACCCAAGCTCTGCTCCTTAGAAGCAAGCTTGTTCCCTGTAACAATTTCAATCTGAAATATTTTCTAAACAGCCGCTTAGACCAATTACTACTCTCTTTGAATCAGTTTGCTGTGCGCAAAAAAAGACAACTGAATTCGGACGGACAGTTAACAAAATTTATTGCTTTACAAGCAATCCTTATCACCCATAAATTCTCCCAAAGCAGAAACCCTTCTGCAAAGCACAGTCTTTCACAAATTCCATAAGACAGTCCCTTCTATCTTCTCCCTCGTGTCCAAGGTCCTTTGCTCTGTAGTCCCCTCAGCGTCCCTTCGTCTCCAGCAGTCCTTCAGCAGTACCTCGAACAAGCAGCATTCCATCGTCCCCCAGCGAGGTGCTTTTGAGCTGGAATCTTGCTCCTTGTATACTAAAAGCCCTCATCACTGGCGTCGTTGGAGCGTGGTGGGGGGGCAGACCGCCAGGGGGTGACGCGCGCATGACGCGCGCAAAGGGGTGACGCGCATCACACACGCGTCACCATCCGGACACCGGACGCTCCAGCCGGCCTTGGAGCGTCCGACCCCGCTGGCGCTCCAGGGCCTTCTGAAGGCCCGATGGCTCAAAACGTAAAGTTTTACGTTTTTTGCGCATGCGCAGTACTTTTCTGAGGGCAAATGGGCAGCCCTTTGCCCTCAGAAAATGTACTGCGCATGCGTGAAAAACGAAAAACTTTACGTTTTGAGCCATCGAGTCTTCAGAAGGCCCTGGAGCGCCGGCGGGGCCGGACACTCCGAAGCCAGCTCCCCGGCCTTGAGTTTGGCTGGGGGGGGGTCACTCAAGGGCGGGGGGGTGACGCGCAACCCCCTGCCCTTGGGCGACGCGTGTCTAGTGACGCTACTGGCCCTCATTAGTCCATCATGGATCGCAGCTGGGGGGTTGCAATCACTGCAATCCAAATTCCTGGCTTTTTCCTTAAAGCCCTAGTTATCAATAACACCTGTGGGACACACGGTCCCTATTGGCAACAGGTGTACCTCCACCCATGCAGTCCTGGGTGTTAACCCCTTGCTGTCCAGTCCTGTCAAAGTCCAAGTCTTCATCTGTTAATCCTTGCTGCCCGGATCTGTCAACAAGGGTCCACTGCTGACACCATAGATACGTGGCTCCTGTCAGTCTCCTGGATTTCTTTCTACTACAAGATGTTCTTGTCTTCTTCAGAACCGGTACTGGGTTTCAAGAGAAGGGACTACTGGCACTGGCTAGAACAGCTTCCACAACTGGAAACCCATCAAAGGTGGGTGGTCTACTCTGTAGTAGGACCTAGTGATGCTGTAGCAATAAGATAAATTTGCTTTTCTGCTTCTTTTGGTGTTCTCCTCCCTTTGTTCTTCTTAACCTTTTGCTCTTACAGGTTGTATTAGAATAGTCCCATAATTACAGGTGCTTCCTATAAAAATGAACAATGGCCATTTGACCAGGAAGAATTTTCCTATGGAGAGGATTCATAATGTCCATAATTCTGAGTGCTGATCCTTGTAATGTTTTGGAAGGGATTGAAGGAGCACATAATTTTTCTGTTATCCCCATTTTAAGTGACTTGAATAATGGTGCTATTTTGTAAACCCAAGTTTAAAAGTAAAATGGAGTTGAAAGTAAAGTTGCCTTCTCTTTCTTTATAGCACACCCCTTCTGTCAATGATGATAGAAAAAACGACATCTTGTGAAAAGCTGCTGACAGCACAAGGAAGGGGACGGTACTTCCTGCGCCTGGCTTTGAATGGGAAGTTACTAGCTGTCGCTGTTCAGCATCTGGTCAGAGCTTCCAGGCTGCCTGAGGTGGGACCATGAAAGAATCCAAAAGAATTAAGAGAGGCAGTTAGTTTGAATAATAAATGTAATTTGACTCATGTCTTTGTTATGCCCTTCACGGGAGACTTAAACCCCACCTCTGTCAGGCACTTGAGAAGGTAGATGTGCTTGCTGAGCACCTCATTTGTGTGCTGCTGTCTAGGTGCTGGGATGCTCCATGCTTGCAGTCTTCAAGTCAGTGCTGTTTTTTTACTATACTCAGGCTAGGGCAAGTGTTCTTTAAATGCCACAATTTATTGTTACTACTCAAAAATTACTACTCAGGAAGAGTCTACAGTTTTTGCTTTTTGGTGAATATACAGGGTGTCTCAAGAAAATGTACAACTAGCACTTTATATTGTCAAATTTATTCTGTGTCAAATTTATTCAAATTTATTCTATATATACCATCTGCAGTATACATGTATAATTCACACACATACTGCAGATGGTGCACACAGAAGCAGTTGCTTGGCTCAGTTACAGCCCAATCCTGTAAGGATACCTGGCCGACCCGTAAAGTATCCTTTGGCTGTCCCGGGCTGCCCCAGGGCAGCCCGGGAGGACCACAGGAGAAGGGGACACTTGTCCCCTTCCCCACATGCAAGCTGGCCGAGGCCCTATGGGCCTCCTTGAATGTATGGCAGCTCTGAAGCTGGCGTACATGTGAGCCAGGGGATGTAGGCTGAACCGGGCTGGGAGAGGGCCTGGGATATCGTCGGAGCGCACCACCGCCTGCCCTTGCTGCCCGGTCCACCCCTGCACCGGTCGGTGCAGGGTGTACCTTCACCGACGGGTGCAGGAACAGTCCGACGGCAGAGTGAGGGCTGCTGGCCTTCACCCCGGCGGCCCTTGCTCGGAGTTGCAAGTGTGCTTTATGGCGCATTTGCTACACTCTAGAGTGGCTCCGCCGCTCTAGAGTTACCCAGGATTGCGCCGCTAGTTAATGAACTAGACCAAGTGCTCAAAATTTATCCACCGCTGACATAATTAACATCCTTCAACCTGTGTGCTGGGATGGTTCTGTACATCGCTTTAATTGCTTCCCTTAGATGTTCAAGTGTTGCAAGTTTTCTACAATGAAGTATGCATGAATTAGAGCTCATTAAAATGTGTGTACATTTTTGGGAGACACTTCGTATATGTATTTAATATAACTTTGCAATAAGACCTCTAGTCCAGCTTGACAAGAGTCAATAGTGGCACCCCAGTCTCCAGGAGTCTAAACGGAATGCTCCCCCGCTACACTTTCTGATTTGTAAAAACACAATTGTCTTTGTGATGCATATATACTTTTATATCCAACTTATTTAAATGTGCCACTTATGGGTTTTTCTTTTTAACCTGATTTCAGTGGTATGATCCAGTGACCTCCATTCTGGGCAATGAAGACTTTTCAGGTAAGATTCACCACTGCTTCACCCACATTGCACCTTGTTGCATTCAGAGGATTGAATGCTGTCTGGAGTCGCAGGTCATGAAAGACCTTCATCCCATTCTTATAGCACTGAATGGGGCTGTTCTTGCATAACTTATTGCTGGTTCAAATGGCCAACAAACCAAACACCACCCAAAGCCTGTGGAGCCTGCACACTGGTTTCCCCATCCTCACCCTGTTCGTGCGCCTGGGGAATCATGTTTTGCTTAACACAGTGATCTTCAACCTTTACCCGAAGGTAAACATCGCTGTGAGTCTGTGATATGGCAGTATACGCACTTCCAGGTTCGTGCCACCATCGCCTAAGTAAAAAAAGGGGGTTTTGGACTTACTCGTCTGTGTTAGCGGCGAGAACCTGGGTTGTGCGGCATCTCCAGCTGCCACCGCTAGATAAGTCCAACCCCCTCTTTTTTTTTTACTTAGGCGGCAGCACGAACCCAGCAGTGCCGTTGCCACCATCCTGACATCATTGCCAAGTTGTCACTCCCATTAAGGGAAAAGACATTGTCTTGAAGATCACTGGCTTAACGAACAGCTCCACCACAGCTGGGAAGTGTAGGAATATGGCATAATTATGGTTTACAAACCAGAATTTGAAACTGGGATCTTATCCCAGTTTGGGATTTTTCAGACTTTGGCATAATGAGCCCTTCCAAAAACACAAGCTGTTGGAACCTTCCCAGGTCTTCACAAACTTAAAGTTTATTGTTATAATTTGTTATTGCATCACATTTTAAGGTAATAATCAGAAGTACAATTTTAATTAGTTTTGCTTTGCCCATTTGAATGTCTTTTTAAATTTCCTTTCCTTTGCAGTAGTGTAGCCTGTTTCTCTCTTTCTGAAACGTTGGGCCACTTGTTCAGTTTTCTTTTCATTGACTTTAACCCTCTTAGAATCTTTCTGTATTATTACTGACGTATACAAATTATCTGTAATAGTATCTTCCCCTGTCCCTGGGCCAGAAGGTTTTTTTTGTTGGGATGCGTCATTCAGCCTGAACCTAGACATGTTGACTTAGAAGTAAGTGATCCAGCCCACGAATCATTTTGATCGCTCTTTTCTGTACCTTTCCCAGTTCAACTATATCCTTTTTGAGGTGTGGTGACCAGAACTGGACACAATACTCCATATGCGGCCTTACCATCGATTTGTACAAGGGCATAATGATATTGGCCGTTTTATTCTCAATCCCTTTTTTAATTATCCCAAGCATGGAATTGGCCTTCTTCACAGCCGCTGCACACTGGGTCGACACTTTCATTGACCTGTCCACCAGCACCCCAAGATCTCTCTCCTGATCCATCACAGACAGCTCAGAACCCATTAGCGTATATGTGAAGTTTTGATCTCTTGCCCCAATGTGCATCACTTTACACTTACTTACATTGAAGCGCATCTGCCATTTTGCTGCCCGTTCTCGCAGTTTGGAGAGATCCTTCTGGAGCTCTTCACAATCCCTGCTGGTCTTCACCACCCGGAAAAGTTTAGTGTCATCCGCAAACTTGGCCACCTCGCTGCATATCCCCAACTCCAGGTCATTTATGAACAAGTTGAAAAGCACAGATCCCAAGATCCTTGGGGCACACCGCTTTTCACCTCTCGCCATTGTGAAAATTGCCAGAAAATGATTCGTGGGCTGGAGCACCTCCCTTATGAGGAAAGACTACAGTGTTTGGGGCTTTTCAGTCTAGAAAAAAGGCGCCTGAGGGGGGACATGATTGAGACGTATACAATTATGCATGGGATGGAGAGAGTGGATAGAGGGAAATTCTTCTCCCTCTCGCACAACATCAGAACCAGGGGACATGCACTAAAATTGAGTGGAGGGAGAGTTAGAACGGACGGATAAAATAAAATATTTCTTTACCCAGCATGTAATTCATCCGTGGAACTCCTTGCCACAGGATGTGGTGATGGCACCTGGCCTAGATGCCTTTAAAAGTGGTTTGGACAGATTCATGGAGGAAAAGACCATCACAGGTTACAAGCCATAAGCAACCCCCTGGTTTTAGAAGTAGGTTTTCTCTGTGCCAGGTGCAGGGGAGTGGCAGCAGGAAACAGGTTATCTTGTTGGCTGTGTGCTTCCTGAGGCATCTGGTGGAGCCACTGTGTGATACAGGAAGCTGGACTAGATGGGCCTTTGGCCTGATCCAGCAGGGCTCTTCTTATGTTAAGTCCCACAGTGTTCAATGGTGCTTCCTCCAAGAATGTGTACATAGGAGTGTGGCGTTAGTGGGGTGCTTTGCCTCCCATTGCCACTGGGTTTGGATTACTGGTGAGCCAAGTGGGCAGGGAGCAGTTCCAGTGATCCAGTTGGAAGGTAGACTCTCTGCGGTGCTCAGAGTAGTGTCTCACTGGTGGGCTTCCAGCTGGGGCTGCTGCTGTTCCCTGAGGCTTCTGCTTTCTTTCGTCCTCTGGTCCCTTTCCCTGTTTGTTTGAGGTGGTTCAGCATTGGTGTTCGGTTTGTAGCAGCCACTTCCCCACTGCCCCTGATCTCTCTCTCTCTCCTCTCCACACCTGTTGTAAACAAACACGAGTATGCTTTATTGCTGATTAGCTTGTGACTCTTTTGTTCCTTTTATCTTTCTTTTCTAAAATTGTCCATTGGCAGAAACAAGGAAGACTGCATGTGTGTGTGTGTGTGTGTGTGTGTGTGTGTGTTAGTGAGCCCATTAACTCCACTCAGTGGAGTAGGAACAGAGAGATGTGAGGATGAGGCCCAGCCGTAAACCTGAATCCTAGGCTGCAGTGTCCTCATCTGGGAGGGTGAAGGAAAGTGAAACATACTTCCTGTAGCGCTTTGCTAGGGGTAACTGAGCCACTTATGCCTCTGCTGGGAGCAGCGTGTGCCTTGTGGATTAAGGTATTTAATCATAGTAGGTATTTCCTGAGCTACGTTCCAGCTCTCATTTCTTAACTCATCCTCTGAGAGTACCATAGCAACAGCTGGTTGTATTTATTAATTCTAAAGCACTTATACCCTGTCCTCACAAGTGCTCAGGGCAACTTACATACCGGTATCTGCAAAAACCACTAAAAAAAACCCAATGCAAATAAACAGAACAATAAAAACCAGCAAGACCAAAACAACATGACTTAAAGGCAAGGCTGAGTAGAAATGTGTTAAGGCCTTTCTAGAAGGCCAGCAGTGAGGAGTCAGTCTTGAGTTTCCAGGCCGAGGAAGAGAGTTCCAGAGGCCAGGCACCACAGCAGAAAAAGCCCTGTCACGACTTGCTGCCAGCCAAAGATCTGAAGGTGGGGGCAGTGCCTCAGCAGGTTATGTATATAAAAAGTCTGCTAGTGTTCCCCCCCCCCCCCCCCGCACAGCTTTCCTTGTCTTTTACTTCCCAGCATTGTTAGTCTTGTAATGCAGTAGAATCCTGAATCTTGACCTAAATGGAGGGTGCTGTCTCCACCAATATATGTCAAGTGCTGAAAATCTGACAGATTATTAACGTGGCTCTTGGGGTGAAGTATTTATTTTTATTTATTTATTTAAAGAATTTGTAGCCCGCTTTTCTCCCGAAGGCACTCAAGGCGGCTTACAACATATTAAAATACATATAAACAACTTTAAAACAATTAAACAAACACATTAAAATAATTAAAAACACTTGAGATTAAAAACAACCCCAATGGGTCACCGGAAAGTAGGCTCCTCTAAGGAGACACAGGTAATTCCTTGGGGAGATGCAAATCCCATCTTCCACCCATTTTGTGGATATACATTTAGGACAACTTGAAGCCTCCACCCCTGTGGTTAGAACCAGCGTTGCCACCCCTCCACTTTCCTGGATTTCTAGGCAGCGGTAGAGAGGAATTAAATACTAGGCGTGATTGGTGTAAATGACCACTTTTCTACATGATTGTAGTTGCCACATGCAGTGCCAGCACCAGGTTGTTGAGGGCCCTGGAGAAAACCCTGCTGCCCCCCCACCTACCCCTTGATGGTGCGTTGGGTGCTACCACACACTGTTGATGGGTGTGGGTCCTCTACTGGGGCCTGGCCTGCTTGACCCCGATACCACCCCGGGCCATTTGGTAAACTTAAGCAGCTGCCATCTAGTTCCTGGGCATCTGAAAGTCCATGTTGTGCTTGGCTTGACTGGACCTGTAGGCAGTTCCAATCTACCCTACTCTCTCCATCCAGAGACCTGTGTTAGCTGGCTAAAGAGACCTCTTTTAGTGGTGACTCTTGGATTTTGCAGGGGAAGAGCAATTGTCCCTGTTCACCTCGGCACAGCATGTTTTTCTAGGGGCTGTTGTGGTGTCTTCCTTGTGTCTAATTCTGCCTTCGTTTGATGTTAATTACCTATGGAAAGGCTTGAATGTCATTTTAAGGAGGCTCTTGCTGTAGCAACATTGGAGAGCTCTTGGTTCATTGTGGCCTCTTCTGTACCTGTCTGACATACTAATAAATGAGTATGTAAGGCTAGCCAAGTATTGGACTGTGAGCTTGATTCTTGGTTCTCCCTTTCCAGAGCCTTTCCTCTCTCTGATGCTGGTGGTGACGGAAATGAATTTTTCCCTAGATCTTCAGGTATAGTAGTAGATGACTTGGGGGCATAGGGTTAAGGCAGTTTCTTTTCCTTAAGAGATGTGCAGTGACCTATCTTTAAAAAAAAAAAACCACACCTTTCCCCACAACCTCTCTCTTGACCATGTGTTTTGCTATGTTTTCTGTTTCTAGAACTCCAGTTTTTTGGATGAAAGCTGGCAGCTTCCGGTAAGAGGTTTTAGTTCTTCCTCACTATGCCTCTTGCTGCATGGTTCAGAATACTCTCCCATCTTGTCATAAATAAGATGAAACTGACCTTGGACACCTTCACATCTGAAAGGAAAAAAAAGTTTAAAACAAAAAAGGGAGAAAGAAAAAGGCACCTTCTCTCCTGGACTAGAGTTGGAGGCAGAAAAATGGCTCCAGGTCCCTCTGGAATCTGCCTGCCTAAAATAATGGCCCTATGTGTAGAGCACTTTTAATTCTAAATAATGCTTATGGGCTTTATTACACTCGCCCTCACAAGAAAGAAAGAAAAAAATGTTGCAGTCTGTCTGCGCTCCTTGACCCCATGCCTCTCTCGTCCAAATCTGACAGTTGACAATCCTGCCTTCCTGATTTTGGGCAGACATAGTTACAGCCTGGTCTTAGAGTGTTTGCTTGGAAGTAAGTCTCACTGTGTTCAATAATGCTTATTCCCAGGTAAACGTGCATTGGTTGTAGTGGTGGCTTGTTAAATGCTTTGCTTTTTGAATGTTTTAATTATGCATAAATATTACAAGGCTCTGGGTTAAACTGGGTCATAGAACTAGGCTACCAATGTGCTTAAATTCCAGCTCTCTGATTTCAAATAGTATGTGTATCCTGCTGTAACTGTTTTTGTGGTCTTTTGAGGGTAGGGAGTGGAATAGAGTGCTATGG
Source organism: Plestiodon gilberti rubricaudatus (assembly GCA_026170595.1). NCBI lineage: Eukaryota > Metazoa > Chordata > Lepidosauria > Squamata > Scincidae > Plestiodon > Plestiodon gilberti. The sequence continues at coordinate 157,169,468 of JANXHW010000002.1, forward strand.
CTGGCCCTTGTGGTTGAGCTCCTCTGAATTTTGATAGTTTGCAAGTCAGGAATTGTGTAACCCGAGCTGAGAGAATAACTAGGGGTGGCTAACCCTTTTAAGGCCAGCGGGTGGCGCAGTGGGTTAAACCGCTGAACCATGAGCTGTCGATCGAAAGGTCGACAGTTCGAATCCGCGACGGGGTGAGCTCTTGTTGCTTGGCCAGCTCCTGCCAACCTAGCAGTTCCAAAGCATGTTAATGTGAGTAGATAAATAGGTACCGCTTGCGGGAAGGTAAACAGCGCTCCGTGTTCCAGCCACATGCTATGCGCTGCGGCAAGGAGAGTCATGCCGGCCACATGACCACGGAGGTGTCTTCGGACAACGCTAGCTCTTCGGCTTTGCAATGGGGATGAGCACCACACCCTAGAGTCGGACACGACTGGACTTAATTGTCAGGGGTCACCTTTACCTTTTTACCTAACCTTTTAATAGACTCCTGAAGCCCCTCAATGTAGCAATATGACAGCATCTTGTCCTGCTATTGCCCCTGCCTGTCTCTCTCTTGTGGTGGATACATGGAGGACGCTAGACATCAGGGCCTTGCCCAGCTCAAAGTGGACAAAGGAAATTCCTTGTCCTCACAGTGGACAAAGGAAATTCCCTAATGGAAGCAAAATACCCCATCTTTGCCAAGGCTCTGCGTGGTGAAGGAGGATGGCTTCAAGCTTGCTGGAGACCACACTGATGAATACTGCTTTCCAGGTGTGCTTGATCTACGAAACTGTCCCCTGCAGGGAGCTGGGAATGGTGCTCAGGTAAGAGGCCTGGTGCTGTCCTACATAGCTTTTGCTGTCCTCCTCCACAGACAAAATCCTTAAAAGATAGGTTGGGGGGGTGTCTGTGAGACAAAATGTAAAGGGACCAATAAGAGAGTCATTAACACAGTGTTGTATCAAGCTGAATGAATGTTTGCATAATGTGACACAACCTGTAGCAAGAGCAAGATACAGAGCAACCTTCTTGGGTAGCTGTGAAGGGCCCAGCACTCTGGTGCATTTGCTGCTGATGCCTGCTCCTGCAGAGGATTGGAGGCAAGCTGGTGGGTGGGGAGGTCCCCTTCCTTCCCCTTTCCTTGACAGGTAGACTGTGTGGTAGTTTTTTTTTAATTCTTTTGCTACTGCAGCAGCAGAAAATGTGATCTGTGATGTCCCACTGTTGACTGCCACTTCCCCCCCCCCAATGCTCCCCAATCAATGTATCATCCTGCTATGTTGGGGTGAGGGGAAGGAAGTGTGGGGGAAAGTGGCAGGTGCTGCACTGCTGTTTCGTTTGTGGCTGCTACAGCAATGAAAGAGGTATAAGCCCTCTGTCTTGCCAAGTTAATGGGAGAGGGTGCCAGCAAGGTGAGGTGAGGGGGGGACACTCTGGAGGGCATTATTGAGGATCTTCTCAAACCTGAAGCTGATCCTCTTCAAATTGCTGCTCAGCAGCAAACCTTACCAGAAAAACTTCCAGCCCAGCCTAACAATCACAGGGTTGTTGTGAGGACGAAGAGGTGGGAACCCTGCAGACAGCTGTCCTAAGCTCCCTGGGGGAAGGACAAAATAAAAATGTATTAATAAAATAGAATTTTAAAAATGAAGCCTATAATTGTCAGGATGTTGGATTTGGCACTGTGTTCTGTGTTCACACTTAACTTTGGCTATATACAATTTAAAAGTAGCTGCTTCTCATTCCATGTTTTCTGCCTGTGCTAGGAGTGGGGAGAGGTGCAAAGGAAAAATCTAATTATGCATAATTAAAATATCTTTTTAAGAAGAGGCTGGTGCCCGAGCTCTAACATGGGCATTTGCATGTTAATGTAGTTGGGAGTTGAACTACGTCTCCCCAGTCTGTGTCCAGCATGACAGTGGGGTAAAGTGACCCCTACTGTATATACTGCCTTTTATGTGGGCTTGATTTTTCCTTGTTTTTCCTCTCTCCTTCCAAGGCCTTATTGATTACTCACACTTGTAGTGGGAAATGGGGCTTTATGTTTCCAGACAGCATGTATTTTTGGGCTCTGGGAACAGCTTGCTCTGGGAACAGCTCGCTTGTTGTTATCTTGTGTGGAACAATTTTTGTAAGAGAATCCTCTACCTCTTTTGCAATGTTTTAAGCTAATATCTTTAAAGCCATGTAGTCTTTATTTTACTCCAGCCTTTCTCTTGGCTCAAACGTCTGGTACCGAATTCTTCAGTGAGTGCCCTTGTCTTGTTTTTTCATCTCAGGTACTTGGATGGACGGATTTTCATCATAGATGTGCTTCCACAGAGCCAGGCGGAGGTGGATGAAGTGGTGCTGGTTGGAGACGTCATTGATGAGATAAATGGATCTTCGCTACGGAATGCAAGCAGTGGACAGGTGAGAAAGGGAGTGCTCTGGAGATTGGTTGTTGCTTCCACTTTAAGATCTTGAGAAGAAGCAGGAAAGATGGCTGTGCGGTGTTGCTATGGGAACCATGCAGAACAAAAGCTCTGGTGTTTGACCTGGAGATCATTATGAGGAATCAAGAGTGTGGGAGGGATATAGAAAGCCAGGGATATAGAAAGATCAGGGAAGAAGGACATGCTGGTGAAGACTAGAGGCTTTCCCTTTAGGGATGAGTAGAACTACAGATTTTTGTTTAGAATTTCAAAAAGTCCAACTTGATGATAGAAAAGATTCAACTTTTTAAATGTTCATAGTTGTGAGAAATGAGAGTTTCAAAAATCCTCTAGGGCTGACTGTATGCTGGAGTTGGTGAAGATGCCACAACTTAATTACCGTATTTCTTCGAGTCTAAGGCGCCATCGATTCTAAGGCGCACCTTTACTTTCAGTACCACCAGCAGGGAAAAAAAATCCATCAATTGTAAGACTCGCCTCCCTTCATTAAATCTACCTGCTCAGCACCAACTCTCCCCAGCATGTCTCCTGCAGCTGAGGATGACTGAGTGCACTGCCTTTGCATAGCATTTCTGGCCCCATCAGAAAGTGCCAGTTCCTTCGTTACCTGGGCTTGGGGGAGCTTCAGGGAGGCCTGCGCAACCCTCTACAAGCCTCCCTGATCTTCAGTTCGGCGAAAAACAGCGATTTTTGGGCATTTCTGGTTTTCGCAAAAACCGGAAATGGCTGAAAATCACCGTTTTTTGCCGAACTGAAGATCAGGGAGGCCTGCAGAGGGTTGCACAGGCCTCCCTGAAGCTCCCGCAAGCCCCAGTAAGTAAGAAGATAGCATTTTGGGGTGCTTTTTGGAGACCTTCGATTCTAAGACGCACCCCATTTTTTGAAATGCTTAATTGGGAAAAAAACATGCGTCTTAGAATTGAAGAAATACAGTAAAAATCACCAAATTAAAAATAAATCACCAAATACCCAATTCCCTCATTATTGAGGTGTTTGTGGTGGAGCTGTCAAGGTAACAATGCTTGAACACCTGAATACCTCTGGGTTTGGTTTTGTGCATTTTGCTTTTGTTTGTTGTTGTTGTTGTTTTTCAAATCAAGAGGAATTTTGTTTCTGTACTAGCATTGTGTATTTACAGAGTGGAGTTTGAAGTGAGGTTTGCTCACATCCTTCAGTTAAAAAAAACTCCCAGGGCAGTTCGCAACAAAGAAAAAAATAATACTGAATAAAAACCTGTCCTAGCGCCAAAACAAAAAAGGCAGCAATAAAAATCAGCTAGATAACACGGCAAAAAGCCTAAATAAAAAAAGTTGAAACTTCATGCTAGTAAAAACGTTTGATAAAAGAGAAGAAGCCATAGATATACATAAAAATTCACATAAAAAGAAATGTTTACATACCCTCACTGTTGCTAATGGCACTATGACTTGCATCAAAGACCTTTTCTGAGCACAAGGAAGTTGCACAAGGTTACTTCCCTGCCCTCTTACCCCATAACAGTCCTTGAAAATCTTCTGAGGGACCCCCAAGAAGGAGTTGGAATGGGGCATGAGGGGAGGGGAAAATTGGTTAAAAATTAGGCAGAGGTCCCTTTCTGATGCCTCTGTCTGATTTTTTTAACGCAATTTTCCCTGGTCCCTGCATACCTCCTTGCCACCACAAGCCAATCCTGAAGGTTGGGGGGCCCCCTCTGAAAGAGAGTGGGATGGGGCTGCTATACGGAGGAGGGGCTGGGAAAATAACTTTGCAAGGTTTAGATGCAAGACTGTGCTGTCAAAGGAACGCTCTCATTCGACACAAGTAGCAGTGGGATAATTGCACAGTGGGCTTTCCAAGCGCAGAATGAATGAACAGGCCTCAATTCTGTCAGGCTTCTTGATCGTCCACAGGGACATTATGGCTGCTAGGGATGAAACAAGAGGGATCAGTGGGTGATGCGAGAAGTAACTTGCCAGTGAATGATTTGTCTCTCTTTCCCTTCAGGCTGGGACAGTGCTACAGAAGTTGAAGGGCAAGCCACTGAACTTCCGCCTAGTCCGGTGGAAATGGCATGATGGAGGGATGTACAAGCCACTGATGCCTTACTTGAAAGTTCTCCGGGAGAAAATCCCCAGTTTCCAGCTCCAGCATGAGCACAGACGCAAAGAAAAGAATGAGGATCGGTGCTTGCAGGGGGGCAGGTAGGGAGATGCCCATGGTAGTGTGTGGAACCAAAAATGACAACAGTTTCATTGTTTTGAAAAATTCTAACAATGAATGTGGCAGGTTGAGATTAACTCTGAATGCAGTCTGCTGTTGAGGTGGAAACTTCTTCATAGGATGTTTTGGAATGTTTTGTTTGGACTTCTGACTGCTACAGGCTGATCACGGGTCTCATGAAAGAATGAAATACACCGAAACAGTGCTGTGTGACTGAGATACCACATTACCACTCTCAGGGCGCAATCCTGAAAGAAAAGCCAGCGATGACGTCACTGGATGACGTCGCAAACATGCCGTAAAGCACGTTCGCAACGCTTTGGGAGTAAGGGAGGCCGGCGCAAGGCCGGCTTCCCTGACTCCAGCGCCGGAACAGTACGTGGCCGGCAGCGGAAGGTAAGTGCTCCGTCGGCTGTGTGGGTGGTCCGGCCGGCCGAGGGAGGGGGGCCATTGGCCTAGCTGGCCCGGGAGGGGGAGGGGGAGGGGGATGGCGTCGGCCATATCCCCGTCCCCGCCAGGCCGGCCACGCTGTTACACGGCCTCCTCTACTTCCGCCAGCTATTTAGCTGGCAGAAATCCGAGGAGGCCAATTGGGCTGGCCTGGATTTACACCCGGGTAAGGGGAACGAGCATCCACTTCCCTGAGTAGACCTCCAGACCGTGCACAGGATCCGGCGGGTGGCCCTGGGTTGCCGGCCAGATCCTTACGGTGGATTGTGCTGTCAAGTCTTTCTAGCCACCAAGGGCAGGAAAAGACATTAAGGTAACAACTACACCAAACTGAAAAGAGGACTGTTTTTTTCTTCTTCTATAACTCTCCTGATTGAATGATGACTGGAGGGGGAAGGCATAAAAGCAAAAGTGTAGCTTGTGAGGTGAGAAAAAGCATTTCTAAGGTCCAGCTAGCCTAGGAGTACTGCTTTGGTTGTTGTGTAAATTAATCTAGAGCCTGCTCTTCTGCCACAGAGTGCTTGCTCAGTGCCTGTGGGTCTTGCAGAGATCGTTCTGGGGTCAATTAAAAAAATCTTGACACTTAGTACAGTGACATACACATCTTTGTGGCGGGTGTATGTATGTTCAGGTTAATTATAATAATAGCAGTATATCCTGCTAGCATACTATTCTCCATTTTCTACTTATATTATCCAACTAAGCCAAAATGTCTGACACTCTATTCATCAAATCCACATATCATCATAAGAACATAAGAAGAGCCCTGCTGGATCAGGCCAAAGGCCCATCTAGTCCAGCTTCCTGTATCACACAGTGGCCCCACCAGATGCCTCAGGGAGCACACAGCCAACAAGATAACCTGTTTCCTGCTGTCACTCCCCTACACCTGGCACAGAGAGAACCTACTTCTAAAACCAGGAGGTTGCTTATGGCTTGTAACCTGTGATGGTCTTTTCCTCCATGAATCTGTCCAAACCCCTTTTAAAGGCATCTAGGCCAGGTGCCATCACCACATCCTGTGGCAAGGAGTTCCACAGATTAATTACATGCTGGGTAAAGAAATATTTTCTTTTGTCCGTTCTAACTCTCCCTCCACTCAATTTTAGTGCATGTCCCCTGGTTCTGGTGTTGTGCGAGAGGGAGAAGAATTTCCCTCTATCCACTCTCTCCATCCCATGCATAATTTTATACGTCTCAATCATGTCCCCCCTCAGGTGCCTTTTTTCTAGACTGAAAAGCCCCAGACGCTGTAGCCTTTCCTCATAAGGGAGGTGCTCCAGCCCACGAATCATTCTGGTCGCTCTTTTCTGCACCTTTTCCAATTCAACTATATCCTTTTTGAGGTGTGGTGACCAGAACTGGACACAATACTCCAGATGTGGCCTTACCATCGATTTGTACAAAGGCATAATGATATTGGCCGTTTTATTCTCAATCCCTTTTTTAATGATCCTGAGCATGGAATTGGCCTTCTTCACAGCCGCCGCACACTGGGTCGACACTTTCATCGACCAGCAGGTGTCTTCTCTCTCTCTCTCTCTCTCTCTCTCTCTCTCTCTCGTAAAAGTCAATAAGTGGTTTCCAATTACGGTATTCACAAAGAGGTTTACTGACTTTCTTTAATTAAAATTGTAAGTTTGGCCATTTCTGCAAAGTCCAAAACTTTTATCCACCAATCTTCCAGCGAAGGTATCTCTGAATTCTTCCAGTATTGTGCATATAAAATTCTTGCAGTGCTTGTCATTTCAAATTTTTCTCCTACATGATCATCCCTCTTGCCCAACAAAAAGACTTCCGGTTTCATTTGCATATTAATCTTTAAGATCAGCTGTATCTGTTTGTAAATCTGAACCCAATATTTTTTTGCTTGGATACATGTCCACCACATATGATAGAAAGATCCTTTTTGCATTTCCAACAACTATTTGACTCCTTCCTATACATTTTTGCCAATTTACTTGGAGTCATATACCATGTATACATTTTATACATATTTTCCTTAATATTAAAGTTTAATGTAAATTTCAACTGTTAACCATAATTGTTCTCACTGTTCCATTAAGATTTCATGACCTATATTTTTAGCCCATTGAATCGTATATTCTTTAACCTGTTCTTCTGTCTCGAACTTCAAAAGCAATTTATACGTTTTTGAAATTACCTGGTCATCGGATTTTAATTGTACCTCCAATGTCAACTCACCTTCTACAAATCCATATACCCTCTTACCCACTTTAAATCTCTCCAAAATTTGAGCATATACAAACTCAATTAAACTCCTCTTCCATTAATTCTTCTCTTGACTTCATCTTACATTCTCCTTGGAAAAAAGTTCATAAATTTCTGTACAATAACCCTTTTTCTCTCGACAAGGTATCCACACCAAAACGAGCTTCATATGGTACAATACATAGTGGTATTTTCTTATAAAACCTAGTTTTATATCGACTCCATATCCTCCACAATGCATGTCTGACATTTTTATTATTTTAAGAATATTTATATCCCACTTTCAAGAAGTTCACAAGAGGTTTACCCAGCAAAATAAAAGGCAACGTTTCTGCACAATATTATCCCAAATGAGGATCTTTCCAATTGCCATCTATAAAAAGCAGCAAAGTAAATGTACGCTCACCAGTCACAATTGATGTGCTCATGTAGCTATGTTTCACTTGAGAACTACTCTGGTTGAAAAGCGGTAAATAAGTATTCATCATCATCATCATCATCATCTCATCTATGCCAAACACACACACAAATATATATATATAATGTCCAATAATACCGTATTGCCCCGAGTATAGGATGCTCCTGATTATAAGCCGCACCCTTAAAGTTTGGTGCTATTTTTAAAAAAATACATTTTTAACTTTTTTTAACTTAAAGAAAATATACACATTAGTAGAATAGTAAAACAGTACAGCTTTAGTACAGTTAAAAGCATAAGCACCCTGTCCCTTATTGAATCTGGGCACCCTAGTATAAGTAGCCTTCCCAGATCCAAAGGGGGACAGAGTGCCAACCTTTAACCTTTGGAATTTGGGCAGGTGCAGGTTGTTACACCCTTCCATGATGATGAGCTGCACCTGCCCAAATTTCAATGGTTAACAGCACAATTCTATGCATGTCTGCTCAGAAGTAAGTCCTATTGCATTCAATGGGGCTTACTTCCAGGAAGGTGTGCATAGGATTGCAGCCTAAAGGTTGGCACTCTGTCCCCCTTTGGATATGATAAGCCTATGCAGGAGCTCTTGCTCTCAACTTTCAAACTGCAGGATCAATAAATATCTTAGTTTCCACAGAGTCCTGGGGCTGGAACTTAAGGGGTAATTTTTGCAAATGCCTCTAAGGCTAGAGGTTGCTAGAGAGATTGTGGCCATTTAGCAAGTGATTAAGAGCTGAAAACTCAGCTTTTGCAGTTAAAAAAGAAAAAGCCTTTTACCTTTGAAAGAGACTTGGAGAGGCTTGAAAAAGGGACCCTTTGCAGAAAACTCTAGGCAGAAAACACTAGACTTTGATTGTAGGCCGCACCCCCACTTTAAAGACTTGCCTTAGGGGACAAAAGTGAGGCTTATACTCAGGTCAATACGGTAAGTTGCTTTTGATAGTATAATGTTCACAACTATCTTGCAAAGGTCTGTGAAGATGAGTGTTTTTGGTATGCAGTTTGAACTGTCCCCAGATGCTGCACCTTGGACTGTAAACTGAAGAGCTATACAGAGGCTTCCTGGACTAATTGTGTTGTCTGTATTCTCTTTAGGCTGCTGTACAATCTGCGGTTCTTAGGCCAAGTCAATGTAGGAAAGGTAAGGCCAGTGGTGACACTTGGGTTGATGTCACCCAGTACAGTAACTTATGGTGTCACCCTCATTAATTTAATGTATAACAGTACAGGTCACCCAACAAATCAGTAACCAACAAAAAACCAGTGGCCAACACGATGACACTCACACAACTGAATTAGAGTTCTAGTATTAGCTCTGATACATAGAAATGAGAGCTGACTCATATTAGCACCTTATTGGTTCTATGCTGTGTCATAACAACACTTCATTGGCTCTTGGAACAATTGGTCTCATTGGTCAGTTTTGAGTTAAGGAAATCCACTTTATGCGTTATGTTGTGTTGTGTTTTGTGTTGTGTAAGGCAGTTGTGTTTTTATTTTTCCAGTTATGGTCATAACATTTGATAGAATACAGATAATACATTACATTCTGCATTAAATTACCTTTCCAATGATATACAACACTATGGTATTTATAAATAAAGTTTCCAAAATGTTTCCACAGTGGTGTGTGTGTGTGTGTGTGTGTGTGTGTGTGTGTGTTCGTGTTCTACACACACACACACATACACAAGGGTGTCACCCAGTGCGGTTTGCACCCCCACCTCAGCACCTTCCTAGTGATGCCAGGCTGGGAGTCTGGATATATGATCTGAAATTTTTATTGATCTGAAATATTTTATTGGTTTTATCTGTCTGATTTGTCACGGTTATTGTTTGAGGCTATATTGTTGGATGTCACCATATGTATATGTTTATGCCTAATAAACAAGTCAATGAATGGATAGATGACGGAGGATTATTTAGCTTCTTGTTTTTGTTTTTTTTTAATATCTTTCTAATTGGGTCTATTTTCAGCATGGAGGCAAAGAGGTGTTGGACCAAGGTATACCTATGGTGTTAGAGAAACATTTACCATCACAGGTACGTTTCTGGTTATAGTTGTTAAAACATTTGGAGTCTAGCACTGGGTAGAGCTAACACTGTTAGATGCATACATGCATGCATGCATACATCCATTTCTCTCTCTTAACATTAATTCATTCATTCACTAATTTGCAAATGTTTTCCTTTAGTTATTAGCAGCTGGATTAGGACTGCAATGATGGGCAGTAGGGGGTTCTAACCCTAAATGTTTGTTTGTCCTGAAAAGTTCGTGTTGGTGCCAATGGGAAATCTAGGCTCCTGTAGGCTCTGGAGGACCGACTAGCGAGACTAGGTACTTGTGCGTGCTAGAGAGGCTCCGCCCGGCAACTGGTGTCTCGTGTTGATCGCTCATCCTCATGGATGCAATGCCGACCAGACAGACTCTAGTTAAGTGCAGTGTTGCCCCCACGCCGCACTGAAAATGCCCCCCGTGCCTGCGGGTGCAGCTGGAGCCCCGCCCAGCACTTAGTCTCTCGCTGGAACTTCCTCTCGCTGGAACATGGCTGCCGACTGCAATGCTGAGGCTCGAGTTAATGAGTTAAGTGCAATGTTGTCGCCCTTGCGCCGTGCCAAAAATGCCCCCTGTGCCTAGGGGGTGCACACAATGACACAAAGAAGCTGCCGCCGTGGGGGTGCACGAAAGCGGCAGCAGCTGGGTGAAAAAAACTGGACCCCCCCAAAAACACCGATATTTTGCCCCCCCCCGAGCTGGCACCCGGGGCCCACAGCCCCCCCCCCCCCGCCGACACCTCTGATTCACTGGTTGCATTAGGCATTTGGATTTCTAAACCTGTCAATGCCTGAGATTATTTCCTCTCTCCATCTAGTGCCATAACCCATATTCTTTTCTGTACTTGCACCTGGTAACTAGGAATTGGTTAAGGACTGATGTGACCGAACTTCACTCTGCCTTCTCAAATCTGAAGAGCCTGAAGAACAAAGATTCAGGACCTAGTGACATGCAATGCTTAAAGCATTATTAGGCCCGACAGGCTTAGTTTTGCTTTGGTTAATAGCAGCCAGATTGGGTCTGCTGTGACTAGGGCCGTGATGGTGAACCTGTGACACGCGTGTCACAGGTGACACGCGAGGTCACTTTGGGTGACACGCCAGCGTTTTCCCCATATTTTCGCAAACGTTTTATACAAGCTTGTCTTGAACATTTAGGGCAGGGGTTTTGGCAGTCCTCTTTCAAATCATTATCTAGTAAAACTCGGCAACAAAAAAGTCACTCAATTGATGTTAAATAAAATGCAATGTGTTCTATAGTTTTCAGTTCAGTTTAGTTCAAAATTACTATTAAAAGTAGCAATAGTCAAAGTACTATTAAAAGTTCGGGGGGGGGGGGGGGACGACGACGACACACCAGCAGAGTCAAATTAGGCATTTTCAAAATTTTTGACACACCAAGCCCAAAAGGTTCGCCATCACTGGACTAGGGTCTGCTGTGACTGCTGTGACCAGCGAGACTAGGTGCTTGCGTGCTAGAGAGGCTCCGCCCGGCAACTAATCCCTTGCTGCTCGCTCGCCCTCATGGATGCAATGCTGACCGTACCGACTCGAGTTAACTGCAGTGTCGCCCCTGCACCGAAAATGCCCCCCCCCCCGTGCCTGGGGGGTGCAATGTAAAGTGTAATGTTCGGACAGGGCCGGAGCAGCTCCAAATTGAGCCCCAAGAAAACACTGGCTAGGGTCGGTCCTTGTTGGTTGTTTCTCCCCCTTTGCTTTCCAACCATCGTCACCTGAACGTTTTGAATCGTTTAATTAAATTTTGCCCCAGTGGGGGGGTCTGCATCCTGCCCATATAAACTCACCACTGGAGGAGGTTCAGGCATTTTTTAAATGGGGGGCTTTTAAAATGTTTTATTTGGGGGCAGGGCTTATTTGGGGTGGGGCTTGTGACGTCACGGGGGTGACACATTGCCAAGCCGCCAAGGGTATCAACCCAGGCTAGCTACACCTTTGCAGTGAATGCATGTGCCAAATAGAAACTGAACATTTCAAGGAGTAAGCACTTGTGCCTGGCGACCAAAAGCCCTCGGATCAGTCCTATGGATGTGTATTTGGAATATACAAATGTATGTTCTAAACATATTTCTAAAGTGTATTTTTGTGTGATACTGTATATAAAATTGTATGATCCTGAGAATTTAGGAGACAACCTAAATATTATATTAACATGCATAGTTTGTTTTTAAAATTATTGATAAAACTCAGATATTGGTCACAGAGGGGATCAGGACCATAGCACCCAGGGAGGCAGTGGTGTCGCTCTAGGTGGGGTGGAACGCTAAGTTCCGCACCACTCTGACTCTCCATTTACTCTCTGGCACGAGGCACCCCACTCCCTCGTCATCCGAGCCATTCAGTGGAGCAAAGGCAACGCGCAGGAGACTCCCTGCACGTTGCCTTCGCTCCACTGAATGGCTCTGACTATGAGGGGACTGGACACCTCGTGCCCGAGAGTAAATGGAGAGTCAGAGCAGAGCGGAACTTAGCGTTCCGCCCCACCTAGCGTGACGCCACTGCAGGGAGCGGATTCTTTCCATAATTCTGACAACCCACCCACTGAAGGAAGCTTCCATTGGTGCCAATAGAAGCATCTCTTTCAGGGCTAATAACTTCAGGGGTGGCCATTTTTGTCAGGACTGCAGTGCATGGGGGAAAAGGTTTTATACCGCTCCATCATCACAGCACACCATCATTCCAGTCCTCATCCATGCCTCTCCATGGCTGCTATCTGAGCTTTAAATAAACCAATACACAGCACAATCCAACTTAACTTTTGTGCTGGTATAACCAGTGGCGCAACGAGCACAGGAGGCCCCAGAACGGAAAACGGATTCAAATCCCCTCCAAAGGAGGAATTCAAATGGGATTTGAATCCCTTTTCCGTTCTGGGGCCTCCCATTCTCGCTGCGCCGCTGGTTACACCGGCACAAAAGTCGGATTGCACTGACTATTATAAGGTAAAGGTAAAGGTATCCCCTGACAATTAAGTCCAGTCGTGTCCGACTCTAGGGTGTGGTGCTCATCTCCATTTCAAAGCCAAAGAGCCACCGTTGTCCGAAGACGCCTCCGTGGTCATGTGGCCGGCATGACTCTCCTTGCCACAGCGCGTAGCATGCAGCTGGAACACGGAGCGCTGTTTACCTTCCCGCAAGTGGTACCTATTTATCTACTCGCATTGACATGCTTTGGAACTGCTAGGTTGGCAGGAGCTGGCCAAGCAACAAGCGCTCACCCCGTCTTGGGAATCGAACTGCCGACCTTTCGATCGACAGCTTATGGTTCAGCGGTTTAACCCACTGCGCCACCCACTGGCCTGACTATTATACATGACATTAAATATGTAGCTTGGCCTTCACTTCAAAGAACAGGCACCAACCCCCTCCACGTCCCCCCCAATAAAATGACAGTCTCTAGTGTATGTGAGGAGTGTGGGATGGACCCCAAACCATGGGGCAGTTGCTGCAGTCCCTTCCTCTGGAGCTCTCTTGTCATTCCTCTCCCCACCTATAGATAGGTTGTGGTGATGGCACCTGGTCTAGATGACTTTGGATAGGAGATTGGATAGATTTATGGAGGAAAAGTCCATCGCAAGTTACAAGCCATGATGGGGATAAGTCTTAGTAATAGGCTCTCTCTTAATGCCAGATGCAAGGGAGTGGCAACAGGATACAGGTATCTTGTTGTCTGTGTGCTCCCTGAGGCATCTGGTGGGGCCACTGTGAGATGCAGGAAGCTGGACTAGATGGGCCTTTAGCCTGATCCAGCAAGGTTCTTATGTTCGCCTTCTACAAGATAGATATTGGAGAGAAATCCTAACAATCACATAGCCTTCACCCAGCTTGCAGCCTGGATACTTCCAACTGGGATTTGTTTAGTCTGTCAGAATTTAGTAATCTCAGTTCTGTGAGAGTTAGGCTTACCAGATCTTCAACCGGGACAGAGTGCTAGACCTTTAGGAGAAGCAATGTGGGCAGGTGTAGCTTGTTAAGTCCTAAAGCACATTCCTAGGCATGTCTACTCAGAAGCAAGCCCCACTGAACACAATGGGGCTTGCTTCTGAGTAGACATGCCTAGGATTGTGCTCTAGGACTTAATAAGCTACACCTGCCCACATTCCTTCTCCTAAAGGTCTAGCACTCTGTCCCGGTTGAAGATCTGGTAAGCCTAGTGAGAGTAGCACTAAATGTGTGAAGCACTGCATTTACTAAAAGTCCAGCTGCTGTTGCTTATTGGTTACAGAAGTTGTTCTAGTGAATGGGAGACCTGAGTTCTAATCCCACTACCTATTAAATTGATTGGTTTCACCTTCCTTTGCACAATTTTGGAAAGAAAAATAAGACATGGAGATACCCATGTTTCTCTAAGCCACTCTTGCCAAGCAACTGAACCCATTTGGATTTTTTATTGTATGCATTCTCAGCTGAAATGTGTGAAATCTCCACAAGAAATGCTCATGGCATAAAATGACCAGTGACTGAGCACAATGTTCATGTTGGGAGGCTATAGAAATGCTAAATCAAGATTCTCCTCCCTCAATAGTGTGGGATGATGAAGCTGTCAAAAAGGGGAGGATTTAATTAGAGAATCACCCCAGCTGTGTTTACAGTTACTCTTAAACTGCTTGAAACTGATGTTTGTATTATATTACTTGTGCGTGAGCCCTGGCATGTAACTAGGAACAGAGCTCCGATTTTGAAATTATCACCATCTTAGTGAAAACATACAAAGCTCTAGTCCCTTCTGTTTAAACAATTTGGCTCCAGTATCAACCAGCCTGTCTGCATGGCCAACAATCCACCCACTGTGAATTTCGCAGACTGCGCCATATTGAGCATTCTGAAATGCCTGATCCTTCCAGCAGACAAGTAGTCGACATGGTTCAAAACCATCATAGCACTGAGACTTTGTCACACTCCTGGATCTTGTGCTAGTGTTCTGCCATAGAGCCAGGATACTCAACCAAAGCATCAGAGTAAGGTGTTGCTGCTGTCATTGCATTGGCAAAGCCACTAACTTCCAATGCAGCATTGCAATATCACACAGGCCTGTTACAAAACACAGAATAGGCTAGAGGGGAAAACAGTGGGGATTACTCACCTGTTTGCCATCCTAAAGGCCTTTCTGCTGACACAAAGCTTAATTAGTTCTGTGCAATCCTACGCACCTGTTATATAATTGTAACTAGTTTGTGATTGCTGTTACCAGGCAGCATAATAAGCAAGACAGATTAGTTTCACTTGCGCATTTCCTTCCAGCCCACAGGTGTACGCATTTAACTTCAGGTGTGTATGTACACCCTTGGGTAAACATGCCTTATTAACCAAGATGCTGCTACCTCAGCACAAGCCACCCCCATTGTTGTTGGAGCTATGCATATCTATAGACTCAGGATGCCAAGTCAACAGAATCGTCTGTTGCTCTGCCCTTTTAAGGCGACAGAAATACACCCGTGTACAGAACTGGCTGGGGCAGTCACACACTTGCTACTCTGCACAAAACTCCTTCACCCACTGTCAGCTGCCCACCACTATCAGAATGCCACATTTTTTTGGATATAGCACCATTTCCGGAAGCTCCCTCTGAAGGGATGAGCAGCAGAGCACTGTCCAATGAATATATACTGGGAGGTTGCTGCCAAGGCTTCCTCCCTCCATTCTGCCCTTAAAGCAGTCCAGATATCCATCAGTGGGGTATGCTAAGACAATTCCTCTTACAGCTCCTTCCTTGTCTTCTGACCTTACTGGTGTATGAGTGTGAGACACCCACCTGATGGCTGTTTGTAGTCTAGACATGGTTTCCTCCTGGGTGGCTCACTTGCAGGGGCTCAGATACAAATGTGGCAAGGCCTTCTCTTTTGTTTTCTTTGAGGTATATTTTTATTCACCACAGGAGTGCCCAATTACTAGGCTACAGAAGTACACTGAATGCAAATTCAGTTTTAAAGCAACAGGCCAGAACAAGTTCAAGATCTTCAAGCATGTACTGTACACTTGTTACAAAAAGGCTCTCTTTGAATATATACTCAAGTGTTATACATTGATCAAACAGCTGCTTTTTAAGGCGGACAGTGTAGTAGGTTACTACTACCAAAGTGATTTAGTTGGTAATTTTTTGATAATTGGAGCTGTTCATCAGTGATAAGATTGAGGCTGTCACTATGAATATACAATACTAAACTTAAAGGAAGCAAAAAGTACAAGAAGGAAACAATCTGAAAACACAGCAAAAGTCAAGCCTTATCTGGAAGTTTTTCCTATCACAGGCATTTTGCCACTTTCCCATATATTACTTTCTTACTATCTGAACAGTTTCAACACTTTTCCCCCTTCAGGAGGTTTTATTTGATGTCAAAGAAACAGAAGTTTTTGTACAACAGAAAACAACTTCAAAGGTTAGAATACTACTTTATGCTTATCAGTTATAATTGTCATGACTCTATTTAAATATTCTGTGGCCTTCTCAAAAAGTATTTATATAATGTGATTCTCTGCATTTATCTTCTTTACACATACCTAACAATGCTTTTTTTTAATGTGGGACAGGGACTGTTTCACTGTAGGGCTCTAAACCTTTCTGTAGATCTAAACTATCTTATGAATTCTGTCTACTTTTAAGACTGCTAGGGTGTCAAATGTGCTGTGAGGCATGTTTGCGGCACTTGGAGAGTAAGTAGCACTGGCGTAGAGGCTTGTGCCGCTCCTCCAGTGCTGTTGAACAGTGCAGTGCTGCAGCAGGGAGGTAGGTCCCTGCTGGGTGGTGGGCGGAACAGGGGTGTTCCAGGAGGGGGAACTAGAGGATTGGGAAGGGGGGGATCAGTGGAAGAGGCCTGTGCCGATTATCCTATCCCCTTCCGGGGCCTATTGGGCCTTACACAGGCCTCTTGATTGCCTGTGTGCATTCGAGGATACCCATCAGGGTGGCTGGCGTGTTACTTGGGGTAAAGGGACAAATGTTCCTTTACTCAGAGGCTGCCAGCTGCACCAGGGCAGGCGTAATCCTGCACAGAATGTGGCGGGAACCTTTTATATGCCACCATGTTCTGCTAGAGAGGATTGGGCTGCCTGTGATGGTATCAGGGTACATACACACATACTTAGCAAAGTAGCACACATTATAAAACAGTTCTGTTTGTGTCTTACGAATTAACTTGGTTGTTGTCAGGTTCTGTTTCGTTACCCTTATACAGACATCTCCTCTGTGGGACGGCGTCTGGACAGCAACCATCTCTTTGCCTTCTGTAGTGTGTAAGTTTTTAACAAATGTATACATTTGGAAACATTACACCAGGATTGTATTATACTTGCCCCCACTCTGTTAGAGCAATAAGTCATTAGAGATGTGTGGCAGCAGTATAGGGGCAATTTTAAGATTAAGTTGGATTCTCAGTTGTCTTGCATTCTGAGCCCATGCACAAGACCATTTTAGTGCAAATCCTACCCACATGGTAAGATGATACAGAGAAGAGCTCACAATGGACTAGTGTAGTTACCTCGAGGTGTTCAAAGATATTGATAGCATCCCAAACTTGTGTATAAGCTAGTAGTCTCCATCTGGGTAATGGGAAACCTAATGCTGGGATAAAAAGGTCTAACACCTGAAGTCTTTTATATCATTAGTTTAAATGTTTAAACAGTCTACTAGTTGGCTATATAGTGTTGACATCAGTACTTCATTATACAGAGCTTCTCCAGAACACAGCACCTTTGATTGTCTTGTGTTTGAATCCAATTCTGAAGAGGAAAGTGAGGAAATCATCAAGAGAATTGGTAAGGATGTGCTTAATATTAAGTGTGTGCTTTGCATGCAATCCTTACAACTATCCTGTAAGGAAAGGACTGTAATTCAGTGGTAGGGTATCTTGTTTTGTATGGAAAAGGTCACAGGTTCAGTCCCTGGAATCTCTAGGTAGAGCTGGAAAGACCTTTGCCCAACACACTGGAGAGCTAGTGCCTGTCAATGCAGGCAACACAGAGCCAGATGGACCAATAGTCCAATTCAGAAGGCACTTTCCTATGCAAGATCTCAGTGTTGTGCAGGCTAAGATGGAGTGGCTTGCCTAAGGCCACAGAGCCAAATTGACAGTGGAAATGAGTCCTAAACTAAGTCCCAATTGATAAGCACTGTCACTGTAGTGACTGAGTTAACAACGTATGCGAGACACGGAAGAATTTCAAAGCTGGGTTCATCGCTGCCCTTATGGGAGATTTAGGATAGATTACGCCAACAGGTAAATATTCCAAATGCTACCAAAGTATGCTCAGACAGTATGCAAGTGCTATTCATGATGCAACCAGTATGAAGCTAATACATGGACAGAGTAAATGAGTTTCTACATTGAAACATCAGATGCAATCATGTGTAATTGTTCCTTTAGCTGCTGGATTTAAACACACGGAATGGTTTGTCTGATGGAGATGTGATGCTGCTGGACTTCTACCAATGACCTACATTTACACAGTGACCCAGAAGGACCTAGTTTCTGTTGCCAATAGCATGGCAAGCCTGCTCTTGGATTAAAGATGACGCTTGGAGAGTACCTCCCCAGTGGAAGCATTGTTGTTAATACATCTTCTAGAACAGACCCTCTTGAATTCAACCACCTTTTTCATGTTTACACTGGCACTTTTAAAATTAGTTTGGAATAAAATCAAGCTGAATGAACTGTACAGTGTTTGTATTTAATTGAGCAATATGTATGCTGAAGACTTGTGAAATTTAAGAACACTGGAGTCAGTTCAAGACAAGCCTAAAAAGAGGGACAAAGTACTTGAAGAAGCCTATTTGTAAAAGGCAGCAAGCCTACATGATTAAGCTTAAGATTTACTGCCAGTACAATCTACTGAAGCTCAGAAACTGACATTATTCCAGAAGCTGCAATATTGTCGAGTAGTTCCATGGTTTTATAGACCTCAGGCAATTCACTACCGTTTCCAGGTTACAGCTACTGCTGAAATTTGGGCCATATACAAAGTAAGAGTAAGCTTCACTTGATTTGAGCAGTGGCACTATAAAGTTAATAGCAATGCTACTTTTTCCACAACAATGACAAGACTCCTTGTGTGAATGTAAAACATTTAATTTAAAAATGTTGACACTACAATATATAAAATAGCTATTATAAATGCACATAGTGTATTCTATAGCTGCCAGGTTTACGTTTTTAGGAAACTGTAAGTTACACTGTGGTTAAGACTTGTCGTTTCACCCTTCTGAAAGTCCACATTCTATCACAGTGATGTATGGTCAGACTTAACAGCCCCAATTGTTAAACACTTGGATCAAGTTATAACCAGTTTTATTGCAAAAGGACCCTGTACACATTTATATCAATTCTAGTACCTTACAATTTTAGCTACCCAACAAGTCATTAACATACAGAAACATGCATGAAAAGCAAGAAAGATCACCCATCCCTTCTGCATATTAGCAACTTGTCACTGCCGAGCAACAAGGCTCACATCACTGAGTTTTATGTGAACAGTCACTTTTAGCATTCATCCTGAGTGAAAGATGGAATGACTTAAGTACAAATGTAACATATTATAAACAATTTCATACAAAAAAAAAATCACAAATTGAAACCAAAGTATTTTACAGAATTTACTACAAAACACCATAAAAACTGCCTCCTAAGCCCTCTCCCCCCGTATCCTACGAGCCAACTGGATGTCTTTGGGCATGATGGTGACTCTCTTGGCATGGATGGCACACAGGTTTGTGTCTTCAAAGAGACCCACCAGATATGCTTCACTAGCCTCCTATTTTAAGACAAGACAAAGATAGGGACTGTTAGAGGCCACGAACCAAGTGACATTTGTAATCTCCCCCAATGTTTAGTGTATATGCATTTAAGAGTAGCTTTTTAAAATAACCATACCTGCAGTGCACCAATAGCTGCACTCTGGAACCTCAAGTCTGTTTTGAAGTCTTGGGCAATCTCTCTTACCAGCCTCTGAAATGGAAGCTTGCGAATCAGAAGTTCTGTAGACTTTTGGTAACGACGAATCTCACGCAAGGCAACAGTACCAGGCCTAAAAAGGAATTAAAGAGAAACATTTATTCACATGAGGTCATAAATACACAACAGCCCAACAATTTTGGGTACCATCTAGGTACCAGTCTATTTCCAAATAAATATTCCTAAAACAGCTTCAGGATTAGAGATCAACTGGCTTTAAGCTAATGGACATCAGCATAACCCAGTGCCGCCATCCTTTTTACTAACATGGCTGACCTAGAATAGAGTGTGCTAGTTTTAAGACACCCACATCCTGCCTTTTTTTTTTTACCTGTAGCGATGAGGTTTCTTGACTCCACCAGTAGAGGGAGCACTCTTCCTAGCAGCTTTGGTAGCCAGCTGTTTACGTGGAGCTTTACCACCAGTGGATTTACGGGCAGTCTGCTTGGTACGGGCCATCTCCCCTTACTTTTCTAGAAGGAAAAAAAAGAATGCATCAACGTAACTGCCTTGACTAAAACTCCACCGCGTAGAAAGCTTTTCCATTGTAATTTCAAGCTAATAGTCAAGTACTAGTCGACCTTCTCCTGAAGCCTTTGGGAAGAACCAAAGAGAAAGATGATCAGCAGCAGATGTCAGCAGGCTGCCCCCTCCCCACGGGATAGGCAAGCAGCCAAGGACATCCCCCGCGAGACGAAAGAGAGGAGACACGCCGTCTCCCGCCCACGCGCAATAGAAGAACCGCGGTTACGTCTTCTGTCTTCTCTCCCCCTTCGTAATAAGTCGCTCCGGATACAGACATCGGATTCTTCCCCCCCCCCCCCGGAACAGCCAGAACAAAGGGGCCTTTATCCTTCCTCTTTCCCCACACCCACGAAACGCTCCCCAAACGGCAAGGGGACGTGTGTAAGCCTCGCTCTCACCCGTCATGATACCCTCCCCACCTCAAATAGTGACTCACCACTTTCAGAAAGAGATCCTTTAAAAACACTTCCGCGCTAAGCAGCGAGGCTCTACGTTATAGTCCTCGTCCAACGAACCCGTAACTGTCCCCTCCCCGGCGCCGGGACATTGTATTTATAGAGGGAGGGGGCCCACAACGTCATGACCTCACAATACAGAGACACAGCGCGCAGAACCATTGGCGTCTACCTCCGCCGGCGCCGTGACGTTAACTGACACAAAGACCGTTTTCCCGGTTCTCGGAAATGATTGGATGAAAGCTCGACAGCCGATTGGTTGTTAAAGTAGCACACGGATTGGCTACCGTGAGTCAGAGTAGACCAATTAGAATTGTAACCGAGATAGTGGATCTGATTGGTTGAGAAAAAACATAGTTTGGATCCTACTTTTTGTTACAAAGCTCCACAATGGAAAGTCAATGGGAAAGAAAAGCAGTCTGTTTTGAGTGTCCCAGACTCAATAGGGAGGGCAACTGGGGGAAACAGAGCTGTACAGATGCTTATAGAGGGGAGGGGTACCATGGGTAGTAAGGTTGTAGTGGTATCTCACATTCATCTGCCTCTCCTGCAACACCTCAAGTGTTATATTTACAAATTTGCTTAATATTTTTCAATATGTATAGATAGTCACTAAACAATGTACACAAATTACTGCTTGAAATGTCAGTTTCCAAATCTTTCACATAATAGTAAACACTATAAGTGCTGGATAAGATAAAATACACTGAGTTTTTTCCTTATTCGTATGCCATATAGAAGACACTTTTAAGAAGGTAAATATAAATATTTTACTAGAAAAATGTCAATTCCAAATATTATTGCATATCATGCATGAAAGTGTTGGTAGATTTTCATATACACTTTCATACTTGAAATGCAATCCAAATTAAAGTTGAAAAATTCTAATTCCAATAAAGCACAGGGTACTTTATCATCTAAAATAACGTACTCAAAATAAATTGGATCAAAGAACAGATACATATTTTATTGAATAAAACTACATTTCTGGAACTTAAATGTGATTAGGAAGTAAGTGCAAGTTTGACAAGTTCGTCAGTATTCAGGGTGTTTTGCAAAGAACCACATAAGCAAATACAATCAAAATTAAACAGATTGTGTTGATAGGCTTGAAACTAGGTACGTATATCTAGCAAGCTCATATGTTTTATTGACTTAGGCATTTCTGTTGAAGTGAAGCTACGCATCTGTTTAAGAATCACTATTTTACATATGGTTTCATCCTGTGTTTTAAAAATTATTATTTGTACAATCAAGTGTAACTGAAGCTATAGTCAATGAGACATACAGGTGGGCCCCCATATCCGCTGGGGATATGTTCCAGGCCCTTCCGTGGATACTTGAAACCGTGGATAAGAGCGAACACCCCCTCCATGGTTTCCTGAGGATCCCCCCTCTGCCTCCCCTGCAGGCAGGCATGCTTGCCCCCCCCCCAGTTCTTATTTCTCTTTCAGCAAGCTTTGTTTCTTCCTTAAAACAAACAGAGAAGCAGCCTCCATCGCAGGCAAGTAGAACGAGACTAAGTCCTAGAGAGGCTCTGCAAGGTTTCTGTTAACCTTGCAGAACCTCTCTAGTACTTAGTCTTTCTTTGTTGTTGTTCAGTCGTTAAGTCGTGTCCGACCCTTCGTGATCCCATGAACCATATCCCGCCAGGCCTTCCTGTCCTCCACTATCTTCCTGAGTTCGCTCATTTTCATGTTCGTTGCATCGGTGATGCTGTCTAACCATCTCATCCTTTGCCTTCCCCTTCTCCTTTTGCCTTCAATCTTTCCCAGCATCAGAGTCTTCTCCAGAGACTCCTCTCTTCGCATTAGGTGGCCAAAATATTTGAGCTTCAGCCTCAGTACCTGTCCTTCCAGGGAACAGTCAGGGTTGATTTCATTTAGGATTGACTGATTTGATCTCCTAGCAGTCCAAGGGACTCTCAGGAGTCTTCTCCAGCACCACAGTTCAAAAGCATTTATTCTTCGGCGCTCAGCCTTCCTTATGGTCCAACTCTCGCAACCATACATTGCTACTGGGAACACCATCGCCCTGACTATGCGAACTTTTGTTGGCATGGTGATATCTCTGCTTTTTATTATGCTGTCTAAGTTTGCCATAGCTTTCCTTCCAAGGAGTAAGCGTCTTTTAATTTCATGGCTGCTGTCTCCGTCTGCAGTGATCTTGGAGCCCAGAAAAGTAAAATCTGTTACTGCTTCCATTTCTGCCCCTTCTATTTGCCAGGAATTGATGGGCCCAGATGCCATGATCTTAGTTTTATTAATGTTGAGTTTCAAGCCAACTTTTGCACTCTCCTCTTTCACCCTCATCAAGAGACTCTTTAGTTCTTCTTCACTTTCTGCTATTAGGGTGGTATCGTCTGCATATCTGAGGTTGTTGATATTTCTCCCGGCAATCTTGATTCCGGCTTGCGATTCATTCAGCCCTGCATTTCTCATAATGTACTCTGCATATAAGTTAAATAGGCAGGGTGACAATATACAGCCTTGCAGTACTCCCTTCCCAATTTTGAACCAGTCGGTTGTTCCATGGCCGGTCCGAACTGTTGCTTCTTGACCCACATACAGGTTTCTCAGGAGACAGGTAAGGTGGTCTGGTACCCCCATCTCTTTAAGAATTTGCCAGAGTTTGTTGTGATCCACACAATCAAAGGCTTTTGCGTAGTCAATGAAGCAGAAGTAGGTGGTTTTTTGGAACTCTCGGGCTTTCTCCATGATCCAGCGCATGTTGGCAATTTGATCTCTAGTTCCTCTGCCTCTTCGAAACCCAGCTTGTACGTCCGGTAGTTCTCGGTCCACGTACTGCTGAAGCCTAGCTTGTAGGATTTTGAGCATAACCTTGCTAGCATGTGAAATGAGTGCAATTGTGCGATAGTTTGAGCACTCTTTGGCACTGCCCTTCTTTGGAATTGGAACGTAAACTGACCTTTTCCAATCCTTTGGCCACTGCTGAGTTTTCCAAATTTGTTGGCATATTGAGTGCAGCACTTTCACAGCATCATCATTTAGGATTTTAAGTAGCTCAGCTGGGATATCATCATATCCGCTAGCTTTGTTGTTAGTGATGCTACCTAAGGCCCACTTGACTTCACTCTCTAGGATGTCCGGCTCTGGGTCAGTGACCACACCAGCGTGGTCATCAGGAACATTAAGATCTTTCTTGTATAGTTCTTCTGTGTATTCTTGCCATCTCTTCTTAATCTCTTCTGCTTCTGTTAGGTCTCTGCCTTTTTTGTCCTTTATCATGCCCATCTTTGCACAAAACGTTCCCTTGATATCTCCAATTTTCTTGAAGAGATCTCTAGTCCTCCCCATTCTGTTGTTTTCCTCGATTTCCTTGCATTGTTCATTTAAGAAGGCCTTCTTATCTCTCCTTGCTATTCTCTGGAAATCTGCATTCAGTTGTTTATATCTTTCCCTTTCACCTTTGCTTTTTGCATTCCTTCTTTCCACAGCTATTTGTAAAGCCTCATCTGACAGCCACTTTGCTTTCTTGCATTTCTTTTTCTTTGGGATGGTTTTCGTTGCTGCCTCCTGTACAATGTTACGAACTTCCGTCCATAGTTCTTCAGGCACTCTGTCTACCAGGTCTAATGCCCTAAATCTATTCTTCACCTCCACTGTATACTCATAAGGGATATGGTTTAGGTCATATCTGACTGGTCTAGTGGTGTTCCCTACATTCTTCAGTTTAAGCCTGAATTTTGCAATAAGAAGCTCATGATCTGAGCCACAGTCAGCTCCAGGTCTTGTTTTTACTGACTGTATAGAGCTTCTCCATCTTTGGCTGCAAAGCACATAATCTATCTGGTTTCGGTATTGACCATCTGGTGATGTCCATGTGTAGAGTCGCCTCTTGTGTTGTTGGAAAAGAGTGTTTGCTATGACCAGCGTGTTCTCTTGACAGAACTCTGTTAGCCTTTGCCCTGCTTCATTTTGCGCTCCAAGGCCAAACTTGCCTGTTGTTCCGTTTATTTCTTGATTTCCTATTTTAGCATTCCAGTCTCCTATGATGTAAAGGACATCTTTTTTGGGTGCTAGTTCTAGAAGGTGTTGTAGGTCTTCATAGAACCGGTCAACTTCATCTTCTTCGGCATCAGTGGTTGGGGCATACACTTGGATTACTGTAATGTTGAATGGTTTGCCTTGGATTCGAACTGAAATCATTCTGTCGTTTTTGAGGTTGCACCCCAGTACTGCCTTTCCCACTCTTTTATTGACTATGAGGGCTACTCCATTTCTTCTAAGGGATTCATGCCCACAGTAGTAGATATGATGGTCACCTGACTTAAATTCGCCCATGCCCGTCCATTTTAGTTCGCCGATTCCCAAGATGTCAATGTTCAATCTTATCATCTCATTTTTGACCACATCCAGCTTGCCTTGATTCATAGACCTCACATTCCATGTTCCTAAGCAGTATTGCTCCTTGCAGCATTGGATTTTCCTTTCAACCTCAGACACATCCACAGTTGGACGTCCTATTGGCTTTGGCCCAACCGCTTCACTCTTTCTGGGTCTACTTGGAATAGTCCTCCGCTCTTCCTCAGTAGCATATTGGACACCTTCCGACCTTCCGACCTGAGGGGCTCATCTTCTGGCGTCATATCTTTTAGCCTTTTGGTACTGTTCATGGGATTTTCTTGGCAAGGTTACTGGAGTGGGTTGCCATTTCCTTCTCCAGTGGATCACTTTTAGTCAGAACTCTCTGCTACGACCTGTCCGTCTTGGGTGTCCCTGCACGGCATAGCTCATGGCTTCATTGAGTTACGCAAGCCCCTTTGCCACGACAAGGCAATGATCCATGAAGGAGAAAGACTTGATGAATCCATTGATCCATGAAGGAGATCCATGAAGGAGAAAGACTTAGTCTTTCTACTTGCCTGTAATAAGCAGCCAGAGGCTGCTTCTCCTGTTTCTTTAAGGAAGAAACGAACCTTACTGGGAAAAAAGTAAAAGCCTGGGGGGGTCCCCACGATCCGTGGATAACTGAAACCGTGGATAGCGAATCAGTGGATATGGGGGATAGTGAATCAGTGGATATGGGGGCCCACCTGTATTCTGTATACCATACCTAGGCTGCAATCCTTTCCACACTTACCTGGGAGTAAGCCCCATTGACTATAATGGGACTTACTTCTGCATAGACATGCATAGGATTGGGCTCTCAGGCTTGCAATTCTATACACATTTACCTGGGAGTCAATCATGTTGAACTCAATGGGGCTTACTTCAGAGACTAGAGTAGCCATGCATTGGATTGCACTCCAAGTCCAATTCCCATTGGATCACAGGATGTTAATTATTATGGTATGTTGACTAGCAGCACAATCCTATGCATGTCTACTCAGACGTAAACTCCTCTGCATACAATGGGACCAACTTCCAAGCAAGTATGTATAGGATTGCAGCCAAAGGTAACTAATATATTATATATGGATTGAAGTAAAACCAGAATATATCAAATTTCTAAGCAGGCAAAAATAGATGTGACCAAATGCTGTTAATTTTAAGCAATATTTTTTTAAAGCATCACCATATATAGTCAATAGATGTACTCTTAATTTAGAAAACAGAAGCTTTGCAAAAGATACTCTAGCTCTGCAATGCTCTTATTTTTTGAAATATTGGTATATGGTCACCCAAAATGCTACTGAATACTGATTTACAATCTAAGACTATTCCTTGTTCTTCAGGACACATTTTGAATTTTCCCTCTTTCCCTTGCCATGGTATATTTACAGCGCAATCCTCCCTAACTTTAGAGCGGCAGAGCACACACTCCGCTGCTCTAAAGCGCTGCAAACTTGCCGTAAAGCACATTTGTGATGACTTGGGTGTAAGCGGCACCAGCGTGGAGGCTGATACAGCTCACATCCCCGGTGGCCCGGACATGCGCTGGATGACCCACGTCCTAGGCCGCTCGGCGCAGAGGCAGGGATGGGTGGGGTGGACCGGCAAGGGAGGGGTGCCATTGGCCGGCCTGGGCTGGGAGAGGGCGGAGATTTCAACGGCACGCTCTGACGATATCCTACACTGGCATCGTTAGAGGGGGAAGAGGGGGTGTCGAGCTCTGGAGGGGGTGCACTGCCACCGTGCCACTGCCGAATTTCAGCAGCACCGCAGCGCGAAAGCACTCCCCCCTTCCCTGGCTCTGTATGTCTCCAAAAAGGTGGTGAAAATGCCGGGGGGTGCTTTTTTGCTACCACCGAAATTCGGTGGTGCAGCAGCGGTGACATCACACCCCGGGGCGGGGCTTGCGGTGTCACATGGGTTGCATTGTCAGCCCCCCCCACAAGGGCGTAGCTACACCTCTGATCCTATGCCCCTTCCCAGACCGGGGCACCCTGGGGCAGCCCAGGAACGGGATAGGATACAGTAGCTGGCCCTTATAGGCCGGTCATGTATCCTTACACAGGATTGCGCTGTTAGGCAATTAGCCTACAGTTAGACTGAAACAAAGACACTAGACACATAAAGTCAATGAGAGGTTACAGCAGAAGGTCAGGGCTCCAAGTGTCAACGCAAGGGAAACCCAGTTCCTGCTTCAGGGTCCTTGTACCAAAACAGCAGTCTCCATCATCATGGCTACTTCAATGCAAAGGAAGTGGCCACACTGCAAAGAACATCATGCTGGGGGAGGAGGCATCAGCCTGTTCTTTGTGTCTCACTAGGCCACTTGTGCTGGCCCTTGGCTCCCAATTTCATAAGCATAGCTTTGCTCTGCTTAGGAGTTGTAGCAACAGGATTTTCCCCTTGCTTAAAAGGCAAGTACCAATTGCTTCACACAATGCAATGATGGCTGTTGTGCTCAAACCTCTGTTTGCCCCACAAGTACAAGAGAGGGACAGGATTAACCTGTACCTCTGGCAGTAACCTGTTCCAAACAGGATAACAACAACAGACCATACCATTTCCACTATTCACTTCTAGCCTCCTGTAGTTAAGGTTTAGGCACAATGATACATTGCTGTAATAAACTATCTCTTGAGAAGTAGTAGGCAAGAACGTACCTGAAATATTACCATAAGGATGATATATTACACATGCCTGCACACACAAACCAATAGCAAGCCAATGCCTATGCATGTTCCCAAAGTTCTACCGTATGTGATTTATTTCCAGAAACACTGTGCTTAAGAACAGAGGGCAAGACAGGCAGAGCACCTAGTAGTTAGCAACTGGTTCTCTCCCCTCTTGGCAGCACCCCTTCCTGCCTGCAGGGGCGGGAAGGGCCCAAAGACCTCTTAACAGATCAAGTACTAGTTAAAGCTAAGGCATCTAGAGCCAGAGGAAAAAGGCTCAAACCTGATAAAGGAGGGGTGGAAGCAAAGGGTAGTTCTTGAAAAGGAGCAGGTGAAAAAATGATTAGAGGTGGAGAGAAGAATGGTAGTAAGACCTGGACACAAATTTCAACTCAGCCATGAAGCTCATTAGTGACTTTTCACCAGTCATTATTTCTCAGTCTAATTTACTTCTCAATGTTGTTGCGAGGATAAAATGGGGAGGGAAACCACATATATTACCCTGTTCTAGGGAAGAAGAGCAGGATAAAAGCACACTTAGTTATTTGCATTTATGCATTTTATACACAAGGATACCACTATACACATACACAAATGCCAGTATGCATACTGTTACTTTCTCTTTCTTTCACAAAACGCACACATTCTCTTCCACACGAATTCTCTTCCACATGAAGAGCCTTCTAGTTCCATCAGCACCAACTTTCATGGGAACTATGAAGGAGAAAGTCCAACCAGAAAGCTGGTAATGGAAATAAAAAGGGGCAGAATCCAATGACTACAGTTTAATTGGCTCTGGATTACACTTTACACTCTGATTGTAAACACACTACAAGCATATGCTTAGGATCAGAATATTATAGTGCAATGTACAATTTCACTGTACATTTCAATTTCATCAATTTCATTTACATCAGTCCTGTAGTCATCCCATTTCCTTCAAGTAAAAGTGATCCGGAGTAAGTTGTGAAATGCAGGAATACTAATTAATCTAAAATATATTGGCTCAAAAAGGCATTTAGACAAGGCATCTTGAAAGGTGATCCACAATCCACACAGAATGAAATCTGCATTTCAATTAGTTTGTAGCTTGCCTTCAATAGAGATGAGATCTGAGTAAAAATGCTCCACTGTAAACAGATAGGACTTTTAAATGTACTAAAGGTTGTTGGAGTTTAAACAAATTATAACCAAAAAATCTGCCCCAACCCCACCCCTTCCAAAGAAAATATTCTAGGACAGATCTTGCTCAGAGTTTACAATCAGTCCAGTTTTCACATTTACTTGGAAAGAAGTCCCATTGATCCAATGGGGTTTACACAGACATTTCCTGAATTTTTATAATCTGTTACAGTCTCTGATGCTTTGTTGTTTATGTTTGTTTTGTTTGCTATTCTCATTTTTTATGTTTTGTATCAGCTTGTTTTCATCACATTGTAACCTGCTTTGAGCTCCTAGTGTGAGAAGGTTAGGGTAATTTTTAAAAAATGAAATTATAAACACTTGCAATATAATTTTCCACAGATTAAAGCTGCTACATTCATACCTATCAGTAAGCCCTAATGAATATGAGCTGCATAAAAACCAGCATGATATTGCTGAATAAAGAGATACTGTAACATAATACATATACTTTGACTCATCTCTTTTCTTAGCTGTACTTATAATTATAAAGCAGTTTGTATATTAAAAATTGCTAAGTTAAAATAATATTAGGGGTACCCATGAATTCTATTAATAACATGCCCAGTGACTATGCCAAAGATGTAACCATTTTGCAGATATGTGACGTAGTTTATGGCAAGCTGAGTTGCCATAATTATACCGTACTCAGATATCTCACAGCAGCAGACAGTAACTCATTATGTTGCAATAACAAACAGAAAAACATAATTATTATTCGAATAGGATGCGGACTAACCAACCGTCCCCAGTACCCCCAACTTCCTTTTTGTACAGGCGTTGGAGTTCTCCACAGGAATCAGCTGGCCATCCATAGCTGATTCCTGCAAACCTAGACAGTTATACAATATAGATAGCCTCGCTCTAACCATTTTTACACGCAACCGCGCTGGTTTGAAATATGCAAGACACTTGCACAGTAAATACTGTACTCTTGTTTGTACCGTTGGATGGTAATCCACAAAGGACTTCCTGTGGACTACAATTCCTAAAAGCCCCCGCGGTGTTGCACAATCCGGGACAGCAAGCGCAGGACACCCGTGGGAGTTGTAGTTTTGCGGGGCGGAAACCAAGTAGAAGAGAAGGGGGGCTTTCCGCCATCACCGGGACTACAAGCCCCAGCATGCTTTGGGTAACCCGGGGCGGTAATGGCGGCGGCAGCGCCTGCGCATTGCGGTCTCCGTGCGGACCGCGCAGAGTGAATAATAAAGCTCTACTCCTCGGTGGTAGCGGGCAGCGGAGGAGCATGTCGAAGAGCTCGGTACCGACCGGGCCTTCCGCGACCGGGCCAGTGGCGCCCGCCAGCGCGCTTCAGGCGCAGCCCGAGAAGCCGCAGCACTACACGTACGTAGCGAGAACACCCGCGGCCGCCATTTACTGCTCCTACCATCGCCGCCGCCGCCGCACCCCTCCGCCCGCCCGCGCGCCACACACGCCTGACGTCAGCGGGCAGCGTGCGGTACGCGCGCACGGAGTCGAACCGCCCGCCCGGAACCGGCTGAAACCGGTCGTGGCCGGCCTGGGCCGGTGAAATTCCGCCTGAGTGGGAGGGGGCGGGGCAGGAGCTGACACCCCCATCGCGGTTCTTCGCTCCCGCGCGCGCGCAAAAATAACCCTACATCTTTTTTCCCCTATATATATATGTCATATATGTGTGTGTACAGTATGCGTATATTATATATATGTACACCCCACAGTCTGAGGCGCTAGTGCCCATGATGCGCTGCGGCTTGCGCACCCCCTGGCTCATGTGCCGCCGCGCTGGCCTTATTGGGGGTGGGGGGCGCTAGTATCAATCCTCCTCAGATTCATTTTTGTTGTACTTTATTATCAACCTCTCTCATCATCACCTTTCCATCTTTCTTCCGTTTACTATGGTAACGCATTGCCTCATGTCAGAAAGTAGGATGATCTAGTCAAGTGTTCATAAATAAGATACATGATTTTCTCACGTTTTTATGTTCAAATATTTGTAAAGTGTGGCCCTTATTGTTGTGCTGAAAACAATAAGGGCCTCCATTACTTTAGTTCTGTTATAAACAGTCCTTTCCGGAATAAAGGAGGGTCCCTTAAAGCAAAAGGGCATCTGAGTAGTCCTATCAAAGGGCTATGCCAAAGCCACTGTGACATTCCTTGCTGTTCTCTCTAATGGCTGCCATTATGGCTAATGTGTGTTTCTTTTCTGGGGTGCCCAATTAATATTTGAGAAATAATGAGTGCTCTGGTGCATGTTGTTTTGTTTTTGTTTTAACAGTTTGTCTGTGAAACTGTGGTGATATTAAATAAACTATGTCAAGCACCAAAGAAATGTCAAAGAAAATATGCAATAACATGGTGCACAGTTTGGATAACTGATACCTATAAAAGAGAGAGAAAAAATAAACATATTATCAATGATAATGCAACAATACAGTACTTTATATTGTTAAGAAATACCACAAATAAAGGGACACTTTGTCTTCTGAAATAAGTAGTTCTGTGAAGTTTGTATGAGAAAAGTATTGTTTCAGTTCTGTTCATAAACCCTGCTAAATAATTTTCTTATGACCTAATTCTATGAACAGCTGGCCCAGCAAACATAAGTATTTAGGATGTGGCAGTGAGGTCTGTGCCACTGCAACACCACAACCTGTAGCATTGCACTGCTGGTGCAAATTAGTAAGCAATATTGGTCAGGAACCACTGTTCAGCAACCATTTCCATATGTCTTTAGCAGTATTGTGTGAAATTGTTGCATGGCAGAGAATTGACCAGAGGTGGAATGCGTCTGGGTTGGGATTGGAAAAAAGACTCTCTTGTAGGTTTTTTAAAAGTATGCTGTCTACCAGCAGTGTTGTGAGTTGTCTAGCTCAGGAGAGGTAATATGCATGTTGTAAATACAGAAAATACTCCAGGGCGAGCAACTGTGGCTGCCACAGTTTTTACTTAGTTTCAATGGGATTAATAATGTTAGGGCAGACTTGCCTTATTTGCAAGGAATAGGGATGGGCTGTAGCTTGGTGGCAGACCACATGCTTTGCATCTAGAAGGTTCCCGGTCCCATGCCCAGGCATCTCCAGATAAGAATGGGAAAGACTGTCCTGGCTGAAACTCTGGAGAACCACTGTCAGACAGCGTAGATGACTGAAATGGACCAAGGGTCTGACTTGGTATAAGACAGTTCACATGTTCAGAAGATGGTACTGTAACTTTTCCCGGCATATCTGCTTTATGCCACTGTAGTTTTGCACGTTTGTTGGGATTTGCCCAGCTGGTCATCTGACATTGAGTTGGTTTACATTGGGACCTATTATGTATGTTGCATGTCCTATTGTGTCTTACTACTGTATGTCACAGAGATGATAGATATGCAGTTTCTGAAGAATTGTGGACCAGTAATTCCAGCTGGTTAAAAACTATAATACAGTAGGCCCTCCTTATCTGCAGATTAGACTACCTACAGATGGCCATCCTCGGAGGAGGGATCCCACTGGGAGTGGGGGGGGGCGGCGCAACAGTACCTTAATTAACAGCCACGCGGGCCTGCAGCCAGCTTCTTGTCTCTTGCGCCACTTTATCTTGTAAAACGCCCGTAAAAAGGGAAAAACCCGTGACCGGAAGCAACTTCCAGTTATGCACGCAACCAGAAGTGGCTTCCGATCTCGTTTTTTTCCCCTTTTTACAGGCGTTTTACAAGATAAAAAAAGCGGCGCAAGAGACAAGAAGCCGGCGGCAGGCCTGCGTGGCTGTTTATTAAGGTGCTGTGGCGCTGCCCCAACTCCCCATCACGGTCTTGAGCATCCGTGGATTTTCACATCCACAGGGGTTCTGAGAACAGAACCCCCGCGGATACGAAGGGCCCACTGTACTTTGTATGCTATTATATTTCTTTTGTTTGTGCCTTGAGGGTACCTTGTGTTTATTTTCAAGTTACTGTACAATCTTCAGCTGTAGGCTTTAAAATCTGTTTCTTGTAAAAAAAAAAAAATTCAGCTCAGACAAATCTTGCAGGCAGATTTTACAAATTAGTGCTGTAAGAAATGTGAAACACATTTGTATTCCCAAGATTGTAGGAGTTGTTGACATTTGCTTGCATTTTTGCAAGGCGAGAGGATATGTCTCCTTGTTTTCCTGATTTCTGTCAGGGCAGTATTGCTGGAACCTGTCCTTTATTCTCCCCCTATGGAAATGTTGCAGAAGCGTGCCCTGTGTGTTGAAGTTCTTTGTAAGTTATGTCTGCGTGTGTGAAGAATGTCTTGCTGGAATGTTTTTTACATGCATAATTACCTACTTTAAAAATGTTCATATCACTAGAGTGTGTCATGACACCAACCACTGAGAATCAGCAGGTATATCACATATTTTGCTGTTTTAAAAGCGTGTCTACAGTTTTAAAGTGAGAACTTTGGGAACTACAATAATGATTAATGTGCAAGTTCCTTATTACTGGTAATATTGTCCCCTTGAAGAAACATTATTGTTGTTTTGTGTCTTTTCCCAAACAGAAACAATGCCAACAACCACTTCCCAATTTAGGTTTGTGACACTGGTGGTATTGCTTGTCAGTGTCTCAGGCTGCTTTCCTAAATACAATTACCTGGGAGTAAGCGCCATTGAACAAAATGGCACCTCCAAGTAAACATGTCTAGGATGTTGCTATAATACACTTTTATAATGTGCAGTGGGATATGTTATGATACATTTTAAGATGAATAAAGCACACAGGTATGCTGCTCTGCTTCCTGTATCTTCCTTTGGGGGCAAATGCATATTTTCTTAACTTTTTCAACGTTGAAGTTTTATGGGGATTTTAGATTTGGAATTGAAATGGATGGAGCACTTCAGCATCACATAAAGCAAAGTAAAATGGGAAGCAACCCTGAGATAGGTTGCAACTTCTTACCTTGGGCTAGGTTAAGTAGTTGGCTTGAAACGGGCAGTGGTTTTTCCCTTTTAAAAAATATAATGGAAAAGTACTGAGAAGAATAGTCGTGAAGGGGCTCCTGCTGCTGGGATATAAGGAACACTGTTTGTACATCATTTAAAAAATGTTAGTCTATTACCACCTGTATGAGGAAAATACTTGGGAAGTATTTTACCGTTAGGCTGTGGGATGGTTGAGGCATAATGCCAAAATGTGGTTTGATGTGTCATGACTAAGCCTTTAAGGACGCTTGTGATGCTTTTTCTCCTCGCACGCTGCATCCCACCCCTACCCCCAGTTTGCCATTTCATTTGAAGCAGTTTCTGCTTGGTTTGTGCTTGCCCTGCAGACTAAGACAGGAAACCAGGATCAAACCATGGCTTCTCATCCTAGTTTGCAGACAAGTGCAAGCCAGAATTTCCTGGTTTGGATGAAATGGCAAATTGTGATTTGTCTCAAATGAGAAAGGAAAGCAAGGAATTGTTCATTAGAGGAGGGATTGTACGAGCCAGTGGGTCTTTAAAGGTTTGTTCGCATATCACCAAACCATGGTTTGGCATTATGTTTGTCATCTAGAAAATAATTTTGCACTTGTTCATGATGGCCAGTGCTGTGTGTACTTCGTATTTAAAAATTATATACTGTACTGTAAAATCAAAATTATATACCAAAGAAACCCTAATTCTGCGCCAAGAAAAACTGGATTTCTTATTATTTGCATAATATTTATATAGAAATATTTTGCTTAATTCATTATGCTTCTGTTAGTTGGGGAGAGGGTAAAGGAACTACAAAGGGAACTTTGCCCCCTGTCTTTAGAAAACCTGCTTGGACCCCCATTTGACTCTGAAACCTCACAAGACATGGCTCCAATGCTTTCAAACATACCTTCACATTCATAAGAACTTGAAACTTTGTTTTCATTTTTAAATTAAAGTTCAGATTTTTAGGAGGCTCAATTCTGCCATAATGCCATGCTCCGTATTTCTACAGAATTCCAGCTTATTCGCAGCCTTGAATTTTGCTCCCTTCTTTTTGAGGTAGGTGCGCTGAAATATATGGGCATCACCACTTGCAATAAAGTTATAAATGAAGGCCTCATGAAGTGATTTAACCAAAACCATGGAGTGAGGATGATAGATGAAGTATGTATGGGTCCCCCTATGGGG
The DNA here is from genome assembly GCA_026170595.1 of Plestiodon gilberti rubricaudatus. Classification (NCBI taxonomy): domain Eukaryota; kingdom Metazoa; phylum Chordata; class Lepidosauria; order Squamata; family Scincidae; genus Plestiodon; species Plestiodon gilberti. The sequence goes on from JANXHW010000002.1 coordinate 157,204,470, forward strand.
GAGAAAGTCGGGATAGAAATTCAATATGTCACAGGTTGTAATAATCAGTAGCCACCAGCTCTCTCACTCATAATGTTCAGAGCAGTTACTAATTGGTGCTCAATGTAAGGGAAAGCTACTAGAAGAGGTTAATAGGGGAAATTTTGGTGGAACAGAACTATAAGAAATACCGTATTTATTGGTGTATAAGACGCACTTTTTTGTCTAAATTTGTGACCCAAAATAGTAGGGTGCGTCTTATACTCCAATACTCAAAAAAATCCCTTCCCCCCCGCCCATTTTAAAGCATTTTTGGGCTTACCGCATTTTTTCCAGAGCCGGAGAGCTCCCTTGTGCTTTCTTCCCTGACTAATCTATCCGATCTACAGCTGTTTGTCGGGTTTAATTTATGCACATGCATGAGTTGAGCTTCTCAGCAGCCAGCAGAGGGCGCTGTGCTCCTCAGTTCAGTTCAGCTGAGCTGCAGAGGGTGTGGTCTTTCCAGCTCCTCGGATGCTGAATGAATGCAGCTTGGGTAAGCTTCTGAACTGGGCCTAGTTGGGAGGCTTTGGAAACTGTGCATGGGTGGGTTGGGGAGAAAAGAGTTTAGTCTGGGGGCTTTTTGTACTTGGGGTAAATGTTTTTTACTTTGGAAACTGTGCATGGGTGGGTTGGGGAGAAAAGAGTTGAGACTGGGTTTTTTTGTACTTGGGGTAAATGTTTTTTACTTTGGAAACTGTGCATGGGTGGGTTGGGGAGAAAAGAGTTTAGTCTGGGGGCTTTTTGTACTTGGGGTAAATGTTTTTTACTTTGGAAACTGCATGGGTGGGTTGGGGGGAAAAAGAGTTGAGTCTGGGGTGTTTTTTTTTGTACATGGGATTTATGTTCTGGTGCATTTTGTTCATGTGTCTTATTGCTGTGTGTTTTAAAAGAGATCCTGGTATTTTTGTGCAATTTATGTAAATTAGCTAATTAAGCAGCCAAGCAGTAAGTGGCCAAGTGGCCCAAAAATGCTTTAAATCTTTTTTTCTTGAAACCCAGGGCCAAAAGGAAGGTGCGTCTTATACGCAGGTGCGTTTTATACGCCGATAAATATGGTAATAACGTGAGAAGCAGTGACGTTTTCATGCGACGAACAAAACCATTATGCTATAAAAACTGAAGATAAAATGCAGTTATTGGCAGGAAATGTATGTTTCATAGCGAAATTATCATGGCAGCAAGTGGGTTTATGTATGTGAAATGCTTATCATACTTGAGCGTTCATATGGATTGAGGTGGCAGTCTATTCTTGTGGGCAGATACACCAACCTAAATATTGTAGGATTTCAAATAAATCAGAATTCCAGGCAATGATTTTTTGTTTGTGCTGTTCGTTCTGTTAATGTCTATGGGGACTAAAACATAGCTTGCTTCATCCAGGGAACACACAACTATCCACATTAGTCTGTTAATAGTGCTTTCCAAACTGTGGGTCATGGCCTGATGCACGGTGGGTTGCGCAGTTGGGCCATACCATCCACCCATGCGTCCGGTTGGCTCCAAATTGGAGCCCTCTGGATGCAAATGGAGGCTGCTTCCGGCTTGCGACTGGGCCCGAGATGGCCTCCAGAGGCTTCCAGGTCACGATTTCCAGGTCACTTTCGGTTTCACGGACATGACTTCCAGTCACGTCCGGAAGCCTGCGGAGGCCTCTGGTGACTGTCCCAGGCCCGGCGTGACGCAGTGGCTTCTGAAAGTAAGTTGTGACCCAGAAGTGGGAGGACAAGGTGGTTCATGGCTGCGGTAGATTTGGGGGACAGTTGGTCTATTATATTATCTAAAAAATGAGTTGCATGTCGTTCCTCATACACACATTGCTGGGTGTGGTTTTGTTTTCACCATGTGCTAACCCAGGGGTGTCAAACATAAGGCCCACGGGCTGGAAGCTCTTTATCTGGCCCACTTAACAATTGGGCTCTCCCAGTGCTGCCCTTTCAGCAGTGCCACTTCTGCTGAGGCTCTTGGAGGGAGAGACGGAAGGAGGCCTCAACAGTCAAGGAACGCTATGGGAGAACGGGCAGACCAAGAGAGATGAGAGAGGGAGATGCTGCCGAGGCATTGGGAGGACCCAATTATCATGTGGGCCACCCTTTCAGCAGTGCCACTTCTGCCAAGGCATCACTTCACAGAGCATCTTTGACTTGCGAAGTGATGCCTCTGCAGAAGCCGCGCTGCTGAAAGGGTGGCCCATGCGGGCCCCAGTGCGGCAGGGGGCCATGCGGCTGGGGGCATGTACTTGCCTTTGGCCTCACTGCCGGGTTGCCCCCTCCGCCGCTCTTTCCATCTTCTTTGCTGTAGCTTTGGCTGTGAGTTCGGCCCTCTCGCCCGCCCAGGAGCTGTCTGGCTCCCAAAAGGGTCGGAAAGCGGTGTCTGCGCTGCCACCGAAATTCGGTGGTGGCGCACAAAAATGATGTCACGTCCCCCAGGGGTGTCTGGTGTCACGGAGGTGTCGCATCGGCAGGCCTCCGCGGGGGTGTAGGAATGTCTCTGCACCCCTGCAGTAATCTGTTGTAGATATGGTCGAGCTGATTAACATGGAGAAATCTGTTCATGAATGTGAATTGCTGTCACTGGATTGGGACAATTATATGAAAGTTTTACTGATTTCAACAGAAATTTCTCTCACCAGGGGAATAACAAGGGTGAAGCCTGAGGGGCAGCTGCTCCGATTGCAGCACTGGGGGGGAGCGCAACCCTCAGGCTCCACCACTTAATGGCTGCCCTCGTGTTCAGCTTGGAACACTCAGAGCCAAACGCAAGAGGAGCCATTCGCCTGCTGCCTTCTCACACCACTCCTTTTCCTCACGATCATGCAGAGAAGGTGCAGGCGTGTGGAGGCAGCAGGCATTCGGCAGCCCTCGCGTTCCGCTCTGAGCAGAATGCGAGGGCTGCCAATAGCGCCTGAACCCAGAAGTGACGTCGCTTCTGGGGTGCAGCAAGCGCCCATGCCGTGGGTGACACAGGAGCTTGGTACACCCCTGGCTCTCAGGTTTGGTGGTTTGGATTAGTTCAGTGTGAGTACTTCTGTTTAACTGGGTTATGAATCGCACTCACTGAGACTGCAGGCTTCAAACTAGACCCAATTAAATAAATGGGATTATTCTGGAGTAGTAATGAGATTTTTGTTGAGACAAAATTGTTTACAATCCTTCCCTGTTTTGGAGGATGGGATGGTACTTGGAATCTCTTTTAGATTTACAGAATTTTGGCTGTAGTTTTTGGAATCATTCTTCTGTATTCTGCTGGAAATTGATACAAAGGGCAAGCTTATTATGAACTGCATTTTCTTAACTGGACTAGGACTCTCAGTTCTTATTTAAAGTGTTCTGTTGGCTCTCAATCAAGAAAACTTAACTGTAAAACCTACATTTTTTCTGTATTCTCTAAACAATCAAGAACTTTATTAAAAAGATACTGGTGGCAATTGTTACATACGACTGCAAATAATATGAAGCTGTTACCTTATATTTATGTATTTAACCTTGCATCTAATCTGAAGATATTTAAAATACGTTTAAAATATGTTTGTGGCTGAATGATTTATCCTAGGAATCTGATCTTTTATTATTTACAGTACTTTAATTCTTTTAAATGAGTCGCAGCGCAATCCTGTGTAACAGCGCAATCCTATGTAACAGTAGATCCACCGGTGTAAGTGCACTTATGCCAGTGTAACTTGCCGTACGCCAACGTACACAGGATGGATACTAGCGTAACCCCCTCGGATGCCGCACACGCGCAGTTCAGACACAGGATGGACTCTAGCATACCTCCGCCGGCGCAGGGGGCATTCCGGGGGTTTGGAATGCCCCTGGAATGCCCCCTACACCCGTGGAGTTGTGCTGGCGTCTGTCCTGCGTCCAAACTGTGCATGCACGGCATGTGGAAGAAAGCACTGTTTGAGACTGAAGACATGTGAATAAGTCAATTTTATTTTGAAGTATTTCTTAATGACTGAATGATATTTTAGTTCTTTTCAGTGCAATCCTGTGTAAAGATCCGGCCAGTGGCCCAGGACCGCCCGCCGGATCCTGCTCCCACGCTGCCCGTCGACCAGGGGGCCGGAGGTCTGCTCAGGGAAGGGGACGCACAATGTCACAGGCGTTGCTACGCGCCCGCGAGGTTGGGGCAGCCCCCCCGATGCCCCCAATAAAACTGTCAAATTTTAGGTTTAGGTTTCGTTTTTCCTTTTTTCGCGTGTTTTTTACGGGGGGGGGGGGGTTAGTGGTAACGGGGCATCTGTGCGTGTGCGCTTTTACCACACTTAGCTTGTATGTAGGAAGCTTCCAGCGACGTTCTTCAGAACTTCTTTTGCCTGCGCCCGGTGCGAGCTCCATAAAGCGCCCAGCAGTGCTTTCCACAGCTCGCGCAGGCGGAGAACATCAATTGGAAACTTCGTCGTTCTGCGCAATCGACGTTCTGCGCCTGCGTGAGCTGTGGAAAGCACTGCTGGGCGCTTTACGGAGTTCGCGCCCGGCGCAAGCAGAAGAATTTCTGAAGAACGTCGCTGGAAGCTTCCTACATACAAGCTAAGTGGGGTAAAAGCACACACACACAGATGCCCCATTACCACTTAAACCCCCCGGAAAACAGTAAAAAAACTACGAAAAAAGGGAAAAAGAAACCGAAACCTAGGGAGCCCCCCTGGGGCCCTGCGCCCCCCCCGCCCCATATCAGCCAACGCCTCTGCATGTAAGTAGCTGGCAGAATTAGAGGAATCCATGTAACGCCGTAGCTGGCCCGGCGGGGGCGGAGATATCGCGGAAGCCATCCCCCTCCCGGGCTGGCTAGGCCAATGGCCCCCCTCCCTCGCCTGCCGAACCACCCCGGCGCCCTCCAGATCCTGACCTACCTCCTCTGGTGGCCGCCCGGGCGTTCTGGCGATGGACCGTGCTTTCTGCCACGTTTGCAACTGCTGCCGGAGTGCTCGCTTCGGCGCTGGGCACGCCATCTTGATTAGGCTGAAAGTCTCTGAATCAGAAAGAAATTGGATTCAGGAAGAAGTGAAAGCAAATCAAATGCATTAGAGCAGCGGTTCTCAAAGTTCTTCCCATGAGTAAGGGCAGAAGCGTCACTAGGACGCGTGTCACCCCAAAGCAGGGGGGCACGCGTCACCCCAAAGCAGGGGGGCGCGCGTCACCCTAGTGATGGTCTGACAATCGGCGCAGCCAAAGGCCGCGACGCGATTTTGAGGGTGGGACCCGACTGCACCCTGCCCCAGGTGCCCACCCGCCCCGTGTCGCCCTCTGGACGCTCCGAGGCCGGCCCGGGAGCCGGCTCGGAGCGTCCGGCCTGGCCGGCGCTCCAGGGCCTTCTGAAAGAAGGCCCATGCACTGCGTCAATACGGGTATTTTTACAATTTTCGCGCATGCACAGAGACCTTTTGAGGGCAAGGTCCTGCCCTCTTGCCCTCAAAACGGTCTGCGAATGCGCGAAAATTGTAAAAATACCCGTATTGACGTATTGGGCCTTCTTTCAGAAGGCCCTGGAGCGCCGGCGGGGCCGGAAGCTCCAAGGCCGGCTCCCGGGCCGCCCTCGGAGCGTCTGGAGGGTGACGCGCGTCACGGAGGTGACGTGCGCGGGGGTGCGCGCGTCACCCCCTGGCGGCTCGCCACGCTCCAGCGACGCCACTGAGTAGGGGGAAGCTGTAAGTCCCTTTAGGGGTGGGCTGATGGTAGCTCTCCTAGGATTGCGCCTTCTGCCAGTAATTTTTTTTTCCACTTAGGGATTACGCAGGCCCTTCTGGAATTGTGGGGCGGGGGGCTGTGGCCCCCTCTACACACACATCCCGCTCCTCAGAAGAGTTCCCAGTCATGCTTGGAAGCTACTTTCGGTTTTTGCTGAAAACCGGAAGTAGCTCCCAAACGCGATTGGAAGCTCTTCTGGGGGGCGGGGGGTGTAGAGGGGGCCACAGCATGACCCTCAGAGGGGTTTTTTGGTGGTATTATTTTCAAAATGTCTTGATTAAAATTGCAAATAGTGGTGTTATGTGTTTTTATTCAACACAAATAGTCGTGTTATATGCTTTTATTCCAGTTTTTCATTTTCATTTTTAAATAAATTTATTTGCTTTTAAAATGGACTACATGTGAACTAGATTGGTGATAGCAAATGCAGCAATTAAGCCACTGTTTGTTTGTTTTTTCAAACAAATGTCACAGATCCACCCATGTCACAGATCCACTTCCTGCTTTAGAAGCTTATCCAAAAGAGCAGATATACTGTACACTAGTGTAGGCTTCACATCAGGATAATATCAGGCATATTTTTGGCATCCTCAGTTTTCAGTTTCTCTGTTTTTTGGCCTATCTTTCCCCTGGACAGTTACAGTATGTTTCCCCCCCTCATGCCTATTGATTTGAATCTCCACAAAGTGAATCTTTACAAATATGAGCAGCAGCTTGCTCAAATATAGCAATAAAATAGAAATACTGTGCTGTAAAAAAAACAGGAAATAAGAGGCTTGCCTGCGCTTGTTCTTGCCTTCGCCACCTAGTGGTGGAATGCTGTATATGCAGCAAACCATACAGAACAGTACAGATCAGAGATAAGGAGCAGAAACAAAGCAACTGGTAGCAACAGGACAGCCTTTGGAGCTGTTGGAGAGGCTCTGCAACTGTTCCAAGTGAGATCCCTTACTTAAAAGTACCAGCAGATTACTCTGAAGTAAGAAAAAGCAGTGATATTTCGTGGAATGAAGGGTTTTTAGTATTTCGCGTTTAGAGCTAAACGTTGTTTTATATAGCGTTTTGAGTCAAAATTAGCGTTATTTAGCGTTCTGCATTGGTCACCAAAAAAACACCTCTACCCCCAGTATGTGGGAAAAAACTTTTTTCTGCGGTGGTGGGACCCCTGCATGTCGCCATGCCCCTTAAGGGGGTAGCGACTGCTTCCATTTGTCATGGTGGGTTGTGACCCACCACTTTGAGAAACACTGTGTTAGGGAATTGGAGAACCGTCTTAGTCCTAACTGTAGCAGGACTTATAAAAAGGAATTTACCCATGTCAAGTTTCACCAGAATGTGAATGAGGATGTACATTTTAATATAATCCCATTGCAAACAATGCAGTGTGGATTGGCAACATCAAACTTCTGATGTGTATTTTGGCAGGACTAGTTCCAGATATTTGTGTGCCCAGGGCAGGTGACCTGTGGTAAGTATCTCCTCTACCCCACTCTCCCATCTGTCTTCTCCTGTTGCAGCTGTTCCTCCTCATCTTCCTTGTTGTAATTGGCTGGCTCACAACTCTCCCCTTCCCTGAGGCAAAACCAACAAGGGCTTGTACGAATCATAGTTTTGAACGTCCAAACATACAGGCAAACTGTAGTTTAGAGTAGTTTTATCTCCTTTCATTTTCTATCTTTTCAGCATTTCCATTTTCAGGTGAATTTGCCTCTAGAGGTGGGAGGAATAGCCATAGCTCTGATTTGTCGATTCCATAGCTAAACTATAGTTTTCCAAACCCACTTCAAAGTATGGTTACAGATTCTGGTTTGTCAGCTGATCTCAAACCATGTCCACTGTTGTGTATTCCCTAGCAACATCTTGTGTGTGCTACCGTAAGTGCTTTATGTGAATGGAACTGCCCTTGAAGACGGCTTGGGCTGCCATTACAAGAATAATGGTCCTCAACTATTGATAGATCTTATGACACAATACTATTCTTTGCTTACGCCGGCGCAGCAGCCACTGCACCAGCGTAGGGTGTTGCAAACATGCTGTTAAAGTACATTGGCAACACCCCATGAGCAAGGTGCATCGGCAGGAAGGCCTGTGCCGCCCCGCTGCTGCAGGATCCTGCAGACCATGTGCCAGAGCAGGTAAGCTCTGCTCCGAGGGGTGCGGGGACAGGGGGGGGCAGCGATGGGGGGAACAGGGCCCATATTCTATGCCCCCTTCCAGGCCTTCTCTGCTTGCACCCAGTGATTGAGCTGGCACAGATCCAAGTAGCCTCATTGCAGCGGCTGGGGGTTTACCTGGGGTAAGGGGAAAAATGTTTTAACACTAAGCAAACCTAGGTGTAAAAAAGATCAAGGATGACAGAAGTGGACATATACAGTATGTGGAATACTTACTGCAATGTAAGAAATGTAGCATCTGAAGCATGGCCTTTGGTGATTTTTTTTTTGCAAGTACAGTATTGCTGTCTTCAAGGATGGCTATGTGCCACATAGTCATTTCTGCAGCAAGGAAGAGATTATTCCAGTTACTTTTGTTGAAAAGCAATATATAAATGTTCTTAATAATTCTTATGGCTGCCTCCTGCTCTACTTGCCTCTGCATCTTTCTTCTTCAACCTGCATGTCTTTAGAAGGGCAAGAGCTGGGCTGTTGCACACTATACCTTTCTGCTGCCCCAGCCAGCTTCACTTCCAATGTAGTCAGACAAGGTGGAGCAGTGCAACACGGTCTCCTTGGTGGCTGCAGTGCTCACAGGAATGTAGAATGATCTACAAGGCTAAGTACCACCTGCCACATTGTGAAGTACCACCTGTGATACGTGTTGCACTGTCTGAAAAGCACTGATCTGGAGCATAGGGCATGTGTCTGTAAAGTTTGGCTAGAAGCAAATCCAGTATATGCAGTTCAAAAATGATTGAACTTGTAACAAGGCCCCATTGTTACTAAGAAGTTCTTTTCTTGAATTACCATCCTCTCCTCTTTAATTAGTCCAGCAGCAGGAGCTTCATATTACCACATTTATTTCCTCTTAATACCTGAATCTGCAAAATGAATGACAGCGCAATCCGACTTAACGTTTGTGCTGGCGTAACCAGCGGCGCAGCGAGAACGGGAGGCCCCAGAACGGAAAAGGGATTCAAATTCCCTTTGAATTCCTCTTTTGGAGGGGATTTGAATCCCTTTTCCGTTCTGGGGCCTCCCGTTCTCGCTGCGCCGCTGGTTAAACCGGCACAAAAGTTAAGTCGGATTGCACTGTGAATCCTCAAAACTGTCCCCTGAGGGCTAAGGTAGAGGTGCCACAGCAGACATTTCTCCCATATTTTTTTTAAATGAAAAACAGCCATAGGGGGCTGTGAGTTTGAGTGGAGGAATAGCAGGTAGTAGAGTGAGGTGCTTACTTTCTCCCTTCCAAACAATATTTCTGCTCGGAATTCCACCATTCCCACTGCTGTTCTCCCTGTAGTAGAAAAGATACCGTTCCTCCACTGAAAGTTCCAGCCACTTGCAGCTGCTTTTCATTACAAAACTATCAGGAAATTGTTAGATGTGTCTGCCATGTAATGTCCAGTTTGGCCTAGATTCCTTCTTGTAACACTATAGTGTGATCTGCCCAGATGTCACAGCTGCAATTTTGATATTTTTCCAGAAATTTGTTAAGATCCAGACTCCTATTTTAAGTGCTTGTAATAATTCCACAGTAAGGGTCCTCTCTCTCACTTTACTTGCGTTTCTAGATCAGTGCTGAAATGAACTCTGATGACATTTAAATTGTCGTCATTGTATTTAACATTTCCTTGAAATTATAACTGGAATTTAACTCTGTTTCAGACTAAGACTGGTACATTCATTCATATAGACATCAATTACAGAGTTTAGATTTTAAGAAGTTAATTTTAGTGTAACCGTTTACTAGCCAAATGGATGCTATAAAGTTACCCTGATGCTTAAATACATGTTGACCTGTGTGAGAATTTTCATGTCAAGCAAACTGATCTTGGCTAATATTTTTTGCCATGTGTCAGTTCCTTGAGCAGGGGTGTGCAAAGAGAAATGGGTTCCTTTTCATTTTGCTGTCTTTGTCCAAAAAATGGGAAACTAAGGATGCAATTCTATATATACTTAGAGTAAGCCCCCGATATACAGAGGGGCTAATTTCTGTGTAAGCATGTATAGAATTGTGCTGCAAGGCTATTATTATATTGCCCCCAAACTGGTGACAGTTCCATTTGCTTCTATTCAGAAGAAGCAGCCGTGTAACAGATACTCAACTGGTACCGGTAGTAGGAAGAAAATCTCTCCAAGCAATAGTCTTTTCTGTTTCTTTCTCTGACTGGCAAACCTGAGGAGGAATCCCTAGTCACCTTCTTGAATTCTTCCTTTCTGGGAGTGTCTTCTGTCACTTGCGTCTATTGCAGTGGTCTTCAAACCTTTTTTGTGTCGTGACCCCTAAAAATAAATGAGACTAGGGACCCTCTATTGATCCTGCCCCCCTACAGGGACCTGATCTGTCCACACCCCCACTCCTGTAAGGCGATCGGAAAAAGATCCTGCTGATAAAAAAAAATCCTGCACACAGTGTTGACTGTGCAAGGCTGGGCCACCTTTATAAGGCCAGGCCCCACCTCGGCCACCCACGCCCACCAATGAGATTGCCTGTAAAGTCTGGGGATGGGGAGACTTTTTGATCAGCAGGTTTTGGATTCGCTTCTGCAGCCAAGGAAGCCTGCTGGCCATTTTGGTTCCTGTAAGTTGCCGCAACCCCACTAATGAGGCTTCATGACTCCGTTGGGTTCATGACTCCAAGGTTGAAGAACACTGATGTATTGTGTAGGTTGCAGTCCTTAAGAAGACAGATATTTCTACACTCATCCATGCCGTTGTGACCTCTCCAGTTGCTGGAAGCTTCAGCAGGTTCAAAATGCTCCATGAGAAGGTGGGAGCATATACAGCCCATGCTGCAGGCTGCACTGCTAGTTAGCTTCTGGGCCCAATTCAAGGTCCTGATTTTAACATTTTAAAGTCCTTTGTGATTAGCCTACGTAACCACAAGAGCTCCTCTTTCTCTTTGTGTCTCTGCCCACCAAATAAGTTCTGTGTCAAGTGCTCTGTGTTCCATCACTGCAAGGAGCAAGGAGTAGAGCTTTTTCAGTGGTGGCTTTGGGATTTATGGAATGGCCACCTGGAAGAAGTCTGCCAAAATATATCTCTAATAGCTTTCAGAAGAGGTTGCAAGAGCTACCTTTTCTGAACAGAGGTCCTGCTGAGCTGATTATATGCTGCTGGTTATGCTGTCTTTTGAATGTTTCACTTGTGTGTACAGTATTACTGTTTTTATTAGGTGTTGTTTTTAAGCACTGTTGTGAATCACCTTGACAGAGTAAAGTGGGATAGACATATTTAAAAAAACAAAACAATTCCACCAAACCAACAGAGGTGTCTGTTTTCAGCACAGAAGGGATGCTCTTGAAAGTTCAGAAAATGTGCCTCAGGGATGCACTCTTTGTTACCTCATTGCAAAAGCATGTATGGTCACAGTCTGATCCTGTGCCTCAAATTTGTAAATACAAATTCGGGTATGTTAATAATCCGGAGTTATAGCTGATCTGTGTATATATTGGGGGGATTAATGATATTTCACAATCATTGCCAGGGTCTTAAGGAAGCAAAAGCTCCTCATTAAGCCTAAAGATACTGACTTGAGTCGAGAACATCTCACTGTATTAAAATACACTGATTATCAGTGTATGTACTTGTGCAGAACTGGATTGTATCTGGGAAATAAATGTCAATATTGCTGTCAAGTGATGTGGAGAATCAGTAACTTTACAGGAATATTCTCTTGTTTTAAACAGCCAAATGTATGTACTTGCTGGATCACCTTGCTGTCATCCCAAACCTAAAAGATTGTGTCGGTGCATCTGTTTCTGATAATTTAATGACAGGGCATAAACAAAAATAGATGGCATGCATGTTTTCAGTTGGTAACAAGGCATGTATTTTGATGGTAAAACATCTACTGTGATTTACAATAAATAAATAAAATATGTGCCTTAAGGGTAGAATGGAAAAAAAGCATCACTTGGAAGACTGCCACTGCTGCTCTGAATCCAAGTTATTGGTGTCTGGTTTGATATTGGTTGCTTGGAATGCCATTTTGTCAGCTAAGAGGGATTGGCTGTCCTGATTCTGACTTGCAACAGTGAAAATGGTTTCCTTACAACAGGAGTCTAAAGTCAAGCAGTGTCAAGAAAATAGGCCTTCTGTTTCTAACCAGTGGAATTGGCTAAAATGATGAATATCTGTAGTTGTTGGGAAAAGGGTCCCATAGGCAGGAGTGTCTCTCAGAGTATGTCATTTGATTTTGCAATTTACAGGGCTCAGGAATCTGCCAGGATTTGAAGAATGGGCCTCTGGAGCTGGGAGGTGTGAATGACAGCCCTCCCTTTTAAGCATTTACCTGGAATCTGTGCTGTCTTTTTGTATTTGCTAATCAGGAATCATCTCTCAGTTATTGACTGAGCAAGTACATCTGACACAGCCAGCCCTATATCTGAGCATCCACCACCCTACTCCTGGTCATGGAAAACTTCTGAGTTCCCCTCGCAGCACTCATTAGTCTGTGGACAGGCTCTTTGGGAGAGAGAGGACAGGGAGGCTCTTTGTCTGTCTGTCTTTATAGCTACAAATAATTTAACTAAGCAGATTTTTAATCAGCTGCCCTTGCACGTCAATCTGTAATTTTTGGGCAGGTATTTTGCCCTTTATGGCTTCTGATAATTATTTATTGTTTATATAGGGCCATAAATGTGCATGGTACTTTTCTGTGCATAAAAAGGACAGGTCCCTGCCTTAAGGAGCGTATAATATAAAATTCAACATGGGGAAAGGAATTGAACCATGTGGAGTCTTCTCCCCCTGCCCATTTCCATTCATTTGTGGCCGAAAAACTTTTCTGAAGGCAGAATAAAAAGGACAGGATTATTTACAATGTTGGATTTTCAACTGGACTAGTTCTTAGACTTAGAGCAAGAAGTGTCTCTCAATCTTTCTAAACAAATAGGGTTTATTTAATTGCTTTTGTCTTTGATTTGCACCCATTGGACCTCGGTTCAGGTGCGTATGACTGTGATTCCTTGACCACCTTAACTTCAATGATATTAAACAGGCGGAAATGAAAGTACTCTGACTTCTTTACTGGTTTATGGATTGCCAGTGAGTGAAAGCTGATCTCTTACCGCTATTGTTTTTGTTAAGTGGGAAGATTGTTAACATAGCTCAAGCATACCATGTTTTAGACAGACATTTATGTAGGTGTTTCATTTGCATATGTAGCCATTCCTAGTGGATAACTCAATACAATAAATGTTTCCAAATATTCCAGTACTGTACAGTATTTACAATCAGTCACTTTGTATTAAATTATTTCTGTTCTGATCCTCGTCTTTTTGCTTTTATTTAAGGACTGATAGATTCAGTTTCAGCCAATCTAACTAAAATAGGGATAGTGGCTTTAATATTGTGTATGAGATTTACATAATTATCTTTTCCGCACTAACTGGCTGAAATTTAGGTGCTAAAGGTTATTCCAAGGCACGCCTGGGCAATGTCACCTGGATAAATGTATTGGAAAGTGAAGCACTTTCCTGCCCTATCTCTTTTTCTTACCCCTTCATTCTCAGATTCTTTTGTTTGCACAAACGTAATTTTTTGCTTTTCTTGAACTGTTTAAGTGGTGGTTGAACTTAGGAAGGTTTGCAAAATCCTGCTTTTCTGGAAGGTAATGGATAGAGAATTAGGCTTACCAGATTGTCGACCGGGACGGAGCGATCTCCCCTTAAGGGGGCGGGGCGTGGGGGGGCAGAACGCGTCGCGTTTTGGCCCCCCCGCGCCCCCCCTTAAGGGGAGATCACTCCGTCCCGGTCGACAATCTGGTAAGCCTATAGATAATGTTCAGAAAAGAGGCATATTGGCCTTTTTATGTGAGCAGGAGGTGTGTGGAGGAATTGGCATTAAGTCATTTATGGGGGGGGGCAACCCAATAGCTTTGGGTCGCTGGCATAGAAGATACAAATGTTTAGTTGGTGGAATAGAATAGTGTTGCTGAACCTGTATGTGTGTAAATCTGCACTGTCTCTAGTCTATAGTCACAACGAAAAAATGGAAGGTAAAGGAAAGGAGGTTATAGGCAGAGTTAGAAAGGAACAGGGAGCTACAGTATTCTGATATAGAAAGGTGAGGAAATTTAGAAAGAATTGTTGTTGTCGCCCTCCAGAGTCTACTAACAGTTCTACAAATTCACATATTTTAGGATTTCACTTTGAGACATCTGGCAAATCTTAATGAGTGATGTGGGTCCAGCTGCTTCCATTGCCCATATTCATGGTTTATCTTCTAGATCACTCGATATAGCATGACTTATTTACTATCCCCTGTGAATTGTATGGCTTATCAGGGAAAATAAGCTTGCTGTTAGCTTATGGCACTTAAGCAATTGATTCTGCTGTATAATAGGATTGAAGTGTCTGATAAGTGGACAGACGAAGTTTGGCCAAGATGCCAATTCTGCAGAATCGTTAACTGTAAGCCAGTCTTTAGAAGGGTTGGCCAATACTGGCATTTCCACTTAACTGAGACACTGGATCATCGAACATGCATGAGCAGATGGTTAGCCCCATGTTAATAACAGAACACATACAAGCCAAATTCAGTCAGATGTTAATAGTCATTTGCATACTGCAGGCTTGCATTCTTTTTTCCTATGGAAAATCCCTTGATATGAACGGCTTATCCAGCCTACTGGATGTTTCTGATAAGGCTATCGGTTCAGAAGCAGTTTACACTTGGAATTTCAACTTTCTGTCATTGGGCAGCATAACAAAGTCTGCAATTTCTTTAGTAGGTATGTTAGTAACGGATGTTCTGTGCAGGTCTACTCAGTAGTAAGTCCCATTGTGTTCACTGGGGCTTACTCCCAAGAAAGTATAGGATTGCAGCCTAGGGTTTGTTATTTCTCTATTGCTTGAACAAAAAAAATCACTATACTCAAAGTTAACACTACATTTTTTAAACCCGTACTCCTAAATACATTATCTTGCAGGGGTGACCAAACTTGCTTCATGTAAGAGCCACATACGATGAACTTCAGATGTTTGAGAGCCGCAGTATTTAAGAAGCATTTAACTTCTTAAATATAAACTCACCATGAACATTGAACGTATATTTTAATCCAGTGGACTCTCAGTTTATACCTGGTAAATAATTAGAAAGCTTGAAAAGTTCTTATTTATCTTTTATATTAATTGTGATGCAAAAAGCTTAACCAACAACTTACTGTATTTCCGAGAGCCGCACATTATACGTCAAAGAGCCGCATATGGCTCAGGAGCCGCAGTTTGGCCACCCCTGTTATATCGTTTCATCATATTCATGATGTTGTCAAATGTGTTGCTTTTTCTGGTAGTCAGGGTCTTCTGTAAATAACCAAGTGTGGGTGTGTTTCTGCCGGCGGTGGTCTTCTCATGTTATCCTTTTGTTCTCTAAGACTTTTTCCAAAGTCCTGTCCTCTTCTCTAACCCAGTGAAAGTTCTTGGAATAAGTTCGCTTTCTCTACATCTTGGTGTATGTATTCTTGAGACAGTCTTCATCAGGGGAATTATCTGTGGTCTAGCGTTCATTGTTTTACCTTTCTGCATGTTTAATGGCAGGGTACCATGCCTATGTACTTGGAAATAAGTCTCACTGAGTTCAGTGGGGCTTACTCCCTAAACGCCTCAGTGCCAGGCGGTCTTTGGGCACAAGACCTGAGGGGCCCACCTTCACATGTTTGCCCCCCCATCTGTTACTCAGAAACTGGGCAGCAGACCGAGTTTTCCTTTGTGCTGCCACTGCTCCATGTGGGTATACTTAGGGGGCTTCAGGGGTTGACCAGGTAGGCCCTAGGGAGGTCTTGACCGACCTGGCCAGCCTCTAGTGCCAGCCTTGCTTCATAGTAAGTGTGTTTAGGGTTGCAGTTTAAGTCTGCTATATCAAATTGCTGGGTATGGTTTTACATAAAGGGTGGGTCTGAGGCTATCTGTCCTTTTTCATTTGGTTAGGACTAGGCTGATTGGAAGACAGTCAAGATCTTAAGATTTCATTGTCTGAGATATCTTTGTGCTCCATTTTTCCTTTCTGGAGCTTGGAAAGTAGTTACAGAATTGTGGTAACCATGCACGTTTTACAGTCTGTGACTGAACTCCTTAGAGCACTGGTTCTCAAACTGTGGGTCGCGATCCACCATTGAGAACTTTTGCTGTCCCCTGCCCCCTTAAGGGGTGGGGACAGCATGGCGGCAGCGATCCTGGTGATTTCTCAACCTTTGGGGGTCCGCATACCCACTATGCGGGCCCCCAAAGGTTGGCATACCCCCAGCCCCCCCAAAGACCCACGTACCCCCTCCCCAAAAGTACACCCGTCCCCAAAAGTGTTTTTTTCCGGCCTGTGGCGCGGCTGGGCGGGTTTTCCTGCTCGCACCGCAAGCCAGAGGGGAAGGCTACAACCCTGCCAAATCAGCAGGGTTGTAGCCTTTCCCTCCGGCTTGCGGCGCGAGCGGGAGAACTCACTCGGTTGCGCTGCAGGCCGGAAAAATGACTAAATTGTCCCACGAAGCTCTCCCTACCTCTTCTCACGGCCGCCGCCATGATTGCGTCATGAGATTTGGGATTGCGTCGTGAGATTTGGGAGCCGCGATCTTGGATCTCGCGACGTTTTGGGAGATCCAACATGGCGGCGGCCATGAGAAGAGGTAGGGAGAGCTTTGTGGGACAATTTAGTTGTTTTTCCCGAGTTCCGGTGCGGCCGGGTGGTTTCTCCTGCTCATGCCGCAAGCCGGAGGGAAAGGCTACAGCCCTGCTGATTCGGCAGCACTGTAGCCTTTCCCTCTGGCTTGCGGCGCGGACGGGTGGGCTTGCCCGGCTGCGTCGTAGGCTGGAAAAAAAAATCAGATTTGAGGGGGTTCCGCTGCCCGTTTATCAGCTGCTGATCGCAGCAGCAGATAACGGGCAGCATCTCGTGTACCCCAACCTGCAGTACACGTACCCCTAGGGGTACATGTACCACAGGTTGAGAACCGCTAATCTAGGTAATGCCTCAGCTTCTTTGGTTAAATTACTGTACTCGGGTGTTAAAATACTTGTTTAAATCCATGTTAGTCCCAGATTTACTGCCGATTGGTTTGTACCAGACACCTCAACCTTCTTGATTTATTTATTAAAGATTTGTGGAAGTTGTTCTTGTTGCTGGTATAACTTGGGTTTGTTTGTCAACAGTAAAATGGAGCAGCTGATTCTCTACTCTGATCCAAAAATAAGTCAAGCTGCATTTCTGGGCAGAAGCAGAGTAATTGCTTCCTTAGGACCCTGGCTCTGTGACAAGGAGTGCAATGCATTCCTTTTCTGTGAAAAGAGAGATGATTTCTTTGTTTCTCTGAAGGCTATCACTGAAACCAAACTAGCTGGTTTCAACTTCCAAATCATTTTGGCAGCTTGAAACCGCATTGATTGTAATGGCACATATGCCAGGAGATTGCTTTGGGGATTTGGATGTTTCATCCGAAAAATTAACTTTTGCAGACATTAGAAAACAAGAAAATATAAATAGGGTGACCAGCGAAGTAGTATGGGCCCTTGTATACCAGTTCTGTTCAGGGTGGCCACAAAGTCCCTTTTTATTTATTTATTTACAGTATTTTTACCCCGCGACACCATGTAGAGGAGGGATTTCCACAGCTCTTCTCATCCATTATATGCTTCACCTGCCCAAATTCTTTCTTCTATAGTGCCCCTCTTTGCATTTGGTCAACCTCAGTAAAAAGCTCTGAATCTCCAGCAATTCAGTATACAGTATATTGAAAAAATCCAAGCTAATAGGAGACAAGAATTTTGAGAGTAGATAGTTCTTTATGAATTGTTTCTGGCTCCTCCCCCCACCCCCTGTTAAATCTTTGTTTAGCTACTGGGTGTTGCCATCTCTGATGGGATATGTTGCTACTAAAAAAAACCACTCTGCAACAGTGCTGTTGGGGAGGTGTTTTCAATTCAGCAGTGAGGTGGGCTTCAACCCGTTGTTGCAGAGATAACAGGGCTGTTTGTTGCTCACAGGAGTAACTAGCACAATCTGAGGACAGACTTAAACTCCAGAAGCTGTTCTTTATAACTGAAGTTCTTAAGTACCATGTGTGTATGATTATGTGGCAGCTTATATGTTAGAAACACTGTGTACTGTATTCAGAAACATGGACAGTAGCTCCTTCGACGCCTTGTATATTTCCTGACTCAATCATTTGCAGTTAGATAAAAGTATTCGGGTAGTTCTACAATAGCTGAAATTTGGTACACATACAGTCCAGGTGTACAGGCAATGATGATAAATGGAAAGTTGCTGTGCCAGAGGGCTGCAGAGTTTGGCAGTGGGTTCCGTGTTGAGAAAAGGGCCTAGTCTGGTGTTCAATGAAAGGGAAAAGATCTGGGTTTGGGCATAACACAAAATCATGGTTTGTACTAGCCAGAGTGAAGATGTACAACAGGCAAGCCATGGTATCAAGATGCTTGTCTGCTTGTGTTTCCCATCTGCTCAGGACAGCTTCACAAGTTCACTCCGGTCTCTGTAGTGCAGTGGACTGGTCCTGTGGTTTATCATCGGTCTGTGAATTAGGCATAATAAGAAATGATAAATTCAGCGTAACTAGTGGTTTGCAAACCAACTTCAAACCCTGGTTTTGTGGGCAGGCTTGGGTTCAGATATGAAACCATACTTCCACGAAAAAATCCATGGCTTTGCATTATGTCTAAATCCATCTTAGGTCTCTGTGGAGCTTGGGGGTTCATAGAATACATCTCTCCTTTCGAGTTGGGGAATTAGCACTGTCTGTGGGCCTGCTTGTTTCTTACCCACTTGGGAGAAAGGCAGGATAAAAATAATGTAAATAAATAGTTTTGCGAAAGACACCATGGTTCTTCAGTATGAACTCTGTCCTCAGGGAAACTGGTGCTTTAATGGTAGTGGAATTCCCAACTGTTTAGGGAAGTGGGGAGAATGAAATAATATGTACACACCAACACACACTGTAACTCTCTGTATCTCCTTTTTTTCTTATGCATAATGGATGCATATGCTTTAATTGTGTGGGTTTTTCCTTAGGTATGCCCTATGAGAGTGTAATTCATGCTCTTAAAATCATATCACTGCATATGGATATGTATTCTCAAGATGCTAATGATGTAGAAAGTGCTAGTGCTTTAAGCTGCTATCTGTGGTGTGTAGGCCTGTGAACACAGCTGCTTTTATATAATGGGGCATTTTAATGTAGGAATTTCAGGGTAGGATAAATGCTGACTCTTTAGGGATGGTATATGAATATTTCAAAACATAGTGGAAAAACTTGCTTAAACTGGAATGAAAATACAAGTACTTCAGGAAGGCAAAGAGTAGCTTGTTGATCTGGAAGGGAAAATAGAATAATGACAAGACAGGTGTATGCTGCTTTAAAGCAGACTTGAATTTCATTTTAGAAATGTATGTCTTTCAAGTATATCCAGATCGCCTTTTGCACATGCATATGTGTGTGCACACACACCCATCCTACTTTGCTTTCCAGGATTTTTAAGTCCTCTTATTTCTGTGTGACAGTCTATATGAAACCTTCTATCCAGAGCTGCGTGGAGAGACCAGCAGACGTGCAACCAACGGTAAGAGTGCAATGGGCAGAGCTCAGGGAGGACTAAGCCCTCCAACCAGGAGACCACTGGATGGCGGGAAGACGAGCAGTGGTGCCGTTGCTTCGGGACTGCTGGTGCTGGCTCAGTATGTCCACAGAGTTGGAGTTGGGAGAGCCCCCAGTTCACATAGGTGGAATTATATGGTTGTGATGAGGAAGAGGCAAGGAAGGTGGATGAATGGGAGATAGTCAAGACTGCCACCGAGGAGGAGGAATAGGGTGTCTACTAACCCCTCGCCCCTCCAATTTTGAGGCATCCGGGGGAGGGAACGAACAAGATGGCACACCTTAATCTCTCGATTATGAGTTGAGACCCAAAACGGAGAGGAGAGAGAATGGCTGTGAACATTTTGTTCCATTTTGTCTATGCAACGACTTGGTTGTCTAGGATTTACTGAGTTGTGTTCAGTTCTAGACTGATCTTAATACATGTCTTGTTTTAATAATTGCAGCAAAGTTGTCTTTTTTTCCTTGGATAAAAAGCTTTCGGTCAGGAACTTGCTTCCCTAATTCTCTAGAAATATATATGAATTGAGTTTGAGTGAATGATAGCTGTAGGGCGGAAACTTTCGTGGCTGGCTACAATTTTCCAGGACATGGGGTATATGGGTGAAGATGCCATGTAAAATCTTATAAGAACCAGAAACTTACGTTTAAAAACACATCAATCACAAGTCTCCCAAAAAATATTTAAAAGACTGCAATCGTGGAAGTAAAACACTATTTAAAATCACAGAGGCTGGAATATAAAACCGATGTTTCATCCTAGTCCAAGGACTTTTTTTAGGTGCAGCTGGGTTGGCTGTAAAGATAACAACCCAGCTGCACCTAGAAAAAGTCCTTGGACTAGGACGAAACGGCGGTTTTATATTCCAGCCTCTGATTTTAAATAGTGTTTTACTTCCATGATTGCAGTCTTTTAAATATTTTTGGGGAGACTTGTGATTGATGTGTCTTTAAATGTGTTTTTAATCGTACGTTTCTGGTTCTTATAAGATTTTACATGGCATCTTCACCCATATACCCCTTGTCCTGGAAAAAAGATAGCTGTAGGCTAAGTCTCTCTGTTGTCTGAAAGTTATGAACTGAAACAGTGCTTTTGATGCTGTGGTTTAAAACATATGTTTGATATTGGGCATGGCCTTGTGGAACTTCATTATCAACCCGTAAGTGAGAGAACCAAAGACTGAGTGATGGGACAAATCCGTCCATTAGTACCCTCTTCTAGTACAGTTTTCTCTAAAAGCATCTCAGCCATTAGATTCTAGTAGTGCTAATCTGTTGAAGCTGTTAGACCATTAGCCAGGTAGTATGCTGTCTCCTGGTGTTCTTAGTATAACAGCTCTTACCTTGCTGCTGTCAATTTAATTTATGAATTCTTTTCAGCTTGTATTGCCTAAGGATGCGGGCAGTATCCTTTGGAGTGTTAGCCCGTGTTCTTGCCCACTTGATCCTTACCCAGCTTGGCTTATACAGTCTGCTTGGGGGGGGGGGATCTGGCTGAGTGAGTGGGGAGGGTAGTTAATACATTGCTTGAGGAGGGAATGCTACCAAGGGCATTGAAAATGGCAGTGCTGCATCCCCTCCTGAAAAAGCCCTCCCTGGAGTCCTCTGTGTTGAATAATTTCTGGCCAGTTTTGGACCTCTCTTTTCTGGGCAAGGTGATCAAGCAGGTAGTGTCTCAGCTCCAGAGGGTTCTGGAGAAAATGGATTCTCTGGATCCCTTTCAATCTGGCTTCAGAATAGAGGCGGCCTTGGGCACCCTGGTAAATGACCTGTGCTGGGGACTGGACAAGGGAAGTGTGTCCCTATTGGTCCTGCTGGACCTGTTAGCAGCTTTTGACACCATTAGTCATGGTGTCCTGGGGTGGATGACTGGGTCGGGGTGTGCAGGCACTGTTTTTGCAGTGGTTCTGCTCTTTCTTGGTTGACTGGTTGACAGGTCCCAGAAGATAGTGCTGGGGGGTGTCTGTTTGGCAGTGTTCCCTCTGACGTTTGAGAGCAGAGCTCTATTGTGGCTGTGTGGGGGCAGCTCTGGAGCGCTCAGCGATGATATCATCATCATCATCATCGTTGTCCAACTCCAGAGCTCCAGGATAGAAGTTGTACGGGACTTCTGTTCCAGCTGCACAGCCGCAAAGCTTGATGGGAAGGCAATTCTTCAGCACCTTGGCTCTTTATGTGTGTGGTGCCACAGGAGCCTGTTTTATCCCACCAAGTTGTTTAACACCTATATGAAACCGCTGGCGGAGGTCATCCAGGGATTTGGAGTGGGGTGCCATCAGTATGCTGATGATACCCAGTTCTCTCTCTCTTTTCTACCTAATACTGGGGAGTTGGTCAGACCTGATGACGATGGTCCATGCCTTGGCGACATCCACGTTACATTACCGTAACACGCTCTCCATGGGGCTGCCCTTGAAGACTGTCCGGAAACTGCAATTTGTGCAGAATGCAGTGGCCAGTAACCTTCAGTGTGGTTACTGGAGCTTGGCAGTTCTGTTGGACTGCTGCTCCAGTGGCTGCCGGTTCATTTCCAGGCCTAATTCAAGGTGCTAGTTTTGACCTTTAAAGCCCTTCAGGGCTTGGAACCATGGTATCTACGGGGCTCCCTGCTTCTGTGCAGCAGAGGGAACTCTGCTGCATGTGCTGCCCATGACAGAGATTAAGCGAGCAGTGACCAGAAGTAGGGCCTTCTCAGTGGCAGCACCTCAGCTGTGGAACTCCTGATTTGAGAACTATACCCTTCCTGGAGGTGTTCCAGTGTGGGCTTAAAACGTTTCTTTTTCGGTTGCCGTTTTTGATGTTAGTTGTTTCCCAATGTTTATTCCTATCTTTGCTGCTGTTTTTAACTGTGTGTTGACATTTCTGCTACCATTTTATTTTTACTGGGTTTTTTTTTACAGTTTTGTTGCTGTTAATGCTGTGTTATGCTTTATTTGATCTTGTTGCCACTTCTATTGCTACTGTTTTTACTGATGCCATTTATATTTTAGCTACCTTGAGCACCCATGTTAGGGGGAAAAGGCAGCATAAACATATTATAAATAAATACATTTAGAGAAAGCTTTGCATAAAGTATAATGTGTTACTTAAGTAGGCTTACCAGATCTTCAACCGGGACAGAGTGCTAGACCTTTAGGAGAAGGAATGTGGGCAGGTGTAGCTTGTTAAACCCTAGAGCACAATCCTAGGCATGTCTACTCAGAAGCAAGTCCCACTGAACACAATGGGGCTTGCTTCTGAGTAGACATGCCTAGGATTGTGCTCTAAGGGTTTAACAAGCTACACCTGCCCACATTGCTTCTCCTAAAGGTCTAGCACTCTGTCCTGGTTGGAGATCTGGTAAGCCTACTTTTAAGCAAGTCAAGAAACACAGTAACCTGGCACCAGCTCTATAAAGATAAAGGTAATGGGTGCGGGGTGTGTGTGTGGATAGCACTCCCCCTATCCACAGGTTCCCAGTATCCGTGGGGGGTACTGGGGCCTCACTGTATATGAGTCTGTAATGTGAAGATTAACCCAAACCGGAAACAGACAGGCTAATACAATTGTTCCTGTCCATTCATAACCCATGACATTAGACTGTTTGAAGAGCATGCATCCATTTCCTTGGAACTTGTAAACTAAATGAAAAGTTTCTTCCATGTTAGCTAAATGTATGTTGATATTTTGTGTTTCCCTGTTGGGACCTCATTTCCTTGTCATGCATAAGCCCTGGTCAGGTTTAACCTGCGAGCCTGTACGGGTAACGGGCAGCCCAGTCCAACATAACTCCCTGCGCAGCAATGCAGTCACGCCAACAGGGTGTGCGCTATCCCGCGGAGGAGTTTCAGACCCTGAAGGTCTCCTCCCGGTAAGGGAACATTTGTGCCCTGGCCCGGGTGTAAGCCCTTGTCTCTTGAATGGGTCTACTTGGACCTGCCCCAGCTATATAACTGGCGCAAGTCCGAGTGGACTTGGGAAAGCAGATTGAGGGCAGGAAGGGGATTAGGATATTGACATCACTGTTGCTGCCAATGCCACTCCCTTCCCAGCCTCGATCCACCCTCCTCCCTGCCCTGATCTCTACTCCATTCCCCCTCCCCACCTCCCTCCCGGCCCCCACACTGACATTCTGGTGCTGGGGGACGTGGATAGCCCACTGACGCACAGACCTGGCCACTCACCACTTGTGCTGACGGCCAGGCCACATGGAATGGTTTGTTGTGTTTTGCAACAGCCATAAAGGGCCTTACGCTGCTACAACGCTTGTTCCAGCAGCTTAAGGCCCTATTCGGATTTGGCAATTTGCCCTTGAATTGACATTATATCCAATGAAACAAGGTAGAAATCCTGAAATTCAGGAGTTAACTTGCTAGCCCTAATTTCTGCTAGGCAAAGTGTTCATGCACTGATGTGGAGTTTCACATACTGTACTTGTTTGCAGAGTGGTGCAGTATGAATGAGATGGCGTTAAAGAATGGATGTCAGATGAAATATTTTAGGCATAAAACATTCTTGTGATCCATTTGCTTATGTAATTGTCTCACATTTAAACGTAGCCAATCATAAAATGCTGTGTAATTTTCAACTGCTCTTAATTGACATATATTTCAGTGACCGAAGTACGAACTCTCTTGTTGCCATGTGCGTTTCTAAAGTTTTCTTTTAAACTTGGAGATAAATTGCAGTATTTTCTTTCCGCTTATGTTTCAAAGAGAAACCATAGAACCCTTGGATTACAAGACCCTTAAATACACAGTGAGGGCCAAGGCATGATGTGTGCTTAAAATTGCTTTTGTAAAGGCTTATTCTATGAATCTTGCTATCGCAGCCATAGAAAGTCACCAGCACTACTGGTCCCCAGAAAGTGTAGTGTTTCACTTGTTTCCTGCAGCCAATTTAATCCACATGGTCACAACCCCTTTACAAGGTTTACAGCCTCTGCATGGCATGGATCCCTCCCAGTGCAAGGAAGTAGTAGGGATAGCAACTAGGTATGTCACCTATATAACATGCATGTGGAGACCTTGTGTGTAATAACTGCTTGTTACGTGGCTTGAGCATTCAGAAGCCAAATAGCGCCGCCTTTTTTTTTTTTTTTTTAATGGGTTACATTTCTTTCTGGGAGGGGAGTCCAGGTAGTGTAAGAGTCGTGCATTCTTCATACATGCTGTTATATGTGTGCTGCTCGTCCTTTTTACTGTACACTGCAGAGATGATATTGGTAGGAAGAATGTCCAAGTGTGAAGCACATCTGGGGCTCTGTGACCAGTAATGAATATGCAGGAGTGGAACTGCTGGTGTGGACCCCAAAAGTTCAGAAGGACTCTGTTCCAGTTCTGGCTCAGCAGAACTCTGAGAGATTTCTCCTGGGGTGTACAGAAGTGGGTTTTATGGGATTTTCAGCCATGTTAGTGTTGGAAATCGAAGAAAATAAAGAAATATAAGTACTGAAACTTGCCTGAAGAAATTCCTTCTCTACTCGATCCCCAGTAATGTGGGTGCCGCTTTCAAGGATTATCCGGAACAGACAAGCGCAAGTAATTCTTTAATCCTCTGCTTTACGTTTCCTCCCGCCTTGGGACATTGTCAAAAGCTAAAAAAGAACACTCAGCAACTAGCTGGTAGATGTACTGTTGCTGAGTGTTCTTTTTTAGCTTTTGACAATGTCCCAAGGCGGGAGGAAACGTAAAGCAGAGGATTAAAGAATTACTTGTGCTTGTCTGTTCCGGATAATCCTTGAAAGCGGCACCCACATTACTGGGGATCGAGTAGAGAAGGAATTTCTTCAGGCAAGTTTCAGTACTTATATTTCTTTATTTTCTTCGATTTCTAACACTAACGTGGCTGAAAATCCCATAAAACCCACGTCTGTACACAAAGCAAGCCATGAAAACCTGCATGCTTCTCCTGGGGTATTTGAAGTGTCATTGGTTCCAGCAGTAATCCCTTAACACCTGCAATCACACTGTTTTATAGTAATGGGCAGGTGCTTGAGAAACTAAACATCATCATTCAACGGGAATAGTAGAAAATGGATTAAACTTGAGCGGAAGCTTTCATGGCCAGCTACGATTTTCCAGGACAAAGGATTTATAGGTAAAAAAGCCATGTATTTATCAAAAAGTCTAAAACTTGCAAAAAACATGTGTTGTGTTGTAAAACTTGTGTTGTTTTTAATGCAAGTTTTAGACTTTTTGATAAATACATGGCTTTTTTACCTATAAATCCTTTGTCCTGGAAAAATGGATTAAATGTTTTCAATTCCTTTGTCTGAATAATAGAGGCATTCAATCAACAATGAAGGAATGTCTGCTTCTGCCCCACGTGCCACTCTTAGAGTTGAATTGGAGAGGACTGTATCTAAAAATACTGTCATCTTATTTAATATTTAACCAGGTTGCTAAACAGGCAGGCAGCCCTCTTTTCAGTGAAGGTTTAAAATATAAAAACCTTGAGTTCATTGTAGCTACTATGTTTTTGTGTTGTGCGTGAATTCCATGTTTTTGTGTTGTGCGTGAATTCCAAGTTTTAATTAACTGTTGTGTATTTTGTTTCACTGCCATAGAAAATCTGTTTGTTTCTGGGTTTCACTAGTGGGACTGTAGTCAGCAGGAATAACAAAGTAAGAGTAAGTAATTCCATTGATGTGGAATGCAGTGTAGCCAGCAAGGGTGATGTGGAGGATCATTACTAAAATACCGTACGTTATGCAACAAGGGAGAGCAAGAATATTGGTTGAAACGTAATGTCAGACTATTGTTTTTACTGCTCCAGTGAAGTCATTCACAGCACAATCCTAGGAAAATCGAACTTTTTTAAAATTTTCAAAAAAAAATCACAGTTAAAGGTATATGTCTTGTAGTCAATCAGTCAAAATTTCAAGATGGTATCTCAATGGTATCATACAAAAATTAAATTTTCTTGTTGGCAGTGACCAGGAATTAAACCCCTCAAGTCCATTTTTCTACAGTTTACATTGATAAAATTATGTGGTAAACTGAAATGAATCCAAAAATTTACAACAGGACTTATAGAGATAGATTTATAGAGAATGAATTCACTTTCTATTACAGGACCAGCTTTTTGGTAAAACTATCAAAATCATGAGCTTTTTACTTCTGTTCATAGTTTTAAATTTTTCCTTTAGTTGCTGAATAATTTCTGAATCAGCACAGTGACATTTTTCCTCATCTAAATTATCTTCAGAAGTAAAGAAATTAATTCTTTGTAGGTCCTTTTAATCTTCCCCATCTTGTTGGTGCAGCCACGGCAAAAAGATGTGCACTGTATCTTGTTGGGGAAGTAAACATAATTAGACCAAATTAGCCACCCTCATTAATTTATTACCGGTACATTTGTTTCCAGCTTCATACCAGTGAATAATATATTCTTGAAAGTCATAGCATAACTCAAGTTTATTTTTCTAATTAGAAAGAATCCTTGTGTGAAAGGTTCATAGCTGCTTATTCTGAACTTTCACTTTGAGTCATGAACTGTGTGACACATTTTGGTAGAGGATCTGTGACTAAATGGGGAGAGAGGTCAAAAAGTGTAGCATGCCTTGTAGTTCCACATTTGGGAAAGAATATATGTGTTTTGATTTATATATCAATGTAATGCAACAATTGATACAGCCTCTTGCAGTTCTCAGCTTTAGTTGGCTTGTGCCAAAAGAACTGCAGTGCCCTGGGACTCTCGCTCATACTTGATGCTCATCACCACCCCATCTGCTACCACAGTGTTGCCATTGTAATCTACCCAAAGTGATAGATGGTTCAGAATGAAGAATCTCAGCTGAGTGAGCAGTTTGTTATGCAAATAGCCCCACAAGGGTCTCAAAGTGGCTTACAAAGATTCTCACGATAAAATCACCCTGTTGGACAGAAATAACAATGTGTCCTCTACTGGTGGCAGGATTATTCATGCTGCCTTGACCTTGGTCTTCTGTGGTGTTCCTCTGTTTGGCACCATCTTCTAGAGGTTGGCTCCCACTGAGGACCACTCAGGGTCGGGAGTGGGACTGAGCAGGTGGAATTCACTGTGCCTAAGATGGAGTCAGGTATTCCCTTGCTGGTAGCTGACAATTGCTAGGCTGTAGTTCTCACCGATAGCCTCTTTCATAGAACGTAACCTGGCCTTGCAATTAGCTGTTCACTTGCCTGCCTGGGTCAAGTACCAGTTGTCCTGGGTGAGAGGTGAATGCGTAAGCAGCAGCTGAGTAGCGAGGGAGAAATGCTGAGCAGAGGGTAGGCAACTGCCTGTGCAATAATTATTGCAAGGCTGGCATAAACATGTAGCTGTGGATTTGAGTAATTTCTCCTGAGCGTCAAGTTGGAGAAATAGGTGCAGAGGCTGAATACTCCCTTTTGGGCTCTCCTGGACTCTTCAGCTGTGTGGGCTCAGGCTGATTTATTTCTTTCCCTAGGTACCTGAAGGAATTCCGCACAGAGCAGTGCCCCCTATTTGTACAGCACAAATGTACTCAGCACAGGCCCTATACATGCTTCCACTGGCACTTTGTCAACCAGCGCCGCCGCCGCTCTATCCGCCGCCGGGATGGCACCTTTAACTACAGTCCTGACATTTACTGCACCAAATACGATGAGACCACAGGGATCTGTCCAGAAGGAGATGAGTAAGTTACTGAAGGCTGCGTCTTGCTTGACCAGACGGAGATTCCAGCCTGCAATTACAGAGAGGAAAGAATTCAACAAAACCGCTTTTAGAAATCATGCAGAATAACCTATGAAGACATGTGGAAAACACTGCAGTAGGAACTTGAACAAAATATTAATCATGATTTTCACCACTCCTGTATATTCCCCCCCCCCCAGTTTGAAAAAAATCAAACTTTTGTCATCTGGAATAATCCTAGAGAAATTAGTGAGGTTTATTTTAAAAATAAATGGCTTGAGGATTGCATCCTCATTTTATGTCCATATTTTGCAAATGGAAGTTCTTTCAAAAGAAAAAAAAAGTGCTGGATTTGACTCCCCTGAGGACTATGTTCACCTAAAAAGAATTTCTTGTTCGGAAGCATGTTTCAGCCTTTGAGTTTCTACGAGCTCTCTTTTCTCCCCCCTCCTCTTTAGGTGTCCATTCCTGCATAGAACTACTGGTGACACAGAGCGGAGATATCACCTGCGCTACTACAAAACTGGAATCTGCATCCATGAGACTGACTCAAAAGGAAACTGCACCAAGAACGGCCTTCATTGTGCTTTTGCTCATGGGCCCCATGACCTCCGCTCTCCAGTTTATGATATCAGGTTAGAGGATGAAATTCCTTGTCCCTGGGAGCATGCTTGCTTAAGTCTAAATGGAATAAACCAGAGTACAAAGTGCTGTTGAATGCATAGTGCGTTAGCATCAGAAGAATGAAGGTGCCTTGCTTTGCCCCCCACCTCAGGTCAGCAAAAGAACCTGTTCTACACAGTCCTTTTGAGACTGGTTACTGTGGCCTTTTGTGCACTGCAAACAGGTATCTGACAGGTATCTTGGGGCAGAGAGTCATGTGGAATTTGTAATTGTGAATGGGTTGAATACAATCCAGGCCATCTCATCACCAGATTCTGGGGGAAACTCCCAACACTGTGTTCACCAGGTATGTGGTGGAAAGATGGCTAGGAAAACTCTGAACTTATTTCCCAAACCAGGCCCCCCTGATAACTGCACCATCAGTTGACTGTCAAAAATTATTGTCTTTGTAAGTTAGGGTTAAAGTAGACATTTGGCAGCAGATGTAGGTTTGGAACCCTTGTTGCCGCTGAGCATGTGCAAAGCATGAGGATGGAGTACAGTTTGCAGGGGAGGTGCTGTCGGTGGGAAAGAGTGCCTATCTCTTCCCCACTTTCCCTTGCAATTCCCTCTGTCCCAGATACGTTTTCCCATAATGTGACAAACTCATGCCTGGGAACCATAATGGGGGAGAGGGGGTTTGCATGGTAAACGTTGCAACTGGGGAAGGGTTAAATGCCTTCCATTGCTTCTCCCCTGCAAGTTGCACCCTCCCTACACTGCTGTGCAGTTATGTGGTACTTACTGTAGTTTCTAGATACATGTCTGCTACCATATGTCTAATTCAGGCCTTTATAGACATGGAAATAAAGTAATGTAAGCATTTGAATAAAACCTAGCCTTGTTTTCAGGAAGTGGGGGGCAAAAGTATGTTTTATATATATAGATATATAGATTAGGATGGAGGCATGTTTATCAATAGCTCTGTAAGACTAAAAAAATATTTGAGTTGAAATTGAGGAAGCCCCATATCTGTGCATGCAAATGGGTGTGTGATGGATAGGGAATTTTAATAAAACAGTGAGAGGTGGAGGGGAGGGAGGGTTAAGCACATCTTGGCTAAGTGGGCAATATGTCTTGTATGGTGGGGTAGGAGTTTGTCTTTAGAAAGGTGGGAGGGCTGGATGTTCAGTGTGGGTTCTGAATCTCTAAACGGTGGGCTTGGCACGCACAAAAAAATGTGTAGGAATTCCTGCATTGTTGCAGTTCCTATCTGGTAGACACACATCACTTTCTCTGAATCTTCTCTGTCTGCCTATTTGTTCATTTAACTCTGTTCCCTAAGGGAGCTTCAGGCCATGGAGGCTTTGCAGAATGGTCAGACCACATCAGAGGGTGGCATAGAGGGTCAGTCTGCAGTTGCCGCTAGCCATGCAATGATAGAGAAAATACTCAGTGAAGAGCCAAGGTGGCAAGGTGAGTTCCTTAGGGTCTTACACAGGGGTGTCCATTGTTCTTGGACTGCCCATTCTTCCTCTCACAAGGGTCTTCATGTAGGAAGGAATGTGCTTGCCATTCCAAATTAACCAGGCACACCTGTCTTCGCAGATACAACATATGTTTTGGGAAACTACAAAACAGAACAATGTAAGAAGCCCCCACGTCTCTGTCGCCAGGGTTATGCCTGTCCTTACTACCATAATAGCAAAGATAGAAGAAGGAGCCCTAGGAAACACAAATACAGGTACAGTGTTTTGAGACCTGGAGTTAGACCTGTCACAGCTGTGAGGGAACTCAGACTCTGGAGTTTTGGGTGCTAGTTGTACTCTAACCTCAAGGTGATAAGAGGTAAATGGATTGTCATGGGATTATCATACTTCAGGAAAGGCAGACCTGAAGTGCTAATGTGTGGCTCGGGTCTGTGGAGGAGCTTGCCATAGAGCTTGCCATTAGGCTAGATATTCTACAGGCTATTAAACCATATCATGCCATGAGTTCCTTTGTAGACAAAAATGAAATTGTTCTTGTAGTAAAATAAGTTACAGCCCAACTACTCAGACCTGTCAGTCGTAAATGGGTCCCCTCCAATACCACCTTTTCTCCTAGATTGAAATTCTCAAACCATTAGTCCAGTGGGAGGTCAATGAGCTCCCTCAGTAACAAACATGAACTATGTTTGTTACTGAGGCAGGATGGTACTATGACAGTTTTCAGATAGAGAGTCATTTGTTTGAAAATGCTCTCCTGTGAAAATTGTGTGGCACATCGAAATTTACTGTTTCAGAGAAAAGGCTGGGCTAGGTGCCACTTCTCTGACACAGTAAGTGTCAAGAAAACCTCAGATACTTTCTGTTCAAATGATGTGCTGATTATTTGTCACCTTGGCACCTTCTCCTGCAGTTATGTTCTTTCCTTTTCTGAGGACAAGACCTTTTTTGTTCTGGGAAAATGGTTCAGATTGCCTTCTTCCAAATATTCTCATTTCCGTGCTCAGCTCTAACCCATCTACTCAATTGAAACCTATCAACTTCTACCTTAGTTCAATTTGAGTTGAAATCATCTGTTTTTAACCTTGCATCAAGAAGTAACATTCTTCCTTGTGCAAGGCTGTATAGCAAGTAGCAAAAGTACACTATAGACAGAATGAAATGACAAAGATACAAAGAAGGAGAATTTCCTTGTTTGGGGCAACATGGTAATAAGTTCACCTTGAAGGTAAAAAAGGTAAAGATATCCCCTGACAATTAAGTCCAGTCGTGTCCGACTCTAGGGTGTGGTGCTCATCTCCATTTCAAAGCCGAAGAGCCAGCGTTGTCCGAAGATGCCTCCGTGGTCATGTGGCCGGCATGAATCTCCTTGCCGCAGTGCGTAGCATGCAGCTAGAACACGGAGCGCTTGTACGGAGCCAGTACCTTGAAGGTGCTGGGTAATATTTGGGTTTCTGATTCTGTCCTGTCATCCTGTTGTTTCTGTAGGTCCTCCCCCTGCCCCAGCGTAAAACACGGAGATGAATGGGGAGATCCCAGTAAGTGTGACAATGGCGATGCGTGCCAGTACTGTCACACTCGTACAGAGCAACAATTTCACCCAGAGGTACAGTAAGCAGCCTTTCTTGTTGGATACCTGGCTAGATAAATGGAGGGACCCCAGGGTTTACAGGTGCTAATAAGCTGTCAGCAGAAGTACAGTATGCATATTGGAGGATGCTGGGCTGATAAATTTGCTTGGGATCTTGAGTGCTTCCTCTGTAGTCCCCCTGTTGCCATCTGAACTCGTTTGGGAACAAAATGTTTTCCTGGGCGTATGAGTGCAGCTGGCAGGGAGGGCTGAAGGGAGCTGGTTGAGTGGGCAACATGCCAAAGGCTAGGAGAAGCAGCCAGCGTGCTTGAGAGAGGTATATGAGATGCTGGTGGTACTTTGATGTGTAGGTAGCTGTAGCTCCTGCCTGCTGCCTCTTGTTTTTCTGCACTTGCATCATATTAAGAGAGTGACATATATCATGCGCAGAATGCAGAAGGTAGGCTTCACTGCCTTATCACTTGGGGCAGGAGAAAATGGTGATAACGAAATGAAAACACATAACACCGCTTTCTGCTAACAGCGTTACCTTCCTGCCGCAGCGGTACCTATTTATCTACTTGCAATTTCTAGGTTGGCAGGAGATGGGAGCTCACTCTGTCACGCAGCACTCGGGTCTCGAACTGCTGTCCTACCGACCTTCCGGTCTGCAGTTCAGCGTCTTAACCACTAAGCCACCGCTGCCCCTTAAAGCGGTTACAATTGATAAAAATTGGAAAAATTTGGAATAAAAACACAACACTGCTTTTTGCGATTTCAATTTGGTTAAACACCAAAATCTGCTAAAAAAATAAATAAAACCCATTTTCTCCCACCTCTGCTTATCACTTATTCAGAGCAAAACCTAGAGCAGTGGTGGGCATCTAAATGCCATGATGTTTGAAACTTTTAACAGCAGGGTTGCTGATGTCTTGAACCCTGCCACAACCATTTGTTTTCTGACAGTGTTGGCACCATGGCTGCCTAGTTTTGCTCAGGCTACACTAACAGCATACTACTTTTAAATGCTAGATGAGTGGGGCAGGTCAACTACAGTTCCCCTCCTCGTTTTCTCACCTGTCTACTAATTGTCCAAAAGTACTGCTCTACAAATAGGAGTTCAGACTTTGAAGATCGGCAGTGGTTGGGGAATAATAATTTTTGAAGTGATTCCCATGAGACTGCTGCATACATCTGAAAATGTTTGATGAATGGACAATGCACACAATTTTTTTCCCCTGAAAGGTTATTCTATGAAGGTTATTCAGCTGGGTCCTTGAGTAGATCCAATGCACAGGACCATCTTTGAGTAATGTGCAAAAGTGATAAATTCTAATCAAATGTATTTTAAACCATGGCAACAATTATATGGATATCTAATGTAAATGCTGAAACTGACCCATACAGTTAAAGCACAGCTAAGGACACATCAAACTCTCTGATGTACCTCTTACATGTTTCTTTCCTTTGCCCAGTAGGTACATCTGTATATTCTGTTTCATCTTGCCATAATCTGTGTTTTGTTTTCCAGATCTACAAATCAACAAAATGTAATGACATGCAACAGTCTGGCAGCTGTCCCCGAGGACCCTTCTGTGCCTTTGCACACGTAGAACGTATGTGGCCTTTTCTTCTTTATTTTTAAAAAAATGTATATACCACTTTTCCCAGCTCTCAAAGCGGTATACAATATAACAGCAAAATAATTAAAAGCATAAAAATGCTTTTAACAATAAGAACATAATAAGAACAATTAAAAACGATACAGGAGCGGGTAAAAACAAAACAGCCATAAAAACAGCACAAAGTAACAAAGCCAATGCAGGCTGATTAAAAATTTATGGTGCAGTAAAGTGTAAGCCATGAGCAAACTGTTTTCCAGGGTTCAAATTATGACTTCATTTGCTGGGTCAGGCAAAAAACCAACAAAGCCAAGCAGCAAAACACAGCAAGGGAGAGAATCGAAGAGTAAATATTCCAATGAGTTTTATTTTGCGTATAATAGTATCCCTTTTTGTACTTTGAAAAAGAATAGCTGGCCACCAGATGGTGTTAGGTCTCACTGCATTCCCTCAAAGTAGAAGTGACATCCAGTGGCTGCTTAGGGAATGTGCTGTTTATGTTTTGCCGTGGATACTTTGGACTTGTGATTTGCCTACGGCTATGAAATCCTTGATTATTTCCGTCAAGCAAAAGGAACACTTTCACTGCAATGGTATTTGTCGTGATCCTGCTACAGTAGCCCCTAAAAGCACTGTGAAAAAGACTTCAGAGACAAAAACCTGTCCAGTCTTTTTTGTAAGAAAAGGCCTGGAACTGGCCGTACAACAGACTCTGTCTAGAAAAAAATGGACTTTTTAAAAAAGGCAAATGTTCTTGAAATGGCGGGGCATTGAGGAGCAGGGTAGTCTTTTTTTTTTTTTTTTTTTAAAGGCAGTTATGCAGCTAAGCATAGTTTAAGTAGCTCTCATGCACTAAAAAGCAAGCAGAACAGTGCTTCAGACAGTGCAAGGGGAAAGATGTCACTTGTCATGGGCACTATCCAATAGGTTTTGACAAAGGATCATAGCTTCATGTTAGAGCACATGCTTTTCATTCAGAATGTCCCAGGCTCCAATCTCTGGTATCTTTCGTTTAAAACTAGATCTTGAGTAACAGAGCTGAAGATAACCGCAGCCTGCGACTCTGGAAAACTGCTGCTGTACTAAGCTAGATGGACCAATAGACCAAGACAGCACCATATGTTCATATGTTTGTTGCAACACTGGTTGTGCTCCTTCAGGCTAGTTTGAGCCTTTTTGGAGAACAGCTTGAAGTGCTTTGGAGAACAACGCTGTGTGTTGTTTTGAGCAGAGATCATGGTATTTCAGAAAAAAATGAATGTGTATTCTGTGGCTCCGATGGTGCTGCAGTGTTACCTCCAATTGTCTATACACAGCCTAGATCTAAAAGGAATGTGCTAAGATCGTCCACCCGCCCCCCCCCTGGTCATTTATCGTCCAAACCCCCCACCCCGGTGGTTTACTGTTGTATCAAATTTCCTTGCCACAACCTATCTTGTTCTCGTACACCATTCCTTGTAATTGTGCAGCTAAGAAAAACTACTCTAAAATACTTCCACCTATCCTTTGTAGTTTGTGGTAGCCAATGCATTTTCATTGGTGTTGATTTTAAATTTATATCTTTGCTTATAGGCCAGTGTTTCTCAAACTTTTTGAACTCCAGGAAAGGGGCCTCTCCCAAATTTAAGGCGGATCCACACCGAACATGTCTTGGCGTGTCCACATCCGGTGTCCCGCCCCCAGCTTCAAACAATGGGCTCTGATTGGCTGAACATGAACGCCGGAAAATTGGAGTTGGACTCCACTTTGCCGGCGTTCACGTTCAGCCAATCAGAGCCCGTTGTTTGAAGCTGGGGGTGGGACACCGGACACGTACGCACCAAGACGGATCTGCTTTTACTCTATTTCATGGAGCCCAAAACTCATGCAGGGATCCTTGCATGCAGTTGTGTGCATGAAATCTGCTGCTGCATGTGAACAGTGGATTGAGGCGCTATCTACTGGTAGGTGGGTAGATAAGTAAAGATGCCTTAGTGCAGTGGCACCCAGGCCATTTTGGACCATGTGTTCGATGATGATCCAAACAGCTATCCCTTCTGTTTCCCTTCATTTCATGTGTTAAGCCTTCTAGCAACAAGGTCCTATTGGGACAGCTAGCCCGTGGCTTTGTAAATGTGAAGACTGCAGACAAATTGGCATCTTTACTCAGGAGTGGAACTAGGCTCACATGATGAGAGTGTTTAGAAAATGTGTACTCTTGAGCAATACATATTGAACAGACACGCATACACACACACACACACACACACACACACACACACACACACACACACACACACACACACACACACACACACACACACACCCCGCAGGGCCTTCAGTTCAGTAAGATATTGCTGGGAGTACATGGATTCCATGGCCCAGCACTGACATTTGAAGAGGAATAGAGCAAGATCTCTCTGACCCCTTCCTATCATAATAAACGTAAGAGGAAAACAGCAGTTCTTTCTGAACTCCTTTCCAAATCTCTTTGAGATGATGGAGCAATAAAGGTAAAGTCATCCCCACAAGTCCTATGTGGGTCCTCTTCTGGAGCATTGAGTATTTTTAATGCACAGCCAACCCTGCCATATGAGTTGCTTCTATTGGTGGCACTCCATCTTTCTGTTTCTGCAGCACCAACTGCTTGCAATTAAAGATGCTCTTTGCACTCCTAAGGTCTCAGCCAATTAAGGTCACATCAGAAGTTGAGGAATTAGATTAAATCATTTTTGTCACTTGAGTAGCAGTATGTCCTGATCGGCTGGACTTCAGCATGGGATTGACTTCCTTTAAGCTTCCTAAAAGTCAAATTCTGAGAAACATTACACCTGGTAGCCTAAAGGCCTGGGAGATCAGCAGTGTTTCCCCCTAGGCATTTATCATAGGTAAAAGTAAAGGTGACCCCTGACAATGAAGTCCAGTCGTGTCCGACTCTAGGGTGTGGTGCTCATCCCCATTTCAAAGCCGAAGACCCAGCATTGTTCGAAGACGCCTCCGTGGTCATGTGGCCGGCATGACTGTCCTTGCCGCAGCGCGTAGCATGCAGCTGGAACACGGAGCGCTGTTTACCTTCCCGCAAGCGTACCTATTTATCTACTTACATTAACATGCTTTGGAACTGCTAGGTTGGCAGGAGCTGGCCAAGCAACGAGAGCTCACCCCGTTGCGGATTCGAACTGCCGACCTTTCGATCGACAGCCCACAAGCAAAAAGCCAAATTCATTTCCATTTTCAATATATAGGGACCAGAGCTTTCCAGTACTCCTTTAGATCTGGAAAAATGCAGAAGAGGGCAACCAGAACGATCAAAGGGCAACCAGAACATCCCCTGAATCTGTTCCAGGGAATAATCCCATGCCCTCATCCAGATTGGTATTCCAAATAATACTGAGGGGATGATCTTAGCCTTAAAGATTTAAGAGCACCAGGGATAAAAGAATTCCCTTTACAGTAAAAGAAGCGTACAATGGACTTAGCTGTGTTATATGCAGTGTCTCTAATTAATCTACGCTGGGGGATCCATGATAATTTGTGATGAAAAAGAACACCAAGGTACTTGAATTGTCTGACTTGTTCGATTAGATTGCCTTTGATGTTCCAAGGGTGGACCTTCCTAGATTTACCCAAAACCACAATCTTAGATTTCTCATAATTAAGACAGAGTTTATTGGTCTCAAAGTCCACACATCTTACCAGAAGCCATTTCAATCTGATGCGGGTAAAAGGGAATCCACAGATTTAATGGAGGAGAAGATTATGATCTGGTTCAGTACAACAGTGGCGTTGCCAGCCCAGCCGGGGTGATGTCATTACTCCCCCTGCACCCGCGCGGCATCCCCACTGCACCCGTGCGTCGTCTTTGCTTCTGGAATGGTTCCTTTTGGCGAGGCGAGGGCGGGCAGGAGGGCCCAACTCACACGTTGCCTTACTGAGCGCTGGCCACTCCGCCACCATGAGGGGTTACGCAACTGCAGCATAATGGAGAGGACTAAACTGTGAACATAAACTTCCCTGGCTTGAATCTTGCCTCTGCCATGAACTCTTACTAGGTGGCTTTAAACAAACTGCGTCCTGTCAGCGTCGGCTTCCCAGGTGCAATATGGGGATAAAATATTTGAATTCTTTATAGGGTTGTTGTAAAGACAACATTAGCATAATGCAGAGGTTCTCAAACCTTTTGATCTTTTGGAGCCCTTTACACTCCTAAATGGAGTCTTGGGGAGCCCCAGAGCACTAGCACATGTGCAGTGCCGAGCAGATGGTGGCCACTTGTGATGTGCTTGTGGAGCCCCTGAAGGGGTCTCAGGGAGCCCCAGGGCTTCTAGGAGCACACTTTGAGAAATGCTGGCAGAATGCATGTGAAGTGCTTTGCATGCTCAGAAAGTGCCGTATAAATGTTAAGTAGTATTATACATGCATCAATGGCTTTTAGCCATTGGCTCAATGCAGCCACCTGGGTCAGAGACAGTATGCCACTGAATACTGTGCTGAGGGTAACAGGAGGGGAGGTCTAATCTCCTTCATGCTGGCTTGTGCGCTTAACCAGAACGATCCGGATGGCCCCTGCTGGTAACAAGATGCTAGGCCAGGTGGACCTTTGGTCTGATCCAGCAGGGCACTTCTTATGTCTCTTGGGTTATGCTCCTACGCATACTTGCTAGGAGGTGATTGCTATTGAAATGACTGGGACTTACTTCTGAATAAATGTGTTTAGGATTGGCTGCTAGTTAATATCAGCAAGCTATCTCCGGTTGTCATCAAGCATTAGGAAACCCTGGTTATGAATGAATAGAAATGACTGCCATTCTTTAATTTAGTGTTACTAAAGGAAAAATTAAGAGGTGCTAACTAGACTCTCTAGTTGGTAACTTAAGAATTGATCACTTTTATCTTGTAGTAGCTTCTTCTTATTCCTATACTGGGCTTGAAGGTTACTGAGAATGGAAATTATATGGCATAGTGCTGTCTGCTACAGATCTATGCAGCCTCTGCTCTTACCAGTGCCAAAGGATCCATTTTCACGTGTCTGCATACATCTTGTGTTTTTTGTGTTTCTTACAGAACCTCCACTTAGCGAAGAGTTACAGTCGACCTCAGCTGTTTCCAGTCCAACGCAAACAGGCCCTGTAATGTACATGCCCTCAGCAGCTGGTGATTCTGTTCCTGTCAGCCCTTCTAGCCCACAAGCCCCAGACCTTAGCAATGTACGTAGCACTGTTGGAAAACTCTTGCCCCCTAAGCATGGTAGATGTGCACTGCAAACTTCTCTAAATATGAGTGTCTGCTGGAGTAAAGAACACCCTTTGTGTTTGAATTAGGGGAACTGTGTGTACTGAGCTTTTTTCCATATTTTGTGGGGGGGGGAGCAAGGGAGGAGGAAGTATGCTTTCATCTGTAAGCAAGATTCTGAAGGGACCTAATGGCTTGGGCTTAAATCTGAACTCCAACTTTCAAACTGGATTAGGCAAGCTGAGCTGCTTGAAATTGACTTGAAGTTGTTTTTGAGCTGCCATATGGAGAGGCCTAGAGCTTTCCTCTGAAAATGTAAAACTGATGTAATGCAAGTACTTCCTACATAATAGAATCTCTCCTGTTTTGGGGAAGTGTTTTTCATTTGAAAACAGCTACCTCTAGGACACTCCTTTGGAGCCTTAAAAGGCTGGGGGGGGGGGGTTTTCTCTCTTTTGAAAAAAGTGCCTTTAGAACGACAGCAAAGGTGCAGTCTCCTACTGTGGTTGTTGATTGTGAGTCCTATTGATTTACTGGGCTTTACAGTCTGAAACACTTACTTGTGGATAATGACGACTCCTAATAAATATTTGTGATCGCAGCCTTAGAAGCTGTGTGCCATTACTTGTTAGTAGAATATAATCTGAAGTAGCTGCCCTTTTTGTGTCATGCTAGAGGTATACTGAAGATATCCCTTGAGAGGGTTGTGGATATTTCTCATGACTAAAACCACTATTTAGAAGTTCACTTTCTTTTACCTAGTGGCAAGCTCAAGCTCCTACCATTGATTTTGGTACCATAGGCAGTGGGTAAATTGTAATTTGTACACAAGCCTTTAGTCTCCCCACATCCATATGCTTTTATCATATTGAAGCATGCTTATCTCCTGTTTCACCATGCTGCTAGGCTGTGTGCGTGCAGCTTGTGAGAAGAGACTTGTCATTAATTATGATCATCATTTAACTTTAATCCATCACCTGCTTGAAGTAACCCATTTCATGTAGCTTTTTTTGGTTCTCTCTTTGCACTGTAGGTATGGAATAAACCAGGAACTCTGCCAACTAGTCCCACCTCCACGACAGTAAGTATCTTCTCTAATTGCAAGGAAGAGAGAGCACTGCACAGCCTTTGTGGAGCGAGTTAAAGATACTTTTGCATGGTTCTCCTAGTGGCCACTCTTACTTCATTCAAGCTTCTGTATGTGTGTCAACATCTTATACAAGTAGAAAATGTGGTGTGTTAGGCACAGAATTTTGCTTCTTAGAGTCTCTACCTTCAGTTTTTAAAAAGCCTGTAGCTCTTATGATTGCAAACATAACTTGGTTCAAAGCATAGGTTTCCTGCTATAGCTGGTTATTCTCTCATTTTCACATGTCCACCGTGCTGCGCCAGTAGCAACCTTGAATAACTCTGTGTGCATAATAAGATGCCTGATGATTTCAGATAACCTGCAGGTTCTTCACCCCTTGCAGGGTGTAAACACTAGAGAACTCTCATTTATCTCTTTGTTGGGATATGCTGTATAACCATTAAAACATTGTTTCTGCTAATAGGCTAGATGAGGAGCCTGGTAGTCTAAAATGGTCAGTTCCTGCAAAAATGATCAAACCTGCAATATTAATGGCGCAATTGAAGCAAATGTGCCTATATGTTCATCTTGATGCAAAATTTGGAATGTTGTCAAAGATTAAGATGGTTTAGGTCATCCTGGTGGGTCACAAACCAGATGATTCCCCTGCCCCTTTAAGGGGCGGGGAAAGTATGGTGCCAGCAGTGGCAATCCCAGGGATTGCCACCACCGCCGGGGGGGGGGGGGGGAAATAGACAAAAAAGGGGGGGTTGTACTTACTGGCAGCTCTGGGGGGTGCGGGAAGGCCTGCGGACCCCTCCTCAGGCTTCCCCGAGCTTCAGATTGCCACTCCATGGCAATTTATGACCACGTCCGGTCATAAATCACAGCAGAGCAGCGGTCTGAAGCCCAGGGAGGCCTGTGGAGGGAACCGCAGGTCCCCCCGGAGGCCCCGGTAAGTACAACCCCCCTTTTTTGCCCATTTTTCTCCTGGTGGTGGCGATCCCCGGGATTGTCACTGCAGCCTGCCACTATCCCCACCCCCGCAAGTACTCAAAGTTCTCCCCGCCTTGCAGTACAGTACGAACTGTAGCTATGTAAGCGTATAAAGAATGGGTGTTGTTGGGGGAGCATAGGAAACTTTGTGTTCTGTACCATTATCGCTGTAAGCCCTTCCCAGACTCCCTGTGTTTCCTGAAGTAAACTCACTGCAAGTTTTTGAATACGTTTTTTCCCCAACCATGAGAATTATAAAGATTTTTTTTAGAAACCAAACCAGAGGTTTGGGGGATTCTGAAGAAGCTACCAGATTTTGGGCTAAAAATCCACATTTGCTTTTGAGATCACGGTGGCCATGCAGGTTTCCCACTCTTATCTAGGGAGAGTGGAGATAACTTTATTAGGTCTTGTGAACTCCGTGAGAACAATGTGACATTGCAGTAGGACACACTTATCTCTCTGATCATGATATGACTGTGCTAAAACTGCATCCATAAATAAGTTGAAGCAGGATTCTGTCTTAGGATTTCAGTTGATTTTATGTTGATAATAGCATATTTGTCCTGAAGTGTGTTCATTTAAGGCAATGGGTAGTAATGCAGACAGAATCCAAGAATCTTGGGAATTGGGAAATGCAGACTGTTTCTTCTTGTGGTGTGACTTTTGTTGCTTTTCCTCCTCTTCCTGTTAGATTCTCTGTAGGAATAGCAGTCTTGGAAGCCCATCTAATATATGTGGATCCCCTCCTGGTGCCATTGGAAAACCTCATAGCTTAGAAAGCATTGGCTTTCCTACAGATTCAGTAACCACAGCCAGCAGCTACAAGAAAGCACCGGGGTTTGAGCGGGAAGACCTGGTTGGAGCAGAGTACCTAAAGAGTTTCAAATGCCAGGTAGGTAGGGAATACTGGAAAGAAAAACAGACTATAGTCCTCTGCTCACTTTCCTAGGAGTAAGTACCATTGAACATAGTGGGGCTTACTGCTGGGTAAACCTACATAGGGTTGCACTGTTTTGTCTTGGTTTTGGAACCAGTTGCCAATATAATTGACCAGATTTTCATGATGATGATGCAGATAATGGTGATCAGCCCAAAACAGGAGCTCCTGGTATTCTGATGTTTGTTTCTGATTCTTGCTTTGGGTTTATTGATTACAAACTTGGCTTGTTCATTACACATCACAAAACCAGCAGTCTAGAAATCTTCTACTCGGCAGTCTGGAGATGCCTTTCTCTGTGCTTGAGTGCCCCTAGTTGGAACTTTGCATTAATTTTTTTCAGAAAAATGGACAGTGGTGTTTTCTAAATTAAATGAATTCTATATTTTATAAAAGAAAATAAAGAATATTACATGTTTTTATAGTTGTGCTGTTTTATCACAATATTTATACTTGTAGCCTAAAGGGTGAATCCTCATTTCCTGTATTCTCATTGTCTGACCCCCAACACTGTTGACAAGAGTACTGTACTGGGATTCAGGCCAGTTTAGTTCCCAAGGCATCTATAGGACTACATACTCTAAAATGCAGTAATTTTGTTTAATTGTTTGGGGATCAGGTGGTGTCAGTTTTTTTAGTGTTTTGATGCAAATAGCTCACAGTTCTTACTGGGATGTAAGCTTATGGAATGAAGGGATCTTAAGGTCCAAGGTTTTTGGTTTAGCTGGATTGTAGATAAGGCTGTTAGGTTAGTTCTTAATGTTAAGAAGGGCTTATGGCAGAAGTTCCCAAAGTTTTACCTTCGCAAGTCTTTGTGTGGGGTGATGGTGACAGCGGCAGCGCTTCCAGGATCCCGCCACCACTGAGACAAAAAGGGGGGCGTAATACTCACCCGGTGGTTGTGCCGGGCTTCTGGAGGGTGCAGGAGACCTGAGATCCCCTCTGCAGGCCTCCCCACACCCCAAAACAGCTCCCTGACACGATCGCAACCCACTTCCAATTTTTGTCTGAAACCAGAAGAGGCCCGCAGAGGGGATCACTGCCCCCCCCCGGAAGCCCAGTGCGACCACTGGGTGAGTGTTACATTCCCTTTTTTGTCTTGGCAGTGGCAATGCGTTCCTGGAAGCGCCGCCGCCGTCGCCCACGTCACCACCCCCCTTAAGAGGGTAGTGTCTATTCATCCCAGACTGGGACGTTGCAATGCCTCAGTTTGGGAACTTCTGGCTTATGGTATAATTCTAAGCATGTTTTCTTAGAAACAAGGTTCATTGAAACACTGGGACTTGGGCACCAGTGTGCATATCACAGGCTTGTGGCAGCTGTTTCCATACAGCAAGCTGTTAGTCTATAGCAGTCTATCATAGGAACCAAGGCACTTCTCTTCACGCTTCTACAGACCTTTAACTTTAGGTCTTGCATTGGCACGATGGACATTCTCCAGTTCTTGTGGTGGAGTTTGTTTCATGTACATTGACTCTTCCATGTAAATGAGTCTAGGGCTAAAATGCCAGTCAACTAATTCCAGCCTGAATTGCTGCAGAACTCAGAGTAATGGATTTCTGTGTGGGATTGGAATTTTGCAGCACTGGGTCCGCTAAGGAGCTTCAGCTGCCATTTGGCTTTGAGTATGGTATCACTGCAGACGGAGACAGCAGCCATGAAATTAAAAGACGCTTACTCCTTGGAAGGAAAGCTATGGCAAACTTAGACAGCATAATAAAAAGCAGAGATATCACCATGCCAACAAAAGTTCGCATAGTCAGGGCGATGGTGTTCCCAATAGCAATGTATGGTTGCGAGAGTTGGACCATAAGGAAGGTGGAGCGCCGAAGAATAGATGCTTTCGAACTGTGGTGCTGGAGAAGACTCCTGAGAGTCACTTGGACTGCTAGGAGATCAAATCAGTCAATCCTAAATGAAATCAACCCTGACTGTTCCCTGGAAGGACAGGTACTGAGGCTGAAGCTCAAATATTTTGGCCACCTAATGCGAAGAGAGGAGTCTCTGGAGAAGACTCTGATGCTGGGAAAGATTGAAGGCAAAAGGAGAAGGGGAAGGCAAAGGATGAGATGGTTAGACAGCATCACCGATGCAACGAACATGAAAATGAGCGAACTCAGGAAGATAGTGGAGGACAGGAAGGCCTGGCGGGATATGGTTCATGGGATCATGAAGGGTCGGACACGACTTAACGACTGAACAACAACAACAAACGCTTATAGAATGTTGAATGTAGTGGGGGGGGGGAAATAGATATTTTTTTTCTGAAAAAGTAACATTGAGGGGAAATGACAAGGCTTGCACAATTTTACTTGACTATTAATACCAAAATGATTTTGAGGTCTCACAAATGAAAGCTAATATGGATCTGC
Organism: Plestiodon gilberti rubricaudatus; assembly: GCA_026170595.1. Classification (NCBI taxonomy): domain Eukaryota; kingdom Metazoa; phylum Chordata; class Lepidosauria; order Squamata; family Scincidae; genus Plestiodon; species Plestiodon gilberti. Next base: position 157,248,419 of record JANXHW010000002.1, read on the forward strand.
CTAGACATTACCTAGATACGAAAGAAACTTGTATTCATAGAGAAGTCAATGGAAACTTAATTGAGTATTTTATCAAACAATTTTTCCCCCCAACGTTTCTGAAAAATTTCCATTTTTCCTTACCAGGCTATGGGTTGAAAAAATTCTTCAAGCCCACTTTGTTGCTAACTTTCCTGCAGGGTTAGTAAGCAAACACACACAAAAAACCCCACACAATGTTGTGGAAATTACAATATAATCTATGAATGTTTACTTGGAAGTAAGTCTAACTGATTTCAATGGGATTTGCTCCCAGGTGACTGCGCATAGGATTAAGAACCACTTTGGTTCTCTGTTGCATGTGCTGCGACGCGCACCTCCTCTTCCTCCCACATTTTTTGTTCAGCATTTTCTGCTTCCTTTATGGGTTCTGTCTGATCTTACTGGGGGCAAACAAATAGGTTATGCAACAATCTTATGGCCTTGTCAAAATGTGGCAGTCAGCCATATCAAATTTATGTGCTCTCTCTCCACTTGTTTTTCTTTCTGTCCTCTTTACTTCAGCAGGCGAAGATAAAATCCCATTCCATGGAACACAGAACCCAGGAACAGCCTCTGCTACAGCCCAAACAGGTAGGTTACTCCAAAAGGGCATATTGCTTGGTTTTCACACCACCTTTACTCTGGGTGCTAGCTACATCTACAGAATAAAAAATAGCTGTAGTTTGAGTGGCTGACAGAACTCTCCTAAATAGTTCAGGAATGTGGGCTCTGACCAGTATATATTCAGGTTTGTGCAAGGAATTGGTGCTGGGTGTGGATATGCAGCCAAATTTAGAATCATAAATTGTACTGTGCTGCAGAGATCATTAGGGGGAGAGTTCAGTGCCAGCTCACAAAATTTCTTCATTTAGGCTAAGTGCTTTTGATTCTGAATGTGTGACAGAATTGGACATAACATGGTAGATCATGAATTATTGAGCTGATGGTCTTATGATATAGCTACCAATGTATATGAATTGTTCTAAAGCTCTCCAGATGTGTATAAGACCAAAAGAGTACTGGTAGAAATAAATTGAATTTTATCATTTCATATCTGTAGTGCGAGCATACCTTACCAATGTTCAGTCCACTTTTTGATTGGATGTAGCTAGGGGCTTGTCCATTGGGTTTCTCAATTGCATGTTTTCAGAATGAATTATCCAATGCTACTTCCTCTTTCAGGATATATTGGGAATTCTTCCTGTTGGCAGCCCACTGACATCTAGCATCTCCTCTAGTATCACCTCTAGTTTGGCAGCAACACCACCAAGCCCAGCAGGCACCAGCAGTGTCCCAGGCATGAATGCCAATGCCCTTCCATTCTACCCAACCAGTGACACAGTGGAATCTGTGATAGGTAATACTGCGTATGCACGTATGCTCATGGGGTGCCTCTGAAAGGGAACAACCAGGTTTAGGAAGTGCATGTTTTAGACTTAGATATCATGGGGAATTCCTGAAGGATCCATGCTTTCCTTCTGGTTTTAGATAGATCTTTGAGATGGCTAACGTTCTTGGAATATGAGCACCTTCATACATCATAATTTTAACTCTGGAACAGCCAAACACAGGAGCTCCCTTAGCTAATTTCATGACATGTGAATTCTATAAAAGTGCAACAAGCTGGTGAATAGGAGATTATGATTTCTGCTCACACAAAAATTCAGAGCAAACTTAATGACTTGCCTGCTGTCCTTCAACTTACTTTATGCTTGCTGAATTCACAGATCACAAAATTGGCCCAAGGTGCCACTGCAGTGGCCCAGTCCAGGACCAAAATTTTGACTTGTGACAGGTATAATCTGTGGTTGAGCAAATGTTTTCATAGATATTATAAGGTTGAAACTCGCCCATCTGTACATATCAGGAACAAAGTCCTTACTCAGTTTGTGACCTTATTTGTGCTTCTCATCAAGGGGATAGTTATGTTCCTGTTTGTGACTCCCTCCTCCAAACGTTTTCTAGACTTCTCAAAGAAAGTAAGATCATGTTAGACAGGCATCTCCCAGTTTGTTTAATCCCCTAGCACAACTTTATTTCATATTTTGTTTTACTTTAAAATAAGAAAGATATGGCCCTGCTTGATGCCTCTTGTTCTCCAGGCATCTTATTATGATTATTGTTAACTATTAAATTTTTGTCACAGGCCTAGAATGGTACAAGCAAAAGAAACAATCTTTGCTCCTTTAAAAAAGCGGGGGGGGGGGGGGGAGGAAAAATAGGAAGGATAATTAGCCCCAGACAGGGAGCTTGGCTCACTTTCTAATAACTCTTATGCAGTGAATTTCTGAGGAGACTGGCAGTCTTTTAAGTATCTGGCACAGTCTCAAAAAGCTATATTTTAGGGAAAACAGTAACGCAGAAGGACATAAACTATAGGAGAGGGGAGCTTCCCTTTTCAGTATATAAAATAGTTTGTGTTCTGTCTTACAATCCCACAACTGAAGTAATAAATATCAAGACTATAATACAAACAATGCAATACAAACGCATGTCAGTCAATGCGAATAGGGCACATTTACTAGTCCTAGTAAATTGAGACAGAATAGCCCTGGGGGAGATCCTGTGCAGGCTCGCTCCATCTCATCCCCAACTGGCACTGTCCATGCTATTGCTGACCCGGTGTGGGCCCTTGCTGGCTATAGCCTGCTTGCTAGGGTAATGCAAATTCATTCTCCCCTGCCTCTTGCCTGACTGCCACACACAATTCCCCTCTTTCCACGTTCATACCTGCACCTCATTCTTACTGCCCATCTCCTCCATCACTGAATTGCAGCCCAAATCACTACTTCACTGTGGAATCCTTTAAAGTGGGAAAATAGCTGTGGCAATGCACCATGGACACCCAAGTTACCAAGTGATTGGGTTAAGCAACCACCTGCATCACTTGTTGTTAAACCCATCTCTGGATGCGCTTTTATCCAGAATCAAAATGAATGGCAGGTGTTGCAGGGTGATCTGTTTTGCATTGTTGCAATTTCTGTTGTGCATCTATGGGAAGAATCTGAATCTATGAAAGGCATTTAGAGTTCAAATCAGGCAATAGAAAAGCGATATGAAAAGCTGCCTCATTTAGACAACTCTTGACTGACAGCAGTATTGTGCAGTGGGGAGTAGGGCCCTGTAGATTCTCCTGTCCAGAGCAGTGGCATCTCTGCATGTAGGCTCTTTGGGCTTCCCTATCCCTTGAAGTTGTTGGTCCTTTTGTAACATATAATTGGTGCCTCTGTCTGGCAGAGTCTGCCTTGGATGACCTGGACCTGAACGAATTCGGAGTGGCTGCCCTGGAGAAGACATTTGACAGCAGCTCGGTGCCCCACACGAGTGGCATCATGATAGGTACATGAAAGCAGCAGAGCTTTCTTTGATCTTCTGCCAAGCAGGGTTTGCCCCATCAGCTGGCTGAAGCAGCCTAACATGCTCTCAAAACCAGCTCTAACATCATTGGTTGGTTGGCAGCCAATGAGAGACCTTTGAGTAAAAGGGTTCTCATTGGCTAGCAGATCAGAAATTTCTTCCACTGGTTTCAGGCGTCCCAATTATGTTTATGAAATAGATATGGCTTATTTTGCTTTTATAGTACCTTAGCAGTGCCACGCTAAACATGTTCACAAAATTATGACATGAACACTGCATTTCATGAAGAACAAAATCTCATTCTAAAATAATGGGAAACAAATTGGATTTTTATCATTGTTCTGCTGTCACAGGACCATGGCAAGGCATTATAGCCACACATTGACAAAATATCGCATATGTAGCTCATCATCTTGTGTGTGGTCATTTCAAATCAGTGTCCTTTTCTCTCTTTCCCCTCCCCCTCCCCCGTCTCTGGTTGTTTAGGTGAAAGTAGTCCTTACAGCCCTGGTGCACCTGTTGTGAGAATCCCTTTATTCATTGACACAGGCACTCCTTTGTGAACTGAAGCCATGTCCAAGTTGGTGGGTGCATGGCTCACTCCTGCTACTGCTCAGTGTTGTTTGAACTGTTGGTTTCTTAAGCGCACGTCCATCAGCAATCCTCCTTGATATTAGGTGTTGCAGACCATTGCAGAATCCTCTGCAATGCTTTTTGGTCAACACACAGTTTCATTTCACACATCCTGCCCTCAGTATTTGTTTCAGATTTGAGCAGTTGCACAAATCAAAGCGCCTCCCACCCCTCCACCCCCCATGATCAAGTCTGCATTCACAAAAACCGGTTCCTTTTTGAAGAGGTGGGATGCTGCATGAGATAGCCTTGCACTGTCTATGCTGGTTCTGGCTAAAAACAATTTGGGAGTGGATGTTGCCGTGCAGGCCTCACAAATCAGATGCAAGTCAGAATGTGGCCATATTTGTGGTTTTCCTGAGTGTATACACAAGCTTGGTTCCCTGAAGCCAGCTGCCTTTTTTGTGGGGATTATAAATGCTGTGCTCCTCAGATGGTCAGTAAACTGATCTAGGACTCCAGTTTTCTTGGCATTGCAGTCTCACTCCTCCTGCCTCTTTTGTTGACTGAGAGAATGAGGAAGCCTGGCAGGGATGAGTAGTATGGTTGCTTCTACCCACAGTCTTAAATTCTTGCAGGCTAGAAAGAGGTCAGGTAGTTGTGTGGTATATAGGAGTCCCTCCCTTGGCCACATTAGATCCACTCTGGTTTCTGAACCTTCAATAGGTAGTGCTGTGCATTTTCAAGCTTTATAAATATAAGAGGTAAAATAGACTAAAATAAATAACTTTGAGATTCTAGCAATCCTGACAAAGCCAACAATTTCTGTGCTTGGTTCGGCTGCTGTGCCATGTACGTGGTTTTTTTTTTTTTTTACTTCTCTGTTGTTTAGATGGGGAGGTGATTGTTCTTTTCTGTGGATCTAGCATAAATAATTATGATTAGTGATCTGATCTGCTAGGTCATCTTCTTCCTTATGAAGAAGGTATGCTTACAGGTATATTGAATTGTTCATAATTTGGCCCATTAAATTCATAGCTTCTTCCTTGACACAAGGCCTTTGTTTATGAAGCAGCAGCAAATGGGGCAGTTTCTCAAGTGACATTACAAATATACTTTTATCCTTAATGTAATGAGGAAGGATCTGAACTTATATGAGACGTGGGAAAGAAGAGAGCCAGTTGGCATGACAGTCCTTGGAAATGTGGTTGGTTAATTCAAATCTGATGGAGACATGTTTGTTTCCTGTTCTTATGAACAGGATCTTAAAGATTCCCCTTATCTCTAGCCACTGCTTATGCCACAGGGAAATGTCGCATCTGGGATATCGTCTTGCACTAATAATTTTGGGGATAACACAAAAGCAATTTCATGTAAATGTACATAATATGGGTTAGTGTGTGATTATTGTGGAAATACAAGAAATGGGAAAGAAAAGCTCCCTAAATGTCTCTTGTGACAGTCCCTTAGACTCTAAAGAGCCCCTCATACATTCAAACACCATTGACTCTCTCCCCAAAGCCCTGTTTTGCACAGCTGACATCTAAGAATGTCTCATTTCTACCTTCCTTGGCCAGAGGAACAGTTTCCATAATACTTCTGAAGGTAAAGAGGGGTGTGAAGTAGTGGAAGACCCTGGACTCCCCATCCTTTGCTGGTGCAGAGAGAGTGAAGCAAACACCTGCTGTTCAGTTCCTGTGCTGTGCTTCCACTCATAACTCATGGCTTCTACATTCCCATCCTTTCTGTGTGTTCTTTGTCCAGGTGGGAGTTTGCTGCAAAGTTCTGCTCCTGTAAATATCCCTGGGTCCCTTGGAAGTTCTGCCTCCTTTCACTCTGCCTCTCCTTCTCCACCGGTCAGCTTATCATCGCATTTCCTCCATCAGCCCCAGGGACACTTAAGCCAATCAGAAAACACATTCCTGGGGACATCAGCTTCTCATGGATCATTAGGTAAATGCCCAGTGTGTATGTGAGAGCATGCATGTTAACATGTACATACTTGTCTATACCATGTAAGTATTTTCCTTTTATCTTAGCTTTCATTTGAATGTTCACATTCTGTGTTGCCACCTAACATATTTTGTGAAACTAAGATGAGGAAGGATAAGTAAGCCTAAAATCATTCCAGAAGGATGTACCCCACACAACAAGAAAAGTTCAGTGCCTGATATGCCTGTACAACAAAGAGCAAATGTAGCAAAATATATTTGGATAAGTTGAGCAAGTTGTATCTTAGAAAGCAGGCACACACACCCACACCCCCGTCTGATCTGGCAGATGTATGACCTCTTTCCAACTCCTAGTACTACAGTGAATGAAATTCAAAATGTACAAGGAAGGCTCATGAATTAAACACCCTGAAGGGAAAGTTTCTGTAGCTAGGACAAAAGAGCACAGCCTGAACAGAATCATCAGCTCAGGAGAGTAATGACAGTCCATTAAGATAACCAGTAACCATAGGTCCCTCACAGGAAAAAAATATACCACGATATAATTCCGTTATCTAACAACTTCTGATACAAACAAATAATGCTGCTTTATGCTTTGGTCAATTTAAGTCAGTCTCATCTGTGCTTAACTGGCATTAGCTCCCCTGGGTTTCAAGACAGGGGGTCTTTCCCTGCCCTATGTGGAGATGCATTGTGAGAGCTTCTGCATGCCAAGTATTTGCTCTCCCACTGAGCTGTAGCCCCTCCCACTGATACACTTAATATTTGATTCAGGTCAGCTCAGCCCTGACTAACAAATATGGGCCATGAAAATCGATTGTTCCAAGTATGTCAGTTCATTTTTGTCTAAACAGTCTTTGAAAGAATCCCAATATTCAAAGGATAACAAGCACTTACCAGTTAATGTATCTCTAACTCCCTTAGGTCCTGACTTCTGCAGTTTTAAGAGAGCAACTTTGAACTTCCTTCACCATTATGCCACAACTAAGTCCCTTCTAGAATGAACAAAACAGAGAACATGATGTCCAGGCAGACTTTGGTACTGGCACCTCCATTTTAGAAGTCAAGTGCTAGGCCGTTTGCAAGACATTCTTCCTGTGATGTCATCTTAAAGCCATATCAGGCTTGCTTTAGAATTGTTAGATCAATATTTGCACCTCTGTAGTAAGGAGCGAAAAGCTCAGAAACACTCCTTTGTCATTACTTGACATGTTTCTGTGCTAATCCCTGGCTTTAAGTTAAGGTTCCAAGACTTAGCATTGACTCCAACAATTAACTAAGACTTGATATTACCAATGCATTTTAACAGCCTGAGGGATACTTATAGTCGCTAAACAGAAGAACCTCTTAATATGTGGTACTGCTATTTAACATTTAATGTCCTGGGCACTGTACAGCATAGAAGAGTTGCCTTATCCCTACTAAAGAGGCTTCCAATCTAGGGTACATGAGAGAAATGAAAGAGAGAAGATGGGAAATGACAAAGGAATAGGGAGGATGGCATGTGAAAAGACTAAAATCTAGATACTTTTTCAATTTAAAGTGTTTTCATGTGCTTAATCACATCTGTTTGTCACATCTGTATAATCACCTGCTTTTGTACAAAAAAGATCCATGGTCCTTGCATTGGAAGCCCATTCAGACTAATGTTAAGTACTGTAAGGGGACAGTTTGCACACAGTTTGCTGAAGATGCTGTGCGCTTGGTTATGGAGTAGGTGCATGCATCCCCCTGACCTTGCAGATGGGATAATTTTGTAATTCAAGTGGTACATTTGAGGCCCAATCTTATCCAACTTTCCAGCGCTGATGCAGCCACAGTGTAGCCTTGAGGTAAGGAAGCAAACGTTCCTTACCTTGAGAAGCCTCTGTGACTGCCCACGCGCCCACCATAGGATTTAACACACGCCCCCATTGGCACGGCTGCATCACCGCTGGAAATTTGGATAGGATTGGGCCCTTGTACACTTTGTGCATGCGTATACCCAAGGCAGACAATATATCCCCCTCAAAAATGGGGGAGCAGGGGTTAAAATTTGCACAATGTATGTGCACGTTACCTCTTGCATGCAGGATCTCCAGATAATGTGTGCAAGTCCTTTTGAACAGAGACTTTAAGAAGCATCTGCATTATTGGCTCTCAGTAGGCTAGTAATTAGTGGGAGAGTATTTTCTGTGAGCAGTGTTTTTGTATTCCTTCAAAAACACAGAAGTTACTTAGCTTGCATATTTACTGACTGTCAGTAACATGAGAGCATAAATCTAAGGCAGTTTTAATATTTATAAATGATATAAAATGTTATGGTTTGGAATTTCCCCCCTGCATTTGTGTTTGATGCTGTGCCCAAATTCTGTGGCAAGGTCCACAGTTGGAGTCAGGATGAACTCAACTAGCCAGGCTGCATCATTGTGCAGTGCAAGCATTGGTGTGAACGGTGCCTTCCTCTGACAGCTGAAATCAAACTCTGATTAAATTCAGTTGAAAAGGAAAATGTTGATAAAGGCATCATTCTAGAGCAGGGGTGGCCAGCCTTTCACCATTAGGGCCTCGGCATTCTTAAGACTTGTGTAGAAGACAGAACCTTGGCAGCTGCAATTGCTGATGGTGCTGCTAAAGCAGCTGCACCTGCTGAAATGCCCGCACCGATACAACCATTAAAGGTCCAGGAGCATTCATGTTGAAAGATTGGCCACCCCTGTTCTAGAGCAATATTGCATGCAAATATATGAGCAGCATCCACAGAGACTGAAGTGTTCAATATATTTCCACCAAGTTTGTGATAATGAAATGCTCTGCCAAGGCTTTTTCCACCAGTGAACACTCGACAACGAGCCTTCGCCAGTCTCTGCTCTCTAGCAAGTGTACCTGTATAATTCATGTATAGTACATGCACTTGCTTAGATGTACACTGAAAACAGACTGTGAGTAGCCCAGGTTTCCTCACTGTTAAGAATCTCCGCCTTAATTGAAGAATTGATCTCTGGGCAAATTGCTCTGATGTGGGTTGAGCTGGTTTCTCAAATGAACTTCTGAGTTAATTCAGCGAAGAGTCAGTTCGGGCCACTATAAAACTGATTTAAGCCTGGTTTAACAACTGAACAACTTTTTAAAAATTGAATCCAGGTTAATATGTTTTACATAATAATATACTATTATAAAAATATTCTGATAATTATGGGAGGGGTGGGGTGGATTTGGTTTGTCGATTAGTTCTGGTTTCAGTAAACATGAAGGGATTGTGAGGTGGCATTATGAAGAGACAACCATGAGTGTCTCTCTTCTGAGGTAAATTTGTGAAGTGAAATGTTTGGGGCAACACAAGGCCTAATTAGACTGCCAAACCGATGAATGAGACTTTTCTTAAAGGTATCCACACAAGGTTTGCTGTTTAATCAAGCCCATTCCTATATTGGCCATCTCCTGCATGTCTGTTTTAAATGCACTGTGATGTATGTCCGACTTGAGGGGATCTGCACGGTGTCGCTCCCCTGTCCTGTAGCCAGAATGGCAGGAGCAGTAGCGGCACCTGGACGCCATGTGTCATGGCTTGCTTAAAAAGGGAGGATTTATCGCTTTACTCTTCCTCCAGCCAAAGTGGGACAACACAATGCAGACATGTCCACAGCCCCCTCCGGAATCCCCAAATTAACCATTGTCCCGTGAAAAATTGAATCATTTTATTCTCTTTCCGTGAATGGGGGGGGGGGGAGATTTCGTTAGGAAAAGGGCTAAGCCAAAACTATATTTGGCATAACATTTTTCTTCTGTCTCTGTATGAAACAGGTTTAAATGGAATGAACAGCAGTATATGGGAGCACTTTGCTTCTGGAAGTTTTTCGCCCAGTACCTCGCCTGCATTTCTGTCGGGTCCAGGTGCTGCTGAGTTGGCCAGACTGCGGCAGGAATTAGATGAAGCTAACAGTACGATAAAACAGTGGGAAGAATCTTGGAAGCAAGCCAAACAGGTAGAGTGCAGTGGAAAAGGGGGTGGGGTTAGCCTACTGTTAGCCAGCGGAGCATCCGTCTAATTGTCCACTTAATATTTGGAGTTAAAATAGTTCAAGACAGATTTGCAGTTGGTGTCTGGTGATGTTGTAATGTAATCCCCTTACAGTCATGATTTTTTCTAGCTCTACATAAGAGTCATTTACTAACGGATAACTAAACAGATTTATGTTAGATGTGCTGAGGAGTACAATTGTGAGACGGTTTGGAAATATTCAGTCAAAACTCTCCTGCACCTGTCTACAAATAGTGTTTTCCCCCCATTTATAGTTGGGATTCATCTCTCTCATTCTTTTGTTCTGCTTCTATGTGCTTTTCAAAAGCTCAGCTTTTGCAGTAATGTTCTTGTTACCCTGAGGATGAGTAGAGTAGCTTGATGTATATAGGTCCCTCTCTTTTGCATTCAAGCTGCTTTTAAATGAATTTTAAATAAATTGAGTATAAGCTCCCCTCTGGAGGAAGTAGCCCCCCCCCTTACATTGGCTAATAGTCTGGGGGGAGGTGTACATGGGAGCCTTCTGTTCTTGGCATTCCGCTAGCTCCTGTTCTCTTTGTGTGGCACAATGTCATTGACAGCGCAATCCTACCCAGCTCCTCCACTGGTGGTGGTGGAGGGAGAACGGGAGGCTTTGGAAGGGAAAGGGGATTTAAATCAAAGCCTCCACCACTGCTGAACACAGTGGGAACTTAACTTCTGAGTAAACATGCATAGGGTTGCACTGTTAGAGTCTATTGATTCACACACATACAAGTGAAATGTATAGGGAAATGTATCTTAATAGCAGAAAGCTACTGTTCACAAAACATGTCTATTCCACCTCTGGGCAATTAGTCTGCCACAAGAAGAGAGCAGGAGCAGACAGCAAGCCCAAACGTGGAGAAGCCTACCTACCCAGCTCAGAGGCTAATTTACTAAAAATAATGCACACGACAGTACTCCCGGGAGGAGATTGCTCTAAAATCCAAGATGCATTTACTCCTCTTGTCAGTCTAGTGCTCACAATGTGCTTGCCTGGAAATTGTGGCATGAATTGTCCCATAGTGAAAGAAATGTCATGCATGAATATGCCCGGAGTCCCATTTTTCAGTCTGATTCCAAGAGTCTGTGGAGATAAGAAAGCTGATCCATATACTGTACAAGATCTTTAATCCTTCAGAAAGGATTCAAAATATGGAGTGTGGCCAGGAGATGGAGAATTCCCACCACATGACCTTCCCCCAAAACTACGTAGAAACAGCTCCCTTTCCTCAGATGGTCTGGAAGAAACGAGCTGAGAGTTTATTCTAGTTTTCTTGCCTTTGGAACATGCAGGCCTGTGATGCTTGGAAAAAAGAAGCTGAGGAGGCTAATGATCGTGCCAACACAGCAACCATAGAATGTGAGCTAGCCCGGGAGCAGAGAGAGACCTTGGAGCTGCAAGTGAAAAAACTCCAGGAGGAAATGGAGAGGATTCACACTGGCCAGGACCCTCAATTCCTTTGCTCGCTCTCCGATCTAGAGACCCTTTCCCTTTCTACACTCTATACCTTCCAAAAACAGTTGCGTGCCAACCTGGAAAGAGTTGATAAGGTGGGTTTGAATGAGAAGCCTTAAGTATCCACAGTGAACTTACATTGAGCTACTTTTTATATTCTAAGTAACGCCCACCGCTAATGTAAAGCTGAAATTGCTGACTCTTGTAGCTAGGATGCCCACCATGAAATGTTCCATTCGGTCTCTGGATGGGGGAGGGCAGTTGTACACCAGGCTGCTCTTTCTCTCAGGTAGCAGGCAAGGCTTAAGCCACAGTAATAGGAGAACGAAGAACAATCCAGATCCAGAATAGGACCTGCCTGGAACCAGGCAGGGCTCATATGTAATGGCTGAGACCTATAAAGTGCAATAAGACCGTATTTTCCCTCTCTCTCGTTGTTTTAGGACTGTTGGGGAGGGCCACTAGGCAACAGGAATCTCTGCTCATGGCAGCTGTGTCCTGAGCTTTGGGGACATGGCTGCAGCCCAGTAATTTTTACTATTGGCTCTATAGAACCACTGGGCAAGAGGGGTCTCTGCCAGGCGGTGGATAAATATCAGGCTCTTAGGACAAAGCTGCCACTTGGAGCCTGCTGCCTGCTGGCTCTACAGAGCCCACTGGGCATGAGTGGATAAGGAGAAGAGGAGGGAGGTGGGTGTGGAGGGCTTAAGGGCGAAGGTGGGTGGTAAGCAGGGACAGGCATAGGAACAAGAGGCTGGCACTTGAGGAGAAAAGAGAGGCAGAGGACTTTCCCCCCTGTGTACTTTGTTTCTCTTCTCCCACCTCCCTGTGAATTCTTGTGGGTCCTCAGTTGTTTACTGTTAGCATGTAAACATGAAAAATGGAAAATAGACCCTTCTGGCAGCTAAGCGTAGCCAAGTTCTCCCCAGCTCCCATTTTGCTTTCACTGACAATCCCCTTTGGCTCCCCCCCCCTCTCTCTTTCAGGCAGTGTTTCAGATGCAGTCGGTGAAATGCCTCAAGTGCCAGGAAGAGAACCGGGTGATACTACCGTGCCAACACACTGTGCTGTGTGAAACCTGCGCTGAGGAGGGCGAATGCCCCATCTGCCACCCCAACAGGCCACATGCTCTCCAGTCGTGACCCTACTAGGACACTTGGTTTAGCATATCACATAGAACTTTTTAACTTTATATATATATATATAAATATAAATATAATATGAATATATATATATATATGAACATATATATATACATAAAAACAAAAATTAGTTGCAGAGCACTTTTTAATACTTTGCATCTCCCATTTAAAGGGTTCCCCCTCTGCACCCAATCCCCGCTAATTCTAACTCCTTAGAGACTTGTAGAGCTCTTTTTAATACAGATCAAAGGGCCGTTTGCAGAGTCTGTTGTGACCCCTCCCCCTTTTTCTATTTAGGATATAACACTTTTTTTTTCCTTCTCTTCTGGAGAGAGATTTAGAGGGGAGGGTGACAAGGGGTTTACATGTGCTTTCCAGAGTGAGGATTGGATCTGTGGGGAGAAGAAAGGTGGAAATCAAATTTCTTATGTCTTCATCCCCCTCCTCTTGGCTCTTGCTTCATCATCTTCATTTAATATTTTTTAAAGCACTAGTCATACATTTGACTCACCTTTTAGCTGTTTCTAGTAACAGTAGCCCCTTTGCAAGCCTTGCCTGTTTTCGAGCTTCAGTTATTTGGGAACTTTTGTTGGCCTTCAGTACGTGCAAGGAACGTGGCTTGTCTGTCTTGAAAAACAAAAGTTTGCTTTTTAAAAGTCTTTTTACACAGTTCTAGGTTTCTACCAAAACAGTGAAAGGAATGCAGTTTTTTTTTGGGGGGGGGGAACGAGGTATGAAATGGACAACACATCAGCGAGGCCATGCCAATGGTCATGATAGTATTTTTCTCATATGTTACACATCAGTAAAGCTTAGGTGAATCTTGAGAGAATTCACTAGAATCAGCAGTTGAAGTTGAAACTTTGTAAAGAGAGAAGTTCGGATCTGGTGCCTTGTCTTCCCTTGACAATGGAGACATGTTTCAAAACCCTTGGTTAATGCATGTGGAGGCCATTCTGGGTGGTAAGTAGAGGCAGAGGTGTGAGGTGACAGAAGCCCCATTGGAATAGTATATTCTTCTGTTGCTTGCTAAAGGAGGGGGGGTCTTTGCCAGGCTTTGCTTTCAGCTATCATTAAATAGATGGAGGTGGGACCTTTGCAACTCTTTTGTCTGCCTAACCCAGGCTTATCTGACTTTATAACTCACCAAACAGGAAGCAGCCCAGCAGCCAAGTTTCTGGAACTGCAGAAATGGGGTCTTTGGTCCCACACTTAGCATCCCACAAGACATGGTTGGTGGGCTGTGTTTGGCTTGGTTGGTCTTGTGTAGAGCAAATTCTTGGTCAGATTCTTGGCACTTATTGATTCAGAGACATACAAAATACATTCCCTTTCCATTGATGGCACTGTTACCAGTACTCTAGTAAGCCTTAGCATCTATTATATCCCTGTAGTTCGGAGAAGTATGGCTTTTTTCTCTGATTACTAGGATAAGAGAATTCAAATTTTAGCAAAGGAGGGGCCATCTGTTTCCACTGTGCAGCACTTTGTGGTGTTAGCATGGAATAGGCTATGCTGCGCCAACATGAGTACGGGTAATATGTAGGACTTGATAGAGGCTAATGCCACATGTTTCTGTTTGGCTGCCAACAGTGGTCATCTCTGGGGGGCATTCTTCTCCCAGCTTCTTCTGCTTGGTTAATACCATTTGCTCATAGTACATCTTCAACTTACTACTACAGGGCAAAAGCAGAATTCTCTTGTGCTTAGATGGGATGCTTGTGTTCAGATGTTCCTGGTGGCAAGAGAGAGATTCCCAAAAGACATAACTGGAAGCGAGCAATGGCTAGAAGGGGAAAGTGATAGAAGGTAAAAGAGTGAAATACAATCTGACAACGAATCTAAGATGCTGTAATTTCCCCTCTTGAGAGAGCACTTAGCTGCTTAGGAGTCAGATAAAATTGAGCTTTTAATTCAATTCAGATTCTTCTGAAAGATTTGTAGCAAATGACATAAAGCCGCACTTTAAACTCTATGTAGGCAAGAAGGAAAGAGGGCTGAAGAGTTCAGTGCTTCACTTTCCCCAAAACATTCCTTTTACTTGTGACTAAGAACATCCTTTTCATTTTCTTGAACTTTCTCAGTTTCTCACCATCTTGCTCTTCTCGTTTCAACAAAGCCCAGCCGCTTCTTTTGCAGGGGATCCAGCTAATTGTGACTTACGCAAAATGATAGTCTTGAAGTGGGAACCCAAACATCTAGTCTTGGGTTGCACCTACACAGGGCATTCTTCAAGGATTGATTGTTTTCATTCTGTGCAACTGATGTCTGAAGCGTGCATTCCTTTGTTTAGTTGAAGACCAGCCATGGGGCAACTAATCACAGGAATGCAGACTTCAGAGATCAGTTGCACAGAATGGAAGCAATCAATCCTTGAAGAATGTCCCGTGTAGCATTCACAGAGCAGACATGGGATACACTGCGTTTGCATGTCCAAAGAGTGAGTCAGGATGGGGGAGACACAATTCTCCTGGATTTCTGCTGTAGCATTAAAGCATCCGCTGAAAGCAAGAACATTTCCCATGCAGCTACATCCTTATTACCACTCTGTCTTTCTTATTACCACTCTGTCTTTCTCACAAATGTTCTTCTACTTGTCTCTTTAGATTAGCATTACTGTTGATCCTCCTGGGTCAACTTAGTGCAACATCTTTTGTTTGACTGTAGGCAATTTTTGTAGAGATGTGGTGTGTCCTCTCAAGCGATCAAAAAGCCTGGGTCTGTAAAGGCATTCCTCGTAATGTTGAACATGCACTTAGTAGATAGAGAACTGCTTACACCAAACAAAATTGGGTAACCGTTTTGTCATGGACAGCAGTGACTAAGGCTAATACTTATATAGTCTACCTCTTACTGGACATTATGAGGTAGACTCATAATGTCCAGTAAGAGGTAGACTCTTGTATTCAGTCTGAGGGATGCATTCCCTCTTGTTGCTAAAACGGATGATTAGCAACCTGTAGAAATAACATTAATTTCTTGTTCTTTTGTGGGCCAGCATGTTAGATTTCCAAGCTCTGAGCAGAACTGACCTACACTGATTAAAACAAGAAACGTACACTGAAAATTTCCCTCGAGACCAAATTTGCACTTTCATCTGGGTGCATTACAAAGCTCACAAATTATGTATTAAACTTTGATTCTGTGTTCAATTTTTAAAAATAGATATTGGACCGAAATCCAGTTATGTCTCAATGAAATTTGTAGCTTGGGATGCTTTGTTTTATGCTTGTGTCTAGTAAACCTGTCCCCCTGCAATTATTGAGTGGTGAAGCTCCCATTACAATTTGTTTTAACTAGTTTCAAATTTGTTTTAATTTGCAACAACCTTTAGAAATAGGTGATGAAAAGCAACAGCCCAGTCCAGAAGGACTCTAAATCTAGCATTTTGCACGGGGGGGGGGGGGGGGGGGCTTGTTAAAGTATAAGGTTTAGATTTATAAACTCGCTCCTTTGCTCGCCAGTCTCTCCTGCATTTGCAATAGCCAACCCACCTTTCCCCAACCTGGAAAAGCACTGGAAACTCTAGCAATCCTTGTTTTCATAAGAGTAATCCAGCTATTCATCATCAGGTTTTTCCTCCAGTATATTTTCATGTTTAAAGCAAGGACATCATTAGATTTGCTTCCACAATTCCACCCTCCCATATTTTGGAAGGGTTAATATGCATTCCCAGATGATTTCAAAGTGCAGCTCTGTTTAGTGTTTTTTTAATTAACTTTTATGTTCGGTAAAACTGCTTTTTTTCAATGTGTATATTGTACTAGTATCATTTTTAAAAAAAAACCACACATAATTGGCTTTCTTTTTCTTTTTTGTATGAAGAGACACTGCTGGCTGATTTGTGGTTATGTTGTTTTGGTTGTAGCCTTTGAATGTCTGTGCCATGGGGTAAACCTGGTCTCCAACACCAGGAAACATGCCTCAGTCTTAAGGAAAGCTCGTTTGTTTAAAATATGTGAACATTTTTTTAAACACACACACACACACACACACACACACACACACACACACACATTTAAATTATGGGGGAGTAATACTCTGCTGGAAATAAAGTGTACTAAACTATTTTGGTAACTAATTTAAAAATCATAGGAAATAAACTCTTTGAATCGGGTCTACAGTGTTTATACAGAACTGCAGCCATTTTCAGGCTCTTTGGTGGAAACTGGTTTGTAACACTTAGTTTTGTAAACATTGTGTTTTATTGCTTCCTCTGCCTTTCTATGTGATTGTCCATAGTGAGACGATGATTTTGTGGGACAATTTGTTTTGTCCAGAATTTGCCACAGCTTTGTGTAATTACAACAGCATCCTTCAGGGGGTGTTAAGTGTGTCACTGGTCTCCCCAAGTGTCACTTAGAAGTAGTTGTCCTGTTTTTAAGACCTGGCAACTCCTATAGAATCTTGCTGGCTCTCGGATTCCTCCTACCCACCCACCCCAACCAACCACGCTAAACATTTGTTGGCAAATTGCTTTGCTGATGGGATGTGAGAGTGAAATTACACCTGATGCAGAAGCCTATTTATGTGCAGTGCCACAACCCAATCTGTCTGTGTTATTGTGAAGGACCAAAGAATCCAAGGTGGGATCAAAATTTCCCCCAACCCCACAAATTCCTGACTGCTTCCCATCCAATTATGGTTTTCCCCCCTGCTACATTTCAGTCACTGTAAAGTGTAGGCAAGAGGGTGTAGCAGCAGGTTGGTTTATCCACACCTGGGAAGCATAAGCTTCTCCATCCCACTCTTTAACTCTTTAATAAGCACTTTTTAAAAAAGAAAAAAAGAATCCTAGATTTCTATGAATTTTAATATTGAAATGAAATAACTGAAATGTGAATGCTTTGTTAGGTACCAAATGGAAAAAACAAAAACAAAACTGATCTGTCTGTTTTGTAAAGAATTAACTTCAGGTTAACTTTCTGTACAGGAAATTTTGTTTACTGGGATGGGATGGGGTGGGGTGAACCATGAATGAGAGGAAATATGCATTTTTTTAAACAAAGACAAAACAATCTTGATTGTGCCCAGCAGTTGCTGATCTGTACAGTACCTGCTCAGCCCTGCTTTTTAGACCAACAGGATTCTGTGATTGGCTTTTGCCTGATGCTTAAGTGCAAAATATCTGGTGCTAGAGTAAATTATCCCAAACTGTCTGCCCAAGGAGTTGTTGTTTTTTGGAACTTGAAAGTCCACGGAGTATTGAACAGAATGTCTCTTCTCTTCTGTCTATTCCCGTCTTGCAGAGACCTAATTGGAAAAATTGATGTGTTTTTTTTTCCCCCCAAAGGTCATATGGACTTCGGAGGGTCTGCTAATATGACTCCTTATATAACCTAACTGGCAATTTTCTTCTCACTCTGACTCTGAGACAAGGAAATATTAATCATATTTGCAAAAACCACAGTATTGAGAAAAGTCAGTGAACCTTTACCTTGCTCTGTTAGCTGAAGAATTATGGAGGAAGCTTGCGCTAAGAATTGCCTGTACCTGCTGCTTCCCTTTCAAGGAATGACTTTGTGGGACTGAGGAATTTCCACACACTGCGACAGATAGGGGAGGCCATGCTCCTCTCCTGCAGTGCTTCAGCAAGGGCAAAGCGGCACCGAACCCATATTTCTTGTGGGGAGTTGCCTGTTTGCAGCACAAAGCGACCCCATGTAGAATCCTTGCAACTGTTATCTTAACAAGAAAACACCTTTTTCTTTTTAACTACCCATAAGTCTCCAAGCTTTACCTGAGCCACTTCAAGGGCTTGCACAGCTCACAAATGAAGAGAATTTCCTTTCTTTGTGAGGAATAACATTCAGAACACAACATTTCATTGCTGTTCCAGTAGACAGACAGACAACTTTCCCCCCATGGTTTCCTCTTCTGAGAAGGAAAAGTATTTATTACCAGTGTGGGGACTTTTTAAAAAATTCTCCTCTGGGATTACATCAGTCTTTGGAGCAATGCAACCAGAAAATAGATGTTACTGGTGAAAAGTATTATAAGTGAAGTATTCCTGCAAACTGGTGACTGTGGATCAAAGATCTCTATGGGGCTTCCCCACTCTGTAGCTTCCAATGTTTAAAAAAAAAGTAAATACAGTATAAATTCTTAAAACTACACACTACAGTATTTATGGTGGCAATTCTTGACCAGTCTCTCTCCTTGGATTTTCCTAGATAGGGAGGGGGGAGTGGCTGGGACAGAGCCATTCAAATCTATGTAGAAGTCAGCCAAAAGATAATAGGTGGTGTGTACAATGTGGTGTTTGATTCCATTATTATAGACTGTAATGCGGAACTGTGATTTCAGCTGTTGTTCTTTCTCGTATTCTGTATATATGTGTGTTTGGCTGTCCAGAAACCTGGTTTTAGACACTCTCTTTCTTGGCAAAGTGGATTTGCATGTGGAGCTAAAAGAAATGCAATCTTGTGTCACAATTTCCAAGGGCAGGATGGATTTTCTAGAAGACAATAAATTTTTTTATTTTTTTGCTAAGAAAAAAAAGGCAGTTTTGTTTGTGTATACGTATGTGTGTTGTAGAGTGCATCTGTGATGTCATGTGACTTTTCAAAGGGACCTTAATCTGTGCTTGGTAGCTAGGGAGATTGTAGGAGGGAAGTTCCTCCTTAAATACAGGGATAGGATGCCATCCACTGGGCAAATCTCCTGTTCACGCTCCATGGAAGTGGATGAAAACTATGCAGCCGGTCAAATTAATATCCTTTTGTTTGTTCTCATGGAGCTTGTGCCAGAAGAGATACTTCGTGGGTTCCTTGCTAGAAATGCTACATTTGCCTCCTGATATATAAACAATAATGATGAGTGTTTATATATAGCTTTTCAACAAAAAAAAACCTTAAAGTGGTTTACAGACAAAATCAAATACTTAAATGGCTCCCTGTCCCAAAAGGGCTCAGTCTAAAAAAACCAGTAGCATGTGGTTAGAGAATTGCAAAGTCAAGGCTCACTTATTTTATTGTTTCTACTATATCTTACATAAATTCATCCCCCAGCCTATCCCATAAATACAACATGTTTGGGTTTTTTTGTAAAGTATGATTTACACTGTAAATCAGTGTACACACAAAGACAACACAAGCTTATTCCCAATCATTAAGGGCCTATTGTAAAGAAAATATTATTGCATTATCTCAAACAAACAAACCCTCCCTCACCCACCCTATCCACCTTGGATGCCAGGGTAGCAGAGTTCCAGACCTGTGAAAAAAGTCACTAAGGATAGCCTTGCATAGGAACTTGCCTTGTCTCGGCTGGCATTCTTAGCACCCAACTGCAAATGGGGAGAAATCAGGCCTACCCTTGGCTCTCTAGCCCAGATCTTCCCGTACTCTCCCTTTATTTCAAGGTTTGTGTTCAGCAGTGTCTCTTCTTGCCTCTCTTTTCATCACTGACAAAGGGGGGGGGGGGGGATACGTTCTGCAACCACCTTCCCAAGGATTTGTACTTATTCACCTGAAGTTCCCTATTTAGGTAATTTTAATTACAGAATTTGAGAGGTGTGGGTTTAGACCTGGCAAGGTTTTGTTGTAGACATTTTAACAGCCCTGACCCAGAGATGTAGTTACATTTAAGGTTCATTGGTCCCAGTGCCCCATTGATTTCAAATTTGATGCGTGTCAGAGATGCCTGACTGTATGAGGTTTTTTCCTAAAAGCAGTCCTGTGCAGTTAGCTTGGGAAGAGGGGTTAACCGCACCAATTCCCCAAAGCAAATACCTCTCTCTCTCTCTCCTACCTACCTACCTACCTATACACATAAGCTGCTACTAGTCACAGAGGGGAAAACATAAAAGAACCTATACAGTATTTCATCTGTGTATTTTTTCCTCTGTAACTATAACTGCAGCTGGGGTGTATGTGATTTGGATAGAGGCTGCAGTATGGGAGAAGTTCATTCCCCTATCCCCTGTGCCATGGTCTCATTCCAAACTGCATCTGTTTTTAGCAAAAATAAATAAAAATAATGACCATCTGAGATGAATTCATACACCTGTGACATGTCTATATTTGACCCTATGTCTGACTATCTTCAGTGGGTCATGAATAACTTCAGGCCCACCGATCCTTGGCAGATTAATTAACTTGTCCCATTGATTTCAGTGGAATTTAAGTGTGACTAACTTTCTCTGGATTGGTGTGCCATCTTTTTTTCTCTCAGCCATATTTGTGTTTGCTACCTGTCCAAGTTATGTACTTGTTGTTTTGTGTCTGGTTATGTTATCCCATCCCTTGTGGCCTCTTAGTGGCTTGATTATTCCTCCCTGCCCTCCATTCCAATGGTTCATTATCATCACATTGGTATATGAACAAAAGGCCAGCGGGTGGTGCAGCGGGTGAAACCGCTGAACCCTAAGCTGTCGATCGAAAGGTCAGCAGTTCGATTCCCGCGACGGGGTGAGCGCTCGTTGCTTGGCCAGCTCCTGCCAACCTAGCAGTTCCAAAGCATGTCAATGCGAGTAGATAAATAGGTACCGCTTGCGGGAAGGTAAACAGCGCTCCGTGTTCCAGCCGCATGCTATGCGCTGGGGCAAGGAGAGTCACGCCGGCCACATGACCACGGAGGCGTCTTCGGCTTTGAAATGGAGATGAGCACCACACCCTAGAGTCGGACACGACTGGACTTAATTGTCAGGGGATACCTTTACCTTTATATGAACAAAACAAGTTTATGATCCATGTTATGGGCACAGAAACTACTCCTGCTAGATGAGCATATTATTTCTACTTTCATACTCATTGAAAAGTGGCAGTAATAACTCAGTCAGGATGCACACCCGAATTGCTTTTGGTTTTGTCAGTTGTGCATATTATCACTCTTGCATATGTTTGATAATATAGCAGTGATACAGTTGCATCAGAATACACCTTTGCGAAGTATCTTAAGCTGTTGACCTTTGGCTGGGTGAGCATAGCCCCAAAGTGGGAATGATTGAGAATAAATGGTGGGTGATTGAGTGGGTATGGAAACTTCCCTCTGTACGAGGGAGTATGATATAGAACAGCAGTTTGGCTAAAAAGAGAAGGGTGGGGCAAATATCAGATTTGCCAATGCAGGCGTGCATGTTGCTTGCACCTGAATGTATTTACAAGTAGAACCAACACACCACATGATCCTCACACATCTGAGATGTTGACTAATATACAAATGTTCCTCTCCATGTCTCATCTCTATAATGAAGCCCTACATGCACCTACAGAAGGGCTTTGGCAAGATAGAGGTGAGGGCACTATGGCAGATCACTATGGCTGCTCCTGCTTCCCAGTGGGCAGCTGTTGTAGTCAGGCAAATGATCAAAGCAGGAGGAGATCCAAGGCCACTCTTTAGCCAGGTGATAAGAATATAAGAGCTCTGCTGGCTCAGCCCAAAAGATCCATCAAGTTCAGCATCCTACTTCCCAGTGGGCAACCAGGTGCCTTTGGGAAACAAATTTAGGAGGATGCGAGGACAATAAGCCCCCTTGCACTGTTGCTTCTAACAGGTGGTATGCAGTGGCACAGTATTTCTGAATGGGGAGGTAGGTAGCAAGTATCCATCTTCACTAGTAGACATTGCTACAGGTCAGCAGGTGTTCTGCTAGTGCCCATCTTCACTAGTACTTGCCTTGTTGCCTAGATACAAAAGCACCAGAGCAATTTTCTCAGCTCAGGTTCTGCTTGAGAGTGGGTTGGGATCAGCCCCCAAGAAGTACATAACAGCCTTTTGCAGGATTCTAATCAGGGCTCCAATGTCATCTTTCCCAGAAGGTTCCAAGAGGGTCCAAGGGGAGAACGTGAAGTGGTAAAGGGAGTCTACTTTACATGTCCTGATCACTCTAAGCTACATGTCAGAGCTAACTACAAGTTTGTAGTGCAGTAACAGGCTTTCTAATGCCACACATTTAGGATGCTTGAAAATCCCATCCTACTTATTGTAGCAGATGTACCCTGGTTCTGGTATTCGGCAAGAGGGAAAAGAACTTTGCTCTGTCCACCCCATGCAGAATTTTATGTCTCAATCATCCCCCCCCAGCACTTTCTTGACTGAAGAGCCACAAATGCTGTAGCATTTTCTTGTAAGGGAGGTGCCCCAGCCCACTAATCATTTTTGTCACTCTTCCACAACTTTTCCAGTTACACTATATTCTTTTTCAGACGTGGAGTCCAGAACTGGGCACCATACTCCAGCTGTGGCCTATCATTGATTTGTACAATGACTTAATATTGGCTGTTTTATTCTCAATCCCTTTAATGATCCCACGCACGGAATTGGCCTTCTTCACAGCCACCCCACACTGGGCCAACACTGTCATTGATCTGTCCACTACCACCCCAAGATCTCTCTCCTGTTCCGTCACAGAAAGCTCGGATGCATTCCTTCCACGGGCACCCTTCTTGTCCCCAAGTAACAAGGCCTAGGGCTAGACCTAGCTGTAGTACAGGTATTTGAGTCCTTGGGTTCACAGGAACAGCACATACTATGTCTGTTTACAGGCAGATAGACCTCTATCGGCCACTCTTACAATTCTTGTATGGAAATGCGTGACATCACAGGAAATGGCAGCACTGACCTGAATGGGAAAATGACACTCCAGCTTTTAGAAATAGAGGTTAGTTGTGGAAATGCCAGCAGCCCAGCTCTGCCTACCCTCTTCCACCTAGAGTGTCATGATGGATGCCTCTTTGCCTTCACTGTGAGTCCTAGGCTGCTTCTGGATTTAGCTGAGGCGCAGGTTCACAACAGCACTACATAGGCCTCCATACTGCATAAATGCAGGTGACGTGTCAGTAGCCATTAAAGTACGGGTGTACTTTGCGGCATCTAGGGTGGCAGTAGCTCACAAGTATGATAGCGTAGCTTGATGGAAGATTGGTTTATATTTTTTATTAAATCTGTCACTGCTTCAAACCACAAGAGTCTCACACCCAGCAACTTCTGTGCAACAGTCAAAACTGCCCTCGAGGTAGATGGACAAGGAATCCATTACAGCTCATTGCCAGCAGCTTCACCATTTAATTCCTTTTCAAGTCAATGTTGCTTAATCAGAAGGACATGCCAGTTGCTGTTGCAGGCCTTACACTGCAGGTTGCAGACCTTACACTGCAGGTCTATCTCCCCCCCCCCCCCCGGCAGCTTCTTTTCGTCCTCTGGCATACCATGCCTTCTACTTTCTATGCCAGCTGGAGAGCAAAATGAAGAATTTCCTGCAGGAAGGCTAAAAGGCCCATCTTAGAAGCTTCACTGAGCCAGTAGGCTCTTTCCAGTTAGCATGTACCTGCATGCACATGTTCATGGGCATGTATTGGTACTTACACTTTCCTTGAGCCTGTGGCAGCAGCAGATGCTACCATGTTTCCATTTAAAAAGTCCTTGCTGCAAACTAAAAATGCTGACAGTGTGTGGGGGGGGGGGGGAGGGAAATGCACAGCCTTTCCCCGTCACCCCTCAGGTTGAAACAGATCAAACACAACTGGGCGCCTTTGCTCGCTATGGTGCTTTGGCTTACGCTGACAAAGAGCCGCAGTGTCTGCTAGGCCGGGCCAAAACACCACGTGTCTCTGGCATCAAAGCAACCAGTAGAAATAGCTGCAGCCTGATGGCTTACTGCTCTCTATAGTGCGATTTGCTGTTGCCATGGTAGCACAGGTCCTGCTGCACCTTAGCATAGTCCTGCATGGCTGATGTCTGTCACTCTGACTCTTTGGACTGCTTTGCCCGTTGTCTACGGAGCTTCACAAATGCCTGGGCTTCCTTGTCTCCTTTTCGGGTCTCCAGCAGCTTCAGAATTTCAGTACCTGGGGGTGGAATGGAGGAGATGCGCTTTCAGCAAGGTGTAGGACTGCTTCATCTTTTCACCTAATGTTTAAACATAAATCTGCCTCCCTGTAACTTAAAAAAATCCACTGCTTATTGTCCTGTTGTCAATGGAGGGAGTCCTATATTGATGCAAGTTGTACAGATATCCCCAAAAGAGGAGGAGAAGAAAGAGGCAACTGGGACTTGCTTCTTCCTGGCCGAAAGGTAAGTGTTTTTCCCTAAGAGCTTGTTTCTTTGCTTACCTCTCTGTTTTTTTGGTGGGAGATACCTGCATCTTAACCAGTGACCCAGAGGTCTGCGATGGAAAAACCTTGCTGGTCATCCGGGGGGGCGGGATGTGAAAACACAGCTAATGGATACCTGCTGGGTGCATGTGTGTGCTATAGAGAACAAAGCAAATCCAAACCCAATGGTTCTCATCTCCCAACCCAAAGGTCCTCTCACAAATCCCTGTGGTGTTCTTCCTAGCTGAAGGTTACAATAGAAGCAGCTTTTCAAGCAACAAGACAACAAAGTCTCAATAAAAGGAATGGGTAGAGGGGAATGACCATCATGTACTTCTTAACATGGGATTGGGAGCAGGGATGCTAAATGGCTAGGCTGCTTCTATAAGGCTCAGGTGAATCGAGGAGCCACCCTGCCCTAACACCAAATGACAGCACTCTGGAAAGGGATCGGGGCAGAGCCAGGCTGGTAAGAAGGCTTGGCGACCAGCACAACCAGCAATTTGAAATAGATTGTGTTGCTTTGTCCTCTCTTGAAAAGTGGCCCACATTTACCTTGGGCACTGATCATCCCTTTAGCAGAGACCAGCTTCTGTCCTCAGTTAAGCATTTCGGCCATCTATTAAAGAGGAACACCATTCTCTGAGAGATGGCACAGCCCAGCAGAAGCGGCATCTAGCTGTCCGAGTCCAGTGTGATAACGGACAAGGTCTACATGATGTGAGGAAATGGATCCAGTAACAGAGATCAAGGTTCCAGCATCATAATGTGTGGGGATCACCAGGTTGCACCAGGCCGTGATATGTCATCCTATTAAGGCCGCCTTCCCCTCAGCTTTCTCCACCCCAAGCATTCTTTCTTGTCCTGCCCACTAAACTTACTGATCTGGGGACACAGGGATATTCCCATTGGCTAGTGTGGAGAAGGAGGGGAGGAGGAAGTGCCAGCATGAGCTTTCCCAATGGAGTGGGGATCCCCCTGGGCTGAGGGCTGGGTGTAATGTCCCCATTGGCCAGTGGGGAGCAGGGGAAGGAGGATGCACCCGTGCAAGTCTTGTGCAGATGCTTCCCCCAAGACAATGGGAAGGGGACGTTCATCGGTGAGCCTTTCCAGAGTTGTGGGCCTCCAGTAAGTCCAGTCACAAGCACTGTCCTCCCAACAAATACTTTCAGACACACTTCTCCTTCCCACTCTATTTTGCATGGCCAGCAGAGGAAATTATTGGAAGAGTCAGTTAGCTACAGTGGCTTCAATCCCTGTAAACTTAATAAATTCACTTCATCATAATAGTACATTGCTATGTTTGTGTGCATTTACTTTACCACTTTCCTGCACCCACCTCATTCATAACAAAATCACACCTCTGACATGCCGAATACTGTGGCAAATAGCCTAATACTCGCTCTGAACACACTTTAATCACACTCCTGTATTTTCTAGGAGATGATCCAGCTGAAGCCCACAGCCCTGTTCCCTAGGAATTCTTGAACAACAGGCCTGTCATGCCAGAAGAAAGCAAGGATGAGTGAGGTTGAAAATGTATAAAAGGAGTTACCAGTGGTGCCAGGATGAGTCAAGGGTAAACGGGTCTGGGGCACTCTGGATGGGTTGCTTGCTTCCTCGCCTTCCTTCAATCCCAGCACCTTGCAGAGGGGGAGGAAGGCTTCTCCCTCCAGATCATTGGCTCCTACGGTGTCATAGTCAAACACGGTGAGCAACAGGCATGCTCCATCCTGCTCGCATTTATAAGGAGGCACTAAACTGTGTGAGAGAGAGATGAAGATGGTTGAGAGACACACCACCCAGCCCATGCAAAATGTACCACATTAGAGATTTGCCTAAATGGGAGATTCCTGCATGCTATACAAGTTATTCCCCAGTGATATCAACCAGTGGAAAATGGCGAACGGGTCTAGCTAGCAAGGCATATATGCCATTGATTCAGCTGTATCAACCCAGGAAAGTGAGGTGCAGAGCAAGAAAGAAGGACTGCTCTTCATACATACAATTCAAAGACTTCATCAAAAAGAGGGTGGAGATTATTCTTTATGCACTGAGTTGTCCGTGCCATGACCTCCGGGAACTCATGCCGTGGCTCCAGGGTCAGTTGAATGAAGGGGTCACTTGAGCCTGTGGGGGGGGGGAGGATTAGAAGAAGCAGGATAGTGATCATACAAAGCTACTAGTCTGCTCTGGGAAATATGTTCCTCTAATAGACTCCAGACATAAGACTCATTCACTTGGTAGTATCTGATGTAGGAGAGAACATTATCCTAGGATATCCAAGGGTATTGCAACATATTTAAACGAGTCCTTAGCTTCAGCATCCCCACTGTAAATGCTTGTCATTACTTCCTTTTTATAGATTGTGAACTGGCAAGAATCAGCTAATTGCCAAGGCCCTCCAGCAAGCAAGTCCCCAGGATAGCTGAGAATTGAACATTACGTTGGCCTCCTAGATGAAGCAAGTCACCCTCTTTTCTTTGACTCACTATTACTAAAATTGTTATTTACCCATCCTAATTCCTGAACACAGATTGTGCTGTTTGTTTTGGCTTCTTAAGGAGTCCAGAACAAAGTGTATAAAAGCTCAGATCTACATGCATAAATTTGTGGACTGAATGTTTGCAGGGAGATTCAGCAGTATTCAAGTAGTAAAGCAACAGTGACCTCTGCTGGAGAGCTGAATGAGCTACAGGCTTTTCTACTCTTTTCCCCCTTTCTAACACGGTGTACATCCAAACCAGTCCCCCCCCCCCCCATCACATCTAATTTCAGTCTTGTCTCAGAGTAAAGGTGAGCCCTGCTGGATCAGACAAAAGGTCCATTTAGTCCAGCATCTTGTTTCCCCACAGTGGCCAACCAGAGAGCCACCATGACTAGTAGCCAATAGTCTAATAGCACTACAATCAAACAACTTTCATAGAATCCTAGAGTTAAAAAGGAGTATTTCAAGGCCATCTAGTCCAGCCCTCCGCTTGAAGCAGAAAATCCCATCTTAGAGCATCTCTGAAAGTTGTCTGTCGAGCCTCTGCTTGAAGACTCAAGCGAGGAAGAATCCACCACTTCCCTTGATAATTGGTTCCATTGTCAAACTGTTCTTACCGTTAAAGACATTTTTCCTGATATTCAACTGAGATCTTCCCTCCTGCAGCTTTATTAGATATAGATATTTTATTCAGACAACATGTGCAAAAGCCTGGGGTGCACTCCAATTGCTACAATATAAGCCAGTCTAACATTCATCACACTTTAATGTGAACAAGTGACAGGAACCAGGATGGGCTATACAGATAGTGGCAGACTGAATTCTCAATGGCTAGAGTCATCAAGGGCGGGAAGCCAGTTTAGCCCTTACTTGGAGTGCCTGCTTTTCCTTTCTCCCATGTACACAAATTGGTACTTTTTGCTCCCAGGGGTGGGGTGGGGAAATGTTGCACTTGGGCACACTGCAGAGTGAGGGCAAGGCAAAGCCTACCTTCTACCCCTGGCACTAAGTAGACCAGTTCTCACTTATAAGGATCTTGTAGGGTAGGGCAGTAGTTCCCAAACTGAAAACCAGCCAGGGGAGCTGTGGAGTGCCACAGAATTCTCTCGGAAAACAGAGCAATGCCAATTGGCAGGCATCAACAAAATGTAATGGGGAGCCAATAGTTGCCAATGGTCAAGGGAGTCGCAGGTCGAAAACATTTGGGAAACACTGTGGTAGGGTATGAAATGTGTCTGTGGCATACACAAAGTGATAGAATACACCAGCAAGGGTCTTTGCAATACACCAGCCCTTACTACACAAAAACACACACAATCATTCCTCATAATGACCAATATTTTGCTAGTTAATCATATTTTCTATGGCTGCCTGTGGGATTACCATATCAAGCTCCCTCCATGAGGTGGATGGACTAGATTCTAGTCACTAGAATGAGCATGGATTAGCGTTCCTTGCCGAACAGACAGACAATGTGGACCCCTCCAAAGTCAGCAGCTACTTTAGCTAGGAAAAGCCATGTCCTCTTTCTCCCTGCTCTTCTGTTCTTGGCTAATGAATCTCCTTGTTTCTACAGTGAGCTCAGTTCGGCTGGAATCCTCTCTGTACGTATGTTACAGGTTGGTCCTGCTATCATGGTGCTGCCTGCTACACTCCAGCCCATGAACTAATTGCAACCAGCTGCTCAAGCATAACCCAGAATGATGCTGGACGCTAAGCATCTGGGCACAGCAAGCCAAAGCTGGAAGAAACCGAGGAGTTGACAGAAGGACCAGTCCATGCAGAGAGAGTGACATCATCAGGCTGCTTGGCTCTTTGGCACGAGTGCTCTCACCATTTGAGTCCAGGGGAATGAGGTTGACAGCATTCAGCACTTCAATGCGCAGCGTCTGTTCTGAGTGGCGGTAAAGGGCTTTAATGGTCACAGCCCCATATTTTTCAGGATTAGCCTCCATCTAAGACAGAACAACCAGTCAGGTGAGCTTTTAAACACACTGTCAATATCCTCCATCTGCCAGACCACAATGATCCCAACTATCTTACATTCTTTGTAAGCCATGATAGGTGGTTCTTCAAACCTTATCCTTTAGAATCAATCACCCCTGTCTTATCAGCAAATAAGTGCAAAAAAGCCAGGGGAACAATGCTGGAAAGCAAAGGAAGAATGAACAAACAAGGGGTGAAAGCAAAGGAAGAATGAACAAACAAGGGGTGTTTGTCTTGTTCATAAATAGGAGCCAGGCCCACTGAAGTCTCACCTGCTGCTCGATTCTGACACTGAAGTACTTCTGGATAAGTTTTCTGCTGGTAGAAGAGCAGAGTTCCAACTCTTTCTCCAGAGCCTAAGAGAGAATTGGGTGTGCAAAGAAATAGTACCAGTGAGATATATACATGGACCATCTATTTTTGCACGAGCCTGCTCAGACCTTTGATTCTTCTCCATTTGAGACCCTCCTCGGGGTCGTCGTCCCCCCATTATCTGAGGTTAGGTGAGTGGTGGCCAAAGAGAGCACCTTCTCAGCCACAGTGCCCTGGATATGCAATGTCCTCCCCAGGGAAGTTTGCCAGCACCAACATTGATGTCTTTTTGGCTCCAGATTTATTTGCCGAGACAACAGGAGTCATATAGTAGCTTACTGTAAATTCTGCAGTGTAAAGGGCGTCCTTTGACAGTCCACAGCCATCTCCATGAAAACAAAGCTCCAGGCTCTATAGGAGGAAAAAGGAAAAGAACAAGACAGACCTGTGATGACCCACCGCTGAGGCACAAACAAAGTCAAGCTGTCCTGTTGCATACTCTTGAGTACCTGGAGGGCGACGTGCAATTTCCTGAAGTACTTCAAGTTGCCAACTTGCTGTTTAGCAGCCCCTGTCAGCATGTTCAGAGTGTGATTCCACAGCAGCTCTAAGAGGCTGTTTTGGGGGAGAAAGGCAAAGATGGAGACTGGATTGAAACAGACAACATGCTCTAATAAAGCTCAACAGATACCAAAACACACTAACAGAACTCGGGATGGTCAAGGAGGAAAGCAGCCCAGTTCAGGTTATCGACTTCTCCATTCACAGAGGTTCCATTCCTTGGCTCTAAGTATGATACTAGTGGGGTTAAAAAACTATACAACTGAAAGGAAAATATTTTTTAAAATGCAAACTTCTAGTGCACAAGAATCTCGTCCAAACTGTCAGACCGAAACTGGCAAAAATCTGAACATGGAATGGAACTGTCACACTAGCATTCATAGAACAAAAGTAGCATTTTATTTGCAATATTTATATGCTAAGTTTCAACTAAAGGTTGTCCAAAGTGGTTCACAATAATGTGGGTTTCCTTCTCACACATCTTGTGTGTGATCCCTTCTCACATATTTTTACGCCGTCCTTTTAGACTTTATTCAATCAAAGAAACAACCTTCACAATTCCAGCATTCTGGCTCACCTGTTGAAGTTCTCCTGGACCAGGTTTCCATTCAGGTACTGGAGTTCACACTCCAAGAATTTCATTAAAGGGGTGATGCACTGGGGGGGGGGGGGGGGGAAGACCGGAGAAAAGAGAGGAGGGAAGAGCATTTATGACTAACTCACATCGTTGTGAGGTATGGTTTGAATATTACAGACCCCCTATAGAAGTCACTGAAAACTGTCTGCCACATGGCTCACATAACATTGTAAAAGGCTTTTACCCTGTGTGCTAGACCAGCGGTTCCCAAACTGGTGGGTCACAACCCACCAGGAGAACCGGATGCTTCCTCTGCCCCCTTAAGGGGCGGGGACAGCATGGCGGTGGCGGCCCCGGGGATCACTGCTGCCGCCAGGGGAAAAATGTTTGGGAAAGAGCTCTGGAGGGTGTGGAGAGGCCTGCATATATCCCTCTGTGGGCCTCCCAGAGCTTTAGATCGCCACTCTGTGAAAACTGGACAAAAACCAGAAGTGGTCCACAGGCCTCCCCACACCCTCCGGAGGCCCCCGTAAATACAAAAAGCACTTTCTTGAACATTTTCCCCCTGGGATCGCCACTGTCCCCACCCCTGCAAGTACTCAAAGTTCTCCCCACCTTGCAGGGAGAAATTTGAGAAACACTGTGCTAGACCATATGCATGCCTGTCTGCACAAGACCATGGCAATCGCCTGGAACAATCAGCACTGGCATGCGCATGGGCTGGCATACTGTAATTTTGAAATCACAACTAGGGCTGCTAGTTAAGGACCCATGCTAAAGGTCCAGTGTTCAAGCTCCCAGGGCCTCTCTGCTGACAGGGAGAGAGCAGAAGGCTATACCCTTATTTTCTTGGAGGAGAGGGGCCATAGCTCAGTGGTGGAACATAGTCTTTGCATGCAGAAGATCCCACGTTCTCGGGTCATCACCAGTGAGGGCTGAGAAAAACCTCCATCTATGAAGCCCCGGAGAGCTGCTGCCAGTCAGAGTGAACAATACTGGTTTAGATGGACCACACATCTAATTCCGCAGATGGCAGCTTCCTGTGTTCCTCTCACTATGTGGAGCAGTGACAGGGGCAAGCACCCTTGACAGCCTCTGCATTACATGGTTGATACACAACATAGTAACTGAATCTCAAAAAAAAATGGGATGCCAACAAATCAGAAATGTCTTTCACATGGTTCAGATAAGCCCCACAGGGACACTTTAAAGACCAGTTTTGTATTTATTAACAAAAACAATATATGGGACAGAGCGAGTTATCACTGTGATTGTTTTCTAGTAACTGTTTATGCCCTTAACTTGAATCCCTCATTAAATCCAGTAAATTCATAAGTGAATCTAGCCTCCTGATCACCAACTTGCTTTGCGGCTACTGCTATTATATATCACCTCCCTTGCATTTCTTTCCCAGGCATCTACCATGTTGCCTATATCCAAATCAACTGCAGAAAACATTGCAAGATAGTCAGGACATATTTTTTTGAGTTCAGGGAGACTCGGAATGTCACAATGATTAGGGGCAGGAGTGAACCATAGGAACTTGGATACTCCACTAGCTCCTGCTGTGGTTTCTTTTGAATCTCCAGAGGCTAGCTAATGTAGCAATAGGACATTGACAGGGCAAGAGTCACTCACAGGCTGTACATTGAGTTAAAGAAAATGTTGCCTAAGAACAGGCTTGTTTTGGCATTCCAAAGACTCACATCCTCGGGGTCCTTGGAGTCACAGGAGGCTGACAATTCCTGGATGTGTCTGGCAATCCCAGCATCCAGCTGCAACAAAAAAAAACATGTGCTGAAATAATACTTTAGAGAAGAGGTTATATAAATACTAAGAGCTCAAAGCAAGTCACATACATTGTCTTGGTAATCTGTACAACAATGGTAGGCTACTGTTACAACCCCATGTGTGTATGAGGGGTGGGGGAGTGTCAGCAGTTAGCCAAAAGTCACAGTCTGAGACAAGATTTGAACTGGGGAATTAATTCCTGAATCACACAGACAATATTGCTAAACCTTGTAGTGTTTAGCCCTGTTCAGGCATTCAGCCAAATGCATGGAGGGAAGCAAATGGGAGCATGCCTGAGTAGCAGGGAGACGTGGACCGACCACTACCCAGAGAAAAGGACCGGGAGCAGCAGCTATCAGACAGTGCCACCATTGCCACTTACTCCCTTGCCCACAATCAACACTGGTGGAGCAAGGAGCAACTGCTCCCACCTGCCCTGTCTTCAAGAGAGTAGATTGGGTAAGCAGAGGTGACAAGGAGATGGGACACACAGGAGGGTGTTTGCCAAAGGTCCTCCCAAATCTGGAGTTGGGTCTGCAAAGATGCATATGTTCACCTTGTGATGGGGAGCCAAAGTTACAAACCACTAACAAATAAGGGATCTGCTTGACTACTACATCTTCCCAGTCATGCCTTTCACAGACCTTATACTATATGACTGAGTGAAGGGGAATTGCCAAAAACTGTAGTTACTTTGGTTGCCAAGGTCTGCACTACGCCTCGGATCTCATTGTTGAGGAATGCGATGGTAGCCTGAAGCTGATGGTGTAAGGTGTGCTGGATCTGTTCTGGTGCAATGGCATCTCCAGTCTTCTGCGCCAGTCGTGCCCAGTCCAGCTGCAATGGCAGCTTCAGGATCATCATGCGGAGCTGCTCAATGTTGTTCACCACAACGCAGAGCTGAGATGGAAAGCAAAACTTGCCTAAACATGAAGTCTCTGTTATGCAAATGGCAGAGAGTTCCAAACCATAGAGTTAACAGATCTTTTACTCCCTTCTGATGTGGAATCAGTCCCATGTCCCAAGACGGCTTGGTCTAACAGTCACCATGATTCCTTGAACAGTCTCATAATCTCACCTCAGAATCTGACAAACCACTCACCCGGTTTGCTGCTTCTCCCTCTTCACGCTGGTTTGATGACAATTCCTCCGCTCTCATCTTAGTCAGCCGGCAGTACGTCTGA
The DNA here is from genome assembly GCA_026170595.1 of Plestiodon gilberti rubricaudatus. Classification (NCBI taxonomy): domain Eukaryota; kingdom Metazoa; phylum Chordata; class Lepidosauria; order Squamata; family Scincidae; genus Plestiodon; species Plestiodon gilberti. The sequence continues at coordinate 157,281,878 of JANXHW010000002.1, forward strand.
GCAATTTTACACATATCCTAAAGAGCCACAGAGGACAAACTGTGAGACACAAAGAGAATATTGGGGGAATAATGGTTTTCTCCACATCAGTCCATTACATTGGCAAGCTTCACTGCGTCCCATGAGGAGACTTGGTTGCTGTCATGTTATCATTCAAGCGTTACTCTTGTGAAGACAGTTGCTCCATAAAACAAAAGTTTTATTTACATATTCAATATTGCAATATTTACAGGTTACTCTTTACATCCCTTCCTGGCAACTCTGTCTAACCCCAGCTATTCTTATTTGGAAAAATGGGCTCCAATATTTGAATTGCTATCATCATAGTTGCCGCCATTCTCATCCTAGGAGGGAAGTGAGCGGGCTTTTACATAAGCCAACACAAATGAGCACCTGAAGTACTAAACTTTTTTTTAAACTATGTGTATCATTGAATCAGATATTGAATTGGTTTTTCAGAGAGAGAGAGAGAGAGAGAGAGAGAGAGAGAGAGAGAGAGAGAGAGAGAGAGAGAGAGAGAGAGAGATAACAGAATCACAAGACTGAGAAAACTTTGAGGTTTTAATAGGAACTTGTGGAATTTCCAACATTATATCACGTTGGAAAAACAAATCTCCAGGAATAGGTTCAGTCAGAGTTAGCAATGTTAGTTCCAAGCATAAGAAGAGGCAAGGGAAAAAGAACAGAGTCAATTGCAAGATCAGGAGACATTTGGATGGTGGAGGTTGGTGGAGCTGGAGGAGCCAAGGTCACAGCCAAGACAAGAGTATAAACAGGAATGAGGGCTGAGAGGTGGGGAGGCAGAGGCCATGGAGGGCTTCAAAGGTAAGGGCAAGAAGCTTGTGTTGGATCCAGGAGTTGACAAGACCATCAATATTTTGAGAGTCAACACAATAAGGACTGCACATTGTATGCCAGACAACACAAAGCAAGCAATGTAACAAATTGGGAATGGGTGGAGGTGATAAAAATCCTGAGCCAGCCCTGTGGGCAGGAAGAATTGAATGGGAAGCTAAGTATGGGGACAGTTGTCCAAAGTCTGATTCATACTTGCCGTAGGCCCCATATACTTGCAACAACAGTTACTATGGCAGCTATAGGGATGTGAGAGACTTAAGAATCTTCTGCTTCAGTTCTTTGCACTGAGGCAAGATCTTTCAGATCTCAATAGACTGGCCCATATTGTCCAGTGGTCCACAAGATTGTTGTGTTGTGGTCAAAGATTTTACAGGATCTAGAAGAAGACCTGATGCATACAAAATGGCTGTTCATGATAGCAGTCTCCATTTAGTGAGCCACTTGTGCGCACCAGCTCACCACAGTGATCGGAGCATTTCCTCCATGTCATACAAGGATGACCTTCACAGGGAAACTGAGTCAAGACATACATGTACTTTTTAAAGTGGTTTTCCTCATATATATATTTTGCAGGGAGAGAGCAACTGACCCTCTTCACTCTAGCGTAGCATCTTTTGCAGCAGCTGTTTGCTGGTGCTTCTTCTGCATCTCTTTAGATTGTGAGCCCTTTTGGGCCAGGGAACCACACAGTTATTTTGCTATGTAAACTTCTTTGTGAACTTTTTTTTTAATGAAAAGCAATATATAAAAAATTATAATCATAATATATATACACCTCAACAAATTTCACCATAATCATAAAGGCTTCTTCAGGATCTGGCCAGTTCAGCTGCTGCCACGTCTTGACCATCTGAGCATAACAAGTGGACAAGTCCACAGTGGATGTACTATGTTTATTCAGCTCCCCCAATGGCTTCAGCTAGACAGAAATGAAAAGCAATACAGTTACTTTTATGGGCTTCATTCACTTTGAAATCTGAATCTCCAAGAAATGCAAAAGGATTATTTCAAGTAGCAATGCTTGATTTCAATCACAAAGCCTCAGAGAATGTAGAACAAATTTTCTTCAAGATCAACTTACACAGAAGACTTTCATCCAGACTTCCAGCTCTGTATTAACTGACAAAATGGTGGTGTGGACTGAGCCTGCCTTATACCGAGTCAGACCCTTGGTCCATCTAGCTCAGGGGTTCTCAACTTTTGGAGGCCCGGGTACCCCCTATCATGGTCCAATTTTCTGAAGTACCCCCTGCTAATTAACTGCTAATTAATTGGATTAATCAATTAATTAATTAGGCAATTAATTGTTAAATAAAAAAGTACTAAAATTTTAAATGTGAAAAATGTCTTATTTAACTTGCACACATGCAAGGATCTATTTTTTTCTCCGTCACACTTCCCAAAATCAGCTCCTCCCTCCCCCACCCCACCAAAGTACAAAAATAAACCCAAAACCAAAATCAGAGAGACAGAAGGGCTCCGAAAATAATTACAATTTAAGATCCATGTTAATTAACACTTAATTAGCTGCTGATGAGGCAGATAAGGGGCAGGGCTTGGCGTACCCCCAGCAAGAGGTCCGTGTACCCCTAGAGGTACCCGTACCACAGGTTGAGAACCCCTGATCTAGCTCAATATTACCTACACTGCCTGGCAAAGGCTCTCCAGAGTTTCAGAAAATGGTCTTTCCCAGCCCAACCTGGAGATGCCAGAGATTGAACCTGGGATCTTCTGCATTCAAACCATGTGCTGAGCTATGGCCACGTTTCCTTCCTTTCCTTCTAACATACAAGAGTGGGAGGGGAGAGAGTCTGGAATTAATATGAATCCATTGAAATATACACAGGTCAATGCTTAAGAATATGAAGATAGAAACATTCTCAAAAGGAAAAGCTGAAAGGCAACAATATTTTTGCTTTCCTTGCTGGGAATCCATTACCTGGTCCACTTGGATAGCTCTCTGAGTCCTTTCCAGGGCTATTGTGTATGTCTTCTGGAGCCACTTAGGGATAGCTTCCTTAAACCACTGGTGGAAGTTTGTCAGTGCAAGAGGACCTTCACTGGAAATAAAAGATACACAAGCGGGTCCTATATACTGCAGCAGTTTCAAGAATGGGAGACTGAAGCTTCTACTGCTATTCACTCAGTGGTTCCAGCCTGTTTTTGCTCCAAGGGCTGGTCATCCAGACGAGGTGAAATAAGAAGCCTGTCTCAACAGCTCTTCCATGCACTCAACACTCAGTAACATACATACTCACAGCAGTGCACATTTGCAAGTCCGCCACAGCCCCTCATAACTGGTAGCAGATGGCAACATGCACAGTTTCCACGTGGTAGTGAAAATCTGTAAACCAGCCCCAAGAGTAAAGGCAGAGCCTCACTCTCAGCAGAGGTCAGTACCTGTTGCACATGAAGTCCTTCATGGAATACAGTTCCTGCAGGCTGAGATAGAGCTGGAAAAGATTTTCTGCTGTGAGCTGGGACATGCCACTGTCAATCTTGCTCAGCTGCTCCTTGACATAGCGAGAAACCTACAGAAGACCAACAAAAAAACTATAGCGGGTCAAAGAGAACAGAAGCTCAGTCCTTCAGTGGGTAAGCTGCCTTTCTGACTGGCTCAGTGAATGGAATCTTCTCATATGCTGTGCTTTGGGCAATGCTCAAAAACCGCTTAGAAACTTGGGCACAATGCAAGTGCTTGAATATTAAAAACTGCTGGCCATAAGAAGCACAGTAGGGAGTTATCACAGTTTGCATTGTCCTCAGCTGTAAGCCCTGCATGGTTTGGAGCAACCCTAGGCAATAGTACAACAGTCCGCCAACAGTCACCTGCCAGGCTCAGCACTATGGTAGGGAGAATGGTTGCAAGGAAGTGGGGTCTACATTTCTTTCTCTCTCCAACTCTCTCCAGATCTACTAATGAAGGCACCAGGCCCATAATGGCTAGGCTTTTCCCGTCTACCAAAGGTATACATCCATCATTACCTATTTGCTAGGTGCCATTGTTCCACTCATACAAAAGGTCCCTTTTATAGGTTAATCAGGACACAAGGCCATGAATCCATAATGGACACATGGTCAAGGGTCACCACAGATCATATAAGTAAGCTCTCCAGGAGAAAGGAACCTTAAGAATTGTTCACATGTACGGCATATTCTTGAATAGATCTGCCAGAGAATCTGAGAGCTTACTTATATGACCAGCTTGATGTGGGAAGAGCTTCTTAAAAAAATCAATCAAGCTTGAATCAGTATATACAAGCCAGTTGTGGGAATATATGTTCTCAAGCACCAGAACACCTGATTGTTCCTGTGTGCAGACATTGACCCAACCACTAATAAGTGTTCTGGCTCTTAGACTGGACATGTGGCTCACATGATTGCAGGAACTCACATGACCGCCACACACCAATTCAAGCTAGGTAGGTTGAAAAGATTCTCCTCTTCACTGCTGTGGGATAAAACTGGAGTCCCGATTACTATATAGCATCAAAACAGCTTCTCACCAGTTCCTGCAGCTCAAGATAGGCAACTGAGAAGAGATCCACTCTCATAGTGCTGTGGAGGTGGGAGAGGGAGAAACAGGCAGTCACAAGTTTGCTTGACAACTCCAAAGACTTTTTGACTCGCATGACATCACAGTATACGTATGCAACACTTTCAGGTCTATCAACATGGCATACAGTAGAGATCAGCAACTGAAGGTTCAGAGCCAAATCTAGCCCGGCTTTAAGTACCACTTTCTCCCCTTCCTCAGTTACCATGTGGCAACAGAACTTGTTGACAGTCCACTTGGGGGAAGGATGGGCCACCTTCAAGTAGTAGTGCCATAAAAACAAGGAATTGCTGGCCAGGGACAGACAGATGACTGAGGAATCTCGGCTGTCAGAGATGTAAACACTGTCCGAAGAAATGACTAGTGAAGTTATTGCTACAAAGAGGACCAGGAAAGACCTGTTAAAACAGTTTTAATCTGAATTTTTGTTTTGTTTCTGACATATAACAGTCTTTATTTAAGCAAACTAACATATACAACAATGTGGCTTATTTTCCTGGGAAGAACTAGTATCCCTGTCACTGGGGTGGAATACCACAGTCACTAGACTTGCTGGTGCCAATTTTACATGGCTTCCGCCTTCCACAGCTTGCTTGATGGTTATGATCTGCTACTGCTGCTGCTGCTGGATATAAGATTTGGAGAAGCATTTTGTGAGCAACCAACAGAAAAGACTTACTTGATGAAATATTTGTTCCAGGATTTGTGGCACTGCTGGAGATCTGCATTGACTTCCAGCAGAAGACTGACCAGGGCTTTGCCACATTCCTCCATGGTCTGTAAAGGATTGGGGGGAAATGAGATTTTAATGTGTTTGATTTTGTTTTCATTTTGTTGCAAACCACTTTGATCAGCCTTATGAAGGCAAAAAGATAATATTAAAACTATCAAACAAACAGAGGGTTCTTTCCAGTTTTGCTTCCAGCACTTTTCAGACTGATACATTCCACACCACCACTGGATCACGATTTTTGTAATACTGCAATTCCTCAAGAGAGTGGCTCCTCTCTCACCACTTTTAAAATGACAAGATGTCTCTTGTTGAAGCTCCTCTAACTCAGTCCTGCTGCTGTGGTTTGATTGCTCATGTGTGGTAGCTTATGCAATACTTTTTTTTTTGTCCAGTCAAACAGTCCCAGTCTTCTCCAGGTACACATTTGCCTAAACATAATACATGACCCAGGCCATCATGGATATGGCTGGCAGTAATGTCTGCGATTTCTGTGGCTGGGAGAAAAAAAAATGTCCTAATGATCAAGGACATTGCTGCTGGCTATATCCATGTTATAGTTAGTCTACATGAGCACTTACTTGGGGAGACCTGCTGGCATGGATACAAGACAACCACTGCCAGTCAGTGTGTAGAGATAATGCTGACCTACAGGGTGGGCCTTCCATAAGGCCAAATTGCCTCAGGCAGCATATTGGCAGGGAGCATTTTCTCTGTCTCCCAGTCACCACTAGTGCTGCTACTGCTCCTCCCACTCCCTGGATTGAAAAAGAAAGATGGGAACAGAGTGGAAGAGGAAGTGTGAAGACATTCTAGCCTACCACTTTCCTCTCCTTTACACTTCCTCCCACTTCCTGGATTGCAAAAAGGAAGAGGATCAGAGGCGTCGCTACGGTGGGGGCGGTACTGTATGTTCCGCCCTGTCCAGGGGCCCCACCCCCCCTCGCCGTCGCAGCCATTCAGTGCAGTGAAGGCAACAGGCAGGGGATCACATCACCAGGAAAAAGGGGCCATCATTTGGCATGCTGGCTCCGGGGGTCAGTTGGTCTTGGGCTGGCCCTGCTAACCTAGATGGACCATTGGGCTAACTCAGTAGAAGGCAGCTTCATATGGTCAATGGAGGTTTGGCAGAACCAATAGACTGAGCTGCCTATCTGGAACATATGGAATGGGCAATTCAACAATTCATAAGATTCCCTCAGCATAAACTCCACCAAGGCTGGAAACGAGATTTACCTTTACCATCGGCTTCAGATGTTGCTTCTTCATCTGAAACCACTCTACTGTTCCAGCCTGAGAAAGGCAAGCCAAGAATTAAGAGCACAATAACAGTCTTCCACATGTCCCCCACATGCATAATATAAACCCACATGCATAACATAAGGCTACTTTCTCAATAGATGTCTTCAAGAAAACGTTGCCTCATACAATTCTCCACAGTGGCAGAAATGGGCAACTGAAGGCTCAGCACTGGTGGCCAGTTTAGAAAACAAACAGGATTAGGCCCACCTCTTTCTAACTCTAGCTTCAGCTCCAACTCCAAGACCACAAAAGGACTGAGAACTACACCTGTGAATTTGGGAAAAGGGAATATAAGGGCATTTAACATGGCCCTATACCTGGAGGGCCTTTGTCACCATTTCTTGAAGGTTAGAGGTCAGCGTACACAATTCTCTGAAGGCTTTCATTTTACACATCTGGACCAAGACTCTGCGAGGATGAAAAAATGTTGCTGAAGTCTGTTGCAATTCAAGGAAAAGCTTGTCTTCACATAACTCATAAAGTATGTTTGCTATCTTTTTTCCCCAGCTGAGTTCACGTACAGTGTAACAGACAGAAATTCAACACAAGGATCTTGCTGTAATGAGAAAAGCTTCATTTATTCCATTTGTGTTTCTTATGCAGCTCATGAAGCCCTGCCAGAAAACAAGATGGCAATGCTACATTGTGAAAAGGTGCAACTTGGGCGAGTCAGGTTGCTAAATTGTCACACAGCAGATTCCAACTACAGTTCTAATTCAACAGAGTGTGAGGTTTTGAGTGGGGCTCCTCACTGTACAAACTGCAGCTTCTGTCTGGATAGACACATGTGATAGAATGATGTGGGAACAAGGTGATAGGATGACCTGTACCATTTCAGATTGCAGATATGGTAATCACATTTATGAAAGCTCTCCTACAAATATAGAACTAGCACAGTAGGGAAAAGGCTAGGCCAGAACCTCTCTCCCTGTTGTGTTCACTTTTTTCTTACAAAACGTCGTGTGTGTGTTTTTTTTAAACACGGAGGGCATCCTCCACCTGCAATCCAAAGTGCTACAGTCTACTGTCACCTCATTCAGCTACATGTGCAGACCAGGCCTCATTCATTCAGCATCTCAGATGGGACGGACCCTTAAAAAAAATGAATGAGATATATGTGAACGGGTACAAAGATAATAACATGTGCACAAGGTCATTTAACCAGGTGGTAATAATAGTGAGTGTTTATAGCTGATGGTTTTTGTAAGCCCTTCACTTAATCCTAGGCTTGAAAACACTGGCTGGGATTACTAAATGGTGAGTGAAGCTTCGCACGTGTCCAAAGATGCTCTCACTATTATCATTAATCATTATGACATGTCCCAGGACTGCACCACAGTACAGAATGCAGGCTCAGTAGCCTATACGAATATGTATTCATATTACTACAGGGGGTCCCCTTTACAAGTTGGGGTTAGGGACTGGAAAGTTTGGACATAGAAAAACCACATATAATGGGGAATGTTCAAGGAGATAGGGTATATGGAAGGCCTGGCGGGATATGGTTCATGGGATCACGAAGGGTCGGACACGACTTCACTGAACAACAACAAAAAATGAATAAAACTAGTATTACGTAAAACGTAATACTAGTTTTATTCATTTTTTACATGGCACTAAAACCCATATACCCTATCTCCTTGAATATTGTAGCGGGCCATGAAAGCTTCCAATCTACATAATGGGGAATTATGAAACAACGGAATAAGATCGGGTTAGGGACTGTAGAGAATGGCATGCAGTCCTGAACACACACATATCAGTACACCCCTTTATCCATTTGTAACAACCCAGCACCTACACCCAATTTGAACCAGTAATTATTTTAATGACCCTTACACAGAATGTTTTACATCATGAGCATTTTTTAAACGTGTTCATATGAAATAAATGCTTTTTAAAGCATTTTCATATAAATGACATTAATTTTTTTTTTACTAATCATTCTATATCATGTTTTGTTGAAAGCACTCTGCACATGCCTGGGGTGCCTCCCACAACTCATTGTTCCAAACAAAATTACACATATTTGAACTCATTCTCAAATAAAAATCCTCACCGAATACTGATTACAATACTGTAAACAAAACTAAGCCTTATCCTCAAAGTATCCCTATTTCATCCACATGATTTCTTCTTCTGTCCCTTTATGAGTTTGAAGGGTGGGGTGAGGAGAAAGAAGGTGGGTGGGGGGTTGGTGGACATAAAGGACTTAAGTGCGGGGAATTTTTACATCTAGTGCCCTCAAAAGCAGAGGGCTTAAATGTGGAGAAATATATAATAGGGAGACATAATGGGGACCCCCTGTACCTGGAAGCAAACATGGCCCTGTTCCGGAGAGGGTGTCCTCTGTGACCATTGTTGGAACAGTTTTGCCTCTCCACACTCTTCCCCTCCACACACACCTTTTTCTTAGTAATCTGAAGGCAAAATATGAATCATTTTGGCTAGTGAAAGTACCCCATTGTCCTGGATACCCCTCTACAATAGAAACGGTCAAGAAGGATACCTCCTGTCTTCTGGCACCTCAACTTCTAAAATAAACAGTTTTTAAATCATCAAAAAGCAAAGCAAAAAAGCAGCTGTATAGGATTCTCAGTTGTCTTGGGACAATATCACCGTATTGTCCCGAGTATAAGACGCACCTGATTATAAGACGCACCCTTAAAGTTTGGTGCTATTAAAAAAAAATTAATTAAATCACTGGCATTAAATTGCAACAGCCTGATTATAAGACGCACCCCTAGTTTAAAAACTTAAATTAGTAGAAAAAAGTGAGTCTTATACTCAGACCAATACGGTATTTGCCTTGTTCCTTGTCTTACCCCATTCTTAGCACAAGCGAAATAAGTTACACAAACTGGGCCAATTTGCTTCATGTCCGAGCTTTTAAGGCAGGTTTCCAGAGTCACCTTTTCACAGGGCAGAATTTTGTTTCCAGCACAGAATATCCATGACCCTGTTCATTGAGAACTCCACCAACAGCTAACCTGAGCAATGACTGTAGCCTCTGCGTAGACTTAGGCGCAGAGAGTGGGAAGATGATCCGAAACCTCCGGAGGAGAGAGATCCCGTAGGTCAGCAAGGACTCGAAAGAGTCAGTCAGTTCTTTTTTCTGCGCAGAGCAGCAAAATTGACATTAGGAATAGTGAGGGAAACAAGAGGTATTTTTACCCTGCCTTTTGCCACCCACCTAACCTCCAAAGATATGGACACCCAGACATGAATGTCTGAAGGTGTTTAACTGGCAGGTACATTTGTGGGGGCAATTGTAGTGCTGAGTATCTCTTAAGACCAGTGGTCCTTCAAGCTCCCCACAAGGCCCTTCAGCTGCCCAAGCAGGAGCAGAAGTTCCGCTGAGGAGAGAAAGCAACCTGGGAGTGGGCTCCCTTCAGCTCTGGGAGAGCCATACATATCCCTCATATTGGCACAGAAATTGCACAAAAAGAAACAAGACTGCAGTAAGAGGAAGCCTGGTGGGGTCTGTCACAAGAACAGCAACTGTGAGGAGCCATCCAGTGGCTGCGCTTTTGTGCATGGAAATTAACATACGCCAGTGGTGCTGCATGAATGTGCATAGGGGCCTCAGCCAGATTCTCTTCTATATCAAGCATTACTGTTTCCAATACTCTCTGTGTCTCAATTGGAATATGTTTCCAGCTCTGAGATTCCATCTCTCTCTCTCTCTCTCTCTCTCTCTCTCACCTGTTCAGGATTTAATCGTCCTTGCACCCACTGATACTCTATGCTGGTGAGCTGGTGAAGCAGGCAGTTGCTGCTGAACTCCAAGATCTGGTAGAGCTTACTGTAAGCCAACCATTGCCTGAATCAAAGAGGAGAGAAGAGTCACACTAAGGTTTGAAGTAATGATACAAGTGCCAGAAAACTAATGGGGGATGGGCAATAAAAAGGGTATAAACTTAAAGGGGGGGGGTATCTAAATTAATCCAGAAAACATTCATCCAATATGCAGACTAGGTATTCTTGAGCAAATGGGCTACATTTTTCTAATTTTTCTCAGTTTCAAACATCTAGATTTTTGCAGAAGTGGGATTTTGTTACAGCAAGACTGTGGAAGGACAAGGGATGAGAAACAGATTACATGAATTTTTCTGCCATAGCAAATAGCCTGGTGAGGTCCACGGGGTGGGTGGTGGGATGTCACATTCAGCACACAGCATGTGATAATGAACTAGGAAGAGATTACACTTAAAAATATATGCCCAAAGCTTCACATTTATGAAAAGCAATCTCAATCTAATGGGAAAACCAGCAGACGGCATCTACAAATAAAGAGTCAAGCTGCTATATTTTGTAGGAACATCCACTAATCACATGGCATGTCTGCTGGCTTTAATTAAATTTCCTAGCATCCTTGTGAAATAAGGAAGAACCATTATGGCTATAAAAAAAATAGTCAGGAACTGAAAATAGCAGAGCTAAGAACAGAAACCAGATCCCTTCCCAGCACCAAAGCTCCTAAATCAGACTTCATTGCCGAGACAATGCTGCCTCTGGTGGAAGGAAGGAGACACTACTCACGCCATAACCTGGTGGAAGTCAGAGAGGTCTTTCTGAGTAGCATGTAGATACAAAATGGTACTGGCATGCTTGCTCAATTCTCCATCCCAGGAAGTGCTGCCAGCCTGCAGGGAACAGAACAGAGAAACAATTCCTCCTGCCCTTAGATCAGGTAGAAAAGAGAGACTGTCTGCAGCAGTCCACTTATTGGAGAAGATTTAGCAACCAGCTTCGCTATGCCTAGTGCTGCTCTTGGTTTGTGCTACTTTCCACTCATCTCATTTACTTAGGGGTTCTCAACCTCTTCCTGGCTGAGTACCACCTCTGGCACCACTCTCCTGCTGGGTACCACAGGAAGTGACTGGCAATGACATCATCACCAGTTACTTCTGGGTTTTCAGGTTTTTGGAGGCTCCGGGTGGGTGCGAGGGTCCTTCTCAGTGTTCCCAAGAGGCTCAGCCAAAGGCATGAGCCTCTCGGGAGCGAAAACACTGAGCTTGTTGGGGCAGGGTTCCAGCGGCCCGGTGGTCTGAGTACCACCAGCAGTCGGCTGAAGTACCACTGGTGGTACAAGTACCACTGGTTGAGAACCCCTGTAAATCATAGAATTGTGAGGATGCAAGGGACCAGAGTCAGAGAACAACTAATCCACCTTTCTGAACGGAACCAAGATATTTAAACCATTCCTGAAAGTTGGGGAATGGGGTTTCTGCTAGGGACCAAGCAAGATACTTTGTATCCAAGTGGAAAACTGGAAGGAGCAGGTGGCTAAATACACATGCATAACTTACCGCATAGCCTGGCCTACTTTGCCTCTCCACAGAAAAGATGAATAGCTACACCTTCCAACCACATTTTGTTCCCTACCATGTCCCGTGAGTCTTTTTTTTTTCCTTTTACCTGATGCTGAAGAACTTCATAAGAAACCATCTGCTGGAGAAGGTGCCGGTGGACTGTGTAGCTTGGCTGTGTCTTAGTGGCCATGGTGGCCCTCTAAAAAAGGAAACAAGGCCAGAAATCCAGCTTTAAGAGGAGCTTCTGTGAGTGATCAACAGCCCCTCCTCACACATACACTTTCACAGTATCAGGGAATTGCAGTCATTCTTTCTGACTATTCAAGCACAGTAAGAGGCCAAAGCCCAAGGTATATTAGCACATGGTCAAGAAACCTGTTCTTTTTTACCTTTCTTCTCTAAACCATAAAACCCACAGAAGGTGACAAAGTCAATACCAGTAGAACATTGAATTCTCAATAAAGCTATCAATAAAATACAGCAACACCACATAGTTTGAGAACATCTGAAAGTCTTCCAACTATCTTTTAGTACGTAATCAAAGATTGGCCAAAGAAGGCTCTTGAGTGCGAAGGGCATTCCACAGCTATGGTACCACAACAGAAGACAACTTGTCCCCTGTAGTTACCAGCCTAAAATTCAAAGACTACAGGATATAGGAACCCCCGCCCCCCGTTCTCTCATCTCTATTAAAATGTTCATGGACCCCCCCACCCACCTTCTTATGAATCAAAAGGAACTGCAGGTGGCAGTGTCCTCGGTTGGGGTAGGTTTCTGTGCGAGGTTCCAGATTGCACCAGCGGTCATCCCTGCAATGCAGGTCCTATTCCCAAAGGTGAAAAAACAATACAGTAGCGAGAAGTTTAAAAAAAGTTCTACCAAGCAACAGAAGAGGCATGATCACAGAATGGAGTTAACACATAAGGAAAATTAAATAGACACATTAAAAATAATTCAGACTGCAGATTATGTATTTCTTGGTCCACTGCAACTTTTACCAATTAATTGCTGTGCTTGATTAGCTAAATCACAAATTTAAATTTGCTCCCCGTTTACTCAGTGAAGCCAAATTCTTGAAGACAAGAATTAATTCTTGGACTTTTACAGGGCCTGTGAACTCACAAAGACACTCACAATAAGTTTTCACAATATGCAACATTTTGTATACGTTATCAATTATTTAAAAACTAAATTAAAACAAACAATGTATGTTTTCTGGTTACAGAATTTCATGGAACATGAATATGGTTCCTCCATAGCTCTTAAGTCACCTTGAAATTGGTATGCCCTCATCACAGGCCCATAGTCCAATCCTGTGTAAGATGCGGCGGCTGCCTAAAGGGCTGGCCGTCGCATCCTATCCCGATCCCAGGCTGCCCTGGGGCAGCCCGGGTGCACCTCGAGGGAAGGGGACAATCGTCCCCTTCCCTCAGTGCAAGCGGCCTAAGGCCCTATGGGCTGGCATACACTCGAGCCTGGCATGTAAGACCGCACCAGGCTGGAGAGGGCTTGGGATATCTGCGGAGCTCAACACCGATATCCCCGCCCGGTTTGGCCAATGGCCGCCCTCCCTCACCACCCAGTGACTCCTGAGAAAGTGTGTGGCTGATGCAGCCACTGACTCTTCAGTAGCCACGTGGAGTTCTCCTGAATGTCAGCCTCCTACACCAAAGACCACATCAGCCAGCCCTGTTCTTTCCTCATATGGTGTTCTGTTCTGCCCTAGTGATCGGAGAATGGAGATGATTAGAGGTGGCTGGGTTATATTTTCTACTTTGAGCTTATGGCTTCCTTGTGACCATGTAAAAAATGGGCAGCAAACCCTGCATTTAATGAGAATTACTGTATGTAGTTGCCCCAAATCTGTGATGATTAGATATGGCTAAAAGAGATTGAGATGTTCTAAGGAAAGATGTTACCGAGCATCACTATGACGACTCACTATTCCCTTCCTCACCTTCAAGCAAAGAACCACATTCCCCAGAAAGTCATCCTGACCTTTGTCCTTTCGAGCATCTTTAAAAATCCTGGAGAGGAAAAAGTAAGTCAGAGAGGAAGAAATAACAGAATGACTTCTCATGTAAATGTTGCATTTTTGCTCTTAAAATGTTTCTTCGGTTTAATTGTCTCTCCTAAAAACGAGGGTAGCCCCACAAAATGTGAAGAGGTCCCACTGGTCTGTGCCCCTCCCCACTCAGGGTGGCCATAGAAACACCAACTCCTCCAACTGAGCTGGAAGAGGAGGAGGAGGAGGAGGAGAAAAGAAGCTAGAAAGGCATCTCCCTCCTCCCCCCCCCCTTTTTCTGTGGTGATGATTTCCCATTGTTGATTTTATGTAAGCCATGTTGTCAGCTGAAATGCAGGGTACAACTATTTTAAATATATAGTCAGCACAAACCTCTTAAGGCCATGGAGGTCCGAGAGTTCTCCCAGTTTGTGGCGTACAGATTCAATCTCATCAGAGTCCCTACAAGAAAGAAACATAAAATGGTTGGTGGCTATACATTGTCTCTCTGTAAGATCTCCAGTAAAATGTGAGAAAGGCTATTTTAACCATTTCTGCCATGGGCAGGGTGGGTGGGGTGTCACCCCTGAAAGGGCAACACCGAAGGGGATTATCCCTTTGAGTGTTGTACCTTTTGGGTTGGAATGTGAGCACCTCTCTTACCATCTCAAGACCCCCACCCAAAACGGAGTGCTAACTTGGAAAGAGGCACCTTCAGAGACGTGCATAAGGTTTGCATCACCCGGTGTGGGAGGTTAGCACGTCACCCCCATGCACCAGGTGATGCACCAGGAAGGGGTGACACGCGATTGGAAGCTGAAACCGGAAGTGGCTTCCAATTGCATCTCAGACCTGTTCTGAAGTGTGGTGAGGACTCTGGCCCACTCTATGGGCCTCCCTGCACCTCAGAACAGGTCTGAGATGAGATTAGAAGCCACTTCTGGTTTTTGGCAACACCGAAAGTGGCTTTTAATTGCGTGTCAGACCTGTTCTGAGGCCCGGGGAGGTCCTTAGAGTGGGCCGCAGGCCTCCCCGTGCCTCAGAACAGGTCTGACACGCAATTGGAAGCCACTTCCAGTTTCGGCTTCCAATCGCGTATCACCCCTCCCTGGTGCAGGCCGCACCCCTGTAGGAATGCCAGTGGGTGCCTTTGATAGTGGTGAATCTCTTATACAATATTTAGCAGGGAGACAGCAACTGTCCCTCTTCACTCCAGTGCAGTGTCTCTTCTAGTAGCTGTTGTTGGTGTTTCACCTACTTCTTTTAGACTCTGAGCCCTTTAGTGGCAGAATGTGAGAGGAGATCCTATCTCATGCAAAAAAAAATGATTTGTTCAGACATTTATGGGCACTATCTAAGCTCACTACAAATAAGTTTGGCAGAATTCTAGCTCTGCCTTCTCCAGGAATCGGTCCCCATTTTTAATGCTCAGTCCTCAAATGTCCTTGGGCACAAACTCTAGGAGAAAACACCACCACTCAAATCATACTCACCACATGTCCAGATGGAATTCAGCATTCTTTACATCATCAAACTCCCTAGAAAACACAATTTGAATATATTATTGGTGGGCTTGAATGCAAATGGCAATACTAGGTGGAAAAGAAAAGTAGAGCGTGAACCGTACCAGCTAGAGAGAGAAAAATTATATAGAGCAGGAGCAGGTAAGGGCTCACTCCTGTGTGTCTTGTAAACATAAGTTTCCATTGCTTTGACTTGCTGACTTCTCTTCAGTGTCTGTTCTCACAAGTGGATACCAAGTGACTTGCTAAATTGAGAGGAACTGTGTTTGCAGCCTTCTGAATATCATATATGAAATAAGCTACCTTATACTGGATCAGACTATTAGGCCATCTAGCCCAGTATCGTGTACTCTAGCTCAGTGTTTCTCAAACTGTGGGTTGGGACCCACTTGGTGGGTAGCGACCTGATTTCTGGTGGGTCCCAGGTGATGGAAAGATCAGATAAATAATTGCCACAAGCCCTGAAGCTATTCAAAAATCAGATAGCTACTAATTGCCCTGCAAAGAGCCGAGCTCTTACAGTTTGTAAGATAGCTGCTAATTACCCTACAAGCAGCTGAGCTCTTGTAAATAAAAGATCACATTTTTTTAAGTCTCGTAAAGCTAGGTGGGTCCTGATAGAGTGTCATTTTAAAAAGTGGGTGCTAAAGTGCTGAAAAGTGGGAGAACCATTGCTCTAGCTGAAACTAAGTTCCCTGTCACCAATCTTATTAACAGGTGGGCCGCACCTGTTTCACCACTCTTATTAACAGGCTTCTCCCATTGTGAGGAACATTGAATTGTAGCCCTCATTTGTGCTACTGGTCCTGTTTTATAGGCTGTGTGTTCTCCATCTCCTCCAGTCACCCACACCCCAAAGAACAGGATCCCAACATGGAATGTGGAAAAATAAATATTGTTCACAGCAAGAGACACCTGAGAGATATATCAGATGGTGGAAGCTAGAAAAGACCCTTCTAAAACCTCAAAATGATGCTCAATGTGGGAACTTGCATTAGAAATACAATGTGGCCAATGTGTTTTGATGCATTACGATCTTCAGGGGCATAGATATTTCTATTCCACGTGTTGTGATAAGTCTTTCAAAGCACATCTCTAAATGTTCACATTAAGGAGTATTTGAGAGGTACGACTTCTTTAACAGTGTCCTGCAGACAAAATTTAAGTGCTCTAAGCAGAGGTTCCCAAACTTCTTTGCGGGGAGATGGTGGTGGTGGCACTACTGGGATTGCACCGCCACCGAGACTAAAAAGAGGGTATAACTCTCACCCAGTGGTTGCACTGGGCTTCCGGAGGGTGCAGGGGGACCCACGACCCCCTCTGTGGGCCTCCCCACACCCTGAAACAGCTCCTTGGTGCGATCGCAACCCAATTTCAGTTTCGGATGAAAATTAGAAGTGGGTTGCAATCGCATCAGGGAGCTGTTTTGGGGCACAGGGAGACCTACAGAGGGGATCGCATGCCCCCCGCACCCTCCGGATGCAAGGCATGACCACCAGGTGAGTGTTAACCACCTTTTTTGTCTTGATGGTGGTGCAATCCTGGGAGCGCCATCACTGCTACCACAACCGGACGTCGCCACCTCCCTTAAGGGGGTAGTGACCATTATTCCCAGACTGGGGTATCGTGATGCCCCAGTTTGGGAACTTCTGCTCTAGAGGATTCCTACCTTTTTCTGAATACCTGCCTACTAAGAAGTCACTTGTTCTATGGGAAGATCTGCTGCTTTTACAGCATAACCCTATACATATTCACTCAGAAGTAAGTCCTACAATGTTCAACAGGGCTTACACCCAGGTAAGTGTGTATAGGATTGTGACCTTATACATCATACTATATAACACCAACAGCAAAGTTTAGCTTCCCAATACATAGAAAGGGTACCATCGATCACAGAAACCCATCCATCATGTTTCAAAAATAGAACTTGCCTCTTGAGAGAAGGCTTCTGTTACAGGAAATAAAACAAAAACAGAACATTGACTGAGCAGTCTGAGGCTGGGACCACTATCCTGCCATGGATCAGACGGTTCACATGGCTGGGGCTGAAGAATCATGCTGCAAGAAGCTGAATAAAGAATCACCACTCCAGTAAGGTGCAGTCTGTATAACCCCACAGCATAGCATTCCTTGCTCCTGCCCCCAAGCCCCCACAACTTCCATGGCAATGCTGAACTGTACAGGAGAGGCAGTTCGGAAACAACGGTTCTTGCTTGTGGTTTGTGCAAGGAGTAAGGAGGAAGAGCACACCAGGGTAGACCAAAGCAAGTGCACTTAGGAGACGTACAGTATAAAGGTTTCATCCCACACAGGATTTAGTGTCTGACTGATGACTTGGGTACGGTGGGTCTGGTCTTCAGGGATCAGATTTTTCACCACAGCCTTGGCTCGTTTTTTATTCTCCTGGCGGGAGGAGTCATGCCTTTTAGTTTCTATCCCAAGGAGGCAGTATGGGTCACTGAAACCTGCAAGCACAGAACTTTGTTACTGAAATTCACCTCACCTCATCACTACCAGTGAGAACATGGACGTTTGGAACAACTACAAGCAGAATGTTCTCAAGCAACCCAGAATGTAAATACATTCATCCTCTGTCCATCTTGTCCCACCAGAGAAGTAGAAGCTGAAGAATGATACTAAAATGGAGCAGGTCAATGGCACCAAACAGGTCTCAAGAAATAACAGAAGAAGTACACTCCTTTAGAGGTTGTCTCAAACAACAAGGGCCTGAACCCTTGGCCTGTTACAGCATTTCTGATGTAAAGGAAGAGGCATTGCCTGGGGTCAGCATAAGGGTAAAAGCTTTTGAGGTGGAGCCACAGTCTCAGTAGCAACCAAGGATGGGGCAGGGGGGCAGTCCACCCCAGGTACATGCCGTAAGGGGGTGCCAGCGTGCCTCCCCCCCCTCCCGAATGCCAGGTAGACCTGGCCTCCTCTGTGGGGAATCTTGAAGTGAAGATCTGGTCTACTGGGCATTCAAATGCTGGGTAGACCTAGCCTCCCCTGGGGGGATCTTGTGGCGGAGGCCAGGACTACCTACTGCTTCAAAATCTGGATAGAGTTGGCCTCACCCGGGGGGGGGGGGTCCCTCAAGGCAGCGGCCAGATCTACCCATGGTTTCAAGCAGCCAAGGAGGGTGATGTGAGTACCAGTGGTGGTAGGTGTGCCACTGCAAAACCTGCCCCTGCATATTCATTAATAGGTTCCTAACAGTAACAGTCAGCATAATCTGATAAACTCAAACGATTTCATAAGCAGTATTGTATAGCATAGTACAGGTGGGCCCCCATATCCGCTGGGGATATGTTCCAGGCCCCTCCGTGGATACTTGAAACCGTGGATAAGAGCGAACACCCCCTCCATGGTTTCCTGAGGGCTCCCCCACCCTGCCTCCCATGCAGGCTGGCATGCTTGCCCCCCCCCCCCAGCTCTTATTTTTATTTCAGCAAGCTTTGTTTCTTCCTTAAAACAAACAGAGAAGCAGCCTCCATTGCAGGCAAGTAAAACAAGACTAAGTCCTAGAGAGGCTCTGCAAGGTTTCTGTTAACCTTGCAGAGCCTCTATAGTACTTAGTCTCGTTCTACTTGCCTGTAATAAGCAGTAATACTTGCTTGTAATAATACTTGCCTGCTTCTCCTGTTTCTTTAAAGGAAGAAATGAAGCTTATTGGGGGGAAAAGTAAAAGCCTGGGGGGGGTTCCCCACGATCCGTGGATAACTGAAACCGTGGATAGCGAATCAGTGGATATGGGGGTCCACCTGTATTCTATTTTTAACTTGCTCTACGTTCTTATTTGTTTTCTTGTTAGCCACCTTTTATTATTGAGCAGAGCAGAGCTCAGTCTTGAACAAAAGTAGAACATTCACATACAGACACTTTGGAACCTGAAGGTGCGTTTTAATCTCCTTTCTACTCACCACTAACATCTTTACCCAGAATGCCTGTGGCTTGCTTCACAGTCACTTTAAGACAAAAAATTGGCCTCTGAAACAAAAAGAATATCTCTTTGAAGACTTCAATTAGCCTCAAGTCAGTGCGGAAAGAATATTGTATTTGGATCAGGTTTGGTCATGACGACAAAAAAAATCCTTCCAGTGGTGCTGGGTCACTCACTACTTCTATAATGGACTTAACTGTGGCAAGGATAGAATGGAGCAGAACCTCTGAACTCCCTGAAGGAAATAACATATTAACCAAAATGATGGCATAAAGTTTCCGTGGAAAAACAGTGGAATATTTGTGCGTATGAGAAGGGCACCCCATCCTGTCCAGCGCTGGTGCAGTGCGGCCGCACAGTCCACGCTGTATCCAGCGCTGGGATTGAGCAGGCTGGAGGTCTCCTCGGGTAAGAGGACATTTGTTCTCTTACCCAGTGTAGAGCTTCAGCCTGCTGAATGGGGCTTCTCGGATCTGTGCCAGTTAAGTCGCTGACGCAGGCTCGAGATGCCCCAGAAAGGGCTTCCTGGTCTGGGAGGGGGGATAGGATATGGCAGAGGCCTTCTCTGCCAATCCCTCCCCCCTCCCAGGCCCAATCTGCCCACCCCATTACATCCTCTCCCTGCCCACCCTAGGCACTGCACCGACCCTGCACTAGGCTCCACGCACCCTAGGCCCTGCGCTTACCTGCTCCACAGCACAGGGTCCAGCGGCGGCTGATGGGAAGGCGGCACAGGCCTCAGCGCCGGCGCCTCCTCCTCTCAAGTAGTTGCAAATGTGCCTTATGGCACGTTTGTGACACTCGCCGCCGGCGCTGAAGCCCAGCGCCAGCATGCCTCCCTGGACAGAATTGTGCTGTTAAGTGTGATTAAAAGTATGAAAGCTTGCTCAATTATTAGAGTTTTTAAAAGTACAGTGAACACTGTGCATTATTTGCCTCTCACTAATTCCTACAAAAGTGCTACTGCTTGCCCACAGGCACATCATTTTCTTTCAGGTGAAATTCAAGATAATGGTCAGGCCCAGTCTGAGCCAAAGTGCTGCCTGATGCAGGGGTGCAAATGCTGCCAGCCCCACCCTCTGTTGAATTCATCTGTGTACACACACACACACACACACACACACACACACACACACACACACACACACACACGTCATCACCCTCCTCCTCCCACCTGGTGGGCGAGGGGAAAGGAGGCATGGCGCTCCCACCCCCTTATCTGGAGCTCCCATGTGGCTTCCTCGCACTGTATGTCCTTGATTGAAATAACAGGAATAGAGAGCATGCTGGGTTCCTCGCATGACACAAGGACACTGCACAGGAGCTCTATGTAAAAGGGGCAGGATCACCACACTCCACCTCTCCTTTTTCATCCAGCTCCTTTCTCATCCAGCTGGGTGGGTGGGAGAGTGAGGAGGAGGCTGTGAAAGGGCTTCCCCCCTTCTTTATCCAGCACCACTGGAGGGAGAAGGGAGCTGCCACTGCCCTGATCCTCTTTTGGCTTGCTCTCAGAGTACCAACTGATGCAGCTCTGCCAGTGGTGGGCTGGAGAGGGCAGTGGCGAGATGGGGGGGGGGCGTGCGGCCCGTAAGTTCCCCGCTATTTCCAAAGTGCTGCTCAACGCAAGTCTTTTAACCAGCATCATGGCTGGACTGGGTGCTGGTCATGGCCTTTAAAGCTTTAAATGGCTTGGGACCTGGGTCCCTGAAGACCCACCTCCCACCCACATGAGTCTATCTACATCCCGAGATCCTCTGGAGGACTGTCTTGAAGGTCCTCCAGCTATCTGTACAAGTAGAGCTTGTAAGAAGTGCAGGAGGATCTTTTTGGTGATGGTCCCCTCCCTCTGAAATTCACTCCCATAGGAAGTTCACTGTGTGCTCCCTCGGTTGTGTTTTTTTAGAGGAGGCCTTAGGCACACTAGTTTTTGTGGTGCATTCTTTTCGTTTTTATCTCTTTCTTGTCAATTGTATTTTATTTTGACTGCATGCTCATTTATTTTTTTGCTGGTTTTATTGTATTTTAATTATATATTCATTTCATTGATCATGTTTACTCAGAAGCAGGTCACACAGAGAATGCAGTGGTGCTTAGGTTCAAGGAAGTGTTCATAGGACTGGATATTGGCAGATAGAAGACTCTTCCCTTACCATGGCTCCCTAATAATACAATCTGAATATTCTTATTCAGAAAATAAATTTCACCAAGTTCAATGGGACCCACTCCCTAGTAATGTACTTGGGCTTGCAGTCAAACTCTTTTTTTTCCTCTCCAGAGCAGAAAAGTTGCCAAAAGTTTTAAAAGACAGTTAATGCATGCAAGCACTTCTGACCCTTGATCACATCCCAACCCTGCACAGAAAGGAACAAATGAGTCATTAAATATCTAAGGGATTAAAGAGGAAGTTGTAAAGGCACATCTCCCCACATATCTTGGGACCTATGGCAATATACTGTATTTTACAGACAGTACAAAGCCAAAGAAAATAGGGAGGGTGAGAATCCTTAGTTTCTCCCCTTCGTGCCCAATATGTTCCACAGGAGAAAACATTTTCTTATAATCGACACACAATTATTCTGTAATTCTTTACTCCTGGAAGACGTTTCCCAGACAGTGGCCTGGGGGCCATAAGTGTATTTTGCTACACAAGTCCTCTTCCCTCAGGGCTCCATAATAAAGTTGTGGCCACCCAGCAATACAAACTTTACAACAACAGAACACTTAGGCAAACTAGACAATGGGGACCCAGTGTTGCTGGTTGGAGGGGATGCCTAAGTGTTTCTCCAATCTCAACTGCTCACCCAGTGGATGCTATACTGCTACCTCTATGTTTTCCACTGCAGCAAAGCTGTCACGTGAGGCTGCTAATTAGTAAAACAAAAAATCCCACAGGAGGTAATAGCTTGATCACAGATGTCTAGGTTGGCCCTGGAGCATAGCTGGGACATTACACAGAAAATCCAGAGAGATGTATGTTCCACCCTTCAGTATTACATCTTGAAAACATTTCCCCCTTTTCTGTCTGAATGAAATTGGACAAACCTTGATTAAATTTTGGTAGAGCCACGAGGCTCTACCAAAATTGGGGGTGGGGGGAGGGGGTACGATTATCAGTATTACTGATAATCAAAAGGTGGCTTTTTCTCATGTCCCTCTAATAACATTTGATTACATGGATGCCTTCTTAAACATTTCCTGCATCCAAACGGCCTTTGGTAATTGCCAAATTAATAACACTTGTCTACACCATCAGGATTTCAAAGCCAGTGCCATTCCATCCTTAGAATTAAATTCATTATTATCCCTCTCCCCCCGAAAAAAATTTAAACACAGGAACCTCTCTAAACTCTGAGATAACCACACTGAACAGATATTTAGAATCAGCCTGGTATTTCTAGCACCTTTATCATTACCTGCACTGAAGCAATATGACAACAGATAGACTACAATGCATACTACCAACCCCACCTGCTACCTAAGAGCACATACAGCCCAATCCTGTGCAAGATGCAGCGGTCAACCCAAAGGGCCGGGTGCCACATCCTATCCCGGTCCCGGGCTGCCCACACCTCGAGGGAAGGGGATGGCCTGGGGCCCTATGGGCTTACTCGAATGTACGCCAGCTCTGGAGCTGGCGTACATTTGAGCACGGCATGTAAGGCCGCACCAGGCCGGGAGAGGGCTTGGGATATTGGTGGAGCTCGCCGCCGATATCCCTGCCCTGTGCGGCCAATGGCCACCCTCCCTTGCTGCCTGGTCCGCCCTCCCCAGCCGCCAGGTCTGCCCTCCCCCCGCCCCTGCCGGTGTAGGGCTTACCTGGTCCAGCAGGCACAGGGACGGCCCGTTGGGGGAGAGTGGGCCGCCGGCCTCTGTGCCAGCGGCCCTTACTCTCTGGGTGCCGTAAACACACTTTATGGCACCTTTATGACACCCATCGCTGGGGGAGCATGCACTCCCCTGGCGCTTAGTTACACTGTATTGCGCCGATAGTCAGGAATATGTAATGTGGATTAATTCTTCCCCAACTCCTCTCACCACGCTGTCCTGTTCACAATATATTTGTGTGGTAAAGGAGTGGGTTCTTCTCTTTCAGTGCTTGATTCTATGTGAACGTGAGAATTCTAATCCCCTTTGCTAACTATGAAAATAAAACTGTGAGGGAAAAGTTATTCCTGATTTACTAATGCAGAGTATATGACCATCATCATTTCCCCAGAAATGGGGATGAATTTCCCCAGAAATGAGAAGGAATTCTAAAACTTTTACAGGATCTCCCCCATCAACCACTGTATTTGTATGCATGTAAGGTAAAGGTAAAGGTGACCCCTGACAATTAAGTCCAGTTGTGTCTGACTCTAGGGTGTGATGCTCATCCCCATTTCAAAGCCGAAGAGCCAGCGTTGTCCGAAGACGCCTCCGTGGTCATGTGGCCGGCATGACTCTCCTTGCCGCAGCGCGTAGCATGCAGCTGGAACACGGAGCGCTGTTTACCTTCCCGCAAGCGGTACCTATTTATCTACTCGCATTAGCATGCTTTGGAACTGCTAGGTTGGCAGGAGCTGGCCAAGCTATGAGAGCTCACCCCGTCACAGATTCGAACTGCCGACCTTTCGATGGACAGCTCATGGTTTCAGTGGGTTCAGCGATTTAACCCACTGCGCCACCCGCTGGCCTATGCATGTACCTATAGTATAAACATATATGCAGAGGGAAGGAGTAATGGAACTGTATTTTGCATCAACAAACCCTCCTTATCCACCACAACCATACTTGCTAAGCAAAGGAGGTGCTTCTCACGCACTGGGATTACAGTCAGAATTTAACCTGAAGCACCTCATCTCCAGCTCAAGTCATACCCCTACATATACACTGATGGCATTATGTGCTCCTGCAGAAACAGTACATATATCTGATCCATGAGTGTACACACATTGCACATGCTTTGCAAACTTTACCTCCAGCTCTTTGGCCCTCTGTAGTAAAATATGATGCTCTTCCGGATCCATATTGAAGGCCTGTTTAGATATATGAGCACAACTTGTTTTAATATTGCGCAGAATAGGAAAAGGTTAAAGGGAAAAGGCCAGAATCCAAAATATCTGAGCCTCGGCTATACAAGGCTAATCCTAAAGGCTGTGTGTACTGTTGCCTCCCTTTCACAGAGTTTGGGGCAAGGGGACCACTGTGAATGGGAGGAAGCAACACACGCAGCCTTTAGGATTAGCCTCGTATAGCCGAGGCTCAGATATTTTGGATTCTGAAGACAGACACTACATTCAGATCATGCAAGGAAATGTTTGCTAGTGTCTTTTTGCTGCAGTTTTCATAGTTTGTTTCCTTTGTCCCTTGATTTCTAGGACTGCTATTTGAACATTCCCTGTATACATGTCCTTCTTGCTCTTCAGAACTACAAGTTAGAGGGGTGGGGCTGAGAGAACAGTAGGTAGTGCCCAGATGCCGTTTGGAAGCAATTCAGAAAACAGAGGCAGTTGTTTCTCCTGGTGGGAGTGGAGCACCCCAGGATTAACCAGTAAACAAAATAAACATGTCCTTAGGGCATCAAGGGAAGGGGGGCACCACAGAGTTTTTTCCAGTGCCGGATTTACCATGGATCACAGTGCAAAAAAATGTGGATTAACTAAAACAGAGTTACCTAAAACAAAGTCTGGAAAAAGAAGGGAGAGTCACTGAACCCAAAATATATTAATTTGAAATATATTTTATTGATTTTTTTAGTTTATTTGTTACTAAATTCTAATTATCTATATCTATATCTATATATGGGGCACCAAAATCTTTTCAATGCTTAGGGCCTCTAAAGGTCTTAATCCGACCCTGGAGTAGAGAAAGTGGATAAGAAAAAAAAACCCAAATAAAGAGGGGTGTTGAACGTTTGAGTGGAGCATGAGATGGATGGATTTGGTCCCTTAGTCTGACCTTTTGTATGTATGCATACAGCTCATCTGGATCAGCAACATGTTGAGATTCTGGTTTGCCCAAGCGATGGAGAATGGTGTAAAGGATCTCTTCATACAATATGGTGAGCTGTAACAGCATGTTAGGAGCACATCATGACCAAGCCAACATTTGGTGAATTAGCATCATTGCCGTATACTAGATTGTGGATTTGTTATTCACACAGGGAATCCCGACAGTTGTTGAGTTGCCATTCACTAGGCAGTGGGAGGTAGGGTGTCAACCCAGGGTTGGCCCTCTCTAGCATCCCACAGGGCTGGATTTCATTCCATAAAATTGGAGAGCACAGAGGAGCCAAAAGGACACCTAATTTCAACCAATGTCACATGACAGGACTCCTATCAACCTACATAATTTAGCTTACATCAAAATAGAGAGCAGGTACATCTCAAAACTAACTGTTCCAAATAAACTTCATCTAACCTCTAAACACAGGGTAGTTAAGAAGTTCCATATTCTAGAAAAATCTGAAGACAGAGCCCACCACCGGATTGGCAAACTGTTTCAGAACCAGCCAACCCAGCAAAACATATGATAGGATCAGTATCCTGTGTAGCAGCTCCAACAACAAGCCGAAGCTCCTGATATTGTGGCTGACAGATTCCAGCTTTACACATGGCCAGCCCAACCAAGCAGGCTTCATTGCTTGGTTTAAGGAAGGATGGTTATGGTCGCTGGGCAGTCACAAGATTTGCTTTCTAACCAGCCACAGTGAGAAGGGAGGGGAGTAGTATGGCTTGGTTAGAGATGGAAACATGCACTGCTCAGGGGGAATGAGAGGGGCAGGTAGCACAGAGCTTGGTCCCCGATCAGGGCATCTGTTGGCTCCATCTTTATTGAATTTGCACAGGCCAAATTGTCCACAGAATTGGATAATTCTGCACAAGCCAAGTTATCCTCTTTCTTGAGCCAATCCATAGTTCATTTTATGAAAGGTGAAAGTACAGTACCCTTGTTTATAAATGAATAGGACATGGACATGGTGCAGGTACAGGTATGTTTCAAGCTTGGTTACCCAATAATGAGGACTAGATGCTTTCAGCATTGGCAACTTGCCAATATCTCTACAGCACTTGCACTGACAGTTTCCAGAGATGACAAGCAATCTTTTTCCCTCTTTTTTTAATCTCATGTGGTACTCAGGGCTAACCAACGAAACTGATTGGCAGTTGATACAGGAGAGACGAAAGAAAGCACTGTTCTATAGAAGGCATACCATTTAGGGAATTTGCTGCCACATGATACGGCAATGTTCACTGGTTTACATGGCTTCAAAAAAGAGAATGGACAAATTCATGACAAAACAATTAGCCATGACAGCTACATGGAATCTCCTGGTTCAGCATCCCCCCTAACCAGTAATCAGTTGCAGGGAAGCGCTACAACTTCCATGCTCTGCTTTTGGGCTTCCTGAAAGTAATTGGCTGGGCACCGTGGACAAAGGATGCCAGACTAGATGGGGCTTTGGTCTGATCTAGTCAGCTCTTCTTTATGCCCACTATTAATATAGAGAATAAATTCTAGAACCTTACCTCTTTCTTCGAGAATTTATGGGACAGGTCCATCTGGAAAAAACAGGAAAAACAGATTTTACTGATCCACTGTAGTTGAAACAAGACCACTCATGTAACAGTTTTAGTATGTAAATAGCTTCCACTCTTTTTCCAGCTCCTTCAAGCAGAAAAGTGAATTATTCAGACTTGCCCAGTGCCCACACAGATATTGATACAGGATATGAACTCTCATCTCGCAGTCTGGCATTGTACCTCAGATTTCTCTTGTAAACCTTGGTTGAAAAGACATTTTTCCAGAACATGCACGAAAGTACATGAACCGTAGATACCATATTGACTGCTACTGCTCTCCTCTTCCCCCTGCCTCCACTCTTTTAGGGCGCAATCCTGCATAAGGATGCGCAGCCACATCCTATCCCGGTCACAAGTCGGCCGAGGCCCTATGGGCCTCCTCAGATGTACGCCAGCAATGAAGCAGACGTACAACATCTGGCATGTAGGGGTAAGGCTGGCCAGGCCCAGGAACGGACCTAGGATATTGGTGGAGTTCGCCGCCAATATCCCCGCCCTCTCCCAGGCCAGCCAATGGCCACCCCCTGGGCTGCACTGTTCTGCCCTCCCCCCACCCCTGCACTAATCAGTGCAGGGCTTACCTGTACCGGCGGGCACTGGGACAGTCTGCTAGGGGAGTGAGGGCTGCCGGCCTCTGTGCCGGCAGCCCTTACCCGAGTCATCGCAAGCGCGCTTTATGGTGCGTTTGCAACACTTTAGAGCAGCGGAGCATGTGCTCCGCCACTCTAAAGTTACACAAGATTGGGCTGCCCACCTCCCAACTCTATAATCACTATGTAGATTATGTATCAAGATTTATGACAGGCAGATCTTAGCGGAGCTCAACTTCAAAGCCTGTATCCCATATTAGGCTCAGCCCTGGAACAAGTAAAGAATAACCAAGAGCCAAAAGAGACTTACACAGTGGCAAATTGTGAAGAAGTGCAGGTGCTTGTCATGACACCATCCCCGCCACAATTAAGGCTACACACACACACACACACACACACACACACACACACACACACACACACACACAAAATCAACTTTAAATTCCTTTGAATGTTTTCTTCTCCTGCCACTTTTTCCTACTTTGAACTGTATTGGCCTACATCTTCAAATAATGTACCGTTCGTCCCCAAAATCCTGGAGTGGGTTGCAATTGCTTAAAACAAATGTATAAAAATTGAAAGATGGGCTAAAAAAAAAAATCACAAATAAATATAAATGGTATAAAGTGCAATGCATTGAATAGTAAATTCCACTTCCACTGCCTGTGTCTCCTGGCACCCTTCATCCCATGAAATGAGGTTAACAAGCCCCCACCCCTCCTTGGGAGACATGATCCAGGGTTCCCTTCACCCCTCCTTCCAGCCATTTGTGCCCCTTCCCTGCTCTGTGCATCATCCCACTGAGGACAGGACAGACTGGTGGTTATGCCCTGGCCAATTTCTCCATTTTCTTCCTGACAGATCTTCTCCGCTCCAGTCTTTTGAAAAAAGGTTTCAAAGGCAGCACCTGGGTGCTCCCAATGATGACATCACCATTCCTGCTGTAGGAGAAGTCTCGGCACTGCATTCCACCCTGTGTCCCCCCTCCCATTGACTGCATACCTGGACTTGCAATGAAAATGCATACAGCGATGTGTATACGTCTGAACTCTCTCTTTAATGTCCTAGTCTAGTGTCTGTAGCACAGCAGCGAATCAAACCCTGATTGAATGCAACAGTCACTCTGCTGCCGTCACCTTCTCTTCCTGTTGAGGAACGGTCCTCCAGCTGGTTCCCTGAGACTAGCTGCTTTCATTTTAGGGACAATAGGAGGCAGAGGCAAGGGGAAAACTCCCAAGTAAAGGAGTTTGCAGCATATGAGGGGAGGGTGGCAGTGCATCCAAGGCACTGCTCACCGGTCTCTTCACTACCACTATTGCTGCCACGACTGTCTCTTCCTCAAAGTCCCTGACATTTCTATATTTATATATAGGCCGGTCAACCCCAAGACCACCTCTGGAGTGCAAGACGAGTGCCTGTCCCTTACCACTGAGTAAGCACAGGTAGCCCCCACATAGTTGGGGTTCAGGGGCAGAGGTTTTCTTTAATGTCAGAGATTATGGCTTTCAGGCAGACCTTGCTAAAGAAGTCAGGAGCAACGAACTGACTGCTTGGCCTCAAGAATGTAGGGTGTAGGGTCCCCCCCCCCACAAGTATTGCAATGCTTACATGTTTTCGTTGCATATGTTGATTTTAAAGGGACTAGGAAAATAGCTGGAAATTGCACTGTTGTGCTGTACTGAGCAAGAGAGGTGGAATGTTTAAGAATATAATGTATTTCATTGTGGGCGAGTCTGCTCACAGTATTAGCAGGGCCAACTTCCTGGGTAAAAATCTGAAGGAAAATAAGACTCAGGAGGATGTGCTTAGCTTGAGGAATCACTGGTTATGGAAAGCTGGTACAGACATGAATTGTTAAAAGACTGTACAAATTTGTGACTAATAAAAAGGCACACTAATAAGCCTTCAAGTTGGTCTTGAAGATTCATAGGCTGCAATACTCTCAATGTCTGTGTGTTCCAGAAAGTAAATAATGCAACTGCCTTGGCAATCCATCCATCATCCAAATCGATGACAAGAGATAAGCCATTTCAAGAGGTTACTTGCCTGGGTACATAAATGGCAAGGTGCGGTTCCAATCTAAGGAGGTTTCAGGTATATGAGAGAGAGGCCATCACATCACAAGATACCTGTAAACCTCACCCTGTTTGGGGACTTGCGATAGGTTGCAGTTAAAGATAACCCCCAAGACTTAAAATCAGCCCATCATAAGTACTGCCCCTAAGAAGCAAAGACTGGCATGCAAAGTCTTCTTTATCCGGTTCACTCTATCTACCACAAATCAAGAATTTCTATCTGTTAATGCTTAATTATTACACTTTTTGTAGAGATGTGGGTGCCATGACTCTCACTTCCTGTCTTAGAGGCAGAGTTAGAAGTTTTGTTTTCAGCAGCCTTCCTACATGCTCTATATATCCTTTATGTTGTTGTTTTTAAAAGGCGCATCTTAAGATGCTGCTTAGAATCTGCTGACTTTGTTTAGAAAAAGGAGCATCATACCATACTATAATGCGTAGCGGGACATACCAGGGGTGGGGCAGGGAGGAAAGACATGAGCGTGGGAGGCAGGGAAGCAGTATGAAGTAGTAGAGTATGAACAAGCCCTTAATCGTATTTTTAGACCGAAAACTGCAACAGCTGAGCATGCATTGACCACGGGACATACAATTCTTTTCAAGAATGCATGCTCAGTAGCAACAGAGAACAGATTAAGTGTTCTAAAACATCTGGAAGCCCTTGCTATTAGTAAAAGAACGCCACAGTCCTTGATGAATAGACAGCAAGAATTGAGTTTGGCAAATCGCATATGGAATCCCATAATTCATAAGAAATATGGGAATAGTAATCTCAACAATACCTGCAAGTTGACAGCATCCCGTGACAGCTCAACAATAGGAATCAAAAGCGAGGACAGTTCTAAAGATCAATAGTTCATTTAAGTTTTTACAGGAGTAATACAATCTGACAGCTAAGAGCAAGAATAACTCTAGAGAACTAATGAATTGCTAAGTTTTTACAGGATTGGTGGCTTACAGCGAGGAAGATTGAAAAAAGGTGGCTCCTGCTGTAATAGAAGGTTCCCGCCCCTTTTTTGGAGAATATAAGAGCTAATGGAGCAAAGCGCTGGTTTAACAACATCAACCAAAGTTCCTTTGGATACCCTAGAAGATGTGTTTTGAGTAGAAGCACGAAACGTCGGGTCCTCAGTGGTTTGAGTGTATTTTTAAGTCTTTGATTGTCTGTGGTTCGCCCGGGCAAAACCGCAATTACTTTTAAATCGGCTGAATCACTATACTCATTTTAGAAATATGACCGTTTTACCCGTCTCAATTTCTTCTCCTTAATCGTATGACTCTCTCTTTTCTTATTGGGGATTAAAAGGGCAGTCTGTTATTGAAGTGAAGTATTATTTAGGTAGCACATTCAGGGTGTATAGTGCTTTACATAGAGTGAAAAGCCAGGTCTCTGCCCCAAGGGGTTTACAGTCTAGAGATGTTCTCCCCATTCTTATTGCCAAGGCAGTTATTGCCAAGGTAGTTACATCACCATGCATTTATTTTGAACAGCGTGACATCAAATAAATAAACCATCCTGAAAACTCCTGACTTTGGAGAGTTGTAAGAAGTTACCATGAATGTTTAAGCGGAACTTGTCAATAGCTAAAATTATGATACAAATAACCATTGAATAGTCCACTAGAATTGGTAACATGAACAAAGAGGTGATTTTCCAGATCTGAACTTTTGTGCTGTTCCATGACAGGAGGCATTCTGTGAAAGCTTCATTCCCCACATTTAAACAAACAAACAAAAAGATACATTAAAGTCTGGTCTCAGCACCGTGGTAGTAGTGTACAGTGGCTCTAGCACTGGGCTTAGATATAGGAAAACCTGGTTCAGATCCTCACTGAAGCCACATAGCTCACTGAGAAGCCTTTGGCCAGTTACTGCCTCTCAGTCTAACTACCTATTATGCAGAGTTGTTGTGAAGCTAAAATGCTGCTCCAAGCTCTTGCAAGAAAAAGCAGGACACAGAAGTAATACTTAGAACTAACACACTCCAAAATGCTTCAGTACTTTAGCAGGTGGTAGCAGAACATGACATGGGAGAAGCAGAGGGGAGAAAGGAAAACAGAGATATTAGTGGCAGTTTAAACAGCATCTCTGAGGTAAAAAGTCTACATACTTTGCTTCCATCTTCTCCAGGTATTTCCCCCATTGGGCTCTCACTGCTGGGCTCCATGCCAGGCTAGACTGGGAAAAGCCTGAGTCGAGTAGTAGCACTGAGTGTATTTTATTTATGCTTCAGGCAGAGGCTGAACCCTGAATCCAGAAGTCTGTCCCCACCAGCATAGCGTTCCCACCAGCTCACATGCTTAAGAGGAAACCACACTCTTTTATCACTCTGACCATTGTAACAGCAAACGGAAATGTGCAGGGCCCTCCTTTCACAGCTCTGAGCTGCATTTTCTCCAGAGCACAGGGAGTCCTCCATACACCAGTGACCAATCCCTATTTCCTGGAAGAGGAGGAGGCCATGTATGCTTTTTTCACGTAGGAAAGCAGCAACATGCACAGACACTGACTCCCAACTGCTATGTGCCAAGGACATGGGCTTCTAAGACAGCACAGCTAGATCTCAACCAAGGCACAGGAACCCTGATGGCCAAGGCCATCAGTTGAAGCACTGAACAAGATTCAACTCACCTCAATGCTGTTGCAAGCTGCCTGCCATCCTTACTGTCCCTCCACACCTCTGCTACGTGTGAAATTCCAACTCCACTGGAGAGCTAAGAAAATCTTCCCATGGGTAACCTCAGTAAACAGGGCCTGCTTTAATGTTCAGATTTAACTGATGGCCATTGGGGGGGGGGGGGGGTTTGAGGCTGAGCTGCTGAAGGAGCTTCCCTTCACCAGGTTAAATGGCTGTGTGACCCCCAAGTTTTTTGCTGCCTTGAGGTGGTGTATGTATGTATGTGGTCACTTGCTTGTGTCTTGCAAAACTTACTTGTTCTTTTCCAGGCATCCCCAGCATGATACAACTTGTTTGTGGCATGAAAGGATCTTGGATAAGATGATAAGATGGGCTGACCTGGAGGAGGAGGTCCCAGAGCAAGACACCCTACAATTCTAGGAGTTTAGAGCCTGCCACAGAGAGCACTCCCCCTCCCACTGTTGTCATGGCAAACTCACACTGTTTAAGATGGAGCACAGCCATACCCATAGGCTGGATCTTGCCTTCTTTCACTGAGAAAAGAAAGCTGCTATTCTCCATAGGTTTGTGTAACGCTTTGCTATTCTCGCTCTCATTCCTTTTGCAATCCCAGGCAGCTAAACATACATTACATTCTCCTGTTCTCAGACGATCTTCTATACTGTAATTATTTCCACTCAGGGGCTAGCTCAAGACCTCCTGCCACTTGAGGCAGCATGCCAAATGCTGCCCCACTTACCCAATGATGTGCCAGGCTCTGCTCCTCCCACTCCCACTCCTCTTTCTCAGTCCTCTTCCTTTTCCAATCCAAGTAGAGGAGGAGGAGCAGCAGCAGCAGCAGAGGCAAGTAGGCAGACAGAGATGGTGCCCCCCCACCAATCTGCTGCCTAAGGCGGCTGCTTCAGTTGGCCTCATGGATGGGTCAGCACTATTTCCACTGATTCTTTCCCCACATTGCTGCCATTTTGATTGGAATGTAGTTGCTCCAAACTAGGCACAGTGCTATAGCTAGGCTGGCTGGAGCTATTCCTGGATATTTTTCCCCCTCAACATGTCATTAAGTCAACGTGGCCCTGTCAAAATTTCCAGAATTGCTTTCAGTAGTCACCCGGAAATGGATGTCCATTCCTGAAGATTCCTAGCTGTATAGTCCATGTTAACATTTATTCATTTTGTTTACTCTTCACTGATTCATTTTTAGATGCTTTTACAACTCATTATTCACCCCAGGCCTTTGAAATAGGGCAGGCTGAATGAATAACTAACAGGAGTGCCAAGTAGACAGGCTTGATTACTTGATAAAAATTTATTGCTTAATTGCATATTACAAAAGTTGTGAGAAACGGCCGCAGTGCATACGAACTGAGTAGAAGGAAGTAGGACTACAGGAAGAGAAAAGATGGTCAGGCAGGTCCTCCTCAGGCAAAGAGGAACTTGAATCAGATATTTTTAAAAGGCAGGTCTGCACTGGTTATTTGCCAAGAGAGACCATTTTAAAGCATCCATACATCTGCACCATAATGTACAGTAGATTCACATCATTTGCTCTAACATGGAAATCTAAATAGGTGCAACAGATCATTACATGATGTTGTATTACTGGAAATTGTACCCGGTCTGAAATGGGTTGATATGTCCCTTTTCACTTGACTAAATGTGCATGCGTAGACATGCCCCAAATCATGCATTCTGACCAGGGTTGCCAACCCACCAGGACTGGCCTCAAGTCTCCAGAAATCAGCATCAATCTTCAGGCAATGACTGAAAGCAATCCTGGAGATGTTAACAGAGCCTCCAGGAATTTCCAACGTTACATCAGGTTGAAAAGTACGGTATGTCTTCAGGAATATCGAGTTAAAAACATCCAATTTTCCCGGGAATTGTCTTGAATTGTTTATTAAAAAAATAAGAGTTGTCCATTGTTTATTAAAAGTTTTAATAAACAACGGACAATTCCTAGGAAAATGGATGTTTTTAACTCAAAAATCTGGACCAGTCGTGAGAATTGGAGATCATATCTTCAGGAATAGTGTCAGAGTTGGCAGCAACTCTCATCCTGTCCCCTCTCCTCAGTTTCAAACAGGTGAAGTTTGTAGTTTATCTTCCCCTCTCTTAATTATAGGTTATGCCATTCCAGTCTCAATCTAACCAAGGAAAAGATGATATGTACATCACTATTTATTCATGAATGTATAATTGCTCTGTTCTCCACAGATTGATATTAAAGAAAATATGTACATCACTATTTATTCATGAATGTATAATTGCTCTGTTCTCCACAGATTGATATTAAAGAAAATATGTGAGATGAAGACCTAGAAAGGTGCTGTAATCCAAACAATGCCTCTGGAATCCTGGGGACAACCCAGTTGTCCCAGAGCAACCCAGCACGCAATATGGAAACACAAAGAAGAACAGAGGGCAAGATTACAAAATGTGTTGTATACTCAAGCCTCTGCCTAAGTGTACTTCTACACAGTTCCCCCATCCCAGTCGCTGTGCGTTGGCTTTCAGTCAATG
This sequence comes from Plestiodon gilberti rubricaudatus, assembly GCA_026170595.1. Taxonomy (NCBI): domain Eukaryota; kingdom Metazoa; phylum Chordata; class Lepidosauria; order Squamata; family Scincidae; genus Plestiodon; species Plestiodon gilberti. Next base: position 157,316,489 of record JANXHW010000002.1, read on the forward strand.
GGCAGTTGTCCCAGGAGATCTACACAGTGCCACCAAATTATACCCACATCAGGTCCTCCTGCTCTGCAGAGAGTACCTCCGTTCCGAGATGAGCTACCCCGCAGTCTCTGCCCCTGTATCTTTCCATGGGACCACAGGAGGGAGGAAGCAAAGAGAGGAAGTGCAGAGACATGCCTGCAGTGAAGCTAATCGGTGAGAAGTTTGTTTGTTTGTTTCCTTTTCACAGCAGCAGAGAGAGTTCTCACTCAACCCCCAGCTAAGGAAAGCAGTTGGTATTAAAAGCCAATGTTGCTTTGCTGAAGAAGGCAGGGTGGGTGGGTGGGAGGTGGGTAAGGTAAAGGTAAAGGTGACCCCTGACAATTAAGTCGAGTCGTGTCCAACTCTAGGGTGTGGTGCTCATCCCCATTTCAAAGCCGAAGAACCAGCGTTGTCTGAAGACGCCTCTGTGGTCATGTGGCCGGCATGACTCTCCTTGCCGCAGTGCGTAGCATGCAGCTAGAACACGGAGCGCTGTTTACCTTCCCGCAAGCGGTACCTATTTATCTACTCACATTAACATGCTTTGGAACTGCTAGGTTGGCAGGAGCTGGTCAAGCAACGAGAGCTCACCTTGTCGCGAATTCGAACTGCCAACCTTTCAATCGACAGCTCATGGTTCAGCGGTTTAACCCACTGCGCCACCTGCTGGCCTGGGAGGTGGGTACAGGACACTATATGTGTGTTAATCAAGCTGGAACTTCTGCAGAACTTAAAAGCACTTTTAAAACTACAGAGCGTAGATCAACAACTACAAACACACATCTAGCCATTATCAGTTCAGTTTTCCAACAGGGACATAAGATATGACATTTTAAAATCCAACGCCAGCAGTCTTTCCTTATGCTTTTTGATGGGGACGCCCTGAAGGTTATAGACAATGGCGTTCTCACTGGTGAGAAACAGGAAGGGACGTTCACACAAACATCTCTTTGATCAGATTGCTGTTTGTCATACAACTGCGTTATCCATTGCCAGCAACAACTGTCAGCCTCAAAAGTTTACAGTCAAGGAGACCTCAATTCCTCTTTGTTTGATGCATGGTAGAGAAGCAACAGAAAGGAGTACAGAAATGGCCTGGTAGTGGTATTTACACTGAACATTTAGTGTTGTATTTAGAGCTAATAGGTTTCTACTCCTGGAGAGTTCATAAACATCTGAAAATTAATACTAAATGTAAATTTTCTAGTTTTAGCTATGCAGCAGATGCGCCGTGATTAGCACTGTGTTGAATGTTTTCCCATTTCTATTTTTGGGTAGTGCTTTCAAGGACAGAATACTTTCCCAAATTGTGAGAATGTTTCACCTTCCTTCAATCCGGTTTACAGTCTTTTTTTCCCCTATCTGCTGCAGCACCATTTTTTTCCTTCTCATTACTGTGTCTAATCTCTTTCAATTCATTATGAGTGAGCTCAGCCAATTAGGAATCATTTAGTGAACTGAAGGATAACATAAACTATGAAGCCTAGCAGACTTGACAAAGTCAATTCAGAGTGAGGGCAATACATGCTAAATAGGATAATGTTTTTGACTCCTTTTGAAGCAATCATCAAAATGTGCCAAAAGGGGCAGGTTTTTTGGCATTGCTAAAAATGTTTGCAAAAAGCAAATTCACCTTGAAGCTCAGCCCTGATTATAATAAAATGAGCTTTTTGTGCAGAGGAGACTTCCACAAACTCTCCTCTGCACAAAATTACCACAAAGAAGACTTCCAGTGAAAAGTACAAGCCAGGAAATATAGTCAGTTTTTTTTACCAATAAATACACTTTAGCCGATACTAAGAGCCAAAAACCTACTGCTTTGTCTTTATGGCTGTATTGAACTGCTGACCTCAGCCAAGTTTCAGATTTAGACAGGCTTAGGGTTTTGCCAGTGGTTACACAGATTTCCTGGGGAAAAATTCTGATCAAATGGCTAATGGCTTGTAAACCAGTCCAGGAAGACTCCACACTAACTGGTCCCTGCCACAATGGGAAGCCACAAGCAGGTCAGTGTGGACAGTTTCCATGCTGGACCAATTAATTCAGTCCAATTCACCAGAAAAAAAATCAACAATTTGGGACACATCCAGATGTCAAATCCTCACGTTGTCAGTTTGGTGATGATTAGGCATCAAGCTGGGAGTGCAGAAAGCCATTGAAAAGATAAGCATAGACTTACATAAGCAAACTCCAGCCTACTTGGGGATATTCTACTTGTCTGGGTAAAAAGGAAATAATTATTTAGAAATACCGTAATTAAAAGATACTCCATTCCTCCCCACAATTGCAATTCCAAATGTTGCCAAGGTGAAGCCATAGTAATTAAACTTGTCTCAAACTGGTTTAAATTTTTATCATGAATGTCTTCAGCAGTAGAACTACATTCATAAGCCTTCAAGGTACTCTCTGGATTAGGGCAACCTAATGGTTTTATCTCAGCGGTGGGGAACCTCCGGCCCCAGGGCCGGATCAGGCCCCCGAGGCCATCCGGTCCGGCGCCCGGAGAGATTGCCGGGAGGCCACCCAACCGGCCCCTAGAGGCTCCGCTGGGTCCGCGCGTCACCTCTGGAGGCCGGGAGAGGGCCTTTGCATGTCCTCCCCGGCCGCCGCCTCGACCCCTTCTCACCAGGCCGTTGGCCATTTCGCACATGCGTACCACGCCGATGAGGGCAAGCTCTTGCCCTCTTCGGCATGGTACACCGGAGGTGACGCATGGACCCGGCGGCGGCTTCGGACGGTGAGCGCAGAGCCTCCGGAGGCCAATGGGGGGCGGGGGGCAAAAATTAATTAAATAAATAAAAATGGCGCCCGTCCTTACAGCCGGCCCTCAAGCAAATTTCTAATATTTAAAACGGCCCTCGCCAGGGAAAAGGTTCCCCACCCCTGTTTTATCTTTTGAAAGATCAAACCCGACGATTTCTTAATTTTAATTTTAATGAACAGTAAAGTCCAAGTCTGCAGCCTGTAATATATGGCTTCAATCTGTTAAAGTGTTAAAAATAATGTTTCTCGCAATTTCTGTGTCCTTTGACTTGCTTTGGCAACTCTGACTAAAGGCCAACATACTTTCCACTGCTGTTGCTGAAGTACTGTAATTTGCCGGTTAACCAACCACAAATCCCCAAGAGCACATTAGTCATTCACAAATCATAATCTGACAAAGCACCTCTATGTGCTCCTAATTCAATCTTAGCAAATTTAAAGAGACCTTCACATTCAAGTCAGGTGAACTTCAGAAACATAGTTCTTCTGATTGAGACTTCTAAAAACCACCACCACCAGCAGCAGCAAGGGAAGAATGGCCATCATCTTGGCAATATGCAACAGCCAAAATAAAACTGGGCCATCTTGCTTTGGGCAAGAGCTCTCTTATGGAACTTTCTGTCTCTCCCAAGGCACAAGTACCCCAAAATTTTCTCTTCCCTTTTTGATGCAGTTATGTAGGCAACAGGTGGTATGGGTTGGAAATAACCTGCCTTCACCGGGTCCTATACTGCTAGACCTGTTGGGTTCAACTGCGAGTATAAGTCCGTTTTTGAAAAGAGTAATTCACAACGGAAACTCAAGAGGTACAAGTGCCATTTGGTGCCATGGCCACTCTCCACACATAATGATCTCCCTATCAGGTGAAAAGGGTCTTCTGTTTGCTCGCTATACTTGCAAGACTGGTTCCTTTAATCAAGAACAAATTACTTTCAGACTTCTATATATCAGCCGTAGACAAGCCTACCCAGCGTAGTGACAAAAAGGGGATGGTGTCCTTGATGCATATCAGAGAGGATGAAACCTGACAGAGTGGTTTGATAGGCAAGTACTCAACAATATTTCTGGATTGTATTCCAGCCCAGCTACTATACGAGTACAGTAAATGGTAATTAAATCTTTTGGGTCACAGAGGGCAATTAGACATGGTGCTGGCCATATCATTCTCTGACAATACAGTATTTATTTTTATTTATTTAAATAATTTATATCCTGCCTTTCACCCGACAGGGCAAACAAGTTGGTTACAGAATTAACACATGTAATACAAAGTACATGAAATAATTAAACGGACAAGCACCAGTGGGTCACCTAAGATTGCATTTGATTAAAAAAGCCAGCCCACCATGTCAGCAATCGAATTCCAACCTAAATAAAAACGTCTTAAAGCCTTGCCGAAAGGTTTCTAAAGAGTGCAATCCTTTACAGCGCAATCCTATGCATGTCTACTCAGAAGTAAGCCTCATTGAGTTTAATGGGACTTACTCCCAGGCAAGTGTGAATAGGATTGCAGCCTTAAACCACACTGACTCAATCCTATCCAACGTTCTAGTGCCGATGCAGCCACAACGCAGCCCCAAGGTATTAATCCAGGACTACTGGTATTCACTGCAGGATGCAGCACACTCCCCATTGGCACGACTGCATTAGCACTGGAAAGCTGGATTGGATTTGGCCCTTAGAGTGCAAGTCTAGGTGTGTCTACTCAGAAGTAAGTCCCACTGAATCAATGGGACTTACTTCCAAGAAAGTGTATATACAGAATTGCTCACATTGTTCTTATTCATTGGTCAGGCGGTTCTTTGTAATACAGTAATAGGCTTGGAGGAACTTCATTAGGAAATACTGATGTTGAAAGATTTTTCTTTTCTCCGGTTTAAGGAGGAACAAGGCTTGTCACTGAACATACCTTAAGGGCACAATCTTATCCTATGCTCTGCTCAGCGATCCAGTTATGCTGGCGCCAACAATGCTGGATTCTGAGCAGAGTAGGTGGGGTTGGAGGTCTCATCGAGGTAAAGCCATAGCCTCCCAAACGGGTCTCCTCAGATCTGCACCTACCATTTTGGCAGCACGAATCAAGGAGGCCTATGCTGGGAGAAACAGGTCTGGAAGGGGGATAGGATACAACGTATATAGGATTGCAGCCTAAAAGTCACTTAGATTGGCCACTACTGCCAATCCCGTCCCCTCCCTGGCCCGATCTGCCCACCCCCGCCTTGAAACGGCCCCCCGCCCCTGCACCGCATGGCCCAGCCACACCTTACCTGCACCGTACGCCATCCAAATCTGGTCAGCAGGGGCCGGCATAGGCCTCTGTGCTGGCCTGGGGCCTGCGCAACTGCCTTAGGGCAGCTTTTGCAACGGTCCTGTGCCAGCACAGTCGTCCTACACTGGCCTAGCAGCCAGATAGAATTGGGCTGCCCAGCTGCCATCCTATACACACTTTCTTGGGAGTAAGCTAAGCCCCACTGAACACAAAGGAACTGAGTAGACATTCATAGGGTTGTGCTGTTAGAGAGCTTCTGCTCTCAACAAACCAAGTTGCTAGTCACATATATACCGGTAGTTACAAACACACCACTGACATAGATTGAATTGATTAAAAGAAATTGTATTGACCACTACACACGTCAATCATAATAAGCAATGTACAATATCAAAATGTTTTAGTATGGGTGAAACAAAATCAATCCTTAAGACTATGAATTAATTCAAAAGGATCACTCTTTTCCTGTTTTATATAATTGTATGTATTTTTTAATCTTCCCCTTACTTCAACCCAGTGTGCCACACCTTACATACCTATCGCCCTCTAATTTATCCTCTCAACAATCCTGGGAGGCTAAGAGGCACCAAAGTCACCTACTGAGTTTCATGGCTGAGTAGGAATTTGAACCCAGGTCTGCCCCAGTTCAACAGTACACATGTCTATTCAAAAACAAGTCTTATTGTGTTCAGTGGGGCTTACTCCCAGGAGAGTGTTCTAGGATTGATTGCAGCCCTAGTCTTATCACCTACACGTAACACAGCACAGGCTCTCAATGAATAAATGCATTTTTTAAAAGATCACCAAGGAAAGTTCTCTCTACACTATGCAATTGCAGCAATGGGGAAAGTTGCACCCACTTAACAGCTGTATGACAGAAATTTAAGCCACAGAAGCCCTACGAGAAAGGAGAGGGGGGGGGGAGATAGCAACCCTATTTAAATATGAACATTTCTTTCAATGCAACTATCTCATCTGCATCCTTCTCAATGTTTGTCCTGTTAAATGTTCTCCCCTTTCCTGTGCCCTGAGACATCCAAAGGACAACCCCACAGGACTTGTTTCCTTTGGATGAGAGTACTGGAGACTTATGCAAGATTTACTTTATTTAAAATATACAAGCAGAGCTTACTGGCAGCAAGCAGACTCCTAAAAATAGGCAGCAAACCACTGATTTGTGCATCAGTTACCAGAGAACAACAGACTCCCACAGCCCCCCCCCCCCGGCTGCTTCAGGTCCCCTCCACAATCCCATTGCTCTTTGGTTCTGTCTATCGCCATATGCAAAAGCTGCTATTCCTACCTCTCTCTTTCTTGTTCTTAGTAAAAATAGTTTCAGTTTTTATACTGTTCATAGTTCATACTGTTTTTACGATATAGTTAAATACCAATATAACAAATAATTTACTTATAGATTTATTATATATGAAAATATGGCTTCCTGTCCTAAAAGTATTCACAATCGTTTAAAAAAAAGGACGCAGAAGAGAGACAAGCGAATAGCCATGGGAAAAGGCGCTACACTGAACATGTTCTCTCCTTCTACTAAATATAAAACAACCATCCCTTAAAAGGTGCATCAGGCCAGTTAGCTAAGCTCTTTGCTTCCTTCTTTCTTAAGCTCAAGTTAGACATCATCCTAAACATAGCCCTGACAGGTTTTGTTCTTTGAAACAAACAGTGGAGGGTAACGAACCTCGATGAAATTATAGCGGTTGTTATAAATTGAGACACACACCCTTAATTATAGTAGAGAACATGGAGCATGGGAGTTTGCGCAGAAATGCCTGGAGACTTCAGAGGGGTGGAGCTTGACAACAGGGCTAATGGAAGCATCACCAGATGCTAGAAAGAAGCTGGACATATTTGGCAATACTTTATCCCTGCTGCAGTCCTGATTCTAATCTTGCCCCCTGGACACTATTTTTAATCTTTAAACATTCTATTGACTTTCAATTGAAACTTGTAAAAATTAAAAACCCATGGGGAGAACTGGAACTGGGACGAAGTATTAAAGCCGCTTAGTTTCAGCTCAGTTCCTTATTTTTTCCACTCATACACCCACACTGTTTTTTTAAAAAAAGAACTACTTACATCGGTGGTTCCCAAACTTCCCCCCGCCCTTAAAAGAGGGCGTCACAACCCACCTTGTTTTCCTGCGGTGAGCCTCTGCTCACCATAGGCCTCCATAGGCCTTCATAGGCCTCCATAGGCACCATAGGCCACCATAGGCCTCCATAGGCCTTCGGAAGCCACTTTCACAAAACCAGAAGTAAAATGGAAGTGACTTCTGGAACCTGGAGGTCTTCTGAGGCCTGTGGAAGCCAGTGGAGGCCCCACATCATGGCTCCCTGGAGTAGCCTCAAATTGCGTCCAGTGGGCTCCAATTTGGAGCCAACTAGACACAAGAGCGTGAACCATGGAGATATAAAAATATACCTCAAACATACATGTATGAGAATATAGATGTTATTTAGAGAATGTATTAATTATGTTATTTTAGAAATGTATTAACTTGCTATTTTTGCTTCTGTAAAAAGGCTTTGCTAATGTCAGACATAGTTTTGCTGTTAAGTAATCCAGATGTAGGCAATAAATTGTATAATTAGATAAGAACTAAGAAGGTTCACTATTGAAGTATAGATAAACAACAAAAGTGAAAGTAGGCTAAGTTTTATGAGTGACAGAGGTCAAGGTCAAGGGATGAGGTAAAACAGACATCTTTTGAATGTGTAAAAAGTACCACTTCGTAACAAGCAAAATGAATGTATGGGCCCCCTGAGGAGATAAGAGAAGATGACAACCAGATCAGTTTTGTAAATCAATTAGACAACCTTGGAGCATGGAGATAACAGAAAAGACAAGAAGTCTGCATTCCAGAAATATCAAGATTGGGAGGAGGGATTTGTGTCAAAATGTATATCATAAATTGTAGAATGATGTGTGGGCTAAAAGTTACCGCCCTGTTTGTAACAGTACAAAAGTCAGTTCTCAACATTCATTCGAGGCTGCACAGGATTTTGAACCATGAGGTACCTGTGTAGTCATGCAGCGCTGTAATAACATCAAGTAAAGATATTGAAATGCCTCCTCCTATTGATTTGTTGTCTTTATTGGGAAAACAACGGCTTGAAGTCATTTTGGCTCCAAGCCTCCAGTTAACAAGCGGGTGGGAGGGCCCAACTCAAAGACCCACTGGATATCAGGCCACAACCCACCAAGTGGGTCACAACACACAGCTTGGGTAACACTGACTTACATATTTAGGGTCACATCTAGTTTGACCCTTACATACACAATTACAGATCACCGATCTGTTTCAGGCCTTCCACTCAGGAGAACATCTCCTGTTAGTATCTCCCACTGAGAAAACAACTCATCATTAACAAGCAGTCAAACCTACTCCATGGAAACAGTCCTAAAAAGATCCAGCACTAACAGGAACAAGCCTGTGAAGTAAGCCTCATTGATTTTAATGGGACTTACAGGTAAATGTGTATAGGATTGCACCATGAAACTGTGCAAACCTCTGCTCTGGAGAACACCAAAGGCAATAATCTGACACCCTTCCTACCTAGCAAATCTCAAAAGAAAATACAGGTGGGCCCCCATATCCGTTGGGGATATGTTCCAGGCCCTTCTGTGGATACTTGAAACCGTGGATAAGAGCGAACACCCCCTCCATGGTTTCCTGAGGGGCCCCCGCCCTGCCTCCCCTGCAGACAGGCATGCTTGCACCCCCAGTTCTTATTTTTCTTTCAGCAAGCTTTGTTTCTTCCTTAAAACAAACAGAGAAGCAGCCTCCATTGCAGGCAAGTAGAACGAGACTAAGTCCTAGAGAGGCTCTGCAAGGTTTCTGTTAACCTTGCTTCTTGCAGAGCCTCTCTAGGACTTAGTCTCGTTCTACTTGCCTGTAATAAGCAGCCAGAGGCTGCTTCTCCTGTTTCTTTAAGGAAGAAACAAAGCTTACTGGGAAAAAAGTAAAAGCCTGGGGGGGGTCCCCACGATCCGTGGATAACTGAAACCATGGATAGCGAATCAGTGGATATGGGGGCCCACTTGTGATTTGCACCAGTTTTCAGGAGAATCTCAACATTCAAATGTCACTTTGGAGGTCACGTTTGAGACACTGGTTTTTATGACACAAGGGAACAAATCTGGCGTGGGATGAAACTCAATGAATGGTGTTTCCCAGAAACTTACTGAGGTTTTATATTACTGGAGTAGTATACTTCATACTTCTTCTGTATATGCCTCCTTATGTTCTCTGCTTGACTCCAAGGCCCTGCTCTAGGCGCCAACAGAGGTTCAGCAGGCATCCACTGGAAGTAGGGCCTTTTCAGTAGTGGCACCAACTCTGTGGAATGCCCCCCATTGGAGGCCCATTTGGCATCCTTCAGTCATCGAAGTAGGGTTTTTTTTTCAAAAAGTTGTTTTTCAAAAAGTTATTGGGACTGGCTGATTTTCTGCTGCTGTAATGCCATGGAGAGGGACAGCAGCTTTGAAATTTTGGTTGTTCTTTTGGATGGTGTAATTTCTATTGCTGTTTCTTTTGTTGTCACTTTTCGGGTTTTCAGTTTTGTTTTTACTGATCTGTTGTGAACCACCTTAGGTTGCTTTTGCAAGAAGGGAAGGGTGTAAGCTTTTCTTAAAAGAAAAAAACTTCAAATAAATTAAAATGAAATTCAAATTAACTTAAAGCTTTTAGTTAATTAACACCAAAAGAGGCAATCAGAAATCAAGTGAAGCAACACTGTGATCTAAAATGACCAAATATGTTAAATACTTGACAAAAAAATGCAAAGTTTAGCTCATTATTTTGGTTCCTCAGCTGCTTTCATTTTTCCATATAATATGGCAAAAACAGATTAAGGGCCCAATCCTATCCATCTTTCCAGCACCAATGCAGCTGGCAAAGCAGCCCCTTTGGTAAGGTAACAAATGTTCCCTTACCTTGAGGAGGCCGCCATGACTGCCCCCACCCCCGCAGGATACAGCGCACGTCCTGCTGGCATGACTGCATCAACATTGGAAAGGTAGATAGGATCCGATTGGGCCCAAAATGTGGTGCTCTTAAAACTCACTAAAATCAACAGGCATTACAGCCCAATTCTATGCATCTTTGCTTGGAAATAAGTAGAAAAGAACTTATTGGACCAAGTAAAGATGTACAGGATTGCAGTCTTAGGTTCTTGACTGTACACTTCAATGGTGTGCTGCAATACCCCCCTGCACATATCTTTCTTTAACAACCTGCATAGGAGTCCCACCTTGACCACACAGCCACATGAACACAACTTTGAGATGCCTCAACTAATTTTTTTTAAAAGCTAGGATACTTTGAAAGCCTATTTTTAAATTAACATTCCCTGAAGGTATAGTAACTATTAGACAGCCCTGCACAGGTCTTGTAAAACTTATAAATTGTACTTAAAGAGTTCTCTCTTTTATAGAAAATCCAATGTTAAAAAGAACCGTTTAGAGATTATTATTTTTATGAAGTCCTGTTCACTCACCTCTTGCCTCAATCGTCTTGCAGTTCTTTAATCTTATCTTGAATGGTGGTGACCTAGAATACATGAATAGGGGTGACTGTACATTAAAAAACAACACCCACACAGTGTGTGTTTTTAAAATACACCTCTTAAAACTGAAAGCTTACGCCGCAAAACGACTGTGTTTCAAGTCTGGAAAGAACCACATTGCTGTGTGAAAACAGAAAACAGTTTCATAATGCCATTATTATAACAGCACACATACCTACACAGTTCCTTGGTTTCTACCCAGAATCTTTCCTTATGCTGTCACCTAAAAATTACATCTATAAATAATTATCTTTCTCCAATAAGAGAGTTGTTCAAAATTAGACATTTATTTCTCTGAGGTTCTCAGAAATTAATTTCTGGCTGATTTTCAACACTTTATCTTGTGAAGAACACAGTGTGCCGAGGAGAGTTCCTTACTTCCAACATGTTCAGACTGAATGTACAGATCACCCTGATGACACCATTACCAGGCCCCATTTCTTTTAACTGGGATTAAAAACATTACCTTCTCCTTTCTGCTCAACAACAACAGGCACTTGGAAAAGAGTAGGCACACTGCATTTCTAGCAGAGAGAGATGATGCACCTCCCCCTTCTTGGTCCCCTTAGAGTCCCCAGAACACCAAGGTGTAGCAGTGTGAAATCTCATGACTATAGTCTCTATAGCTGATCACAGGTGATAAGGGAAAGGCTCTGGCGTGCCCCCAGCCATTGGTCTGTGTACACCTAGGGGTATGCGTACCACAGGTTGAGAACTCCTGCTATAGAGTACTCCCACTCTAATTTAGAAAGACAACAGAGTTGGTGAACCACCAACTGGATGGACAGGCTACTGCCCCATTTTGGAGGAAGATTTGCAGGCATGTTGTCGGGGGGGGGGGGATCACCTGAAAATCATAACTAATCTGTGTTAAGGAGTATTCACCCTTGCTTGCTAGCTCAGACCAAAATCCACCATTTTTTGCAAGAATTCCAGTAGGCACCACAGTATACAGTACCAATAATAATAATAATAATCAGTATTTATATACCGCTTTTCAACAAGAAGTTCACAAAGCGGTTTACAGACAAAATCAAATGATTAAATGGCTCCCTGTCCCAAAAGGGCTCACAATCTACCTCCTGCTTACCACTGTTTGCTTAAGTATTTTATGTTTTGCATTCAAACCCCAGGCACTATGGGCCGGTGATGGGCCCTCAGTCAGGATGGCTCTTTAGGAGGATTGCCAAAGTGAATGCATAACCAAGCACTAAAAGATGTAGCTGGTAAGCGAGTCTCCAAAAAAGACCAGAACACTCCAGTGCTGGGATCCAGAGTTCCTCTAGTGTACGAAGTTTGTATTACTTATTTAAATATTTATATATATCTCAGCCCCACCTACCTCACAGGGTTGTTGTGAGGACAAAAAGGAGGGGAGGAAATATGTACACCACTCTGAGCTCCTTGGAGGAAGGGTGGTATAAAAATGTGAATAAATAAATAAATAAATAAATAAATAAATAAATAAATAAATCTCACCTTTCCCCACTCCATGGGGGTGGGGGGGGGCAACCAAGATGACTTGCAACAGAATTTAAAAACAATAATGCAATAACAATGACACAACCCAACACACATTTTGGTGCCTTAAACGTTAGACCTATTCTTGGGTATATTTGGGGCGAGGATTCCAAATATGGCATCAGTTTTGCCCTACCAGCTCTAGTTTTGGAGACACAGCATAGGCACCTCATATGCAGATTCAAGCAGCTCCCACATGAGGAAGCCGACTCCCCTGAAACAGTCTCTATTTTTCTTCAGTCCAGTTTTTCTTCTGGAGGGGCACCAAGAGTGGAAGCTTTGAACATTCAAGTATCTTTAAGAATGCAAGGTCAGGTCAGTCAACTGGTTGAACTTGTTTGGTTTGTTTGGCTTGAGCTGACTGCAATTGCTGCTGTAAGAAGGTGAGCTGTTGTCCATGACCATGATCAGCTGCTAAGGGTATAAAAGATAAGCCCTGCTAGATCAGGCCAATGGACCGTCTACCTAGCCCAGCATCCAGTTTCTCACAGCTGCCTCTAGGAAGCCTACAAGCAGGAGAGAAAGGCAGACTTCTCTCCTACAACTGGTATTTAGAGGTATACTGCCACTGACATCAGAGCGGTAGCATATAGCCAAGCCGGATAGAAATGGCTTGCAGGGAAGAAGGACCAAGCAGGGACTCGTATGTATTCCGGGGTGTGAACTCTTAAATCAGATCTTGCGTTTTCCATATCTGACACAGCTACCTATATCTTTTTTTAAAACACTCAAACAGTTTCCCATTGCCACTGGATATCTCCGATTAATTAGCCCTACAGCCAGGTAAGGATAAGATAACAGTAGCACTTTGTGCACTGAAAGGCACTCAGACAAATAAATAAGGCATATTATTCAGATCACATTTAGTAGGAGCAATACTTTAAACCAGGGGTGTCAAACATAAGGCCCACGGGCCAGATATGGCCCCAGAAGCTCTTTATCCAGCCCGTGCGATATAACTGGGCTCTCCCAGCACTGCCATCAGCTGCTCTTAGCTGCTGAGCTGTGAAATGATGCCTCGGCAAAAGCAGCACTGTTGAAAGGTTGATGCTGGGAGAGCCGAGTTATCATTCAGGCCGCCCTTTCAGCAGTACTGCTTTTACCAGATGTCACTGCTGAAAGGGCGGCCCGCATGATAATTGAGTTCTCCTACTGCCATTCTTTCATCTGTGCTGCTTCTGTCAAGAGGCTGAGAGGGAGACACAGAAGAATAAGAACATAAGAAGAGCCTTGCTAGATCAGGCCAAAGGCCCATCTAGTCCAGCTTCCTGTATCTCACAGTGGCCCCACCAGATGCCTCAGGGAGCACACAGCCAACAAGATAACCTGTTTCCTGCTGCCACTCCCCTGCACTGGCACAGAGAAAACCTGTTTCCTGCTGCCACTCCCCTGCACTGGCACAGAGAAAACCTACTTCTAAAACTAGGAGGTTGCTTATGGCTTGTAACCTGTGATGGTCTTTTCCTCCATGAATCTGTCCAAAGCCCTTTTAAAAGGCATCTAGGCCAGGTGCCATCACCACATCCTTTGGCAAGGAGTTCCACAGATGAATTACACGCTGGGTGAAGAAATATTTTCTTTTATCCGTTCTAACTCTCCCTCCACTCAATTTTAGTGCATTTCCCCTGGTTCTGGTGTTGTGTGAGAGGGAGAAGAATGTCTCAGAAGGTGAGAAGTGGTACAGGAGGAAGGGGCAGACCAAGAGGGGTGAGAGGGAGAAAGGAGATGTTGCTGAGGCCGTGGGATCTCTCAGCTGCTGAGTTGCAAAGTGATGCCTTGGCAGAAGTGGCAGTGCTGAAAGGGCAGCCTGTGTGATAATTGGGCTCTCCCTATATTGAAAATATGATTATATTTGCATATTTTCTCTTCTGTCATTTGCAGCTGAGTTACTAGGTGAGAAATAAGTGCTCATTTCTGGTCACCTGTTTAATGACATCACTTCCCAATTAATGATGCCGCTTCTCACCCTCAGCAGGTGCCATGAATATATGAAACTATATGAAACTACGGTAATATATGAATTACCTGCTGCCTGCTACGGCCTGCTATATGAAACTACGGTAATAACCCTCTACACAAAAACAGCCTAGCTCTAAACCATCTTGGCTATAAGAGCTGTGATACATGTTACATTTGTAAGGTGGTCACACAACTCCTTTATGCACCTATGTCTAAAAACATAATGAATGCAACTTATCATGCACATTTGGGAAACCAGGTGTTTCAGCCACATCTGTTGGCTGTAGCATCCTATTCTGTGTGTGTGTGTAGGGAGGGGGAGAAAATATATGTTGAACTCACATTGCAGAAATCTAAACAAAAGCACTTCAAGAAAAATCAGTAAGTATGAACAGTCAGTGCAGTACTATATGCTCACTTACCTGTAACAGAAGCTGTAACTGGGCAGCTTCTGCTGAAGCTTCAGAAATGAAAGACAAAAAGATCTGGATAAACAAACAGTGCCCCAGCATACAGTCTTCCTCATCATCATGTGTTCCCTCCCTCTGTCTTTCAGTTCCTCTGTTCCACCCACCCACCCACCCACAATTCCAGGGCAAAGACAACTACTGTATTTCCAATCTGAATAATGTATGCAAAAATGACATAAAATTGCTACATCATAACTGCATAGTTTTGTCAAGTCACACACTTGGACAAACAATTGTCCTGGAAGGCAGCAAGGAGTGATCAAGCCATTTTAACCCCACTCACAATGTCCGTCTGTCTGAATAACTCTTGAGTGTTCTGGTTACAAAATACCATAGTTAGTGATGCATTCTAAAATTCCTGGTTATTCCATCAGAAATAATGTCATTTTTGCTACTGTATGAATACATAGATCAAGTATTACATCATTTGATTTGTAGAACATATTAAAAAACACAAATTACCAGCGTAAAGGTAAAGGTGACCCCTGACAATTAAGTCCAGTCATGTCCAACTCTAGGGTGTGGTGCTCATCCCCATTTCAAAGCCGAAGAGTCAGCGTTGTCCGAAGGCGCCTCCGTGGTCATGTGGCCGGCATGACTCTCCTTGCCACAGCGCGTAGCATGTGGCTGGAACATGGAGTGCTGTTTACCTTCTCGCAAGCGGTACCTATTTATCTACTCACATTAACATTGGAACTGCTAGGTTGGCAGGAGCTGGCCAAGCAACGAGAGTTCACCCCGTTGCGGATTCGAACTGCCGACCTTTCGATGGACAGCTCATGGTTCAGCGGTTTAACCCACTGCGCCACCCGCTGATAAATATTGAAAATGGACAATGCTTACAATAACATCACAGGGATGTTTCCCTCCCCCTATCTCACCGCTCCACACTTGCTATATTTTCTGTTTTCATATGCCCCTCACAGTATACTTCAAGTATTATTTGGTGGTTTGACCATTGAACATTGCCAGATCAACATTCCGAGGAATAAAGGACACACCACAGCTGTTGTGTCTGAAATAACTTAGGGTGTTGCCCAGTGGTTTGTGGAACTGTGACAGCCTGGAATTTACTTCTGACAAGTGACATCTCTTCAAACACTGCAAATTCTGATTCAGTTCTACACAAAAGATACAAAATGCTCTTCCAGTACAAACATTATCCCTAGGCTTTTATATGTCTTTGAACCATTAGACCCCCATTCACATTCATAAACAGGAGGGTTAATCAATATAATAATCAGTGGCAAAAAGATGGATTTTGCTCTCTTAAGGCATTTCGGTCATTCACTTGAGAGGTTCCAACCTATATTAGCAGCTCTGAGTATACAATCTCAGTGAGGCAATTAATTCTTATTAGTTAATACACTGTGCAGCTGGGTGATCTTGTCTCCATGATGATGCAGTCTTGAATTATTATCAGCCTACATAAGAAAAAGCCTTTTTTCCTTGGCCCACAGGGAGCCTTGCATGAGACAACTTCCAAGCTACTGGGAGAAGTTAAACAATGCAACCCCACTTACCTAGGAAGATGGAAGCAAACGGTCACAGAAACACTCCATCCCATGAACTGCCTGTCTGGTGATGCCGCCGCCAAACTGAACTTTGCCGCCGCCGCCAGCTGTTGTCTTCCCTAAGGGATTCTGTTTCACTGGCAGCAATAACTCCCTTTGGATCACGCACGCAGACCCATTCAGAGTAGACTGGAAATGTAAATGTAAATCAATTTCTTATTATTTCATTATCTGTTGATTAGAGAGGAAAGCAGACAGTTGCCCGTCGTTATTGTATGAGAGGAAGCATGCACTGACATTAACAGGCAAGGCTGAAACAAGGGCTTGTTCTCTGGCTCTCCTCCCCAAATGAATTAATACAAATCACTAAATTTGCTTGGTTCTCCTTTCAGTCTTAACAAGCAGGAAGGCAGAAAAGCCTGTATTGAGAGCTCAACCAGAGTGTTTATACACTAAGGCTGGCCTGGTTTGCTTCCTGTATAGTCAAGTGCTTCAGTCTCTTTGGGGAAAAGGGGAGGGGAGTCAACTGGAAACCACCCATCCAAATTAAGAGAATCGGCTTGCAAAAGGAAGAACCTTTGACTGCATTCACATGACCAAAAACAAACAGGTATTTTTGTGCCAGGAACGAATATTCAGGAGGAGTGGTATTTAATTTCACTCTTCACATACCTTGTACATATATATTTCTCACAAGGAGGCTCCTCTTGTATGTACTGAGACTTCCTTTCCTCCAATGTCTTCCCCACCCCACCCCTACTGTGTATTCTCAGCCACAGGTTGCCTGCCACATACAGTAGTTGTTAAAAGGCACAGGAACCCTTTCAGAAAAAAAAGAAATAGTAAAGCTGCATAAGATTTTAATTAGGTTTTTTTTTTAATTTCTGCCTGCCACATTGTTCTTAAAAGGGACAAGAGCTCTGTCAATAAAACAATTTGGCTTTGGGGGGTGAAGTTTTGGTGAAATTTTTGGCAATTTGGTGAAGCTTTTCCCTAGCAATGCATGGTGCACTTACTTGAGAGTTAGCCTCTATGAACTCAATAGAAAATAGGGCCTACTACTGAGATAGCATGATTGCTTGTAGTTTTCTTTGAATTTCTTCCTGCAGCATATAGTTGCTAAAAAGCACATGGACTCTGTCTTAAAAGAATTTGGCAACAAGGAAAGCTGTCCCCACTCCATGGAGATGCAGAGATACAAGAAACACTGGCCATTGAATTTCTGCCTGCCATGTTGTTGTTAAAAAAAAAAAAAAGCACAGTAGCTCTATCAGCAAAAGAACTTGGCAACCGGTGAAGTTTTCCCTCTGCATGGTTGTTGTAAGCATTGTGGAAATTATGAATCTGAATACCCCCCCAATACCCCCCCCCCAAAAAAGCACTTTATGAATGATAAGCAGGTCTGTTCATGGTAGTTTGTGTGTCTGGATGGTATATCAAGATCTTTGCCACTGCTGGCCCACTTCACAAGGCTGTTGTAATTATTGTAGAGATTATCTGAAAAGCACTTTGGAAGGGGAGTGGAGCCTGTGATTTACTCATCCCCTACAACTCTACACAGACCCTTTGGTTTAAGATCAGTCATTATTAAAATATTTACCATTTTCCTTCATGGCCCCAAAAGCATGTGCCATGCCAGCAGTAAAGACTTTGTAGAGTCTCATGTATTGTGCTGACTTTACAATGTAGGCTCCATGCACCCACATTTTACCCTGATCTTTCAGCTCAACTGTGGGCTGGGGAGTGATGTGTCAAGGCAGAAACTCAACCTGTGAATCTTTCCCACTCACTTGCTAGAGATATATCTGATGAATGTCTGCCTGATGCATCTCTACAAGGCACAGTGCTTCCCTAAAATGAGCTGATATAGTAATAACAAATTCCTATAGTAAATGTCTAGACAGAAATTCTATAGGAGCAGCATCCACAATCACTTGCTGCTAAGAGAATGTACCATCAATGTCGTGCATTATTTCTGCCTGGACATTTATTCTAGCAGAATGTGGCATTTTGGGGAAGCACTGTGCGTTGTAGAGATGCATCAGGCAGACATCCATCACAAACCTTTTAGAATTTTTTGAAAAGGTCAACAGGCATGTGGATGCGAGCGAACCCGTGGATATTATATATCTGGATTTTCAGAAGGCGTTTGACACGGTCCCTCATAAAAGGCTCCTGAGAAAACTCCACCGTCAGGGAATAAGAGGGCAGGTCCTCTTGTGGATTAGGAACTGGTTGAAGACCAGGAAACAGCGAGTGAGAGTCAATGGGCAATTTTCACAATGGCGAGAGGTAAAAAGCGGTGTTGCCCCAAGGATCGGTCTTGGGACCGGTGCTTTTCAACTTATTCATAAATGACCTGGAGTTGGGGATAAGCAGCGAGATGGCCAAGTTTGCGGACAACACTAAACTTTTCCAGGTGGTGAAGACCAGCAGGGATTGTGAAGAGCTCCAGAAGGATCTCTCCAAACTGGGAGAATGGGCAGCAAAATGGCAGATGCGCTTCAATGTAAGTAAGTGTAAAGTGATGCACATTGGGGCAAGAAACCAAAATTTCACATATATGCTAATGGGTTCTGAGCTGTCTGTGACAGATCAAGAGAGAGATCTTGGGGTGCTTGTGGACAGGTCGATGAAAGTGTCGACCCAGTGTGTGGCGGCTGTGAAAAAGGCCAATTCCATGCTCGGGATCATTAAAAAAGGGATTGAGAATAAAATGGCCAATATCATTATGCCTTTGTACAAATCGATGGTAAGGCCGCATCTGGAGTATTGTGTCCAGTTCTGGTCACCACACCTCAAAAAGGATATAGTTGAATTGTGCAGAAAAGAGCGACCAGAATCTTGGTCCAGAACCAGGTGCTGGAGCACCTCCCTTATGAGGAAAGGCTACAGCGTCTGAGGCTTTTCAGTCTAGAAAAAAGGCGCCTGAGGGGGGACATGATTGAGACGTATAAAATTATGCATGGGATGGAGAGAGTGGATAGAGGGAAATTCTTCTCCCTCTCGCACAACACCAGAACCAGGAGACATGCACTAAAATTTAGTCGAGGGAGAGTTAGAACGGACAAAAGAAAATATTTCTTTACCCAGCGTGTAATTCATCTGCGGAACTCCTTGCCACAAGATGTGGTGATGGCACCTGGTCTAGATGCCTTTAAAAGGGCTTTGGACAGATTCATGGAGGAAAAGACCATCACAGGTTACAAGCCATAAGCAACCTCCTGGCTTTGGAAGTAGGTTTTCTCTGTGCCAGGTGCTGGGGAGTGGCAGCAGGAAACAGGTTATCTTGATTTGAACAGGTTGATTTGATGGGGTCTCCTTTGCTTTGACATATGTAGACCCCAAAATTGTCCATTTCCACAAAGGAGCCACTGCAGAAGTTTCTAAAATGGTTCAAGATGGAGTCTCCAACTGTGAATTATCCGAATAATTACTGGAGGTTAACAGATAAACTTGATCTGCATAAACCAGAGTTGGCCAACCTTCCACCATTAGGGCCTCTGTGTTCTTAAGAGTTGTTGATCTTGGCAGAATCCTGGCAGCTGTAAGTGCTGATGGTGCTGCTAAAGCAGGTGCACCTGCTGAAATACCCTCACCTATACAACCATTAAAGGGCCAGGAGCATTCAGGTTGAAAGGTTGGCCACCCCTGGTATAAACTAAGATCAGGAAGTCCCTTCATTAAATAATTGCATCCGCTTAAAAGAGATCCTGTGTGGTGCATATTCCCATAACAATGTCCTAAACATGCTATAAAGTTTGTTAATATATTTTGTGGTGTAAAGTTGCATGTATATATACTGTATAACTTTTTAAAAAGATATTAGTTTTTCTTTGCAAGGGTTTTGAAAACAGATACTGTGTATCTTAGTTTCTGTATATAAGTGTTCTGTTTGTATTTGTATGGTGTCCTTAAATGTATTTCTTTTTCACAAAAATGAAAAATTATTTTTAAAGCTATCTTTAGAAATCTTTAATAATTTCTTTCCCTACCTGTATCTTAATCATCACCTCCACCTAAATTAGAAGACCACCTGCATCTTGGGCCAGGGGCACACAGAAAAGAAGCTTGAGCAACAGATTCCTGGCCAATAAGTCATGCAACCTGCAAAACATCTTTTGTAGCATGCCTGCTTCCAGCACTCTGGTGTGGATTGCATAGTCGAATTGTTGTGATGCAGGTGGTGGTCAGAGGGACTAGGCTACTCTATAAACTGTTCAAAACTGACATAGTTGGCCCTAGCATTGGGCATGATGGGATGGCCCACTTATGATGGCAAGTGTTAGAAAACCATTGATGGGCTGCAAATTATCAGCTGTTTCATTAGTCATAATATTTTACCAGCAAGGGAGACACCATTTGGATTTTTCTGCCTCAGCCACTGGAATTGTATGGGTGCCTCTTCCTAGCGGAACTCCTGGCACCCACTACTTTCAACTGCCAGTTTCAGTTCTGTAATCCTACATACTGTATGCATGTATTTGTCAAGTTGAAACTTGCCCCACCCTCCAACTCTTTCAGAAGCAACATTTCCCATCTCCTATCCTTCCCCCCCCCCCCCAGTGCATTGTTTAGGGAAGAACTCTTCACCAAATGCTCAAATATATCAAGGTCAAATGGGTGGGCTTTTGCCAGGTACAGGGGGAAGAGGAAAGTCAGGACTCACCTTGGGTAGCATGCCGAGTTTCTGCTAAATGTGCCTTTGCCTCTCGGGCAGGAGATAGTTTAACAGCTGTAGATCTGATTGTACTGACTCATTCCATTCTAAAGGGATGGGCAAAACACACACTGTTGGGCAGGAACGAACGAAGGCAACGCTGCACCAATGACAAACCTCCTGAGATTATTGGTGGGACAGAGAAAACATGTGCATGTTTTGTATATAAACGGGATCTCTGAAATGCGAGGTGAGCTCACCAGTGCCAAAAGTTCTTTCTGGATTGTCTTAAACAAATTAAGCTGTTGTGAATGGACACTGTATTCATTCATGTTAACTTCAGATAAAAATGGGCACTGAGTGTACCTCTTCCACCCCATAGTCTGTTGATTCCGGCTTTTACCATGTTTTTCTTTTTCTCTCCCCATGTGTATGTATATATCTGCTAAATGAAGATAATGCTTCAGGCACCTGATGAAGTGGTCTCTTCTAGTTCATTGAAAGCTTATTCTAAATAAATGTGTAGTCTTTAAGGTGCTTTAAGACCCCCCCCCCCTTTTGCTACACAATACCTCTCTGGAAGTTGAGACTACTATGGGGTCTACCATGTTTGTAGCCACACATTTAGTACAGCACCAGAACCCAGTAATGTAGATGCAAGGTGACCGACAGCCCAATCCTATGCATGTCTACTCAGAAGTAATTCCCATTACCATAAATGGGGCTTACTCTCAGGTAAATGTGGATAGGATTGCAGCCTTATACTAGGAAGCTTAAGTCCATATGCTACAAAAATCCCAGTGTCAGAGAGGTTACAACATATACGGGGAAGTTCCATTAGATTCCACTTAAAGAGTTTTATGATCATCAGTTGTACTGTTTGCTGAGATTACTAATCTGTTGTTTTTGCTTGCCTCTGAAGGCCATGTCAAAATGCCACATGGAAGCCACTGGAATCTCATGTTGCTGATGGGGAAATCTTCCACTGATCAGAGAAGTACATGTTGCAAAATGCTCCGATATGTTATGGCCACCCACCCAAGCTGCAATACGGAAGCATTACTTCCATGTGGTTGCTGAAACTTTTGAAGCAGCTGTGAGAATGTGAGAGTGGAGGATTGGTAGGATTCCTGAAGGACTTCCTGCAAAGAGTGACAGATGGAAACAGAGGTGGGGGCTGAAGCTGGCTATATTCTCTGCCCAAGAAAAAAGAATACCGAGAAAAGTGTCCATGAAAAAGGCCTCTTGACTTAAGTGGGAAGCTGTTTCTCAATGCTAGAAGGGCTGATCATCGTCTCTCAGATGTGCTCCAATATCTGACAACCTTTTATTGAGAGTCTCCAGTGTGGTGCAGTAGCTAGCGTAGTTTGGATGTGGAAAACCAGGTTCAACCCCCTGCTCAGCTAAAAATGTGGCCTTGGACAATTCACTCTCTCTCGGACAGACCTACCTGACAGGGCTGTTGTAAGGCTAAAATAAATTGCAACACTACATTGCAACTTGGTGCTGCTACAACAACTGACAGCTCTTCATTCAGCCTTCTTCGCCTACAGCATGTACTAAAATGTACAGCATGTAATAATTTTTGTATAATAATGATAATAATAATAATAATAATCATTACAGCATGTAATAATGATCTTTTTAATCAATTTTTAGATGTTGCTTTTATTAGTTTATCAACTGTTTTTTACTGTTTTAAAATGTGACTTCTGTATTGTATTTTTTTAAAATTGTATTTTCTTTTTTGTTGTAAGCCGCCTTGGGTCCCTTCGGGGAGAAAGGCGGGGTAAAAATACTGCAACTAAATAAATAAATAAATAAATAAATAAACTTACCCATGTCCTGACATCATTGTGCATGCATTTTGCTACCTCTAACAGACAATGTTGAAGAGGAAGGGTGGGGAAAATACACAGCACCCATGACCTCAGGATATGGGTAAGTTTTGCAACAGTAGAGTGCTGTTTATAGCTGCAGTCTTGAATTTATTGTAATGTGTAATTCTGCTCCTGAATACCTTAGGGGAAAGGCAAGCTTCAAGTATCAAATATTGTCCAAACATGGTAAACTTGAAGAAGTACTTGGACACTGTAGAGGAAGATGGTACACCAGGAGCTTTTCCTCCTCCCTATATCTATCACTTTGAGCATCATGTCCCTTTGATTCTGGTTTGCATTAGGATTTTCTGGATCTAGTGAGGTAAACATAAAGCACAAGAACCACTGCTTACACAAGAGGACTGCAAGCTCAGGGGTAGAACACATTTTTCATGCAGAAGGTCCCAGTTTCACTCCCTAGCATCTCCAGGTAGGGCTGGGAGAGACCCATCTGAAACTTGGAAAGCAGCTGCCATGAGTTTAGAGTGCTCACCGTCACAACAGTGAAGCACCTGAACGGCAAGCGTGTGTAGTTTCAACACCTTGCTTCTGCAAGAACTTCTGAATACAAGAAGTAGTTTCTTCACACAAGGCTGACTCAGCTTAGGTTATGCAGAAATCTGTGGCAGACTCAAGAGCAGCATTGCCCCCTTATGTCCTGTGAGTGAACTGCAAAGCCGCCCTTTCTCCTGAAGGTTTCTGAAGAACATATTGTGACAAGTGACCGCCCACTCGTCTGCTCACCCAGACAACACAGAGCCAAAGAGATTCGATGTAGGTTATCTTTACTTCACAGTCTTAGCAAAATCAAAAGACAGCCTTGCATTCAAGAGAATTGCTTCACAGCCATAATATATTAATAGAACTTCTCCAAAATACATTATCTGTTGTGAAAATAACTATTTATTTACCTCACTGCAGTTTAAATAGCAAATCTAGAAAAAGTCAGTGCACAAGGTGGAGAGAGGGCGTGCACACACGTTGACATCACTGGCCAGCTAGAAAGTGTTTGGGAACAAAACCAAGGACTCCAGAGAGGTTGGGCCTTAGCTGCCAGGCAAACTGCATGCCTACTGTCGCAGCAAGCTTCCACTAGTACAGGATGCTTTTTGCCCTTCTGCTAGAAAGGGCTCTGTTAACACCTCCCAGTCACCCGAGAAAGCATGTGAACCGAATTTGCATACAGTAGAGACTCAAGGTTATTCCCCACTTGACTGTCACTTGATCCTGCAGCAAAGTACTGTACCACAATGACTGCTACAGAGATCAATGCAAATGGGGGCATTTTTTAAAACAAGCAAGTTTCTACTTCCATCCCCTAGAAACTCACAAACTCAAGAATGTTACTCAAAATGAAATGCACAGCTAAGTCATGGAAGCAAGAGTCAAGCATTGCAAAGGCATGCAGTGAAACCATCCTACTCTGCCATCCTTTCTCCCTTGGTTCAACTCTGCTGTGACAACAGGAAGGAATCGGTATCCACTGCTAAGTGGAACAGAGTTGCAGTGTGCACACAACTGGAGTTAATTAGGGTTGTATCAAACATCACCTAATACTACCCAGGGTCAAAAGCTACTGTGAAAAGAAGTCCAAGCTTTCTGCAATAGCTCAGTAAGTTAGCGTTCCAGGAGACACAATTTGAAGCACTTGTATTATCAGATTACAAAATGGCGAGAAAAAGATGGAAGAATTTGTAGAAGTCAGACTTTTGTTTTATTCCTGTGAAAATCTGAAGTGATGTTAATGAAATAATAATAACGATCTCTATCTAGGCATGCTGAGAGACCAGACTGGTCTGTATGAACTGAATTAACTGGTAAGGTAAATACATTTGTAAGATTTCTGGCTGCCACAGCCATACAAGACTAATATTATCCCCTATTTTTCCCTCTCCATATTTTGATGCAGGAATAACGAGGGCCACAGCACAGTTGAACTATTAATTCTCCTCATTGTATACAGAATGTCACCAATATTAAGAATCCATCTAGAGGAAATAACCGAAAATACATGCTCCCGTATAGATTTGCTCCTCTACACAATCTTCCAATTTGTCAGTTTTGACATTTGAAAAATTACTAGAAGGTAATCTTGCCCTTTACCTGAAGGAAAGGATAGAGGCCATAGAACTGTATGAAACTAAAGGGGAAATGCTTCTGTTCAAGTTATGACATGCCCAGAATGCTTGGCATATGATCCAAATAATTAATACACAAATAAATAAGTCAACATGTGAGCCATCCTCTTCCCTAGAAACCCTTTCAGTTGTTAGAATGGAGTCCAAACAACTGGTAAACCACTGGCTCAAATCAATTGCAAAGTTCATCACAGAGGCCAGGTGCTTTACTGACCAGAAATGTGCAGCCATCATTTTGCTGTTGTAAGAAGTAAACAACCAAGATGCACAACTAAGGTGCACAACTGGCTGGACAGCAGTGTTCAAAATTAATGAATGATGCACAGAAGCTCCCATACTTGCAGAAGGAGTGGCAGAAAAGCTTAGTATCTGAATAGAACCAGTGTCCAAGAATGTGTCAGGTGGTCTTGTCATCATATCAGTGCATCTCCTTGGTTGCAACAAGGCAGGGTTCATGCATTGAAGAACTAAACCATAAATCACAAAGTAGATTTTCTTCTGAAGCTTCACCACATGAGAGCCAGGCACGCATCAAGGTGTCAAAAACCCAATTTCAGTATCTGTTGCTAAGTTTCAGTTTGAACTAGTCTTTGTTCAGGAAGGAATGTTGAAAAGTTGAAAGATGGATAGGAGAGAAAGAACAAAATCTCTCCATTATATTATCAGCATGGAGAAAGAATCATATAGAAATGAACAATAAATTTACGTGCGACAATCCAGTACACTTTAGAATCTCTTTCCTTATGGCACACGTATCTACCACTGCTATTTGTGGGAGTTACGTGCACAAGAGGGAGACTAGACTCTCCTTACTGCTGTCCTCTCTAATTTAGCCACATGGAAATAAGGAAGTAATTAGTGGTGGCTGTTTATTGGGTTTTCTTGTCCTCTGGTGGAAAGTAAGGAGGCGGCTGGTCCTAAAATGAGAGAGAAGAAATATGTTACTTCAGTCCATTACTAGTCAAAACAACTAGCAATCACATTTGCTACTGCAGACACATTCCAATGTTTAAATGAACACTACTCAGATTATGAGAGACAAACAATATTTTTAAGCTTCCCTAAGAATAGCTTCCACCTTAGTCCTTCCAACTGATTATTACAGCCTGGAAGTCAAAGCTTTGCTCTGTCATGGGGGGGGGGGGGGGCTTAGTAAATTCACTTTTTCCTAGCCTCAGTTTCTTACCTATAAATAAGGATCACCCATTTCACAAAGACTATGAAAGTACTTTTTGCATCAGACTGAGACTTTATATGAAATGGGTTCTTGAACACATTAAGGTTTCTTGTACTGACCTGCAGTGTGAAAAGAAGTCTTGCTGCATTTGTCAAGATCTGCTTCACATTCTACAGCCACCAGGAGCACTGAGTTCAAACAACTTGTGTTCAAGTTATGAACAGCTAGCTCTCTGCTAGCTGCACCCACTGCAATTTGGTTTACTCATCAGCAGAATTCTTCAAATATAAGGGCTAGTTTTAACGCAAGGATAGGAAGGATGCTCGAGAGCAGGATGGCAGACTACACATCCCTTTCCCCTTCATTTCTAGGAGAAGACTATTCTATGACACTTGTATTCAAGGAGTATTCAATGGTGGGATGTATAAAACTTACCATGGGCATGTAGACATTATGAGGATTGCCTGGGCTGTAATAAGCACTTGCAGCAGCTTCTGCAGCCTTGGCTTCAGCTGTAGGGAAAGCATGTTATAGGTTAGGGAAGAACAGCTTTTGAAATGGCAACGTTTTGGGTGGGACCCTCCAAGGGCAAAACAAGAAGAAGGAAAAAACGAGGGCAGCACCAATCTTCAAACGACAAGGTGAACGACAAGTGGAAGAAGACATTTGTCTCATTTGCCAAAGCGCTCGAAATTACACCAAGTCCCCAACATATGTACTGGTTCCATTCCAGAGGTCTGACCGGAAGTTGGAATGTTGAAACAGCTGGCTCTTGCTGGCCCAGCACTATCACGCCTGCACAAAAGCACTGCAACAACGGACATACTGTGCCTGCATAAAAGTGCTGATGCAGCCGTATGCATACCTGACAAGTTTCAAGTACAGCACTCTCTTTGCTAGAAGCAATTAGAACACACAATTCAAGCAGTGTTGTAAAATTTAACATACTGGGATTACATACACCACCCATCAAATAGTGGACTTTTCAGAAGCTTTTTAAAAGAATGCTGCTCCCTATCAATGTTTCACTGGGGACCCACTGAGTGCACATAGTACAGTGGCCCCTTTTTTGACTGTGGGTTCTGAACCCATGGAAAAAAGGCACTTCCAGATTTTCCAAAAAACCAGAAGTGCCCTTCAGAAGCCCCCAGCTGGCCTTCTGAGATGTGGGAAGGTCGCACGTAGCCTCTGCGCACATCAGAAGGCCTCCCGGAGGCTTCTAAAGGGCACTTCCAGTTTCTTAGAAAAACCAGAAGTGCCTTTCAGAAGCCTCCGAGAAGGCTTCTGATGCACACGGAGACTACGTGCGACCTTCCCGCATCTCAGAAGGCCAGCTGGGGGCTTCTGAAGGGCACTTCCAGTTTTTGGGAATTGCCCCACTGCGGGTTTCATTACCTGCGGATCTCATTATTTGCAGGGATCCTGGAATGGATCCCCCGCGGATAAAGAGGGCAAACTACTTATTTTTTTTTAAAGAACATATACAGTGCTGTACATAAGCCTAATATTTTAAAATGTTTAACTGTTTAAATGATACTTGTCGAATTGTGTTTTCCTCATTGCCTCTGATGAAGAGTAATGATTAAGTTCTATAATAACTTGGAGTTCTTTTGCAAATAAAGAAAACAATTTTCCCTAGGGCTTAGCACTTTATTGATGGAACAGACTCCATAAACGTGTGTGCACACACAAAATTTCCTTCCAAACTGCTCAGTTCTTTTCCCAAGGACAGTATGGTCCATTTTCTACCAGTCACTAAAACCCAAGCTTCTTGATGGAAGAGACTGGGACAAAGGCAATGGCTGCTCCCTGCTGCTGTACCTGAGAACATGTTGGAAGTCTCAAACTTTCTTACTCCAGAGAACCATCATAATCTTATGTGCAGTATCTAGGACTGGATCCAGAGCTCCTTCCAAATGCCTCCAGCACCAGATTGAACACATGCAAGCACACACACACTGCCCCTTCTAACATGCAGTGAGAGGCTGATTGACTTGATAAGGACTCGGTTCCCTCCCTATTTACAAACAGAGCACCATCTCAGGATTCTGCCACACATTGCTCGGCATCAGGCTCAGACCCACTGTAGGGATCTGCTGCAAGATTTGTGTACATACTCTAAGGGCCATCTGACACAGACTTAGGTTTGGGAACCAAGGGAAATACCAAACAGCTGCATAGTGATAGAGGGAGGGTGGAATTAGCAGGATGGAGAATGCTAAATTCTTCCTCCCATAACCACCTTGGGTTCTGGACACACATTTAACCCTACCAAGAGGAGCACAAGGGAACCATAGCAACAAAGTATCCAGGTGACAAAACATCAAGGTAAACAGGAAGTAAATAGGTGTGTTAAAGCTTCTGTGTGAGAAGGTATGTGCTAAGATGTATTTATTGGAGTTTAAATGAGGGGGTAGCAAGAGAAGGCATCGGTCAGGAGCTGAATCCTAGTTAATCCTGTAGAAATTTACAACATTTCAGCTCTGCTACAGCAGTTAAGGCTGCAGTAAAACTCAACCAGAAACCCAGACTAATGGCAAGCTTGAAGAGGGGAAAGCTAGTATATACCGTATTTTTCGCTCTATAAGACGCAACCCCCCCAAAAAAACAGGGGGGAATGTCTGTGCGTCTTATGGAGCGAAGTGTAAAAAAAATGACTTGCTTTTAACAGTTTTCCTTACCTGGTTGTTGATTTGCAGTTACAAACTTCGGGTGCCCCAGCAGCTCCCAGTCACATTCGGCGCCTGCACTAAGTTCCCAGGTGCTGGACGCGACCTGGGAGCCCTGCGCAAACATCGCAGCAACTGCTCCCCTGCGCAAACCTCCCCTGCGCGCGTCGCCCTCCGGAGGCTCCGCTCCAAGGCCTTCTCCCGGCCTCGGGAGAGAAATTTTCCTCCCTCTCTCACAATATTAGAACTAGGAGTCATTCGCTGAAACTGATGGGGGGGGGGGGAATGCAGCCTTTAAGTCAGACAAAATGAGGTACCTCTTCACACAGCACATAATTAATCCATGGAATTCACTGCCACAAGGTATGATGGCCACAAGCTTGGATGGCTTTAGAATGGGATTGGGCAGATTAATGGGGGACAGGTCTATCAATGGTTTCAATTCATGAGGGCTATAAGCACTACCTCTGGGTTCAGCAGCAATATGCCTGTGAATACTAATTGCAGGGGCACAATGGTGGGACAGAAGTATGCCTTTCTCTCCTGCTTGTACGCTTCCGAAAGGTGGGTTGCTAGGGGAAACAGGTTGGTGGACTAGATGGGCCTTTGGCCTGACCCAACAGGGTTTTTCTTATGTTAAGGAAACAACAGTGGTAGAGGAAGGGTTAACACTTCCTCCCACAAAGTATACCCTCATGCACCCTTCCTCAATTGTTCAGCAGTGACCCAAGTTTGCTCAGGAATGCTTACAAAACCTCTTTCTAATTCGTCCTGTAAGTGTATTATTCAGTGTTGCTAATGAAACAAAGACAGTACCACTATTCTGTCTATACTGGACCTAACAAACTGTCATCCTTATGGAAAACAGAGTGCAATCCATGCCTGGCTCATGGACTGAGGAAACTGCTCTATTTTCCTTTCTTGTTAGAGTGTTTGCGAATGACACACAGGCTGGAAGAAACACCCGATCTTGCTTTCTGATTTAATTGAATTTGCAAAGTTGAGAGTGAAGAAACAATTATTCCTTTGTAAATGGAGTGGGTTAGTTTGGCAATCAGAACAAGATGACTTAATATGAAACTTGCAACTGTGCCATTTTTTTAAAACTTGCCCACCAGGGTGAAAACCGGACCTCTGTGTTACAACTTTCCAAAACAGACGTTCTCTTCTTGAAACGGTTTTAAAGAAAGTCTAAACAAACATCAGCAAGGGCTGCTCAAAGTCTAGTGAGTCCTGCTGAATGCAGAGAGTCCCACAGGCCTTGTTCAGTGTTGTCGTATTTCAGGGGATTTCCACTTACCTGCTGGAGTGGAAGGAAGGTCTGGGCCAGTTGCAGGAGGCTCCATGGGCCCAGGATAGGGAGGTGGAGGAGGCTGCATGTATCCCATGGCTCCATCCATTGGGGGACCAGGATAAAACTCTGCCACAGAAAAGAACGAAAGAATCCAAATTTGCAAAGACAGCTGACTGAATCAGACTTTTACCGTCTATCACAAAAATATTCCAAGCTAATACCAGGGATTATTATTATTATTATTATTACTTAAATCCTATTTTACTCAAAACAAAAGAATTTTGAAAGACTATGTAGTCAGACTGAACCTTGGCATTAGCATAGCATTCTGCCTGGCACTTGACAGATAACATGTCAGATCACTACTTCAGACGATGCCAACTATTTTATGCCAGAGGAGCTCTGGATTGATTTTGCGGCATCTGAAAACATGAATCAACATGAGAAGATTCATACTGAAGAGTCATGAAGAGCCTTCACACAGGTCTTCATACTGAAGAGTCATGAAGGATAAAGGCTGAGTCATGGGTTATATTGTAGGAACCCTGCAGTTACTAAAAGCAAGTGCATTCACTCCCAAGACTCACCAGAAGGTGGTGGTGGGTATGGATATCCTGAGGGAGGAGAAGGGTACATCCCATTGGCAGCAAGCGGTGGAAAGGTGTAGCCACCATTCGGCATATATGAATATCCATAGGCTCCATTGGGGACCTCGCCTCTTGAGGCTAGAAAACAAAAAGGTTCAGAGGTACAAGGCTGCAGGGTTTGTTTCAAGCACGCCAGAGCCACTACACAGCAGCAATTTGGCTAAATGTGAAACTCATTGCTGTTAATACCAAGCAGATCTGCAGCTGATGAGATGAATTAATTACAGGGCTTGCCATCTCTTATAACACCACCATGCATCATTTATTAGTTCAGAGTGACTTCCTGTATGGTGCTCAGAGCCAGCACCAGGCTAGCAGGGGCCTGGTGCAAGAGGAAAGAAGGGAGGCTTCAACAGTGTAATGTTTCTGGCCTGATGCTTGGGGCCCATTCACCCAGCAATTAAGAATGGAGTGGGAACAGAGAGAGAATGGAAGGAAGCAGAACGGCTTGAAGCCCAATGCTGAAAAACTAGGGGATAGGAGCTCAGAGGCTGCAAGGTTGCTGGTCCCATGAACAGCTTGGTACTGGAGGAAGTTGGGAGGCCGCAGAAGGGGCTGCCCGAAGCAATGCGGCCAGATGGTAAGGATGGCAAGAAGACAGGCTGTAATACATGTAAGGGAGCTGGAAAGGCATAGTGCTGCTCTTTTGGCTGCTACGTACAACGATGGGTCATAAGAGCAAACAAGGGAATCCTATTGCACATACTGGGCCAGGTCTGCTGTGCCGGTCCATCTGCTGTGCCGGTCTGATGTCACACATAATAGAGTGAACATGAGACGCAGAATAAGCATGACACATGCTATTGCACTTCAAAACAATTTAAAGCTACCATTTAGTTAGGTAATTTCATTCTGGCTGTCACTTTACTGTCCTTATAGCTGCAAGAGCAATGTTATTTTCTCTCAGAGTGTGGGCAGGTGGTTTTAATTCAAAAGAAGCTATTCACTCAATCAAGAGAGAACCAAAAATGATATTTTACCACAAATGCTTAAATTGTCTAATATTTGAAGTCAGCAAACTATACCTGTATTTAACACTCACTCTCTTTCTCTCTCACACACACACACCCATCTAGGTCCACATCTACCTTTGGCTGAACTGGTTTCCTTAAAAAAAACACCACTCAACAACTTGCAAATACCTTGAGATGCTACTTGCAGCATACGCTGTCCGAATTCAATGGCACCTCCAGCAGAGAATGTCATTTTGTATGTTGCAGATCCTTCCCAACCACCTAGAGGTAAAATAAAAAAGGAATGAGCTTGTCCCAGAAGGCTGTTGCTGAAATCCAGAGAGCCCTCTCACACACCCATGAGTTATTAAGGGCCCAATCCTATACTCACCGTGCGTCCTCAGTCCTCTACTTGCACTGATGCTGACTGCCATAAAGCAGTCAGTGTTAGTTGCAAAAGGCTCTGCAACAGCGCAACACTTGGGATGCTGGCTGCAGTGCGGGCGAGAAGACCTGCATCCTCCAGCCCACATTGTCGCTGGCTCTCCCACTTGCCAGAGGAGGTAAGTCAGCTGGAGAAGTGGGGTGGGAGGGCGGAATGGGGCGGGGAGTCTGCGGGAGGGGGAGGATAGGATCCAGCATGCATCTTTGGTGCCGGATCTACGCCCTCCCACTTTCTCTCCGCAAAATCGCTAGCTCAGGTCTGAGGAGACCCATTGTGGCTTGGAAGGCTTACGCAGGGGTAAAGGGATTTAAAATCCCCTTTCCCTGTTGAAGCCTCCTGGCCTGGTCTGCCCGCCCCATCATAGAATGCAGCAGTCACCATTTTGGCGCTGCCGCGTTGATGGCGAGAATGGATAGGATTGGGCTATATAAGTCAAGGATGCTCTCTCCACTAGGGAAACACGATCAGTTTACTTGTTTGCCTTCCACTCTTCATCTATCCACACTCTCATCTCACATCTATTCTAAAGAAATTTCAGATTTTTCCACAACTCCAACATCTAGTTCCGAATAAACCATGAAAACTGAGCAGGTATACACAAAATATACACATTTATATCTTTATAATCTGCAATTTATCATAAAAGCAGAATTTTATCTTAGATCCTTTAGAAGGTCATAAGTGGAGTGACAAGGCACAGATTTCTTAAAGATAAACAAATCTGAAACACATCCATTTGAGAAGGATTAAAGATCAATAAAGGACAGCAAAGTTCTGTCTGCCAACCACTTACAAGCCAGAATATCAAGATTAGATTTACTTTGAGTCAGCATGGACAAAATCAGCAAATCCAATTTGCTAAACAGTCTCCATGGCAAACCTTGCCAGTTTGCCACAATCATGTAACATAAAAATGGCCAGTATTACTATAGTACGAGGCTCATGAATTATACCACAGGTTAAAGAAACAGATTAGTGATATTATAGCTTGCAAAGTTAAAGACGTACAGAAAAAAAGCACACCCTCCATGTTACTGCTCAAAGATCACTACAGGTGGTTAAACAACCATTAATCAAACTTGGAGACTTGAGCATATGT
This sequence comes from Plestiodon gilberti rubricaudatus, assembly GCA_026170595.1. Classification (NCBI taxonomy): domain Eukaryota; kingdom Metazoa; phylum Chordata; class Lepidosauria; order Squamata; family Scincidae; genus Plestiodon; species Plestiodon gilberti. The sequence goes on from JANXHW010000002.1 coordinate 157,349,550, forward strand.
AGAGGCAATACTCCCACAAAAGGGAACTGTTTGGGGGAAGTTTCAAGCCAATCCTTTCACACTCCCCTCGCAGAGATTGTTCTTGCCATGTGGGTTTCTTAATGTCAGCCTTGCTCCACTTGACCCTTGTGGCATGGCAGTGTTTATCAGGCAGGTGCACCTGTTTTCAGATATAATAATTTTCCTTGTCCATTTAGTAATATTTTCGATAATTCATATGCTAGTAACTTTTCATTCTTTAGATATTTTTGTAGGTTTTCATGACACGACCATATCCTCGAATTAAAAATCCGCATGTTGCCGGGAAACTCCGTCGTTATAGATAAATTTATTACAAAAAATAAATTTCACAGATGTTAAAACATACTTTTGACATTTCGCTCACGTAACACTCTCGTGGCATCATCAGAAATCCCCTATAGTGCTCATGAGACAGCTTAAAAGGCTAATGCAAGAGAAATCCGGAAGTGGGCACTACCTTATCTGACAAGAGAAGCAATTAGCAACAGCTGATTGTAACCACTGATAGGAGAAGGCGGACACCAGCTGAACCCACTCAAGAACAAACATAACAAAAGAAACAATACTATAGCTACAAGCACAATTTTCATTCTTTGTTTTAAGCATAAGGTGAAAAATGGGTTCTGTGTGCATCATTTCGTGGTTCCCCAAGCATACATACAGCCAGTTTGGTCTTGGGATACACACCTCAAAGGCTAACTAGTTTATGGTGGCATGAACTTTCACAAGGAAAAGGCTACTTCACTAGATGAAGTAGGCTATAGTCTACTTGAAAACTGCAATTTGCCTCTTGACCAGTCAAAAGGAAGCACGTGACCTACTGATAACAGATGCTAGCAGTCAGGCCTATCCCTTTCTTCTTAAATAGAGCAATGCCAGTGACGAAGGCAGGCAAAATACAAGTGAAAGAGGGGAGGAAAAAACAGAGATTCAAGGAGGGAAAGTTCTGGCATACAAATGAGGTTGATCAGACACCTCCAAAAGCATCTGACATTTTCCAAACAATTTTGAAATATCAGCACCACTTGAATGGAAGCTTGAAGCAGCGCAACTCTCAATATTTAAACACCCATTTAAATGGACTCTCTTTTTAATGCATTATAAAAGTGGCACAATTGGGGGTGGGACAGGAGAGTGTTAATTTAATTGCTGACAAAAGCCTCTCTTTCACAGTGGCATAGGAACGCCCCTCATGACGCTGACGTTACTCACCCCACCCCCGAGTGACCGCAGCCGGAGCCAAACATCCCTCGGGGGTTGGGCGGGAGGGAGGGGCACACAACAAACGTGGCTCGGAGGCAGCAGGAGGCTTCTGCAGGTTCTTCTGAGCTGTTCCGCTGCCTGGATCGCCACCACCACCACGTTCTCTGCTGCCGCCACTGCCTGGATCGCCACCGCCACCACGTTCTCTGCCGCCGCCTGGATCGCCAACGCCACTGGTATGATGCCCCCCCGCCTGCTGCCCAGGGGCGGTCAGGCCCCCCCAGCCCCATCCCTTCTTATGCTTCTGCTCTTTCAGGCACTCCAAAAGCAAACACTGTTCAAGTGCTTTCCAGGATGCCTGCAAAGAAGTGGGGCTACAAAGCCAAAAGAGATAAGGCCACAGCCGAGATAAGGCTCTGGCTATAGCGAGTGACCTTTCTTAGATCCTCTGGGGCCTGGACTGTTGTTTGTCTTGAGTCATTTAAGTGACTAAGTGAATTAGGTCATCTGGCTGTTTTAGTTTTAATATCTGGAATAGGGAAGATGAGATCAATTTCTATGACATCTTGTTTCACTGTAACTCATAAGGGAGAGAATAAGCAGGTGCGAAACATTTTCTTTACAGTTTTTTTTAAAAACACTTAAAAAAATTAATACACCTAGGAGCCATCCGATGACACCTAGCTGAGCTCAATGGCTTGCAGGAAGGGCTGAGTGTTATCTCTGCTAGGAAAGTTTTAACTCTGTAGAAAGTGCCAACCCTACAAATTTAAGCCATCATGCACCCATTTTGTAACTCAGGTGCAAAAGACAGGTCTTCCCACAGAACTAAAATGTCTGCCAAGGACTGGGATATTAAAAAAAAGAACAAAGTTAAGAATTACATGACAGAGGGAAGCAAAAGGGGAAGGGGTGGGTAAGAGAATCCAGCAAGAACACTCAGCTTGCACAAGGAGGAGCCTGTGTCACTAGATGCAGTCGGCCAGCGTTCAGTAACCTTTCCAGGCAAAGGGGCTGCACATTCAGCAATGACATCATTGCTGAACTTCCAAATTGCTGAGCTCCTGGAAGCAGCTGCGTGGAGCTCAGCTTGGGAGGCGAAGCCTCCTGCCCAATTTGCCGCATGCTGGACAGGGAATGGCAGAGTCACCTGCCCAGCTCGTGGAGTCCCTATGCCCTGTGCAGGCGGCTCTGCCATTCCCTGTCCGGCACGCGGCAAATTGGGCAGGGTTGAGCTCCACGTGGGCCGGATCTGGCCTGTAGGTTGCCAAGCCCTGCAGTAAGCTACCTGCCTCCTGGAAAACTGTTGTTTACCTCTTGACCAGTCAAAAAGAAGCATGTGACTTTTGAAACAGAGTGAGTTGGTCCTCTCAGCACTGGAAATAGCTTGCTAGCCAATAAAAAGGTCACCACTCCTGGGACTAGGGGAATGCAAAGGAACAGCAGCTAGCTGTGCAAGGTCAACAATACAGTACTTTACTAAAGGGAAGCCCATCCAGACTCTGTCTGGTGGGATATTTTAGCAGATATTGACCTTGCATTTTGTTTTCCATGTTTCTCTGCAACCACAAGGTCTAAAAATATGGTTCTTTTTCATTTACGTGAGGAGGGCAATGCCCCCCATAAACAGCTGAAGCAACAGTAAACATGCTTATCTCCCAGTATGCCTTCTATTGTTAGTGGCTGTTTGATGTAAGGAGAGAATAAAATTAGGGTCATCCAATAACAATCACAGGCAGTACGTTTAGAATTGACAAATAAAACTATTTTTTGCCACGTTACACATGAATAATAATCGCCGGTATACTGCTTTCTGACTGTGCAGAGCTTCACATGAATTATACTGATGCAGTCCTTACAACACCACTCTAAACGCAAGGATTTTTACCCCCATTTTGCAGCAGGACAGCTGAGGTTGAGAGGGAGTAGCTTGCCTAAGGCCACCTAGTGATTTCGTGGCAGAGGAGAGGCTGGAACCAGGAAAGCCTTGATTCGCAGCTCAGCCTGTCAAATCACTTCACTGCACCAGTTTTGACTGATCTCAGGAATTCACTGACTAGCACTATGTGCTGCAGTAGCCACTAGCATATGTGGAGGTTTCCCCCCCCCCAAAAGCATCATCAGATAAATTCATAGTTAAAATTAAACCTCCATATTCAGAAGTTGAAGACTACTGTTTGATGGATTCTGGGGTATCTAGCTGACCACTGCTAGATGCTGGATTCTAGCTGGATGCCAGAAGACAGATGCTGGATTCATTTGATCTTTTCCCTGGCCTCACAATGCAATTCTTATGCTCTTTGGAGAATGGGTTGTGATCACCTTGTAATGCAGATTTGCAAAACAGGTACATACCTCCTGCCTCTGCTTTCACTGCACCCTTGATGTAATTTGCTCCAAAAACTGGCTGTTTAATCTCACAATCTTTCATCAAATAAAAGGGCATCATGAATGACTGCATTGAATCTTTTCCTTTAGACACGAAGATAACCTGCAGGCAAGAAGAACACAACTCTTTAACAAGGCACTCTTAGAACCAGATGAAGACAGACTTATAAGCTATTCCTAGAAATGAGAGCCTGCAGGAAAATGACCTTCCATAGCTAAAGCTTCCACAGGTCAGATATTCACTAGGACAATGACAACAACTCATTCATTCAATGGATACAACGAAGCAGCAATACATTCTAGAAACACAAATTCGCAGGCATTGTTGTCTGCCTATTTCAGAAAGCTTCAGCGTTCCCTGGAACTAGGCAAACAAGCACAGCCCTTGAAAAATCCACCTGCCAGTTCCTTTGCAAGTAAACAGTAGTCATTCATACACCCCAACTCTCCACCCAGTCCCCTACCTTCTCTCCACCAGTATAACCTTCTCCACTGCTGAGCTTCACAGTTGAAGATTCTCCAGTTCCCTAGCTGAGTCTCAAAACCCAAATTCATCATGAAGATTCAGGGGAAAGAAAGCTTGGAAAACTCATATGGTCTATTACTAAGCTACATGTTTCTTCTAAGTCCACACCAACCAATTCGTTTTTACCTAGAGGTTATAGAACACTTGACCCCCTGAGATTCTGGAAACAACAAGAGTGGCCTGGGCCAGTCTTCCAATGACCACCTTGCTGCTCACAAAGATTTTGTAGCTGAACTTGGTTGAGGTTTTTCTTTTTCTGATTTCCAGTGTACTATTATCCACAAACCATAAAGCTAACTGTAAGAGCCATTCATACTTCTATCACAGACAAGACGGAAAATTAAAGTTATTATATTGCTCCCAACAGGAGAGACTACAAGTCATTCAAGTTCTACCAGATGAAGCCAGGATAGAATCTGATTTGAGTTTCTCCAATGAAGCCTGGTTCTATGAGATTCTTCTCTCTTCATAATGGAATTTACAGGATATGCGAAATGCATGTCTACTTACTCGATATGGGGTCAGGAAGACACTGCCTTTCTTGGTCCCCTTGAATGCATCTGGCATGTGCTCCATATCATGGAATGTTACTTCAATGTGATCGTAAGTCATCAAGATGCTATATATGAACAAAGGACAAGTCTATTATTCAAATCATTACTAAGAAATGCGTCGCTGTGCAGAATGGATTAAATGGGTTTGGAACATCACTCACTATTGTCCTATGACAATTATTAGCACTATTGTCTTAATGAAATCCTGTGCATTTCTACTCAGAAGTAAGCCCCAATGTGTTCAATGGGGCTTACTCCCAGGAAAGTGTTATAGGATTGCAGCCTTAGCACAGTCCACATCTAAACTGGGTAAAGACCTATGCATTATCTGCAGTGACTTGGCTTGTTTCTTCCACATTGCTAAATAATTGCATTGCATATTATTAATAATAATAACAAAAACAACAACAGTGATAGCCTCAGCAGCCTCTTGCATTGGGAGAAACTGAGTCATCAGAAACCAGAACCAACATTTCAACAGTACAAGATGCAGAGCTATGTCAAAGCCAGCATTCTTGATGCTGCCAGAACTTCTCAGCATTGGCTATGCCTTATTTTATGTAGGGTCCCAGAATATATGCTTCCACCCAGTGCCAGCCATCTTGTTGCTACAGTGCTGAAAGGGAATTCTAATGGCACTTTTTGTGCTACTTCAATCCCTGCAGGAATGCAAAGAGCTGGTCAGTTCCCACTCATCCACATGACTGACAAGACCTGTATGGTTGTGTAGATTGAACATCTGGTTTACCTAGCATTCTTGTGCTGAAAGAAGTTGGAGCAGCACTTTCCAGCACTGATGCAGCCAATGCAGCCATGCTAACTGGGTGCGCGTGCGCCGCATCCTGAGGTGAGGGGGCAGACACAGAGGACTCCTCAAGGTAAGGGACCGTTTGTTCTCTTACCTCGGGGCTGTATCAGTGCTGGAAAGTTGGATAGGATTGGGCCCCCGAGTGTCAGTTCTTCTGTGCAGAGGCCTAACTCCTGGGGCCTGTAAATGCTCTCAGCAACACCAGCTCCCACTATCCCCAGTTACTATTGCGCCACCTGTCCCTAGTCAGTTCCCATAGGCTCCTCCTGCCTCCCCATACCAGCAGGAACACTGGGACATGAAGTTATTGGGAGAACATATTCCAATGGGTGGCAAATCACAAGCTTCAACATTTACAGACTAAGGATGCTTTTTCCCCCCACACACACTCTGTTCAAATGGGCTTGGGCCAGCAGCACACCCCTCAGAATACTGTTGCTCGTTCTGTTCTAACTATGTTTCTTACTGACTCCTCACGAGACCTGGACACTCCAAGGAAACAAGTTCCCACGAACATCCTCGAGTGAGCCTTACAATTTAGCCTTTTTTTTTTCATTCTGGTAATGGGCTCGCAGCCCTGGTCAGCATTCTCATCCTTACTCTCGAACCTGACTGCGTTGCCTGCCAGTCACCTAGACAGCGTGTGGGGCTCCTATGTACAGTTTATATGCAATGAAAGGGGTCTGGGACACAATGGCGTAGCTAGGGGGGCCCCGGGGGCCAGGCCTCTGGGGGTTGCCATTTAATAATAAGAAATTATTATTTGAAATAAGAATGAAAGCTTTAATGACCAGCACTGATAAAAATAGATTTCAATTCATGTCTGAGTTTAAAAGTCATGCTAATGTTTTTTAATTGTCTTTATAGTTAAAATCAATAAGCACTGATTAAAAACAACAACATACAATAACATTAAAGGACAACGTTTCACCCAAACATCCATGGGCAGCATCAGGTCATAAAGTTCCAAGAGCCTACTGGCTACTGAAGATGGTGGTATTACAGAAGTAGCCAGGTGCTTAAATTATTATTTATTATTTATTGAATTATTTATTGAATTTATATCCCACCTTTCTCCCCCATAGGGGGACCCATTTTTATTAGGATGTGTACTGTAAGGGTCTGGGGGATGATATATTACATTTCTGTGAATATTTTGAGGTTATTTTTATTAATTAATAATTAATTAACATAGTTAATATTATACATAATGAGTTTGTTGGGACTCGAGGGGGCGGTGCAAAAATTTCATTGGCACTGGGTGCACCAGTCCCTAGCTCCTCCTCTGTTGGGACACAAGGGCCGAGTCTGGTGCTTATAAGCAAAAACCCACCAGCCGCCCAAAGTTCCCGGGTTACAGGGGAGAAACGAGGGCAGGGCAGAGATCCCGGAATGGAAGAGGCAAGGATTCTCGCCCCGTCCAACAATTTAGGCCCCGCCCCTGAAGGCGGGGCACCTGGAAGTGGGCGGGGTCAGATGCTCGCAATTCGGGGGGCGTGGCGTTGCACAGTTGACGCAGTCCGTACAAGACTACAAGTCAATGTCCCACAAAGAAAAGAACAGCACCGGCAAGCGCCCTTCCTCACCTTTCACTGTTATTGACGATGACGCCACCCCCCTCTGAATGGTTCCTGTTCAGCGCCATGGCCACCGCCACTAAAGAACTGCGGACCCTTCACCGGCCAGACTGAGCAGATCGGTCCTGTGAAGCAGCACTGCGCAGGCGTACGATGGACTTCCGGCGTAGATGTGCTCCAGGCAGCGCAGGGACGGGGGGGGGTAACAAAGCATGATGGGAAATGTAGTTCGCTTCTTGAACGTCAGGCAGCCATTTTCAATCAATCATTCGTAGTTGAATTGTCGGCATGTTTTAGCCTCCTGGGAATTGTAACGGATAGGCAGAAGTCGGCTAATGGTTACAGTAATTAATCCTGACTTGTTGAGAAAAGACTTTTGCTTCATGTGGGAGGCCCGCCCGTAAACGTGGGGGGCGTTGTGGCTTTCAAAGCTGGTGCAGCTAATCTAAGGACGCAACAAGGAACTCAAAAGCTGTGAGTGGCAGCGGCAACAACGCGGACGGTGTCCTGTAGCCGCCTATTAAAATAAGGAAAAGGCTGGTGGCGCCTTAAGAGTAACGGATTATTTTGTGCCATAAGTTTTCGTGGCCGTGAAGTGCAAGAAGTACAGCGTGACGTCTCTCTGTAAAGCTTAAAAAATAAATGTATGCACTGGAGGCTCCAATCCACGAAAACTTCAGCCATCATCTTTGGTGGCACAAAACGCTCTTCTGTGTAAGGAATAACATGGCTGCCCCTCAGAAATATGTTTAAGAGATTTACAGTATGGTTTATATTTATAAATTATAAGAGGCTTGCTTCACCCTATGCATCTTTATTCAGAAGTCCTGCTGGAACTTCTGGGGCTGCTTAAAAAGGTAAAGGTATCCCCTGACAATTAAGTCCAGTCGTGTCCGACTCTAGGGTGTGGTGCTCATCTCCATTTCAAAGCCGAAGAGCCAGCGTTGTCCGAAGACGCCTCCGTGGTCATGTGGCCGGCATGACTCTCCTTGCCACAGCGCGTAGCATGCGGCTGGAACACGGAGCGCTGTTTACCTTCCCGCAAGCGGTACCTATTTATCTACTCACATTGACATGCTTTGGAACTGCTAGGTTGGCAGGAGCTGGCCAAGCAACGAGCGCTCACGTCGTCGCGGGAATCGAACTGCCGACCTTTCGATCGACAGCTTATGGTCAGCGGTTTAACCCGCTGCACCACCCGCTGACTGCTGCTTACTTACCCCCAACCCAAGCAACTGTGTAGGATTGCAGCTCCAAGCCCCGTTGACTTCAGTCGGATTTAAGTATGGCTAACTAGTTGAATTGGGACCAACAGCAATTTTCATTGCTTTGCTGCCTTAACATTTAAGAGAGAGATCCAACTGCGGTTAAAGTTTTCTTCCATTTAATCCCCTTTATTTGCTTCTATTACACTCTTAGTAAAACTATTCCAGAGTCTTGTTTCATCCTCTTCTTCTGGCAGTACATGTCTCCTGATTTCATTTGCTTCTCACCCTATATAATGGTATTAAATAATCTGAAGGCAACTTAAACAGGAAGAAGCTGTCTTACGAATCTACTACCATTGTAATGTGCTTTTTGGTGTTTGCCATGTGGAACAGCTGAAACTCAAGGCAGGTGTTTATCCTTAAAGACTTGGCACTTGTGTGATTTTACAAGCTATTTTTACCACAGTTCCAGTTTGTTGTGGTTTTATGCCATGGTTTTTTATGAAGAAATTTCCTGGCTGGCTCAGTTGTGGATAACTCTCATTTTTTCAGGGCTTTTATCCAAATGGAGACGCTTTCAGTGAGAATTGTATGTACAGCCACAAATTAACCCCACTAGCAACTGTGGTAGAGCTGGCAGGAGAGGAGAAAAGCTGCTGCAATACCTTGGAAACTGAATTACAGCGCAGTCCTGTGTACAAATATGCCAGCGGAGCAATGGCTCTGCTGGCGCTGGGTGTCGTAAATGTGCCGTAAGGCACATTTGACACCCGGTGAGTAAGTGCCGCTGACAGAGAGGCTAGTGCCGCTCACTCCACTCCGGACCAGAAGCTGCATCCACCGGGGAAGGTAGGTTTTCCGCCGGACAGGGCAGGGGCATGGGGGTGGTGGTGGACCAAGGTGGAAAGGAGGAGGGCGAATAGCCAGCCAGGCCAGGGATGGGGGAGGGATCATCGGCAGCACGTACCTGCTGAATCCTATCCCCCGTCCTGGACCTGGCTGGCCTTACACCGACTCCTCGGATTTGTACAGGCCATTTTGCTGGCACACATCCAAGGAGGCCCATTGGGTCTCCTGGGGCTCTGCCCGGGGGAAAGGGACAAACACCCTTTTCCCCTGAGGAGCACTCCAGATCCGCCGGCGCAGGCCCAATCCTGCCTAGGATGCAGCAGCTGCCTTAGGTGTGCCGCCACCACCACATTCTAGACAGAATTGGGCTGGCTTAAAAAAAAAATTAGCCACTTTGTTAGAAATAAAATTAATGATTGATAACAACGGAAGCAACTGCTGCACCTTTGTAGCCTGCCTTATCTCATGGTCTCAGCTTGGTCACAAAACTGTATTTATACATGATATCCTTTCCTGAATGCTCCAGCTCTGACCTTGGCATGAAGCATAGTCAACGAACCAGAGACCGCTAAGGCAAATTATTCCACTGTGTTAGCGCTTGTCTGGTGCTATCAACCCACACATTCTGCTTCAGCTCACGTTACACTGAGATGTCTGAAGCCCAATCCATTCTTGGTCATCTGAATCCACTTCTCTCCAGCACATTTTTAAAAATGGGGCCCATGCCCACATCTACTCCTCTTTCTAAGAGCACTTCTCCCTCCCCGCAAGTTCAATCCTAGAGGAAGCTTTATTGCCCACCCATACCCATTACATATCTAGTTACTCTGGAATGACAAATTGAAAATATCGGACCCAAACATGCGCTCAGCATGATGTTTCCACCTTATTTGGCAGAATACCTTTAGCTAATCCACATAATCCTCTATCAGATTCCTGTGGAGGTTGATGGAAGGTCATGTCTATCAGGGTATTGTGAGCTATTTGCTTTCTTCTTACAGCTTGATCCCAAAACTCGCTGTGCCAGCACATAAGCACTTAGTTTGGGTCTGATAAACAGCTAGCAGCTCAGTGCCACAATATATATGTGATGTTACACTGATAATTGAATTGACCTTACACTAATATGAGAAGCAGCAGATCAGCACAAATGAGAAATGGAATGTAAAGATTTTTCACACAAAACAATAATATTGTAGAAGCCATATCCATTTCCATGTGTAATGGCAAGCAGACATTGGAAAATTAAAGTGGCTAGCAGAGGTTGTTAGGGTTTGTGTTACCTGGTGAGATAGACAGGGCCAGATTAAGCTAGTGCGAGACCTGTAGCCCCAGGACACCATTAGGAGGTGACCGGAAGTGACTTCCGGTTTTGCGGAAGCAACTTCTGGTTTGCTTCCACGACTTCTAGTCGCTTTCCGAAGGCGTCCTGGGGCCCGCGGAGGCCAATGGAGTGCGTCATGGGCCCAGCGTGACCCAGAAGCGGCCTCTGGAGACACCTCTCACTGGATCAGGCAAGACATTGCGGTGTGACTTCACCATCCATGGAATTGGTTACCTATGGGGGGGAGGGGTTTGGAACCAAACTCCTGCGAATAACGAGGGCCCACTGTATACTTAACTCAGTAAAGTTAAATTTGAACGAAATTGTTTATTCGTATCTTATTAATGACATCTGTTATGATGATTACATACCATGCAGCTTCTCCGACATGTAAACAAGAGGGTTGCCAGATCATGAGATGCCGATTTCACCAGACAGCTTGCAAGCATTTAGTGCAGGGACCTCAAATGCGGGGCCCGTAGCATATGCTACTTTTGCCACTAGGTTAATCCGGCACTGGAGATGAACATTAGTGGACTTTTTGTAACATCAAGTGTTAATAGTAAAACAATTCCAAGTCACTTTTGAGAAATAAACCTAGGTTGCTTTGTTGAAAGGAGATGTGTGTATTCAATAAAACAAAGCAATACAGAGCTCTTTTATATAGACACCTTGGTGTGTTACCATAACTTATATTGTTTGGTATATGGAGGTGAACGGTACATGTAGTAAATTTAACAGTTGCTGTCCCTTGCAAATAGTTGCCAGTTATTGTCTAATGGTATAAGCAGAAAAGAGTCCTGGCTTGCAAAGAAAGAGAAATTAAGATTGTATTTGCAAATTGTTTAATAGAAGGTATATTCTTTCAATTTATTTTTCCTCATCGTTTCCTCATACACTTTAGAAGACTATAGAGTAATTACCGGTAAGTGTTTGGGGAAAAGCAAAGCCAGAGAGTTTACCCCTATCCCAAAACGAAATACAATTCAGGAAATGTAACAATAGTATACAGTACTACCTAAAAAAACAAATGTAGTGTGTACTGGCTTTACCCTTTCCCTCATGAAGTAACAAAGAATACAGCCAGGTTTTGTTCAGTGTGAAATTTCTGATCATTCCAGTTTATCCCCAAAGCCTTGTTTGGAATATAGAAATTACAACTTACCCTACCACTATACTATTCTATTAATAACCAGTACCAACTGCATAGACGCAGCTGTATAACTGCAGTTGAAGCATGCTTAGCACAATACAAGTCTTGCTCTAGTCAATCACATAACAGCTGACAGCCCAATCCAATGAATGTTTACTTGGAAGTTAACTTCTTGGAATGTTTACTTCTATGGTCAGTAGGGTTTACTCCCAGGGAAAAGGTGCATAGGATTACAGCTTGAGTAAAAACCTACAGTATTTAGTATTTGGCTGCAAGAAGGGCAGGCCATATCATATTACTGTATAATAAAGCTGACAAAAGACGACTTCTTCATGTGTTGGTATTATGAGCTGTGTTGCAGTGTAGTTATTTCCATTAGCAGAAGCAGCAACTGTTATTTTGTTATTTCTTTCTCACTGTTTCTTGTTGGTAGGCGGATTGACTTTGAGCAAGACCCAGACAGCAAGGACAAGCTGAACTCATGCAATTAATCACGTAATTAATCTGGTTCATAATATTTTTCACCCAGTATCCAGTATGTGTTTCTTTGGTACAAAAAGCAAGCCTTAGGAGGTAGGCAGAATACTGACTAATACTGGAGAAAACTCCTATAAAAATGTTGTAATACTAAGGCCATGGAGCTAACGAGGTGCACCAACGCTACAGTAGTTCAGTTATTTTCTTCAAGAAATGTATAAAAAGAAGTCTTGGAATTGTAAAAATCAATTCTGTTTCTAAATTAGCTTAGTTTTCTTGTGTCCCTCCCATTATCACACTTTATATTAAGAACTGTAATTAATTCATAGTTAATAATATTGTAGAGATGGAAGGAATCCAATGGGTTGTCTATTGCAACTCCACTACGATTTCCCCGTTCTAAAACAGAATAATTTAAATTGGAAGATTATGGTTTTTTTTTTAATGCCCACAAAAATGTTAGCAACTCTTCCTAGTCAACTGTCTATAGATATTTTACAATAGCAGCTAAGGGATATTGGTTCTCTAGGTCAGGGGTCAGAAATCTTCTTCCACGTATGGGCCAGAGGCCATGTCTGAGTGGATGGCGGGCCACATCCAGCTCTGGCTGTTTCTCAGTTGGTGAGGGAGCCACATAGGCAGTGTGAGGCGCAATAAATGGGAGGCAAGAAGATGCCAGAGTGATCCCACAAGTACAACCAAAGAGAAATGGAGAGAGCCAGCTAGAAGGTGAGGAGGCACAGGGGCGGGCAAGGTGAGGTGGGGTTGCTGGGCCCGGGCACAGAGCAGCTGATCCAATAGTGTGACAGGCATGAAAAAAATAAGGGTTGGGTGAGTGCCAGTTCCCGTCCCTGGCAGTCCCTCCTCCACCCGCTCTGTGGGGGCCATTCCAGCAAAAGAGGCCCCTTTCCCTTGACAGTCACTCAGTGGCCCCAGAGAGGGGGCAGCAGCGGAGGCAAGGAAGGCCGCTGCTGCTGCAGCTACTCACCACTCCAGCACTTCCCCTGACTGAAGCGGTGCCGGCGCACTTCTAACATGTCATCTGAGCCACCCACCACTTCCCTTTTCAGACACCCAGGCTGAATGATTTCGGGTGGCAGGCCAGATCCGGCCCGCAGGTCACAAGTTGCCAACCCCTGGTTCTAGGTCATAGTACATTAATTATTTGCAATCTTGTGTTATTTGGTTGTTTGGAAGATTTGATTCTATACATAATTTGACCTGTATAGTATATAGATCTATAAATTGATATGGATCTTTGTCCTGTATAAGAGTTCTAACCTCTGCTTTAACCCAGTATATTTCCCCTTCCCACTTCCATGGTTCTGTACTTAGAGCCACTAACTAGGTCTCCTGTCTCATGTCTAAACGTTAGCACATTACTTTAACAAGTTAGTGGCAACCAGATGGTATGCAGGGAGAGGGTAACCTATCTTGATGAGGGATAGTCCATCCTCTTGCCGTGCTCCCCCCCCCAGCTATAATTAACATATGTATTAATTATATTGTAGCATTTTTTAACCACCAGTGGCAAAACATGTCAATGGAGCATTACAACGTGTGCCACTGGTACTGCAGCTCTGGGGTGCTCACCTTCCTTTGACTTCAGTCAAGGCTATATCTCAGTATTGCAGGCCTATATCTCTATAATTAAGAAAGCCAGGCTAATTCTCATCCCTGGATTTTTTGCTATTGTGATTGCAGTGTCATTGGTCAAGTGTCATGAGCACTTATTGGATTGGAGCTGTGACTGGTGAGACAACTTCACCTTGCCCTGCCATTTTGAGATAATTTTTTTTAAGTTGGGATGCTGTTCACTCTCTGATGGCACAATTCTTCAAGTTGCAAGACTTCAAAAACAGCAGTGGTCTACAGCACCGGTATTTCTCTCCCCCCACCCTCATAAAAACCACCTCACTGTTGTGTAGATTGGGCACCACAGAATTGTCACCAATAGATCACTTACAAGTTTATCTAGCAGTAGTTTTAAATTGCGTGTAGCACACTTATGTGCCTATATGAAAGCTTTCCACCAGTGAAATGAATTTCAGTATTGGCTATGAAATAGTAATTGTGCTGTGGTCACATTTTCTTCAACAAACGGGATCTTTTGAGTATCTTATAACATTCAAATGAGTAGCATTCATTACTAAACTAAAGCATCACAAGGTCATTCATTTTATCATCATCACATCAGATCATACTTTGGTGGATAAATGCCAACATCAAAACTGGTGTAAGCTGTCAACAGCGAAGCCAAGAAATGAATTACCTTCTAGACCAGAAGCTAGAATGGGAGAAACCCCCTATAACAATTAGTGTTAATGATAGTCTCCTAGAGTGTTCCACATAATATATGTCCAACCTTGTTTTAAATGATTAAACTGACAAGGAGAATAACCTGATCTAAAATACCTGACAGTGTGCTGTGAACTAGCCCCATTGAACTATCCCCCTCAAATTATCTTTCACTATTTCCATTATTGCATTCAAAATGGATTCAGATATTTGCACTGTGCTTCTGGTGCTCCTGGATCCAAGAGGAGAACTAAAAGGGCTACTTTTATCTGCCTTGTAATGTATTCCCAGTGAAAGAGCATACAGTACTGCTTCTAAGGATTTCCTGCAGAAACTGATAGGCCTATCCTACAGAAAGAAAAGCACAAGCTTTGTGTTTTGGGATATGCCCAGTGTGAATGAGCTGTGAAATTATATGTGAGGCTAAAAACCAAAAAGTGGCAAGACAAAGCCATCTCAGAAAGTGCCCATTACTGACATAGATTTCATTTTGACCTTTTTTGCCTAATCTTTCCTCTGCCATAATTTGAACGAGTTACCGCCGCTTCAGCACTGAAACACAGTCCTTCTTTAAAGGCCCAAGCTGCATGTGGGCATCTACACTTTCAAGGAAAAAGGCTGGTTTGAGGTTATGTATAAACAGTGATGGAAACTGATGGTTGATCTTATTCTGGAAGGGGTCAAAATGGCCCTTTTTGAAGCGAGCAACTTTGAACTGCTGCAAGCATGTCATCTTTGTATCCTTGACGCCATAGAATGTCAGCACCTTCTCTGAATACTCCAAGTATACCCCAATGGTATGGAAGAAAGGCTGTTGTATAATGCAGTCAAAGCCACCAAACCAGGCTACATAGTTCTGTCCATTCCACTGCAGACAACAGGACTTCTCATTCCTGCCTAGACGGCCCCTGTCGTATGATTCCTGAGGGTTGAAATCCTCTGTGATGACACCAATGCTCACCCAGCCATCAATGATCTCCACTTCCCAGTAATAGTTGCCACGGTTCATGAGGTTCTTACCCAGCACCTGCTCACAGTTGATGAACCTGGTTGAGCAATCAGGGTAGGCAATGGGATTCAGCACACGTTTGGCCCCCTTGGTTCCAAAGAGCTGGAGGAATTTGTCAGCAGTATCACTGTCCAGATCAATGATGAAAGCAACTGTGCAGAAAGTGAAATAAGACAGGGATGTAGATAAGCAAAGAGGGTCACATGGTAATAATGGTGTAACTTCTTTTTAGACTAAGAGAATGTTTGATGATGATATTTCAGGGTCTACTAGTCCCCTGATCTCATGCATTATTTTATTTATTTGAGGGGTTTTATCCCATCCTTCTACTCAAAAGAAAACTCAAAGCAGTTTATATAAACATCAAATACAACAAAATCAAAATTAAAAAAACTGAAAACCTAAAAGCTGCTGAAAAACCAAAACAATGACCAAGGACCAGGAAACAAGCACACTGAAGCATCAAAACAAATCATGCTGTCAGCAGAGTAGGGGGGAGTTTGGAACTAGAGGTCTGGAAATTTTAATTGTGACCAGAAAATTCCAGCACCGTGATCAAAATTAACTATCCGGTGTGCAAATGGAACAAATGGAATGGGACTGAAGTCATGAAAGCAATGAGACTTGCGTTGGTCAAGACTAACTCTCCCCAATTTAGCTACTTTGTCTTCTTCCCCAACTTTTTGTTGTTTTGCCATGAAATATGAGGAAATTATTGGAACTTATGAGAAATGAGGAACAGGAGACAGTTGTTTAGAGGCAAAAAGTGAAGGACTGTGGAAACCAAGAACTGTGCTAAGTGAAGCAGTAGCACTTTTACTAAAATGCCTTTTTGTTTTCTAACCAAAACTTGCTGAATTAAATTCTGCATTCAAATGACTGGGATTTAAAGAGGTTAACTTTTGCCTCAACTGTGCCCATAATTTTTATCTATTTATTGACTTTGGCATAAGCTTAAGGGGTTACATTTATGCAATGTGCTTGCCTTCTGCCAAAACTTCCTACATCATCACCAAAGGAAAAAAAAAAGATTATAAGCCAATGGATGGTCTTACATTTGAGGAAATAGTCCCGTGACTCTGAACAGGCAGGGCTGCTGCTTTTTTCTGAAATTTGGGGCTCCATGATCACTGCAAGAAGAAGAATTCATCATAAATTTACAGTAGCACCCCAGACTGCCAACACGGAAAAGTCACAATAAAGAGGTTCTTTCACAGCAGAGAACAGTGGCTGATCTCAGAAGCAGATGCACTATTTCAAATAACCACATGGGGGCACATCTCCCCAGCTTTTACCTCCAATTCCAGAAATCATCAGTTCCAGCAATCAGTAAGACTGGTGTTATTAGATGCTTAAAAGCCTATAAATCAGAAGGGGAAAATCCCTCAGGACGCTCCCACACAATCTAAGATTCTAACATGTGGCTGTGCTACTGCAGAGCCTGCCAGCAAAGAATACTACTCAGCATTGCTTTTGGGTCCTGTACCAAAGCACCGAAAAAGGAGGAAGTAGAGAGACCTGTACATTTTGTTGAGATTGGCAGCTTATTCTCTGAGTCTGCAAGCTGCTGTCCTCCCTCTGCTCCCCTTCCCATGACATTTTCCCTTGGCACAGGGAGTTGGGGGTGGAGGGATGTTACAGTGAAGGTCATACTTGCTGCTCTGCCTGGCCCTTGCCGGCATGGGAGGTGGAGGGAGGAGGAGACCATGAGCTGAAAGCAGTTATCCCAAGTGTCCTGGACTTGTCCAGGAAACTTCTTTTCTTCCCCCCAACAGGGGTTGAAACCAGGCCATGAAGGCGAATTGAGTGATAATAGAGACCTAGTACCTGGCCACTTTGGGAAGTTGCCCCTGCTTAGAGTGGGCATGTGGGACCTGAGCAGAAAGGACCCAAAGCTAGGTTGGCACTGGCACTGCTTTCTTTGGGCAGCAGTGGAAGGTCCTGTCTAGGGAGGATGATCTTAGTTCCAAAAAGTAACCATACTGGCCAAAGAAAAAAATCATTAGGAAAAGTTGTGTTGCACAGCTGAACAGGGAAAATCCAAACAATTGGGAGTCTAAACAACGTAATTAGAAGGTAAAACAGAGCCAGCTACCTCCCCTGCAACTAAGCCAGCAATAGCAGCTCTTTAATTCTTGCAAGCAGGGAGAATCAGGATTCTGAAGATGAGCAATAGAAGAATCCTTCCCTGTGTTCCGACAGACAAGGCTGCATTTCAAGGAAAGCCATTTTGGATGTGCTCCCCAAACCACTGGTGGCCACACCCAGTGATGTCTCGTTGTTCCCTTCTGATTTATTTGAGTCATTATGGAAACCTCATAAAACCTCAAGAGTGAGGCACGGGGCCCAGAAACCTGAGACCAAATTAGAGGCTTGTTGTTACGCATTTTTAGAGCAGCTGCACTGTACTCTTAGATAGAGGCTGGAGCTCCTGACATCTTTTCCCTTTGAGGGTGCTGGCATTTCACATTCATTTTCTAGTTACAAATGCCAAAAAGTGCTTGTGTGTGCCTTATAAAAAAACTGGGGCAGGAGATGTAAAAGATAACAATTAGAAAATGTATACAGTGCTCAGTGAATTCAAATGCCCCAAGTATGAAAATGCACCATAAGAGAAGCAAAAGTCTTCAAGTAAAAATAACCATGAAAAATGATGAAGTAAACATGCTAAATTTGCATAAATGTGGTTGATGGTGGTTGCATTGAGAGGAAGAAGAATTAGGAACTTCTAGGGGGGAAAGCGGGAGAAAATAGGGAGTGGTGCTAGAGCGAACACATTGGGGAATTGGAAAAAGGAGAGGAAGCAATGTGTAGGGCCTTGCTTAATCATAGCAGCCCACTCACAGTTCCAGAGGCTGCCAAAGAAAGCTCCAAGTAGTTTAGAGTTTTACAGAGAATAGATGTTTCCTCTACAACATGTAGAGCAGTTGCTCAGTACCAGCAGCTACTGGGATCCCTGCATCTGATATTCTATAACCACAGATACTTCCTGCAGAAACTTTCTGCATGGCAACTATCAGAGTCAGTAACAAATTCTGTCATCAAAACACTGCAACATTGATAGGGCTCTGTGTGGAACAGTTAGACTGTGTTTCCTCCGCTACAAACCTTCTGGTATCCCATAAAGAACAGGCCCTTCATCTCCCTTCCCCGAGAGCTGGTCCCATTGGGTCTTGCAAATGTTCACTAGCATCTCCTTCATAGCAAACACGGCCAGGCTCGATTTGATAAAGCTCAGCTCTTTCAGGAAGTTTGTGCATGGGAAGTTTTTCTCTTCTGCTGCTATTTTCAGTGCCTGGAACTCCTGGGCCAAAAAAAGATACAGCAATTGATGGGCTGCAGTGCTCATTCCACATACTTTTCACCACCCAGAACACCAGAGAGCCTATGGCTGCAGCTCATGATATGGAAACAGACAGACAAGAGGGAGGGACAGAGCAGCTACACTGGCTGCAGCTATTGGCACTCTACTTTGTTCCAAATGTAGATCCAGGAACACAGAGTCCAAGTGTGTCTCCTCCCTATAAGGTCCTTTATATCCAGCAACAAATACAGACACGTTTCCCAGGAGTGGTGTTTGTTGTTTTTTTCTGGCAGGGACTGAATACTGTGGGTCATTCATTACACAAATTGAGGGGCCAAGTGCAAAGGCAAGCCTGTGGGGGCCTATTCTTCCCCAAATGCACGAGCACACCCACCTTCCTATCCCAAACCACCCATCTTCACAGATTAACTTTCAAGTGCCTGCATGCACACTGTTTATTTGGATCAGTGGTTCTCAAAGTGGTGGGTCGTGACCCAGCACGAAAACTGGATGCAGTCACTACCCCCTTAAGGGGGTGGCAACGTGCGGTGATGTTGGCGACATCCCACTGCTGGGGAAGGTTTTTTAATTTACCGGGTGTCACGCCGGCCCTCCGGAGGGTGCAGGGGGACCCACAGTCCCCTCTGCGTGACTCCCTCCACTTCAGATTGGCTCCCCGAAGTGATCGAGACTCACGGTTCTCAATCACTTCAGGGAGCCAATCTGAAGCGCTGAAAGGCCTGCAGAGGGGGCTGTGCCCCCCCCCCGCACCCTCTGGAGGGCTGGCATGACCCCCGTTAAGTTAAAAAAACCACCTTTTTTCCTCATTGGTGGCATGCTCCTGGCCCGCCCCCGCAAGGACTTATGACTTCCCCAACTTATGGGGAGTACTTTGAGAACCGCTGATTTAAAATATGGCTCCTAGCACCACGCAGTTTCTCCAGTAACCCACTATGCTGACTGCTAATTCACACAACCATTACAGATCATGACTGGGTGCCTTCCTTTCTGCTGGACTGCACTGTGCCCATTATGAATGGGACATCTCCCAACTGTTCCATACATTACATTTTTAGTTGCACATCTAAAATATGCTTAGTGTACACCAGGGCCAAGACATCTGATGCCTGAGGCGCCATGCCAAATGCTGCCTACCCTTACCCAATGATGTGCCAGCCTCTACTCCTCCCATTCTCCAATATTCTAGCTCAGCACTCTCCTCCCCTCCACATGTCCTCTTTGTTTGTGCTCCCCTCTTTTCCAATCCAGGGAATAGGAAGAGGAGGAGCAGTGGAGGCAGATAGGAGGACAGAAAACACCACTAAAGGATGTACTGCGCCTCTGCGAAAGCACCAGTGCAGCTGTCTGTCACTTGAACATCCATACCTCGGGGAGTCAGTGCACACTTGGCAACAAGCCAGATTTGCCGCTGCATCATGTGAAAAGTGGTCCTCAATCATCCAGCACAGATACAAACTACAAATCCGTTTGGCACTACAATGCCCAAATCTGAGGATCCTCTGCTCACCAGGGCAGCCCAATCCAACGTAAAGATCGGGCGGCCGTCCAAGGCCGTCTGCCCGATCCTGATCTCCGCTGTAGGCAGCCTGCTGCAGGCAGCCTGTGGTGGAAAGTCTACTCGGGAAAGGGGAGGCTCGTCCCCTTCCCCGAGTGTAACGGCAGCTGGGGTCGATAGGCCTCCTCGGGTTTCCGCCAGCTATTTTGCTGGCGGAAGTCGGAGGAGGCCATGTAACGGCCCAGCTGTCCGGCGGGGACCGGGATATGGCGGATGCCATGCCTCCACCCCCGTCCAGGGCAGCTGGGCGTATGGCCGCCCTTCCGCCTCCGCCATCCCTCCGCCGTCTTGCCCTCTGGATCCAGACCTACCTGGGTCCGGTGGCGGGCCTAGTACTTGGCCGGCGGAGCTGGGAAGGCTGGCCTTGCGCCAACCTTCCTGGCTCTAAAGTAGTCCACAAACGTGCTTTATAGCACGTTTGCGACTACTCCGGGCGGCAGAGCCCGTAACTTTGCGACTACTCCGGGCGGAAAGGTCCGCCACCCGTAACTTGCACAGGATTGTGCAGTAAGTAAAGTACAGTCTAGGCAGGAAAGAACCACCTGAATATGAGTAAGTGTAATCAAGTGAAAACAGCCCTCCACTTGTATCCCCCCCCCCCAATTGCCACTGCACTGCTATAGAGGGACAGAAGTTGCAGCATGGTGGTTCTATTTTATACTACTGCCCAAATGGAGAAGGGCAGTAAGGGGAAGCAGTGCCCCTGTGATTGTCCCCTCTGTTGGTTGGCAGGTCAAGCATCCCCAAGGAGTAACAATCAGGACACACCTGCAGGAAAGAAATGGTATCTGTGCTTGGGACCTTCTCCAAGTTCTGCCTGCATTCAGTCAGCAGGGCACGCTTCTCCTCTTTTTGCCGCAGCTCCTCCTGAGCTCCACACAGCATGGTCCTTTCACCATCCTCAATGAACCCAAATACTTCCTTCTGGAAGGTTGCAAGTACGTTGGCTGTCTCAACAAAGAGTTTGCCAACCTTTTCCTTTTCCTTCTGAGCAGTTCCCTAAACACACAGAGGTGGACATACCAATCATTCAACATATTACAGTTCCTGAAAACATGTACATGCCAAGATCTACCCCTTATATATATATGTGTATGCTGAGAAGGAAAGTGCCCAAGTCACTCCTATTCAATTAAACATAATTAAGAGATCAGAAAATGTTACATCTACAGCAAACTGACACGGCTCCAATAATGAGAATACTTTTCTGTCTTTACCAGTTTCCCAGTAATGCCTCTGAATACCAGTTGCTAAGAAGCAGTCATGGGGGAGGGCTATAGTCTTCAAGTCCAGCTTATGGGCTTCCCAAAAATAGCTAGTTGGCCACTGTGGAAAACAACATGCTGGACAAGATGGACTTTTGAAGGGCTCTTCTTAAATAGGCAAGCATCTCTGCAGAAAAGTCACATAGCATGAAGGCTACACTTTTCATCCTTTTCTAAGTGCAAGGAATCATCCTGTAAACCCAACCCACCCCTGGGAGCACGGAAATGTGTACTTTGCAGTTGGAAACAGTACACTCCAGGAAAAGCTGCACCATATGATTCTGCTGCATGTGTAGACTCAGGAAATGTACATGCGTGTGTAACAGTGTGTACATGCATACCAGTATGATGTGTAAGAGTAATTTTCTTCTTTGTTATATGAAATCTCACAACACTGGAGTGGAACAAGGACAAACTCAGTATTGTAGCTTTATAGATGGACAGTCCAATCATGTCTAACTCCCCCCCAGCAGGTGCACCAATGGACTGTGTGCT
The DNA here is from genome assembly GCA_026170595.1 of Plestiodon gilberti rubricaudatus. Lineage (NCBI taxonomy): Eukaryota > Metazoa > Chordata > Lepidosauria > Squamata > Scincidae > Plestiodon > Plestiodon gilberti. The sequence continues at coordinate 157,371,585 of JANXHW010000002.1, forward strand.
GCATCCTGGGGGGAGGGGCAGTTGCAGAGGTCTCCTTGGGGTAGGAGAAGTTTTGTTCCCTTGCCCTGGGGCAGTGCTTCTCAATTTTTTTCTCTCATGCCCCCCCCTATGAAGAAGAAAAAATTTCGCGCCCCCCTAATATAACTAATGCAATGTAACTAATGTAAAGGGGGGCTCGTTGCAATAGTTAGTGTGTATGCTTTGCGCCACTTATCTTGATTGTAGGAGCCTCCAGCGACGATCTAGTTCACCGACGATCTCTTCCGGGGAGCAGATCGTTCCTCTGCTCCCCGGCGCGAACTCTGTAACGCGCCTAGGAGCGCTTTGCAGAGTTCACGCATGCGCAAGACGACGATGTTGCCAATCGTCATCTTGCGCATGCGTGATTCACAGCGTGAACTCTGCAGAGCGCTCCTAGGCGCGTTACAGAGTTCGCACCGGGGAGCAGAGGAACGATCTGCTCCCCGGAAGAGATCGTCAGTGAACTAGATCGTCGCTGGAGGCTCCTACAATCAAGATAAGTGGCGCAAAGCATACACACTAACTATTGCAACGAGCCCCCCTTTACGGAGCCTCGCACCCCCCCTGGGGGGCGCGCCCCACTATTTGAGAACCGCTGCCCTGGGGAAAGCCTCCGCTTTCCCTATGGGTCTCCTCGATCCTGCGCCAGCTATTTTGCTGGTGCAGAAATGAGGAGTGTAATGGCGGCAGAAAGGGAGAGGGAGAGGATCCAGCCGTACACAAGTGCTGCCAGTCCTGTCCCATTCATCCCCCATTCTGCCTCCCTCCCCGCCCAGAAACTCCCCTGTTCCTCCCCCTGCTCCTCCCACCACCACTCACCTTGTGCCAGCAGAAGGAAGTTTCTCCACCAGTCCGTGCGCCCGGCCGCCAGCGATTGTGCTGGCAGCCTCACTGCACTTGCCAGTGGAAATGACGTTCTGCCAGCATCTTCCTTCCACCTGCAGAACGTGCGTTCCGCCAGGGGCAGGGGGGAGATAGGATTGGGCTGTCAGTGGATGAACAGACAGCCTATTCTAAAGACAGCTTCTACTACACACCCTTCTGGCATGAGGAGATATGGCAGAGGAACAAGAATTGGACGTTACGGGGTGGGGAAGCTCAAAACTCTTGCTCTCTGGATGAAAGAAAACAAAGTCATCTTACTTTGATAAGGTCCACCGTCCTCCTTGTCTGTGCAATAGCAACTCCAAGTTCATCCAGCTGATTTTCAATATTGCTTAGAATGTTTGGTCTCTGGACCTTTCAGTTAAAAAAAGAAAAAGAAGAACAATTGCAGTCCTCATTTTCTAAAAAGGAGCAATGTCTATTCAAACCCTCATGACCACAGAGAAATGTTTACAATTAATCTACTTCTGTAAAGACAAAACCTAATCAGTTTTTCCAAAGATGCAAAACCCAATTAACATCTGGATACAGATATCAAGAATCAGGAAGTGGGATTTCAGTTTGCACAGTGCTTCATCTCCCGCACTTCCCAAACCCCTATATTTCCTTTCTACATACCTTATTGCTTCATGTTTTTTATTATATATATATATATATATATATATATATATATATATATATATATATATATATATATATATCATGTTTATTATTATTGCTTCATGGACACTTTCCGGCGAGGCCTAAAAACCTTCTTGTTACAAGAAGCCTTCTGAGCCCTTGCCTTTTTAACATCTCACTGGTACAGGTGTCAGGTGGGGGTGCTGCTGTTTTTATGCTCCTGTTGTGACTGTCGCCATGATCTTTTTAATTGATTTTTAGATATTGTTTTTATTAATTGTTGTTAACTGTTTTTATTAATTGTTATTAATTGTTTTTACTGTTTTAAAGTGTGATTGTTTTTATATGGTATTTTTTCTGTTGTGAGCCGGCTTGGGTCCCTTCAGGGAGAAAGGCGGGATAGAAATACTGTAAATAAATAAATAAATAAATAAATAAATAAATAAATAAATGTATCCCACATCACCTTTCCCTTCACTGATTCAGTACATGACAAATTAACCTAAATTAAAACACCCTGTCCAAAAATTTTGAATCCAAATTTGGATTTTATTCTCTGAAGAAACAGTGAAACATTGTAGGATTACAGGAACATGTCACCTCCACTAATTGAGATGAGCTCAGGCCCAGATTTAAGATCTGGCCAGAAATTATGCCAAAGTAGTTTTCTTGTGCACATAATGTTTGAAATGAGTTCTGCGTAACTCAGAGGCTGCCTCCTCTCCAGCACCCCATGCATGAAATTTAAACAGCAGTGTTAGGTAGGGAGGTGCTCAATTTCTCAGGGCTTGCCCCACAAGTGTGGAATTTCCCTCCCCTAGTGGTCTATCAAAGAACAAGCCTGGACACATGAGATGGTTTGCATTCAGGGTCAATCACTGTTTGTTTTTGTAAAAGTAACAGTCTTCTGAATGACCTGGCTGGAAGGGAAGCTGTATTCCCACTTCCCACATCTGAATTTTGACTGGATGCTTGCCCATTTCAGGAAAGCAGCAAGGAGCAAAGCGCTACTGTCATGGGGTTCCAAACTCCCATGATTTGAACAATGTGCTGGAGTGAGATAAAGACCAGACTGAGAGGGCTGCACTGAAAGGAACAATCACTGCACTATCAGTGAAAGAAACAGCCACAGCCCAAATCGTATCAACACCCTCACCCCTACCAGAAAGCAAGGAAATTAGAGAGCTTATCTGGGCAGGCCATAAAATAACCCATTGATCTCTTTGAAGGGATGTGTGGGGAAGGAATGAGATTAAACTGTAAAGTAGCTCAGACTCTTTAACAAGAAGCCAGATTCTAGTTCATGGGGGCAAGGGAGTTGCTCCTTGTAGGTGCTAATTTATATAAATATATACAAACATAAGACTGTGCATTGCCCAGCATTAAATGGAGACTGTGGCGATCACAACTAGATGATGAGCCCCCATGAGACAGGGAACCATCTTCTGCTCCTTTTGCTATGCAAATCACATTGTGAACTTTTCTCTTGAAACATGGTATATAATTAATAATAATAAAATAAATCATCTGGATGGGAAACAGAAAAAAAAGCATTCACATTAGTTTGACACTTGTCTGGTGGCAACCCAATCTGTAGCTATATGCCCAAGCATTCTTTTTCCATGTGACACCATCATCCTGGTGGTGTATATGAATTCTGACATACACAGAATTTTTCAGACTTGCCATCCAAAATAATAAATAAATAAATAAACCTTATTTAAGCCTTTCCAACTGCGGTAATCCCCGAGACAGAGCCAAGAGCAATCTATTTTTTGCCACACAGGAAGGCCTCTGCCTCTTCCTTTCTACTAGGAGTGATAACATTTTACTCCTGGGGAAAGTAATAAATAGATATGTTCCCTTTCATACTTCAGCTATAGACTGAGCCGACTCCATAACAGAAGTAGATGATTCGCTTGGCAGGAGAGAAGTCCTCAGGGCCAGGGATATAAAGAACTGCTTCATCCTGTAGCCTAGCAGTGTCTAGCCTGGTGGCTGTCCAGATTCTCAAGCCAACTTCGTTCCCAGTCTTGCTACCTGAGGTGCTTGAATTGGAGGTGCCAGGGACTGACCCTGTGACCTTTAAGTACAATTCTTTTAAAGACCTTGTCACTTTGCCCCACTTCCACCCTGGCCACATTCTGTTCCCTGGTCACAACTTTGCTATCCCATCTCCCCCCCCCCCCCCCGGTGTGTGATGGTCCCTGTGGCTCCCTCTCTGTTTTACGGAGGCCTCTTCCCACTATGAAAACCACAGTGGTCCAACTCATGGCCACAGTAGCTTCCGTCTCCGCATAGGACTAGCATTGCATGTCAGGGGTGTTGGAACCAATTCATTAGATCCAATTCTAATGAACAGAACAGACCACAGGATTCTCCAACCAGCCCTTTGTGGGTGTGATCAAACTAGGATAGTTCAAACCCTTTAAACAGCTTATTATAGCATGCTAACACCAGTCAGCATTCCCCTGTCTGACATTTTAAATCACTCCAGTTGTAATTCAGTGGGCCAGACTAGTCACAATTCAGTCACACTAGCTGCATGGGCAACCTGGACATCAAGCATTTCAGTATGTAGGATTGCAGGGCATTTCAGTATGCCCTGCAAGTGGATAAACAGAGGTGCTCCAGTACAGCTGGAACCTGCCTGCATGGTCTGATCTCTTGGAGATGTCTGTCTGTGGCCACTTGTGGAGGAGCTTGCCCTCCCCTCCCTTAAATGCTCCATTTAAAAATCGTTAAATTCAGTTGTTTGAAAGCTGTAAAACACTGTTTACAGCCTCTCCAAGCAGCACAATCCCCCACAGAGAACCTGGAGTACAATACACTTTTTTTGGGGGGGGGGGATGGAGATTCCCATCTAATTCTGTAGTTTAGGAGGAACTAAACCGAAACTGTCAACTCAATTAATAAGTAGTGGGTGAAAAATTGGGAGATGAGTCAGCGCCATCTGGGAAGGGGAGTGATGGAAAAAGCCCCGTCGGCAGTGGAACACAAAAGCTTAACGGAGCAAGGAGCGGAACCTGGGAAAGAAGCCAAGTGAAATAAAGGAGCCCGTTGAAGCCACTGTGGGAAAGAGATGCAAGGGGAAGAAATGAGCCCCTGGTGCAATCACACTGCAGCTAAAACTGTCAGGCCAGGAACTGGCTGGGCCCAGTTAACACCAGACACGGGACTAATCGCACTCCCTACCCCGACTGGCCTCCTCCCCAAATCCAAACATACCAGATTTCTGGCATGTGTGTGTAATCTGGCAGCCCAGACAGAATCGACCAAAGTGAAGTTCAGCTACACATGTTTGTTGTCCATACCATGTTGTCTGTGATTAGAAACATCTTGTTGATGGTTTTGGAACACAATTTTTTCCTTACTGGGTAGCATTCTAGGAGTTGGCTAAACTCAAAAACACACCAGAAGTGTGTGCATATATACGTACCACATACCGGTAATATATAACATCAGAGATCCAGACACCTCCTTCCTGCTCTCTGTGTAACTTTGATTCAATAAAACATCAGTTCTTGATATTTCAGAAATGATGACATGTTGCTGCTTCAGTAGGAAATGTTCATCTATATACACATGTTCCTCATCCGATTGCCTACTTTCCAACTCCTTCTAGATCCCAAGGGTCTAAGGCTTCAGCCATACACCAGCCAGCTCCCCACACCCCTTCCAAACATCCTCCTCCCTGGCTCCCTCATGCAGTTCTCGCCTCTCCTTCCTGCCAGTTCCTTGCACAACCCACCTCTCCATCTTGGGCCAGCTCACCAATGAGGGGTGAGAGACAGCTGCCTGAGGCACTGTACCCACCTGCCAACTCCACAGCCATCCCAGCGCACCTCCACTACAGCTTCTCCCCTCCTCCTTCCGGTAGCCTCACCCCCGACACTCTGCCTTTTCCATAGGCAGAGTGGCAGAACAGGGACTCAAAAAAGGAACTGAGCACAGGGCTGGCCCGCAAATGAAGTGAAATGTAGTGACTCTCTCAAATGGTGGGTTTGTGGAGGCAGCAGGTTGGCAGGGGGATGGATCCCTGCATGCATCCAAAACCTGCTGGCCACCTGCCCAGCCTGCCAACTTACCCTCTGGGCTGGCTTAGCCTGGTCTCTTGCTGATTTTAAACAGGCAACTGAGCTGCCTGAGAGCCAGGGGAGCAAGCAGAAGTGGCTGGGGCAGAGTAGGGTGGCAGGGTGGTTGTACCTCATGATGATGCCACCTTAGGTACATAGAGGACATGGGCTGGACCTATCTTCATCCCCCAAATCCAGAAAAACTGGTATTTAAATACATCCCCCAAAGCTTCACTTAGGATGGATTCACATGTACATGTACATCACTCCATGACTTGTAGCTGAACACCTGAACTGCTTCCACTGAAAGTTACCGTGTTTGAAAAGATAACTGGGGATATAACAGCTGGCATTCCCAGTGGTACACACATTATTTCTGTTCTGCAGCCCTTTCTGATCAAACTGGTTTTGCAGGTGTCTGCAATACTGAAAGCGGTACCTGGGAAAAGCTAAAATGAGCTCCAAGCAGCATGATCAAAACTACTACAATAGATGACTACAAGCCAGATAGTCTGAGATTCCAGAGCACCATGTAGGCTGCAATCCCAGCATGCCTGATCATTCAGTCAGCTGACCCCAAGGGCCAATCCCAACACGCTCTGCCTTATATAGCCCAGGCCTGAGCTACTGCTATAGTCCAAGCAACACATTTGCGCGAGGACTCCCTCTTCATGGCTGCTACTTCAGACCATGACCCCTGCCTCTGCATCTGTTTCCAACCCCTCCAATGTTCTGTTGTGGCCTCAGATGTGAAGGCTTCTAACTGAAGACACCCTAAGAAGTGATCTCGTGTGTACCAAACTTGCAGTTGCTCCCTCAGTAAGTGGTAACATCCTAAGTGGGTGCCCAATTTGTTATTCCAATTCTGGATTACCCACACCCTGCTTCAACAAGCCCTCAACATACCCTTTCAGATTCCTTAGGAATGAATCCATTCCTAGGATTCCCCGGCCAGATATGACTGTTCCAGCCCCCTGTGCTGCTTCAGCCTAGGTATTCTCCCCTGCCCATGCGCCTGCCATGCTAATTACATAATGCTCTATAAATAAGCAGCTTTTCCAATGCATCACACCCCAATTTCCCCCTTCTGATCCCATTTCTCCATCATAACTCTAGAGGCGCCACTATATCAAGTCAGACCATTGGTTTGTTGAATCCAAGACTGCAGATGTGGAATTCCCCCCCCAGACCCTGCATTGCTTTGACTCCTAAATTTTAGTTGCTCACCTCCCTATGTTAAGGAAAATTTTCCCCCAGGCTCAGGACCAAACCACATGTGAGATCCATGATCAGAAATGGTAAAAGAAGAGAGAGGAAGAGTGCCTCTGAACATAAGCAGAATGTAGAGAGTCCTAGGTTTATATCTGGGAATAAGCAGAGTGCTTTCCCTACAGGACTAACTACAATCAGCCCCATACTTCTAGAATTTTGGGTAAAGTCCACTGATCAAATTGTATGAAATTTCATGTTAAGATAAACCCCAAAAGCTCTCCTTTTAGAAAATGAAATACAAGTTTTCTTGTATTTCAAGAAATACAAAACAAAAGTTGTTCTGAGTTGCTGCCTTTCTTTCACCACTGAGGAACTGCAGCCTGTCCTCAAGCATCCAGGATTACAAGACTCAGACTGTGTTTCTAGATGAGATTGAGCCTACACAACTCTCATTAAAATAACCCACAAAGTTCCATGAGCCAGTCTCTGAGCATGTGCAGTCTGCAGAGTACTCTGCAGTGGGGACTCTGCCCCAATGATGACACATGCCCCAAGACAGACTAGGTAACTAGGGTGCGTAGGTAGGTAGGTCGTCTTTCCACAGCCATTTTGGCAGCCTCGGCGCCACGGTCTGTTCCGGTATTCACACGTCGCCCTGCTACTCATTCCCAGGGCTAAGCCCTCCCGCTGCCGCTTCTCCCTGAAAACACGTCCAGGTCCAGCCGCGGCGGCAGGCAGCCTCCTATGCTGGGGCTGTAACTGTTGAATAGTGAAACTCGCAGGAAGCCCAGCCCAGGTTGGCTAAAGCGCCCCCTCGCCCGCCGGCACCTTGGAGTGAGGCTGGACAAAGGACCCCCTTTGTGCCTCGACGGCCGGCCGGCCCTACCCACCTCCACGTGCTCGCGCTCCACTTCCACCGCCACCACCTCATGGCTCCGGTGCTCCTGAGCCTTGCACAGTTGGCAGATGCAGCTCTGATCCGTCCGACAAAAGTACTCCAAGGGCTTGAGGTGCAGCTTGCAGAGACTTTCCTCGATGTGCCGTAAGGGCGGCACCAGCCGGTGGCCTTGGAAAGCGGGACTTTTGAGATGAGGCTGCAGGTGGGGCGAGCAGAAGGACGCCAGGCACACCAGGCATGACTGCGCCGCCTTGGCCTGCTCCCCTTCGGTGCAGAAGTCGCAGAGCACCTCCTCTTGCTGGAGCTCGGCGGTCCCAGGCTGGCTGGGGCTTCCAGGGGCGCACGGGTTCGGCGCCTCCTCTGGGGGCGCCATGGCGAAGCCTGGACTGGTCGGGGCGGGTTGCCGGAGCTGCAAGAGTTCGGCCAGCGTGTGATTCTTACGCAGTTGGAGATCGGCAGGGAACGGCTCCTGGCAGAGGGGGCACCGAGAGGTGCTTTGTCCCCCGGCTCCTGAAACACCCCCCGGGTGGTGCCTGTGCGTTGCGATGCAGCTTAGGCAGAAGTTGTGGCCGCAAGGGGTGGTGATCGGGTCCTTCAGAGCGTCGAGGCAGATGGGGCAGCTGAAAGGGGCTTCCTGAAAACCGCTGGTGGGGCCAGAGCCCGCATCCATGCTGCTGAAGGAGACCAGGACGCAAAGAGAGCCTGGGCTGGGCTGGTCCCTCTCCCAGATCCAGGGCAGGGCTGGGAGTAGGAGAGCCAGCTCCGCCCATCAGGAAATCATGTCAGCAACAGGCAGCTCCCTCCGATCAGCCTCAGAGGCCGGTCGCGGCTGTAGAGAGTCCAGTCTGCCACTTAAGGGAACAGGATTCTGGCTGGGGCAGCCCTTCGTTGCCCACTTGCCAAAGGTACTACAAAGGGAACGCAAAGTAGCTCTTGGGTCAACGCTGCCTCGGCCTCCCCACAGCCAACGCGGCGACATTCCAGAGGGATGGTGGCAAAGGCATGATCCTCCCAGGCAGCTCTGCCGCCCACCAGCCGGCATTCCCATTAAGGTCTCTCCCAACCTTCCGATTCCGGTGAAAGTGACTCATTGAGCAGAACCTGAATGACTGGTTCTAATTAATGAGAACCCCCAACACGCCTCAAAATATGGGAGGCGAGACGACGATGACACGTAGCTTTTGCCGTTCGTTGCTTGAATTTCAGCAGACGATCCTGTGGACACTGCTGGTTGTTGGATGACAGCAGCAGCAGGGCATCATGATTGCATTGTGTATATTGAAATGCTAAGTTTCAGGCGTGAACAAGGAAGCTGTTTAATAAAAGATGTTCTTGATGATGATCCATTATACGCTGGGAGTTTTTGCTCCGAGAATACTGACTTCAATCAGCCCGTTTCTATAGTCATCTTTTTTCCAAGACTATATACAACAATAGTCTAACCCCTGCTTTTCCCAAGATTATACAATAGTCTACCCCTTGCCCCTGCTAACCCGGCAAGAGGCACTTTTTCAATTCGTGCTCCTCTTATATTTAGCAGGGGGAGAGTAACTGCCCCCCTTTCACCCCAGCACAGTGTCTTTTCTGGTGGCTGTTTGCTGGTGGTGTTCTGCATCTTTTTAGATTGTGAAGCCCGTTTGGGACAGGGAGCCGTTTAATCATCTGATTTTGTCTGTAAACCGCTTTGTGAACTTTTCGTTGAAAAGCAGTATATAAATACTGTTAATAATAATAATAATATAATATCGGTTATTTTGCAAAGTTGGCACAGTATGGTAATTTTAACAGAATCCATTTGCCATTTCGCTACACCTTTGACAGTGTCCTATACTACACTGCTGCACAGTTTTTCTCTGAAGTAAGGCCCAATACCTTCGATGGACCCTAGTACATCAGTTTGGGATTGCAAGCTGCCTTGCCAAAGAATCTTTGCCTCTGCATATCATATCCAGCCAGCGCCCTCTAGAGGTCATCTTCCAAATATACAACTGAAAAGAACATAAGAACAGCCCTGCTGGATCAGGCCAAAAGCCCATCTAGTCCAGCTTCCTGTGTCACACAGTGGCCCCACCAGATGCCTCAGGGAGCACAAGACAACAAGATAACCTGTTTCCCGTTGACACTCCCTTGCACCTGGCACAGAGAAAACCCACTTCTAAAAACCAGGAGGTTGCTTATGGCTTGTAACCTGTGATGATCTTTTCCTCCATGAATCTGTCCAAACCCCTTTTAAAGGCATCTAGGCCAGATGCCATCACCACATCCTGTGGCAAGGAGTTCCACAGATGAATTACACGCTGGGTAAAGAAATATTTTCTTTTGTCTGTTCTAACTCTCCCTCCACTCAATTTTAGTACATGTCCCCTGGTTCTGGTGTTGTGCGAGAGGGAGAAGAATTTCCCTCTATCCACTCTCTCCATCCCATGCATAATTTTATAAGTCTCAATCATGTCCCCCCTCATGCGCCTTTTTTCTAGGCTGAAAAGCCCCAGACGCTGTAGCCTTCCTCATAAGGGAGGTGCTCCAGCCCACGAATCATTCTGGTCGCTCTTTTCTGCACCTTTTCCAATTCAACTATATCCTTTTTGAGGTGTGGTGACCAGAACTGGACACAATACTCCAGATGTGGCCTTACCATCGATTTGTACAAAGGCAGAATGATATTGGCCGTTTTATTCTCAATCCCTTTTTTAATGATCCCGAGCATGGAATTGGCCTTCTTCACAGCCGCCGCACACTGGGTCGACACTTTCATCGACCTCTCCACCAGCACCCCAAGATCTCTCTCTTGATCCGTCACAGACAACTCAGAACCCATTAGCTTATATGTGAAATTTTGGTTTCTTGCCCCAATGTGCATCACTTTGCACTTACATTGAAGCGCATCTGCCATTTTGCTGCCCATTCTCCCAGTTTGGAGAGATCCTTCTGGAGCTCTTCACAATCCCTGCTGGTCTTTACCACCTGGAAAAGTTTAGTATCATCTGCAAACTTGGCCACCTCACTGCCTATCCCCGACTCCAGGTCATTTATGAATAAGTTGAAAAGCACCGGTCCCAAGACCGATCCTTGGGGCACACCGCTTTTCACCTCTCGCCATTGTGAAAATTGCCCATTGACTCCCACTCGCTGTTTCCTGGTCTTCAGCCAGTTCCTAAGAGGGACCTGCCCTCTTATTCCCCGACTGTGGAGTTTTCTCAGGAGCCTTTCATGAGGGACCGTGTCAAACGCCTTCTGAAAATCCAGATATATAATATCCACGGGTTTGCTCGCATCCACATGCCTGTTGACCTTTTCAAAAAATTCTAACAGGTTTGTGAGGCAAGACTTCCCCTTGCAGAAGCCATGCTGACTCTCCCTCAGCAGAGCTTGTTCTTCTATGTATTTTAAGATTTTATCCTTAATGAGACTTTCCACCATCTTCCCTGGAACAGATGTTAGGCTGACCGGCCTGTAGTTTCCCGGGTCCCCCCTCCTTCCTTTTTTAAAGATTGGCGTGACATTAGCTATCCTCCAATCCTCTGGCACAGTGGCCGTTTTAAGGGACAAGTTGTATATTTTGGTCAAGAGGTCAGCAACTTCATTCTTGAGTTCCTTCAGAACTCTTGGGTGGATGCCATCCGGGCCTGGTGATTTATTGATCTTTATTTTGTCAATTAAGTCTGAGACGTCTTCTCTTTTAACCTCTATTTGACTTAATTCTTTAGTCAGGGGAGAACGTTCCGGCAGCGGTATTTGCCCGAGGTCTTCTGACGTGAAGACAGATGCAAAGAACTCATTTAATTTCTCTGCAGTCTCCAAGTCCCCTTTTATCACCCCTTTCTCTCCCTCACCATCCAGCGGACCAACCGTTTCTCTGGCAGGTTTCCTGCCTCTAACATATTTGAAGAAGCTTTTATTATTCCCTTTTATGTTGCCTGCCATACGTTCCTCAAAGTCTTGCTTGGCCTCCCGTATCATCTTTTTACATTTCTTTTGCCACAGTTTGTGCTCCTGTTTATTTTCCTCACTAGGGCAAGACTTCCATTTACGGAAGGAAGCTTCCTTGCCTTTTATAGCCTCCTTAACTGTGCTTGTTAGCCATGCCGGCATCCTCCTGGACTTGGTCGAGCCCTTCCTCCTTTGTGGGATACACTCCCGCTGGGCCTCTATGACTGCTGTTTTAAACAGCCTCCATGCACTCTGGAGCGATTGGACTCTTTTTACCTTCCCTTTCAGCTTTTTTTTAACTAGTCTCCTCATTTTGGGGAAGTCAGCCCTTCGGAAGTCAAGGGTTATCGTGTCAGATTTGCTCGGCCCTCTCCCTCCGACATGCATGGCGAAACAGATCGCAGCATGGTCACTGTTCCCCAACGGTTCGGTAACATTTACCTCCCTGGCTTCCTCGCCCCGCCGCTGAACTCGCCCAGCTGCTTAACTCGCAGTGTCTTTTTTACCTTGCCACTTTGTCCCAGTGAGCCACTGCGTCCCAGTGAGGCCACTCGCTGCTCCTGAAAGGGCTCACTCGCAAACCAGCCCCAGATTTAAACTGTTTTGTAGCTCCTCCCCCTGCCTACCTGAAAGTTTGAAAAGACTGGCCTCTGAGGGGGGTGGGGCCTGATGGGGGTTACTAGCAGGAAATTCCTGTTGCTATTGTTCCTGCTGCTGCCTCAATTTACATCTGGCCTACTATACCATGCGGTCTGTATGTTTTAAATTCTGCTTAAGATTTAACTCTGCTTAAGGTAGTTTAGCTTGCTTTATCCCCTTCTTTTAGCCTCCTCCTGTTTTGTTTTGGGCTCCTACTCTAAAGTAGACTCAGGTCTCTGCCCTGGGCTTTTACTCTTGAGTAAACACTGGTTTTACTCAGAGTAGACCTGTTTAGATTTGGACTGCAATTCTCTTTAGAATCAGCTCCCAGGCTTGTCCAGTTTCTGCCCCTGTCTTTTAGATAGGTGCTTGTTTGTTTATTTGAATCTATTTAATTTCCCCACCTAGCTTCTGTGCCTGTGTCCTAGCTACTGGACCTTAAAATTCCCCTCCTCAGGTTATATTTAGTTCTACTTAGCTAGGCTTAGTTCTATCTTAAGTTTAAGGTAGCTTAAGGTAGCTTTAACCAAGTCCTTTACAGTTAATGGTAAATTACAGTTAGACAAAGCTGCACAACTGAGAGAGTTCACTTACCTTCTCCTCGCCCAGCTGCTTAACTCGCAGTGTCTTTTTTACCTTGCCACTTTGTCCCAGTGAGCCACTTGGTCCCAGTGAGGCCACTCGCTGCTCCTGAAAGGGCTCACTCGCAAACCAGCCCCAGATTTAAACTGTTTTGTAGCTCCTCCCCCTGCCTACCTGAAAGTTTGAAAAAGGAAGCTTATTCTAGTATAGCTGAAGAGCTTTTGGCCTGAACAAAAACATATTTTACTCATAAACATTGCATCCAACAAGACTTACTTTCTAGTAAGTGTGCTTAGGAGTGCAAACGTGTGTGTGTGTGGGGGGGGAACATGATAGGACAGGTGGGCGGAGTATGGCAGACTTAGATCAACTGAGGCTGCACCCTTAAGAGGTCTAGAATTCTATAAAAGATAAACCTACTAGTTGTGCTTAAATGTGGCATTCCAATTGCAAGTTGCCTTTTTAGTCAAACCTTGTACAATTCCAATTATTCTAACAATTTTGGGTGTCAACCAAAATATTTACTGCAGTCCTTGGAATGTTTTAGAACTACAGATTGAATGTGCAGAATAAAATGATTCAGTTATCCATTCACAGGTCTACATAATAGGGTGCCCCTTCCCCCAGTTCTAACTGTGACCTTAAGAGGACCCTACTGGGAAGCCTTCTAAAGCCCAGACTTATTCTGTTTGTAGGACAGACCTCATGGGATTATGATCACTGCCCAGTTTCACAAGCAGAACAGGGAAGTGTAATGAAGGGAGAACTTTATTTAGAAAATAAACTCAAAGGAAAAATACATGGAGAGAAAAGTAAAACAGGGATTAATTGGGCAAGTTTAGTTTCCACCCAAACAAGGAAAAAATATCTTCCCTCCTGTTTGCTTTGAACATCTTTAATGAGAAAAATGCAGCATAAACATGAGCAGAATTTGCAATGTCAGCCTCAGAAATGTCTAGACTGAAAATAAAGTTTAAGAGGATGCTCCTTCCCTGCTCATTTATACACACAGAGAAAAATGTTATCCTCTCTGGAATCAGCAGCTCCAAAAGGACGACTTTCCAAGTTTCTGTATGGGAAGATTATTTGCATTCAGTGCATTTACAGCACCGAATTTCAGCTTCAGAATAAAGCTAGCCCAAAGACTAACCCACCATGAATATTAATTTATTCTAAGCTTTGTTCTCAGCCAAGGCTGCTTACTACCAATTTGGTTCTCTATTGGCAAGGTAAAGGTATCCCTTGACAATTAAGTCCAGTTGTGTCCGACTCTAGGGAGCGGTGCTCATCTCCGTTTCAAAGCCAAAGAGCCAGCGCTGTCCGAAGACTTTTTCCATGGTCATGTGGCCGGCGTGACTCAACACCAAGGTGCATGGAACGCTGTTACCGTCCCACTGACGCGGTACCTATTAATCTACTTGCAATTTCTTGCTTTCGAACTGCTAGGTTGGCAGGAGCCGTCGCGCGGATTCGAACTGCCGACCTTTTGATCGACAGCTCATGGTTCAGTGGTTTATCCCACTGAAATAAAGAAAACTACTGTTTAACATTTGTGTTGTGCTTTCTGAGTGTGCAAGTGCTCCACATGTATTATTTTGAAGAATCCATACAATGATCTGTTACCACTGGTGCTCAAATTATTTATTTAGGAAATTATAGAGCACAAAGTTGGCTTCAGGAACATTGGGGTAGCTAAGCCCTCTCTAGCCTTTACCTTCCCTAAAGGAGCAGCCAGTGAAACAAGGGGTCATTTGGGCTACATGCAAAGACCAGCATCAACAAGAATCAATTCAAGAGACTGTCAAGGGAGTGTCTTCAAAGTTCCTAAGGCATGACAGCAGAAGGTTGGGTAATGGGATAATCTTCTCTTCCCAGGGAGTGTGACATGCAATGGCAAACAGAGTTCAAGATGGAGTTTTTGAGGCTTGATCTGAGTTTTAAGAAAAGTATCTAGAGTTCATATTGCCCATTTAGGGTATATGGATCCCTAGCATAATAGTTCATGATGCAATGCAGGATTGACCCACAGTTGGCATGGGCAGGTAGGTTTGGCTTGAGTGGTGCTGCCTCATGATGCAATGCAGGATTGACCCACAGTTGGCATGGGCAGGTAGGTTTGGCTTGAGTGGTGCTGCCTGGCATCAAGGCATATACTTTCTATTGACTGCATGGTGCAGGCATAGTACCAAGAAAGTAAGGAATTCAGGAAAAATTATGGTGGGTAACAAACCTTGTAAGGTTGGTAAATATTATCCCCATACTGTAGCTAAAGCTTGAGCGGGAGTGGCTTGCCCAAGGGCACCTAGTGAGTTCATGGCACAGGCAAGATTCAAACCACAGAAGTCCTGATTCATAGCTCTGTCTCTTGGTCACTATTCTACACCACCTATAATACGAGTCCTCACTGCAGTGCTTGCTTGGTAGGCTGAAATATTAAAGCCTTTGTTTTCAGTCGTTCCTTACTCCTCCTCATCTGTCTTGGATCCTGCTTAGTCTCATAAAGCACACAAAAATACTCAGAAAGCTGTATTCTGCACCAGGATCTGCACCAAGCAGCAGATGGCCAGGTTAGGCAAACCTTACACTTGCTGCCTCATATTGAGCCTTTTGCACACTCTACACCTTCGGTCAGAAAAGAGAGGTTGGTATGAAGGACAGAAACCATCTCAGCCTTGCACAAACAGGTATCTTGAAAACTCAGCAGACTTGTTGACTTCATTGGTCCAGAGCTACTTGCTCATTTTGTATTTTCTCCACACTACCAGCAGTTGCTTCCAAATCTGGAGAAATTCCATTTTTTGTAACTTGGCTTTGTGGCTTCTGGCAAAGGGTAACAACTATGCCTTCGCAAAGCCAAAAAATTGGGACAAGGGCCTCTGTGAAGACACCATGGAAAGAATGGAGGTGCTTCATATTATCATCTATGCCATAGAAGGAAAGAATTCCTTGGTCGTAGTTCAACCGTACTCCAATGAATTTGCACACAGACTCTTTTATCTTATGAACTTTGCCATTGTGCCAGGCCAAATAACAGTCTTCTTGGATATGCAAGCCCCAGGAGAGCTTATCCAGTCCAATGGTGAAAGTACGACCAGCTCGTCTCTTCCTTGAGATTGTCTTGTAAGCAACACCAACAATAACAGAGTGGCCAGATAACTTGACTTCCCAGTAAATACTGCCCTGGTTGAAGTTCTGGACACACATGACCTGCCATGGCTGAAACTGTTGTGGGTCATTTGGCTGTGCGCCACAAAAACCTTGACGATGGATTACCTTCCGATTATGATCAGACAATTGCAGGTAGTGGTTAGCTGTGGCTGGATCAAAGGTCAAATTCTGATGATCTGGGGGGGTGGGTTGACAGGAAAACACAAGAACAGTCTTTATAACTATTGTCTGATTATTCCTTTTTTCCACCTCCCAACTGGGAATGGGAATATATTCCACGCAGCAAATGCACGGAATAAGAATATGTCAACATATGGCAAGACAGAGTTGTGATACTGATGTGTAACATTAGTGATCCAAATAGTTTGAGAATATAATATCATTGGGCACTGCGTCTTCGGTCTCACTGTGCCTGATTTTCCACTTCCAAGCCCAATGTTCTCATCTGCTTTTCAGCCTAATTCAAACTGCTTACCATTATCTTTAAAGCACTAAATGGTTTGTGGTTAGGCTATCTAAAGGATTCTGCTCACCTTGTGGCTGGAGGGACCTTGGTCTGTGTTCCTCCTCCTCCCTCTGAAGTCAAGAATGGCGAGTATGCAGGCCAGCGCCTCAGCCATGGTGTCCAGGTTTTAGAACTCCTTCCCTCTGAAGGCTCACCTTGCGCCCTCCCTTTTGGCATTTGACCATTAGCAGAGACCATATCTTTTAGGAAGATTTTCAAGTCGGATTGATAACTGTAACCTACACTTTTGATTCTTGCTGCTGTTACAATGTGACATGGGGGGGTCATAGGATATTCAACCAAGATAGTAAGGAAGGAATCTGCTGGAAGGCTGGAAATTCACCTCAGGGACATAAAAAAAAAGTCAAGAAACTGAGGTACCTTCCAGTTGATTTGGCCCAAATCTCTGGGAGCTGTGGGTCCTTCCTTATGTGATGTTACTTGGCAGCATAGCTCCCACTTACCTATTAGAAATTCCTACTCTATGCCAGGCCAGACTGCCTTTGAAATGTGCTAGTTGCTGCCAGCAATCCAGCATTCCTTTGATCTGCCTAAATAAAGTCCATGAGGTAATGATTTCCCTCAGAGATATAAACCAGAAGCCCAAGCAAGAAAAAGGTTTATGGACATAAGTATAAACACCAGAGTGTCCTTTGTCTATAGTTACAGAAAATAGTTCCTACCACTTGTGGTAGTTATTGATATTAAGTGCATCACCACTTTGATCATGTTCCACCCCATCGGAACAGGAGCTGCTCCGTTGTCTTGAATGGAAAAACTGTGTCCCTTATAACTTAGCTTCTTATATTCTTGCACTGGTACTGTCATCCTAACCTAAACTCAGGATGCTGCCTAAAAAACGCACTTCAAAAACACAACCACTAGGGAATGCTAACCCTGAAAGATGCTATATATATATGCCCTATGGGCCTATGCTAAACCCACAATTGTCTCTATTAATCATAGAGATGGGCAGGAAGTCAGTACAGGCAAAACGAGAGCGGTGAATGTCTGCAGGCAATGGCCAGTAAAGCAACCTTGGGCAGAGGTACCATAAAAAGCTATTCTTTTCTGCAAGTCAAGGGATACACTCACGTTCTGCACAACTACAGTATATAATGAATGCAACACATGTACACACACAGGAAAATGAAGTCCTCTATGTGCATGCACATACACAGGCAAACCTGTGGTACTGATTCTCTTTCCTGTACGTGAACTAGAGTCTAGTAAAGAATTCGGATTCTTGATTTTAAAACCCAAAATAAAAACTAAAGGCCCAATCCTATCCTCAAGATATGCCAGTGTATCTCCACGTACGCTGGCACAACAACAGCCATGCTGGCTTAGAAGTCCGCCCGCTGATGGACACACCAAGGACGCAGCTGCAACGTCAGAAAAATGCTGTGCCAATGTCACTAAGACATCACTTGGATGCCAGCGCAACTCCACCAGCAGAGAGGCCAAAATAAGGAGCAGATTGGGGCATTACGTGGACTGGAGGGAGGGATGAGAGATGAGGAGGAATCGATGTACACCATAGCCTAACCCCCTTAAGACAATGGACATGACTCCAATGTTGGAAAAAACACTACACCAACGATAGGTAGGAGTAACCCCATATAAGGAACAACGGGGAAGAGAAAGCAGCATTTCAGAAGCTCTGTTGGTGTCACATGGCAATCTTGTTAATGAGGCAGAGAATTACATAGTCAGACCACTGAATTACCGAGTCAGACCATGGATCCATCTAGCTCAATATTGTCTAAGCTGGCTGACAGCAACTCTCCAGGCTTTCAGATCAGGGTCTTTCCTAGGCCTACCTGGAGATACCAGGAATTAAACCTGGGACCTTCTGCATGTAAAACATGTGCTGCTTTACCATGGAATTATAACCCCTACCCTTTCAGATCTTGTGACAATGTTTTCACTGATATAGGTTTTACAATTACCGGTACATCACAGAAGGTACTCTCATGAATAAACACCCAGAGACTGAAAAAAAAAAGTCCCAAATACTTCTGCATACAAAGATGCACTTGTGACCCTGCTCCCTGCTTTGATAGCTGTGTGCAGCCCAGAAAATTCCTTACCTTTTAAGAATGTCTCTCTTAACTCGTTCTTTGGAAGGCAGGGGCCAGTCCTCCTCCCAACGAACTTTGGCTCTGGTGAGACTGCATAGCAGAGAGCAAAAGACAACAAGGGGAGAAATGAACAGCAAGAAGAAAGGAAACATTTACTGGTACTTTAAGCAGCAGTTTTCAAACAGTGGACAAGTTGAGACTCTGGGTTGTGGGAGCCTTGGACAGGAGGCAGGGGCACCAGCACAGGCTTTGGTAAGACAGCAGTTTCAGTGGGAGAGACGACAACAGGGACAAGATTCACAGGAAGGTTCAACAGCCTGACTTGGATATATACAGTATGTATAGTCAAGGTCTCAAATCCCTTCTCCCAGTCCCAGTGCTCTAGGATTCCACACTGTTACATTTTATACCTCATAATACTACCCAAATGCTGTTGAGAAATAATCATGTGTATTCTGAAACAAAATGAGGCACAGCCACCCACCTTTCCTAGACAGCATCCCTGGTGTGGAGTTGTATTCTTATAGTTATTCTATAGCACTTTTCTGAGTTCAACATGCTTTATAATTCTCATGCCATAAACAACGTGTATAAAATACAAATTTTAAAATCCTATTAATTACACAACGGGGTATCCTACTATTTCTCATTTGTGAGCTGGTAGATTCTTGGTGGAAATCAAATAGCTCTAAGGGAGCTGTTGCTTTTTTTTACTTTCAGGTCAGAGGCTGAAACCAACAGGAGGGATCCAGACAAAGGTAAAATGTCCAATGTTAGTCTCATAAAAAAATCTGGAACCACCAACTTTAAAAGAGATTTCTCTGTGAGGAGGTTGAGGCCCAGTGGAAGAAAAACGGTGGTAATTATGGTACTATGAATCAAATCTTACCTTGGCATTGATGGGTGTAATCCTGTGTGCAGATTAAATACCACAATTGCCTGATTATTTCCTTCCAATTCACAAATCAACAACAAAATTGATGTTTGCTCAAGTACCGTTAACACTAAAACATCCAGTAGTCCTTGCTACAAAGGAAGTGGGAATAACTCAGGGTTTTTCAACCATGTTTCTTTCCAGTACCATCTCTGCTGTCAGAGGTGGCACCCCATGCACAGGAGCAGACAGTTTGCCCCACAGCTGGGACTTCGCTCTGCACATTTCTTCAGCAAAACATGCCTCTTTTTGAAGGTCTGGCTGCTGCAGAGTCCCGTCTTGCCCCACTGGTGCTCGACTACCCCCCCCCCCAAAAAATAGGTGAAGGGTTCCACAAGGCAAGGTCCCAACAGAACTCCAAAGTGTATCATGACAGCAAAATAACTGGAATAAAGTATTTAATAACAAAATGGACACATCCACACTGAAACCCCCACATTGAAATAAGGAACTATCCTGGCTGATTTCAAAGAAATACTGACAACTCTAATTGGTCATTAAGTCCTGATGGTGACTGAGTTTGCAAGGTGGATATCCAGAAACCTTCTTGACTTCAAGCATCAGGGTTTTGGGAATGGATGGTAACTTGTTCCAAAGCAAAAAAAAAAAAAAAACCCTTAAAAAGTGAGGTTAGTGGTGCTTGCAGAACTTGGGTTTGGATCTTATGCTTATGTTTAGATATTTGAAGGTTTAAAGCTCTAGTGTGGTTTGTCCCATATAAACATGCAGTCAAGGACACAAGGTAACATAAACCACATGAGTGGAATTACAGTTCCTCAAGTCTGTGAATGTATAAGTTTTCCCACCCATGGGATTCTTGATCTGTGACATCTGTGAGCAGAACAGATGTGGGTCATCACCCCCCCCCCCCCAGCCATCTTCATTCCAACAGGGTTGGGCAAGGCAGGGCAGTGCCACATAGTCACCATGGCAGTGAGGCCAGGTACCACCTGACATATTCTGATGTACCACTATGTGGTACATGTACAATTGGTTGAAAAGCACTGGAGTCACTGATCCTCAAAAGGCTACTCTGAACTTTGCACCACTTAAAGAAGAAGCAAAACTATTCAATTACTTTTTGTGTCAGCCATCTGTAGATCCAAGGAATTTGAGACAGCCTCTTGAAGCCTGGAGACCTCATTGAAAAATGCAGTAATGGGATCCACATTGCTGGCCAAATCAAATGCAAGACCAGGAGGCACTTCTAAGCTGTCAGGAGAAGGGAGGAGTAGCAGTTCCTACAAGGAATAGGAAATGCAGAAGTCACAAAGTTTGGTCATTTACAAGAGCAGAGCTGACCCCAACCTATTAGCACCTTGAGCAAAACATTAAAATGCAGTGAAGCCTGCAACACTTTAGCTTCCCCATCAATGGTACAGTGAGAGGGAGGGCAACTTGCCAAAGGTTCTCTCAAACCTGGTGCCAGCCCGGCTAACTGGCAGCAAGGGCTCTTCTACACAGACACCACATATAAACGAATACCTCCAGAAACCTCATATCATCAGTACAGGCA
Organism: Plestiodon gilberti rubricaudatus; assembly: GCA_026170595.1. NCBI lineage: Eukaryota > Metazoa > Chordata > Lepidosauria > Squamata > Scincidae > Plestiodon > Plestiodon gilberti. Next base: position 157,392,656 of record JANXHW010000002.1, read on the forward strand.
AGCAGCTCCTTTGCCTTCTTGTTGAGTTGGGTACGGGTGGCGAGTTGGTGATGCAGCTGATCCCAGTTCTCTTGCACTTGGCCTAGTACAGCAGCCTGCTCTCTCTCGATTTTCTCCACTGCCTTCCTCTGGCATTCTTTCAGGGCTTCCATGAGATGGGCAAACTTCTGTATCACTCCTGACTTTAGCTTCTCAGAGCAATCCTGGATGAAAAGGAAGGAAAGTGGTGAGATGTTGTGAAGCTTTCCACAGCAGCAGCAATTCCCACCCCTTGCCCTCAACTGCTTGGCGTTCCTAGCTGATAGTTGGCCTCCACATTTTTATTTATTTAAAAAAATTATACCCCGCCTTTTCCCATGCCGAGGCAAATGCCCGAGGCGGCTGTCCCTCTGAGACTAAGAAATGTCCCACATGTCCCTCTGAGACTAAGAAACAAGTAGTATGGAGAGCAGAGGAAAAGGGTACTATCTATTCTATGCCTTGAAGGCATGAAGAGTTAGAAGAAAAAATGCAGAAATTGTGTTTGTTTATTTAGCAGCTGCAGTTCAGCCAGGACTACCTGCCAATGGGGTAGGGACAGAGATCAAGCAATCTGAGGGAGACACTTGCCCCCTTGTGGCACAGTCTAGGGACTTTTTACCTTAATGTCTGCTGTCTGTTGATTCAGTTTCTGGATTTCTTCTGTGATCCTTTCTGCTTCAAGTTCAGTTTTCTTCAGAGTTTCTTTTAAAGACTCCTGCCAAAAAGCCCCAAAGAATTTAATACATAAGCATTTCATTCTCTTCCAGGTGTACCTAGGCCCCCACCCACTCTCTCACCTTCACAAGGGCAGGCTCCCCCAATTCAGTTATGCATTTTCTTTCTCCCTTGGGAAATATCTTACAGCTCTGCAGCAGTATCAACCTCTATGTTGGGGACTTGGCAAAAGAGCTTGTATCAGCACTCAGGGTAGATAGATAGGACATGATCAAGTCCCAAGAAGCGGGAGTCAACATGGGAAGCCAAATAGAGTCTTGAGTCAGAAGAAACATCAAGACATCACAGGCTGAACTGTCTTATCACAAACACCTATAAATAGGTGTTTATTTATAGATAATATCAGACCCAATATCATTTGGTTCTGGGTCCAAACAAGAACACAATTGGCGCTTGCATGCTTGTTTTTCTAAATAGCCATGGGAAGAATGGTCAATCTTCATCAAGACTGTGGGGGAAAGAGGGTTTCAACCCTTTGCCTCCACCACTGTCCCAATCCAGATTGAGCCATAAGAGGAAGGGCCATTGCCACAGGATGTGGTGATGGCACCTGGCCTGGATGCCTTTAAAAGGGGTTTGGACAGATTCATGGAGGAAAAGACCATCACAAGTTACAAGCCATAAGCAACCTCCTGGTTTTAGAAGTGGGTTTTCTCTGTAACAGGTGCAAGGGAGTGTCAACGGGAAACAGGTTATCTTGTTGTCTTGTGCTCCCTGAGGCATCTGGTGGGGCCACTGTGTGATACAGGAAGCTGGACTAGATGGGCTTTGGGCCTGATCCAGCAGGGCTCTTCTTATGTTCTTATTTTTGTCAGGGAGAGAACCAAATATACAAGCGCCAATCATCATGTGCCTGTAACGTATAGCTAGGCCTCAACAACATCTTCAAGACTGGATTTGTGTTCAAATTTCTTGTTGGGTAACTTCACAGTAAATCTATTACAGCGTTTTATATGACGAGCAGTTAGATAAACTACCGGTAAATACAGCCCAGTGAAGGCTCCATGAGAGAGTCTCTTTACGTTATCAAAGGCTGAGGCATTACTGCTTCTGCCAATTAAAGAGGGCTTTTATCCCCCCTCAGAAAAAGAAACTGTAACTGAAGGAAAGTGATAGTGGCTACATGCAGAAGAACTGAGCTAACTATAAACTGTGGGGGCTCACAATTCTCTCCCTGGCCCCTTGACAGCAAGGTCAGCATTCCTTAACACCAGTTAGGCATTTACACAGACTGACTTTTAAGGGCATTCCTGCACAGAGAACCTATCTCTGTTTTATACCATGGTAACTGTCAATGCTTTCCCCAAAGAATCCTGGGAATTGTAGTATGGTGAGCCAGATAAAGTTCTCTGTTAGAGACACCTGGCACTTCACACAGAACGATATATTCCAGGGGCTCTCTGGAAAAGCAGATATGCCCATAATGGTTCAAACCCTTTAGATGGGTTTGTCATATTGCATTTGGGACAAGTTGGTGAGAAGAATTCTGAAATCAAGATGGCATTTGGCAGGTGTGATTTATTTCATCCATAAGTGCAACATATGAAGAGGAAAGCTAACCCTGTGAACTGGGCCATCCTTAGAAACAGAATATAGTATGCCTACAGGTGCACCCACCCACATGGGAAGTTCTCCTGTTCCCAGTTTGGGATTCAAGTGCCAAAGTTCAGCCGTTTCCAAAGAATGCAGATGCAATGTGGAGCTGTGGATCTCCACACCAACAATGCATGCTTACCTGAGTGGGTGACACAGCTTAGGATAGCCATGCATGCACCACAGTCCTTATTGCTGGACAGAAGAAGATGAAGTCAGCACATGGTCAGCTGGGGATGCCAGTGACTTGTGGCAATAGGATGTCTCAATTCAAGCCTTAGATACCCTAAGCAGCTTCACAGTACTGTATATATGTTGAACACTTAATTTTAGAATGGGGGAGCCCTGGACCATCAATCTTGACAGCATGCTCTGAGCAAGAGAAACAAGTACACCCTGGGAGGTGAACAGCCTGGCTCTAAGCAAGATGGTACGTATCTGAATAGATTTAGTCAGCATGGCAGGTTTACACACAACCCCTTCGTGAATGGGCCCTCCTCCCGCACTGCTTGCTTACTTCTTTCTTCTTCCGCTCTTCTTCAAGGAGCACCTTCTCATGGTTCCGGCATTCCTTCACAGAGCACTTGCAGCAGATGCACAGCTTCTCAGCCTGGCAGTAAAGCTCCAAGGGCCAGCCGTGCCTTGGGCACTTCCTGTCTTGAACAGCAACAGTCTTGTCTGGTCCACATGCTGGTGTTTCTCTGGACTTGAAAAACTCCACCAGACAGTCGAGTTGTACGTTCTTGCTGAGCTCTGGTCTCTTTGGGTAGATTTTTCGGCATTCAGGGCAAGTGTACGGCTCCTGGGCTGTCGCGCTCTGTTCCTGTTTGTTCCAGTGGCTGTTGATGCAATGCTCACAGAAGCTGTGCCCACAAGGCACAGTGACAGGGACGGTAAACACATCCAAACAAATGCAGCAATTTAGTTTCTCCTCCAGCTTTTGATCGCCTCGGGAAGCCATCTTATCCAAAGCAAGTACTGTACAGCAGAGAGGAAAAGAAAATGAAACTCCAGGCAGGCACAGCTGTTACGACTCTCTGGGGGAGGTGCAGAAATAATGGCCCACTGCCAGCTGAGCTCTTAAAGTGACAAGGAGAGCCGATATCCTTGCATTCTTAAGTGCTTAGGTTTCAAAAAGAAAACAATAAGAGCAGCTTCGGACTTCTGGTTCCTGATTTCTCCCGGAACCTCGTGTTTAAAAGACATTCACTTAAGACAACATCATCCATTGTGAAAGAGGACCGAGGCCTCATCATCAGGAACAACTGAAGCCGCTGTGTATTTTCTTCAGGGGCAGAAAGGCTTTTTTGCAGGGTCATTGGAGCTTTGAATTCTTTTCTCCATAGTTAGTGAACATTTTTATCCACTAGGCACTTCACTTTGAAGTTCCTTGCTGTTATTTTACATGCTGTTCCAGCCACGAACTGGATTGGCTGCCAACCAACCATGCACCAGGCGAGGCAGACAGATGCCTGAGCAAGGGCCCTTTATTTTATTTTTCACATTTTTATACCGCCCTTTCTCCAAAGAGCTCAGAGTGGTGTACATATTTCCTCCCCTCCTTTTTGTCCTCACAACAACCCTGTGAGGTAGGTGGGGCCGAGAGATAGTGACTGGCCCAAGGTCACCCAGGAAGCTATAATACTCAGCAAGGCCAGATTGGGGGGGGGGTCACAGTAAGTGGGCAGTGGGTGGAGGCCAAACAGCCTTCAAAAGCAATTTCAAAGGCCAAGGATGAGGGTGGTATGGTGGAAGCTGAGGGAAGGGAGCAGGCCTCTGGCGAGAAGGTGGCTGATCCTGCCTGACCTGGAGGAAAGGGGTGCTGACCCAATCCCCTCCCAAGAGGTCACTCTGAGACCCACAGCGCAATCTTATCCAACTTACACCACCGGTGTAACCAGCGGGGAGGGGAGATTTAAATCCCCTTTGAATCCCCCTTTGGAGGAGATTTGAATCCCCTTTCCGGCCTCCCATTCTCGTTACACCGGTGGTGTAAATTGGATAGGATTGCGCTGCCAATGTAAGAGGAAAAGGCAGATTGTGACTCCAACCCCAATGGCCCCAGACAGGCCAAGATGACCACTCTATGAATCACTCCCCAGTCTGGTCCTGTGGCCCCTTCCCCACCAGGGGCAGGGCCAGTCAAGACGGCGCTCACAGAAACCGAAACCATAATGTCTTGAATCTTTTTTCACAGGAAAGGTATTCCACTCTCACCGTCAGTTAATTTCATTTGCCTTTTTCCTGCAATTTATTCAGCTCTATAGTATCACTTTTGAGAAGGAACGACTAGAATTAAACACCCCATACCCTTTGTTTCACTGCTAGCACCCGCTGGCATGACTGTCGATATGCTGTCCTCCTGTCCCATTGCCATTGCTCACTACATATCACAGCAACAGAGAACAGGGGGCTCAAGATCACTGAGGAGCATCCCCCCCTTGTGGTCTAACAAGCCAAAGCAAGCAGTTTTGTGGAGTAGCTGATGTGGATTCTAACTCCTCCCCTTCTCTTCTTTTGTACCTGCCAATGACTGCCATGGATGTTTCTGGCTAGTCTTGCAAAAGGTGAGTGCTTTGCTGGTGAGAGCAAGTCCTTTGGCTGGGCTCAAACTCATCTGGCTCTCCTGTGTCTTTGTGCAGTGAGCCACCAACACCCTGCTTTGTTCAAGTGCACCTTGTCCCAGTCCCCCTGGCAAAAGTGATCCAGCTGGCAGATAGCCCTACAGGGACTCAAACCCTTGCAATGGAGAGGCTTGGCTGCCGTCTTCCATGAGAACTATCTTTCTACCCTTGATCTGCTCAGAAAGGTATTCCTTGGATGTACTGTACGTGTTCATATAGATAGGATGCAAAGAGACCTGAACCCTGGGTACAGGAGTTTCTAGCAGTTCTTTGCATTTGCCCCCTTTCCTGCTGCTGCTACTATGACTTCTGTAGGAAGTAGGGGTGCTGTGGCATTCTCTTTTATGCACACATGCAAGTGTGTACGTGGTCCTTCGGGCATCTCTGTATGGTTGAGATAGTGCCTGTTGCTGTTGCTCATTCCTAGTGGCTGGCAGGGGCATGTTCCAGCATTTGCCTCCACAGGGGCTCAGGTCACCCTGGCAGCACTTAGAAATAGCATTAGCATCTGGCTGTTAGTGTTGGTGCCAATTGGACGCAGCGATTGGCTCCTTAGACATCACACAAATGACATGCCAATGTCATGGTCATGATGTGTTGCTGTCAGGCCGCCACTCTATGGATAATAGGCTGTGTCATGGACACAAGTGGTATTATTGGGAAGGGCTGCACCACTGCAGCTTTTCCAAGACAGGCTTGGCCCTTGTTTCACCAGTGTCGGTGCACCATGGGAGTGGTGTTGCCAGAATGAGCTTTGAATATGACAGATGTTGCACTGATGTCCACATGACAGCACAGTGTCCAAATAGGAGTGGGCCTAGACTAGATGCCAGGTTATCAGAATCTACTGTACCTGCTAGCTCCTCATCTTTTTTCCACACAACTCATGAAACAGGCTGTGAAGCACCATGCTACCAATAACTCATGTAATCTCTAAGGTGCCTAAAGTAATAGTGACCAGCAACAGCAGGAAAATGTATCAATCAGAGCAATCCTATCCAACTTACACCACTGGTGTAACCAGCGGTGCAGCGACAACAGGAGGCCTCAGAACGGAAATGGGATTCAAATCCCTCGAAAGGGGGATTCAAAGGGGATTTAAATCTCCCCTCCCCTCCAAAGCCTCCCGCCCTGCCCTCCCCCACTGGTTACACTGGTGGTGTAAGTTGGATAGGATTGCGCTGAATGCCTGCTTAATCCTTGAATTTAATAGAAACAGCAGACACAGTATATTAGATTGTCCCACCCTTCAGAGACTAGGATTACTCCCATGTGCTTCTCCCCAAGTACTCAAATGCAATCTTTTAGGGATATTTAAAGTCTGTTTATTCATACTTTTAAAATTAAAGACACCACACAGTTCAGCATTTCAACAGTAACTATGTGCTTTCCAAGATTTCATGTATTATCTGATCCAATTCAGATTAAGCTATTTTGCTGAGACATCTCAAGAGTTGAGGCACAACGCAAACTGCTTTGCTTTGCCAGAAACTGTGTGTAGCATTTGGCCCCTGATACAGCAGGGCAGAAGCTCGGTTTCTTTCTGAGTGGTCCTAAACAAGTCGGCACAGTTGTGCTGCTTCTTCACTTCAAGGATGAATACATTTCACTTCAAGGATGAATACATTTATAGTATTTTGACAAGTCTTCTGAGATCTCCGTAAGACAGATGTAAGCGGCATCTCTTTTTCAAGTGGTGAATAATCATATCAAATAATGGCGTATCAAGTAAGTATCAAATCCAACTGCAGCCCTTACGCAACTATTTCCCCATCAGGCACATGTACTACAGGAGGATTCTTTGTTGCACTGCAGTTGCGCTGTCCAGGGACCTCCCCTTGGAAAGGAGAGTGTCATTCACCTCAGTAAATGCCATAAGTGGGCTCGTCGCTGTCCCGGTACCTGTCCAGATACCTCAAAGGCTGGAGGTGTGGATACTTCTTCTGTGGGGAATGATATTTGGGGGGACGCACAAAATCAAACACCGGCTCCTTCATGTCTGCAAGAGGAAAATAGGACGTTAGCATATCTCAAGAGTTGAAGAAGACAGCAAGCACCACAAGGCCTGTTCTGGGTCTGTAATTTCCACTGACCCAATCAGCCTCCAATGAACACTTAGATTCTGGACTAAATAATCTTGATTTCACATCTATGCACTGAAAAATCACTAGCTCGAGTCAGGCGGTCACTGAAACTGCACAGGTTACAGAATATGGCCTCATCACAAAGTGTAGACTCTTGTAGAGTCCTAAGAATCTTTGCTGGGGCTTTTCAAAGTTCCAGACCCACACTGTTAGAACTGAAAACGCACAAGCAGTTCCTGCTAGAGATTGAACTCTCTTGTTCATACATTCACTAAGCACTGCTCCTGAAATAACACAATGGAGAGTGTTGCAAGCCTCCTTCCATCCAGAAGGCTGCTAACCTTTTTGGGTGGGTGGAAATCAAGCACACACTCACTTGTGTGGTGGCCACGCAGAAAATTATCTGTACCAATACATTTGCCAATACTCTGCTGCAGTTTCACCACTATTTTCCCTGTCTTATTCCTCCTCGAGCAATTCTAGCTAATCAGGGATCACATACTGGACATGACGGCATCACAATGCTATATAGCCAAATTTAGCTGTATGCTAATGATAACAGGGCAAATCAAGCTCATTTACACTGAGGGGAACACCTTCCAAACAGGTCATGTGATAATCCTACTCTAGCAAACTTGAAAAGTATTTTGCAGAAATAACACCCCCTCCCCAAGACCCATTCAATATTGAATCCCTTTCTTTCCTCTACCCTGTTTAGATCAGTTACCTGCCTGCTGGATGAGGGGCTTGCACTACTTTCATGTTATCCATGCTCCAGCTGCATTGATTGCCAGTTTGTTTCTGGCAAGAGACAAGTCTTAATGCACCAACAGCATGATTCTAGTCATGTCTACTCAGAAGTCCCATTAAATTCAATGGAACGCACTTCCAGAGAAGTATGCAAAGATTACAGCCTAAGTGGCTTAGGACCATGGTATCTTCTGCCACATGAAACTGCCAATCCACAATAAGTAGGCTTACCAGATCTCCAACCGGGACAGAGTGCTAGACCTTTAGGAGAAGGAATGTGGGCAGGTGTAGCTTGTTAAACCCTTAGAGCACAATCCTAGGCATGTCTACTCAGAAGCAAGCCCCATTGTGTTCAACTCATTGTGTTCAATGGGGCTTGCTTCCGCGTAGACATGCCTAGAATTGTGCTCTAAGGGTTTAACAAGCTACACCTGCCCACATTCCTTCTCCTAAAGGTCTAGCACTCTGTCCCGGTTGGAGATCTGGTAAGCCTAACAATAAGGTATTTTAGGGAGGCTCTTGATGGTCCCTGTAAGATTTGGTTGGTGGAAATTAATGAGAGATCCTTCTCAGTTATGGATCTTGCCCTGTAAAACTCCCTGCTGTATGAGATGAGTCTGGTGCCTTTTCTGTTAGCCTTGTGGCACTTATTGAAGACCTTTCTGCTCAGACAGAGCTGTGGAGATTTGCCATAAAAATCTCCTCCACTGTGACTAAATTGCCATGTTGCTTTATTTGATCCTCCCTGTTCATTGTTATATTGGTGCTGTAAGGTTTTTGTTGCTATGGTTTGAAACTTTGCTATTTCTTGAAACTTTGTATTGTACACTGCCTTAAATCTTTGCTGAGAGAGGCAGATTATAAACCTTTTAAATATACTATTCCAGTGGCAGAGCTCCATGACTGCACAAAAATCCTACAATCTCTATCAAAATAGATGCTATTTCCATGTTTAAAGGGTTCTAGTCCTCTCCACCTCTGGGAACTGGGGGCAGGGGAGGATCCCAGATTAAACTCTTAAATTTTAAAGCTAGAATGCTGCCAAAAATATTACACACTTTTGCCTGATAAGTGAAATGAAGAGCTTTAATGAATTCTACATATGGTCCATTACTTACTGAGAAGCTGGTGAAAGACTTGTGTAACAGAATCATCCCACTGGCACTGGAAAAAAGCCAGTCCTGCTGGTGTCATGTCACTCTGATGTTTCTCGTAGAAATCAAACGTCTTGAAGGTTCGCATCTTGAGGCTGTGGCTGAAAAAGGTGAGAAAGAACGTAAGTGCAGTGGATTTCTTGTGTTACTTGCAACTATTACTGCCCTCGCCAAGTCACCCCCCCCCCAATGTCCTTCAGGGGAAAATGGACACAAAATGGGGTACATACGTAAGACTACACTCTTCTGGAAATGTTAAGTCTGTGAGGGGACTAAAAAGTTGATAAATTTGCATCTCCCGTAAAGGAAGAAAAACAGCATAAGTTTCCAGGGTTCCTTGAGAGAAAGCAATGACAATAATCTAAAACTAGTTTAAGTTTACTAGATCACTGGGAAGGAGGGAGCTGTATCAGACTTGCCATCAGTCTAGCAATTTCTTGTTAGCAAGAAAGGGATGGTGGCTAGCTATATTTCTTGCTCCTTCTGTTATGTGTAGAAGCTAATTTTCCATGCTCCTCCCCCTGCAGACTTCCAGGGAAAGGTTAGCCACCAGAGACAACAGAAGCAGTGAGAAACATAGGCAGCTGGTACCTCCTTCCTCTAATAAAAAGCTACTGAGGCAAGAGAGATATGGCTCCCTCCTTCCCCAGGAGCACAGGGAGGCAAAGAAAAAGCCAGCACTTAGGCATCTCCCTAGGCATCCTGGGGCCTGGAAGAATAGCTTGGGAAGAGCACCCATCAGTTTAAGGTACTACAAAAGGAGAGTAGAGCTACTTGCCATATGAGTAATTCAACAGGTAGCTCAGTGCTGAGTAGGCACGAGAGGAGGAACACTGGATGCTTAGGATTAACTGCTTGTATCAGCTGAGGCTGTAACATATTGGTTCCATATAACTGCCCGTTTCTCCAACCACTATTTCTCAGCATGCTATTTCACGCCATAATTCGAGGATCAGAATAAGAGGGAAGAACATGTTATGTGGCTCCTTAAATTGAGGTTAAAAAAAAATCAGCCCAGATACAAAAACGAAGTAGCAGAAAAAGGTTTTGCATGAAGGTCATTCTGATGAGTGATAAGTGATTCAGACAGCCTGAGGAGTGATAACTGATGAGTGATTCAGACAGCCTTTACCTTGATTTCAGAGGGAACAAACCCAGGGACAATAGTTTTCAATAGGTAAGGTTTTCAGAAAGTTCTGTTCAGTAGAAGGATTTCAATGTTTAAAATCAAATTTGGAGAGAGATGGCACATGTGTTATTCCGGCTTACCACATCCGAAGGGGGACAGGGCGCTACAGCTTTAACCATTGTAAAAAGAGTGAATTTGGGCAGGTGAAGCTCATAATGGAAGGGCGCAACAAGCTGCACCTGCCCAAATTCACTCTTTTTACAATGGTTAAAGCTGTAGCACCCTGTCCCCCTTCAAATATGGTAAGCCTGTTTTAATTTTCAAAGACTACTGAACTGTTGATACCCTTTCTTTAAGAAATAAGTCACTTGTTGCTCTTCTGAAAGGAGACAAAAGCAACTAATGATTCGACAGTAATTATATAACATTTGAAAAACTACCATGGTTTTGGCCGCACATCTTCAGTGAAATCAACTGATTGGACTTGCTTGAAGAGTAGGAAGACATAGCGGTGGTATCCAGTTCCTTTAGCAGGGAATGGAGGGAAATAATGGCAAATCTCCTTGCCCTTCTCTATTTTATTGCCTGGAATGTTTGTCCTGTTAAGCGTAAAATATGATCCAAAGTAAACTTTGCCTGCATGATTTCAGGAGCACAAGCTGAAGCTGCCTTATACATATGATACTGCTTTATACAGAATCAAATCATTGGTCCATTCAGCCCAGTACTGTCAATGCTGACCGGGGCTCCCAGGGTTCAGACACGGGTCTTTCTAAGAACCGTGTGCTACCCAAAGACCCTTTTAACTGGAGAAGGTGAACATTCATTCATTCCATTTATATCCTGCTCTAACCTATGGGCTCAACATGGTTTAAAGCATATTTTTCTACATGTTAATAATCAGTCCTTAAGAGGCTCACTATATATATATATATATATATATATATATATATATATATATATATATATATATATGCGCATGCGCGCTGTAAATAGTTTTGGTGGAATAAGCAAAGTCAAATGAACTCAAAATGACATGGAAACATTAAAATCTACTGAAAAGAAAAAAGCTCAGTCCTAGTTGCTGTGCTGAGAATGTCTCTGAAGCACTGCCTAGGAGTAAGATGTTAAGTACCAGGTAATGGGACGCTCCTCCTCCAGCAACAATTCCAACTGCCAGTGGCGACTACTGAAAAAGGTGCTGTTGAGTAGGACGTGCTAGGTGGGAGCCAGAGCTTAGTCCGAGGTGTGATGGAGTCTCTGGGCAGGAAGAACACAGATGTACCTGGACTGAAACCGGGACCTTCCACATGCCAAGAACGTGCTCTATCACTCAAGTATGGTGCTTCCCCTACACAATCCTTGTATAAAAATACAAGGACTGAGAAACATGTACACTGTTATGACAGAAATACATGTAAGAGCTGAGTTTTTATTTTAAAAATTAAGAAAAGGTGATTATTTTCTATCTAAGCAAGTAGTAATTGGCAACACTTTCCCCAACTGTATCCCTCTTGAAATATTACACTGGCACCCATGTATAAAACTGAGCTTATGTTGAATATGGCTGCCTGGCTTCTTTCACACTACCTTCCTTATTTCGCAATGACATAGCTGGTCAAAAGCAGCATAATCAAAGCAGTGCTTGGACCACTGTGGTCACAAGATGGACAATTCCTGCACAGACCAGGAAAGTCTGCAGGATATTTTAGTGGTAGCTGAATATTGAAATTCAACTCCAGGTTTATCCAAGGTTGGAAACCAATAGCAATACAGCAACCAATACTCACACCAACCAGTGGACATACTCCAGGTTACTGTCACGCAGGTGCCCATCTGTGTGCACAACACATACAGAAAATCAAGTTAGTGACAATTCCTGTACAATTATCTAGCACTTCTTCACTGTAATCTTATTGTAGACTTCATTACTTGCCCCTGCCCCAGCCTAGCTACGCTTTAAAAACATGGGTTTCAGGTTTTGTAGAGTTTTCCCTTTTAGTACAGTAGTTCATTGGGCTTCTCTTGGCCCAATTTCATCATGGCTATAACACCCCTGCTTTACAGCAGTACGTCTATCGAAAAGTAGCTACTTTCCCTTGGAAAAGTGTCTCCAAGGATTGTACGAAAGAGTCAAACGAAAAGTCTCACATTGGGTCCCACCCCAATTCTGATTCAACAAGTCACATTTTTATGTCTGACACCTACTTGTAAACAGAACCACTGTTGCCACATGATTAAATCATGCTATAGTGAAAGAAAAACAATAAGTATTTGGAACTGTGTGCTGGGGGAGGGGTGTTGAGAGAGCTGCAAAGGACTCAGAACCCTTCCCCAAATTATTCAAATCTGCACAAGAGCAGGAATGTGCAAAAAGTCAAGCTGACCAAGAGCTACTAATGACAACACTGCACTCAGATAACTTTGATTTCAGATTAAGAACTCTGCAGAACTGAAACATACTGTTATTCTGTAAGAGAGCCAAATTTTGCTAACCATCTACAGTAAAAGTTTCTGCTGTTACTACAGAATATGTGGCTTTAACTAGGAGGCCCCCCCCCAGCAATAAAGAGAGCTAGCTCCTAAGGCAAGGCAGCCAACTAAGCAAAACATCCTCAGAATATTTGGTACTCACCCAGGTTAGTGAGTAGAAGGGTCCAGAGGGATCCTTCATCTGCTTCAAATGAGACTTCAGGAAGGGTAAAAGCCTACATAGGAAAATACAGCAAAGCTTATAAGGTTGGTCATTTGGTTGTGGTCCGGAGCATCATGGGTTTCATTCAGTTGCCTGCCAACTACTTTCAGTGCAACAAGCCAAAATCAGATAGTTCACATCATTCCCTCTTTGCAACAGCTGGTATGCCTTAACATCACCAATTTGATGAACCATACATTGGCTCAAGGTGGACATTTCACTTTTTAAAAATCAAGAATGTAAACAGACTGAGGAACAGGAGCAGTTAAGAATTTGACTGCAGAGTGAAATGATCGCAGCAGTTGTCTCATCAATAAGGTAGGAGGTCATCCAAGCTCAGTTCCAGAAGGAAAAATGGCGTAATAGTATAAATACTGTATAATATTATGACTGCTAGTGCAACATGGACAGGCATAACTTAAAGGAATGGGGCTGAAACAGTTACCTCTGCTGCATCAATGGTATTTTAACTCAGCAAGGTAGAAGAAGAATAAAATTACATTCACAGAGACAAACTGAAGACAACCAGCAGGAATATGGGGATTTTCACTAGTCCCAAGAGCTGCGTTAAATTTTAGAGTTAATGTAAGGTGCTTTGATATAAGCCGATTCCTAGAAGGGGTTGCCTGTGAAAGGTCGCCATTGTGTACGATGAATGCTGCATTTATAAATGCCTTTCACAAACAGAAGCATCCATTAAATACCACTAGAGACGGAGAAAATGAGAAAACTTGCAAAGTGCTCAAACAAGATAATTTGGAAGCTATTTTTCCTCAAAATATCTGCTTATACTTCTGCATCGCCTTATTACCATGGCCAGAACGTCTATTCTCTCACACAGCTTATATACTTGGTACAATACCTCTGTGGGCGTCACCACATTTCCATGATATACTGGCATAACATGTTCCTCATCCTGGCTGTATTCGACCCTTAGAGGAACTCTGGGAATAAATGTGGCACCATCAAACAAGTCCCTGTACAATCCGTAGTGTTCCGCTATGCGTTGCTTGTGGTACGGGCCACTGGTTCTCTCCCATTCAGCTTTGACATCATCAAGTGGGACCAACACTGCAAGTGGAGAAAAGTGTAATGAGTGGCCCAACTCTCTCAAATACAAAAGGACTCCTTGTGGAGGTTACTCGGACCAAAGATACATACATGACCTGAGACGGGATGCTCTTTCCAGTTTTACATTGTTGAAGTTCTGTTTCATTACAGCTTTTCTCTCCTTAAGTTTGTTTGTCCGTGGTGGCAGAAAATAAGGTAAACCAATGTCTATCTTCGCCTCCTCATCTAGGGAAGAGACGAAAAACAAACAAATAAAAAACCTATGCTGCTCTGCCTATGATTGTGTGCTAAGGGGTGAACCATAAATCCCTGAGAAGCCAGACAGACCTAACATCCTGCTTTATGGTAGAACATAAGACTTGCAAACCACCATTTGTCTGTTAGCCTGGAGCAAGTAGAAAGCACCCCAGGAGACCAGGGACTGATCTAGAGCCTCTGATTGGCAGCAACTTCCAGAGGAATAACCATATTATTATGTAACAGCAAAAACAATGAAGAATCTTATAACACCTTAAAGATCAACACATTTATTGTAGCATAACCTTTTGTGGATTCCAGTCCAGTTCACAAAATACATGAAGTGAAATCCTCAGTAGGCTCCTACCCCCAGACCTAGGCAATTCACTCTTACAGCCCAATCCTATATATGTCTATTCAGAACTAAGCCTCACTGCATTCAGTGAGTTACTCTCAAGGGCACACTTACTCTCAAGGGCACACAGGATTGCATCTTCTCTGCATTAAGAAACTTTGCACAAAGGGTAGGGTGCAGAAATGAAGAGATTGGAAAGGAAAGGAGGAGGGATCCTCAGCGGTGTACTCCGCCAAATCCTATCCCCCTTCCTGGGCCTGGCCGGCGTTACATGGGCCTTCCAGATTTGCGCCGGCCATTTTGTCGGCGCACATCTGAGGAGACCCATTGGGGTGGCTGGGCCGTTACTCGGGGTAAAGGGACAAGGAGACCTCCACTGGCCCGTTTCTGGACAGGATCTGGCATAGCGTGCCTTTGCACGCTGTGGCGATCCTAGACAGGATTGGGCTGCCAGAGAGAAGGAAGGTTATTTACTCAGACATCTTCTGTTCCAGAACTAAACCTGACATCAAATCAAACACAAATGCTGGACTATAGCTAGTAACGCTGGATATTGGGGGGGGGGGGACGGGGGACTACTCACCTCTAGCTTTACAATTTTGTTATGCATTACTTTTTTTGGGGGGAAGGGAGGGTTGTGTTTGAGCACTTGATCTATGCAAGTCTCATATTTGAGAATAGTTTACTTTTCACCCATTGCTTTCAAATTAGATGCTAAATTATAAAAAAAAAAACCACCCCCTGCCCATATTCCAGATGTGTTGTGTCCAATTATGCTTACTTGGGAGCAAATGCAATCTGTATGTGTTCAGAGAATTTTACTTTACATGTGCTTAGGTTGAGATCTAGTGTCCTGGCCCCCCCGCGCCCCGCCCCCTTAAGGGGAGATCGCTCGGTCCCGGTCGACAATCTGGTAAGCCTACATAACACCCTTCTGGTCAAGTACCTTGCTTTGGAGAGCTGCGTTTTCTGTAGGTTTGCCACCAATGAGGCTTCTTAGCCTCTTTTTCTGCCACTTCCCAGTAGCGAGTGAAGCTGCGATACTTTTCCAAAGCTTCCAAGTTGCTGACGTCAATATCTTCATTAGGCATTGGCCCCAGAGGTACCCCCAGTTTGCAGAGAACAGCTAAAAACAAGGAATAAAGCGATTCATTTACAAATTCACCTGCCTGATCAGCAACACAGTAGGCAGGGTCTACACTCAGGTCTCTTCCATTTAAGAGAAGTCATCACAGTGAAAACAGCAGCAAGAGAAAAGGAGACAATGGCTAACACAGAAGCACAAAGGTGATGGTGATCACTTTGGTTCAGTGGGGGTTAAACCATATTTTAAAGCTGTCGCATTTCCATCAGCACAATCCTCAACTTCACTGTTTTAACACCCCATAAAAAACTAATGTCAGATTATGGATCAGTAAACTCATGGGTACATTTGCATCTTCATTTGAACCGAAAGCCAGTGTGGTGTAACAGAACAGCAATTCTCAAACTTCTCAGTCTCCGGAGCCCTTTACACTCCTGAACAGAGTCTCAGGGAGCCCTGCTGGCACATGCATAGAGTCAGGGAGCCCCAGAACACCGGTGCATACGCAGAGTGATGCAGCACTGAGAAGATGGCAGCTACTTATGGTGTGGTCATAGAGCCCCTGAAGGCATCTCAGGAGCTCCAGGGCTCCTAGGGGCACACTTTGTGAAATGCTGAGTTAAAGCATTGCCTAACACAGGTTCACAGTAGAGTAGGCTGACCATACCCAAAAAGGGACAGGGCGCCTATACCTTGACTTTAACCATTGTAAGAAGAGACAATTTGGGCAGATGTAGCTTGTTGCACCTTTCCATGATGAGCTGCACCTGCCCAAATTCCAATGGTGAATAGGCATCTCGTCCCTTTTTGGATATGGTCAGCCTACAGTAGAGTCAAGATAAACAACAGGGAATTTTGATTGGCATCTCAGTCTCAGGTTGAGCTCATATACACATTTGTCTGCGAGTAAGTCCCACTGAAATTAATGGTACTTACTTATGAGTAGACAGAAAAAAATCATTGGAAAAGCATCAGCTTTCTGGCCAATTTATTAAGCTAGCCAATTTGTTCTTGCCGTTGCACATGCATAGCTCAATGTTCTAGGAACAGCTGTTTGAAGAAGTCCATCCTTTGAGCGTGTAAGTTCTCAAAGTAGCTTATAGTTCCACAGGGTATTAACCATAGCCATGTAAAAGGCGACTTCGACTCTGCAACACTGGAAGTTTTATTTCAGGTTATAATCACATACAGCACTGAACACCATCAACAAAAACTAAGTCTTCAGGCGCTCAAGGACTCAAGTACAACTTGCAGGTCCAGACACCCAGCAAGCAGGAGCAGTCACGCTACGGAAGAAAACAACAGCTCGAGCCTGAATCCGACCCACTCCTACTTCGCTTCCATATCGAGCTTTAAGGGTGAAAAGAAAGTGGCACTCACCACTACCGCTAAAAGATCGGTTGCTCCGTATTCCGTGCAGCACAGCTCTCAGAATGGGCGCAGCCATTTTGCCGGCAGCGCCGGTGCCTCTGTTCTAGAAAGCCCCTTGGCTGACTGCAGGAAAGCGCGCTTGGCGCAATCCGGATGACATCACCAAGGAAGGCATGGCCTCGGTAATGCCTGATTAACAGCGGTATTTCCAAGGGGAACAAGACAATATGCCTCGAAGTGAGGCTGACTTTTTAATCTGCCTCCAATGAGTATGCTCTCTAACTAAAGGTTTTTTAACCAATGATGTTTGCTTGTTCATATTTACTTGGATGTAAGCCTGCTGAACCATGAGCTGTCGATCGAAAGGTCGGCTGTTCGAATCCGCGACGGGGTGAGCTCTCCTTGCTTGGCCAGCTCCTGCCAACCTAGCAGTTCCAAAGCATGTTAATGTGAGTAGATAAATAGGTACTGTTTGCGGGAAGGTAAACAGTGCTCCGTGTTCCAGCCACGCACTGCGACAAGGAGAGTCATGCCAGCCACATGACCACGGGGGCGTCTTCGGACAACGCTGGGTCTTGGCTTTGCAATGGGGATGAGCACCACACCCTAGAGTCGGACACGACTGGACTTAATTGTCAGGGGTCACCTTTACCTTTTTAAGTCTCAGTGACTGAGCTCAACAATCGAGCTTCTCAACGAGTGTGGACTGACTGCAGCCCTCCTGGCACTCCACTCTGGGCATTTCGTCACTCCTGCCCACTGAACCCAGAGTAAAATGGAGAAGGATGCTCGGTCAGAGAATGGAAGAGCCAGTCATCAGACAAAGAAATAGGCTGACCATATCTAAAACGGGACAAGGTGCCTGTCCTTTAACCATTGGAATTTGGGCAGGTGCAGCTCATCATGGAAGAGTGCAACAAGCTACACCTGCCCAAATTCCCTCTTCTTACAATGGTTAAGTAAGCACCCTGTCCCTTTTTGGATATGGTCAGCCTTTCAAAGAAAGTATTTGCCTAACATTTGACTGCAAACCAGGTTTTCTTGTCTTTTTTGAAGGCTTGGCTATGGCCATCTCATTGATCCATTGTTGAGCTCCATGCTGAGTTATCATGATAATGTGAAAAAGGCATTTTGTGTCAATGTTTCCATCACAATATTGATTCAAAGGAGCAGCTGCTTTTGGTCCTATACATTCGCTTGATATTCCAGATACTGTACATGTTTTCCACCAGAGGCCAGTGTTACCACAAGAATGAATCCAGAGTGTTGCTGTTGTGAAACTGAAATCAGTTTATATAGCACAGAGTACCTATGTGGCAATAATTTGTCCTATTCATACAAAAAGAAGACTGAATTTTCAAGTTTACAGTCTTTTAGGTTAAAACAATCAGAACAAAGCTAAATGAAATGTATTAAGACATCCCTGGTTTAAATCTCACCTCAACCAAGAACGAATTGAGTGGCCTTAGACTAGTAACTCATTCAAGGGCCTAACTAAACTGGTAATTGGATCTGTCAAGGTCTTTTTCCTTGATTAAAAGCAGCTGGGATGGGGTGATTTGGAGGGGGCTGTCATGGTCTTTCCCCGCTTTCTGGCTGGTAGCAACACTGGTGGGAAAAAAGTAGGTGAAAAACACAGGGACAGCATTAAATTGGCCCCAACATAAATCCCAAGCAGTTGTGATTTATTGTTTTTACACACACACACACACACACACACACAACAATTTAGCCCTGAAAGATTAATAAAATATATAGGCACACAAAAACAATCTGCTTAGAGAACATCACAATGACTTTTCCCCTCTACTACCTTAAATATAATTTAGCAGGTGCAGCTGGGTGTTGTGACATGCAGTCATGGGTCTCTCATGCCACATCTAGTTTGGCGAGCCACCACCTGCAATATTGGGTTGTCGTAACATTTACTGGAATTGTGTATACAAAGTGCTTTGAGCACGTACACAAAGTGGATTGAAGGGTTCTATGAAAGATTAGAACATTATTGTACAGTATTTTAAGAAACTTCTCGGGGTGTAAAAAGCCTCCCTGTGTAAACCACCTTTGAATTAAAGTCAGAGGAGAAATCTGATGACCAAAGAAAAGGAGGTATATAAATACTGGTGGTTGTTGTTGTTAAGCATTCCTTCTGGTTATGCTGCCAAGCTGGAATAATTTTTCTAGAGAGTCCATGCCGGGGCATAACTATCTATATGTTTGTTAAAAAAAATCCTGCTCTCAAAACAATTTTTTTTCCAGTGCAACTAGAAAAGTGTCCCAGGAAAACAAATTACAATCAACAAAACCTTTAATAGTGAAACAGTCAGTAATATTTGAACCAACCTCAACGCCAACTGCTAGGAATATTCTAGATGGTTTCTTTCACAGTCCAGCCTCTCTCTGGCATCTGCCTCACCACGCTTCAACTGACAGGTGGCCTTGACTCTCACTCAAAGTGCAGCTGCAGCTTCTCTCCCTCACGAAGACTCTGCAGTTCGTCAGCTCAGTGTGCCGACAGCTCTCCGACAGATATGGACACTTCCGGCCGTCGCCATCCTTCAGATCTTCAGGCATATGAGACAGCCACTCTACCAACTGAGCCAGACCTCCTGTAAGATATTCCTGTCTTACAATCTCATTTCATTTTTTCTTGCATTTTCCATATTCTGAACTCTGCAAAGTTCCATATTCTGAACTCTGCAAATGTGGGCAGCGAACAGTGAAAAATCCCATGACCATCACTGTACGTCTCAGCAAGTGATTTGCTAACAAAACAATGTACAAGTAATGTGACTGACATTCTTCCCTCTTTTTAAAAAAAAAATAAACTTGTTTAAGGTGCAGATATAGTTGTGAGTTTGGGAAGAGTTAATTGTGCCTTGTTGTAAGAGAGACTATGTTCTTTTGAAAGAGTTGTGTGTGAAAATGGTAAGGTTTTGTGGGAAATGATTGATTTTTACACCTTATTCATTAGCTCTTGCTGCCATCTTTGTGTCTTAGGTAGCCATTCCTTTCAGACAAGCCCAGCATGTACACTGTGACCTCTGCTTGACTGTCTTCAGACTGGCAGCCTTAGTAAGCATCTGTATTTCAAGGTCAGGCTTTGGGAAAGGGGCCTGCATGTAAGACGGGAGTAATCTTATTTTTCACTTTTCTTTAGTCACACTATCCTGTAATTCCGGTAGCCAATTCAGGTCTTCCATCTTCATTATATATTATATACTGTATGTTTCCTGCCTCTCAAAGCCTAAACACCTAAAAGTAACATATTCTGTATGTGTGTCAGACTTCCCACTCACGGGGGAACTCTGTCTAAGAGTGCTCTTAATAAATGGATCAATTTTCTTTCTTCAAACCCGTTGCTTAATTTCCCCAATAGTTTTTATTTCCACACGACAGGTCGAATAAAAACATAATCTCTCCCTAGCTGATGATCACAGGCTGATTATTTCCTCATATAGATTGCCCGCCTGCATTCCAGGTATTTATGAAACTAGTTACAGTACCTTGTCATTAAATCATGATGATGGCCTGGGTCACTGTGAATACACTGCACAGTGTAAAGGTGGTAATTTTTTTATATGACAGGTGTTTTCGTGATGAGGACACTTGCAGATAGCTTCCTTAAAAAAAAAAAGCACCCACTAAGTTTTCCTGCATTCTGTTAGAACAGATCCCCCCCAAAATCAAACCTGGAGCAAACTGAAAGATTGTCAACAGATCAGGAAAAAAAAACCACCTACTCTTGGGCCTTTGCTACAAAGGGCTGTTCAAGGTCCACTCACAGGGACCTTTCTTTCAAAAGAGTCAATAGTTACCCAAGGGGAGGCCCAATACCTCCCTCCCCCATTCCTGATCTAATTTGCTGCTTTAGAATTGCTTCCTCTTTTTACGCACTTTGGGACAAGTGAGAAGTTTTTCTCTTGCAGTCTACTTCATCTATTTCAGGTTTAAAGAAGCAAAACTAACAGTCCAAACCCCAACTAACATTCCAGCACCAATGCAGCCATGCCAACAGGGCACGTGCTGCATTCTGCAGGGTGTGTGTGTGTGTGCGGGGGGGGGGGGCAACAGTCAAGGAGGCCTCTTCAAGGTAAGGGAATGTTTGTTCCCTTACCTTAGGGCTGTATTGTGGCTGCACCGGCGCTGGAAAGTTGGTTAGGGTTAGGCTGTAAGTCCTTCCTGTGTCTTTCTGTGTTGCCTGACCAAATAACATTGAGCTCTGTTTTTATTACAATTTCTCACCATTTAAGTGACAGCCCAAATAAGCAGCATTTGTCTCCTTAATGGAAACTCTAATGAAAAAGATCACTGATCAGTGACATGTGGAGGTTAACCCCCAAGCTCCTTCTGCTAAATTATATTACTGTATCTAGGGCAGCTGAAGGAAAACAAAACATTGTGCTATTTTTTGAGCAGTCTGTTGTTGTGGCTATAGATTTCATTAATCTTTCAGGGCTTAATGTGATGTGCTAGTTTTCTAGTGTAAAGACCAAATGTCAGAGCAGTCGCTGAGACCACAGAGCTGTTGCTAAGAAATAATGAAAATGGAAGAAGCGGTTGAAGATTAATGAAAAAATACATTACAATTCTTTTCTCCCTTCCCATCCATTAGCTCTCTATTGGTTAATCCAAACCACTGCATTATTCAGCCTAATAGGATGGTGGTTTTGCTTTTTGTCAAATGTGACAGGGGCACCTCGGCTATCTGTTTAAGTCAGGTTTTTACAACCATATATCATAAGCATAATAGTCACAGTCACCAATAACAGAAAAATTATCAATATGCCAGAATGCTTCTTTTTTTGTAATCCAGGGGTAGGCAGACACAAGTTTGTGGAAACGGCTTTGTTTTTTTTTACTAAAATCCCAAGATCCAGCAGCTGGAGCCAGGTGCAAAAAATGTGGCCTAGGGGTGGACAAATGCTTAGAAATAAGGTCAAGGAACATGGTGTCTCACATAAGGAACATGGTGTCATGCCATGGAGAACATGTTCAACCCAGGGATTTGTATTCAGCAACAGAACTGAGCTCATATTCCTTTTTTAACACAAAAATCAACAACCCCAGCTAATTTAGGAAAGCAAGTTTTTTTTTTTGGGGGGGGGATTATTATTGTTCTTGTTTAACAATTGGGAGTTAGAAGCCCTTGCAATCTATTGCAAGTCATCCAGAGCTCTACTAATCATTCCTCAATCTACTTTCGGTCCACCCAGCTATAATTCATTTGACTACATTAGCGGAAGGGAAAGGTAGCTTGATTCCATTGTGAAACTTTAGGCTAAGCGTTGGGTTGATTCACAGACCCACATTTGGTCAGTATTTGCATGGATGTGGTGGGTACTAAACCAGGGCCAGTGCTTACATTGTTTACTTGGAATAATGTTCTGTGACTGGTAGATTATAAAAGGATTAGGAAGGATACAGGCCTGATTTTTGCAATATCCAAGTAAGGTCCTGTGGCTCCATACATAGGCTTACCAGATCTCCAACCCGGACAGAGTGCTAGACCTTTAAGAGAAGGAATGTGGGCAGGTGTAGCTTGTTAAACCCTTAGAGCACAATCCTAGGCATGTCTACTCAGAAGCAAGCCCCACTGAACACAATAGGGCTTGGTTCTGAGTAGACATGCCTAGGGTTGTGCTCTAAGAGTTAACAAGCTACACCTGCCCACATTCCTTCTCCTAAAGGTCTAGCACTCTGCCCCGGTTGGAGATCTGGTAAGCCTATCCATACACCACTACTACAGTAACATTTATTTATTGTAAAGTTTTATTCCCCCCTTTCAACCAAATGTTCTCCAAAAAGTAGCCTACAACAGATTAAAAATCCAAAAGAACTATTCAGTGAGCCTAATTCTTCTGGCCATTGACAGAGGCCAAACTGTGTGTCTAAGGTTGGACATTGGAGCAAAGTGTTTTCTAAGGGGGATGGTGGAGACAAGCTCCTCCTGCAGCTTCTGTTCTTACTGATGGGTGAGGCTATGATGGTCTTCCTCTTGCCCTAGTATTCTTGCTGGGAGGGAGGGGATTCAACCTCCCAGTAACCCTAGAGATCATCGGTTCTCAAACTGGTGGATCACGACCCACCAGGACAACCAGATGCTGTCCCCTGCCACCTTAAGTGGCAGGGGTGGCGGCAGCATGGTCTTTACATTAGAAAACAGCATGGCGGCAGTGGCAGCGATCCCATGAATCGCCGCTGCCACCAGGGAAATGTTTTATTTCCGTCCGAGCAGCAATCCAAAGTTCGGGGAGGCCTGCGGAGGGGGCCGTAGGCCTCCTCGCACTGTCTGGAGGGCTGCGGGATCCCTGCTAAGTGAAAATAAATTCATTTTCCCCTGCCGGTGATCCCTGGGATCGCTGCCAACTCTGTCCTCACCCCTGCAAATACTTAGAACTTTGAGAACCAATGCTCTAGATCAGTGGTGGCCAACCTTTCAACATGAATGCTGGCCCTTTAAATGGTTGCATAGGTGAGGGCATTTCAGCAGGTGCAGCTGCTTTAGCAGCACCATCAGCAATTGCAGCTGCCAAGATTCTGTCTTCTACAGAACTCTTAAGAACACAGTAGCCCTAATGGTGGAAGGTTGGCCACCCCTGCTCTAGATCAACGTTTTTCAACCAGTGTGCTGCAAATGTTCCACAGGTGTGCTGTGGGAGTTTGAGGATGATCTATTAGTAGGGCCATTGGGGGGATGTGGAAACCCCCCCCCCCCCAGCAGCAGCGCAGTGTGCCTTGTCAAATGTCAAAAACTGATGGTGTACCTTGACAATTTTAGTGCCTTATCAGTGTACCGTGAGATAAAAATGGTCAAAAATCACTTTCTAGATCAGGGGTTCTCAACCTGTGGTACCCCTGCTCTAGAACACAGTATGTTACAAAGACAGAGGAGGGACTAGCACACATCATGCTGGAGTCGCTTCAGGTATAAGTCACTCTGAGAACTCAAGAAAATGAACTGTTAATTCTTACAGACAAGAAAATGGATGCTCCCAGTTTAAACCAGGAGATATTCCTTCCTATTCCTAACTCCACATACAATGACCAATTTGATCTATTTTGAATCTGATCCAAAGCAAAGTAGTTACATAAAAAAATACAGTTTTTTACAGTGCAGAATCATAAAACTTTAGAATACCTTTATTCTTAATTAATTTAAAAATCAGTACTGGTGTGTTGATTTGTCTAGTCCAGAGGTTCTCAACCTGTGGTACGGGTACCGCTAGGGGTACGTGGACCTCTTGCTGGGGGTACGCCAAGCCCTGCCCCTTATCTGCCCCATCAGCAGCTAATTAAGTGTTAGTTAACATGGATTTTAAATTTTAATTATTTTCGGAGCCCTTCTGTCTCTCTGATTTTGGTTTTGGGCTTATTTTTGTACTTGGGCTTACTTTGGAAAATGTGCTTTGGTGGGGTGGGGGAGGGAGGAGCTGATTTTGGGAAGTGTGACTTGGAGAAAAGAAGAGATCCTTGCATGTGTGTGTGTGTGTGTGTGTCAAGCACACATGAGTTAAGACATTTTATCACGTTTAAAATTGTTTTAGTACTTTTTAATTTAACAATTAATTTCCTAATTAATTAATTGATTAATCCAGTTAATTAGCAGTTAATTAGCAGGAGGTATTTCAGAAAATTGGACCATGATAGGGGGTACCTGGGCCTCCAAAGGTTGAGAACCCCTGCTCTAGATGATTGAAAATGGTAGAGTTTCATTCTCCTCCCCTCTGTAATTCACAGGACTATATTAGAATGTGTAAGTGGGAAGGGCAGGATTGAGGCGGAAGAATGACACCAATGTCAGAAATCTTTTTCGGATTGCAACCTTAGCGGGCCATTTCAGCTCCCATACTAGAGGAAGAGCTCCCATAAGGAATGGAAGAAGGTTATGGGGTTGCAGATGCAACATGATGCATACTACTGCCCAAATGGACCATGCTCAAAAAGGAAGCTAAGAGCAGCAAAGAGTCTCGGCAACAACAAAAGGTCAGTCTGGCAAAATAAACATTTATAGAAAACTGATGGTTTTTTAACTGCACAAAATGTAATTTCTGCCAAAATAGGATTTTACATTTATTTTGCATGTTTCATTTTTCCCCCTAAACGGATTTTTTTAACAGTCCAAAATTACAAAATTCATCTTTATTACAGACAGCATCAGTCCAGTCCAAGACTCATCAGCCTTCACACTGATTGGGATG
This sequence comes from Plestiodon gilberti rubricaudatus, assembly GCA_026170595.1. NCBI lineage: Eukaryota > Metazoa > Chordata > Lepidosauria > Squamata > Scincidae > Plestiodon > Plestiodon gilberti. The sequence goes on from JANXHW010000002.1 coordinate 157,417,760, forward strand.
AAGTCTTGTAGGAAGCGTTCTTCAAGGTTTCTAAGAAGAATTGTTCTTCTTCTAAGAAATCATGATCCTGTAAGCAAGAGAAGGAAGAGTGGGCAGGGGAAAAGAGAAGAACAGAGAATGAAAAAAATACTTGATGGAAGAATACAAAGGCTGTGTGGGTAGGTGTCAAAGTCAAGATACTAACTTTCCATTTACCAACTTATCGACCTAAGTGTACATGCACACTTTGTGACCTACACAGAGCTCTTCTTCAGATAAACATACAAAGCCTTGACTAAAACGGGCAGTCAAATCCTGTTCAGCACCAGTGCAGTGTGGGCACCAGGCCCATGCTGTATTTTGTGCTGGAGAGGGCTGGGGGTTATCCTTGGAGTAATGGGACATTTGTCCCCTAACCCTAAGTAAAGCCCCACCCTCCGCTATGGGGTTACTCGGATCAGCGCCAGCTATTTTGCTGGCACTGAATCGAGAGGCTCCATGCAAGGAGGAAAGACTCGGGAGGGAGCATAGGATACCGCATTCGCCAGCAACGCCGATCCCGCCCCCTCCAGGGCCCGATCCGCCCACCCCCACCCTGTTATGCCCCCTCCCTGAAACTATCAGGAAAGCTATATAAGCCCGATACAGATAGACTGTGACAGATCTTGTAACCTGGGGCAGAATAGTGGGAATGCCCCATGGGATCATGTACTCTTTCCCTTTCTTCTCTCTTGCACATGCGTTCCTCCCTATTTCAACGCTAGCCATAGTGTGTTAGTTCTGCATTGATGTTAATGCTAATCATGGGTAGTTTAAATTGGGATCTGCAGCCATTGTTAGAAATGATGAACCATGGTTAGCATAAACTCTGGACTGGTATCCATGAAACACTACACCACGGTTAGCTCTAGAACACAGGAAGGTGCTGTATATGGAGTCAATTCATTGGGATTGTTGACAATGAGCAGGAGCAGCTCTTCAGGGTTTCAGGCAGGATTTTTTCTCTGTCCTACCTGGAGATACTGCCATGGATTGAACCATGGATCTTCTACATGCAAAGCATGTGCTCTTTCACTGAGCTACAGCCCCTCCCCTGAAAAGGGAAGGAAGATAGAAACTCACACATGAGGGAGGAAAACGGGAATGGAAGGAGTGCCTGAGCAAGTAGGATGTTCCAAGCTCAGCTGTCTCCAAACCGCAGCCCGCTGTCTGTCCGAAAACAGCGTCTGGGCGCAGCGCAGGTGGAGCCTTACCGTTCTGCCCCACAGCCTCCTACCTTCACATCCAATCTTTGCAGAAATTTGCGCCGGGCAGCCACTTCCCCCGAGAAATTGGGGCCAAGTCATCTGGGGCGACGTGCAAGTTTCTGCAAAGATCAGATGTGAAGATAGGAAGCTACGGGGCAGAATGGTAAGGCTCTGCCACCACTGTGCCCGGACACCATTTTCTGGCGATTCAGATGGGCCAGGAGGCCCATGTTCTAACTGGCAGACAGGAGATCAGAAACAATATGTTTGCTGCAGCAAACAATATGTGAGCTGCAGTGTCCTGCTATTCTATACAACTGGATCCCTAGTAAGGCTATGACTTCTTTCATACTTGAACATGGAATAGATGGAACAAGACATTCACACAGACACATGCATGATGTAAATAGGTATGAAATCACCATGGAGATGCAGACACATGCATGATGTAAATGGGTATGAAATCACCATGGAGATGCAAACAATCTGAGAGGGAATTAAGCATCTGTCTGGGAAATGGTTTTTGACAGCTTCAACCCAAACACATTTTGAATGCGCAAGAGGGGCTGTCCCTTTCACAGTAGCTCAGGTGGTGCTGTGGCATTCAGTCTTACCCGTTCCGCTGTAAGTTTATGCAACACCAGGTTGGCATAAAGGTCTGCTGGTTCTGTTCTTGGAAGGCCTTGGGAGGCTCCAGGGTTGGCTTTAGGTAGATCAAGAACAGGAATAGGCAAGTCTGGATGGAAAATAAAATCTGGTACTGTTAAAACAGATATGTTGTACCTACAAAGACACTTCATATGGAGTTTCTTTTGAGAAAAGAATGACAGAGCCTTTGACAGAATGACAGTGTCACAACATGAATGCCCTCAGGTCAGATATGATCTCACATGGTAACTGGAAAGAGCAAATTATTCTTCTAGAGTTGGGGGCCTCTAAGGGTCAAAGGGGCTGTGCAACCCCTAAATAGAAACAGTTTTGGAGTCCTGCTTCTGTTTCTTGATTTTTTATTTGACTACTTGAAAAACAAGCTTGAGGTGTATGAAAAATTTTAAAAAAAGGTTGCTTCTCAGTTTCTTAAAGTGAAGAGAGCATGATTTGCTGAAATACCATGTTTTCTTACTATTTTATTATCCTTTGTAGTCCTCTGTTTTATATCTTAAGAGCCAGTGTAGCTCAGTGACAAGCATGGAGGTCGGAAGCCCAGGTTCAAATTCCACTTCAGCTATGAAGCTCTCTAGACAGTCAATGGCAAGTCATTATCTCTCAGCCTCACTTGAGCACCAAGTCCATTGACACACAAACAGCCCAATCTTACTTAAATTCCCCGCGCCAATATAGCAAGGCTGGCATGGGCTACACTGTATCCCCCAGGGGAATTTAGCAGGCGGGAGGTCTCCTCGGAATATGGGGACTTTGTCCCTTTGCCCTAGGAAAAGCCCCAGCCAATGCTATGGGTCAACTTGGTCCTGCAGTGGCACAAGTCCGAGTTGATCTGTGTTGGTGGATCAGACCCGGGAAGGGGGACAGGATATGGCGCATGCCAGCACCACCGATTCCATCCCCCTCCCAGGCCCAATCCACCCACCCTTCACCCCATTCCACCCGCTCCCCACCCTGTACAGCGCTGAACGTACCTGCCCCGGCGGGTGTCCTCCGCTGTGCCAATGCACATGGGAAGACTCTGGCCTTCCTGCTGGCATGCATAGCCTTCATGTTGGCGCAAAGCGCTTTACATCACTTTTGCAACAGTGTGAAGGCCTGGCACCCCAGCAGAGCACATGCTCCGCTGGCATACTAGTTGGTTAGGATTGGGCCAAAAGTCCCTTACAGAAATAAGAAATAAGCAGCTTGAACCTTTGCCCACATTTTTTTCCAATCAAAAACACTCCCAAAAGGATTATTAGTGGCCGTACAGCTACTTACACTGCGTGTTGGAGATTAGGTTGGCTGGAGCGCCTGACAATGGCACCTGGGGCATAGTTGGGAATAGCAATGGATTGCTTGGAAATCTCTCCCGTAGCTGTTCAAGCTGCCTCCGCTGGTGAGACAAATGTATACGCTCCTGATCCAACCCAAATGGAGGAAGAAAGAGAAAGAGAATTGTTTTAGTAGGAGGCTCTGTGGCACTTTTAGCTCTCAACTATCTTCTATTGTGCCAACATTTTCTAAGAACCCAGTTTTCAGGTGTGTCCTGTGCCTCCAGGTTTTCAGGCATACTGTCATTTGCAATGTTATTAGGAACTCTCAAATCCATCTTTGCTGCTTCAAAAAACAGGTGGCAGCTGTGGCCAGGGATACACTTTTAGCAGTTATACTTCAACAACAACTGTCCCCCCCTTGAGAAACCACAGTTCGACCACCATCATCCACATCTTTGCATTCTCAATATCAGTCCTTAAAAATGGTTCAGAAGCTGCAGGCAGTGTAAAATGCTGGAGCCCAGATCCCACACAAGAGGAGACTATGTGCCTCATTTTAAATATTTGTCCATTTACAACATATCTCTCCTTTCTGGTGGCATCCAAATCTGACTTCTCAATACTCTTCATTTTGAGCTGTTTTTTCTTTTTCTTCAACTAGCCTCCCTCCCCTCAAATAATGCTTTTTAAAATAGGATTTCTAGCAACTCTTTACAAAATGTGGCCAAAGCTCAGTGGTACTGCACATGCTTTGCATGTAGATGGTCTCAGGCTCAAACCCTGAGGTACAGTAGGGTTGGACCTGCAGGGTTGGCTGGGAAAGACCCCTGACTGAAAGATCCACTGCCAAGTCACTGCAGACAATACTGTGCTAAATACTGATATATAGAGAGATCAATGGTCTGACTCATTATAAAGCACCTTCAGATGGATCTGGCAGGTTATAATGTTCTCACCAGGCCATCCAGATTCTGATGCTGACAGGATGGTGGAACATGGAGAACCAAATACCTGAAGAGCTTTAGGGAGAAGAGAAAGGTCGGACAGAAACATTTTAAATGAATTAATAAACGGACCTGGTGCAGACACTCCTCTTGCTGCTTGAGTTGTTCCATCTGCAGCTGCATTGAACGCAGTCTTGCCTGATGCTCTGACTCCACCTTCCTTGCCTCCAGGAGGGCTTTCTCTCCCTCCTCATATTTCTGGGAGGACAGCTGTCAGGGCACACAAGGATGCAGAATCGTGACTTCATTTGAACGACAACCAACTGGGGGATTGCTCTGGAACTGGATCTTTCCCCGACTGCTTCTGTTCACAGTTTCCATCTCTCTGCTGCTTTTCTTAGCACCAATAGAAAATATATGTATTGTTGGAGAAAATATATTTTCCTACCTTGCTCATACTTTTCACTTCATCCACCCTCTGTTTGATGTGCAAAGCAGCAGCGTTAACTTTTTCCTTTTCTAATCTCAGCTCCTGTTTCTCTTGCTCCAGGATCTCCTGATCTCGAGCCAACTGCTCAACCTTGGACCTCAGCTCATTGGCTTTGATTTTGAGATCTGCTTGTTCCTAGAAAAAGAAGTCACAGAGATTTGCTGTCTTATCCTTCTGTGAGCAGGACAGAAGGCAGTTTTATCGAATAAGATCCACCTAGTTCAGCACTAGATGCTTGACTTGACTGACAATGTTCTCAAGAAAAGACCCTCTAGTTGTCCCATGTTTATTTAGCTTCTAATGATGAGGGCTTTATATAAGCCATGGCTCCATTATTCAAATGTTCTGTTAAAACGTCCCCATCCGATTTTTGACTCCATACATTCCAGGGCTGAGCTTTGATACTGAAAGCAAATTCCTGAGCTAAGTTCAAATCAAACCTTTCTTACCTTTGCAAGGCTCATGATGGCCCCTTCTCTCTGGGAGTCAATCTGCATAGCCCGGTCAACCTCCCGCTCTGTGCGCTCCTTGTTCAGCCTTTGCTGGGAGTGGAGCTCTGACCACTCTGCAGCAAGTTTACGACGCTCCTCAGCACATTTCTGCATGACTGACTTCTGCTCCTCAACCAAAGCATGCTGGGAGCAAGGAACGCAAGATGGAGAAAAAGAGAAATAGGTTTGCTTCTTGAAAGTACAGTACTGAAGACAAATCAGAGTCCCCTATAGACTGCTTAGTCAAAATACTATTTTAACAGGTGAATTCAGCTTTGTTTGTCCTGCAAGATTCAGCATGTCTTGAACTTTCTCTCACAATTAGCTGTACTGAAACAAAATACCTTTTCACTCAGGAATGGAAGATATGTCTATTTTAAATAACTCCTTGCTGCCCTGGAAGAATCTCTGTAGAAAGGAAGAGGAGCATACATGAAAGGGCAAGAGTCATGCTTATGGGAGATGTACCAATATTTTCCCTACCCCACTTCCAATTTTGTATAGATTATTGCATTTTTTTTTTACAAATAAATCAGTGCTGAGTCCTCACTTTAAGTGTTTTGCCATTATCACTTTACTTGAACAACATGGGCACCTCTAACCTTTGCCCTCTCTAGTTCTTCCCTCTCCATAGTTAGCTGCTGGGTCATGACCCTTCTCTGTTCCTCGAGCGAGTGCTGTAGAGATTCCACTTTGGACTGTTCTGCTGTCACCCTCCAGCGTTCCTAAGGCAGAGAGACATGACTCAGCTCAGGGCAGGTTGTCCCCACTGCTAGGCAAGAAAGCAATTTAAGAACATAAGCACATAAGAGGAGTCCTGCTGGATCAGGCCAATGACCCATCTAGTCCAGCTTTCTGTGTCTAGAAAGCAGTGATGGGGACTCGAGTCAAATGACTCGACTCGCAAGTGTGACTTAGCCACTTTTTCCCTGACTCGTACTCGTGACCCACTGACTTGCACTCACACCCGTGACCCACGGGACTCGTACGTGACTTGCACTCGTGGGGGTAACGACTTGCCATTTCTGAGTCATTTTCCTTTAATGGCTGGCATCAACACAGACAGGCAGGCAGGCGCAGTGGAGACCTCGGAGGAGGAGGGCAGCAGGGAGGGAGGGTTTTCAAGGGGGTGGGAAAACAAGCCTGGCTCAGAGTTTTTCCATTTTTTTGCCATCTGTTCGCCATTGGCCACAACTCCGAGCGCGAGGGGTGGGGAGGACTGAGGGAAGGTGAAGCTGCTGCAGCGGTTCCTCCTCCTTGGCCAAAACTCCAAGCCCAAGGGATGCTCAGCTCAGCAAGGGGAGGGGGCAGGGAGGGAATAATAAATGGTTTGAATGTAGACACACTTGTTTTTCCCAAACCAGATGGGTGGTGACAAGACTGAGAGGTGAGGGGAAGGGCATAGGGGAAGCCAAGTGGGTGCTGTAAAAGCCTCAGAGGCACACAGACACACACCCCACACAGACACCCCATTTTCAGCTGGGGAAAAAGCCATTTGCCCCAAAGTGACGCGACTTGTGACTCATGGTTTTTGGCCTTACTTGCACTTGACTCGTACTCGGGGGAAAATGATGCGCACTTGACTCGTACTCGCCCAAAATTTTTGGCATTAACTCGTACTTGGACTCGTACTCATGCAAAAATGATTGTACTCGCACTCGCACTCACAACCTAGTTACTTAGATACATCCCTGCTAGAAAGTGGCCTCACAAAATGCCTCAGGGAGCATACAAGGCAACAAGATACCTGTATCCTGTTGCCACTCCCTTGCATCTGGGCATTCAGAGATAACCTACTTCTAAAACCAGGAGGTTGCTTATCCCCATCATGGCTTGTAACCTGTGATGGAATTTTTCTTCACAAATATGTCCAATTCCCTTTTAAAAGCATCCAGGCCAGGTGCCATCACCACATCCTGTGGCAAGGGGTTCCACAGATAAGGCATTTTTACCCAAGGGTGTATATATGCAACTGGAGTCAAATGCGTACACCTGTGGGCCGGGAAGAAATGGGTTTTAATGGTACATTTTCTTTTGTCCGTTCTAACTCTCCTGCCACTCAATTTTAGTAGATGTCCCCTGGTTCTGGTGTTGTGCGAGAGGGAAAAGAACATCCCTCTATCCATCCCATGCATAATTTTATACATCTCAACCATGTCCCCCCTCAGGCGCCTTTTTTCTAGACTGAAGAGTGCTGATTTTCTAGATAATGAAGAGTCCCAAACGCTGTAGCCTTCCTCGTAAGGGAGATGCCCCAGCCCACTAATCATTTTGGACGCTCTCTTCTGCACCTTTTCCAATTCCACTATATCCTTTTTGAGATGAGGCAAACAGAACTGTACGCAATACTCCAGGTGTGGCCTAAGTTGGAGTTGGCATGAAGCAAGAAGGAAGCAAGAACCAATTATTTAGTGGGTGCTACCCAGATGAAGATCATTCCAGTAAAAGCTGGAACAGGAACTTGCTGCAGTTTCAACAATAACAAGCGGTGCTTGCACATGAAACATGTGCAAGCAAAACAAAACAAGAAATGCATAGACTCACAGCTTATTCACCCATTAATCAAGACACACACACACACACACACACACACACACACACACACGCTGATTAATTCCAAATAAACCAAACTCCCATTAGAATCACGGTCCATGCTTTTAAGACATATTCTTTAAATAACCATTATAAAAACTGTTTTCAAATCTCTTTCATTAACATAATTGACAGTGGTTACAGCTGCATATTCTTCATTCTTTCAATGTGTGTTTGTGGGGTTTTTAATGTGGCTCTTTTATTCTGAATTTGTGAACCAGGAGCATTTTCACAACCTGAACCACCAACACAAATTAGAATCGTGACTCCTATTTTTAAATGCCACTGTGTGGTATGGAAGGTTTACCAGTCTATGTATGAGAACAAGCCTGCTAGAGCTAAAGAAAGTTGTGTTAACTGTAGGCTTACCATATCCAAAGGGGGACAGGGTGCCTACACCTTTAACCATTGTAAAAAGAGGGAATTTGGGCAGGTGCAGCTTGTTGTACCCTTCCATTATGAGCTGCACCTGCCCAAATTCCCTCTTTTTACAATGGTTAAAGGTGTAGGCACCCTGTCCCCCTTTGGATATGGTAAGCCTAGTTAACTGTTAAGTGATCCCATGAGCATGCTGCTCACTACAATTCTGATATTTACTTGCCCCTTTTTGTGCTGCTCCATGCTGGGCACATGCACTCCTCAATAATCAACCATGCACCAAAATCCCCTGCATGCCAATTCCTTGCATGTCACTCCCACCCCAGTGTTTACATGCCTTCCCTCCCTGGAATCTGGATATTCCAGATCCCCCTGGAATACCCTGACTCTCTCTTCAGAGATGACTCCCCTCAGAGATATATCTCACTTCACTTCACTCAGGGCCTTACCTGGAAGGGTAGTGACCTGAGTGAGGATGTGACGAAGCATTTGGTTGACCATTAGGCTCTCATCTTTGTGATGCTATTAAATAAACATAGCATAAAGTTGAAACAGGCTCAGGTGTTCATTTGTTTGAGTTGTATCAACAACTTAAAGACTGGCGTTTTCTTTCAGTGTTAACGCAATTGGAGGGAAAATAGGCCACCTTTGCTGAAGTCCAGTTCTCATATTTCTGGTTAGCACAGAGGTCTGTCATAAAGTGCTTCCATTCTAGCCTCAGCTCACCTGCTCCAGAAGCCGGGTCTGCTCATTCAGCCTGGCCTCCATTTTAGAGATGACCTCTTGGAGCCGGCCTCGCTCATCTTCCATGTCTCTCTGCTGCCAGGTCAAACGGTCTTGCAGCACTTTGGAATACAAGGGGGACAGCAGGGAATGACAGGAAGAGAGAAAAGTATGACCACTTCTTTGCAGCCTGCAATGGTGTGCGGACTACTACAGTGGATCCCTGCTTTATGATGGTAATCTGTTCCAGAGACACCATTGTATTGTGAAAATATTATAACGTGAACCCAACAATGCATTGTTTTTTGGCAATTCATTCCAAGACCTCAGAAGTTGGAGTTTCTGCCACAGAACTAAGCTATTTCCATCTCTAAAAGGTGCCTACTTAGCTCTTTAGGGGCCATGGTTATTAGTTTACACAATGTTGTAATTATAAAACTCAAATTACAAGGCTGTATCCTTCCCTCAACACACACAGCCACATTGAAAACATTGCTACCGGCTGAGATGCTACCTAGAAGGCTTGCGTTTGCATTGGCATTCTCATCGGCTATATCCTTCCCTCCATACACACAGGCACAATGTTAAAAATGCTGCTATTGGTTGATATGCTACCAAATGCTTGCCTTATCTATCACCCATGAGGTCCTGTTAGAGCCCACTATAAAGTGAATATCATATAGTGAACCTTGCTTTACTATGAAGAACCTATTATAAAGTGATTTGATCATAAAGTGAATCCACTGTACTTCCTTTGTCCAAATCAAAGCCCCACCATAGCACTGGCACTGACAAAGTGCTAGACCCCATAACTGGGCTCAGAAGGCAAATCTGAGGTACAATATAGAAGCACTGACATTTTGACCAAGCTGTCTGAATGTTGTAGAAGGGAAGGAGTATGTGTGCTCCAGTAGTGTACCAAGGGTGGGGTGGGGGTCCATTCCAGGACCATAAGGGAATGCCAGCGTGCCTGTCGCTTCAAATGCCAGGTAGACCTGGCCTCCGGGGGGGGGGGGGGGAGAAGGAGAATCTCAAGGCAGAGGTCAGATCTACCCATGGCTTTGAGCAGCCAAGGTTGGGGCAGTGGGAGCAGTCTGCCAGGTATGCTACTGGTGTGCTCCCAGATGATGCCAGGCATGTGCACTGTATGCAGATTTCCTAGAGTGGTTGCTCAAGGACACGCAATATACTTAGTACCATCTTAGAAGCACTTCCCTGCCTCCCTTGGCCAATCAGATACATGTTTGTAAGGAGAGAGTGATTAGTTAGCTTAGACATTTTGCCTCAGGCAGTAGAATAATGTCAGCCCAGTCTAAATGCTACAAGCTGGGGCAACTACTTGGTTTCATTTCTTTCTCCAGGCCTGGTTAAGCTTCTATTCATTTGATGTTGACATATTATTAAGAGAAATGTGGAACAATATGGCAGGAAAATATACATTACAGCAGAACTTTTCAGACCTGGACACAAGCTAAGCTGTCCTGCCCTAGAGGTGGGCAAGAGAAAGATCTGGATAAAATGATACTTGGACTTCTGGAGTCGGATAGGCTTGTACCCTTGAGCTGTTCGTCCCTTTGGCGGGTTCCAATCTCAAGCCCATGGGATGTGGTTTGGTGAGTGGCCTCCACTTTGTTAGAGAGATCATTCAGATTGCTAGAGAATTTTTCCATTTGCTCTATGATGCCATTCAAAGACCTGCAAAAAGCAAGAAGGGTGCAACATTGCGTAGTAAGATGCATCCGTTTGTTTCCCATAGACCTCTTTACAAAAGAGCATGAGCCAGAAGGTGTGTTATGCAGTACGAAGGCATAAATCTCTGGGTGTGAGCTGATCCCTTCTGATTTCTTGGCCATCCAGGGCTCCATATTGGAAGTTCAGGGTGTTTACCCTTTATGGGGTCAAATTGTGCATGTGGCATTCCTGGCCAGTGCCATCAGTTTATCAATTTGGAAACCTCATGCCAGGGTCTCAAAATCCTCAGGTCTTGCTCAGAATTCTTATATGGAGTGTGTTTGGAGAGGTATGTCGTGTGGGAACCCCAAACTTCACCTACATCATCTCCTCTTTCTCTTACATCATCTCCTCTTTCTCTTAAAGTAGCACCACGAGCCACATGACCACAATAAAATGCATTGGAGAGCATAGCAACCATGTTCCTCAGTTATTTGTCCTTCTTTCCTCAAGCAAGGAGTGTCCCCAGGCATACCTGCTGTCCCTTACACACCCTAACCTAGTTTAAAGAGTTGTAAAAGATTCTCCCCACCTCTTGCAAAACCTCTCAGCCTTTTCCATGCCACTTCCCCACCTGCACTGTGTCAAAGCGAATTGGCCACAGTTTGTTTAGCAAAAGAGGGAAGGAAGCCTTCTCCACTGCACTCTGCTGCTGTTGCTATAGATGCTTCTGTTGTAGTAGGAGGGGACACATCAAAGAGATGCTCCTTTGTAGAGCAAACCACTCCTGGTTGGGCCAAGAACAGCAGTAGAGCAGAGAAAATTCCCTCCCTCTCCAGTCACCTGGCACACTCTTCCTCCAACCTGACTTTTGTGCTCAAGTACCAGAGGACAAAATATCACATCCCTTGTAAAAAGAATCTCAATTATCAAATGTATGCAAATCTGCTAGCATGCCTGAGAATTCACTCTCTGCTGGTTATTGCTACTGAAGGATGTTCCAAAGGCTTCTGTAAACAACATTAAAACCCAGCTTGTCAGGTATCCCTTGAGATCTGAACACAATTCCTTTTTTCTAACTATGCTCCTCATTTCCTAGCTCTGGCCCCTAATTTGGGATCTGGCATTTGTCAGGACAGGTGCACAGCAATTGTTACCTGGTGTAAGCAGTGGCACTGGTCACAGCATCAATCTCTTGATTTTTCAGTTGTTTCAGCCGTTGTAGTTGCTCTTCATGGTCTTTGCGCATTTCCAGGATGGACATCCTGTGGACCAAACACAAACACATCCCTACTTGGACATTCTGGAATTGGGATATGGGGAACAGATTCTCCAGAGAAATCCAGTTTGCTCCAATCTAATGTTCTAGCCATCTGTCCATAAAATGTTCTAGCCATCTGTATATAGAAAGAGAGATGTCTGTTGGTGAAAGAGCATGCAAGCTTTCAAGTAGCAGGATGGTGTAGTGGTTTGGGAGTCGGACTTAGACCTGGAAGATCCAGGTTCAAATCCCCGCTCAGCCACGAAGCTTCCTGGGTGACCTTGGGCTAGTCACTATCTCTCAGCCCCACCTACCTCACAGGGTTGTTGTGAGGACAAAAAGGAGGAGAGGAAATATGTACACCACTCTGAGCTCCTTGGAGGAAGAGCGGTATAAAAATATGAAAAATAAATAAATAAATAAATAAAATAAAAAATAACTTGGCCTGGCCTTAGAGGATTTAAATTCAAGCATTTGTCACAGGAGACAAAGAAACAGAAAGATGTCTCAGACTGGTGCACTTGAAAAGTGTCATCGGTTCGAAGTCCAATTGATGCTCCTCCCCACCCTTACCGCTGAAGCTCCTGCAGCCGATCAATCTCCTTGGCCTTCTCTTCCTCCAGTTCTGTTAGTCGACGCTGGTGCTGGGCCAGCACTTCTGATTTAGCCTGCTCTGCACTCTGACAGTGGAGCAGATATTGTTCTGCTAACTCTCGGTTTTCTTGCCGGAGGCGTTCCTCGCGCTGGTGGTAAGACCCTTCAATCATTTTCACACGGTTCCTGCCGAAGACAAACCCATACAAATCTCTAAATATGTTTGGGTGGAAAAGGGATGCAAGGTACTGTGGTGCAATTAGTAAATGTTATAATATAGGCCTTTAATTACAGGACTGGTTTAGGGGCCTAGCTGCTAACTTAGAAGCTTTATGTGCCTATATAGATACTTAGGTTTGAAAACTGAGCTCCTCATGTCAGTCTCTTTCTCCTCTTTTTCATGCCTGAGGCAAACTTACAGCTAGCTGTAATAATTTCTCAATTTCTGCTTATTTTTTACCCAATATGCATTTAACAGTGCAATCCGACTTAACTTTTTTGCCGGTGTAACCAGCGGCCCAACGAGAACGGGAGGCCCCAGAATGGAAAAGGGATTCAAATCCCCTTTGAATTCCTCTTTTGGAGGGGATTTGAATCCCTTTTCCATTTTTTAAGGATCACAGTTTCTCCAGACAGGAGGTATCAATAAAGTCGATGTCTGTTATCAGACAGAAGTATCAATAAAGTTACGTTACAGGTTGAAACTGGGCCACAGAGCAGTCAGACAAAATTCCCAAGCAGGTTACTGGGCATCTAGAAGCAGAACTCTGAATTGTTAGTATAGCCTTGGCCAGCAGCTAGACAGGACTGGAGTGGAGGATATACCCTCCACCATATATATATACCCTTGCCAGAATGCCTGCACCGAAGACCTACAACTAATTGGAGAATATGGCCGCTAACACACAATCCTAAGAATCCCAACTGTCAGTTAAAGCATTAAAGGGATTCCAGGAGATAGATTTTTGTTGGCTGAAAGTATAGGAACTACAGGAGTACAACCCTATGGGTTTCCAGTGGTCACCACCCATATTCTACACTGTTCCCAGTTGTCCGTGTGTTGTCTCCAGTCCTCAATCCCCTTCCCTGTATACATTTATATGGACTTAAGAGCCCTGCTGGATCAGACCAAAGAACCATTGAGTCCAGCACCATATTTCTCATAGTTCTCTTACAGCACAATCCTATGCATGTCTACCCAAAAGGAAGTCTGTAATGAGGCTTACTCCAAGGAAAGTGTGTATTGGAATGCAGCCTTACTCAAACAGGCTGTGATTGGCAAGGAAGATCTACATTATCCATGGTGCACATGTCCAGTGATGGCAGCACATTCCCTGTGGGCTTAGTGGATTGGGGATGGGCAAGAGAAAGTGTTCCTGGTGTCTGCAGCAATCAGCATCCATGTGGGTGGTCTTGTGAGTGTACATGCTATTTCACATAGATTATTGGAATGAGGACTTTGTGAAAAGTGTCTGATCCAGAGTAACCAATACCTATGAGCATTCTCAATTAGTTCCAAATCCTCTTGATGACGCTGCTGCAGACTTTCCAGCAACAGTTTCTGCTGACTCTTCTCCAGCTCCATCCGCCGCACCTGAATGGAGAAAAACACCAGGAGATGCTAAGGGAGTCACAATGACCCTGCAACCATATTCCCTTCCCAGCCACCAAAGAGCCATCCTGTGCAGATAATCTCTCCAAAACTGGCTTTGGTGTAGAGAAACCTTAGAGGAGAGCCCAGCTATTTGACAAGGACAACGGGGATTGATTCTGAAAAATGTAGTTGAGCCGTTACTTTGCGATTCATGTGCCCTCAGCCACATCCACAGATTTGGCTTCTACAGATGAACTATGTCTATAAACACACACCATCACCACACATTTATGATAATACCGAGCTTCCATGAAAGGGTGCTAATGAGAGCTGCTTCTCCCTCAGCCCTTAGCATGCTCAGCTGGGAAACTGACCTGACCTTCCAACTCCATGAGACGAGTCTGGGCACTCAGCAGCTCAGCTTGGTAGCTTGCTATGCTCTCTCGCAGCTGCACTTGCATGCCTGCCAGTCTTTTTTCATACTCACTAGTACTGAGCGAGCTCTGTGCATGGGGTTCTGGGTGCAGGAGCTGAGAAAAGGTCGAGGGCTGTGGTGGGGAGATAAAAAGGAAAGCCATTTTAGCATGAGGCCATTTTCACACACAGTACTAAAAATACGTTGTTCGTCCTTGATACAGGTTGTTAATGTTGGCATGGAGAGCAGAGGAGAACCACTTTAAAACAGAATGGACACGCTGACCAGTGCGGCTCTACCTGTTAATTTGCAAGCCTGCATTAATTTGCAAGCCTGCATCACTTGCGAAGACACCCTGTTACTTCCATAGGCCATGCCACCAATTATAAGTTTACTGCTGAAGTAGAACAAGTTGTTGGACAGGAACACCTACTGCAGTAACCTACAAGGATAGGAAGATCCTATGCTTATGGCTGAACTTACAAGGATGGTAGAATCCTATGCATGTGGAAAATGTTGTGAGAGCTGGATAGGAACATAGGAAGCTGCCTTCTACCAAGCCAGACCACTGTTCCATCTAGTTCAGCATTTCTACACTGGCTGGCAGTGGCTCCCCAGGGTTTAAGGTAGGGATCTTCCTCAGTCTTACCTGGAGGGATAGAACCTGGGACCTTCTGCATGCAAAGCAGGTGCTCTACCACTGTACTACAGCCCCTCCCTGGATTACTCATGAAAACTGTGGGATTTCTTTCCTGGATGTTTATATAAAGGAGACTTGCTGAGTGTCTGTTGGAACTCTGCAAGAGCAGGCCAGGGCCGGCTGAAGACATTGGGCTGCCAATAGCACTTCTGCCCCCTGCCAGTGCCACCCCACCCAGCTCGCGCACCCTTTTCTTGGCTCCTTCCTCCCTGCAGGCTCTTGAATTAAAGCAGGAAATGCGGAACACACGAACAGCGAAATCCTGTCTATGGTTCTGGCACCGGAAGCCATCACAAACGTGCTGTAAGGCACGTTTGCAACAACTCATGAGTAAGGGAGGCTGGTGCAAGGCCGGCTACCCTTACTCCGTCTTCGGGACGTCCATGTGGCCGGCACCGGAAGGCAAGTCTCTGGTGGTGGCAGCATAGGTGGTCCGGGCGGTGACGGAGGGGGGCCATTGGCCGACCCTGCCCAGGAGGGGGCAGGCATGGTGACTGCCATATCTCCGTCTCCCGCTGGGTCGGGTCGTTACAGGGCCTCCTTCTACTTCCGCCAGCTATTTAGCTGGCGGAAATCCGAGGAGGCTGATTGGGTCTGCCCCGGTTTACACCAGGGGAAGGAGACAAAGTCCCCTTTCCCGAGTAGACCTCTGGCCCACTGCATGGCATCTGCCCACCGCATGGCATCTCCAGCCCACCGCATGGCGAGCACGGGATCCGGCGGGTGGCCCTGGGCCGCCGGCTGGATCCTTATACAGGATTTGGCTGTGAGTTACCTCCCACAAGGTTCCACATTTCCTGCTTTGTTGAAAGAACCCACATGGGGGAAATAGCAATCTTGCTCTTTTGCCTGCATGGGCTCTTTAAACAATGGGCAATGCGGAGTGCAGAAAATTGCAGACAATGGATAATAATAGGAGTGAACCCAGAGTGCTCCGCACCTCCTGCTTTGATTAAAGAGCCACAGAAGAAGGAGCCAGGTAAGTGGATGGGATCGGTGTTCCAATCCTCAGAGCACAGTGATCTGGCCACCTGCCTTATCATGTTGCTCCTTCTTCCACTAAGCTCTTTTAAAGAGTCTGGTGGAGGAAGGATTAAGGCAAGGGAGACAGATCACCGCACTCCGAGGACTGGAACACATTTCACTCCTTCCTCTGTGCAGACTCTTTAAATCAAGCAGGAAATGTGGAGCATACTGGAAGCAATCCCAGCGCACCCTACATTTCCTACTTTGGTTAAAGAGCCCACACAGAGAGAGGGGCAGGTGAGGAGGACTCCATCCCCGGCAGCACAGAGGGGGAAGGTGGCAGGGGCATCTGTTCCCCATTCCCTCTGCTCCTCCCAAACACTGCCTAATGCGAATGGCATTGTTTGCATCATGGATGGGCCAACCCTGGTACAAGCCATTAGGCTAGGTAACACTGGAGTTCCCTAATAGATTATGATTGTATGGAGGTCTATAAACTTCCTATTTATCTCCATTTTTGGAAAGGGGAGATCAGACTCAGAAAGCACAGAGGCAATTGCACCATTCACAAACTACAGGTGCTCCAGAAAGTCAAATTCCCTGATGATTAGACTACGCAGTCTTCTGGACTAAGTTTGGTTTCTCTTTAAATTCACAAACAATGGAAACACAAAATGAAAGAGGAGTTGAAGAAATGTTATATGGTCCATGAGAACTGCTACAAATTTGTTTGTTAAGAGATTTATTCATCCACCCCAACCAATAAAAATCATATCCACCGACCTGGGTGTGTGCGGGAATCCCAAGGACTTCTTGCCTTTGCAAAGACGATGGAGGTGGTAGAAATTCAATACCTATCAAAACCAGATATAGCAATGGGTTTATATGCGCTTTCCCAGTGTAGGACTTGCTTTTTGCTTCAAGGATTTCATGGTTAAAAGGAGGCAGAATAGCTACAGATTTTAAAAGTGCATTGCCTTAAGCTGCTTCAAAGAAAGAAAGAAAGAAAAAGAAAGAAAGGTTTATTCTATTTCCACTATCTCTTACGTGACATGGCTTGTGAATGCATGAAAGCAGGAAGATACTGAATAGGAAGAGAAGGGGAAGGATGGAGGTGATTGACGATTATGGTCCATTATGTTTCTACAGTAACTTCAGAAGTCTTTCTTCTACAGCTAACTCAACAGTAAGAAGACAGATAATAGCAGATAATCAGACATATGTCACATATCAGATCCAAGTGAAGAAAAGGATCAGAGTCTTCCATCTATAGAGGTTTCTGAATGCTGTGTCTCTCAGAAGCTCATTTGGAGTCCGAGTCATACCTGCCTTGCTAGTGTCTCCAGAAGGAGTCCCTTTCCTGGAACTGGATGGAAAAGCAGGAATGGTTTGTTCCTGAGGTTTTAAAAAAGGTATAGAAGACCTGTGGAAAGAACAGAGAAAGACAGAGATATTTGCAATTAGATGGGCATCCAAGTAATAGCCTTTTATTCTGGAATAAGTAACAATATATAAATAAGTTTAGATCATTTTCTCTTTACAGTTTAGGATGTGTAATCAAAATAATTTAACGTAGCCCAGCCAGTCCTTAAACCTTTTTTAATACAATCAGAGTGGTAGCTAATAAGCTGATATTTTAGCATTCTCAAATACATGGGGCATCCTCACAATTCTATTGTAATGCATGCATTTGTTTCCTGGATTAATTAATCTCAATCAGCAATGTATATTAGAATCGCCAGTATCTCCCCCCACTCTCCACTTCAGATGCGCTTTGAAAGAACGGAAAGAATCTGTCCCACCCTTCTGCTTTCAATCTCTTTATTAATATCAATATAGCAGTGGAAAGAGCAATATGTCAGTAACCAGGGAGACTTACGCTGATTCTTCCACTCTGGCAGGGCTGTCTGTTGGGACCACAGACTGCTGATGTCTTTGGGCGGAGGGGGAATGTTGGCTGATAAAAAGCAAAAACACTCTAAGTAACATTCTTGTATGGAAATTTAAACAATTAAACAATGCTCTCTCCCCCACCCACCCACTACATTAGCTTGAGATATGAGCTTCACTGCAAGGAAAGGTAATTTATGCACATCTAATGGCAACTTTTTCCATTTTTTAAATCAAATTTACATATCAGTAATCATTTGGAATGAGTAAGGGGAATGGCAAACTACTGCAGATGGAAATAGGCTTTTCCGTTTTTTATTATTAATTATTTAGATGTTTGTCCCGCTTTTCTCCCCCATATGGAGAGAATCTGAAGACTTTAAATTGCAGAAATCTAGGGCTATTTTGTCTTACCTTACATGTGCAAAAGAATCCTCCTCCTTTCCGTGTATCAGAGAGTCTGAGGGCCCAGATCCCTTTTCTGCTTTCTCCAGTGCTTTAGATTTCTTCTGAGACAAGACATTACTCAGCCAGCTGTCATCATCGGCCTTGACTGGTTCAGGCTTCCAGGCTCCTTCTTCCATAGCTGGCTTGGATCTAGAAAGGAGCTGGCTGGTTGGCATAGGGGGCTCACCGTCAGGAGGGCCAGGAGGCATATCCAGAGTGGCTCCTCCTGCACTGCTCTTGCTGGGTTCCTTCAGCAGAGGTGGCGGAGACAAGTCAAAACCGTCATCTTTCAGCCCCAACCAATCAGCTCCAGCTTTGCTGCGTATGGGGCTGGCAGATGCTGGGGTGGAAGGTTTTGACCTCTGGTCTGTTTTCAGCTCACTCAGGTTCTCAGTGGAAAACCTGAAACCAGAAAGACATGTACCAGGAAGAATCAGGAAGCGCAGCTAGGATATCACAGGCAGCCTCATAAGGGAGAGTCGCATTTAATTTGGCGATGAGTGCAGCAATCAGTACCTGACAGACTGACGTCTTGACTGCCGCCCCTCTGGAGCAGAGGCCACAGTAGGTTGGTAGGCTCCAAAAGTAAACTCATCACCCAAAATGTCTTCCTTATCTGTATAAGACAAGAGCCTTGAGAGTCAAGCACATAAAAGGCACACTCACGTTCACAGTGGTTTCATTGTGGGCCTTAGAGACTCCAAAGTCAGAAGAGACTGACAGATCTAAAGACAAATAGAAGAGAATACAGAGTGTAGGCTACAAGTAGCCCCTGGGGGATATTAGTCTTCATTTCTTGGGGGGAAATGTATTTAAAATTCTTACAGAAGTGGAAAATGCTTCTGAATGTGACAGGCATGTGTCTTGAAGGTTCAGAAACCAGAAGAGACTATAATGCATTCTTAAACTCATTACAATTTATACTTTAGAATTTCTAGTGATTTCAGATTCTTGACAAGAACCATGGGGATATAATGGGTAGCTATGCTGGTGTTTGTGACTACCCTCCCCCTTTTAAAACATGACATGAATGCTTCCACCCTGAGTACTACAACAGGCGAGAACTCAGTGTTTAAATGAATTTAAAGAACACTTTTAAAAATATCCCAAATGGTGCAGGCATTGGGGTGGGCAGAATTAGGTCACTTTGCATTAGTAATGCACAGGCACTATCCAATAGGTGCTTATTAAAGTAATTCCACCATATTTTATCCAGCAATTGCAAGAGCTAGCTGGAGAAAGAATCCAGTTTTCCTAGTGACAAAATGACGAATGCCAGGAAAATGCAATATCCCTGTAACATGAATAATAGTTATACATTTATTACAATGATCTTGACCACAATCCTATCACTTCTCCAAGAGTAAGCACCATTACGTACAGTGGGACTTATTTCAGAGTAAACATGTATAGGATTGTACAGTAAGAAAACTAGGTGAGAGTCAGATCAGATGGCTTGAGGAAAATTTTCTTCAATATTCCTGTCAGAACAAGCATTTTGTATATAGGCAAAGTCCAACAACTAAGCATCTAAAGTAATATTTTCCATATCTTTTCCAGCCACAGGGTTCTAACTTCAGTTGTAGATATCTTTGTTGCTTCAGAGGAGGAGCAAAAAAACTTCTAGGAATATTGTGCGTCTGGGGGGAAAGAATGAGATAACTGATCATTTCCGCCACACTTACCTGCTTGCTTTTGATATTTCTTATCCAGCTTGAATTCCTTGCGTTCTCCTGTACCTGGTCGCTCAAGGAGTTTTGTTGCTGTTCCTCGCCCCAGCAATTCATCCAACATAGATCGAGCAGGACGAGGTTCCTCTCTGCCAAAAAGAATGACAAATTCTATATACTCAACCAATCATCATAAAACATGAAACCGGATCCTCTAGGGGAGAATCTTCTCTGTTCTCTTACACACTCGGAATAGAAGACTACATGAAGGCAGAAGAGGAAGCCCAGGTCTTTCACGCTTTCTGAAACTTGTTGAAATGGAAAACCAAGGCTTTTTGCGTTCATGTCACCCTCCTCTGTATTCTGACAGGGCTCCCCAAAACCAGTCCAGTGATGGGCTGCATGGCCTGATGCTGCCTGAAGGTTACCACGAGCCCAGCCTAGTAGGCTAGTAAGAATTATCTGCTAATTTTCTGGAAACAGACTTTGTTGTTTTTGAGCATTTAGCAGAAACAAATTTTTGACAGCTGTGAAGTCTAGAGAAATAAAAGGAGAAGTCCTCATAAGTATGATGAAAAATCCACTAGTTTCTGACAAGGGGACACTTCTATCTCTGTTGAAGCTGGTTTGAAGACAAAGTCCTACGATAGCACTTCTGCCTTTGCACTGTTCTTCCCTTTGCTCTGAGCCTAAGCAATAGGATAATTGCTGGGGATGGCTGGACTCCTGAGTAGTTTACTCAGGATGCAATCCTATGCACACTTAATAGTAATTCTATTTTTTGAGCTCAATGGCCACTGAACTCAATGGGGCTTACTTCTGAGGAGACAGTTCCAGCTTTTCAAGCTTAGGAAGTTGGTCATTCCTGCCTTACACTATCCTGCAATGAAGCCACAACGTACAGTACAAACTGTAAGCTGTACTCATGTGCCTTAGGTAAAGGTAAAGGTGACCCCTGACAATTAAGTCCAGTCGTGTCCGACTCTAGGGTGTGGTGCTCATCCCCATTTCAAAGCCGAAGAGCCAGCGTTGTCCGAAGACGCCTCCGTGGTCATGTGGCCGGCATGACTCTCCTTGCCGCAGCGCGTAGCATGCGGCTGGAACACGGAGCGCTGTTTACCTTCCTGCAAGCAGTACCTATTTATCTACTCGCATTAACATGCTTTGGAACTGCTAGGTTGGCAGGAGCTGGCCAAGCAATGAGAGCTCACCCCGTCGCGGATTCGAACTGCCGACCTTTCAATCGACAGCTCATGGTTCAGCGGTTTAACCCACTGCGCCTTAGTTTGTCCCAAATGTGAAACTAATCTTCTGTTTGGCAGTCCAATGCCATCGCTGCCCTTCAGCTGAAACAATCGCATACACCACTGCACGGTCATGAACAGATGTTGCTCACCCCTCATGTGTTCTGCCAGATTTCGGTTCTGCCTTTGAACTCTCACCAAACCCCAGAGCATCCATGAGATTGTCCCCATCATCCTCAAAAATCAATTCCTCTCTTTTCCTTTCAGGGCCAGGAGTTGGTACTGTCAAATGAAATTGGGGAAGAAAATTGTAATTGTAAGCTCTAGCATAATCCAAGTGTTATAGACCTCCCTACAAATTCAGAAATCTTTATGTAAGCCAAGTGCAATGGGCGAACGTGTACAATCATAATGTTACTGAACTTGTCCACTAGAACAATTCATGTCAATTAGCTGGTAATGTTCACACTAAAGTGCCTGGTTTCTTCTTTTTGCAAGTTTCCCTTTTTATATTCCCTTTCTTACATTTTTCAGTATAATACTGTACTATACTGTAAAATACTATAGTATTATAATTATACTATACAATTATTAAGTATATACTATTAAGTTATTACTATTAAGTATATACTTATAAAGTATATAAGTATTAAGTTAAGTATATACTATTATTATATACTATACTAGTATTATACTATACTATATATCAGTGTTTCTCAAAGTCCTCCCCTGTAGGTCTTTGCAGGGGCAGAGCAATGTCGGAGACAGTGCTCCAGGATAACGCCTGCCCCGCCCCCAAAATGCTTTTTTAAAAAATACCTGGTTGTCCTACCAGCTCCCCATAAGGTCCGGGGGGCGGGGGGCTGCTGCAGCCTCTACAGTAGGGACGGGGAACCTTTTCCCCGCGAGGGCCATTTTAAATATTCCAAATTTATTTGCGGGCTGGCCGTGAGGCCGTCTGCCATTTTTAATTAATTAATTAATTTTGGGGCCAACGCACCCCCCCATCGGCCTCCGGAGGCGTCGCGCTCACCGTCCAAAACCTCCAGAGGCCGGGAGAGGGCCTCCGCACGTCCTCCTTGCTCGCCAGCTCGGCCCGTTCTGACCAGGACTTCGTCAGCAATTTCGCACATGTGTACAATGCCGATGAGGGCAGCTTGCCCTCATCGGCCTTGTATGCATGTGCGAAATCGCCGACGAGGGCCTGGTCAGAACGGGCCGAGCCGGCGGCCCGGGAGGACGTGCGGAGGCCCTCTTCCGGCCTCCAGAGGCTCTGCGCAGACCCGGCGGAGCCTCCGGGGGCCGGTTGGGCGGCCTCCCAGCAATCTCTCCGGGGGCTGGACCCGATGGCCTCGCGGGTCGGATCCGGCCCGCAGGTCGGGGGTTCCCCACCCCTGCTCTACAGGCTCTAAACAGGTCCCAAGGCTCTAAACAGCAGCAATTGCATTCCCAAGCCCACTTCGCTGAAAACCGGACGTTTTCGGGGAGCTGGCAGGACAACCAGGTATGTTTAGAAAGTGTCTTTGGGTCGGGGGGGGGGGAAGTTTGCGATCCTGGAGTTCTGCCATTCTTGCTGGCCACCCCACCCCCCTTAAGGGGATATCGGCCACTTCCGGAAAAAGTGGTGGGTTGCAACCCACCACTTTGAGAACCCCTGCTATACAATTTTGTGATACTAAGCAACTGAGGCTGCAATCCTATACACACTTACCTGGGAGTAAGCCCCATTGAACATAGTGGGACTGACTTCTAAATGAACATGTATAGGATTGTGTTGTCACAGCCCAATCCTAACCAACTTTCCAGCACTGATATCCCAAGTCCCTTCCTGGGTCGGGCCGGCCTTACACGGCCTCCCCGGATGCTCGCCAGGTAAACAGCTGGCGTGCATCCAAGGAGGCCCATTGGGGCTTCTGGCGGTTACACCGTGGGAAGAGTTCAAAGTTCCCTTCCCCTGAGGTGAGGCCTGGCCGCACCGGCTCAGGACACATCCAGACTAGGATGCAGTGGCCAGCCATTTGGGTCAGACACTGCATCTTAGGCAGGATCGGGCTGTGATCTTCCTACATCTATTATTGTTAATAATTTCTATAGCATGTTTGGTGTGCACCTTGCTTTAGAATCCTTATATAAGTAAGCACCACTTACACTAGAGATGCCTTGAAAGTGCTTTCCGGCACTTTCGCAAAACCTTAGGCCAGCAGAGCACTCGCTCCGCCGGCCTAATTCTGTGCAGGATTGGGCCTACAAAGTAAGTAGACAACAACTGACAATTCTTTTTGTTTTCACAAATAAAAGTGTGATTAGCCTTGACAATACATCCGAAAGAAACCAAATTAAGTCTGAAGTGATGCCCTTCTGGTATCGTCTTTGTTTACCTTTTTTGGTAGACGTTTCAGCATTTGTTTCTGGAGGGTTTCTGGCAGCAGAGGAATGTACCTTCTTCACAGTGCCCTCTTCCTCATCAGACAAAAGGGAAGCTAAAGGGTCATCTATATCTAGGAAATGAATGGTGATGAGGTGAATGGATCATTGTTTCTAAGGGCCCAATCCTATCCAACTTTCCAGTGCTGATGCATCCGTGCGCTGCATCCTGCGGTGGGGTGGGGTGGGGGGCACGGTCACGGAAGCCTCCTCAAGGTAAGGGAATGTTTGTTCCCTATCTCGAGTCTGCATTGCAGCTGAACCAGCACTGGAAAGTTGAATTGGACCCTCAACCACTGAGAAAGAGCAAAATACAGCTAGAGCTTGTGTCAAGAACTGGGGAAAAAACCTAAAAGGCTTAAAAGCCAAGTTTTTTTAGCACAAACCCAGTAGGCTCAGGTCTCACCCTTCTCTGCCACCATGATGTCCTCTCTCCCCAGTTCTTAGGATGCTTTCACACATAATCCAAGTTGGTCCTTCATTGACTCAAGACTGAGGAACAATGGCCAGAGGACCATCTTTTAACAATAGACATGCAATTTGTTTCCCACTTTTACATGTTTACCCTGCATTTTGTAAAGTAATCTAATGGCTTACATTTTTCTTCTGCTCTTTGTCTAAAGCAGGGGCGGCCAAACTGCAGCTCCTGAGCCACATGTGGCTCTTTCATGTATAATGTACAGCTCTCGGAAATATGTTGGCTGAGCTCCTTTTTGCATCACAATTTAATATAAAAGGGAAATAACAGCGCAATCCGACTTAACTTTTGTGCCGTTGTAACCAGCGGCGCAGCGAGAATGGGAGGCCCCAGAACGGAAAAGTGATTCAAATCCCCTCCAAAAGAGGAATTCAAAGTGGATTTGAATCCCTTTTCCGTTCTGGGGCCTCCCGTTCTCGCTGCGCCGCTGGTTACAACGGCACAAAGACATTTTAAAGCTTTATAATTATTTACCAGGTATAAACTGAGAGTCCACTGGATTAAAACATAAGTTTAATGTTCATGGTGAGTAAATATATTTAAGAATTTAAATACTTCTTAAATATTGCGGCTCTCAAACATCTGAAGTTTATCGTATGTGGCTCTTACATTAAGCAAGTTTGACCACCCCTGGTCTAAAGAGTTCAGGGCAATATACACATGTGTCTTCCCGTCACTACAATCCTGTGAGGTAGGTTATCTTGAGAGAAAATGACTTTTCTAAAGTGAGTCAGTAAGGTTTATGGCTTTCTTTTAAAGTTTTTTTTATCCTACCTTCGAAGGAGAACTTCTGTTTCACATGTCTGGAGGTGGTAGGAGCAGAGCTTGGATTCTTGTTCATCCCACTTGCAGCATCTCCTACATGTGTGTGTATATATATAAATGCAAGGTAGATATATTCACTGGTATCCAGTTTTTATATAACAATGATATTTCTCAACACAAAGTCAACACAAAGTCACATACCGGTATATCTGGTTAAAAATCATTGGCTCAAGTAGTGGTATGGTGGGAAACAACTTTCTTAATGCATTCTGTAACACACAAGAGCTAAAACAGCAATAACCATGATTTATACTATTCTCTGTTCATACAGGCCTGAGCCTGGAAACCATCTTGGCCCAACTGTTACAAGAATACACTAGCATAATCACGGTGCAACCCACCATAAGGTTAGGCTAGCAGAGCGTACGCTCTGCTGGACTAAGGTATTGCAAAAGTGCCATAAGGCATTTTTGCTGCTCCTCTAGTGTAAGCGGCATCAGCGCAGAGGCCAGCACTGTCCCAAACCATCCCGAACGTACGCTGGCTGACCCAGGGAAGACCTGCGCGGGTCGGCAGGAGGACGGGCCGGGGTGGCGGTGGAGAGGGCCATTGGCCAGCCCAGGCTGGGAGGGGGCGGGGATATCTGTGCCAGGCTGCACTGATATACTGTCCCATCCCCTTCCCGGCCTGGGCTTACACGGCCTCCCCGGACGCACATCAGCTAGAGAGCTGGCGTGCATCCGAGGAGGCCCGTTGGGGCTTCTGGCGCTTATACCAGGGGAAGAGGATGAATGTCTCCTTCCTCCAAGGTGAGCCCTGGATGTGCCAGCGCGGACTGCATCCTGACTAGGATGCAGCAGCCAGCCATCTCAGCCAGCCACCTCATCTTAGGCAGGATCGGGCTGTCAGTCAATTAACTAGAACAAATTACCCCACCTTTTTTCTGGTCACTAGGTGGCAATCACAGGAACGTACAATACTCCCCCCATATCCGCTGGGGATATGTTCCAGGCCCCTCCGTGGATACTTAAAACCGTGGATAGGAGCGAACACCCCCTCCATGGTTTCCTAAGGGGCCCCCGCCCTGCCTCCCCTGCGGGCAGGCGTGCACGCCCCCCAGCTCTTATTTTTCTTTCAGCAAGCTTTGTTTCTTCCTTAAAACAAACAGAGAAGCGGCCTCCATTGCAGGCAAGTAGAACGTGACTAAGTCCTAGAGAGGCTCTGCAAGGTTTCTGTTAACCTTGCTTCTTGCAGAGCCTCTCTAGGACTTAGTCTCGTTCTACTTGCCTGCAATAAGCAGCCAGAGGCTGCTTCACCTGTTTGTTTAAGGAAGGAATGAAGCTTACTGGAAAAAAAGTAAAAGCCTGAGGGGGGTCCCCACAATCCGTGGATAACTGAAACCGTGGATAGCAAATCCGTGGATATGGGGGCCCACCTGTATATTACAAATTCAAAATCTGAGATGGTTCTGTTGCTTTAATATTTTATCTAATGGCAGCTTAAGGACGCAATCCAGCCCATTTATGTAGAGATGTATACCTGTGTGCTGGCTGCAGTGCAAGACTTGACCATGCAGAGAGGCCTATCCAATGCTGAGAGGCTTCCAAAAACCTCTACTTAGCCCCCTCTGCTAATAGGCCCAAGAAGAAGGAGACTTGTACAGCCAATCTTTGCAGGAGCTGGGGCCCTGTTTGTGCCATTTTAGCCGTATCCTTCCTCCTCTCTCTTAGCCTCCTGGTCCAGTAATGACTGTAGAGACTCTCCCCTAGTACCTTCCTCCTCGTGCCACCAGCCTTGCTCACTCACACCAGACCTCCTACCCAGTCTATTAGCAAGCTGTACATTTGAGCTCATTATGGTTTGCTTGCAGGGCTGGATGCTTTACTGTGGGATGAGGTATAAAGTCTCCCACTGCTGCTCCACAGCCTGGTACACAGTGGTCATTCGGTCCAGGGTGGCAATGGCACAGCAAACTTTTTGCCCTTGAGTGTATACCTGGTTCCTAGTCCTCATTGCACATGGGGGGGGGGGAGCTGCTACACACCACCCTTCAAGGGTGCAAAGCAAGGACTGGACGGTGCTCAGTGATTTTAATTTGCAAGCTGAGCCTTCTCTTCCCCTCACCCCTGCAAAAAGGTCACATGGTCTGTACATGAAATTATACATGAATCTAATTGGCATGGTGAGAATGAGGGCTGAGTGCAACATTTACTGTGCTACTAGAAAATGGATAAAAAAAGCACCGAGCACTGACACAGAAAACATGGTTGTAGTTGTTTCACGTGATAACATGGTTATAGTCAATCACCACAGATATACTGTACTACAGTGACAGTATCTATTTTATTTCACATTCTCATTTGTACACCCTGCCCTTCCTCCACGGAACTTGAGGCAGTGGACATCGACGTTTTTCCATCAAATCCTCCCCAGGTCAGTTTAGTCAGACGAATTATCTGAACCAATGAGGGTAAAGTACCCATAAGAAAGGGTTACAGAGGTGATAAAGCAGGCACCCCTAAGATATCATATCTACTTTAATAGCTCATTACCGAAATATGTCAGAGTCCTGTTTCTAAAGTAAGATGAACTATTACAGAAACTCAGGTTTTTCCAAAGGGCCTTTAAAAAGGCTGTGCAAAAAGAGTGCATCACCTTTCTCCATTACTGTTGTTTTCTTAGCAGGTCTTGCTGGCTCAGCCAAAGGCTGAGATTTCTCCACATCCTTTCCAGGTTTCTGAACAGGCCCAGAGCTTGCTTTCTTTATGCCCAGAAGTTCAGCTTCCATGTCATCCATATCCTGGGGAGGGAAAATAAATATATTTCAAGCATAATGCTTTAGAACGTTGTTTCACAATTGCCAGAATCCAGTAAGCAAACTCGTCTTATTTTCACGTTGAAAAAGTGTTTAGTCCACTTACCTTCAAGGTAAGAGCTTCTGGGTTTGCATCGGAGATATCAGGATCCTTGGGATTGAATGAACAAACACACACACACACAAACAAGTTGATTTTGTATGCCACCTTTCAGTAAAACAAAAAAATCAAAGTGGTTAATCCCACACAAATCAACATTGCTTTGGGGCTCTGAAGACAGACAAATCCTAGGCCCCAGTGGAAAAAAGTGTGGAAGAAGTGCTACAGGTGCTGAAAGTGCTACTTGCAACAAGATTCCCTGGTAGTCGTCAGCAGGACCCAGGTTTTGCTCCAGTTGAGCTAGTTGTATATTCCTGCTTTCCACACTATGTTTTCAGACACAGCAATGACCTGCAGTATTCCAGCAGGTCAGTCTAGTGATGGAAAAGTGCAACATTGGAAACCACCTTCATGACCATGCAAAGAGGATGTGGATTCCTGCATTTCCTCTCACCTCTGCATCTCCCTCTTCCTCAAGAGCCAGTTTGCTGAAGATGTCATCCTCCAGAAGGCCCCTGAAATACAAGAAAAAGCTCAGGAACAAGGATTTGCAAAGAGCAAACAAAAATGCCCTCAGATCATTTGCTGACCTTCTCTTTTGGACTCCTTAAAAAATGGCTCGGATGTTCTCCTCAGGGAGGAACCCCCAAATTCACTTCAGAGGAAATTTCAGTGGAAATAGCCAGCACACAGGACTTATGAAGAGTCCAAAAAGGAAGGGAAGACCAAGTTAGGACAGAAGTTAGGAAAAGAAAACTGGTGCTGTCAAGTGTTCCCAGCGCACTGAAGAGCTGTGCAGAGGTAGGCTTACCAGATCTCCAACCGGGACAGAGTGCTAGACCTTTAGGAGAAGGAATGTGGGCAGGTGTAGCTTGTTAAGTCCTAGAGCACAATCCTAGGCATGTCTACTCAGAAGCAAGCCCCACTGAACACAATGGGGCTTGCTTCTGAGTAGACATGCCTAGGATTGTGCTCTAGGACTTAACAAGCTACACCTGCCCACATTCCTACTCCTAAAGGTCTAGCACTCTGTCCCGGTTGGAGATCTGGTAAGCCTATGCAGAGGAAGGAGAGATGTTGCTCTTTAAAACACAAGAAATGTGGAGCATGCTGGGAGCACTGACTGCACTGACTCTTGTCAAGTGCTGACAAGAGGTGCTCTCACAGTAGCACCATCATTTTGTACACTGAAAGTGCTACAGAAACAAGGAATAACACCATTACTCACTTTCTGCTGATCTGTGAGGTGATTCCTCTGGGTCTCCCTCCTCCACTGTTACCAAATGAAACAGGTTTGGTAGATTTAAGGGGAATGTCATCTGGGAATGAGAGATGAAGACTCAGATGTTTTGAAGTGTAGATTCCTCCTCTGCTCTGACAGCTGCATTTCAACTCTTAATATCATTGCAGCCCCTCACATCAGGGCCAGCTGAAGGCAGCCTAACAGCACCACCCTCCTGCCACCCCCCCCCAACCCTCACACTTCTTATCTAGCTCCTTCCGTCGTGTGGGCTCTTGAATCACAGCAGGAAATGCAGAGCATGTTGGGATTGCTCCCAGTGCACTTTGCATTTCCTGCTTCATTTAAGGAACCTGTTGGAAGGAAAAAGAGGAAGGTGCTCCTTCCTCCACCAGGCTCTTTAAACAACCGGAAATGCTGAGTGTGCTGGGAGCAATCCTAGCATGTAGTATGGAGATTCCCATGGCTTGTCGTGATTTGCAAAGAGATTGGAAATATGGGTAGTCCAGCCATGTAGTTTTGTTGTAGAGAAAAATAAAGTTTAATATTAAACCAAATTGTCTGGAGAGATTCCTTATTAACGTGAAAACAGAACCTTCAGCAAAGCCGAAAAAGCAAGAAAGTAACGTACAAGGATTATCCCACAGGCAACAAGAAAAAATAAAAACCTCTAGTCCTCCTGCTGACGTTTCTCCCCACTCCTGGGGTTTTCTCAAAGCAAACTGGTTATACACCAGTAGGTGTTCCGATACCTGCAGAAAGTAACTGGCTAGATTTAAACAGGAGTGCGCTACCAAACGCGCGGGAAAGTTAATTGTTTAATTAGCACCGGAACTGTCAATCTCCGTCATGACCGGGGATAACCCCTGCATCAGAGACTGTGGATGGGTTTTACTTAGGAACAGATGCCAGATTTTATTCACATACACAAGTTCTTGCTGGCGATTAAGAGGGTTCATTGATCTTCTTTGGGTGATTGCAATGGCTTCCAGGTTACGTCTCCGTCTGTTATTCACTTCATTGAACAAGGAGCGAGTTTTCTGGAATGCGATAGTGTGTCCAGTCTGAACCACATGCGCTGCTACTGCAGACTTTTCTTCTTGCAACAATCTGGCAGCTCTTAAATGTTCCTGGAGGCGTATCCTTATTGGTCTCATTGTATTCCCCACATATGTTCTTGCGCAATCAGCACATGCAATTTCATAAACGCCTGGATTAGACAGGGCAGGTCTTTTATCTTTTGGATTGCGCAGTAGTTGTTCAATTTTGAGAGTGGGAGAGAAATGAGTTTTGATGTTGTACTACCTGAAGATGCGTGCTATTTTATCTGTAAATCCTTGGACATATGGAAGTGACAGCCAGACCTGTTCTTTCGTCTCCTGGTTTTGTTGCTCGTTGTTCCTAGGTCCCACCACCTGCTGGCTCTGTGCCAGGACATACCATATACAGAAAACCCACACATACGGGAAGGTATCTACAGCAGTCTTCGAACCACCACTCTTCCCAAAAGAATTCCTTAATAAACTCGTTAATTTACAGAGCCATCCACGTTTGTGACCCTCAATCCCTGCCTGAAGAAAAGAACACCATCATAAATATGTTGAAAGCCAATGGGTATAAGAGGCAGCAAATTGAAGCATGTTGGAAGAAACAACTGACAAAGAGCCAGCAGATGGTGGGACCTAGGGACAAGGAGCAACAAAACCAGGAGACGAAAGAACAGGTCTGGCAGGACAATTTGGTTTAATATTAAACTTTATTTTTCTCTACAACAAAACTACATGGCTGGACTACCCATATTTCCGATCTCTTTGCAAATCCTAGCATGTTCCACATTTCCTGTTTTGATTCAAGATTTGTGGATGAAGGAGCTGGGTGAGTGGGCAGGATCGCTACATTCCAATTCTTGGAGAGCAGCAATCTGCCCCCCTGCCTTCTTCTCACGTTGCTCCTCCCTCCACTGGGCTCTTTTAAAGAACCAGTGGAGGAAAGAGCAAGGTAAGGGAGCCAGATTGCTATGCTCGAAGGACCGGAACACAGCAATCTCACTTCTTCCTGTGCGCAGGCTCTGCAGGAAATGTGGAGCATGATGGGAGCGATCCCAGCACACTCCAGATCTCCTGCTTTATTTAAAGAGGCCACATGGCGGAATGGGCAGGTGAGGAGGCTAATTCTGTCCATGACGAACTCGGGGGAGGTGCTGAGCATCTGTTTGCTGCCCCCCCCACCTGCTCCCAATGCAAATGGCACTGTTGACTCCATGTACAGGCCGGCCCCGCCTCACACTGGCAGTCTTAACAAACAAGCTAGGGACTTGATTACAAGACACAAGTTTTATGGGTGAAGGAGCCATGTAATTAAAATATAAAATACAGAGAACTCCAGGCACACACGTATAAAATCTTCAGAAAGATTCACTCATAACAAGCAGACATTAAGAAAATTAAAACAGTGAGAGCGGAGAAGTCTGATATTTACAGGAACCAACGTTTCAACTTCTAATCTGAAGTCATTTTCAAGGTGTAAATAGCAAAGCTGCAAAGATGGTATGAACAACCACTAAAAAGAACGCTGCCTTAAATAGACTAGTTCCGCAAACGCGCACAGAGAGCCGGAAGTGTCAACAAACAAGCTAGGGACTGAGCATACTATCACAAACGTTAACAACTCCTCCTTTGAACCCACAGCTGGTGAGGGGTGATATCCATGAGCAAGACAGCATGGTGAAAATCATTATCCCTACCATTTTGCAATGAAGTGAGTCCTCTTCATTGTTCACCAATGTCGCATTGGTGAAATCAAAACTTAATTTAAGAACTCTGTTTACGCATCAATCATTATTTACCATCATCACCAAGGAGATCGCTGAGGACATCATCAATGGAGCCTAGAATAAGACAGAATGAGTTTATAGCTTGAGAAGACTGCCCAACATAAACTGGACAAAGGACTTATTGTAACAAGTAACATTTGTAACACTAACACTGTCATTTGAATATGTGAAGCTATCTTACACTCAATCAGACTCTTGGTCCATCTATCTCAGACCTGTCTGATGGCAGAAGCTCTCCAGGGTCTTAAGAGGTTTTTCTATCTGCTGAGGTCTTTTTGACTGGAGATGCTAGGGACTGAACACAGGACGTTCTGCATGCAACACAAATGTTCTACCAATGTACTGTGGCCTTCTCCATTCCAGAATACAACAGAATTTCAGAGAGGAGACATATACTGACCAATCAAATTAACCTACTTCACAGATCCTGTATATAGATAACGATGCTAGTTCCCAGCTAACAAAGGTTGCTCTTTTACCAAACCTTTTATCAAGGGTTGGAAGTGGGTTTACAAATCCTGCCCGAGATTGAAGCTATGATGAGTCACACTGAGTGCAAATGTAATGCTGAACCATGAATTAAGGCCAATAAGGGATGTGAGGAGAGAATTCATACTGGAGAAGGAAGAGGGAGGGTCCATGCATTGGCAAGTCTGGCTCCTGTTATGTTTTCACTGGTCACAGCTTATCTTGCTCTGTTCCTGCCTTAAGTGACAGGTGAGCTGTTGTATCCACTGAATCAGTACATAAAGCACCACCCCACCAATATCCAATAAGAATCTAGCAACATAAGCATATGTACCTTTCAGTCCTTTCTTGGTTTTCACTGCCTAGAAGGGACAAAAAGGCAGACATTTTGTTTAAAAAAAAATTAAGCAGAAAGTACATTTGTCTAGCCCAGACTCTTTGAATGCAGAAAGATGCATAACAACCTCCAAGAAACAGGAGCAAACAATTGTCAAAATAAACACTTATCCAGATTTGATTTGTGATTATAGAACACTACATTAATTTCAATCTTACTTTGGAAGTCAGTATTAGAGAGGGCAACGAGACCTAGAAGCAAACGTAATTGCGCTAAGAACATGCACCACTTACTATGATGTCAAAGTTAGCAGGTATTGCAGTAATCAAAGGGAATGGCAGCGGCATAACAAGGCGAACCCCCATCTAGTGCGCAGCTTACCTTGCCGAGGCGCCACGTTCCGGAAGTAGGTGTGCAGTGACATTATGACGTCACCACCACCTTCCAAAATGGCTCAATTTTGAGCCAAACAGAGCCAAGGATGGGCAGGAGAGCCCTTCCAGCAGCGAACACCTGGCGACTGCGGAGTTCCGCTCGTCGGGAGCGATGGCTTCACCCCCCCAAGTGCCGCTACAACCCTCTCAGAGCGCCACGCCTGGTGCAGCCCGCGCTAGTTGCACCCCATAGTGACATTGCTGGGGAATGGTAATCCATTTTATACATCCCCCATATATTTCATCTGATATCTATCTATCTAAGATAGATAGATAGATAGATAGATAGATAGATAGATAGATAGATAGATAGATAGATAAACATATAAACAGATGATCTGTTGGCTGGCTGTACCCTGGGAACAGCAGAGTGTACAGGGGACGGCCTGGTTATAATGACATTAATTAAAACTTGTTTCAAGGACAATCCACTAATGTTTGGAATTCACCAGCCCAGCTTGGGTTGCCAGCCATGGAAAATTATGTGTTCACATGTTTCTTAAGTGTCCTGCACAGAATCCCAACTTTGGGGTAGTAAGGTTTGAAGGCATATAGAGCAAGGCCTTCTTTATGATGACCATAGTCCTGTCAAATCAGTTGACTAATGAGGCGCTTCTTACCATATCATGGCTTCCAACTGTTGGCTTTTCTTGTAATTCAATACCTGTACTCAGACATTCTTCATCTTTACAGGAATATTTAAGATGGTTTACGCAGCTGTCGCTTATTCACCTGAAGAATAAGAATATCACTTATTCAAGAATATCACCTGAAGAAAGGTGTCGCTTAGCTCACCTGTAGAAAGGAGCAGTAAAAATATCAAATTCAGCTTCATTACCAATGTCTGTTTATTAAAGATATTTAAAGTAAATAAATATTTTTATTGACTGATTATATATATATATATATAATTTTACTCTCAGAAGAACTAGATCAAATTGAGACATAGTAACATGTCCCAAGGCCATCCAACTTCACAGCTGCAAATGGATTTGAACCTGGGCTTCCCATAGCCAACCTCAACACTCTAGCCCCGTGATGGCGAACCTATGACACGCGTGTCACAGGTGACACGTGAGGTCATTTTGGGTGACACGCCAGCGTTTCCCCCAGGGCCCCGACACACCTTACATTTTTACAGGATTACAGGATTTTGGCAGACCTCTTTCAAATTATTATCTAGTAAAACTCGGCAACAAAAAAGTCACTAATTGATGTTAAATAAAATGCAATGTGTTCTATTGTTGTTTTCAGTTCAATTCAAAATTACTATTAAAAGTAGCAATAGTCAAAGTACTATTAAAAGTTATTGGGGGGGGGACACACACCAGCAGAGTCAAGTTAGGCATTTTCAAAATTTTTGACACAGCAAGCCCAAATGGTTCGCCATCACTGCTCTAGCTGCTGCACCACACTACCTACCTATCATAAGAATATAAGAAGAGCCCTGCTGGATCAGGCCAAAGGCCCATCAAGTCCAGCTTCCTGTATCACACAGTGGCCCCACCAGACGCCTCAGGGAGCACACAGCCAACAAGATAACCTGTTTCCTGCTGCCACTCCCCTACACCTGGCACAGAGAAAACCTACTTCTAAAGCCAGGAGGTTACTTATGGCTTGTAACCTGTGATGGTCTTTTCCTCCATGAATCTATCCAAACCCCTTTTAAAGGCATCCAGGCCAGGTGTCATCACCACATCCTGTGGCAAAGAGTTACACAGATGAATTACACGTTGGGTAAAGAAATACCGTATTGGTCTGAGTATAAGACTCACTTTTTTCTCCTAATTTAAATTTTTAAACTAGGGGTGCGTCTTATAATCAGGCTGTTGCAATTTAATGCCAGTGATTTAATTAATTTTTTTTATTAGCACCAAACTTTAAGGGTGCGTCTTATAATCAGGTGCGTCTTATACTCGGGACAATATGGTATTTTCTTTTGTCCGTTCTAACTCTCCCTCCACTCAATTTTAGTAAATGTCCCCTAGTTCTAGTGTTGTGTGAGAGGGAGAAGAAATTCCCTCTATCCACTCTCTCCATCCCATGCATAATTTTCTCCATCCCATGCATAATTCTTTCAGGAAAATACTATTCTGGCAATGTATTCAACACTTTATACACATTTTGCACTGCCTATTCTGCATCTTTCTCCACGAAGATCCAACACATTACTTCAATGCCCTGCAGATCTCTTTCAGTCATTTTGAATCCAGGGCCCAAATTGAGCAAACTGTGTGAAAGTTATTTCTCCAATCTCCAACAGTGACCATGTACAAAATTCAATTCCAGGGCTGCTCCTTTAAATGACACTCTGACAAACTGCAGGAAATGTTGTGGAGAACTTTTAACCCAATGTTTAGGGGGTCAATTCCTACCCAAAAAATAGTTCTCATAATAGTCCTTATATTTATCCATAATAAATATTATCTGAATAAAACAATAATTTAAATAATAAGAGACTGATGGCATAATCCTGTGGAACATGCGATGGCCGGCCTAAAGGGCCACCCGCCGCATCCTATCCTGTTCCCGGGCCGCCCCAGGGCAGCCCGAGAGCACCTTGGAGGAACAAGGTGTGTGGTGGTGGGTGGCAATGGGGAAAGAAGAAGAAGGGATGTGGGAGTGCACATACCGTAATTATAATGCCATTGGAATTCGACCAGCAGGCAGGTCAAAATGTATTGGTGGGCCAGATTGTGGCCTGCAGGCTATAGCTTGGGAGCCCTGCCATCAAGTCACGGCCAGAAGCATTCCAGACATAAATGTTCAGAAGAGAACATTTGAAATGGGTGGCAGATGTTTTCTCAAATGAACATTTCAGTGAATACTCAAAGGGACACAAGTATCTACTGCTTACTTCTACTGATACGTTTGTCCATATAACACTACTCTTTGATTTGCATCAAGTAAATATGCTTTTTTTTTTTTTTTGGTCATCTAGGAAGGGGAACTGCTATTACACCTTGCACAGTATTCACATAACTAAAATGTTATTTAATGATGTACATTCCAGTACAGTGGACCCCTACTTTACAATGGGTTCACTTTATGTTCAGTAATTGGCTTGCTTCTCCTAAGAAGTCTCAATAGTCTAACATAGACATATCTTCTCCCTTCTGTCAGAGGCTAAGTGCAAACGAACAAGTTATTTTTGCCCTGATATGAAATGAATGATCATTCCAAGAAGGCCTGGCTCATACATTGTAGACACTTTTTCTCCCTCATGCTTACATGTTGTTGTTGTTCAGTCATTAAGTCATGTCCGACCCTTCGTGATCCCATGAACCATATCCCGCCAGGCCTTCCTGTCCTTCAGGAAGTTGACAGTGATACCCAGAAGTTATCTGCTCCCGTGACCCTGGTAAACAGTTGTGAGCAATTCCCACCTCTCCACACACCCTGGACAATGCTTCAGATGTGTGCAGGCAAGTTATTGTATTTTATTCAAAATATTTATATGGTTATTTCAGTCCCAGCAAGGGACCACCAAGGCAGCTCAAAGTGGTAAAAACCCAAAACCTGAACTCATACAAATTAAGAAAAATAATCAATCAGTCAATAAAAGCAAATAGGCAGCAAGCAGCAAAATGACAATTAGTGAAAATAAATAAATCGACAAAAAGTGTGATGGGATGGAATCAAAATGCTGCTACTGTCTACCTGGAAATCAGTAGTGTCAGAACCAGCTGGGCACCTGATCCAGATGGATGGGGGATCTGTGTCCAAACAAGATGTAACTAAGGTGTGTGTCATATTGATTGTTAAAGTTTTGCCTGAATTCCATTCCACTTACGATGCTAGGAATCATAATAGCCTCCGCAATGTGCCTTCTTTAACCCTCTGCATACAAACCTGGTAACGCTGTACGGGTGAACATATCTGATCAGTGATATGCTAATACCGGTACTATGCTTTAAAAACACAATTTGATTTCTGATGTAGACGTAGGTATGCCTTTTATGTCCCCGGACCCTCCAGCCTTTTGCTCCGGACAACATAACATCGTTACCATAGCAGCCAGAGTCTACCGCAGACAGTAACTCTTGCATTCCTTTAGTATTAGTAAGGGACAGCCTTATAACCTCCCACCTATTATAATGCATACAGTACAGAGCATCTCTTTGACCTGCTTTGAAAATAGCAACAATGCAGCAGATCTCACCCTCGCCGATCCGGGACTACTGTACTGTATCCAAGCGAGACAGGGAATTTTCACTCCCGCCGCAAAGCATCTTGGGAAATGTAGTTGCCCCACTTATTCTC
Organism: Plestiodon gilberti rubricaudatus; assembly: GCA_026170595.1. Taxonomy (NCBI): domain Eukaryota; kingdom Metazoa; phylum Chordata; class Lepidosauria; order Squamata; family Scincidae; genus Plestiodon; species Plestiodon gilberti. The sequence continues at coordinate 157,455,135 of JANXHW010000002.1, forward strand.
CAGTTATGAGACACACAGAACTACATTTGCCAGCATGCTCTCGCTACTTCCAAACCTGGAAGTAAGCATGCTGCTCCAGTACCTAGCGAGAGCGGGGCGGAGACACCGTAGATCCTTATGACAAGGATTTGTGGTTGTATGTACCTGGAGAATTCAAAGCTTAATAAGATTTGAAGATTTCATGGCCAGCAGTAATCAACGTGGATTGGATTGAATCCAGTTGCTTTGTTCAGATGCGGGATATATTAGGCCTTGGATTGTCGTCTTGTCCCGGGGTGTTGAAATAGAAAAATGCAATTGCTCTTTACGAAGCAGATCCACAAAAATATTTGGTAAATATCTAGGGCGATCGGTTTACAAATGGGAGGGTTTTACTCTAGCGACCGATAACTTCCTGGTGCAAATCCACGCTCCAAAGGGATTCGCCCCACGCCCCACCCAGACGGCTACTCGCCTGTTGCCACAGAGAAAAAGTTGTTATTGTTGTTCAGTCGTTAAGTCGTGTCCGACCCTTCGTGATCCCATGAACCATATCCCGCATTGGCCTTTTACGTCAGATCCCATTCGAAAAGCCGCTCCCTCCAAGAAGTCCAGTTGCTTACTCACAAACCTGCACAGGCGCTTGCAAACTACAATTTCATTGCAGACGCAAACTAAGCGCTACTACAAATATTTAATCTTATTCCTAGTAGGGTAGTCGATTTATCTTGCTTGAAAAATAACATAAGCAACTTTCAATTATGGAAAGATCTGGAATTGAAAACAGATTGTGCTTTCTTCTCCATCCTGCAAAACATAAGTACCAAAAATGTAGACTTATGGTCCAATCCTATGTTAGGTTTATGGCAGATCTCACAATGACTATCTGCCACGGTAAATCCTGGGCCAAGGGCATGAAAGCTGCTCTGATGTCCGTGGCCATCAGTGCAAACACATGGGCGACAGCGGCCTGCAGAACCTCCATTGCTGACAGTAAGTGGACCGTGGGAGAGGATCTGGGCGACAGCTGCGCATGCCAAGATCCTATCCCCACCCCAGGAGTCTCCTCAGACGTACGCCAGCAAAAGAACTGGTGTAGGTTCAAGGAGACCAGGCAGCCTACGGAGAGGTAAGTAAAAGGAAGTCTGGCTCGATGGTAGAGCTGCCATCTCATATGCCTGAAGATCTGAGGCTCGAGACGCCTGGAAGGGAGCTGTCGAGAGCTGTTGACACACCACTGACGTTCTGCAGAAGCACTCGGTGAGAGAGGAAAAGTGCAGAGCACTCTAAGTGGGAGGCAGGGTTGTCGTCGGCTAAGCGTGGGAGGCGAATGCCAGAGAGGCCAGACTGTGAAGGAAACCATCTGGAATGAAGTGTTCTATGCAAGATTAGAACATTGTATTGTAAAAACCCCTTCGGGGGTTTAGAAAGCCTACCTTTGTGAACCGCCTTGGAGAAATCCGATGACCAAGAAAGGCGGTATATAAATACTGGTATGATTTTTCACTTCTCCTGGGCTGTCCGGAGCCCTTCCCCATAGCATGTGTTCCATTAGCGGCACTGCATGCTCTGGGCTGGCGGGTGATAAGATTAGCCCCCCCCCAGATGCACAACACAAAGGTAGCTTTTAATTAATGGTGATTGAATGCACATTTCATCCAGTCCTCCCTCTGGAAGGATTCTAACTGCCATTGAGCAAGGTGTATCTACCTGTGTGTGGCAGTAGCCAAAACTCCTACTGATATAGTAAGGCCCCCTCCCCCTCCCCCTCCCCCTCCCCCTCCCACACACACACACACACACACACACACACACACACACACACACACACACACACACACACACACACACACACACACACACACAGAGTTAGGACTCCTCTTTCTCCCTTTTCATGGCTTCCATTTTTCTCCCTTTTGTCCATTTTCACCATTGCATCAGTTTTACAATGTGAGCCAATACAGAACAGTCTTATCATTTGTAAACTGCCTTGTACACAAATGGCACTATGTAATAAAACTTTTCCACATTTGGTGTGTCAACAGAATCATCTTAGATCAGAGGTTTTCAACTAGTGGTACTAGTACCACCAGTGGTATTTCGGCTGACTGCTGGTGGTACTCAGACCGCTGGACCACCACAACCCTGCTCTGATGCGGCACTTGTGGTGGCGCGTTTTCACTCCCAAGAGGCAGGGCCTATGGCAGAGCCTCTTAGGAACACTGAAAAATGCCCTTCTAGAGCCTCCTACCTGTGTTTTCTGGCCTCTGAAAACCCAGAAGTAACTGGTGATGATGTCATCACGTCACTTCCGGTGGTACGCAGCAGGAGAGTGGCGCCGGAGGTGGTACTTGGCTGGGAAGGGGTTGAGAACCCCCGTCTTAGATACTGTATTTAGGTATGTCTGCATAACTGCCAAGCTTCCGCTCGTTCAGAGGCTATGTGTACATGCACACAGAATATGTACAGTACACAACATTCCCTCTAGGTACTATGATCATAGTTGGGATATAAGCACAGCTGACTCTACAAGTTTACATTTCTATGGGATCTGGATTTTAACCACATACTTTTATGCAAGTCATTCAAAAAGATTTGGTAGCCCCCCCCCCCCTCGGTTAACATGTGTAGCTTTGTTACAGAGATTTTTTTCAAGTAGGTAGTTAATAGAACTAAATCCTAGGTTCATTAGCTTCCCTTTTCACCTGTGGTCTGTTTTTCTATAATTATTATTATACCAGTATTTATATACTGCCTTTCTTGGATTTCTCCTCCGACTTTAACTCAAGGCGGTTTACATAGGCAGGCAATTTCTAAACCAAGCGGGTTTTACAATAAATGTTCTAGTCTTTCATATAGACCACTTCATTCTAGGCATTTTCCTTTCACAGTCTGGCCTCTCTCTGGCATTTGTCTCCCACGTATCAACTGACAGGCAACTCCCTCTCACAGAGTGCCAGCCGCAGCTTTCTCTCTCACAGCGCAATCCTGTGTAAGGATCTGGCTGGCGGCCCAGGGCCGCCCGCTGAATCCTGAGCCCGGGCTGCCCGTCGACTGGTAGGCCAGAGCTCTACTCAGGTGTAAACCAGGCCTGGCCCAATAGGTATCCTCGGATTTCCGCCAAGAGAAGGCCATGTAATGGCCTAGCCGGCCCAGCAGGGACAGGGATATGGCGGACATCATCCCCCTCCCCCTCCCGGGCTGGCTAGGCCAATGCCCCCCTCCCTCGCCTGCCGGACTGTCCATGTGGCCACCAGCGGGAGCTCTTACCTTCCGCAGGCAGCCACGTCCTGGTCTTGCGACTGAGTGAGGGAGGCCGGTCTCCCTTACTCTGAAGAAATCAAGAACGTGCTTTACAGTGTGCTCGTGACATGTTAGAAGGGCGGAACACACGCTCAGCTGTTCTAACGTTACAGAGGATTGCACTATGAGGCTTCTGCAGCTTGTCAGCGGCAACAGCTCTTCGACTGCACACAGATTATTCCGGGAGTCTCGAACTGCCATCCTTTCAGGAGCAGCGAGTGGCCTCACTGGGACCAAGTGCCTCACTGGGACCAAGTGCCAAGGTAAAAAAGACACAGTGAGTTAAGCAGCTGGGCGAGTTCAGCAGCGGGGCGAGGAAGCCGGGCCCCACACACAGCCCGGCACTTCCCTTGAAGAGAGGAGAGCTCCAACAACATTAAGGTACCCAAACTTTGATAAACCCATAACTTACATACAAAAGCTATGCAGTCAGACAGCCAGCAGAGAGGTGGGGGCTACCCAGTGTTTTGCACCGAGTGTCACACGTATGACTATCTGCCTCTTGGGCACAAGTCATGGGTGCGTGCTCGGTGCAAAGAGCTCCAGGCTCTCAGGGAACAGGAACGGTAGAAGCAGGAGACCTGCCAGGGAAACGGTTGGTCCGCTGGATGGTGAGGGAGAGAAAGGGATGATAAAAGGGGACTTGGAGACTGCAGAGAAATTAAATAAGTTCTTTGCATTTGTCTTCACGTGCAAATACCGCTGCCGGAACAGTCTCCCCTGACTAAAGAATTAAGTCAAATAGAGGTTAAAAGAGAAGATGTCTCAGACTTAATTGACAAAATAAAGATCAATAAATCACCAGGCCCGGATGGCATCCACCCAAGAGTTCTGAAGGAACTCAAGAATGAAGTTGCTGACCTCTTGACCCAAATATGCAACTTGTCCCTTAAAACGGCCACTGTGCCAGAGGATTGGAGGATAGCTAATGTCATGCCAATCTTTAAAAAAGGAAGGAGGGCCCCCCCGGAAAACTACAGGCCGGTCAGCCTAACATCTGTTCCAGGGAAGATGGTGGAAAGTCTCATTAAGGATAAAATCTTAAAATACATAGAAGAACAAGCTCTGCTGAGGGAGAGTCAGCACTAGCGTCTCTCCGGTAGGGGCGGGGCTGTAAGTATCGCTGCGGTCATAGTCTCTTTACCGAGCGAGGAGGAGGCAGCCCCGCCCCCTCACTGTCCGAGCCAGTCCCCTACGGAGAAAGCAGCAGGCAGGGTCTCTTCCCTGCCAGTTTCTCCGTAGGGGACTGGCTCGGACAGTGAGGGGGCGGGGCTGCCTCCTCCTCGCTAGGTAAAGAGACTATGACCGCAGCGATACTTACAGCCCCGCCCCTACCGGAGAGACACCTCTGAGAGTCAGCATGGCTTCTGCAAGGGGAAGTCTTGCCTCACAAACCTGTTAGAATTTTTTGAAAAGGTCAACAGGCATGTGGATGCGAGCAAACCCGTGGATATTATATATCTGGATTTTCAGAAGGCATTTGACACAGTCCCTCATGAAAGGCTCCTGAGAAAACTCCACAGTCAGGGAATAAGAGGGCAGGTCCTCTTGTGGATTAGGAACTGGTTGAAGACCAGGAAACAGCGAGTGGGAGTCAATGGGCAATTTTCACAATGGCGAGAGGTGAAAAGCGGTGTGCCCCAAGGATCGGTCTTGGGACCGGTGCTTTTCAACTTATTCATAAATGACCTGGAGTCGGGGATAGGCAGTGAGGTGGCCAAGTTTGCAGATGACACTAAACTTTTCCGGGTGGTGAAGACCAGCAGGGATTGTGAAGAGCTCCAGAAGGATCTCTCCAAACTGGGAGAATGGGCAGCAAAATGGCAGATGCGCTTCAGTGTAAGTGCAAAGTGATGCACATTGGGGCAAGAAACCAAAATTTCACATATACGCTAATGGGTTCTGAGTTGTCTGTGACAGATCAAGAGAGAGATCTTGGGTTGCTGGTGGACAGGTCGATGAAAGTGTCGACCCAGTGTGCGGCGGCTGTGAAGAAGGCCAATTCCATGCTCGGGATCATTAAAAAAGGGATTGAGAATAAAACGGCCAATATCATTCTGCCTTTGTACAAATCGATGGTAAGGCCACATCTGGAGTATTGTGTCCAGTTCTGGTCACCACACCTCAAAAAGGATATAGTTGAATTGGAAAAGGTGCAGAAAAGAGCGACCAGATTGATTTGTGGGCTGGAGCACCTCCCTTATGAGGAAAGGCTACAGCGTCTGGGGCTTTTCAGTCTAGAAAAAAGGCGCCCAAGGGGGGACATGATTGAGAGATATAAAATTATGCATGGGATGGAGAGAGTGGATAGAGGGAAATTCTTCTCCCTCTCGCACAACACCAGAACCAGGGGACATGCACTAAAATTGTGTGGAGGGAGAGTTAGAACAGACAAAAGAAAATATTTCTTTACCCAGCGTGTAATTAATCTGTGGAACTCCTTGCCACAGGATGTGGTGATGGCACCTGGCCTAGATGCCTTTAAAAGGGGTTTGGACAGATTCATGGAGGAAAAGACCATCACAGGTTACAAGCCATAAACAACCTCCTGGTTTTAGAAGTAGGCTTTCTCTGTGCCAGGGAGTAACAACGGAAAACAGGTTATCTTGTTGTCTTGTGCTCCCTGAGGCATCTGGTGGGGCCACTGTGTGATACAGGAAGCTGGACTAGATGGGCTTTTGGCCTGATCTAGCAGGGCTCTTCTTATGTTCTTATCCTTGATCTTCAGGCATATGAGGCAGCAGCTCTACTAAGCCAGACCTCCTGCCCAGTTTATTTGATCTCATCTCTTTCTTTTACACCAAATTTTAGAAAGGTCAACTACTGCCGTTGGCAGCACAATGATGTACAGTAAATCTTGTTAAAAATGTGACTGTTAAACTATCTGTTCTAATTTTTAGCAGTAGAAGCTCTTTTAAGTCTTAGTTGTCTAGGAAGTGCCAATACAGCCCCAGCTCCATCTTCCCATGGCCTATATGTATAGAGGGAAGACATGCGAAGGTGAAGTCCAGGCTAGGAAGCTCATAAGCAGTGGTCACCCCATATTTTTCACACCATTGCATGGAGCCCTTCTATGACTGCGATGGCACCTCCAGCAGCTCAGTGATGAGTCATGACATCGCTGACTTCTGGGTTGCCGAGCTCTGAGGAGCTCAGTTTCAAGCTGTGCGGCCATGCAGCTTAAGGAACGCTGCTCCTAAGGCATCCATTAATGGCCTGAACAACTCTGCTTTTTAATATACTGTAAGATTTGCTGGTTTTACTATTATGTACTGCCTTGGCCAAGAAACCAGGTGTTCTCAAAGTGGTGGGTCATGACCCCCCACTTTTTCTGGAAGCTGGCAATATGCCAGCAGAAATGGCAGCAACAGTGCTCCAGGATTGTGCTCACCGATGCCGAAGTAACACTGTAAGTAACCAAAGTAATGTCAGAGGTAGCGCTCAAAGGGTCAGGGGGGGTGGGGAAGGCTGCTGCTGCCGCCTCTGCAGGCCTCCCCGAGGCTCTAAACAGCAGGGATCACATTCCGAAGCCCACTTCTTGTTTTTGTTGAAAACCGGAAGTGGGCTGTGGAACGTTTAGCGCCTTGGGGAGGCCTGCAGGGGCGGCGGAGGCGGCAGCAGCAGGACCCCCCGCCCCTTTGAGGAGCTGGCAGGACAACCAGGTATGTTTAAAACAGCGCTTTTGGGTCAGGACAGGCACGATCCTGAAGGGAGCGCTACCTCCAACATCGCCCCACCCCCACATAGGAGTAAAATCCCCTGTAGGACTTTGAGAAACCCTGTATTACAACATTTCACTTTCCAACGAAAGTGTTTAAAAGACCTACACAAGGTCCTTTAACCTAAATGAAGTCAACTCCATGAAGCCGGAGCTACACTGTCCGCGTCCGCATCCGGTGTCCCGCCCCCAGGCCAAACAATGGGCTCTGATTGGCCCGATGTAGTGCGGACGCAGCAAAAGTCGAGGCCAAATGTTGCTTTAAAGTTGCTTTCCTGCGTTATTGTTTATAGTAGCACTAATGAAAAGACACATACAGGAACGTATTCTTCCACCACATGGTTTGAAAGTGATTTTTTTAATTAAGTCTACATACAGTCTGCTACTGATGCTTTCCGACAGTCTCCTACTCCAGTTTTTCAATCAGCTTTCCACTGAAGTGTACAAAAATCCAGGATGCACATGTGTTAACAGCATAGTAATCAGGTATGTTAGACCGAATGTTTCAGCAGCTAGGAAGGTTAAAATGACTTGACAGTCGTATTTGCTTCAGTTTTAATATACAGTACAATATTTCTCTTGCTTAAAGTTGTAGTGCAAGGAAGCCACGGCATATTCAGATCTTGAATAGGGGCATAAAGTTAGTCTAAGAATTCAAGTTTGGGCTCTTCATTCACATAAATTCATTCACAAAGTTCTTCGTCTGGTGGTCTTCAAAACCTGATTTGTTGGGAGAAAACTAAAAAGGCAGGATCCAACCATTTGTGCTGCCATTTTAGTCATGCTTGTTTCAGAGAATGAAGTTCTGTACACTGCTAAAATGTTAGCCTGCTAACGTTAAGAGCAATCTGGAGCCATTTACTGTAAAGGCACCTTCCCATGGTAAAGCATTCTCTGCTTGTGATGCACCAAAATCTGAATTGTTCCGCCTGATGGACTTTTCTCCATCATTCCAGTTTGGACAACTGTCCCATAAAGTCATTTTATAAGTGCAGGGCACAACTGTACAAAATCCACCCTAAATAAGTTCTGAAAAAGTCCTCGGAAATGTCAAGGTGAGTAAAACTATAGACAGCAATCTCAAGTACTTCACTTTTCAGGTCAAATGAAGGAGGATTCCTTCCCCCTCCCCCTGCGACTGCAAATGCATGTTAAAACCTTTGTAGGATCTGAAACAATGTAAATGCTATCAAAATGGAAAGTATTTCCATTATTATTCTCTAGATTCAAGAGCAGGGTGGGATTCTTTACATTTTCTCGTTCCATGTTACTGGAAATCTCTTGAGAAGGAGGGGCAGCCACTATAGAGAAACAGCAGCTGCTGGAAACTGGCTGAATTTCATGCCACAGCCAAAGCAACTGGCAACGTGATAGTAGTTAGAACTCTAGAAAAAAAGATGAACTCCTAGTGCTCAGTGCAGCTGCCATCTGGGAAAAGCACTGTCAATACTAAAAAATGGGAATTACTCCTCTTGGAAGGACAGTCCATATCCATTATGCCAGAAGTTTACTTCTGGAACTGGAAAGGGGTAAAGTTATGAGAGACTGACACAAAAATTGTTCCTGTTCAGGCCCTTGAAGCCCAGTTCCTGACAAGGCTGTACAGACCTCACAGAGTAGGGTAAGATGCCAAAGTGTTCCAACAGCTCTTCCTTAATTCAGGGTACAATGCAGACAAAGTGTGCAAGTCTGCCGAGTTTTGAGCCCCTCCCCCCCCAACGAGACGCTGTTGCAACTATTTCCAGAACACAACTACTCAGTAGTAAAAATAAATCCTGCTATAGATGACACAGGCTTCTGCAGCCATCAACTGCTTCACAATTCAACACTTTAAACCACTCTGTAAAGCTTTTCCGAATGATTAGTTTCCATACATAATTGCAATTGCACTTTATAATTTCCATACATAATTGCAATTGCACTTTATAATTGGAGGTTCCCCTGCTCCAACCCCTTAAAAAATTACTTTAAAAAAGATCAGGAGGAAAAGCTACAGTTACTGACTACCCTATGGCTATTGGATTTTGGATTCAGCAGCTCATAGGGCAAATGACATCAATTCTGGGGAACTAGAAAATCATGCATTGAGAGCAGGAAGCATCATTACAGTTTGGCTTGCATTGGCTTCAGATGTTTGTGGAAAGAATCATGAACCTGTTGGAAGAAGCAAGATGAGTCAGTTTGTTTGAATGATTGCAGACAAACATTAAGTGCCTATTTCATCCTGTCAGAACCATATTGCCCAAGCATATGCATGTTTACCCAGAAATAAATTCTACGGAGTTAGCAATGCTTACTCCCACGCAAGTATGTGTAGGATTGCAGCCTACAGAGCACCTTCAGGTATTGGTTCACAGCATGCTACTAAAAATAAAGCTGTAATAGCAATGTATTATCAAAGCAAGTTCTATTTATGACAAAGAAGCCACAGGATCCTCTGAAGTCTTTGGCAAACAGGTACAGATAGTGGCGTTCCTGGAGGGTGGCGGGTGGCAAGGTAAGTCGTGCAAAGCACTGCACCGCACCTTGCAAACTGGTGTAACGTGCCCCTCCCACTCACTGCTGGAGTCATTCTGGCAGCGAAGGCAACGCATGTGTTGCAATGCAACGCGGTTTGCAAGGTGCGGTGCAGCGCCTTGCATGACTTACCGTGCTGCACCCCCCCCCCTCAGGAATGCCACTGGGTAGAGAGACATATGAATTGCACACAAACATTCAAGTGTCCCATCTTGTCTGCATTTAAGGATTCTGTCCTGTGTTTTCAAAGAGTCTTGGTATCCAAGAGAAGGATTCTTCACTTCCATTTGGGGATACAATGTGAGAGACTGCATGAACCTCTCCCGGAGTTCGAGTATTTAGGTTTAAAACAGTTTGACATTTTTCGGTCATTCATTCATGGATCTTTTAAAAATCCCAGAGAGAGAAAACAAGAGTTCTCAGAGCCTAGAAGGTGGTTTTCACAGGTCTGCTTCCATTAGCACCAGTACGTGTTCACTAATGTGCCTTAGTAACTCTGATGGGATTTGACAAAGGGACTTCTATTCTACTGCTCCCTGCCTTTGCCTGGTGACACAACGCAGGTTTTGTTTTGTGAGTTGGACGTGTTGGCCTGGGGGTTGAGCTGTTGTCCTGCCTGAAGAAAGCTAAGCAAGTTCAGCCCTGGTCATCACTTGAAGGGAGACCGCTGCTGCTGGATCTTGCAAAAGCACTGTGAGAGAGGGTGGAGTGTTATGGAGTAGTCAGCTGGCAAGATGGATAACACCTTGAGAATCAACTGAGGGAGATCAGCAGCTGCTTGGAAGCTTGGAAGGCAAAAGCTTGGAAGGCAGAAGCACAGCCAGGATGTAGTTGCACTTTGGAAGGAAACATCTGGGAATTAAGGGTTCTTATGTTCTCATAGAACAATATTTGTAAAAACCTCATTTGAAAATAATGGGGCTTAGGATTGCCTGCCTATGCAAGCTGCCTGGAGTCTGTAAAGAAAAGGCGGTATAAAAATACTGTAAATAAAATAACCATTAGATCAAGGTGCACATCTCAAATAGAGGGAGACAGCTATATTTTTTACAGCCCAATCCTATCCAGCGCTGGTGCAGCAGGGCCACATGGCCCATGCTGCATCCAGCACTGGAAGAGGAGGGGCTAGAGGTCTCCTCAGGGCAAGGGTAAAGTCCCAGCCTTCCCAACGGGCCTCCTCAGATCCATGTCAGCTCATTTGCTGGCACACGTCTGGGAGGCCCATGTAAGGAGGAAAAGGCCTGGAAAGGGGAATAGGACACAGTGTGCGCCAGCATCACCAATCTCACCCCCTCCTGGGCTGATCCACCACCTGCCCCCCCCCCAATACAGAACTGCTCTGGTACACATCATCCTGGATTCAGCACTGGTGGGCCTCCCTATTGAAGCTGCCTACTCTCTGGGTGCTGCAAACGTGTTTTATGGCACATTTGAGACACCATAGGTCAGTGCAGTGGGTGCTACGCCAGCCTAAGAGAAGCTTAGGATTGTGCCATTAGTAACACAAGAGGGCTGCATCACTACATAAACTGTGGAAAGGCGTTTGAGTTCAAGTTTTAACCAAGTGCTTTCTCAGTTCCTGGTAACACCCTCTCTCTTACTGCACTCCACTTCCCTCTAAGCTGCATGGCTGTGCAGCTGGAACTCGAGCCCCAGGCAACTTCCTTCTTGAGCTCCAGAGCTGTGGCTGTGCAGCCACCGTCCTGCTCCATGCACTTCCCTTGGAGATGAGGGAATACAATCCACAACATGCCATTCATGGTTACACTAGGAAGGGGAATAAAGGTTTCCTTACCTGTGTTTTGTTTAGTGGTGATGTCTTTGCCCACTCAAACATGTTCTCATAGACATTACCATCATATCGGCCAAGCACAGATCCAAGCAAGGAATCTTGGAAGTCAAAGGAATCCACTAGAGCTACTGCATTTGGGCGGATTAATGCCAAGAGCTCCTTCACACGCTGGGTCGCCTGAGTTATCTGTGCATCTGTTAAAATGCCGCCCTGAGACAAAAGACAAGAACCAAGAGAGTCATGTATCCAAATAGTCTTATGGCCTGACATTACACAGCCTGGAACTCCCATATGGGGCAGGACAAGTCACGGATGAAGCTAAAACTCTCAATAAGTCAGGAGACATCATGACTTATAAACACAAGGGGATAGATGGAATAGAAGCTTCCCCTTGACACTGACAGCTGCCAGATCAAAGGCTAGTTATTAAAAAGAGAGCCTGACCCAACTCAAATGTGAAACACGTTACATTTTATACTTTAAGTTTGCTCCACAGTGTTTTCTACTGCCTGCTGTTCCTATACAAGCTGTGTTTAATTAATAGCATGCATTTTTTTTATTTTAGTGTATGTTTTCTGAGAGTAGCAATATTGGAGGACAGCACAGTATTTAAAAAAAATTATAAATATATTAACAGGGTAGTCCTGGACTAGAGATCCAGTGTGGTTAGAACCCAGGTTCAAACCCCTGCTGAAGCAAGAAATCCACTGGGTGACTTGAGAATCTGCTAGTTTCTGCTAGTCAGCTAGTTGACTAGTTTCTCAGTCTAACATGCCTCAGAGATGTTGGGGTGGGGAGGGGAAAGAAACCATGTATGTTGGCCTGAACTCTTCAGAAAAAAGGGCAAGATATAAATGAGGAATAAATCCCTTCCTTAAAATATGGATGTAGGCAACCCATATCTCCTCATCATAAATGTTCACTACATTCACATGCAACACATATGCTACAATCCTGATAATGTATTAAGTAGTACATTAATACGTCCCGGAGATATAGATTAAAGAAACGCTCAGACACCATACATGTGTCAATGAAGGATGAAGCCATGTTTGGAATGTGCACTTCCTTCCCTTGTAACAACCAGTGCTGTCACACTAGGATTCTTTGCCCTATGAACATACGAAGCTGCTTCACCCCAAGTACAATGGCCATCAAAGTCTAGATCTGTCTACTCTGGCAGTAGCTCTCCAGGGTCTCAAACAGAAGTCTTTCCCAGACCTATATTGTCCTAGTGTCTATTTATACCCTCCCCATAACTGTCCCTTTCTCCCAACACACACTAACAGCACAATCCTATGCATGTCTACTCAGAAGTAAATCTAATGGTGCGCAACAGGTGCAACTTACAGTAAATCTAATGGTGCGCACAGTTACTCCCAAGTAACTGTGTACAGGATTGTTGCCTTAGATGCCATCCTAAGTGTGCCGTGTTTAATCCATAACCGCCCCCCCCCAACCTGTCCTCAGCCCTATCACCAAAGTATTTCAACAACAGATTTCTTCTTCGTGCTCTCAGCTACCATTACTGGTAATTCTAGTTGACACAACGCCATAAGTAGGATTTTCTTTCATTGTGGCTCAAGATTTTAGATTAGGATTTAGTTACCAACCTGTAGGAAGTCTCCAGCATTCTTACTAATCCCATGGAGAGCATAGAGGAGACACAAGTTGTTAAGGACAGCACGGACAGCTGGGTCACCAATTTCAGAGAGCTTGGCAGTGAACAGTTTGACCACCACGTAGTGACAGTGTGCCTGGAAGAGAATGTTTAATGGGCAAATGTGAATTCAGGAGTTTGTGGGGTGAACAGATTGCCCCAACTCACTTACTGGGAAGCCCTACTAACCTCAGATGCCCTCACTAGATCAACAGAAGTCCGGTTCCAAGCATCCTCCTTGCTCTTTCTACGGTTCAGTTCAGCTTGCAAATTCTTTGCTGCAAACTCAACCAGCCTGTACCATGGAAGGACACAAACAGAACTTATTCAAAGTGGCACCAAACCAACAGTTCAGCAAAGAGAACACCTATTGATCCTCTCGGTCTTGATTGTTCAGTCTTTAAGAAGAGTGGCACCAATTTCCTACTTCTCAGTTGTGCAGTTATAGTAAGTGGGTGACATACTCCGAAGTTTTTAACATAGGAGTGCAAGAATCAATTACAGTCACAGTTGTAGTGCTGGATCATCTGGCAACAGTACTCTTATTTATATATCAAGCCCTCCAAAATGATAGAGGTGTGCTTCAATTTGTGTATTTCTTCATTCACTTAGTACAGACGCTTAGGGCTTGTGAAAAAGCTTATTCTTTGACCTCATGATTAGTCAAAATTGAGAACACATTCCACGTACTCTAAACAACAACTTACCTAGAAGCTCTTAGCTTATAGGCCTCCACCAAACTGGATGGATTGTTGATATGAACTATTGCGGGTCTACCAGCCACCTGCTGCGGCTGGATGCGCTGCCCTGGAAGATCATTCAGGTAGGACATCATGCCACTCAGTAGTTGTCCAGAACTAATTTGGGAATAGCTTTTGACTAAGAACCTGTATTGGAGGCAAAATTACGTGATGTAACTTGGCTGAACGACACAGAACTACCTGTAAATTGCATCAGTCATGTTAAGAATTGAACGAGAGATGCATATAGAGTAGAACTAGGAAGGATTAGGTGCCACAAGGTGACTTTCGCATTTATGACCACGCCAGCAATTGGTATAACTTGTGTCCATCTTGACTGCAAATCTGGATAGAGTCAAAATTCCAGAGAGTATGCTATGCTAAGTTCTTTAGCTGAAATTATCCTTAGGCTGTTTGCTCAAACTTTCATGGCCAGCATGTATTATTAAAGAATGTCTTTCGGGTAAAAAAGCCATGTAACCAATCTATTGTAAAAAGGTAAAAACAAAATTTTACTTCAACGCAAACCATCAGTTCTTGCATTTGTTTGCCTCAGAATCCTACGTTTCGCAAACCCTCTGGTTCACTTCATCATCAGGGAAATTGGTCCAGAGTCTCTCCAACACATAAATCCAGACCTCTCCAGCTCAAAAAAGGAGACAACACACCATCTTATACTTAGGCTGCATTATACATTTGTTGGGTGTTGGGGGGGGGGGTTCCTTAAAAAAAAAAAAACAGTGCTTCAAACTGTACTGCTCCTTTCAGGGAAAAGAGTACATTTCTGAAAGTGTAGCTACAAGAGGTTGAAGGGGAAGCTCTTTGGCCAATGATACAGAGAAGTCATACTTAGAAAGACTCAGTTTCCCTCAAAACTGACAGGAATGCAGATGCTTCGGCTCAACCATCTCAATAATATGCAAGTAGCCCTAACTTACAGTCCCAACTTACTTACAGCCCCATCCTGCGTAAGATGCGGTGGCTGGCCTAAAGGTCTGGCTCTTTACCTGGCACGCATCTGAGGAGGCCGTGTAAGGCTGGCCCAGCTTGGGAAGCGGCAGTGGATATCGGTGCAACCCAGCGCTGATATCCCTGTTCCCTCCCAGGCTGGGCCAGCCAATGGCCCCCTCCCTTGCCGCCCCTGCCCGCCCTCCCCCTGCCCCTGCAGCCTGCGCCGACCCACACAGCACTCAACTGGGTCGGCCGGCACAGGTCCAGTTAGGTGGCGGCCAGCCTCCACGCCGGCGCTGCTTACACATGAGGAGCCGCAAAAGTGCTTTACAGTACTTTTGTGACTCCTTAGGCTGGCAGAGCGCATGCTCTGTCCGCCTATTCCTGCGCAGGATTGAGCGGTTAGTCATTAAGCGTGCACACTTAAGTCATTAAGTGTGTGCGCGCACATGCGCATGCACCCCTATTCATGGTGTGAAGCAGTCTTTACAAATCTATTTATTGGCACAGGTGGTACTTCAGAAAATTTGACCGTGACAGGTGGTACACCTGGCGACAAAGGTTGGGAACCCCTGCTCTATGCCAATATAGACTGAAGTAACTAATTCTATTAACCTTTAAATAGCTGCCAAAACTTCTGCATCATCTATAGGAAATAAGGGCAGTGATGATTCTTGAAAAACCCATTACATAGGATGGCCACAAAGTCCCAATGCATGAGATTGTATGGATTTGGGATTCAAACCATTTAAGCCTGCATAGGGACTTTGTGGCCACTTTCTCAACTAAATTGCCCTTGTTTAATGATTCACACTTTACACATGGATTGTTCAAAGTTCTGCTACCCTTAAATATGTTGCTATTCCTATAATAAAGTTAGGAATTGGGAGAGTGGGTTAGAGAACCATCAGTAAAGAGAGCTGAACACAAGAACTCATACCGTATTGTCCCGAGTATAAGACGCACCAGATTATAAGACGCACCCTTAAAGTTTGGTGCTATTAAAAAAAATTAATTAAATCACTGGCATTAAATTGCAACAGCCTGATTATAAGACGCACCCCTAGTTTAAAAACTTAAATTAGGAGAAAAAAGTGAGTCTTATACTCAGACCAATACGGTATTAGCCAAACCACACGACACTAGAAACATCATTATAGGTTTGTTTGTTTTAACATTAATAGCAGCTGTGGGGCAGTTAGGGCTGAAACTTTGCATGTGGGGTGGTAGTACTACAGTATATTTAATCTTTTCTTCCTTGCATCATGGTTCCAGTGAAAATCACACACAGCCCAGTTGCTTGCTGCCTCAGGTGGGAGATTCCCATTGGTATCACTTATTTACCTTGGGGTAAAAAAAAAAAAGTGTAGCCACTTGCAAGTCTCAGACTGAAATCCAGGTAGCATTGCATTGCATGGAGCAGTTATGAGAGGCACAAGCCCGTGCTCACTGGAAGGAGTCTAGTCCACATACCGTAGCAGGCGAGAAGCGACAGAGAAGGGAAAGAGGAAACCTGCAACAAAAATCAAGTTACAAGCAAGAACTGCACCACTCACCGTGCTGTCTGCAACATCATGACAGTGTTCTCCCCTTCATAGGTGCAGGAGGGGGTAAAATTGACGTAAATGTCAGGCAGGCCACTACACCGGGAATAGCCATGCCCACCACATGCCATTCGACATTCCTCAATGCCAGCATTGGCAACCCAGGAACTGAAAGCCTTGAGTCCTGCAGACAGTGCATGAAGCTAAGGGAGGAAGATAAGTTACAAACTAGTCAGAATAGGATATTTCTGCCAAGTTTCTGCCAACTTTTACCCGAAGGGAAAAGTCGCTGTAAGTCTTTGCGACTCTGTGGTGCCAGCAGTGACAGCACTTCCAGGTTCTCAGCACCACTGACTAAGTAAAAAAAAAAGAAAAAGAAAAAGAGGGTTTTGGACACCCATCTGCGACGGCGGCAAGAACCTGGGTTGTGCAGCGTCTCCAGCTGCCACTGAAGGGCGAGTCCAACCCCCCCTTTTTTTTACTTGGGGCGCAATCCTGCACAGAATTAGGCCGGCGGAGCGAGTGCTCCACCGGCCTAAAGTGTTGTGAAAGTGCCAGAAAGCACTTTCACAGCACCTCTAGTGTAAGTGGTACCGGCGCAGAGGCCTGCACCACTTCCACTGCTGCCCTCCAGTCACTGCGCCGCCCGACCCAGGTGAGCCCTGCAGTGGGAGGGCGGGCTGGGATGGTGGCCATTGACCAGCCTGGCCAGGGAGGGGGCGGGGATATTGGTGCTGGGCTGTGCCAATATCCCCATCTCCTTTGTGGGCCGGGCTGGCCTTACACGGCCTCCCCAGCTGTGTGCCAGCTCCAGAGCTGGTGCACATTCTAGGTCCGGAGGCCCATTGGCCCATGTCACCTTCCCTTGAGGTAAACCCCGGCTGCAGTGGTGCAGGTTGCATCCTATGCAGGATGCAGCGGCCAGCCATTAGGCCAGCTGCTGCAACTTGCACAGGATTGGACTGCTAGTTGGCAGCAGCGGCACAAACTCAGCAGTGATGTCGCCACCATCCTGACGTCACCGCTGAGTCGCCACTTCCCTTAAGAGGAAATACGTTGTCTTCCACAGGACCTTGGGTTGCACCCCCAAGGCTGAAGATCACTGCTTTAGACTTTTGTTGTAGGAAAGCATACTATGCTCTTGATCACATTACATTCCTTTTCTGTTCTTTGAGGTTTATATATTTTTAAGCAGAAGGACACACTGTTTGGAGCCGCACCACAGATTTTTAATAGCATTATTCCTCCTATAACTTGCTGCTTGGAAAGACACAAAACTGAGAAATAAGCTAAATAACATTTTCTGTTTCTGCTACGTAGGGCATACAATGAATGTTTGGGAAATGAAATTCAGTCTATATTCTCAGTGGGCTGATATCATAGAGAACTCAGGAGGGTGTGATCTCAGTGGCTACAAAGAACATAGTGAAGAAAAATGTTTATTTAAAGGATTTATACCCCGCCTTTCTCCCACAGTTAGGGCACTCAAAGCAGATTACAATACAAACAATACAAATATAAAAATTTAACACATTAAAATAGCAAAATAGTTATAAACTTGAGAGTTATCATTATATTCATATTCTAGGATGTGCATTGCAAGAGTGCAACATGAGTCAATACGAAAGGTATTGGAGAGCAGCCGAGTCAGTAACCAAACAATTTTTCTTGAGCTAGTGGCTGAATTGAAGCTGAACTAGAGGGATAAAAGAATACAGAGTACCCTGAGCACAAGATTTTAAATGGTTTGACTTGCTGTTCTGAACACACATCTTCTAATACAGTTGCACAGAAAGTCTTGGAAAACCTAAACCCAATTGATGGCTTGTGCCTCTTACCCTTTCCTCACTGCTCAGAATACTGGTTCTCCCAAACAATCTAAGATGTACAGGTATACAGAAATAAGGTTAAGAACTTTCTTCCCTTGTCTGTTACCTGCTATGCAAGGGGTTTTTTTGGGGGGGGGGAAGGGGAGGAAAGATGGCTCTTTAGCTTCATTCACATCACTGCGATTTTACACTAACAGTGCTTTGATCGAAAGCCACAACATTCATTGCGGAATTCACTTTCCTTTCCCCACCCACTTCCCTCCAATGAGTAATGGAGCATGCTTCCCTTCCAGTTTTAAGAACAAAAATACTACCTCTGGCAGCTCACTCAGGTCTCCACGATTGATGTCCCCAGTGATACGACGATAGGTATCTTTTATATAGGCACCCACAAAGTGGAAGGCATATGCTGTTGCCAGAAGGGGAAAGAGTTTGTACTGCTGAGTCTGATAATCCAAGATCTGGGGTTCTGGCTCCCTGAAGCAGAAAGACGTGAAATAAATCCACTACTATTGTCAAGGCTCAATCTCTCAGACTTACAGTACAAGAAATACACTGTTAAGTACAGTAAACTAGCATTTATTTTACTTTTTAAAAAATTGTACAGAATTTCAGCAACGATGCATACATTCATAGTAAGAGTACATTTATTCTTAGTAAGAGTACATTTATTCTTAAAGTAATCCTTATCCCAAATGTGGGTTAATGAGACCAAGTGTCATTTTTTTAAAGAGGAAAGTGTATTTGTTTTAAGTAGTTACACAAACTAACAATATAAACAAGGACTTATAAACAATAGTTATAACTATATAAGTGAAGGACTAGAGTGAAAAGGGGGAAATGGGGGTATGTGAATCAAGTAAATAAAAAAAGAACACATAGCAAAGTTTCCTTCTGAAGGTCTAAATGAGGCAAATGTGTGCTTATGCACCCAGCAAAGTTTCCTTCTGAAGGTCTAAATGTGTGCTTATGCACCCATCAATTTACTCATTCACTCACTCCAACCACAACCCTACAAACAAATACTCTGGGCATGGGATGGAGGAGCAGTGTGTTACTTGTCAAGTGAGATCCAGACTGCACTAGAGACAGATACAGCTTACTCCAAAATTTTATACTGTATTTTCAAAGAGAGCTCCATTGATTCTCCAAGCCCAGCATGCCTTTATCTAACCTCAAGGCTTTAAAAAGCACCCGTGTTCCATCACGCTACAAAGCTCTACCCTAATTAGCCAGCAGGGACTTTCCATTTTATCTAGGACTGAAACTACCTGCGGACAAACATAAGCCAAGCTTAACTTCAATAGCTCAGAAGTGTTCACATTTCCCCCATTTTCTTGAACAGTCAAGCCTGAGGAAGAGCTCTGTGAATCTAAAAGAATTTGCACACGTCACTGTAAAACTTAGATCGAAAACTTTCATGGCTCGTTGTTATGCAGCAATGTCGGATAATTACGGGAGTCAATGCCATGTAGTAGAAAGAGATTTTACTGACTTCCGACTGAAGCGGGTTTCCTCTCGGCAGCCGCTCCAGAAAATACAATAAAATCCAAGGAAATTGTAGTCCAACGTTTCGCTCTGGCAAACCTCAGAGCATTTTCATAGGATCAATCGTGATGATTGTAGATGTTATTGTCCTAAGATCACCTCTTTCCATTAAATGCACGAAAGCGCGGGAACCCAGTTCTTCGAAAGCGGAAGTGACCTACTTTCGTTGTCCTCTCGTGACCGCAGCAGCTGCTTCAACTTAAATTACTGTAGCGTCTTTCCTTGTTTCTTTTGTTGCTGTTTTATTATTTTTATGTAAGATTGGTAACCAAATACGGTTAGAGAATGTTAAATCCTGCTGGCGATTTAAAAGTTGACCTACTGCACCTTTACTTATTTCTAGGGCTTCCAATTGTTTAAGTACTTTGACATTACTTTCACTCTGCAGGCACTTAGTGTCCTTCCAAAGGATCGTGTGTTTCTCTGTCAGGGCATGCTCTGCGATTGATGATTGTAAGGGATGTTCTAATCTTAGGGCTCTTTCATGTTCTTTCAGTCTTGTGTTTATAGATCTGCCCGTCATCCCGATATAATATCTTTGGCATTCGCACGGGACTGAATAAATTCCCGCATTTGACAGTTTCATTCTTTTGTCCTTTGGATTCCCCAAAGCCTGCTGTACTTTATAAGTTGGTTTAAAGGTTGTTCTCACATTTTTTCGTTGTAAAATTCTGGCAATCTTATCTGTAGTGCCCCTAATAAATGGTAAACATACCCAAGGTCTGTCTTCTGTTTTGCTTTTATCAATTTCGTTATTTGTCTTTAATGTCCCTTCTCTAGTTGCTTTAATTTTACATTGTTGTTGTCTCCAGCAACGGGTAATTTGGGTTTTGGGGTATCCATTGGCTAGGAGTGAGTTGAAAAGTTTCACTCTTTCCTCTTCCAATGAATTATTATCACATACTTTGATTGCCCTATATGTTAAAGAATTAATTAGTGAATTTTTCTGAGATGGATGGTGATTGGAACTGTAATCTAAGTACTTCCCTGTATGCGTAGGCTTCCTATACACCTTGTATAGGAAGCCTACGCATACAGGGAAGTACTTAGATTACAGTTCCAATCACCATCCATCTCAGAAAAATTCACTAATTAATTCTAATTAAGTACTTCCCTGTATGCGTAGGCTTCCTATACACCTTGTATAGGAAGCCTACGCATACAGGGAAGTACTTAGATTACAGTTCCAATCACCATCCATCTCAGAAAAATTCACTAATTAATTCTTTAACATATAGGGCAATCAAAGTATGTGATAATAATTCATTGGAAGAGGAAAGAGTGAAACTTTTCAACTCACTCCTAGCCAATGGATACCCCAAAACCCAAATTACCCGTTGCTGGAGACAACAACAATGTAAAATTAAAGCAACTAGAGAAGGGACATTAAAGACAAATAACGAAATTGATAAAAGCAAAACAGAAGACAGACCTTGGGTATGTTTACCATTTATTAGGGGCACTACAGATAAGATTGCCAGAATTTTACAACGAAAAAATGTGAGAACAACCTTTAAACCAACTTATAAAGTACAGCAGGCTTTGGGGAATCCAAAGGACAAAAGAATGAAACTGTCAAATGCGGGAATTTATTCAGTCCCGTGCGAATGCCAAAGATATTATATCGGGATGACGGGCAGATCTATGAACACAAGACTGAAAGAACATGAAAGAGCCCTAAGATTAGAACATCCCTTACAATCATCAATCGCAGAGCATGCCCTGACAGAGAAACACACGATCCTTTGGAAGGACACTAAGTGCCTGCAGAGTGAAAGTAATGTCAAAGTACTTAAACAATTGGAAGCCCTAGAAATAAGTAAATGTGCAGTAGGTCAACTTTTAAATCGCCAGCAGGATTTAACATTCTCTAACCGTATTTGGTTACCAATCTTACATAAAAATAATAAAACAGCAACAAAAGAAACAAGGAAAGACGCTACAGTAATTTAAGTTGAAGCAGCTGCTGCGGTCACGAGAGGACAACGAAAGTAGGTCACTTCCGCTTTCGAAGAACTGGGTTCCCGCGCTTTCGTGCATTTAATGGAAAGAGGTGATCTTAGGACAATAACATCTACAATCATCACGATTGATCCTATGAAAATGCTCTGAGGTTTGCCAGAGCGAAACGTTGGACTACAATTTCCTTGGATTTTATTGTATTTTCTGGAGCGGCTGCCGAGAGGAAACCCGCTTCAGTCGGAAGTCAGTAAAATCTTTCTTTCTACTACATGGCATTGACTCCCGTAATTATCCGACATTGCTGCACTGTAAAACTGTAGTCAATTCTAATCAAAGCAGGCTTCTTACCCTGGCTTCAATTCAGACTGGTGTCTCACTGCACTGTAGCGGATGGCAATTGTACAAGCTCGGGCTAAAGAGCGAGCAGAATCCCCTACAATCAAAGAGCGGATGAACACCATGGTCCCATACGTCAGCTTGTCACTGAGAGGTTTCACATATGTGCCATCTGGTTCAACCTAGTAGAAGAAAATGGTACACCAATTGTAAAGGTCTGTACATCCAGAAGTGCTTATTTAAAAATTTAGGCTTATTTAGGTTTTACATTTTGCTTTGCCACAGCACACCCACACGCGCACGCGCACACGCACAGTCTTTAGAACCATTTTCAAAGACCTTGGCATTCTACATTTAGTTCAGTTTACCAAGCCCTACTGACACTGATCCCTATAAATCAATACTCCTGATCTCTTCCTGTTTCGCCTGAGCTGTGAAACTACTGGCACCGCCACCCTAATAATGGGCCATGAGGTTGCATTACTAGGTAATTACATTGAGATTGGCTACAAAAGTTATGAATCATAAGGTTATCTTGCCCAAACGGAGGGCTACTGAAAACGTGGGAGGCCACCTGCTAAATATAGGCTACTAGCATTCATTCAGGAAAAGGAAGAGGCAATTAAAAACACAGCCTAACAAAAACAAGTTATTTCTTCTGGTGCTTCATAAGTTAGATCTATTCTTGGGTATATTTGGAACACAGATTCCCAAAATTGTATCAGTTTTTCCCTATCAGCTCTAGTTTTAGAGATAAGGCATAGCCACCTTATATGCCAATTCAAGCAGCTTCCCGCTTCCTCACAAGGGAGCTGTTTGAATTGGCATATAAAGGTGGCTATGCTGTATCTCCAAAACTAGAGCCGATAGGGAAAGCTGATGCCATTTTTGGAATCTGTGTCCCAAATATACCCAAGAATAGGCCTAACCTTTAAGGCATCAAAATGCTTCTTGGGTTGTGTAATCAGGAAGTGTCGCTGATTACTAGTTTCAGCTTATCAGCAATGTAAGGATTGGAAGATCAAGAAGATACTGTCAAGGATATCAGCACCACATTGCTCAGAAGTGTAGCTTCTTTTTGCTTTACACAATCATACTGCACTGACACATTTCTGAAAACGGAGTTTGCTTCTGGAGAGCAGACTTCAAGAACTGCAAATAAGGTAGGACCTCAGAAATCAGAATTCCTGGCAAAAGGTATAGCTGAGCTTAATATGAGAGACTGGACTGCTCTTTTTGGAAGCCTGGCTTACAAAGAGCTGCTTTTGACTATGACTTCAGAACAATAATTTAACTGGAATAAGCTTTAATAAGCAGACTCTACATGGAATGGCTCAATTTCAGGTGGTGTGAATAGGTGGCAACTGAAAACAGGTAACAAAGAGTGCAGAACACTTTACCTGGGCATATTTCATTAGCATGTTTTCCCGGGGAATGCGAAAGTTGTCCATTTTTAAGTAGCCATTGTCCATTTCATCGTAACCAAATTTGGGTCCAATGTCACCAACACTAATGCCTGATTAACAGGGAACAACATAAGGGTAAGCAGGACATACTCTCTGGATTCTTAACATAAAGCCAAAAGGGACAATTATAAAAAATACTAGCCACCAACTGCAACAGTATGAATGTCACAAACACTTCGATAAAGGATCTTTGGTGCACTGTGGATCAACAGGTCCACAGGAATTGCATTTTTCCACACAACATTACAGCATGAGCCGATAGGACTATGATCCAAAACAGCCCATGCCAACGGCCCTACACGATTAAGGATGCACATGCTCATGACACGCACGTGTCCTACCCCCTCCACTTGCATCTGAATTAGCCCCCCCCTCACCAATTAACATGTCTATTTGTCAGAGTTTAGAAGGCCCTGGTTCCTCAAATAAGTTAGCAAAGTCACCCAGACATGAGGGGAAGAGGCAGGATGTCCGCGCATTGTGAGTATGCAAGTCCTTAACTGCACGAGGCAGGCTGGAACAATATATCATCTGAATACTGCATTGGTTTATGCTTCCTGAGCATTGTCAATCTAATGAGGAAGGATGGCAAAGTAACCTTGACTTATGGACAGAGGAGAGTGGATGGAGGATGCAAGGATCTCTGCTATCCAGTCTATGAGAAGCCTTTATTTTATCTCTTTTCTATAGGCTATGTAGAAGATGAACCACCATTCCTGCCTTGGTCATTTAAGTGAACAAAAACAAGAGCAGGTGCAGAAAAAGAGAAATGACTTGCTCAAATGGGAGGCCAGGAGATGCACTACCCTTAAACTCCAGCCTAGTGGTCATACATGCTGGCTCAGATTAATCAAAAAAAGTCCCAACCACATGGATAGAGATCTTCAATAGCATTGCCAACTGCAGCTCCTTGCCTTGTCGGGTAGGGTTTCTTTCCCCCTACAGCCCTCAGAATCCTGCCCACCACCTTCCTCTTTTAAAACCAGCCACATGACAGTGCCACAGCCACATCAAGAAGAATTTAAATTCCTTCTTCAGAACCTGTAGGTTTCTTCTACATAGTCCACCAATGCATAGACAATGTCTACTTCTTTACCACAGGGGGTCTATGCATTGGTGACATCAAGGCTCGATTACTGCAACATGTTCTGTGTGGAGCTGCCCCTGAAGACTATTTGGAAATGGCAATTTGTGCAGAACGCGACAACCTGCGTGGTCATCGAGGCTAGGCAGTTTGACTGTCAGGTGGCCACTCCTTCAACTGCACTGGCTGATCTGGTTTCCGACCATGATTCAAGGTGCTGGTTTTGACCTTTAATGTCCT
Organism: Plestiodon gilberti rubricaudatus; assembly: GCA_026170595.1. Taxonomy (NCBI): domain Eukaryota; kingdom Metazoa; phylum Chordata; class Lepidosauria; order Squamata; family Scincidae; genus Plestiodon; species Plestiodon gilberti. The sequence continues at coordinate 157,479,804 of JANXHW010000002.1, forward strand.
TTACGGCTTAGGGCTAGGGTAACTGAAGGGACTGCCTTCTCCCATAGGAGATGGCTTGCCCCTTGAGGTCATCTGGGGGGCCCCCTCCTGTGTGCACTCCAATTGTCCGAGGCTCAGCTGGTGACAAAGGGAAAGGCCCTCTCTGTAGTGGTACTGATAAAGGGAAATTCATTCATTCTTTTTGATTTGGGATTGATCACAGTATTCGGTGCCTCTTAGTTTCCAATTAATTATTTACATATTTACAAAGAATATGCAGAGACACCCAAATGGATGAAGCTCGACTAATTCTCACATGTCACCGTCTTTTATATCCTTTCATTAATCACACCCATGGTTCTGTGATGTTTACAACATCCATGTCTCTGTCACATGGTCATCTTTCTCCTTCCTTGGGCCAGCCCACTTGGTCACAACATCTACTTTTCCTCATTTCTGGTAAACACATTCCTTGGTCCTTTCCATCACATGTCCTTTCCATCCGTTTCCAGGTCGCCCTGACCTATAACCATTTATCTATCAGAAAATGTCTGGTAAACAGGACAATTACTCAAGGGGTAAGTTTGGCCAAAAAAATGTGGTCAAATTCATTGTATAACCATTCCTGGTGATAATCCCGCAACATTCCTCTGACAAGAATTCACCTATTTTAGTGCTTTAATTCTCAACCATCTGTGCTGAGCTTTGGGTCTGATTATATTATGAATATCATGATCCATAATTATTAGGGATTTAAAATTTCTTCCCACCAGTACCTGTCTCCTGTTGCCTCTCCCTTGCATCTGGCATTCAGAGATAGCATTAATGCTAGGTGCATTCACTCTATGCAGTACTTTCCTGTGAGAACGTTCCGAACAGACAGGCATACACACATTTCTCTTTTTATTTATGTCTGTAATAATTACTTGAGGCACTGAACAGCTAGAGAATGATGAACAGAGCATTCATCTACTCCTCAAATAACGCTGCAGTGAGAGAGTTCCTACCTGGCAATGGATCATGAGTTCCCAGCTGGCGAATGGGCACAATGAAAGCATGCAAGCCATGGCACTGGCCCTGGGTGTAAAGCTGAGCCAAAACAATGGCATGGTTTGAAGTCTTACCCACTGCAAGGAAGGAAAGAAAAAAAACAAACCTAAACATAGGGAAACTTTTTACCATGCAGTCCAAGAAGGGCTTTGCTATCTGTTGAAATTATAACAGGTGAATGCCAAATGGTTGACAGTCACACCTAGAAGTTTTATTCAATATTTACTTGGCAAGACATTTCCAGAAACCTAAGGAAGTTCTGACCCTTAGGAAAAGTTGAGGGAGTACCAGATGAAGCAAGGAGAACATACAGTGAGTTTCCTTGAAACAAAGGAAAAACCAACCAGGTTGCAGCACTTTCCTGCCCCCTACTACAACCCCTTATCATGAAGAGGAAGCATAATCATCATCATGCTTTACAATAAAAGACAGCACCCTACCCCAAGAAGCTCACAATCTAATACAAAAACAAGGGAGACAATAGAAAGCAGGGAAGGGAATAGTGCCAGGAGAAGAATACGCAATTATGTTATGTCCATGTACTTTGACACTTCTCCCTAGTCCAGAGGTTCCCAAACTTCTGGGAAGAGCCTCCACTGCCCTAAGTGGCAGCGGGGCCTTCTCAGGTGTATCGATGATGCGTCCAGGATCTCGCTGTCAGCAGACTAAAAGTGGCTGTTTTACCTTCCCTAGTGGCCTTGGATGTCCGTCACGGTGTGTGGGGAGCCTGTGGACCCCTCTGCAGGCCTCCCCAAGCATCGGAGCGGCCCTTCGACGCGACTGCGACCCACGCCCGGTTTTACGACGAAACTGGAAGTGGGTCGCGATCATGTCGGATGGCCGCTCCGACGCTTGGGGAGGCCTGCAGATGGGTCCGCAGGCTCCCCACACCCCCTGGCAGACTTCCAAAGCCACCAGGGAAGGTAAAAAGGCCACTTTTAGTCGGCAGCGGGATCCTGGATGCGCCGGCGCGGTCACCATGGGTCACCATGCCCCTTAAGGGCGTAGCGACCCTTTGTTCCCGGCTGGGGCGTCACCAATTTGGGAACCTCTGCCCTAGTCCCTTTACTCTAGTGCAACCATGTCTAAGGCTTTACACAAAAAATGAGTTTTGAAGAGGAATTTGAAAGCAGTAAGAAGATGCAGCCTGCAGGTGATCTGGGAGTTCCAGGCAGAAATGACAGCAAGGGAGAAGAGCAGAGCTGTTTGAGGGAGCAGAAGATCTTTGGGTGGCTGAGGGTGGTGCAAGTCAGTGGAGCGAAGTTAAAGGGCAAGAGAGTAGCGGGATAGGGGGAAAAAAAAAGATGTGGAGGGGCAAGGCCACGGGATCCGGGAACGGAATAAGTGAAAGAACCTGAGAAGGGGAGTGACAGTATCAGAACAAGAGAGGTGAATGATTGTGGTGTCGGAATACTGGACAGAGATGAAGGCGTCACCCTCCGGACGCGCGTCACCCTCCGGACGCGCGTCACCCTCCGGACGCTCTGAGGCTGGCCGGGGAGCCGGCCTCGGAGCGTCCAACCCCGCCGGCGCTCCAGAAGCGCGTTAATACGGGTATTTTTACAATTTTTGCGCATGCGCAGACCATTTTGAGGGCAAGATGCAGCCTTTGGCTGCGCCGATGTCAGAGCCTCGCTAGGGTGACGCACGCCCCCCGCCTTGGGGTGACGCGCGTCCTAGTGATGCCTCTGGAAGGGGCTAAGGTGAGGCAGCAGAAGACCGGAGAAGAAAAGGCTGCACAAGTCAAGGCATGAACTCCTGTTTCTGCCAAGGCTTTGAACTTGCCCAGACGAAAGAACATATCTTTGCAATGTTGTAGAGGGAGTGGTGACTGATTTGGTAACAGGCAAGATATGGGGAACAAAGGGCACTAACTCCTCTCAAAGATGAAACCAAGGCTTTGAATTTGCTCAACAGGGTGGTGAGTGACATTGCCTGAGAAGAGGGAGACAGCACTAGAACAGGAGGGCTTGAGGGGGATGGAGGAGTTCCACCTTGAACATATTAAGTTGGAGATGATGATAGTTAAGGAAGAAAAAGCAAACAGTGAAACAAAAAAAGCATCAATTGAGGGGCTGACATCTCACTTCGTGTAGCATATTAGACTAATAAAAAAATGAATAAAAGTATTGTTCTAGAAGCAACAGATGTAAAATTCAATCCTTAACACAGTGCAATAATATATAATCTGAGGTAAAAAAACAATAACCACCAACAGTGAATTGCAGCACTTTGAAAATATACAGTAGTTATATTTAGACTGAAGTAGTAATTCCTCCCTTAGTTTCAAAATGAAAATAATTCACTTACGTCCACCTGGCCACCACTTAATAGAAGACACAGTGGGACTGTTAAGGATGAACTCCTGGGTTGCAGGATCATAAGTGGCTGTGGTTTCCAGACCCCGGAGATGAGTTCCTATATGCGGGCAACACATCTTAAGTTTCAACAGCATGGATTACTTACTGCAAATGCATATTTACACAATGGAAAATAGAAAGAACATTGTGGATAAAGACAACTACATGTGTTAAATAACTGGAAGCATGTCACTTCATCAATTGCAGCATTAACACAACATGGCATATCAGATAACTCCATTTCTGGGGCACCTCCATCCTGAAATCTTACTGGTTTCATAGCCAAGAGGCATTCAATTTTCACAACTCCATTTGCTTGCCTATTGTCACTAGAGTAGACATGCAAAATGTAGGTCAATTAGCAGATGAGATGAATGGAAAAGAACCACGATATTGTGCTCCTCAGCAACCTTTATCCCCACTCTTGTGATGAGGCTATTCTTCCCAAGTCCAAAGACTGAGATGCATGAAAGAGACTCCACAGACAGGCTGAAGGTCCAACAGCTGCTTCCTCTGTGATTTTCATCTCCAAATCTTGGCTTGACTTTCTTTGCTGCCATCTTCTTGCTATGGCAGCTGAACATGCAGGATTTACTCAGTCTCAAAACTGAGCAAAGAAACTGAACAGAGGTTGTTGATGAAGACTATAGCTAGCAAAAGGGATCAGCTGAAGGATGCCGAGTATAGGTCATTCTTTGGGCCAGTTCCCAAGTAAAAGGGAAACTGGATTGTTTCAGTATCTCAGTGAAGTTTTGCTCTCTCATCTTTATGTGAACATGCTAACTAGAACCAGAGTCACTCTAATAAGATGGGTAATGTCACCACACCTACGCACTGAAGACATTCTAATTATAGTTTCTCGTTTGAAACAGGAATGCACTCCAAACACATTATAATTTCTCATTTAGAAGCCAATGCAATAATTTGCAATGTTTACTTAAAAATTGGAGCCTGCATCAGAGAATAAGCCACTGAAGAGAGATTATTGTAGTCACTTTTGCAGAAGTTACTATCCTATCTAGAGCAACTAAAGGTCCAGTTCTATCCAACTTTCCAGAACTGATGCAACTGTGCCAATGGGAAGTGCGTTGCATCCTGCTGTGGGGAGGCAGTAATGGAGGCCTCTTCAAGGTAAGGAAACTTTGTTCCCTTACCTTGGGGCTGCATTGTGGCTGTATTAGCGCTGGAAAGTTGACAGGATTGGGCACTAAGGCATCTCACAGCAAACCACTGGAGTTAAAGTAGTTGATATGACACTTGTACAATTGGGACCTGCACGTGCATTTTTTAAAGATGTAAATAGCAGCTGTACAGCAAAGAGAAAGGATTAACCCTCCTCCTCCTGCCATGGTCTTGATACAGATCAGGATTCCATGACTGCCATTTTCATTTTTCATGCATGCACACAGTAAATTGTCTAATATTTGACTCTTAGAAATTACTACCGATAGTTTTAAATAGGACCATTAAGAAAGATGCTTCTCTTGGGTTTTGAATCATGATTTAGTTTAAAAATTATTTGATCAATGTGATGTGTATGTTTCTGGTTTAAGAGTATTTCCTAATCGTTGTAATTTTAGTATGTAACCTGAAAGCTGACTAATATACTCTGAACAAAGATACCCGCTCAAGAAACATGGAAGAGTTTGCAATGTCTCCTCAGCAACGTCACCTTCTGAATAAAGCTGATCAAACGTTAAACCAGACCATCTGGAATCTGTCTCCATAACTATTTGTCTTTCATAAGAAAAGAACCCTGGGATTATCAGTTGGACACCCTGAAAGATTCTAGAATGTAAAATAACATATTCCTAGGTAGGAACTAAGGCTTTCGTGGTCAGGGTTATCTTTTTTTTTAAAAACCACATTCAACAAGTTTGGATCTTCCCAACGTTTCTCCCTCAAGTGTGTAGGGCAGGGGTTCCCAAACTGTGTGTCGCAACAGGGTGTCACGGCACAGTCACAGGGGCATTGTGAGATGTCCCTGGTAGCGCCTCCTACCTGTTATCCTGGGTGCTGCCATCTTGGATCTCATGAAACCTCGTGAGAATTGGGTGCTGCCATCTTGGATCTTGTGAGGTTTCACAAGATCCAAGATGGCGGTGCCCAGGAGAACAAGTAGGAGGAGCTACCGGGGGGGGGGGGTCGTGAGCCAGGAAAGCTGCAGGGAGTCATGAGCCAGGTAAGTTTGGGAACCACTGCTGTAGGGCATTATCAAAGGACTAAAAACAGAACACCTGAAATATTTTGCTTTTATACTTTGCTTTTAAGCTTTTATTAATATTTCAGGTACCCTGTTTTTAGCCCTTTGATAATGCCCTACACACAATTGAGGGCAAAACATTAGGAAGATCCTGACTTGTTGAATGTGGTCAAAAAACCTGAAAGAATTATTTACCTCAGGATACTCCTATACCTTTGCTGACATCTACTAAAATAAACTACTCTTGTGAATAAGACTTGAAAGTACTGTACCATGGCCCATCTCTGTCTGGGCATATGTGCCAATGATCTCCAAGTTCCAAGCAGGCATGAAGAAGCGATCTTGCTGTTCTTGGGTTGCCTGGGTTAAAAGGGTGGGCAGGAACATGCCCAGGTGGAGATCCAGAGGCTCAGGTCGTCCACGGTGAACAGTGCTGTGGAAAAATGCCGAGGGAAGGGAATGTGAAGGGATGTTATAGGATTGAAGCACATGAGATTAGAGGTGCAGGTTGGAGGATGTGGGGGGAGGGGGAGAAGACAAAAATAGGTTTGTGTGAAAAAGAATTTAGCAAGCATACTTTGATCAAAGCACCAATCTTTTCTCAGGCCCACAACTATTTAAACCAGTTTGAGAGTTAAGGATGAGGAGGATATCCTTCTCCTAAGACAAATGGAGGACAGAATGACAGAGTGAGCCTTTCTGCTTGTTGTTGGCTTGCCAGAGACAACATTTCATTAAAGCATCCACCATACATTCCTCTGGACCCTTCTGCCCCTTGGAAATATAATAAAATATAAGCAGCATGGTCTTAAAATTGAAGTGGAGCAAGTTAGATAAGGAATGTTTCATAATGGAATTAAAGCTACTCATCTGAGCACAGGAAAAGCTATTGAGCAAAACAGTCCAAGACAGCTAGTTTGCTTTGAGGTTTAACGTAGATCGGTATCCTAACTGTCCTTTTTCCTCCCATTTGTTTCATCTTCTCTGTCATTTTTATTATTGCTTTAAATTAAATTTCAGGGGTTCTCAAAGAAAGAAAAGGATGGTGCGCTGAGCCAGCATTCAAAGCTAGGGAAACAATCCATAGCTTTGTGTCAAAAATCAACATTTATAAGTGTGAACCACCACCAGCAAAGATCACCCCCAAATCAAGAAAACATGCTTCCTTACAACAACCCAACAATTGCTCTCAAGTTCCATGATGTTTTGATCTGAAGGACAGTAACACACCCGCAGCATCCTTACACCAACACTCCCTCCAGCACACCTCTGTGTGCAGTACTCATTTCAATTTATCAGGAGAGTACTTTAAGTGTGAACAAGAAGCCCCCAGTGCAAACCTCACCTCCGCCACGAATGGAGGGAGACCTTAAGTGAGATATTGTCTTTCAGACCTGGCACCCCATCTGCAACATGGGGATACGTGGCCTAATTTACCGAGTTGCTATAGAAGAGAACTGAAATAATTCACCAAAGTGCTTTGAACGTGCACAGAGTACTATATATTATTTCCAAGCTGTTCAGAATTTTTCTTTACGACAGATATAATAGGTTTTAAAGCTGGTTGCAGAGTCTTCCCATACTAGTAACATTAGAATTATTGCAAAGGATGTGAAGCTGAGCATAGTAGGGACAGACTGCATAGTAATACCAGCATTAACACAAATAATCTGAAATATATAAAGATCCTTGGGTAGAATTAGCTAACAGTGAGGCACTGTTAAGACAAAGATTTTACTTATCACAAAGCAAAATTGTAATTCCCTTCCCTGGCTATAGAAATACTATTACTGTATATGTATACACACACACTACATCATCAACCCATAGCAGCATTTCATATGTATGCCTTTGGAACCAAGTAGTAGTAAATATGGGGAAGAAGAGCCTCCAGATATTTGTGACCGACATCTCTGTACAGTGGAGAGAACACAGACGTCAATTTATAAACAATGCTTAAATTTTACAGGTGAAACAGTAGCACAGGTTTCCACTCCAAGTACAGCACTGCTGCAGTCTCATTCTCCCTCCCTTTCATCCCTATTGCTGCTGCAAGTGGAGTTCTAACTCCTCGGTGCAGCTAACAGGAGAGGAAAAATGAAAACCTGGTTACAGTAGCGTCGCCCATAACGGAGTGTCTTGGTTCTTTGGGGCGGAACACAGAGCTTGAGTGGAGAGAGCCATCTTCATTGGGTTGTAGCAACCACATAGCCAATGCAAAGTACAAGTATTAATAGCCGAATACTTGCTCAAATGATTAGAACAGCGACTTCGCATTTACCATTCAACAATGCTTACAGATTATTTGCAGAGAGACTGTTTTTCCCTCCAAATTGAGGTCACTATCAAGCCCACCTCAGTTGAGCTTCATATAGTAAGCAAAGCATTTTAATTCTAATGCAATGCACTCTGAGCAGCACTGAACAGGTTAGCTAGTACATGCACGCTGTTGAAGAGTTATCTGAAATGAAAAGTGCGAGTTGCGCTAATGCACCATTACCCCAAATCACTGAAGATGTCAGTATGATTATACACAAATCAATCACACTGGTTAGTTGGCAAATGACTACTGAAATCACACACTGACTCACAGACAGGGAAATATGTTAGCAAGGCACAGCATGCAGAAGACAATCACTTTCACAGTCAAGGACTGAAGGGAGAGGGCAAACAAGAGCAACCACCATTTGCTTTAGGATATTCCATTCATTTTGCAGCTTCCGGTCTTCATTAATTTGCTTGAGAGGCGTTACTATTACATTTAAATGGGGATGTGAAGTGTCCTGTGAGAACTCTTGGATGTTTATGTTTATAAAAGCAAGAACTCTGATCAACGTATGAAGGATCCATAACTTGGCACATGACTTGACAGGATTGACAACAGCCGAGGCTTTTCTTGCTCATCCACAGAACTGCTCTTGCTGGAAGAGTCCATTTCTTCTCTAGGGTACGATACTGTATTCAAGAGGTCTTGAGTTTAAGTCATCAATCTAAGAGGTGGATTTTGACAAATTCAAGAGGTTTCTTTGCATAATGGAGGATAGAGAGGAGTGTTTTGTTTTACAGTATGCCTTCCCCGGATAGAAAAGCAATAGCTGTATAGAAAATGACGACATCTCTTTGACATTTGTAGGTTTCAGTCCCGTTTGATTTTGTATTTGAGATATTCCTCCTGCTCACGTAGTTGAAGAGAGATACCTAATCCAACTGAGATCAATAGCAGTTGAAGACTGGCTGCACCTGTGACCTCACGCATACATCAGAGGAGAAGCCAAAATGCTAAATCATGTTGAACTGCTTGGCAGTGGAAAAACCACACTTGAGCATTTTCACTAATACCACAGCAGAAACAGAGCTAGATCTGATGCCACAAGACGCACTAGTAAGGCATCTTTCAAATCGGGATCCATGACTTCCAGAATGCTGTACTGTTGCATGCATGCATTGTTTGAGTGCATTCCATGCCTTTCAGTGTCTTCTGTAAAAACCAAATAGAGAGCCACATGCATTTGTCTCTTCCAAGTATACCATTCAGACAGCCAATATATTCAGCAGTTGCTCAATCCATATATCCTCTGTACAAAATACACTTGCCTCACACATCATGCCTGTGTACGTTTTGTGCATTACATGCATTCATCTCCATGTAAGAAATATGAAACTGTTTTAAGCCTATGATATACATGAAGGTGAACTAGTACTTGCATACCACTGCAATGTCCACTTTCCGAATCCAAAGAAAAGCCAACAAGCTGACTCAGCAATTTTGAGAACCATTCTGAGAAATTTAGCCTCTTTTGTACGATATTTCAGAACAAGGCTATAAAACCAGCCAACAGCCAGGAGGTGCCTCTGAACATGCAGACTACATATAGCCAGGACAACTGGCAAATGACAAACTGAATTCTGGCTCCAGTATGCTTTTTGCTGAATGTTCATCCTGAAATATCACTGCCGGCCCAAAGTTACACTGAAAAGAACTAACCGTGCCCCATTTCCGTCTGAGCGTAGGTGCCAATTATCTGGAATCGAGAGGCCAGAGGCAGCCATTTCTCTTGCTGGGTAACAGTGCACTGGTTCTGTAAGGTGACTGTAAACATGCTGTAGTGCAGATCAATAGGTATGTGTGAATTGCCCATGCACATTCTATGGGGGAGAGAGAGAGATGGCAGATCAGGTCTTGTGTTATTTTGGGTTTTTCTCCAAATTTTCCGAAGGGATGTGCAGGAACCTGTTACTTAAGAGTTAAAAACTAGGACACAAGATTCTAGGTACATAATAACATCACTGAACTACTGCTGCATCTTGAGGAACTTTTTACTTTTTTAAAAAAACAAAAAACCAACATGCAATGAAGTCAAACCCAAACACTTATGTAATTCATGCATGCATAGATTTGCCCATCTGTACTAGGTGGCAGAGATTTATCTAAGCAAGAGACATTTGTTTAGAACCTTAATGACCACAGCTCCCAATTTTATACAACAGTTTTAAGGTTGAGAACAGGTTGCTATCTGTATCCTTCCCCTACCCTACCCTACTTATAACTGGATTCCACATCAACAGAAGCCAAATTCTGCAGTCATGTTACAGAAAGTTATATACTTTTGCTTAGTTTGTGCTTTTCACTTGGATAACAATATTGGAGTTTGTGTCGGGTCCTGGTATTTTGACAGAGTTGGTACAAGATGAAGAAATTGAGAAGACAACGATGTGGAGGCAAATACGGAAATGAGGATGGGCGGCTGTGGAAAGGCTCAAAACACAGGTTGCTAGAGGCAGATATAATATAACTGCAGTTTGAGTTCACCAATTTTGTTTTCAAGCAGCATTTTTAGAAGATTAACCTGCATTTGTTTCAATGATTAGCGGTTATTTGGTTTACACCATTGTGATGTTACCAAGACAGCAAAAGGCCAAGTAATTGGAGAGTGCTTTTGTTGGAACCCTGACGACAACAATCTCCAAATTAAGAAAGTATTACACTACATACTGTGAAAAGGTGTTTCAGCAAGAGGAGGGTGCAAGCATGAACTTTCTGCAAGCATGCATAACCAGGCTTCACGTACTTGCCACTTGCCTTGCAGCAGAGGCTGCAGTACTCTGTCCATAATGGCTGAGCTACACTGTCAACATCGCGTCCGTGTTCCGTGCGCATCTGGTGTCCCGCCCCCAGGTCAAACAGGCTCCGATTGGCCGGACGTAGCACGGACGCAGCAAAAGTCGAGATGGCCTCAACTTTTGCTGCGTCTGCGCTACGTCCGGCCAATCAGAGCCTGTTTGACCTGGGGGCGGGACACCAGACGCGCACAGAACGCGGACGCGATGCGGACGCAGACAATGTAGCTCAGGGTTAAGGCACTCTGTCCATTTTAGAGAAGCCAGGCATTCTAAACATTCCTTCAAGGCCCTTCTTAGTTTCTGAGCCTTTCAATGACATTGCACATTTTAGAGAGAAAGTTCCCACAGTCAAAGACACTAGCATTTAAAAGCAATTAAATATGAGATTCTTGATAAGACATTTCATAATATACACAAGATAAGTGCATCATGTGAGGTAACAAGCAAAAAAAAATCTCAGTTCCATTTCTTCTACATGTTTGAGAACTGCCTTCTAGATCAAACTGAAGCCATCCAATCCAGTATTCTATTTGCCTGTGAAAGTTGACAAGCAGAATATGACAGTTGTGACCACCACCCTCATCTGTCCCAGCATCTGGCATTCATAAGTATAATCTCTGAATGCAGAAGTTTCATTCAGCCATCATGGCTAAGCCACTGATGGGTCTATGCACTATATGCTGTATAAGCATTTCTCATGTGCAATCCACTCTCTTAAAGCAAGAGTTCAGAATATACTACTGATCTCAAGAACTACATTTTGTTCCAAGCATCTTCTGCAACGATGAGGAACAAAGCATGACATTCAAGAGAAAGGACATCTATTATAAGCTGATCCAAGCTTTTGGCTACAGCTGTCCCCACTTAACAATGGGGATACATTTCCCAAACCCCGTTGTTAAGCAGGCTGGTTGTAAGTGGGCCTTTCCCTACCTTTTGAAGTTTTCGGCCTCTCCAGAGGCCTGTCCCTGGCAGAGGCCGCCAGAGAGGCCTACGACAAGCCCGAGGTCCTCAGAATGGCCCAAAGAGGCCTCCATAAGGCACTTCCGGTTTGCTCCAAAAACCAGAAGTGCCTTACAGAGGCCTCTGTGGGCCATTCCAAGACATACAGAGGCCAGGAACAGGCTGCTGGAGAGGCCCAAGACCAGAAACAGGCCTCAAACTTCAAAAAGGTAGGGAAAGCAACCAACAACGTTCTGCCAAAAGTCGCCTGTCGTATATCCAAGGGATCGTTAGGCGGATCATTAAGCAGAATGTCATACACCTGTATTTAACCTGCTTGTGGAAAGAATATTCATGTTTCCAGGATGTCTCAATACATTTCAGGTCCTTCAGTTACAGGAAAATTTACACCCCTGATTTACTGAGAACAAGAATCTTAGTTTGAATACACTTCATAATTACTTGGGAGTGTAGCAACTAAAACTTTATCCAAGGAGTTCATGCCTCTTTCTAAACAAGCAGCTTAAAGAAAATTAAGGCACCACAGCTGGGAAACAACCAGAAACCTACCATGGATGTTTCTTAGTTTGACCATTTCTTTTATAGATGCCATTTACTTTCAGTCCTACTCAATATAAGATGAAGACTTTAAAAAATATTTATATACAGCAAGTGGAATAAAGAATGGTAACGTGGAATTTCCAGCTTCCACGTGATGCCTGGTTATCAGCAGAAGGCACTGCAGGTGTTGATCAGCAGGTGAGAAGGGTATTGAAGTTTAGCACTGAGAGTTCTCCTGTTTGTCACTGAGGGCATTCTTTTGCTGGCACAACAGTGAAAGCTGGCACAACAAGTGAAGTCATCACGTATACACCTTTTTGTTCGCCACCTCCAGTTCTTTTGAGAAAAGAGTTTTGGTTTTAAGGAAACACACCCCATATGTTCTATACACAAGTTTTCCAACACCATCTACAGAGCTCTTTGTTTTTTTGAATGTGGTCTGTGGGTGCCAAGGAGGCCCTTCCCCCTCTACCCTTTCCGGGGGGGGGGGGAAGAAGAGAAGAGGTCTACATAGGAACGACATACAGGAGACAGATGATGCTGGGAAGGGTTGATCATTGGGGTGTGTCATTGCTGGGCAAGATACACAGAAGCCCCGCCCTAATACAGCTGGCTTGCAGCATTCTGTAGGGCCGTGGCTCACATGGTCATTTAGATAAATACCGTAAGTTCTCCAACCACTAAAAGCCCCAACAGGCAAGGTGGAGAGACAGCCACAAACGTAACATGGCATATTACCAGGCTAGATGCTGTTGTCAGAACAAAGAATGCTAGATCGAAGGCCTTGAATCAAAGCAAAGCAAACAAAGAAGCAAAGTCTACTGTTGCATAATTTGGTCACTGAGGTGTATTGCCAATAGTTTTTCTTATAAGATTAGTTTGAGAAGGTGCAAGATAATCTTACTGATAATCTTACATTCAACTTAGATGGATTCAAAAAAATCAATGAAGCAGTGGGCCCAAAAGTGACCTAGCCAACTGCTCTCACATGGAGTTACCTTTGCCACAGTAGCAAATCAAGAGTGGCATGCAAGGTAACAGAGCCCTCCAGTTAGTCATTCAGTGAATAACTCCTTTCAGGCAAGTAGCCTGCCAAACCAGTTGCACAAGCTGTCATGATACAACAACACAGACAAAAAACCCGAGTCTCTCTTTGTACTTATCTGCAAGGCTATAAAGTTTTACTAAGACCAAGTTCCCTAAAACCACAGTCATTATTGGATGCAGTGGTCGGAGGAGAACTAGGGTGGAGGTCTATCTAATCTACCATGGTCTTTCCAACAGTGACCACTCTCTGGTCATGAAGGGAATAATCTCTCCCTGCTCCACTGTTCGCCACCAGCACTGGCCATTCAGTAGCATACAGTATTACTTCTGAATACAGAGTTCCTGTTTAGCTCTCATGGCCAATAGTTGCCACTACACCTCTGACCTCTCTATGAAATTTGCCCAATTCTTTTTATGAATAACTAATTAGAAAGAGATATTAAAGCTCTGTCACAGATTCCCAGCACTGTTTTCCCCACCCCACTAAAGCCATGTTCAAGGCTCAGTCAACAAGCACAAAACAAAAAGAAACTGTATCCATTTAATTAATACTACATGTGCCAGTTTCATTCTCAAAGCTCTGTATACTAGACTCCTCCCTTCTCTGTCTGCTAGCAGTAGCAGAGACCCCATTCAACTCCCATAATCCATTGGTGGGCATCAGAATGACATTTGGAAACTGCTGCTATGGATCAAGGAAAATCAAAATGGGGCATGAAAATAAAGAGGAAGAATCGTTTTAGACCATTTGCCTGCTTACCCTGGGTAAATTCCCAACCGCCGTAATGGGGCTACCTGGTCTCCGCCAGCTCTTTAAACAGCAGAGAATCAAGCCACCCCCGTGTTGGCTGAAAGGGCCGGGGGGGGGGGGGAATAGGATACGGCATCCAATGAGGACGCCAGTTCCACCCCCTCCCAGACGCAATCTGCCCATCCCCTGCCCCATTATGCCCCATGCCTGCCCTCCCCCGCCCTTCCCAAGGCCCTGTGCCATTTGGAGGGGGACTTACCCACTCCATGGCGCTGGGTCCAGCATTGTCTGGCGAGTGGGTGGCGCTGGTCTCGGCACTGCTGCCTACTTGCTGGATGTTGCAACACACTATGACGTGTTTGTGACACCCGGCACCAGTGGGGGATAGGATTGTGCCATTAGGCTCCAATCCTATGTAATCTTTCCTGTGAGTAAGTCCAATTGACTTACTTTTGAATACGTGGCCATAGGATTGGGCTACAAGTCATCTTCTCTACATTAAGAGAGGCTTGATTGAAAAGATGCTCCAACCACATATCCTTTCAGCTGCAACATTTCTATTTCCTTTTCCAACCCTATCATATTCTTTTTGATATGTCGTGCTTCAAATTGCATGCAGCATCTGAATGCAGCTTCACTAGTGACACAAAAAACCCAGAAAGGCTTGGTGGAAAGATCAGGAACTGCCTCCACTTGTAAAGAACAGAAATTATACAACTCTAACTTGATTTTGCTGTTGGTAGGCGTTGGGCTCTATCAGGGACCGGAGTGAGAGATGATCAGCAAAAGGTGTGCAAGTGTTGTAAAGGGAAGCAATGAAATGGGAGTCAAGAGTTGTGGTGAATGCTGGACTCCAGGGCTTTCAACTGGGCTGGTTTCTGAGACTCTTAACAAAAACACTTGCTTATGCATTTTCAAGCTTCTCTCTAAACAAAGAGGTTGCTGTCTCCTCCTCTCCCAGCTACCCCCTTTTTAAAAATAAAGATGAGATATATCAAACCTGACTAAAACAAAAAGATTCTGTACAATTGTGGGTTTGAATTTTGGGGCTACTTTCACTCCAATTGTTAAGATGTTTTTTGAAATGCAGCATGCAATGAAGTCCTGCAGTACTTTTATAAATTCTGCCCTTTATAGGAGCACAAAGAGAGAGCACCCAATTCCAAGATCATAAAGCAGATCAGAGAGCAACGTCCCAACTCAGCTATTGCTGCTCTACCCTTTACCCCTGACAGACTCAGCCCGTCATCAAATTGGAGAAGAGAAACTGAACTCCACCCACTTGCCCTTTGTCCCATTTATTGAACGTTTCACCCAACCTGCCACAGCTGTACTTGCATAAGCAGAGAACCCCTTTTACTCAACATTCATGCAAGTAGGCTCTCCCATTCAGCAGTTGAAGGGGAAGATACTAGCTACACAATTCATGAAGTAGATCTTAAGAAGCACCAGATTTTAATAAAAATATCACGAGATATAGAATAAGACTAAAATTATGGGTAATATCTCAACTTAAGTGTACTACCTTGGCGTGAATTTGCCTCTTATTTTGCACAGTATTATAAAATGTTGTTACTTAGCAACTTCAGTTACTGATTGAATAGTCTTCTCAAACTCCTATCCCCATCCTAGTTATAGAAAGGATACAGAAGAGCAAGGCTGAAAGATGTGAAATTCTTCCAGGAATTGACAAGGACCCTCCTTTACTTGACACATGGATGTGATCATGCCTTTTAGAACAGCAGTTCTCAACCTGTGGTACATGTACCCCCAGGGGTATACAGACCGCAGGTTGGGGGCATGCAAGATGCTCCCTGTTATCAGCTGCTGCGATCAGCAGCTGATAACGGGGAGCGGAAAAATGGAAAAATTGCCCCTCTGTCGCTTCCCTTACCTTGTCTCCCAGCCACCACCATCTTGAATCTCGCGAGATTCAAGATGGCGGCATCCAAATCTCATCAGGGCATTTGAGGCAGCCTCATATGCCCCGATGAGATTTGGATGCCGCCATCTTGAATCTCACAAGATTTTCGCGAGATTCAAGATGGCGGCGGCTGGGAGACAAGGTAAGGGAAGTGACAAGAGGGGCAATTTACCCATTTTCCCAGCCTGCAACGCGGCCGAGTGGGTTCTCCCGCACACACCGCAAGCCAGAGGGACATCACGAGGGCAACCTTTGGAGGCCTGCTTTGGGGGTACACGGGTCCCCAAAGGTTGAGAACCCCTGCTCTAGAACACAGTATGTTACAAAGACGAGGAGGGACTAGCACACATCATGCTGGAGTTGCTTCAGGTATAAGTCACTCTGACAACTCAAGAAAATGAACTGTTAATTCTTACAGACAAAAAAATGGATGCTCCCAGTTTAAACCAGGAGATATTCCTTCCTATTCCAAACTCTACATACAATGACCAATTTGATCTAGTTTGAATCTGATCCAAAGCAAAGTAGTTACATAAAAAATACAGTTTTTACAGTGCAGAATCATAAAACTTTGGAATACCTTTATTCTTAATTTAAAAATCAGTACTGGTTTGTTGATTTGTCTAGTCTACTGTATACTTCTGAGGTGTCAACGGTAGCAGGGCCTTGTGGTAGGAACAGGAGATTTGTGGAGAGTAGGGATTTGTGGTAGGAACAGGACAGCCCATGAGCTTGACTGTGACAGAAACGGTCAGCGCTCCTGACTGTTCTCTGGCTCAATCAATAAGAGGTAAACCCACACCAAAATACAAATGATACACAGTTGCATGCAATTGAGTAGATCTGGCTTGCAGCACATCTGCCAAAAAGACAATCCACCTCTGCTTTATGTCAAGAGATGCGTTTCCTTTGGAAACCATATCTAGTTTACACAGTAGCTTAGCTGCTACAGAATTGCAACATGGTAGCAAAGCAATTCTTCACTGTTAAGCAGAAGCTCGAGTAGGTTGCACCAACGGGTGCAAGAAGAGGATTATAGTCAACAGAAAGAGTTGAGTCTTCCTGTTTCAAGAACTCAGCATTCAGGAGTAAGCAAACATTTTGCTAAATTGAGGCAAACAATTATGAAAGCAAGGTTATTCCAGGTGTTCAAAAGTCACTTGACTGACGTTCAGGATTATATTAACAGGAGGTTGGCAGTCTCCCAACTTGTGAGCAACTTTGAATTTTGAACCTTGGTTAGGTCATCAATCTCATGTAGATTAACAGAACACTTAACCCTTTCCAAAAATTATGTTTAGAGTAACATGAAATATTTCAACACCCCAAAAGGTATTTGGGTAGGGGGAGAGAGAAGAAGAGAACATGAAAGTATCTGAAAAGTGTCTTACAAAGCACCAGTTACTGTTGAATGAAAACAAATTTAGTTTGAAATCTAGTCTCATTTAAAGCACACTGGCTCCCTAAGTTATGGACCTCCGGCTGCGTTGGCGCTTTTGCACAGGTGTGTACATAGCTAGCTATGTACACACTGATTTCCGGACAGCCCTCTGGAACAGAACCAGTTCCAGAGGGCTGTTGGGGACTTAGCGGCGCCTGTCTCCGCCATTCCGGATTCGGGGATCTGAACCCAACTCCCTTTCGATCAGCCGAGAGCGACGGAGGCCATCGCCCGTCCCTTCAGAACGGCGCTCGCCTATCTCTTAGGACTGACTGACCCATGTTGGGGACTTAGTGTACTTTAGGAAAGAGTTACAGATTGCCTTCGATTGCTTGCAGTTCTTAGAGGTTAAAATGCAACAAGACATATGTTTCTAGTCTTAGGAAACTGTCTGGCACTGAAGGATATTTCTCATGATTATCTTTGCTTGTAACAAGGCAGCCTCATGTTGTGTATCCTTTCAAGAAGATTCAACTCAGAGAAATCTTACTAGTCAATTGACAACTTCCAATGACACTGAACAGTCTAACCTTTCAACACAAAGGCTGATAATGAAGGATAACAGTGCATAATATTCAATTGTACAGAAGCATTTGCTAATTTATGTACTATGCACTGAGTTCATATACCTTTTGAACCAGTAGATCTCTTCAGGATCTGCAATCCCATAGTTTCTGAGTTTCATCACCATTAGAGCACTCTTCTTGATAGCTACTTCATAGCGCTGGCTGCGGGAGAGAAAGTTTACATCTTCATGCTTGAAGTCTGGATCATTTATAACAAGTGCTTCTGTTGGGAGAATAAAAGGGCAGAAGAGACATGCAGAGTTCAGCTAAGAATAAAATTGCACTTTAAAAAAATTACATGCATAAGGCCATTTTTCCCCAATGGAAAGCTTTTACTCCAACCTCAAAAAATAAGTCTGATTTGTGCAACATCCACAGCAGATGCTCCATCTTAAATTGCAGGACATTGTTAATAGATCATTCATGCATTGATAATCTGACAAGCATCCAATAGATCATCTCAATAACATCAAGACAACCATAAATTATTTACATGTCAGTGTGGATTCAGCATACCCCTTTCATTCGGAATAGAGTCAAGAGTCTGGTAAAAAATGTACTGATGTAGCATCATACAATTGACTTCAATGGGTGTACATCTCACCTATTATGAAATGGAACTGAAGCAAATGAATAATGGAAAGTGAAGGAAAATAGCAACACATTAACAACTTGCAAGTACTGTATGAGGTGCATGTGTACACTCACGAAAGAGGAAAAGCGAAAGTCCCAGATATCACAAGAGTACGCTACTGTATATATTTCTCTCAAGGTACTACTCAATGTAACCTCCTTAACAGTTTTCACTGCTCTGAAGTGTTAGCAGAAACACCGTTTTCAGAATTGAGGATACAGTTTCTCTCTTGAAATTTGACAGAATTCTGAAAAAAAGAACCCTTTCTTAGATCCACTGGATACAGGTCTGTACTCGACTACCTACCCTTTAATCTTTAACCTCTCTCGCAATAAGAAAGGTGAGGAATGGCAATGCTCTCAGTACTTAAAGAGGGGAAATTGGAGCTCTGAACTATATTGAGTCAAAGGACAGACCCAAGGTATAACAGCTCATCCAGTAATTCAGGAGAAACACTAAGTTATTATTACGGCTGAAACATTTAGTTGAGTCGATTAATTATTTACATTAACCCTCTTGAGTTTGATGCGTCCCTACTTGGGCTGCAGATTTTTGTAGTTGCTTAGTTTAAATAAAGGTACTTAAAAACTTCGGCAAGCAGGCACCACCTTAGAAGGGACATTCCTCTGATGCGCAAGCCTTTTCTATAACTAAGCAAGCCTCCGGAATGGTTGTTTATTCGTACGCAGACTTAGCCGATTATAAGTCACGTGATCAAAACAGATTAGTCTTTCCTGGGTCGGATGAAAGCCCTCATTTACCACTTGTAGCAGCTGGGGACGGTGGGGAGAGGCGCAGACAAGCCCAGTCCCCGATCGAGGTGTCCTCCACCCCGCTCCCTCCTCTAGGTTCTCACCGATCTCCTTGCGGCGCCGGGTCTGCTCGGCACTCCCGTCCAAGACGTTAGTGAGGAGTTCCGTGTTGAAGGAAGCCGCCTCTCGCTCCTTGCGCAGGTCCGGATTCATGGCCATTGTGAGAAGAGGAGACTGGTCCGATTCGCTCCGGAGCTAACAGAAGAAACCGCCTGGGAGACTCAAGAAACGCTTCCGGAAGAGCGAGGGTAACCTCTTTTAGCCTCGCCCACTCTGCTGTGACGTGATATACAGGCTGGGGCTTTCCCTCCCATTCTAGTGCCCAATCGGAAACTCGTTCCAGGGCACGTGGATGGCCAGGGTGGGGCTAGATGGGCGGGGCTAAGAGAGCAAGCGCTAGGTCAGTTTCTGCCCTTCTTGAGTCTCTCACTACATTGGCTGGAACGGCGATACTGGCAGGAAGGGAAGAAGAGGTACGGGGAAAGGCGGGCTGTGTTTTGTGCAGGCTTTTCAGACATCGCACCGAAGATGGTTATAGTAGATAATCCGAAGTATGTGCTAAAAAAACACATCCTGTGAAACAACTCAACTCGGGACCTGTTTACGTCACGTGTTACTCTGCTTTGTGGCTAAATATCCCATTCACAAACGTGCAATTACATCAAGGGTTGACTTCACTGAGGAGCATACATTCCTACCTGTTCTTGTGTCAGATCTTGGAACTTGTGATAAGTAGATTTGTTTCTAGAGCTGGAGGGTTTCTGCAGGGACCGTAGTTCAGTGAAAGAGACCTTTGCATACTGCAGGTCTCTGGTTCAATGCATGGTATCTGCGAGTAGGGTTGGGACAGGACTGTCTGTATCCCTGGAGGACCACTGCTATTCAGGATTGGATAGTCAATATACTGACCTAGATGAGCCAATAAAATGGGCTCAACCCTATGCATGTCTACAGATTTGCCGAGCAAATCTGACACGAAAACCCTTGACTTCCGAAGGGCAGACTTCCCCAAAATGAGGAGACTAGTTAAAAAAAAGCTGAAAGGGAAGGTAAAAAGAGTCCAATCGCTCCAGAGTGCATGGAGGCTGTTTAAAACAACAGTCATAGAGGCCCAGCGGGAGTGTATCCCACTAAGGAGGAAGGGCTCGACCAAGTCCAGGAGGGTGCCGGCATGGCTAACAAGCACAGTTAAGGAGGCTATAAAAGGCAAGGAAGCTTCCTTCCGTAAATGGAAGTCTTGCCCTAATGAGGAAAATAAACAGGAGCACAAACTGTGGCAAAAGAAATGTAAAAAGATGATACGGGAGGCCAAGCAAGACTTTGAGGAACGTATGGCAGGCAACATAAAAGGGAATAATAAAAGCTTCTTCAAATATGTTAGAAGCAGGAAACCTGCCAGGGAAACGGTTGGTCCGCTGGATGGTGAGGGAGAGAAAGGGGTGATAAAAGGGGACTTGGAGACTGCAGAGAAATTAAATGAGTTCTTTGCATCTGTCTTCACGGCAGAAGACCTTGGGCAAATACCGCTGCCGGAACGGTCTCCCCTGACTAAAGAATTAAGTCAAATAGAGGTTAAAAGAGAAGATGTCTCAGACTTAATTGACAAAATAAAGATCAATAAATCACCAGGCCCGGATGGCATCCACCCAAGAGTTCTGAAGGAACTCAAGAATGAAGTTGCTGACCTCTTGACCCAAATATGTAACTTGTCCCTTAAAACGGCCACTGTGCCAGAGGATTGGAGGATAGCTAATGTCACACCAATCTTTAAAAAAGGAAGGAGGGGGGACCCGGGAAACTACAGGCCGGTCAGCCTAACATCTGTTCCAGGGAAGATGGTGGAAAGTCTCATTAAGGATAAAATCTTAAAATACATAGAAGAACAAGCTCTGCTGAGGGAGAGTCAGCATGGCTTCTGTAAGGGGAAGTCCTTGCCTCACAAACCTGTTAGAATTTTTTGAAAAGGTCAACAGGCATGTGGATGCGAGCGAACCCGTGGATATTATATATCTGGATTTTCAGAAGGCGTTTGACACGGTCCCTCATGAAAGGCTCCTGAGAAAACTCCACAGTCAGGGAATAAGAGGGCAGGTCCTCTTGTGGATTAGGAACTGGTTGAAGACCAGGAAACAGCGAGTGGGAGTCAATGGGCAATTTTCACAATGGCGAGAGGTGAAAAGCGGTGTGCCCCAAGGATCGGTCTTGGGACCGGTGCTTTTCAACTTATTCATAAATGACCTGGAGTCGGGGATAGGCAGTGAGGTGGCCAAGTTTGCAGATGACACTAAACTTTTCCGGGTGGTGAAGACCAGCAGGGATTGTGAAGAGCTCCAGAAGGATCTCTCCAAACTGGGAGAATAGGCAGCAAAATGGCAGATGCGCTTCAATGTCAGTAAGTGCAAAGTGATGCACATTGGGGCAAGAAACCAAAATTTCACATATACGCTCATGGGTTCTGAGTTGTCTGTGACGGATCAAGAGAGAGATCTTGGGGTGCTGGTGGACAGGTCGATGAAAGTGTCGACCCAGTGTTCGGCGGCTGTGAAGAAGGCCAATTCCATGCTCGGGATCATTAAAAAAGGGATTGAGAATAAAACGGCCAATATCATTCTGCCTTTGTACAAATCGATGGTAAGGCCACATCTGGAGTATTGTGTCCAGTTCTGGTCACCACACCTCAAAAAGGATATAGTTGAATTGGAAAAGGTGCAGAAAAGAGCGACCAGAATGATTCGTGGGCTGGAGCACCTCCCTTATGAGGAAAGGCTACAGCGTCTGGGGCTTTTCAGCCTAGAAAAAAGGCGCCTGAGGGGGGACATGATTGAGACTTATAAAATTATGCATGGGATGGAGAGAGTGGATAGAGGGAAATTCTTCTCCCTCTCGCACAACACCAGAACCAGGGGACATGCACTAAAATTGAGTGGAGGGAGAGTTAGAACAGACAAAAGAAAATATTTCTTTACCCAGCGTGTAATTCATCTGTGGAACTCCTTGCCACAGGATGTGGTGATGGCATCTGGCCTAGATGCCTTTAAAAGGGGTTTGGACAGATTCATGGAGGAAAAGACCATCACAGGTTACAAGCCATAAGCAACCTCCTGGTTTTTAGAAGTGGGTTTTCTCTGTGCCAGGTGCAAGGGAGTGTCAACGGGAAACAGGTTATCTTGTTGTCTTGTGCTCCCTGAGGCATCTGGTGGGGCCACTGTGTGACACAGGAAGCTGGACTAGATGGGCTTTTGGCCTGATCCAGCAGGGCTCTTCTTATGTTCTTATGTTCTTATGTACTAAGAACTACCAGTAGTACGTAGTTCAATGGGACTCACTCCCAGGTAAGTGTGCATAGGATTGCAGCCTAAGGTAGCTTCCTATGTCTACAATTATTTCTTCCAAAATACTGCTGAAGGCGATTGCTGTAACCACCCACATAGATTGCAAACTGTGCTTATATCCCCACAAACTAGGCTTCCCCTTCTCTAGCACTGACAGCACAGTTATGAAGTTCCTCATGTTTGGCCTTGCTAAATTCTTTCCTTCGTCATATTGTTAAACCTTGGTCCCTTCCCTTGTGCTTTTTTTCCCTTTTAGCTGTTGTGTATCCATCGTGTTTTGGAGAGGAAGGATGTTCTTGAATAAAAGAACAGTAGTCTGTATAGCAACACTACCATCTGTATAATAAAATGAAAAGTTATTGACCATACCTGGTTATCATGAGAACAAATAAGGCAAACCAGAAAAATCTTACAAAATACTTAGCATGATGTAATAACTAATACCCCTCAGATATGCAGACGATACCACCCTAATGGCAGAAAGTGAAGAAGAACTAAAGAGCCTCTTGATGAGAGTGAAAGAGGAGAGTGCAAAAGTTGGCTTGAAACTCAACATTAATAAAACTAAGATCATGGCATCGGGTCCCATCAATTCCTGGCAAATAGACGGGGCAGAAATGGAAGCAGTAACAGATTTTACTTTTTGGGGTTCCAAGATCACTGCAGACGGAGACAGCAGCCATGAAATTAAAAGACGCTTACTCCTTGGAAGGAAAGCTATGGCAAATTTAGATAGCATAATAAAAAGCAGAGATATCACCATGCCAACAAAAGTTCGTATAGTCAGGGCGATGGTGTTCCCAGTAGCAATGTATGGTTGCAAGAGTTGGACCATAAGGAAGGCTGAGCGCCGAAGAATAGATGCTTTCGAACTGTGGTGCTGGAGAAGACTCCTGAGAGTCACTTGGACTGCTAGGAGATCAAATCAGTCAATCCTAAATGAAATCAACCCTGACTGTTCCCTGGAAGGACAGGTACTGAGGCTGAAACTCAAATATTTTGGCCACCTAATGCGAAGAGAGGACTCTTTGGAGAAGACTCTGATGCTGGGAAAGATTGAAGGCAAAAGGAGAAGGGGAAGGCAAAGGATGAGATGGTTAGACAGCATCACCGATGCAACGAACATGAAAATGAGCGAACTCAGGAAGATTGTGGAGGATAGGAAGGCCTGGCGGGATATGGTTCACGGGATCACGAAGGGTCGGACACGACTTAACGACTGAGCAAACACAACAATAACTAATACAAACGTAATAAGTCACACAGCGCAATCCTAACCAACTTTCCAGCGCTGGTGCAGCCACAATGCAGCCCCAAGGTAAGGGAACAAATGTTCCTTCTCCTTGAAGAGGCCACCATGACTGCCCCTGCACTGCAAAATGCCCCTGGTGTCACGGCTACACCGGCGCTGAAAATTTGGTTATGATTGCGCTGATAGTCTGATAGGATTGAATTCAGCGTGTAGGCCCCAAATCCTTATGAGTTGCCAAAGATAACATCCACCTTTGTATAGGCAACAGCATGGAATCTTATTAGTTAGTGCTGGGATAAGTATATTTTGAAGTCTCTCACGTTTAAAAGGTTTTGTTTTAAATTCTTACATTAAATGTTGCCTCTCTGAAGGATCTGCCCTCAAGAGCAGTTGTACACAATGTTACCTGCTGCTGGGGTCTATCGCTTTCCTTGGGAAATAAACTCTGAGTCAGACCCAGAAGGTAAGACCCTGAGGACATTTGGCAGGTCAGTGCACTTTGTATCCGTCTCAAGATTTCTGTTGCTTTTGCTCAACCTGTGTTCCTATTCTGTTTTTATCTCTCATTTTTCTCTTTGCTTCAGATTTGATAAGTGAGCCCTTAATTTCTTTTCTTCTTTTCTATTTCTTATTCTATGTTCTAGGCTCTCTAAGGGCCATTTAATGTTTTATTTTCTCTAGCAAAGAGATTAATTTGTGATGTATGGCAGTGGTTCTCAAACTCTGAGGCGGTGGGGCTTGTGGCGGTGGGGCCACCGGCGGCAGCGATCCTGGGGATCGCCACCACCATAGCCAAAAAAAGCCTGAAAAATGGCTTTTTTTTTAACCTTATTGAGGCTTCAGGGAGGCCTGCGTGACCCTCTGGTGGCCTCCCTGATCTTCAGATCGCCAAAAAACGGTGATTTTCGCCCACCAGAAGTGCCCAAAAATCGCCATTTTTCAGCAATCTGAAGATCAGGGAGGCCACCAGAGGGTCACGCAGGCCCCCCCGACCCCCCCGAAGCCTCAGTAAGGTTTAAAAAAAAGCCATTTTCGGGTGCTGTATGGTATTTGTATCAGTTTCCCAAACCATGTATTGCACTCAGTGGCATCACTAGGAGGGTGTGGGATGTGTGTACTGCACCAGGTGACAGGGGCATCATGGGGTGTGTGTGACACCACTAGTGGCCAAAACTGTGGAAACTTTTTGGAAAATTTGTATTTATGAATAATACCCATAAAGTTAAATATCATTGGAAATGTAATTTAATGCAAAATGTAATGAACAAACCATGTTGAATGACCTGTATTCTATCAAACGTTATGGCCAAATAACCCAAAAAATGAAACACAACCACCTTATGTAACAAAAAGTGAATTTTCTTAACTCCAAACTGACCAATGAGATTGATTGTTCCGAGAGCCAATGAGGTGTTGTTATGACACAGCATGGAACCA
Organism: Plestiodon gilberti rubricaudatus; assembly: GCA_026170595.1. NCBI lineage: Eukaryota > Metazoa > Chordata > Lepidosauria > Squamata > Scincidae > Plestiodon > Plestiodon gilberti. The sequence continues at coordinate 157,505,216 of JANXHW010000002.1, forward strand.
ATAAGGTGTTAGTATGAGTCAGCTCTCATTTCTATGTAACAGAGCTTATACTAGACCTCTTACAGCATTCAGTTGTGCGAGTGTCATCAAGTTAGCCACTTTTTTTTGTTGGTTACTGATTTGTTGGGTGATATGTACTGTTATAAATTAAAATAAATAAAGTTAATGGGGTGACACCATGAATTACCACACCGAGTGACACAAACCCTAGTGACGCCTCTGATTGCACTACAGTTGACATACTATAAAATAGTATTTTTTCTCATCCAAAAATGAATCTCTGTATTGCAAAAAGCAATATCATAATTCCTTGACCGTGCTATGTGTTAAAACAAAGTCAAAATGAAGAGAAGAGGTTTAATTAACACGTAAAGATTGATTCAAATACTGTATTATTCATCAAAACATTTAGGATTAAGGGGCAGCTGGCCTGGAGCTTGAGGAATAATCCAGTCCAGACAGGAACAAGTTGCAAATTGGTGCCCTTAGTGAAATGAGTGATTTAAAATGGAAACTTTGATATCCCATTACTTTTTTCACCACAGCAATGGTATGGCAGACTGTTGTGATATCCTGGAATTTGTAACAATCTAAGCTGTCAGAAGGAGAAATTTAAAATATATATTTTGGGTTGCAAATAGTGTGTCCTTGATTCAAAGCATATCTGATTCAAAGCAATGTCCTAATACTGTCATAATTCGGACATTTTAAAATTAGGTTTTTTAAAAATGTGGCCAGACTACAGTAGAAGGCATAAGAACAGCATAGGGATGGGGCGGGGGGGGCGGATCGCCCCCGGGCAGCAGGCTGGGGGGCAACATATCGGCGGCGGGAGCAATCCAGGCGGCGGTGGCGGCAGAGAATGTGGCGGTAGAACGGCTCGGAGGAGCCTGCAGAAGGCTCCTGTCGCCTCCACGTTGGGTTTGTTTTTGCCCCCTCCCGCCCAACTCCCGAGGGACGTTTGGCTCTGGCTGACGTTTTATTCTGGTTTTACTCTGGCTGACGTCACTCAGGGGTGGGGCGATTGACGTTAAAATCCACATTAAAATCAGTTAAAAAGGGGGGGGGAAGCAAAACCCGCATTTTTTTTAACCTTTTGCAGCAAACCACTACATTTCCAAGCCTCTGGAGGGCTTCTCTAAGGTTTCTGACCCACTTCTGGTTCGCATGAAGGCTCTCTCTCCCCCCCCTCCACCCAGCCTTGTCCTAGATTCTTGTCTCAAGACTAGGAGGAGGGAAGAGCCTTCCCGCAACCCGGAAGCTCTTCTGTGTACCAAGGTACCGCTGCTGTTAAAACATACTGTGGTTTTAGATTACATAAACATTCTTTATTACAGAGCAAACCTATGCATGTTTGCTCTGAAGTAAGTCCCACTGAGTTGAATGCTACTTACTTTTAGGTATGTATACTAGGATGGCTATAGCCTATAGGCTGTGATCCTGTGCATACTTACTTAAGAGTAAATCTCACAACATAGTAGAACTTACTTCTGAGTAAACATGTATAGGCTTGCACTGTTAATATGGTAAATATCCCCAGTGATATGTCTATTGTGTCATAACTATTCTGAGAATATACTTCAGTATTAACAATACCTTTTTTTTTCCTTTCAGACTATATTCTTATGATATGGTAAGCTCCCAAGCCACATTTACAGCTCAACACAGTTCGGTTTGTTATTCTATCCGGGTTTGTACCAACTTTGTTGAGCCATTCCAAGCCCAGCCTGGGTCTCTTTACATTGTGCTGGGGGAAACTGAATACAATAATGGTAAGAACATCTATACTTTCTTCTTCATGGGGCAAGGAATACTTATATTAACTGTATGCCTTAGGAATAGGACGTCTGATCTCTTGATACTCCCCTTTTGCTAGAAGAGAAATTGAACTAGTTCATGTGCAGGTTAGTTATCCAGTCCCTGTTTGTGTTTTCTTTCCACCCTCTAAAACAGGGGTGGCCGACCTTTCAACATGAATACTCCTGGCCCTTTTAATGGTTGTCTAGGTGAGGGCATTTCAGCAGGTGCAGCTGTTTTAGCAGCACCATCAGCACTTGCAGCTGCCAAGATTCTGTCTTCTACACAACTCTTAAAGACACAGAGGCCCTAATTGGACACCCCTGTTCGAGATTTACCTGTGGGATTGGATATGTGGGGTCACCTGAGCCCTTTGACTTTTCCACACTTGTGAATCAAGTGGACTTCATGGTCCAGTGAGCTGGCTGAAGACCAAGTTGAGAAAGAAGGAGAATGTCAAATAACAGAAAACAATAGAGTATCTGATATGATTCAGCAGCCCCTTCCGGATGCTTAAATATCATGGAAGCCTCTTGTTCCCTTACCTAGGGGTAAGCCTCCCTTACCTGGGGGTAAGCCTCCACGTCATTTGTTCCCTTACCTGGGGGTAAGCCTCCACAGCACGGAGGGGTCTACTTGGACCTGCGCCAGTGAAATCGCTGGCACAGGTCTGCATGGACCTGGGTTGCGAGATTTGGTTCGGGAAGGGGGTTTGGATTCACCAGCCGCCACTGCACAACGCCGGAGGGTCTTTTGCAACTGCCATAAGGCAGTCTCCACTGGTGGAATGCTCATTCTGCCAGCAGATAAACCTGTAAGGATTGGGCTGTAAATTAGGAAAGAGGAGGAAGAAAAGCAAAACCCTAAGCCAGATTATGTAACACAGAAACTATAGTCCGAGTGTGCATCCTTCTCAGAAGTTGCGTTGCCGTGGCATTTGGAATGTTGAAAGGCCCTGTGGTACTGAATCTTGTGTGGGAAGCCTGAGGGCGGCAGCAGAGGTATATTTAAACATTGGTGACAGAGAGAAGAGGGAGGATTATTCTCATTATCACTCTCAATAATTGAGGACACATCCTCGTGGTGTGCTTTTTCAAGGCTCAGATACGCACATGAAGCACATCCACTTCCCACAGCCTGCATCTGCTAAGGGTGTCAAGCTCTGCTAATTCCCGATGAGATGGTTGTGGGACCTGTATAGCCTGTGCTGTCTGCTAGGCAAGCTTCACTCTCAGCATTGCATTAACTCAACAAGGAAATGGGCCTCTTCCAGTGACACTTCTAATTGTGCACAACAGTGTTATGTTTGGAGAACTGACAGGCAGGGAAACAAAGGTTGTCTTACATATTCCGACTTTCATGGCCGGGATTATCCATAAAATGAATAGAGTCACTGTTTGAGTTTATTAGCCATGGTCTATTAAAACAAAAACTTTTTTCTCCTAATGTTTCTCCCCGAACTATGAGGGGCATTATCAAAGGTATGGCATTCTTAGCACACACGTCGTTACAGTTGAGAGATTAACTGCTTGCCTTTGTCAGGTTCTTCAAAGTCATACCACCATTTTACCTCCCTATATGATGTCAATATTTTCATCTTCTAATCAGTCCCACAGTTATCAAGACTGAATTTTTTCATAACTAAGGACTGTCCCCTGATCAGTTCTGCAAAAGTATCAAAACCTCAGATCTTGGTTCGCTTAAGGACCGGAAGCCACGCATTACTGACAGAAAGTGTTCTCTCCTTCCTGTTCATGTTATATTTATGTTTGTGAATTTCTATGGCTTCTCTGTGAATCCTGATATGGTAGCTCCTAACTGAGGACAGCACCTGTGTTCGTTCAAAATCTATCTGGTGTCCCAATTCCAATGCGTGTTCTGCCACCACAGATTTTCCTTTCTGCCCCAAATGACAGTGCTGTTCATGTTCTTTAACACCTCAAACATTTCCATATATAAGTTCGCAACCGCAGGGCTTAAAGGGCTCCCCATGGCAACACTGGCAACACCATCCATTTGCTCAAAGAAATGACCATTCCAGGTAAAATATGTGGAGGTCAAGCGATAGTGAAACAGCCTCACAATATCCTTAGGAAAGAGGTCCTCTATCAAAACCATAATCTCTACGAATGGAACTCTAGTTAACAAGGATTCTACATCAAAACTAATTAACCTGTCATTGGAGGATGCCCGATAGCATTTCAATCTTTCAGTAAAATGGGCTGAGTCTTTTATACATGTAGATGTATTCCCCATGAAAGGTTGGAGCATTCTTGCCAGATGTTTTACCACATCATATGTAGGTGAGCCTATAGTGCTCACAATTGGCCTCATAGGAACATTAGCTTTATGGATCTTGGGCAGGCCATATAATCTAGGGCAGCAGTTCTCAAACTGTGGGTCGTGACCCACCATTGAGAACATTTGCTGCCCCCTGCCCCCTTAAGGGGCGGGGACAGCATGGCGGCGGTGGCGATCCGGGGGATCACCACCACCGCCAAATTGCCCGAAATCGCTCCCGCTCCACTTGCCGGGGCTTTGGGGAGCTTCAGGGAGGCCTCTGCGACCCTCTGCAGGCCTCCTCAATCTTTGGATCGCTGTTTTGTAGTGATTTTCGAGTGCTTCCGGTTTTCGCGAAGTGCAGCAGGGGCGATTTCGGGGGCGGCATTGGCGATGGCGATCCCCCGGATCGCTGCCGCTGCTGGCTCCGTCCCCGCAAACACTCAAAGTTCTCCCCACCTCGCGGGGAGAACTTTGAGAACTGCTAATCTAGGGAGCAATGCCTCTGACATTTGTTCCCTTACCTCGCGCCTGCATTGCAGCTACACCTGCGCTGATTGTGCTGTGATGTAGTCTGTCCTGCACTTCCAATTTCAGGCACATGAATCCTTAATACGTTCATTCATTTTCCAAACCAGACGCATAGTGGAGTCCCAGGAAATCTTCTTATAAGTGCCCAGCTCTAACAACAATTCATTTTCTCAAAATAGTCCCCTGTTCTCATAACGACTGTAGCGTTGCCTTTATCCGCACTCAGGATCACTATTGAGTCATTCACATTAAGCTCTCTTATAGCCGTTCTCTCACCCTTCGAGATGTTACTTTTCAGGGGAGCGGGCTCACCTTAATATGCTAGCAGAGTCGCTTCTAATTTCCTCAACTGTCTCCTTGGATAGTGTCTGTATCGCCACCTTTATATTAGTGACAATATCTTCCATTGGAATGGAGAAAAAAGTTAGGAGAAAACCGTTTTTGCTTTAATAAATAGACCATGGCTAATAAACCCGAACAGTGATTCTATTCATTTTAAAGGTTGCCTTATTCACCAGGATCTCTTATTGGGTATTGCTGCTGGCTTGCTGATCCTTCTGGCAGGCAGAGGCAGAGGAGAATCTAGGGCGGAGCAAGCGGCGCACCCGCTCCGGGTGCCATCGCCCAAAGGGCGCCCCGCCCGCCCCGCCCGCCCCGCCCGCGAGTCGGACTCGGACTTGAGTCTCTGAGTCCGACTCGGAGACTCGAGTCCGAGTCCGAGACTCGAGTCCGAGTCCGACTCGGAGACCCGAGTCCGAGTCCGACTCGGAGACTCGAGTCTCCGCCCCCTCAATCGGGAGAGCCGGCTCGGGGACGTCTTCCCCGGCCGGCTGCCCAGGGCCTTCTAAGGAAGGCCCGCGCGAGAACGGTATTTATACCGTTCTTTTTGCGCATGCTCAGACTGTTACTGAGGGGAAAAGCTGCCCTTTTTCCCTCAGTAACAGTCTGAGCATGCGCAAAAAGAACGGTATAAATACCGTTCTCACGTGGGCCTTCCTTAGAAGTGTCTCTAAGAAGGCCCCGGGCAGCCGGCCGGGGAAGATGTCCCCGAGCTGGCTCTCCCGATTGAGGGGGGGGTGCCTTCCGGAGTGCGCCGCCCCCTCTGGAGCGTGCCGCCCCCCCTCCGGAGGGGCGCCCCCGTTATTTTACTATAGGGGCGGGCGCCAACCCCCCCATTGCTCCGGGCGCCAACGGAGGCGGTTCCGCCTCTGGGCAGAGGCTTTGGGTTATAGCCCCATAGGCATTTTTCAGTCTGCAAGAAGCGTCAAAATCAGCAAAAAGAACAGGAGGGACCAAAGCACTGTGTAAAGTTTGTAAAGTTACAAAGACCTGTAAAGTTTGCTTCCCAGCATTCTGCTGAGCTCCTTTGTAATCCTGACAAAAATAAAATTAGGCTGCAGCCCTGGGCACACTTATCTGGGCGTAAACCCAACTGAATGCAGTAAGACTTATTCCTGGGCAAACATGTTTAGGATTGTCCTGTAAGTTAACCTCACTTAAGTATAGTGGAGATGTTTTCATAGTTCTATTTTTAGAATAACTGATAAAAGGCTTAAGTAGAGCTTAATATGTTGGCATTTCAAAACTGCAGTTACCATTAGAAGTGAATCAAATCTTGTAGACATGTAATTTCAGCAATAGTGCTTTATCAGAACACAAAGTGCATGATTCAGAACAAATTTAGTAAACCAATCCCAACAACCCAGAATATGATTACAACTCAGGGCAAATTACAGATGCCCAACACAGTTAGTGGAAATGCCCATCATTACAGTGGGCTGTATTTTAGTCTCTAGTCATGGCCAGTGGATGCTGCACAGCCACACCATTATTGTTGTGTTGGGAACAAAGGCTTGTTGACACCACTGAGAGAGGAGCAGGTTTAAGTCTGGACTTTGAGGACTAAGAACTGAGCCCATTTCTGCCCATTACTCACCCCATGGTGATGTCTGGTTCACAGTGCACTTGCCTTCCCCATCCATTGTTGTCCAGTGAGGCTGGTGTGTGTGTGTGTGTGTGTGTGTGTGTGTGTGTGTGTGAGAGAGAGAGAGAGAGAGAGAGAGAGAGACTGTGCCTCATTGCACACTGCTATTGTTTTACAGCCCAGTCCTGCGTAAGATGCGCCGGCCTGCCTAAATGGCTGGCTGCTGCATCCTATGCAGGATGCAGCCCACGCCGGTGGGTCGGGGGCTCACCTTGCGGAAAGGGGACAATCATCCCCTTCCCCCAGTGTAAGCCCCAGTGGCCCCAATGGGCCTCCTCGGATGTGTGCCAGCTATTTAGCTGGTGCACAACCCAGCCAGGCCTGGGAAGGGGGTTGGAATATCGGCGGAGCACACCACTGATATCCCCGCCCCCTTCCATTCGCCCTCCCACTGCAGGGCTTACCTGTGTCTGGCGGCGCGGGTCCTTGAGGCTGGTGGAGTGAGCGGTGCCGGCCTCTGCGCCGGCACTGCTTACTCCTGAGGTGACGCAAAAGTGCTTTCTGCCACTTTTGCAACACCGTAGGCCGGCGGAGTGACGAGTGAGTGCTCCACTGGCCTTGAGTTAGGCAGGATTGCGTCCTTAGACACATATCAAGGAAACTCTGTTGCCCTGTGAACATTTTCTGCCCAGTAAGAATGTAAGGATTGCCTTGGTGGACCTCACCAGATAATATGAATGCATGCGACTGAAACAACATATTATATATTGATCAAACCATGTATCAAAATGCCTGGTAGCTGCTTCTCCACTAGGAAGTGGCACTGGGAAGGTGTGATTTGCAGAAAAGTAGAGGCCACCTGCTCTCACCCTCCCCCCTCTCTGCAATTCACCACCGCTTTCCTCCAGTTGGGATTCCAGAACCATGCAATTTTCTGTCACAAATATGCATTTGGAACTTTAGCCGGGTAATAGTGAATGGGGTGATGCTACAAGGAGAAAGTGGTGGGCAGAAAAGATTAAACACTCTGCTCACCACTTCTCCACAGCAAATTGCTTCTTCTTGATACTGTTTTCCAATGTCAAAGCAGCAGCTGAACATTAGGATGCATGAATTGTTTAGTAACGTGCACTTGTAACACTAATGCTGGAAAAATGTAATATCCCTGCAAAAGAAGCACTACCTTCAAGAAGGACTTCCTGATTTCGCTCAGCAAATGAGTAAATTATGCACTTCTGATCCGGAAAGGCCCTCTCTGTGCATGGCCATGCCTTGCTACCAGATACCAGTGTTGCTTCAGCACTCAGCTATGCTTAACACAGGTGTAGTAGGAGACCATAACAACCTGGTACCACTTAGCCCATGTGACTGGCATGACCTGAAGATAATTCTGTTGGGATTCCTGTTATATAAAGTGGAGTTTTGTGTTGGGTGTCAAGTGAGACTGGATGACAACACCTTCTACCAAATAATTGTTGTGATAATTAGTTGTTAGACAACTCAGTCATGAAGCATTTCATGGTACAGAGATAGATGATAGATAGAACTTTATGGTTTCTAAAGTATACACACTACCTTCTGCTTGCTTTTATACAAACACAAATTTGTGGAACAGTAGTAGCTCTGAAAGTTACCTTATTTTGCAGAGTAGCAAAAAGCAAAGCAAAAAAGGAAGAGACCAAGAAAGTGGTTGGAACACTACATGGAAAACTGAATGCCACACTGGCTTACTTGCCCTGGAGCAAGTTGTTGGCTGCAGCAGCGAACCACTGCTGCTGCTGCTCCTTTATGGAAGTGCCTTGAGAATGTGCGTCGTTGGTAGTCAATTTATGTCAGCAGGACACTATCTTGCTGCTGTAAATTGCATGATAGGATTGGGCTGTGAATGTGTGGTTTGCGGGTGGGGGCAGTTGGAGAACCAAAAAGCCCTTGGGTACTATTAGCTGGTGGCATTCCATGCTCCGTAGCACACAGTGCCATGATCGAAACACTTATGTGATGACAAATGATGGAAAGTGGAGTCTGCCGTTGAATTAGAATAGTTGTACCCAGATATCTGCTGTGTGCCCTGAAGTGAAACAGCATACTTCAAATCTGGGGCAAAACAATGATAGTATGATCTGCCTGTTTCCCAGTTTTCCGCACGATTCCCTTGAACTGCATGCCTTATGCTACAATTGTACATGCTGTACTAGTACATCTACTATAAACGTTGGCATGAAGTTGCACTGGCATACCTTCTTCTAAGCATTTGTAGCACTTTTGTTCTGTCCTACATAGCTTTTTAATAGTAGTACTTTAATTTGGTAATTCTGGTAGTACTTTAATTTTTTGTTTAAACTCTGGTAGTACTTTAAGAGAGCCTAAACAAAACACCTGTCATTGCATTTCTGATTAACTTAATTTTTATATTAACAGGCGAGGAGTTGATGTTAAAAGCCCGCGTCTGTACATGCGTGGAAGGAATGAACCTTCAATTGTTGGAGAAGGCCATAGAAGAACAAAGAAAATATTTCCAGGAAAGAGAGAGAGAGAGAGACAGCTGCCAGGAAGCACTTCCTAATGTCATCCTTTAGGAGGGACTTACTGCAGACTCAGCAATTCTTGCTCTATTAAATATAATCGGCTCATTCCTCTGTTCACTGTATACTGTACCATTTTGTAAATTATATTTGGAGTTTGAGGCTAATGCTTCACCGGAGATCTGTGAAGATCTCATTTTCAGATCTCAAGGAATGCAAAATTGCCTCCAGTATTAACTGTCTCCTATATCACATTAAGTTATTTGTTAGTTGCCACCAAATTAAAATACCATTTAAACAATTCAACATGCAACATTAATACAAATCTGTTTCAAAAGATGACACACCTTGCGGAGTCACAAAACCTTGGGGCATCCATACATCTTTGACAGGAGGCAAGCTTATTAGCATTTTGTATACTGTATTTTGAAATAGAAAGCAGCCCTCTCATCTAGAAATATCCATGATCTGTTTTTTTAAATGTTTTGTGTATATTTTCTTAATAGTCAAAATAAGTGGTGACAATATAAATCAGACTTGAAATGCTCTTTGTTCTTCTTTTCACAAGGCAAAACTTTCCTTTTCTGCCTGACCTTCTCTTCTTAATTAGTTGCTGTAGGGCTTTGCGGTTATATTTTGTTTTAATGTTTATTGCACTATTCTTTACAATTTTACACTTTATTTAGTTCCTGTTTTTGTATTTTACTGTTTTTTATTATATTGTATGCCACCTTGAGGAAAAGGCAGGATATACAGTGTCATTTAAATAAATAAACCTCAGTGCTCTTCCCTTTCCTCTCAGACATTCAGTTCTCTAATCCTCTGCTCATGGGTAGGCATGCTTGTCTACTCGCAAGTAAATTCCATTGTCTTCAATGGGGCTTACTCACAGGAAAGTGTGCATAAGCTTGCAGCCTCTGACCTGATCCCAGGTTTCATGACCACTATGTTATATCTATACACTGCTTTGAACATTTTACAGAAAAGCGGTTTATCAATTTAACAAACCAGAGGCGAATCTAGGGCGGAGCAAGCGGAGCACCCGCTCCGGGCGCCATCGCCTGAAGGGCGCCCCGCCGCTCCGCCCGCGAGTCTCCGAGTCCGACTCGGGCCGGCCCCTTCAATCGGGGGAGCCGGCTGGGGACGTCTTCCCCGGCCAGCTGCCTGGGGCCTTCTAAGGCAGGCCCGCTGCGCAATTTTTTGCGCATGCTCAGACTGTTACTGAGGAAAAAGGGCAGCCCTTTTCCCTCAGTAACAGTCTGAGCATGCGCAAAACATTGCGCAGCGGGCCTTCCTTAGAAGGCCCCGGGCAGCTGGCCGGGGAAGACGTCCCCAGCCGGCTCTCCCGATTGGGGGGGGTCCCGCCGGGTCGCCCCCTCCTGGAGCGCGCCCCTCCCTCCCGGAGCGCGCCCCTCCCTCCCGGAGCCCCCCCCTCCGGAGCGTTTCATGCTATTTACTTATAGGGGCGCCTACCCCGGGCACCAAGGGAGGCGGTTACGCCCCTGTAACAAACAATTAATTGAAGGAATTGGCCTTCTTCACAGCCGCTGCACACTGGGTTGAAATGTTCATCGAACTGGCCTCCACCACCCCAAGATCTCTCTCTCAATCCATCACAGAGAACTCAGAACTCATCAGCATATATGTGAAATTGGTAGTTCTTGCTCCACTGTGCATCACTTTACACTTACTTACATTGGAGCACATCTGCCATTTTGCCACCCAATCCACCAAATTGATGAGATACTTCCGAGTGCTTCACAATCCATTCTAGACTTCACCACCTGGAATGGTTCAGTGTCATCTGCAAACTTGGCCACCTCGCTGCTTATCCCCAACTACAGGTCATTTATGAACAAACTGAAAAGCACCAGTCCCAGGACTGATCTTTGAGGCACACCTATTTCACTTTTCTAGATTGTGAAAACAACTGCCTATTTACACCCACTCTGTTTCCTGTTCTTCAACCAGTCCCTAATCCATAAGAGGACCTACCCTCTTATTCCCCGACTGTTTTCTGGCGCCTTTAGTAAAGGACTGTGTCAAATGCCTTCTGAAAGTCCAGATATACTGTATATCAATGGGTTCACCCACATCACTCTCCTGTTGACGTTTTCAAGGCACTCTAAAAGATTTGTGAGGCAAAACGTACCAGTATGTAAGCCATGTTGATTCTCCCTTAGCAAAGCTTGTTCTTCTATATGCTCCAAGATTTTATCTTTGATCAGGCTTTCCACCATCTTACCTGGAGCAGATATTAGGCTGACCGGCCTGTAGTTTCCCAGGTTTCCTCTCCCTCCTTTTTTTAAAGATTGGTGTTACATTAGCTATCTTCCAGTTATCTGGCACATTGGCTGTTTTAAGGGATAAGTTGCATATTTCAGTCAGAAGATCAGTAATTTCACTATTGAGTTCCTTAAGAACTCTTGGGTGGCTGCCATCTAGGCCTGGGGAATTATTCCTTACCTCAACTGGCCTGTGGAACTCTGCAGGGGGGGGGGCTATCTGCTCTCAGGGTATGCAGCATCCTCGCTCCTGACATTGGGTTTCAAGGGTGTGCGTGTGCGTGCGTGCTCCTCAATGATTCCTTGCTGCCATGGTATACAGTGGGCTGCAGCAAGGGGATGGACTGCATACTGACAGTCACGACAGCAGGTGACAGTGGCACAACAAAGGCCATGGGATGTGCGAGTGTGGTTAGATGGGCGGGCCACTGCAGTAGGCACCCTGTGTCGCATGCCAGTCCAATTATTTGCCCATGCAGTGCCCCCTCTGATAGGTCCATGTGCTACAGACTTCCCAGCCAGGTGTACCTGTTTGCAGTGATGCAAGATTTTAAGTGCCAGGCAGGGAACTCTTTGCCTGTCCCCTGCTGTGACAGTGTGGTTGGCAAGCTGCTTTGTGGAGTGGCCAATGTAGGTTCGAGATGTGCTTCCCACTCTTCTTATGTTCCTACTTCTGGCTAGTGATGCAAAAGCTGGGTGCCTTGCCCATTGGGGCATGACCCTTGGCTGGGCTCAAACCCCTCTTACCTCACCCCCATCCCGCATCTTTGTACATTGCACTACCAGGACCCTGCTTTGCCTGCATGCTGTTGAGGCTCCTCTTGTGACCTGTACCAGTCGCTCCCTGGCATTCACCAGGTGGTGAATGCCCCCACAGGGACTCAAATTCTGGATAGAGGGGTTCCTAGAAAAACTTTATTTGCCTTTTCTTTGCTGGTGCCACTGTAGCTCCTATAGGAGGTATGTGTGGCCTGTGTGTTGTTAAATACACATTAGGGCAGTGGTTCCCAAACTGGGAGGTGTGGCTCCCAGGGGAGCCACAGAAACCAGCCAGGGGAGCTGTGGAGTGGCACGGAATCCTTGCAGAAAACAGTGCAATGCCAATTGGCAGGCATTAACATAATGTAATGGGGAGCCACAGCCAATGGTCTCCAATGGTCAAGGGAGCTGCAGGTCGAAAAAATTTGGGAAACACTGCCTTAGGGCATCAAGAGATTGGTGGTGGTGCCTGTTGCGGTGTTGCTCATTGCCAGTGGCTGGGAGGGAGGGGGCATCCCCCCAGCATTTGCTGCTCTTTGGCTCTGCATCTGCCCTGCCCTCAGTTCAACCTGGTGGCACTTCTCTGGCTTCTGGCATTGGGTGGCTGCGGTGACCAGCTCCTTGGACACCACACTGATGATGACACACAGATGTAGCACAGGCAATGCACAGTTGTCTCTCTGATGTTGGCACGGTGTTCTGTGGATTACTGGTTGTGTCGAGGTTGCTGGACACTATGCAGGACGCTGTCAGCACTGCTGGGATTTGGGAAGGGCTGCACCAGCTGGGAGGGCTGTGCTGACATGGCGTTGCCTGGCTGGGCTTAGGATATGATGAACATTGAGGCGACATCTGTGTGAGATCCGCTTAGTGTCCAAATAGGATTGGGCTGTTAGACTATTTGGAATTAAAATTCACAAGTAATGGGCTTGTGCCATATTGTGCTCATCCTAGACGTATCCCGTCTCAAAACGAGAGTGTGTTGTTATAGTAGCTGTGCCAGGTCATACAGTTCTCTTCTTACCAGTACTCAAAGGAGTCAACTGCCTGAAGGTCAAAAACATTAAAATTATTAACCAATATCTCTGTGCATTAGAATTCAAAGCCATTATCTAGAGACAAAAGTGCATGAACTCCATATGAATTTACTGTGGTGTTAAGATCTTTGGAAGATGTTCTACTTTGATTATCTTATTACCATTATCTGTGAAACAAAATATGTCAAGGCAAGACGTAAGGCTTTCCCGGTAGTGGTGCTTCAGTTATGACATTCTCTTTCTAGGGTGGTGTGGTGGTGTTATACTCTTATGGGACTGAAGGCAGGTACAAAATGATTATTCAGGAAGCCCTGGACTAATGTTTCTGATTTTGATATTGATATTGTCAACTAAGCGCAGGGTAAATGGAGATAACATACTTACATTACAGTATTGGTTAACATACTTACATTACAGTATTGGTTACCAAATGTGTTTTCAGCAGAGTTTCCGCACTGATATGCAGTACTTTGGGATATCCCTATCGCATACTGTGACTAAATCCTGCTGCCTCAATTTGGTACTCACAATCTATCACTAATGCAGATTAGAGACAACATTCCAGCCATAAATGTGCATTGAAAGAGTACAAGGAAGTCCACCCCTTTACCATTGCTTCCCCATCTTGCTTTTGTGAGCTCAAAGTGGCATTAATAGCTGTATACAAATGATTATTTTTCTGTAATGTCACCACAGGTATGATGTTCAGTTTAGGGCTAACTAGAGACAAGTGAGCGCGTATTCTGACCCTGCCAATTAAAATTTCAAAGGGTATAGTGTGCACTTTTTATTATTTTAAAAGGCTGCTTTTTATATGGAGATGCACACATTCTTTTGCATACTATAAAGTAATTATATAAAATCTAAAACAGTTACAAAATACTTTTTGGGGAATAGAGATAATAGATGGAAAATGTACTGGATAATGCCCAATGTCCTATGACAGCCATACCAAAATGTATATATCAATTATTTCCAGACTTGTTATATTTGGGGGCTACGTTTTCCTTTCCAGGTACACATTTGAAGTGCTACCAAAAAACCCAACGTAACTCCTTTGACCAGAGAGCATGGGTGATGATGACAGTGTGCTATATACAAACAAAGCTGTCTCCAAGTTTCTGAAAAGCTATAATACTCTGTACACAGTCAAAGGGAAATTAATCAAGTGATTTAGATTATTTATCTTTACAGGTAATTAGTTGTATTGCTCAGTGTGTGGGTGGAAAATCTATCTTGTATCTATTGTTCCTGCCTATTTTGCAATGTTTCCTGCTTGTGATGCAGACAAACTTGTGATGCAGACAGTCAGGGTATAACACTGAAAGTTAAAGATGAAAATTATTGGGGTTATTTTGGGATTTTTGTTTTTTGAATTTGGCAACAGTGTACAGTACAGTACTGTATATTGTAATGCCTCCCTCTAGTGGTGGAAATGCTTAGCTGTGTGAGGTGATTTTTGACCCCCTTGAAGCTCTGTAATTCAACAGGAAGTTATCATGGAGGCAAATGGAAGACTAGATCAGCAGGTGGAAAATCTTGTGAGAGTCTGGGAAATTAATGTACACTTGTGTGACCAGTTTAGTAACCTGATTCACCTGGGAATGGGGGTGGCTGGTGTACTGGGCCTCAGTGGTTGGAGATCTGGGCCTGAGGCCAGGGCTTCTGAGAGGAATTTTCTTTTGGCCCCTTCCTTTCTCCATTCATTGTGTTTTTATCTGTTATGGTTTTATGCCATGAGCTGTAAGGCTCATTTATGCCATGAGCTGTAATGCCATGTAGTCTTTAAGGCCAAAAAGGGTATGGAAGAAGAGGGAGAGGGGTGGAGTGTTAATTTTCTGCATAAGGCCTTATGCTCTTATACTCCTTCTATGATAAATATAATACAGTATAGTATAAACAAAAAAGAGAATCAGAGATAAGAAAGCAGGTTTGATTTGAACATCTTTGTTTATGCTACAATAGAGATGAGAAAGAATTCACATTGAAATATCCTTTAAAATAGTAATGCAGATGATCAGATCATCAGAAGACATAAGTATTAGTAAAAGAGGTAGATAAACTTACTATTTACAGTTGGCCCTCCATACCTGTGGGGGTTCCATTCCCGGAACCCCCGTGGATACTGAAATCTGCGGATATAGGGGGCCAACCAGAAAACACTGTAAAAAGAAAAAAAAGGTAAAAAGTGTGGGGTTGTTTACCTTTTAGAAGCAAACCGCTGCATGTTCTTGCTTAAACAGGCTGAAGTTGCGCTCCCCAACAAAAGCCTCTTCTATGTCACACAACTCCCTCTCCCAAAATAGCTCCAGAATGCATTGCATGGGACTGGTCAGCCAGGCCTGGGGAGGGATTGGTGGCAGCAGCTCCGCCAGAATTCTATCCCCCAGGCCTGGCCACCGCTACATGGGCCGCTTAAATGCCCGTCAGCAAAATAGCTGGCGCAATCCAAGTAGCCCCACTGAGTCGGCTGGGGTTTTACTTGGGGGAAGGGAACAAATGTTCCCTTCCCCTGAGGTGACCTGCTGACTGACTGCTTTGCACCCTGGATGAGGCGCATTGCAGGGCGCAAGGTTAGAATTGGACTGTAGATCATTAAATACTTTGCAAGACAGGAACGACTTTACTGCCCACCCAAAAGTGGGTAGGGAAGAGGCCTTCTTAGAAGAGTGTTCCAAAGATGTGGCACTGACTGCCACATATACTTAAGGGTGTGAGCAGAAGGAATACTTGTAGGAAAAGCGTTGCTGAAAAATGTATTTAAGGCTGCAGTCCCATGCACACTTTCCTGGGAGTAACCCCATTGAACAAAATGGGGCTTATTTTTGAGTTAATGTGCATAGACTTGCACTATAAACCTGGGCAGAAGGGTTATCACTTTCCAAGGGAATGGGGAAAGCTCCAGACTGCAATGCTATGGTATTCAGAGATGGCAAAAATAGGACTATTACTAATAATCTGAAAAAATGTTATAGCAAGATGTCGGAAGAAAAAAAAAGGACACTTTCCAAGACATATTCCAGAAGGTGGAGAAGATTGGGGAGGGTACCTATGGAGTAGTCTACAAAGCCAGAAACAAGCAAACGGGCCAGTTAGTTGCTCTGAAGAAGATTCGCCTGGATTCGTAAGTATTATTAGTATTACAATTATTTACTCTGTATCTGAAGCTTACACAGCCCCCCCTCCCAAATCTAGTGATCATATGAAATAGTATTCAAGAAGCATGTGTGTCTTGAGCTTAGAAAACTGTTGGTCTTATTTGTAGCTTGTTTGGAGTTGAGAAGTGTTTGAAGCTGCCTGTAGCCGCTTTTTTTTTGTTTTTTTGGCCGTGCTGGAAAACTTTTGGCTATGATGGAAAACTGGGGAGAATTTGTTTACATAAAGTTAGGAGCCTGGCAAGGTTCAGTTCCTGACATAAAGGGTCCTTTTCAGGTGATTTATAAGCACCTTCACAGAGACTAGTTCACACGCAACCACAATTCCACTATGAAGTGACCCAAATATTTGTTAGTTATTATACATATATCCTTGAAATTTAATAGACTCCTATACCGTTTGCGGGTTTCCGATTCCAGGCAGCCACATACGGAGTAAAAATACTTTTAAAATCCAAGGTACTTAGCCCAACGTTTCGTTCCGGCAGCTCGGAGCTTCCTCTGGGGTAAATCTAAAAAGATTTTGATACCTTTTTAGATTTACCCCAGAGGAAGTTCCGAGCTGCCGGAACGAAACGTTGGGCTAAGTACCTTGGATTTTAAAAGTATTTTTACTCCGTATGTGGCTGCCTGGAATCGGAAACCCGCAAACGGTATAGGAGTCTATTAAATTTCAAGCTTCCTTGTTTTTACATGGCATCGATTCCTGTAACTGTGAAACATTGTGTGTTAATAGCGGGCCATGAAAGCTTCCGAACTAAAAATACATATATCCCATTGTCTTCTATGGAACCCAAGGTGGTGTGCATAAGGTTCCCAGGCGGTCTCTCATTCAGGCACAGCCAGATGCAAGTCTACTTAGCTTCAGCCAGGTGGCTGTATCAAATGCCTCTTTCAGACCATGCCCTGAGAGTGCTCAAGAGCATAACAGTGGAGTGCATGGGGATCAGCTCATAATGGGAAAAATATACTGATTAGCCCTAAGGGTGTATGCATATACAAATATATAACATGCTTTTTTGCCTCCCAACGTAATTTCTGCCAAAGGATAGTTGCCTGAGGGTGGCAGTGATCAAGGATGACTAATGCCAGTTTAGCAATTCCTCATGTCTAGGATATACCTGAACATGAGAAATTGCTAAAGTGCCATAAGATGCACAGCGCAATCCTATCCAACGTACACCATCGGTGTCCCCAGCGGTGCAGTGAGAATGGGAGGCCCCAGAACGGAAAGGGGATTCAAATCCCCTCCAATGGGGGATTCAAAGGGGATTTAAATCTCCCCTCTCCTCCATAGCCTCCTGCCCTGCCCTCCCCTGCTGGTTACACTGGTGGTGTAAGTTGGATAGGATTGCGCTGGCAATGTGCTATTTTTAGAAGCTCCGAAACTCCTCCATTAAACTCTCATCTGCCAGCTCTACTCTCTTGTGCAGTCCTCCAGCACTCTTAATTCTACCCATACCAACTCCCGGCATCCCAAAAAGCCTCATCAGCTACTCTCACTACTCAGCACTCATATTTTGTGTCTGCAAAGTTTTTGCATGGCCCCTACCCAACAGCTGGTTTGATTAGAAGAAGGTGGGGGCAGTGGCATTGATTGAGTTAAGTGTTCAGTTTGTCTCTCTGGAATTTGTATGTTTGTGGTTCTTTGTGTTCGGAGGCCAATGGAACATTTCAAACGGCCCAATCCCATGCATGCTTTCCACTGATGGAACTGACATTTTGGTGACAGAAGATCTGGGCCACTTGCGCTGCAGCGATGGCATGTGCAGTGGGGTTCCCAGTGCAAATAGCTGGTGACCGCATGTGTGCACCACCGGAGTACCCGGCCACCACCGGTGCTCATAAGTTGACAGCAGGGGTGGGCTGTGAGCAGAGAGGGGAGGATTGGGGCAGGATCGAGCAGGGATCGGGGCAGAATGGGGGTGTCAGGGGAGGGCAGGGGCAGATACCGGGCCAGTAGCTCTGCTGATATCCTATGCCCCCATTCAAGCCTCAATATGCCCCCTTGGGCCCACTTGGACTTGCACCAGTCAAAGGGCTGGTGCAGATCTGAGTAACCTCATTGGGGACCATGGCGTGGCTAAGTAAGTAAAAATTTCTTTACTTACTACTCCATCGTGTCATGGTTCCTGACCGGCCCATAACATGCCACAGAGCCTGCACCAGTGCCATGGCATGCTATTGGAGGATAGGATTGGTCCAAAAGATAAACGAGAGGAAATACATTATTGATGGCAGGGTATCAGTGTGCTCGATGAAGCAATCCTTAGGATGGGTGGAATTGCTTGATGCCAGAATCTCTTTTCCCACAGAGAGACAGAAGGTATTCCCAGTACAGCAATTAGAGAAATCTCTCTGCTGAAAGAACTGAAACATCCAAATATAGTCAGGTAAGAAAAGCTTCATGCGATAAATAAGTTCTATTGAAATGCAAGTCTGATTTCCAAGTAAGCATGTTTAGTTTTCAAAGAAATAGGATATGTGGGTTCAAAAGCCATGTTTCCCACATATCCTATTGCTTTGAAAATTGTACCAAGCCATGAGAGCATCCATTCTACATTGAAGCATGTTTATAGTTCTACAGCTTACAAACCTAATCTCCAAAGCACTTACTGTAGCTTGAGTGATCCTACCGAGGTCTGCAAGTACATTAGAGTTATTCGTTGGAACATTGTAGCATATGTAACTTCATACTTACGGTAGAACTACCACATTGTCCCTATCTCTGTACAATCACCAGTGACACAGAGTAAGCACCGACTGTTTTTCAGGTGATATTGTCACACAGGCCGTCTGGCCGAGCACCTCCCTGGACCAGAGCACCAAGGTGGCCTCAACCCTTCACGTTACTGACACATGTTGGGCCCACTGAGGTATTTGTACTCACAATGGATCCGGCATGTCGCTCTTGAATAATTTACCACGTAGCTCTTCCCCCAGATTGGCCTGTAGAGCCTGAGAAAAAAAGACTACTGTTCCTTTAGAGATGTTTACTGGCCGTGATTACCCATCCCAGGGAACAACACGGTTTCTTACCAAACAAATCAAATCAGTAAGTGCAAGTTTACTGACTCAGATCCATCCAATTAGCTCCAAACAGACTGGCTAACCAAGGGGACTGAATTTACTGACTGGGCACCAACCCAATGGTAGAATAAGCTGCCACCACCCTGTTACGCCAGCCCCCACAGCTCCAGGGAAAGCTGGGGTCTCCGGGCCAAGTCTCAGTGCTTGCAAGGCTGACCCCTCCTTCCAACCTGGAAAGCCAGCCTCCAGCCTCAGAGTCTCTTGAAACTTCAGCTGGTAGCACCAGTAGTAGTGAACCAAGTGGTCAGGCAGGCTGGGTAGAATCCATTTCCCTTGTACTTACACACAGACACAAACCTGTAAAATATATTTTAATTTATTAAATAGAATTCAAGGTTACAACATAGAAGGCATCAAGTAAAGGTTCTTTCTAAGGCATAATTATGCAAGACAAACAGTCTTATCCTCCTAAAGCTAACTAGTTCCTAACATTCACCCAGAGCTTAGCTTTCCTGAGCATGGATAGAGTGTAGATGTTGAGCTATCCATCCTACCAAGTGTGACAGGGACAGGCCTCCATTTTGGCTGCACAACAGCACATCTTCCATGGCCAAGAAGGCACTCCACAGCTTCATTCCTTTCCCCACAGCTTGCCAACAACTAGGCAAACTTAGCATTCTGTTATACCTGAAGACTGGGGAATAGCCAATCAGAAATTTGGACCAGCCGAAACTTAATCTAGGCCCTTACATAATCTCAGCCAAGTCCCCCTCCCATCTGGAAGATGCAGGTGCAGATCATTTGCAATTAGTGTGACCTTGGTGAGTACCAGGATCCACCAGTGCAGAGTGAGAACTGACCAGGCTTATCACTCTGAGATAGTGGGTCCTGCTCTTAGCTTCTTACTACTAATGAGCTCTGTTCCCAGCAGCTGAGCTAGCTGTCCATTTTAGGTTCAGTCAGAGGCTTGATTTTTAGCTAAGGATTCAAAATTGAGTCAAACCAAACTGGGCTGGAGGTCTACTCAGGGAAGAGGTGTAAACCGGGGCTGACCCTATTGGCCTCCTTGGATTTCCGGAACGCCACCCCATCCCCTCCCGAGCCGGCTCGCCCAATGGCCCCCCGCCTGGACTGCCCATGCGGCCGCCGGTAGGAGTCTTACCTGCCTCCGGCGGCCGCATCCTCGGTCCGGCGACGGAGTGAGGGAGGCTGGCCTTGCGTCGGCCTCCCTTACTCCCGCCGGCTTCCGGCACCGAAGTGCTTGCTCCGGCACCTGATATTTTGACAGGATTTTGCTATCAATGGCTACATTCTGTTGTACTAAAAAAAAGTGGGTGTGGTGGGTGCATTTGTGCAACGCTGACTATATTATTCATTCTTCCATACCTGGATATTCAATCACTGGATTTAATTTTGGTTTCAGACTCTTTGATGTGGTGCACAGTCAGAAGAAGCTCTATCTGGTCTTTGAATACCTGAACCAGGACCTTAAAAAATACATGGATTCATCCCGTACAGTGGATTTGCCTTTCAGTTTAATCAAGGTACAAAGTTGCACATGCATTGCCACAAGTGAGAACGTTTCCCAGGCTTTGTTCATCTTCTGTCATCTGCTGAGAAGAGAACTGTAAAGCCATTAATGTGGTGATCCTCTCCTGTCTTATGTTTGGGCTGTAGGCGCCCCCCCCACCCCTTCACCTCTTCCCAAGGTGGGGGGCAACATCAAATGGGGTGGGGTATGATTTAACCAGGGTTCCCTCTCACTCACAGGATCACATTAAACCACAATGTGCTGCAGGAAGGGGTTCATTTCCACCTACAAAGCAAGAACACTTTGTGTTAAGAAGTACAGTCCAATCTGGGACCAGCTGTTTGCCCCTGAATTAGCCTCAGTAGGGGCCAAGTCCTGGGGAGTGTTGCCACACCAGTGGGTTGGGATTACCTGGGAGGAAATATTGAGCCCAGCAAGGAACGTTGGCCCATTGGATGATTGGGGCATGGTGCCTTGCAGGGAGGGGGTCCTGGAAGCCTGAGTCTATAGAACGTTGCCCCAGAAAGGGGCTTTGGGGCAGGGAGGCATCCTGGCCCCTTTACTTCAGAACCAGAGAAAGGGTTAAGCATCCCCTCTCTTATGCCACTTTTTGGCTTTAAATCATCCCCTCCTGAAGTGGCTTTTCTCTGAAAAAAATCAGCCATCGTTATTTTATTTTTTTTGCACACACACTTTTCTGGGAGTAAGCCCCATTGAATATAATGGGACTTACAGCTGAGTATGCATAGACATGCATCCATGCATCCACCATCATCATTTTGTTCCTCTTTCAGTACTTATGTATTATGCAAACATTCAGTATAGGATGGATCAAAATATATCAAAAAGAAGAATCAAAGAAATATACTATAATTGTTTGGCCTAGATTAGAAGATTAAAAACTTCCAAATATTTTCCAACCTACAGGGTTTCAACCTATAAAAAGTTGTGTGATATGTCACACTTCACATGTAGGAAGAAGGAGGCAAAACGCAGCCTGTTGAATTTTTACCTGTCATGTAATTGTTAAAGACATAGAAGCCGCGCCAGAAAAATCTGTCCACTCTAGTTATAACGCCCAGCAAACAATGTGGGAAGCTTCTCTCTGGTTGTGTCCTTAGTTTCAGAAATGTCACATACTTTGCATGGGATCCATTTCTTTTGCAAGTGAGCAGAATTTGGGGTTCATCCTATTGAACTATGGGGTTCATGGCCTCCCATGCTTCACACAGCTCTTCTCCAAAACATTCTTCCTAGAGCTACCTTTCCCAGCTGCTACAAGGTGTGAGCTTCTGTCACTCCCACAGAGTCATCCACAGAGACTTGAAGCCCCAGAACTTACTCATAAATGAAATGGGAGCCATCAAACTAGCTGATTTTGGCCTAGCTCGAGCCTTTGGAGTTCCACTACGTACTTACACTCATGAGGTAATCTCTCTCTCTCTCTCTTTCTCTTTCTCTCAGTGCTGTGGGTGGGCAGGTCAAATCTCAGATAACCTTCTTATCTTTAGAGCAAAATTTCATCATCACGGGGAAGGTCCAGTTAGCAGAAAAAAGGCGCCTGAGGGGGGACATGATTGAGACTTATAAAATTATGCATGGGATGGAGAGAGTGGATAGAGGGAAATTCTTCTCCCTCTCACACAACACCAGAACTAGGGGACACGCACTAAAATTGAGTGGAGGGAGAGTTAGAACAGACAAAAGAAAATATTTCTTTACCCAGCGTGTGATTCATCTGTGGAACTCCTTGCCACAGGATGTGGTGATGGCACCTGGCCTAGATGCCTTTAAAAGGGGTTTGGACAAATTCATGGAGGAAAAGACCATCACAGGTTACAAGCCATAAGCAACCTCCTGGTTTTTTTTTTTTTTTAAAGAAGTGGGTTTTCTCTGTGCCAGGTGCAAGGGAGTGGCGACTGGACACAGGTATCTTGTTGTCTCGTGTGCTCCCTGAGGCATCTGGTGGGGCCACTGTGTGACACAGGAAGCTGGACTAGATGGGCTTTTGGCCTGATCCAGCAGGGCTCTTCTTATGTTCTTATGTTCTTATGTTCAGAATGTTCCAGTCTGTGCAACAGTTAAAGGTGCAGGAACACCTCGCAAGAAGTGGCTCTGGCAATCCTGAATAAATGAAATCCATGGGAAGAGTTTATATGATATCCAGCCTTTAACAGAGAGTGGGTTGGCACGACAGGTTTTTAATTTCAAAACTGTGCCTGCATCTTTAAACAGGCTTACCAGATCGCCGACCGGGACGTTCCATTTTGCCCTTAAGGGCGGCGGGGGGAGGGGCGATAGGAGACGGAGCGCGCTCCGTCTCCTATTGCCCCTCCCCCCCGCCGCCCTTAAGGGCAAAAAGGAACGTCCCGGTCGGCGATCTGGTAAGCCTGTCTTTAAATGACTAACATATTGCTGGTGCCATGAGTGCTACTTTGTCAGAAGTAGACTCTTGCCTACGAAACTAATGTTATAAACTTGTTGGTATGTTTATACTGTGACAGGCTAATATGGCTACTCTCCTGGGAATTATTCTATTTTTTTCAGTGCTCCAAAGCAGCACACGGAGGTGCAGCCATCTTGCCATGGACCCATTTTTCTATTAGGTCCCTTTGCCTAGCAAGCATGATTTTGTTCTGTCCCACAGTGGACACATTTTGGAGATTGAGCAAAGAGACAGGTGGAGGATGTGTTTCGAAAGCTTTCATGGCCAGTGATTAGTATGCAATGTCTCACATTTACGGGTTCAGACGCCATGTAGAAATACTCTTGAAGTCTTTAATTCCTTCAAATACCGCACCGCGGGTTTCCTTGTTGTAGGCAGCCACGGACGGACTAAATTCATTAAAAATCCAAGGATGCAGTACCTAACGTTTCGTTCCGTAAGACTCGGAACCTAGTCATAGGATAAATCACACGGATTATGGTGGAATAGCCTAAGGTCAGCCAGTACTGAGTTTAAAATAGTGAAAAAGCGCGGGAAACCGCTCTTGATTGCAAACGGAAATAACCTGACCTGACCGCGAGCTGTCAATTGGAAGGGGGAATTTAGGGAGCAAAAAGAAGGGGTGGCCATGGGGAACCCCCTGAGTCCGGTGGTTGCTAATTTATTCATGGAGACATTTGAGCAGCAGGCATTGGACTCTGCTTCCCTTAAACCTGATGTGTGGATTAGATACGTGGACGATATTTTTTGTGTCTGGACACATGGAGATGAGGAGTTAGAGAAATTTACAAAACATTTAAATAATCAGTATGCAGAAATACAGTTTACTGTGGAGAAAGAATTGAACAATTCTTTGCCATTTTTGGATGTGTTAATAACTAGGAAGGAAGATTTGTCTATAGGTACCCAGGTATACAGAAAGCCCACACATACAGGTAGATACCTGAATCAGGAGTCCAACCATCATCCCGCACAAAAAAATTCTTTAATAAATTATCTAGTTTATAGAGCAATTAAATTGTGTGATCAGGAATCATTAGAAAATGAAAGGGCAGAGATATTCCATTCATTACAAGCTAATGGATATACTGCCACTCAGATCAACAAGTGCTGGAGGCAGCAAACTCAAAAAATCAATGCAAAAAGGTTAGGTATAATTAATAAAGATAACGAAATTAAAGAAATGACATCAGAAGAGAAATTGTGGATTTGTCTGCCATTTATTAAGGGTACAACTGACAAAATTGCACAGATCCTGCAACGGGGAAATATAAAAACAATATTTAAACCCACAAAGAAATTACAACAGGTCCTGAATAATCCCAAAGATGAGAGACCGGCACTTTCCAACGCCGGCATTTATTGCATCCCGTGTGAATGTGATAAATGTTATATTGGAATGACAACTAGATCCATAAAGACAAGAATGGGGGAGCATGAGAGATCTCTGCGTTTGAATCATCCGGAACAGTCTGCGATTGCCGAACATGCAATAAGCACAGGACACAGGATCCGCTTTGAAGAGACGAAGTGCCTGCAAAAGGAAAACAACTTTAAGATTCTCCGTCATTTGGAATCATTGGAGATTAGTAAAAAAGTCACAGGAGGTCTTCTTAACAGGCAGCAAGACCTAGTATTTATCAACAAGATCTGGCTTCTGATAATTCACAAACCAAAACACCGTGAAAGTAAAAACAGAGAAAGCAGCGGCAGCCTGACCGGCAATTGACAGCTCGCGGTCAGGTCAGGTTATTTCCGTTTGCAATCAAGAGTGGTTTCCCGCGCTTTTTCACTATTTAAAAAAAAAAAAAAGATACTGGCTGACCTTAGGCTATTCCACCATAATCCATGTGATTTATCCTATGACTAGGTTCCGAGTCTTACGGAACGAAACGTTAGGTACTGCATCCTTGGATTTTTAATGAATTTAGTCCGTCCGTGGCTGCCTACAACAAGGAAACCCGCGGTGCGGTATTTGAAGGAATTAAAGACTTCAAGAGTATTTCTACATGGCGTCTGAACCCGTAAATGTGAGACATTGCATACTAGGTGGAGGATGGTATGAGAGGCACAGCAACTACAGTCCCCTTGGCTGCCTTGGACTGTCTGTAGGTTTAGGGACAGAACCTGGGGTAAAAGCGAACCACTCTATTGGGAACTGGTGTTGGGATAGCTAAGGAATGGAGCAGGGAGCAAATTCCTCCTGTCTCACCAACAATAAGGGACTGTGCTGGGTGCCAATAGACTCTTCTGAAATGAGAACGTTCTTGCTAAAGGCTGGATAGCCGCTTATTGGGCTGTGAACGTTGACACTTATGACTGAGCAATAAGCATTTCAGTTGTGGACGGGAAGACATCATGAATATAGGAAGCATAAATTGGACTTACCGGTAGGCTCTCCTTGTGGTTCTTTCCAGGTTGTAACCTTATGGTATCGGGCTCCTGAAATCTTGCTGGGTTGCAAATACTACTCAACGGCTGTGGATATCTGGAGCATTGGTTGCATCTTTGCAGAAATGGTAACGTTCTTCATTTTATTGTTTCATAAATAAAGGGTGGGGCTTTTTAGACACAATACAATGTGTATTTATCAAGAAGATCTCATGTAGCAGAGTGTGCTTTATGCATAAATACTGTACATCGCATTCTCACTCACACACAATGTGACAACAATGGCTAGAGCTAAAGGCAAGACAAAACTTGTCTGTTCTTTGACAAGATTTTCTGGTCAAAGTTGGGAGTTTATTTTGTTCTCAGATCTCAATCCTGAAGGTAGAAGGATCCCTAAGTCTGTATTTGACTTTTGATATGAGAACTGATCGATGTGTTCTCTCTTTCAGATGACATCAAAAAGCAGTGATGTTGAATAGACACACACTTTTGCATTCCAAGTCTCAGTTGGTCACACACTTACTTTCAAACATCCAATGAGAATCTTATGTGATATGCTGCTTTGTGAGTCCCTATGGTAAAAATCACCCTAAATATATATAATGTAATAAATATAATCCCTTGAAATTAACAATATCTGCCACAGTGGCGTCGCTGAAGGTGGGGCGGAACGCTAAATTCTGCACTGCGCTGACCTCCGTTACGCACAGGCACAAGGCGTCCCTGCCCCCTCACCTTCGGAGCCATTCAGTGGGGTCAAGGCAACACGCAGGGAGTATCCAGGACGTTGCCTTTTTGCCCCACTGAATGGCTCTGAAGGCGAGGGGGCAGGGACGCCTTGTGCAGAGAGTAATGGAGGGTCAGCGTGGTGCGGAACATTGCGTTCCGCCCCACCTCCAGCGACGCCACTGATCTGCCATCTAATCAAGAGTCATCTTTTTTTAATTCTACTGCGTTTTGTCATTAAATCAAGTTTTGCGTTCAAAATGCAATGCTTTTTTTTTTGTAGGATGGTGTAGTAGTTCAGGTGTTGGACAGGTAGCCCAATCCTATCCATCGCCAGCCCATAGCATGCAGCCCCACAGATGGAGCGCGTGCTGCATGCTATGGTGGGGGGGGGGTTGTTTTGACCTGATGGCCTGTGAGAGGTAAGTAAAAATCTTTTTTACGTACCTCCCTCTAAGTTGCTTGGCTGTGCCAATGGGTCTCCTCAAACCCCGCCAACTATTTGGCTGGTGTAAGTCTGATGAGCATCAGAGGGTGTGTCGGGCCAAGAAAAGGGGGATAGGATCTTGGTTTGTGCTGCCGCTGCTGCGATCCTCCCCCCCCCCCAGTTCATCTTACTTCTCATCCTGAACTGCCCCTGCTGCAGTTCTCCCCTAAACTGCCCGAACTACCACCGTACCTGCTCTGGTGTGGGCTGGGTGAGCCGAGGGACATCCAGCAGTTTGCACTGGCGGTCCCACAGCGCACAACAGCCGTGCAGCTTTTACAACACTACCCCGAGACTTACAGCTGTGGATCATGAGATCCATTGCCATAAGCCTTCAATAGGATTGGTCTGTTAGACCTGAAAGATCCAGGTTCAAATCCCTGCTTAGCTATGAAGCTTCCAGGGTGACTTTGGGTCAGTCATTATCTCTCAGCCTAACCTACCGCATAGGGTTGTTATGAGGACAAAAGGAGGGAAGGAACCAAGGATACCACTTGAACTCCTTGGAGGAAAGGTGATATAAAAATATGAAAAATAAATAAATACGTTTCAAGAGACCAACTAAGAAGACTTGGTACTTCATTGAGCCTGCAATCCTATCCATATTTGCCTGGGAGTAAGCCCCATTGACTATGATGGAACTTAGTACTTCTGAGTAGACATGCATAGGTTTGGACTCTGAGTCCATTAACATTCTTACAAGGCCTGAAGTATTCATCGACTTTGTTATTTGCTGCTGTGTTCTCCAGGTTCTCTGTTTAGATACCTGTTCACTGACTGCAGTCAGAGTAAGAAATCTGTATTCCCTCGTGAGGCTCACTCTATCTTCCTCTTTTATATCATTTGTCAATGTCCCAGAGCAGCGTTTTTCAAAGTCCTACAGGGAAGTTTACTCCTTTATAAGTCTTTGCGGGGGTGTGGCAATGTCAGAGGCAGCGCTCCAGGATTGCCCCCCCGCCCCCAACCGAAAAACGATTTGTTAAACATACCTGGTTGTCCTGCCAGCTCCCCGAAGGGTCCGAAAGGCCAGCGGCCGCCTCTGCCTGCCTCATCAAGCCTTAGTCTAAACCAGGGGTTCTCAACCCCTTCCCGGCTGAGTACCACCTCCAGTGTCACTCTCCTGCTGCATACCACCGGAAGTGACTGGTGATGATATCATCACCAGTTACTTCCAGGTTTTCAGAGGCCATAAATCACAGGTAGGAGGCTCTGTCTCTGGGTGGGTGAGAGGGCCCTTCTCAGCATTCCTGTGAGGTTCGGCCAATGGCAGGAGCCTCTCGGGAGCAAAAACGTGCCGCTGAAAGTACCGTGTCGGAGCGAGGTTCCAGTGGCCAACAGTCCGAGTACCACGAGCAGTTGGTCAAAGTACCACCGGTGGTACTAATACTACTGGTTGAGAACCCCAGGTCTAAACAGTGGCAATCGCGTTCTGAAGCCCACTTCCGGTTTTCGACAAAAACTGGAAGTGGGCTTTCGACGTGATCACCGCTGTTTAGAGCCTTGGGGAGGCCTGCAGAGGTGGCAGCAGCCCCCCCCCCCCGAACCCTTTGGGGAGCTGGCAGGACAACCATGTATGTTTAAAGTGTTTTTGGGTTGGGGGCAGGCGTAATCCTGGAGCGCCGCTGCCGCTCTTGCTGGTCACCTCTCTTAAGGGGATATCGGCCGCTTCCAGAAAAAGTGGTGGGTCAATCATGACCCACAACTTTGAGAACCCCTGTCCTAGAGTAATTGTTATTGGGGGAATAACATGGAACTGTGACAGGATAGCTGTTAATAATCATTCTTATGCTCAAGGTAGCTTGCATTTCATTTAGGTAATGTATCCTAATCCCCTGAATATCAGGCTCAACTCTGGCCAGTTACATGAAATTGGCTCTTTTTGTTGCTTTCATCCTGGCCTTCAGAGTTCACTTTGACTCATAGGTATTTTGATATGAAAAAGAGGTGCAGTGTTGCCTCAACCACTAGAGGGTGCTGCTGTTTAAGAGGAAAGGCAGTCACCCATTACATAGCATTGGATTCAAGTACACAGAGTCCTGCTCCTAATACTCCTAACAACATTTGATTATACAAAGATGATAAATGTAGACTCGCACTTGTGCACTGATGACTAGCGGCTAGGCTAAAATGTGTCGATAAGTAGTACCTTTCCTTTTAATTACAACTATCCTGTGGATAAGTCGATGGTAAAACGTACGGTTGTATAAAATTCTTTGAATTCTTGAAAACTCCCAGTAATTGTTCTGAGGCAGCAACAGAAATCCTCCAAACGGGAAGAAAGAAAGGTGAAGGAGCTTCTGGGAGCTGTAGGTTTTGTGAGGAGCATACTACAGTACTTCCAAAGCAGCAGCCCTCACAAAGCCTACAACTCCCAGAAGTACTCAGCGACACATTTTAGCCTAGTTGCTAGTCATCAGTGTGCGAATGCACCACAGTGCCGTGTGCCGATATAAAGAGAGATGGTGGCGCCCGAAAGAGTCTCATTCCTACTGCATCAAGGAAAAGTGCTACTGTGCTCCAATGCACGAATTCAATATTCATAATTTGTTGGTTGTTTAATAAAAGTTTTTAAACAAATATACTGTTTGCTTCCAAACAGAAAACAAAACAGGTCACGTCGTTTATACACGCTAACCTAGGCTGAAGTGGCCTTTACAGTCATAATTCAATACCTCTTCATTATATGTGCGTATTAAAAATGTGGGTTCTTTTCCGCGTGAGCATTTATGAGAGTGGTTTTTTTTTTCCTGTGTGCAATTTTCCTGTGGGCTTTTTTCATAGAATCACATAGATTAGAATATGGTATCTGTATTAGGTATCATGTTCTATGTACGTTATCATCTTGAACCTGAGTTCAACTGAAATATTACCCATATCATATTGTAAATACAGATTCATTATAAACTGCAATTGGTACAGAATGCGGCTGCCCGTGTGATCACCGGAAGTAAGCAGTTTGACTCAGTCGAGCCCAAGTCAGCTGCACTAGCTGCCAATTCATTTCCGGGCCCAATTCAAGGTGCTGGTTTTGAGCTTTAAAGCCCTATACGGCTCGGGGCCAGGGTATTTGTGAGACTGCCTACTTCCGTACAATCCGATCTGCCCCCTCAGGTCATCGGAAAAGGCCCTTCTGAAAATGCCGTCAACTTCAGAGGTGGGAGGGGCAGTGGCAAGAAATAGGGCCTTCTCAGTAGTGGCACCGACCTTATAGAATTCCCTCCCTCTAAACTTACGAACTGCTCCCTCCTTAGAGACCTTCTGGTGGGACCTGAAGACATTACTTTTTAAACAAGCCCTCTGAGTTACCACCCAGCCTAACTATTTTAGAGGTTCAGCCCTTTCTTATAAGAGCTTTTTATTGCTATTTCTATTTCTCACTTTATGTTTTTTAGATTGTATTAATGTTTTTAAAGAGTTTTTATATTATATATTTACATTTTTTATGATTTATATGTATTAACCTTGTATTTTATTATTTGTATTTATTGTTGTAAGCTGCTTTGGGATGGAAAAAGCGGGATATAAATCCAATAGTAATAGTAATAGTAATAGTAATAATAAATTAATTAATTACAGTGACAAAACCAGGAGGTATGAAAGCACAATCCATAAAGTGATGAGTAATCTAGTGCTCTAGTGTAGCAGCTATCAGACATGCTGGCTAATTATTACCTTCAGCTGTGCTTAGCTTGTATGCTTTACTATTTAAGCTTCTGGGAAGTGCTAGCTGATTCTTACCATCAGGCGTACTTCAGGTCTCTGAGTCACCAGCTTGAGGATATTTAGGGCAGTCTAGATGAAATGTTGCGCTTTTAAAGTTTTTTTTAACTCATTTTGTTTTTAATTATGACCATGGTCTCTGAACCAGTGAATAAAATTTCTTCAAAGCTAATTGTTGCCGGCCATGAGAACCTGAAATCCTGTCTGATGAGTAATCTTTTCTTAGTATTTCCCAAATACTTTATATTAAAAACAATTGGTAGCAGACTGTTAGTAATACTGAAATCCAGAGATAATGGGTTGTTACCTTGCTTTGCCTCTTTCTCTGTCCTCTACTCTGCAGGAAATTCCAGATTAAGCCTTTCCCCTCAGGGTTTATATTCCCTGAGAGGAAATAACTATTCTTTTATATAAGGGCGGCCACAGCATTAAAGAATACGTATGGTTGCAATGATGGCACAAACAATGGAATGCTATAGAAATCGGGTGGTTCTGAAGAAAGAGCGATAGTGGGACATATCTTGTTTCTTTAAGGGCAGATGTGCATATCACTTTTTTATTTATTACACTTTTATCTTGCCCTTCCCGTAAGGAGCTCAGAGCCATATAAATGGTTCCCCTAATCATTGTAATAAGGCTTCGAGAAAGGTTAGACTGAAAAGAAGCAATTGGCCCAAGGTCGCTGTCATGGCATCCCCCAAAGAATTTTGGGAATTGTAGTTTGGTAAGGGTGCTAAAAAAATTATTAGCTTATCCTTAGTTCCCTGCATACAGTTACAGTACCCTGGTATAGATATGCCTTTAGTCTGCCATCTTAGGTTCTCTATTGGTAGAGTTCTCTGCGATAGGTTCCTCCAGTCTGGGAGTCTGCCCAGGGATGTCTGTAGGGAGGTGCTTGCTGGATCACTTTGCACAAAAGGCCTGTATTAGGGGTTATACATGACAATGTTTTGACTATTTTAGCCTTGGATCTGAGACAATGATTTTTGTGAGCTACACGATGCATTTGGGGGGGGGGGGATTGGAGCAGTGCCCAGTAGACTTGTCCTCCCCCTCATCAGCAGCAGGTGTTAAATGGTTAAAATGGGCACTTCCCCAGTGTTCCCTCTCTCTCTCTGAGACTTTACCAGGATGAAGATTAATTTGACCTGGAAGGTGGATGAGAATAATGAAAAAGTAGTTCCATTTGTCTTGTTCTAGGTGACCAGAAAGGCTTTGTTTCCTGGGGACTCGGAAATTGATCAGCTCTTCCGGATTTTTCGCACCCTTGGTACACCTACTGAATCAGTGTGGCCAGGAGTGACTGAGCTTCCTGACTATAAAGGGAATTTCCCAAAATGGCCAAAGAAGGAGATGAAGGTGGTAATCCCAAATTTGGACCGAGATGGACAAGACTTGATGGTGGTGAGTAAGGGATGGTCTGATGTTTAAAATCCTTGTGGCAAGGATGACTTGAACAAATATTACAGCTGGCAGACCAAACTGCGATTTAGCCTATTCCTCCCCTTTCCCATGGGATTCATACTATATACCATTATGTTAGAACACCTGTGTTACCATTAGCATGCAGATCCTATAATAGGGAGCAGCTACCGAGATCAGGCTACACTACCAATGAAAAATTGATCGTAGCTTGCCAAGGGCTGCTTAGGTTAAGACTCTGAAATTCTGCACACAGTTACTTGGGATTAAGTCCCACTGAAATTAAGTGAACATCAGACTGGGCTGTAAATTAAAATTGAAGTCTCCCAACATGAGTTATATGTAATCTCCCTAGGACATTGTTCCCAATTTGCTTTAATTGTAGGGGGCAAATTTATCCCAGGTTCTGTATTCACGCTCATAAGGTTTAGCAACACCATTGCAGACTTCAGGATGCATTCTCATAATCTATGATGTTTATACTTCATTCTGTATTAAATTCTTTCTGTTTGTCACACTCTTAGGTTTGGACATGATCGTTATTCTTTCAGTATTGCATGAATAGCACTCAATTGTCAGTAAAGATGAGTTAGAGTGAATGGCTAGGGTTTAAGCGCCGTTCTCATTTGTCCCCCTTTTAATTACAGCAACTGCTACAGTATGATCCCAACAAGCGTATCTCAGCCAAAGCTGCTTTGACCCATCAATACTTATGGCAGGCTCCACGGGATGCCGAACAGCAATGTCTGGTAGAGAGATATGGCCCATGAAAAGAGGCCGTTCTGGGCTGTGCTTCGCTGAGAAGAGTTCCCTGGATTAACTCTACCTGATAACTGAGCATGGGGTTAACGTGTAGAGGAACTAGTTCATCCAGGTTTTAGATTATCTCTGCCTTTGCTGGGATTACTATTATCATTATGTTCACATTATAACTTTTGACTGTTCTACATGATGGCTGTTGCATGTTCTTTAAATGAGACAGAAAAGCTTGGTGCTGTCAGCTGTTAGTGTATTAAGAGGAGACATGTTGTGATTCTCTATTTTAGGATTGCTGCCTATTCAAATTGATGGAACGGGGCAAAAGTTTAGCAGGGCCCTTCAGCAAGCAGACATTATTCATTCTTTGCTGCAGTTCAAGCATTACATTGTGGATAAATTGGTTACAGTAATTTAGGACACATTGGCACAGCCCGCAAAACCTAAGTGCACAGGAGTACCACATTTTGGGGTATCACCATGATGTTTGATTCTCTCTGTGTTTAATATGGTAGCTCCTTGTTAGCATATGCAGCACCACTGACAACTAACCATTGCTCCAGAGAAAAGTGTTGGGGAGCTGCAAATCATGGAGGCACCCAGAATGGGACACGATACATTTGAATTTCTTTTCCTGTCTTTTGTTATAATATCTCATGATGGGCATTAAAATAGTCTGTTTCCTTTTTGTGAACATTTTTTTTCCTCCAGAAAGGACAAGTAGAATGTTGCCTAAATGGCCCAAACCCTATTAAACATGAAGAGGTTTATTATTGTTAGACCAGTTGGCTGGGCTTAAAAAAATGTGTTTTAATTTCTTGTTAACATGAGAATGTGAAAAGCCTCTGATCTTCAGTGTGCTAAAGGAAGAAACTGAATAAGCTACATTGTGCAGATCATTAAAAAAATACTTGGCTCTTGGCAAGTACACTGTCTAGTCATAGGTTTGTAAAAAAAATTGCCATTGGTGGTGTGATTTTTATCAAAATTGTTAATGTTACAGTAGACTTTCTGTGTGTACAAAATAAACATATGCTGGTGTAATAAGACAAAATAAACATGCTGGTGTAATTGGTTTGTGGAACTCCTTGCCACAGGAGGTGGTGATGGCACCTGGCCTGGATGCCTTTAAAAGGGGATTGGACAGATTTATGGAGGAAAATTCCATCACAGCTTACAAGCCATGATGGGGATAAGCAACCTCCTGGTTGTAGGAGTAGGTTTTCTTTGTGCCAGGTGCAAGGGAGTGGCGAAAGGATACAAGTATCTTGATGTCTTGTGGAGGCATCCGGTGGGGCCACTGTATGATACAGGAAACTGGACTAGATGGGCCTTTGGCCTGATGCAGCAGGGCTCTTCTTATGTTCTTATGACTTGACAATTCAAAATTGTCCCTATTGTCAAGGGCAGCTGTGATGGGACCCTTGTGTATATCATGGCCATTTTCCTTATTTTGAGTCTGGATTCCCAAGGCATCTAGTTGTCATTTTAAGTAAGGTTCTAGCCCTCATAGTCAGATATATGAAAATGTGGGTGCCAGGTTTGTTGCTTATCTCCTTCTGGTAGAATCTTGCTTACTTTCAAGTTCCCCCAGACCTGCCTTGGACTAACCATTCAACTTTGGCTCTGAGTATTCTTTGACCATGAGTCTCCACCTCACCTTTGGCATTGTTGATTTTTGGGAGCGCCATAGCCTTAGAGCATATATCCATTGGTTCCCTTCTTAACTCAGCACCTTTTTGGTTTCCCCATCTCTGACACATGGTTAGGATTATGATTGTGTACTCACAAAGTGAAGGGAGTGTCTCCATTTTTAAAGATAACAGATGTAGCCTTTAAAATCCTTTAAATTTTTATTGCATGCATGACAGTCATCTAACTCAAAGCACCTTGCCGTACATCCAATCAAACCTGAGATGAAGGCACAGAATAAAAGTTACCAAAGCATGTTTGTTCAATTGTTAAAAAATCCCTTTTATTGCCCTATGGCAGCGGTTCCCAAACTGTGCGCCACAGCAAACTAACAGGGGTGCTGCACATGCCGCAGAATATTTTCCTGGAAGTTTGGGCTGCGTGTCTCTAAGACAGCGACAGAACTGTAGGGGTGCCGTGAAGGGATTACTGCAACATGAAGGGCACCGTGAACAAAGTAAGTTTGGGAACTGCTGCCCTAGGGTATGCACTCCTGCATTAGAACCTTCTGTTTCAGCAGTGCCATCTTTTCTTTGAGGTACATTGCTGCCTTGGTGGAAAGAAGTAAGACTACCTATCTAGAGTATCACGCAGCCATCCATAAGAGCAAAGCACTGTGTTCATCAGTAAGACAGTGCATGAGCTTTGCTGGGGATTCAGAGCACCTGAGGCTATGTGAGTACTGAAGATTATGGTGTTTGTCTCAGAGCCTGAACCGGGACAGGGTAGGAGAACGACTTGCTGACTGATATGTCTGGTACCCATCAGAAGTGGCCGGAAGGAGAAGGAGCCCACTTAGAGGATCT
The DNA here is from genome assembly GCA_026170595.1 of Plestiodon gilberti rubricaudatus. Classification (NCBI taxonomy): domain Eukaryota; kingdom Metazoa; phylum Chordata; class Lepidosauria; order Squamata; family Scincidae; genus Plestiodon; species Plestiodon gilberti. The sequence goes on from JANXHW010000002.1 coordinate 157,540,513, forward strand.
TTCCGGCAGCGAGCCATGGCTTCCTTGTAATGAATCTTCTCTTTAGTGATTGGGTCAACAAGATCTTGTTCATAGCTGGATTCATCTTGCAGCTTCATGGCCACCTCACTGCTAAGCATGTGCGTCTGGGTAGCTTCTGATATAGGGATACGACCAGTTTTCTTGGGATCTATTAGCCCTCCAGTCAGGTGTTGGACTAATAGGTAGGGAAAAGCATTATCTTTAGTCATCCACCCTTTCTGAACTGCCTCTCCTACAGACAGCCTTCGCTTGGTGACAGGATCTTCAATCCCTGTGAAAGCTTTCTGGGCATTCAAGAGCCTCTGCATATAGGTGTTGTCAATCAGTCCTCTATCAATCGCTTTGTGTACAGAGTAGCGATCCCGTGAAATAAGGTCAACAATGCCTCCAGTAGCAGCCTGGGCCTCTAGAAGCTTTTGAGCTGTCATTGGGTCCACAAGCTTCTTGCCAAGAGCTGACTTGACATTGTACTTATTGTCTGTTGTGGTATCATATACTCCAGCAATGGGAAAGGTATCATCACAGAAAGTCACCTGTGGGCCAGGTGGAAAGAAGCTTTGCTTTTGTTGGAAAGCAGGGGATGAAACTGGAGACTTAGAGATGATGGAACCAATAGACATTGATGAAGGCTGCTTAGTTTCTCCTGCTACCAGCAAAGCAAACTCAGATATGGGGATCTTGCCTTCTCTATAGAGCTGGTATTCTTCCTTTGTAATCCTTCTAAAACGCAGGGCATCATCTATGGAGTATTGCTTCCCACTCTTCTTGTCAAGGAGGACAGAAACATCCCCTTTGGGCCCGAGGGTTGTGATTTCCTCCCAATCGCACTCTAGTTCTTGCAGCTGGATATACTGACTCCTGTCTATCATGCCTCTCTTGTAGGCCTCATAGGGTGACACATCGTTGCCAGTCTCTGGATCCAGAATGGAGATCTTTGTGGACAGATTTGTCTCTCTCATCTGGGTTTCATGGTTCAGTTCTTCCTTATTGACTCTAGATTGGAGTTCCCGGACATTCCTCTCTTTCTCATAAATTTGGTCCTTCTCTTTAAGTATATCTGATTCAAGACGAGAAAGTTCTTGACCAAGTTGCATCTTCTTTTGTCGGTCATTTTCTGTCCTTTGGCTCAGGAGCTTGGACTGCTCTCTAAGGAAGAGAATTTTCTGTTGTTTCTGCCTTTCCAGTTCCATTAATTCATTCTCAAGATTGGATTTTTCTTGCATTGTCACATTCTTAATTTTCTGGAGATCAGCTTCTTCTCTGGACCAAGTTCTTTTCATGCCTTCTGCTCTCTCAATCTTTTCCTTGATGCGCCTGATATCTTCTTCTGCATTCTGCCGGGCAGTTCGCTCCCTGCTTAACAGATCCCAGAGACGTGCCCGCTCATTTTCTAGCACCTTATCCTTTTCTACCCTGATTACTTCCTTGTAGATGGTTTTTTCCTGGGACTTGGTTTTTTGCAGAGCATCAATCTGGACTTGAAGGCTCTTGCATTCCCTCTGCAGGTTCGACACTTGAGCTTTCTCATTATCCAGGTCAATTCGCAGGTTGGTGCTGGACTGCTCAAGAACTGGATCTTTCTCTAGTTTGACAACTTCCTCCATGATTATTTTCTCTTGAACTGGAGCAGGGCTTTCCTCAATTTCCTTTATTCTCAAGGTGACCTGCCTCATTTCCTTTTCCAAAGCAAGTCTTTTATTTCTATCTTCTTGGAAGTTAAGCAGCTTTTCTGTCTCTTCCACTGCTGTCCGAAGCTGTTGGACCTCACGCTCCACGCGCCGGCGGTTGCTCACTTCATCATCCAAGCTTCTACTCAGCCTGTTGTGCTCATCTCTGAGCTTTGGATCTTTCTGCGTAAGAACTACCTCCTGGACCACCACTTTTTCCTCAGGCTTTCTCCTCTCCAGAAGCATGTACTTGTTCTGGAGGTCATATACGGTATCTTCAGCTGCTCTCCTCTTTTGCGATGCATTGCGTACTTCTTGACGCAGTCGTTCAGCTTCCTTCTCTAACAGAGGGTCATTCTCATATCGGACAACTTCCCTGTTAACCAGCTTCATTTCAACCTTGGATCTTTCCCTCTTCCACTCATCTCTTTCCCCCTGTAGCCTGATCAGCTGTTCCTGGGACCTGCCATTTGTATTTACAAGATCATTCAGTTGTTGCTTCAACCTGTCTATTTCTCTCAGAATCTCAGGGCTCTTTTCCATCTTTATCACTTCTTGGATAACCTCTTTAAACTCCACAGTAGGCACCTGAGACTTGAGAACTTTGAGTTCAGTCAAGGCTGATTCCACCTCCTGCTCGACTCTTGTCCTTTTCCTTGATGCTTCTTGGAGCTCTCTCTTCAAACGTGCAATCTCCTCTTCTGTTTCTGGGTTAAGCCGGAAGATCTCATTGACTCTTTCCTTAATCTCCACCTTAGGCTTTTGCTTCTCCACGGTAGTATATTTGCTCTGCAGCTCTGTCAGCTCGCTTGCGAGCATTGCATTCTTGTTCCTTTCCTCATCAATGAGCATTTGAAGTTTGGAAGATTCCTTCAAAAGTTCCGGGTCTTGCTCCACTTGCTTTACCTCCTTCACAATGACTTTAGGTTCTGCTGTTTTAATCAGCTGTTCAAGTTCTTCAATTCTTATTTTCAGTTTCCCTATAGTTTCCCCCACGGACTTCCTCTTAAAACTGTCTTCATCAATTTGCATCTGCAGGGTCCTGACTGCTTTTAGCATCTCTGGGTCCTTCTCCAACTTAACCACTTCTTTGACCACCACTTTCTCTCGGATGTTTGGCTGCATCTGCTCCAACATGCGCAGCTCTTTCCTGAGCCGTTCAAGTTCGGAGGAAGAAGCTGAATTCTCCCGGAGGTGCTTGATCTCCTTTTTGAAACTGCCTGCTTGGGCCTCTAGGGTTGGATCCCTCTCTATCTTAGTAACTTCTTTTGTAAGTAGCTGAGGTTTCACAACCTTCCTATCGTTCTCCATTTGGAGGACCTTATTGCTCACCATCTCAATATCTGCCTGTAGGGTCTTCCTCTTCCTAGTTTCATCCTCAATTTGATGAGATATTTTAGACAGGTCACTTTCCAGGGCTGGTTCTCTGTAGTACTGTACCACTTCTTTCTCCTCTACCCTTTCTATGGGCCGCTGGGTCTTCAGCATCAGAAGTTTGGTCCTCTGTTCTTCCAGCTCCTTTTGAGCCCTGGCCTTCTTGCTCCTTTCTACGTCCAACTGAGATTTTAGAGCTTCCGATTCTCTCAGCGACTTGCTTGTATTTTCAGCCTGCTGGGTCTGCTCGTGTACCACCTGCACTGCATCATTTACTTCCTTCTGCAGAATGAAAAAGCAAAAGTGATTTTTGAGGAGAAAGGAAAAAGGAAATTCTTACAAAATATTATGCAAACGACCCCAACTTGGAACATTTACATTTCTAGCTATTTGGACGTGTGGTAACATTTTAGTTACGTAATTAAAAAGTTTTGTAAGTGGTTAAAAAACTAACAGCACAATCCTGTCTACAATTAGACCGGTGGAGCAATTATTCCACCAGTCTGTTGCAAACATGCCAGAAAGCACCCTGGCTCACTCCATGCCCAGTCGAGCAACAAGCAGAGAAAACACGCTTGCGATGAGAACACGTCACCGGCAAAAACATGTCACAGGCGAAACTTCCGGGTTACTGCACTGGGTGACATCCACCCCAGTGACGTTGCTGCACTAAGCTAAACTAACGTCCCATGCTTCACAAACAGGTCACCTTTGCAGCCCTGCTAGGGCAAATTACTAAAACATAATCCTGCAGGTGCAAGATTATGGGTGCTCCCCATCCTCATACAAGGTTTCTAGAGATACCAGCTGCTGCCTGTAGGGTCTGGCAGGAAAAGTAGAAGAAGCTGGATGGAAGAAAAAGTCGGGGAGAAGAGAGCACAGCCAAATCAGCATTATCAACCTGATAGAAAGAGGGTATGGAAAGTGTGTATGCAAGAGTGAATGAGTAATAGATGTCATGGACAAAACGTGTTGCAAGGAGATAAAGATTTTATTTATTTTTTATTTATTTTCACATTTTTATACCGCCCTTCCTCCAAGGAGCTCAGAGTGGTGTACATATTTCCTCCCCTCCTTTTTGTCCTCACAACAACCCTGTGAGGTAGGTGGGGCTGAGAGATAGTGACTGGCCCAAGGTCACCCAGGAAGCTTCGAGGCTGAGCGGGGATTTGAACCTGGATCTTCCAGGTCTAAGTCCGACTCCCAAACCACTACACCATCCTGGCTTTGTACCTTTGTTACCAGATGTTTTAGAATCCAGCCACCACTGCCATCAAGGACAGCTGAAAGCTGGAGTAAAGTAGGAAGTAGGCAGGCATATACTTAGGCAGGTTCTTGCAAAGAAAAGTATCAGGCATCCCTGTACCCTCCTTTGGTGGAGAGTGGCTTCTATCTCCCTAAATGCAACTTCCTAAGTCATTAGAATGTGGTAGTGCAGTAGCATTTCAAGGCAGTGGGGTCTGGCATATTTTGCATATGAAAGAGAGGAACCAAGCAACCCCCCCCCTGTTCCCAGTAGAAATTCATTAAAATCTACAGTTGGCCCACATCTTACGCAAGGATTAGGTTCTAAAGTCAGTGCGTAAGGGGGAAATCGCATATACCCAAACGACCTTAAATCTGAAAAATACATACTGTCTCCTTAAGAACTCAGATCGCCCTATGAGAGAGACACGGGAACTGAGACAACTGAGGGAACAGCAGCTTCATTCTCCCATCTCACGCTCACTTTGGGGCATATACTTAGTGGGTGGAATGGCGGGCGGAATCACCTGCACTATTTCAACTGTTGTTTTTCTCTCTTTTTTGTTTGTTTGCTGAGCATGAATGCTTGAATTTGCACAAGTCGACTGCGCGTAAGATGCAGACTAACTGTATCCATATACATTTGCGTTTGAGTATGATCTACATATACCTTGTCCATAATTTTCTTGGCAAATTCCAGCCGGCTGAGCTGCTGTTTGTTTTCGGCAGCAGTCTCTGTGAAGAGTTTCGTCACATCGTTTTCCTGCAGAGGATTGGCAAAAACATTTAGACGTCATGGCACTTCCTCCTGCCATCTCCCCTCTACTTCAGGACTACCAAAAATCTGCTAGGTCACAAGGTTGAACAATGGAAATTGTGTAGGCACAAGGTGAATGCAGGAACGGAGGCAGAAGCATCTGAATGTGCCTTGTTGGTCTTATTTCCTGTCCTACTGGCTCCCAGCCAGGTGCTCCTTGGTCCTGCGTTCATGACATGCTATAACGAGGGTGATACATGTGATTATTCAAAAACTCTGGGTATGGAGGGGTTTGCATTGCAGAAAGAAGTTGAACTAGATAATTGCCAGCCAAATTTAAGATTTTGAAGCCTTTCACAGCCAACTAAATGCATCATCGTGTAGTTACAGGCTTCGGTTTACTCATGTGTAAGAGACACGCGAGACCATGAATTGGATCAGGACCTCAGCAGGGAGGTTGAGAGTAGTTACAGCAACTCTTTGCCTCCACCTGTTTTCCTGCTGAAAAACACCTCTAAGAAGTGGAAATTTAACCCTAAAAGTGGAAATTTAACCCTAAAAATGCCATTGTAGCAAATGCATTTTTAGGGGTAAAGTGCTCCTTCGTACTTTTTCCAGTGGGGAAAAATAGCATGGAGGCAAAGAGTTAAATACTCGCAACCTCCCTGCTGAGGTCCCAATCTAAACTGTGGCCCTGTACATGTGCACACATGTGATTTAACCCTTTAAGTTCTTACCTGAGCCTGGATGCTCTCCTGAAGCGGGGTGACCCGGAGGCGCTTGGCAGTTGAAGCAATCAGAGCAGGGTCCAAGGAGGACCGATATTTTTCTGCCTGAAGCTCATAATCCTGTTTTAAGAAATGACAGAGTCAAAGGAGGCGCTAGACAGGTTCTCCATCTGAAAGCAGGAGATGCGTAGAAACTCCACAAACTTACACTGAGAACAGACTGCACATTCTGGGACAGGTTGACCACAGAATTCTTCTCAGATTCTTTGCTCTGGATTTCATCAGCCAACCTCTGCAGCAGAAATGCAAACAGCGAGTTAGGACAAGATCCAGTACAATATTGTATTATGGTACAGTACTTATTTGTTTCTAAAGCACCAGGTGCATGACCGGTCTTGGCAGTTTTCAAATAAACGAACAAAAATCTAGTAGCGTAGTTCGACTCGCACCAGTGAGGTGGTGGGTGGGGTGATACATCATCACCCTGCTCGCCCCACCACCAGGATGGCCCTGATCCGGAGCCAAACTGATCAGGGCCATTCCAGTGGTTGGGCAGGCGGGGCGATGACGCATCACTCCACCCACCACCCCACTGGCACGGGTCCAGCTACACTACTGGAAAACCAACAAGTCCCTACCCAAAAGCAGTTTCAATCTAGGAGTCTGATCTGTCATCTCTGTTTTACACATCCATGTTATATCACTTGACTTTGCAGTCACTGAGTGAAGCACATGCATGTGTGAAGTTGGACTAGTTCTAACACAGTTACTCTTCTATGACTGCTTTCCGGTGTGTTTTGTTTAGTGTCTTGTATGAGTCCAGCTTTTTCTTGGGGTGTGCTCATTCTGTCAAGTTCTCCACATGAGAATTGTAGCAGGAGCCTTTCATCCCTGTCTTTGTCAGAAGAGTTCATAGTGCTCACCTTCTGCGACTGGAGCTTGTAGTTGATCTGGCTTGGCCCATCTGTGGTTTTGACTTGGTACTGGGGCAGACTATTAAGCCAAAACATCAGGTTCTCATTGGAATTTTGAAACTGTTGGTAGGTGAGGCTGGTGTTCCGGAGTGTCTTCTCCCTGCACAGAGAGTAAAAATGAAGGTTAGGAAGAAAACTGCCTTTGGTGAGGCAGTTTTGTAACCCAGAATGACAATCAGAAAGGTTAAAGAGGCCTATGACACCACACCAGTCATTATATGGAAGGCTTTTTGACCTTTCTGGTATTTGTTGGGAACGCTTACATCCCTTCTCATGTCGCACTGTGTGGACACTTTGGATTTTAAAGCAAGGAGACTGGTAATGAGCATTGTTTTCTCATTTGTTGTGTGTAGTGCATAAATGCCTGAGAACGAACACAGGAGGTAAATTTCTCCCATCCAACTATGAGATCCCCTCCACTGACAGTACATAAGGGAGTCTTTCAAAAAAAGTGCTGAATCCTTCCATTTGTCCTAAAAATCCAGCAATTTCGGACATGTCTATAAACAAATCCAATAGTTCCTTCCCTCTTCTTCTGTTTGAGATGCGTGTTTGGTTTTGTACAGTGCGGTGATTCTCTTCCCATTTGCATCAGTACAACCAACTGACTGGGCAGGAAGGGATCCATATTCTCCTTTAGAAGTCCCGCCTGCTGTCATACGAGAGGGGTCTGTTGCTCCTAAAGGTGCCCATCCACTCAGCAATGGCAGACAAACTCAGGTTATACCTGCTGTTACGGAGAGGGTCTTTGTTATTTCTATCCATCTGTGAGAGACAGAATCATCCCTTTCTGTTTTGACAGGGCAAGGCTTTGCTTCTGGAAGATGGGAAGTACAGAACTTCCAACTCAGCATTAAGGGAGCCATCAATTCCCTTGCTGCCGAAAAGTGGATGGAAAATCTGGGGCTGGTCGCTGGGAGATGAAAGGCAAAATAGCTATTTTTGCTCTGCACAAGCTACCTTGCAAAATCATTTGCTCTACAAGGTTGCTTAGATATGCTGGCTTCTGGCATACCTGCTGCTTTGTCTTAAGAGCAGTTCTATTGAGATCTTGGAGGGAATGAGATCTTGGAAGCCATCTCTGACCATTTCCAAATCTGGCCTTTTAAACAAGATGACTCACATGACTAGCTGTAGATCTATGAGTTTTCTTACGAGGTGTGCCTGCAAATGGAGAGAGTTGCACTTCTCACCTGTAATCCAGCTGGTCAGCTACAGCATGATATCGGTCATTCAGGAGCTGAACTTCCTTCTTCTGCCTAGGAAAGTCAGGGCAGTACTCTTGGAAGTTGTTCTGCACAGCACTGCAGCTGTGCTCTGCATCTTTGAGGCTGCGGTTTAGCTTCAACAAACTCTCTTCTTGTTTAACTAAATCTCGCTTCAGTTTCTACAAAAGGGAGGACACATTCAGTTCATAACCAGCCATTTTATTTGAACCAGTAGATGAGGAAAAAAAAAGACATCTTGGCATGACTGCACCACTTGACCCTTGAAGAGTCAAACACGGCCCCCAGGTACTAATGTTGGACTGATCATTCTAAGAAACGAAAAGCAAGAAACACACAACTTGGTTTTTTACAATGTGTGAGGGGTTTATGGAAAAGGACAAAAATAACAAGAACTTCAGCGGGGTTTATGAAACTGAAAATGTACATTCAGGGGGTGAAACGTGGGAGAGAAAGCTCTCTGTCGAAGGCTAAGGGAAAAATTGGCTCCAAAGCATGCAAGAAATGAACAGGGTAGAGAACAAGGGAAGAGGCTCAGTGAGCATGAAGGAAGTTGTGCAAAAAATGAGCTGGGAAGGGGAGAAACCATACATTCCCCTAGTATACAAGTAGACTGTCAGAGCTAAGATCAGTGCTCTGTCTTGTTGGGAAAGTAAGAAATTCCTTGGGACCAATGATACGCATCACCAGCGCTAAAGTTTGTCTTTCCCAAGGTCACAAGTGACTCCAGTCACTGGCGTCACTGCAGGGGGGCAGAGCTCTAAGTTCCTCCGTGATCCGAGCCTCCGTTACACGGAGGAACGAAGTGCCCCGCCCCTGCGCCTTCCGAACCATTCAAAGCGGTGAAAACAACACACAGGGAGTCTCCTGCGCGTTGTTTTCACTGCTTTGACTGGTTCGGAAGGCGCGGGGGCGGGGCGCTTCGTTCCTCCATGTAACAGAGGCTTGGATCATGGAGGAACTTAGAGCTCCGCCCCCCCTGCAGTGACGCCAGTGACTCCAGTGATGGTGGTTCTGATAGATTGTGTCCCTAATGCAAAAATACTCAGTAGACATGCCACCTTCCACTTTGACCGTTCATGCACATATATGGGCCAGGGGCACTAGACGCTACAGTGTTCATTGTAGCCTGCCTGGTTTGTTGTCATTGGCCACAGAGTACATGTCTGGAAGGGAGTCAATGGGTTGAATAAAGGACCACACGCAGCTCACAGCAGATCTGCAACATTTCACCACTCCTGCCTTGTTGTGTACTCTGAGTGTCCAATCAGACATGCACACAAATGCATGCTTTTGACCTTTTAATTAGTGATCCAAAAAATAAATAGTGCAGAGTAGGGGATTGGCATCTGTGGAAAATGGCCCCAAACTGTGGCGGGAGATAGGGGGACTTTAGTACTTAGCCCTCACCATGGCTTGTAGTCTAACAGGGTGCTTCCTCTGCACCATTTATTAAAAAGCAAATATACAAAGCCTATAGAAGCTTTCCCCTCAATAAATAGTGTACGTGGGGGGGGGGGAAGAGACAATCCAGCAACAAATCATGTCAGGGTTAGGGTTAGCCACCCTACTCTCTGCCATGGTTTTGTGCTGTTTTTCATGCACACGTGTGTGCTATTTGTTTATACAGTAAATAATGAAAGGGTCAAAAGCATGCATTTTTTTGTGCACGTCTGATTAGAGATTGTGTTTGTGTTCATGTTATTGCAACCTGCCTCCAGCTATAATATATACTCCATCGGTCATTGCTCTTCCTCCTGCCCCCCACAACCTTACCCCCAGTTGCAACCCGTGTCTACCCTATGTTCACCCAACTTCAGCTTCTCTTCCATAATTACGACACAAGACTTCAAGCCACTTTATCTTAATCCTGGCCAGTTAATTTTGGCTCAGCTCCTTTTGCAAAAAAAGTTGGATCTCTGATCTCATTAATTAACTAATGCCTGGTTACATGTCATGAAATTTGCCTGAAGATGGTTTCAAGTAATGACTTGAACAAATTGGAATGTGAATGCATGATTTTAGGCAGAACCAGGTAGCCGAGGACTGGAATAAACCAAAGAGGGGATCTCTGTGTAGACAGACCATTGCTTTGAATTCAAGATTATCACTGAGAAGTGGATTTTTTTTAAAGCAGCTGACAAAGTAGCTTCCAACTTAGTGGATTTGACATTCTCTGGGACAGTTATTTTTAAATGAATGAGAAAGCTTGCTGATCAACTCTCCCATGTATCTTGTTGGTGGAAGAAAATGACGTTGGACTAGCCAGCTCCATCTCTCCCTGTTCCCATGTTCCTCTGACTTCAGAGGTCTCTCACCTGAAGGTCATTGCAACGATCCTGCAGTGCGTTGGGTGAGGCTGGGATGGTGCCGTCATGAGATAACTTGGCCTCAAAGGTGCTGATGATCTTGTCTGTGTTCTCAATCTGATTCTCCAGGTTCAGACCTGCTTTGGCTCTGAGAAGGGGGAAACATTGTAAAGCTGAAGAGCAACAGTTCACTTCAAACTCTGCACAGAAGCCAGAAGCAATTTCCCTACATCAAGCAAATCAAAACTCTGGGAAACACATTAAAGGATGTTTTCCCCTCCCAGCAATAATACAGCTCTATTCTTTGCTACTGGGTATTTCAGATGCCACTTACTTTTCATCGTAGAGCCTGGCAAGCACTGTCACATCATTGTATTTGTTCTTGATGTTGTTGAGTGTCACAGGGAGCTGAGAGGCAGAGGTCCCAGCAGGCTTCTTGGAAAGGTAGGCTTCACACTCCTTCTGAGCAGATTCCTTCTCTGCTCCTATGGCTTGAAGTCTCCTTCTTGTTCCCTGATAACAAGGTAGATTAAAAAAAAAATCAATCTTTGAAGCCCAATTTGATATAACAGGTGAAGAGATTCTGACTCATCTCAGAGGGACATGTATCCACAATACACAGTAGATCTGTAGCTACTTGGGCTGGCTACAGTTTATGTGGCGGGCAGTCTGATCCTGCCTAAGATGCAGCGGCCAGCCAAAATGGCCGGCCGCTGCATCCTAGTCAGGATGTGGCCTGTGCCAGCGTGGCCAGGGCTCAGCTCGGGGGAAGGGGATATTTGTCCCCTTCCCCCGGTGTAAGTGCCAGAGGCCCCAATGTGCCTCCTTGGATGTGCGCCAGCTCTTTAGCTGGCGCATGTCTAGGGAGGCTGTATAAGATTGGCCTGGGAAGGAGACTAGGATATGGCAGAGCGCGCCGCCAATATCCCTGCCCCCCGGCCGGGTTGTCCAATGCCCCCCTCCCCACCACCTCAGCCCTCCCTCCCCATGGCCTCCCACCGCCAGGTGCAGGACTTACCTGGGTCAGGCAGTACGGAGTCCAGGGGATGGCGGAGTGAGCAGTGCCGGCCTCCGCGCTGGCGCTGCTTACTTCAGAGATGCCACAAAAGTGCCTTACAGCACTTCCGCAACACCTTAGGTCGAGAGGAGCATGCGCTCCGCTGGGCTATATTTAGGGTGGATTGCGCCCTTAGTGATGTGTCCAGCATCATTAGACATATGGCCACTTTGGACTTGCTCAGCCCAATGGAGCTAGGTCGCCTCCCATTCACACCTGGGAGGGCTAGAAGCAACTCTTTCATGTGAGAGAAACTCTCTCGCCCAATGACCTTTATGGACATAGTTACAGGATCTAATTATTTATTCACACCGTACCTGAAACAAGTCAGAAATAGAAAAGAGCAAGCAGGACTGCATTTGACCTTTTGGCAAATGTGGCGGGCATTCTGATCAAAATCTTGTGTCAGAGAGGAAAAGGAGAGTAATTTAATCTTCACTGAGCAACTTTAGGTGTTGCATGACACAGCCTCTTTTTTCTTCCTCCTTTACCACAAATGCGAGTTAGTCTTATAGTATAAAACTACATCAAGAGGCCCATCTCAGAGCACTACAGCCAGCAGAAAATGTTCCCCTCTCTCTTATTTGCATGGAGCATAAACAACTCAGCTTTGGCCACTGTAGGCCATCGGGCTGTCATGGACACATGAACGATCCCCCTCAGCACTTGCCTCCTGGTCTCTGATGCGTTGAGTGAGATCCTCTGTAGGGTCACTGTGGTTTAGTGGGGACCTCAAACGGTTAAAAATCTCCTTCTTGACCTGGCCCAAGTCACCATCTACCTTATCCAACTTATGAAGCAACTGGTCAGCTTGGGGATCGTCCTGGACCATGGTGGAGTTTCTGACCGGGACTGAAATGACAGCAAATATTGACTAAAGCACAGTGGTGTAGTGGTAAATTTCGAAGTGCAGGAGCTCATCTTGGGAATGTCCCCATAGCCGTCGCAACCCACTAAGTCAATACAGACAGACCAAATTATACAAACAATCTAAAACCTAATTTAAAAAGTCTTCATTCGAGTGCTTTTTTCTTCTGCAATGTATTCCTACTTTGTAACTTATTTTACCTGATTTCTCACTCATTTCATCCCAAACTCTTGGACTGCTGCAACAAATGTATAAATGCTGAAAAATGGAATTAACCCAGATAATAAAAAGTATATTACAATGCATGTTTATATTCAGAAGTAAGTGTTGGCATCCACTGTGTTCAATAGTACTTCCTCGCAGGTACAATGGCTGCTAGGATTGTTGCCTTAGGCTGCAATCCTATACGCACTTTCCTGAGAGTAAGCCCCGCTGAACACAATGGTGTGTTGTTTTAATGAAACGTGTGCTGCATATTTATATTGTCTCTCAGGCAGCCAAAACAAGATGGCCCAGACAAGGCACATTTCTCAGGTTGCCTGCTGTTGAGCCTGATACTTCTTCTTGATTACAGTCCTTTGAAAAAAATGTCTACGGCGGCAGCTGAGCACTGCCACTGATGATGACATCACTGCTCCTGCTTCACGAGAAGTCTCAGAACGCTGCCCCCTGTGGCACTCCCCCTCAACTACACCCTTGTTCAAGCAAACAGAGCTTTCAGTGATCATACAACTTCATATTTGGCATTCGTGTGTAGATGTTCCTCCCCTCATTTCTCGCATCCACTTGGAAAGGTAATCCTTCCCTGGGATGCCTGCTACAAACCTACGTTCTGAAATTAATTCCTGCATAAAGTCCCATACAAAGTCCCAAGAGAATACAGCACAGTGCTTTAACCACCTTCCCTTCCACACCACAACGGCATTCTGAAAGCAGCTTGGTTGCTGACATACCCTGATGACTGGATTTGATTGGTTCCTTGTGGCAGCTTCTGAGTGTGTTCTGGACTGTAGCTCTCTTCTGTTTCACTGTACCCAGCTCACCTTCCAGTCTAAATGCAACAGGCAGAAATCAGCATTGCTCACTGGCTCACAGCACTTATTGTCTACCAAAGTATGTTTGAAAAAACTACAGTGTCTAGTGGCCATTCTCACAATCACATTATTTTTATTCCAAATTAAATAGCACCTGCTGAGGTTTTTTTAACCTCACAATAGTTAACGTAGATTAACTGTACTGTTCCCTACTTTATTTATATCCTGCTTTTCTTCTGTGATTGAACTCAAGATAGCATATGCAGAGGTCCTAGGTGGTCACCCTTCTCAGTACTGACCAAACCCAGACCTGCTTAACATCAGCAGGGTTTCTGCATCATGTAGCCTAGGACTACTTAACAAAACATATCGCTTTCTGGTGATCCCTTAGAACAGTGGTTCCCAAACCCAGGGTTGCGACCCAAAACAGGGTTGCAAGGCTGTTCTCTAGGGTCGCGGGAGGGTTACAAGAAGCAGTAGCGTCAGCTAGTCTGGAAACTCCTGGAGCCTCCAGAGCGCATGTGTGCCGATCTCCTCACTCCCCCTTCAGTACTTTCGTGCCCTTTGTCTCCTGCCATGGCTGCATGTTCGCGAGCGGAAAAGGTGAGGATGGGCTGGTGGCGAGGGTGAGCGACTTACATTTCTCGCCGTCCCAGCCACCTGGGTCTCCAAAAAACTAACGTGGCTTTTTAAACGAGGCCCAGTTTGGATCAGGGTCATGATGGAGGCAGGGTGCAACTTTTTTCTCTCACACTTATTCTCCTTCTTAAATCATCCCCTCTGAAACGCCTATCAGGGCTGGCTTCACAGGGAGCATGTGCTGGGGGAAATCTGGGGGTCAATATAGGGGCTATTATGGAGTGAGGGGAAGAGTTTGGGTGGTGAAAATGTGGGGGTGGAAGGGAGGGAGGTGCGTTGAGGGAAACAGGTGGAGGGATTGATATTGGTGGGTTGTAAAGCGACTGTGTGGGAAGGGGAGGACCTTTGGTCATCAGACGTGCCAGGAGAAGGAGGGCTGTGTGCCTACCTCTCTCTGTGTGTCTGCTTGCCCACCTGCCTCACTGCGCAATTGTCCTGGCATGCCCCCAGTGCTTGCCCACTGTTTATTTAATTAATTGCCCATTTATTATTATTATTGTTATTATTATTATTATTATTCACATGTACCATGGGTCCCCAAATGACCGAAAAAAATTATTTAGGGTCACGTTCAAAAAAGTTTGGGAACCACTGCCTTAGTAATAGCACTGAGAGGAAGCTAGGCTCCCACCTTTGTGAAGCTAATCTTTTTCCCTACCCTCAGGCCACATCTAGAGCATATATAACATGCTCTGACATCCATGTTCTGATATTCGCTGCCACCAGCAATGTGAGTTTAATGCCTTAGTATTAAGCTTTTCTCTCATCTTGGGGGGTCTCACTGCTAGCTGACAGCCTTCCTTGGTTGTATTACTTGGGCAAATTGGAAGAAAACCACTTTTCTAACTATGGGATTCTTGCTCTCCTGGGAGGGATGTCAGTGGTCAGTGATTCCTGGAGTTTCTCAGGACCAATAATACAACTGATTGGTTCAAGAAGATACCTATCTTCATCTCCTCCAAACAAATTGTAATCAAGAGCCTTACTGTACCAGCATTACCACCATGTTGTCATCTTACAGGTGTACCTACAATCACAGTGATTTGGTCAATTTACTGGCTAAATGGGGTTGATGAAGCCATGTACGAATCTCTTGTGTGCTTTCTAGTGGCTACCAGGTGGCTGGGATTTTGTGTTAATTTCACCTATTTGCACAAACTGTTCAGGTGGCTTTCACTAAGGGCGTTTTTACCTGGATGTGGTAAATAAATAAGACAATATGCTGTGGGTTAGGCTTTGGAACCACAAAATATAAACGGGAGATGGCTATACATATGCATTACATCCATTGGCCTTTCTGGTTGCTTGGAGGAGAGGAAATAGAAAGCGTGCTTAAAAGTACGTATGTGTGTGTTAAGGAAACATGCCATCAGTTGATAGAGTGCAGCAGAAATATAACAAAGTGGCAAAGGGCCATAGATATTCTCTAGGGTGCATATCATGGAGAGAGAAAAATCCTTCAGAAATATCACATTTAGGGTTGTCAACACTTTTGGATAAATGTGGTGTCCTGGGAGTACCAGAAAAGAGTACTAATTAGAAAGAATATCAAAGATTCACAGGGTCCCGATTGGGAGGGGGCAGAATCTACAAAGAGCAACTTGTAAGGAGCTTGGAAGTACATAAGCTAATTAAAATTCCTGCTTCAGAGAGTGCGCTAAGCAACAAGCTACATGAATAGTGTGCATTTCGAAAGAATCAGTCCAGAGAAAAAGGGATTACTGGCCATGCAGACGAGTCCCTTAAACTACATAATGACCAGCATACGTTCTCATTATACTTATACACAGGATACTACCACAGTTGCCTTAAGACTGGTTCACAGTGGTGGCAATAATGATATGTACAGGCTATGGATGCACATGCCCAATTTGGACTCCTGCATAGTGGCTGATCACATGAAAGTCTTGCATGTGAATCAGCACCCAAATGTGATCACTGTCTACATTAATATAACCAGGTTGTGTGAGAGCAAGTTCGCTTTAGAGAATGTCAGAATATTGCAACTAGGCTGCTTTCATTTATATAAAGTGGTGTTTTGTAGGGCCAGTTCATACCATAGATCTGCATTCAGTCAGCAGGCATAAGGAAGCCTAAGGATCAGGTGCACATGTCCATAGCCTGTGCATGCTACTGCCAATGTGAACCAGACCTTGGAGTCTTTTGCTATAGAATCATAGAATTGGGACCTTCAAGGCTATCTTAGACCATGGAGTCCAGTTATTGGATTCCAATACTCTCCAATAACCATGTGATGCAGAGGCTACTATTATCCCTGTTCCTATTTCACAGAGAACAAACTCTAATGTGGAGGCACCCTGTATCAGCCTCACAATTCTACCTATGAAGCCTGTATCTATCTGTAAAAAATTATCTGTACACAATAGACAGAAAATGTATTCTCACCTAGTTGGGTATTTCAGGAGGATAAAACAAAAAGCTTTGTACTCACATGTTAACTCTATCCATAGCCTCTAGATCTGGCGGAGGGATGGAGAAGCAAACAGAAGGAGCTCTCTTAGTCTCTCTATTGGTGTTCTGCACCACCCAGATTTCTTGGTTGCTGTTATCTTTCAGAGTATACTTCTCACCCACCTCAAGCTGCACCTGAAATAAAAGGGGCAGAAAAGGGTTTTGTTTTTGAGGTGATTGGAAATATGGGCCACCTTTGCCAGAAAAGGCAAATGCAAAATATTTTTCAGATGTCACAAAATCCTGACCTGCAGAACAGAAGTGTTACTTCTGAGTTGACATGCACAGAATCGTGCTGCTGTTAATGTACTTAAATGTTCAATTAGGACATAACTGAGCACAAAGAAGTACAAAAATATGGACAATCTTTTCTCCCTAAGCTGTGCCACATCATGTACTCATCTACAATAATGGGGTTAATCGTTGCAAAGTGTTTCATTCCACTTCCCTTCGATGCATTCTCTGAGAATGCATGTTTAATTTGAGGATTTAATTAAAGTGAATGGAGAGGAAATGCAAATCTGCATGCTCAAGGTTTTTGGAGGTCTGAACGTCTCCAACATGGTGAGCATTCATTTACACCACAGCAGGTACTTTATGTTAAATGCAGCAGTCAAGACTAGGGATGCCACCAAATTTTATGGAGAGTAGATTTCAGGACATGAATTTGCTTAGCTCATGACATATCCCAGAGTGCCAACCCATCCTCAAAGTTCTTCTTCACCCTGGGTTATAATCTGTGCTATAAGAGAATGCCCTGCCCACGCCTCACTCCCCCCCCCCTTCACTTGTCTGACCGGAAGCAAAAGATAGGGAGACCTGGAAGGAGAGGGAGAAATGTATTTTAGCTTTTTATAGATGCAGAAAATGACACCTCCCAGAATCCCTAACATCTAAGAATCCCTAACATCTAAGGGATCCTGGGAGATGTCGTTTTCTGCATCTATAAAATTACATCTGCCAGTATTCCTGGAATGCTAGCATTGCGGGTGCTGGTGGGGAGACCCCTCTGGCCACGGGGGACTGCATTCCAGAGCTCAAGGGAGGGGGCACTGCAGTCCTGATATTAGTGGATTAATTAGAGGCCAGTCACATTGTGCTTTCGAGTGGGACATCTAGTTGTGCCCCCACAGGAGAATCTGCATAACAATGTTGCTTAAAATTGGTATCATAGTAGAAGAGCCAGATGACATAGCAACCCTGTTTCTCTCTGCTCAGATCATAGGGCTGTCATCTGGATCAAAAGACAGAGTGGTGGTATCAGTGTGATGACATGAGGTACTTCACAGCCACTTTCCCTTCAGCCTGCTGTGATGTGACAGAACAGAAGTAGCAGAAGGGAGATTTAAGCAGGCCTTCAGAAAGCACAGAGAGATGTGCATTAGGAAAGGATAAAGCTTCAGGTGGACCCGCTTCCATTACATAGGACAAACAATAGCATCTCCTTACATCACCCAAATCCCAATTACAGATGGTATCCAAAGTAATTGGCTGGGAGGGGTGAACTCTGCGCAGTTTCACAGGACTGATCTCCTTGCTCCTCCTTTTCAGTTCAGCAATGCTCTTCTCAGCTTGTTTCACCGTCTTCTCATCATTCTACATGGGAATAAGAAGCAGAGAATTAAAACAGGTATATTCTGGTGGCACATAAAATAGCCTAGAGCAGGCTTACACAACTTGGGGACCAGCAAGCCAAATACAATTCACCAGTCATATATTGTGGCTTACTAGGTGTTTGACAAACCCAAACAGGGGGCTTACTGAGCCCTTGGTGGGCTGCCATACATGAAGGGGGTGAACTGTGTTTATCTTAGTGGGCCACAGGTTGTACAGCGGTGGCCTAGAGGCAGGATATCCTTATTTGGGGGATGTTGATGGAACAACTTTTTCCTTCTTCATACAAATGGGTGGAAGAAAAGGTCAGGATTGCACTTGCTATCCCTGCTCCAAATCTTCATCCATTCCCCTGAATGTGCAAAGGCTCTCCCTGATTGACCAGGAATCCTGCAAACAGTAGGCTCTGTTTAGACCTTTGGTTGAATGGATGGAGGTGGGGGGAAAAGGGTAAGTAGCCATGATCCCATGCCCCCTTCCGTGTGTTCACTGACCACACTGATTGTTTGAACAGGGTCTTTGTGTTGTCAATTCTTGACTGAGACATTCTGGGAAAGCCACAATATACAGGACAAGATGCAGTTTTTCCAGCTATTCATCATCCCTTCTTTCTTCTTTTCCCATCTGTTCTTGCTTGCCTTCACCCAAGTTAAAGATACGACACAAGCCATTTGTGAGCCTTCCTGGCTCATCATTGAATTTAGATGAAGCCATAAAATAAATCATTAGGTTTGGTCGTCATAATAATCCAGGAAAGGCATAGCTGTTTCAGGTTGGTAATTAAGATCTAAGAGCCTGCTAAAGTTCCCCAGTTCCTCCTTGTGGTTCTCACCTCCAGCTGACGGATTAAGTCAGACACCACTCCTGGGCTGTCTTTGTTGAACTTGCTAAATTTTGTATCAAGATCATTGTTCAGCTTGTTTAGTGACTGGCTCACTGCATCAGCATCATCATAGAACTAGGACAAAGGAGAAAACAAAAAAGAATCAGAAGGTGTTTCTTTGGCCATGAAGGTCAGAGATCGCCCTAATTTTATCAATATAACTTAACTCATTTAATTTTTCTCCAAGAATCCAAATAGTGGCTGAGAAAGGAGACATGAGACATTTGCAGGTAAAGCCAGGTGATGAAATGGGGGGGGGATGGCCCAAGACAGCGAGCACAAAGTGTAGAAAGACACACACTCTCTGAACACTAAGCTTTACGCAAACTTTGTGTGGCCCTCTATATCATTTAGCAGACTTTTTTTTCATGTTTTGAATAGCTTCTTCTACACACAATCACAAGGACTGCAAACTTGATTTTAGGAAAAGAGACAAAGATTTGGGTTTCTCAGGTCCTGCATATCTGTCACCCTCTGGAATCATCCCTCCTTTGCAAACACAATTTACCTTTTTATAATTCTCTATGTTCGTCAGATGCTTCTCCTGGCCGATGCACAAGTTGAGAAAATTCTGCCACTCACTCTTCAGGGCTTCCTGATGAGCCTGCAGCAAGAATAAAAAAAATATAACTTCTTGTCTGTCTTTCTCTAGCTGCATCTCTTCCTTTGCTGAGTTTCTTCTTGGCGATTTCAGTTAGTCCCAGGACTGCTGAATACAGGCAACAAAGAAAAATATTGATAATACAGAACAGAAATAATATGCCTTCCAAAATTTGATAGAGGAAAATTGGTATCTTTATAAATGAACACAGGTTCATAAACCAATTAAACTAGCATGGGGAAGTTTCAATATTTCTGAAATATTCAAGTTCAAAACTACATTTCTCTACAACCAATTTATACCATAAAATACATCTGCATATTTTATTCTTGCGAAGCAACTTGTTCCGATTATACTATTTCTTAAGATTACAAAGCATTTTGCATCACTGAGAAATTGGCTTGTTAGAATCCATCCAAAGCTCCTACTTCAGCTAGAGAGACAGTGCTGAACTTCATTTTCACATGGCCTCCTCAAACCACATTTGTTCAACAAGGTCTGTTACTTTCAATCACCGAACAGGCTACCTATTCATTACTTGGGGGTCTCACAGCCCGATTCTGCCTAAGATGTGGCGGCTGGCCTAAAGGGCTGGCCGCTGCATCCTAGGCAGAATGCGGGCCCTGCCGGCACAGCCTGGGCTCATCTCAAGGGAAGGGAACGCTTGTCCCCTTCCCCCGGTGTAAGTGCCGCAGGCCCCAATGGGCCTCCTTGGATGCGTACCAGCTCTGGAGCTGGCGTATGTCCGGGGAGGCCATGTAAGGCTTGCCCAGCCTGGGATGAGGCGCTGGATATTGGTGCAACCCAGCACTGATATCCCCCTCCCAGCCCAGCCAATGGCCCTGCCCTCATCACCCCTGCCCACCCTCCCAAAGCCCCTGCTCCGACTGGCGTGGGCTTTATCTGCATTGGCTGGCACAGGTCCAGTTCGATGGCGGAGTGAGCAGTGCCAGCGTCTGCTGCTTACTCTAGAGGAGCCGCAAACGTGCTTTACAGCACATTTGCAACTCCTTAGGCCAGCAGAGCACATGCTCCGCCGGCCTACGGGCTGGCCTATTAGGCTGGATTGTGCCCTCAGTATCACATTTTTTTCTTATGTTATCTTATCCTAGGTTAACAGAAAATTGAAATAGTTAAAACATTAAAGCGTAATGCTTGTATTTTATTTTAATGTGTGTGGCTCCAGAACACCACAGACTTTTTGTTTGGTTCTCCTCTTGACTTGGGTGTTTAACACTGACTGATGGCCTACAAGCAATAATATTAATTAATAACTTAGTGTCAAGTAGTTTTGAAAAAGAATTCTTGTACAAACATCCTGAGACTGTGCGTACACACACAGGTTATACTTCCTGGCCTCAAATGGTTCACAGGGCCTACCTCCTTCTTGTGTTAGAAGTCCACCACTGGGGGTAGTCTATGTAATTCAAACACTATTTCAATAAAGGCCCTTTAGTGTGCATACTGGGATGTTTGGCTAAACACATTCTACAAAGGATCTTAAAATAAACAGGTGTTTATATGCAGCTTGTACCCAAAAGAATTCTGGACTTTGGGGAGAGGTTATTGTTTTAGTGAGTTCCTCTCTCTGGTGATACCTTCCCCTTACATCTTTCCCTGTTTCTTGAGATTTGGGGACAGAGTGGATTCCAAATTCTGCACCTACCTGGATTGGGCTCACAGCTGGATGCTTCAGCTCAATCATCCTCTCCCCATCATCCTGGAGCATATTCACATACTCTTCCTGGTTAAGGAGCTCATCACGCTTGAAGTCCTGCAAGGGAAAAGAAAGCATCTGCATACAAAACACTCCAAATGCTGAAAGACATTAGTCTTTCATGACGGGAAAAATGAAAAAGAGTGTTGTGCCACTTTAAAGACTACCACATTTATTGCAGTATACATGTTAAGTCTTTAAGGCACTACAAGACTCTATTCTTGCTCAACACACTAATAAACAATACAGCCCTCTAAATATGGTGGGGGGAAATTAACTAACCCAAATTGTCCTGGAAGCTGCCAAGTCTACTGATTGTAAGTCTGGTAAGTCTGACTTTTTTGAAGTCAGTGTGACAGAGAAAACTGCTGTTAGGGTTTGATATGAAATTACTAGCATAGAAGGCGTGTGTGTATACAATGACAAACAGAAGGAACAAGCAATCTCTTCTCCAACGTAACACCTGGATAAATCTGAAGTTGATGTAGGTTGACCAGCCAAGGTAGTAAGACTCGTAACCTATACACGTTTTTATGCTTATTACCAATTTATAATACCGTTTTCTTTTATGAGTATTAGCTGTGAGGATTGGGCAGAAGAAACTAATGGCATCTTAATGATAGTGACTTGGTCCAGTCTTGCTTCTTAGAAGCTCTGGTGATTGAGACAACATTTCAACAGTACTCCAAGTTCTAAGGAAACTGAGACCCAGATCAATGCCAGCTCATGCCAGCTAAAACCGAGAGGGCTTCTGCCTCAGTTCAGAAATGGGTGGATTCACAAGCAAAGAAACAGGCATTTAAACCTGAGTTTTTTAAATTCCAACCACCACACTGTCTATTCATCCCCACCAGGTTTCATGGCACCTCTTACCTCATACTCACGCCGTACCAACTGGGGGTCAATCATTTGGTCACTCCAGTCCTGCTTCAAGATCTTGTTCTGCTGCTCTGTGAGGTAACCCAGCTCCTTCGTACAACCCTGTAGATGTGTATAGAGGCTTCCCAAGCTCTGGCTTCTCCAGATAGAGGCTTTCTGTCAGATTGGAATTAGAAGGCCTTAATGCCCTGTCCACAATGTTTTCTTTTATCATTTTGATAGTGTATTTCAGGGTACATGATGCTTATAATTTTTCCCCCATCAATGAATGTATAAGAACATATGAAGCAGCCTTCTTGTGAGACGGACAATTGGTCCATCTAGCTCAATATTATCTATATATGGACTGGCAGAGTTTAGAAGGTGGATCTTTTCCATTCTCACCTGGAGAGGAAAGGGACTGAATCTGGGACCTTCTGTAAACAAAACATGTGCGTTTGTACTCTGCCCTTCTCCACTGTTTAACGTCACAACAACCATTTAAAGTAGTTTAGGATGAAAGCTAGAGGCCACCGTGGAACTTCTCTGACTGTGAAGAGGAATGAGGCTCTGTGAACTTGACTCTCCTACACTAGCAGCCCAATCCTAACCAACTTTCCAGTGCCAATGCAGTCGCAATGAAGCCCCGAGGTAAGAGAACAAATGTTCCCTTACCTTGAGGAGACCTCCGTAACTGTGCCCCCACTGCAGGATGCAGTCAGCCCCCCATTAGCACGGCTGCATCAGCGCTGGAAACTTAGTTAGGATTGCACTGTTAACACCAGTACAGGCCCCTGGTATTCGCAGATCCAGTGTCCACAGATTCACTTATCAGCGGATCCGGGATCTGAGGCCCTTACATTTATTTCTTGCTTAAAACAGTTCTTGCTTAAACAGAACGCTATAAGCAGCAGCGTGCTGTTTATAGAACAGAGTCGGAATGATTCTAGCAAGGAGTCTCGGTGCTAGAGAGGCTCCGAACATTAACAGGAAGTGGAAATAAAGGTAGGGGCCGTGGAGGGCGTTTGCCCCATTTGCGGTTTTCAAATATCCACTGGGGGCCTGGGACGTATCCCCCACGGATACGGCCCCCCTGTATTCTATCTACTCCTGCGTCTTAGAGTTTATGAAACAGTGGGTGAAGTGTGTTCAAAGGCCCTGGAACTTGCAAATCATTGTGGTGTGTGTGTGTGTTGTATTTTAATATTGCATCCATGGCACTCAAATGCTTAATATCAACAGCACTTCTTCCCTCACCCTTCCAGTTAGTCCATAACTGGTTCAGGAATCCATTAATCTGCAACAGTCACTGTAACAGAAGCAAGCCATAAGCAACCTCCTGGTTTTAGAAGTGGGTTTTTTCTGTGCCAGGTGCAAGGGAGTGACAATGGGAAACAGGTTATCTTGTTGTCTTGTGCTCTCTGAGGCATCTGGTGGGGCCACTGTGTGATACAGGAAGCTGGACTAGATGGGCTTTGGCCTGATCCAGCAGGGCTCTTCTTATGTTCTTATGTTCTTACTAAACATAATTCACAACACTTTCCCAACCATACCCACTTTGAATCAGGCAATCACCAAAAAATGTTAAAAAAAGAAGTCATATCATATTGAAGTAGATTCTTACCAGCAAGTCCTTATACCGAGTCTTTAAATCTGCTGCATCCTATTTGTTGAGAGAGAGAGAGAGAGTGAGAGAGAGAGAGAGTGAGAGGACATGCACAACATGGTTGATTACATATTGCAAATATCAATTATCACTTACATTACAGAATGTGCCGAAAATGAAACAAACCTTGTGTCATTGCAGATAATATATTTAAAACTGGATGCATTTGTAGTGAAAACAATATATTAAGATTTATTTTTCACAGTTCTGATTCAGTACTGTCTTCCAATGTGGTTGGGGGTGGTGCCTGTTGCTGTGTTGCTCATTCCTAGTGGCTGGCAGGGGGGTGTCACTCCAGCATTGGCCACTCATTGGCCCTGCACCTGCCCCCGCCCCCTGCTCAGGTCATCCTGGTGGCAGCCTCAACTTTCTCTAGCTGCCAGTGGTGGGGCTGATTGGATGCAGTGATTGGCTCCTTAGTCGTAACACCAATGACACTCAGATGTCACATAGATGACATGTCGATGTCATGACAATGACTCATGGGTAGAGGCAGTCTAAACTTTGTTTTCAAAAAGTTTGTCATCACCATTACATTGGTGCATCATGTATGTGGCACTCATGAGTCATGGGTGACACATGGATGATGCGCTGATGTCATGATGATGACGCGCCACTGTCACAGTGATGATATGCTACTGTCAGGACTGTGTTGATGTTTCTGTGGTCACTGGGGTTTTGCTGGGAGGAGCTGTGCCAGCATTGCTTTGCCAGGACAGGCTTGGCATTGGGCTCTGTTGCACCAGTATCAGGGTGCCATCAGTGTGGCATTGCCAGGATGGCCTTAGGATATGACGGATGTTCCACCGGCGTACATGTGACATTGGCACGGCAACCAAATACGATTGGGCCTTTAATGATGTTACGTCATGTTGGGGGAAAATAAACTCCAGAAATAGTTTCAGTCAGAGTTGCCAACTCTATTGTCCAGCAACACAAAGTTGTGAAGGTATGTTACATAGCACTGCAACCGAAAAGAAGACAAAATGCCATCTTACTGGACTATGGAGGTTCTTAATCTGAAGGCCATATGCTTCAATCTCTTTCTGGAGGACGTTGTGCTCTGCTATTTGCTTCTCCAGCTCTGGCATAGTAGGTCCATATTTCCCAGAATTCAGTTCTTTCTGCAACAAACACAGTGGCAAGTTTATTTATTTATGTTAGGTATTTAAAATATTTTTTTTTCAGTTGCTCTTCAGGAGACTGACCAGGGTGATGTATAATAGCAGATAAGGCCACAATAACCAACGAATGACAGTGCTATACATTTTCAATTCTACTTGGTTGCTGGGAGGGACACTCCATTTCTTTGGTCACCTTCTCAACAGAGAAAGAAACCAGCTCATGGTAGCTGCCAGCACTCCTCTGGCACTCTCTGTCAGAGAAAGCTACAATCCTGATCAAGTCCCCACAGTTGCCATCTCTTCTGGGAGGCAACAATGGAAACCTGAGAGCCCCAATGGGGAGACAACTGCCATATCTCCCCTTCTGAGGCCCCAAGTGAGGGGTGTGAAAAGAAAATCTAATGTCCTTGGTTGAAAGTCACTGACCACTCCTTTTCCTCAGGTCTAGGCAAAAGGGATGTTTTTCAGACATTACTACTGAGTAGTTAGACAGGTTCTGGTTCTTCTGGATTATGAGTTCAAGGGGGTTTACTTTCAGAGGCACAATTAAAAACAAAGACTGCTTGTAGACTGCTTTCAGTTAGTGCACCTTTTAAAATCTCCCTCAAGTTGCAGAGATACTGTGAGCATAGTCCCTTATGCTGTAATACTCTTGATGATGGGGGTGTCAAAAAGGATCTAGAGGTGATTATGGGACAGCATTTCCATCAATTTCCATGGTGTGCATTCTTGAAAATGTCCTCCATGAACAGTAATGCCAGAACTGTTTGATCAGTTTAGTAGCTAAGGGTTGATGCATAGGACCATTTTAGCATGTCGTAGAATGTGGGCTGGTTCAATCCACACTGAACTTTTGCTTTCAGTGGCAAAGTATGCAGCCACACCCCAAAATGATGTTCTGTTCAGAGGGATCGGACTCTGTTCTGCAATCTGGGCAGCTGTGAGTTGTGGTCCCTGCTGAGGCTGCAACAGGGAAAGTGGAGTACATAGCTCTTTACCCAACAACAACAACGATGCCGGTGTACAGCCTGTTGTGCTGTATGGTGTAGCCTGATAATGAGAAAGAAATCCACCTAGAAATTTTAACAGACCACCTGGTTTTGCTTCTCCCAGATATTAACAGAATTACCCATTCTGCTGTCTCACTGAAGGAAGGATGATATGGTGGTGGAGAGGTTGTGGGTATAATAGCATTTGTCTGAAAAACTCCAATTCTCAGATTGGAATAGAGGACCATTATCTGATTTACAGCGCAATCCTGTGTAACCTTGCACTAATGTAACAGTAGATGCACCAGTGTAACAGCAGATGCACCGGTGTAAGTGCATTTACACTGGCATAAGTGCACTTACACCAGTGCATCTACTGTTACACCGGTGCAAGGTTACACAGGATTGCGCTGACAATGACCTTGGGAAGCCCATAGGGTGTCACCAAGGTCTGCAACACCCAAATGACAGAGTGTGCACCAGTATTCTGTCGTAAGTAAAACTTCACCCCACTTTGAATAAGCTTCCCATGTAGCCATGAATTTCTTGACGCTGCTTTCACCAAGGTGAATATGTGGTCACTGTCAAGGCCTTTTAGCTGAACACCAGGACTGGGATGGGGCTGAAACAGGACAAGATCTATTAAGATGACAATATCCCATCTTCGTCTAGAGTGGACAACCAAACTGTTATGCTATCTGACCAGCACGTCAGTATTATTGTTCTAAATCCTCATGGAAGGTACCCCCTTTCTACACATACCCTTTCAACCCCATGGAAGGTACCTCCTTTGCACACAGGCTTCAGTGCTGTTCCATAAACTCAAACAGGCAAGTGAGAGCATGATTGTGTGTCGCATTAAATGACATGCACTTGCCTACAGGCAAATCCGCAACAGGGATCAAGTTAACACATGTGCTGTCATAAGGGCTGGGTGAATTAACCTTCATATATGCAAATATCACTGGCCCCAATCCAATATGCCATGCGTTTTGCTTCACATAAAAGCAGTGGGGCACCCTCCTTCCAGAAGCAGACTCCTACACAGTCCAACAAGCCATTCCCAACACTTAGGGGAACTGCAGGAGTTGTCTGCAATGAAAAATGAGGAGTTGCTGCTGGGTAGGTTTACCATCCGTCCTGGAAAACCAGGGACTGTCCCGGGTTCCGGGCTCCGGTCACGGGCTTTCCGGGCCCGGTGGAAGCCTCCTTCGCCACCGCTTTCAAAGTGTAAAAACTCACCTTTTTTTTCCGGTGGCGCCATCTTGGATCTCGCGAAATCTCACGAGATCCAAGATGGCGCCGCCGGAAAAGGTGCATTTTAAAAGTGGCGGTGGAGGCTTCGGAGGCAGCAGGAGTCCTGGCCGGCTCAGATGCAGCTGGCCAGGCTCCAAAGGAGGAGGAGGCTGCTGCCACCACCACCGCTCCAAAGAAAACAACAACGATGTGGATGGTGGCAATGGTGACAGCCGCCACAAAGAAGAAGAAGATGATGATGTAGATGGCGGTAATGGCAGCGGCGGGGAGACAGGTAAGTAAAATAATTAATTTATAAATAAATAAATATTTGATTTTAATTAATTAATTGATTGATTGATTGATTAATTAATTAATTAATTGTTGGGGGGGGTGTCCCAGTTTATAGCCGGGAAAATCTGGTAAGCCTACTGCTGGGCAAAAAGGGACAACATCACAAGTGCATGTGTGTGCATAACCACACCTTACTGAACTTTTTGAATCACAGCCTTTGTTCTCTAGACTGAGATCAGTGTTAGATTTTACTAGCAAATGCACAGGGCAATATATTCAATTAGTCATCTTTACCTGCTTTTGTTCTAGAATTTTTGCCCAGTCCACTTTGGTTCCAGCTTCGGGAACTGTAAACTTTTCATAGAGATCTCGATATTCAGCACATTGGTGTGTCACTCGGTCATGGAGCTGCTTGATGCTTTGCAGGAGGGAAGAAAGAAAATGTGAGAAAATGGGGGTCTAGGAAGACCAACCCAAGGGAATCAAAGGGTTTGAGCCATGGCTGAAGTTCATCACCTGTTCTTGTCAATCACTAAAAAGTGTCTCCATGCACTTTGTTAAAAATACCTCATTTTAGCCAGACCTGGACACAGTGGGTGGCCTGCAACCACTAAAGATCCGTAACTCACTCTTTTTCTATCTCGAAGGCCTGAGGATGCTTGAGACGCTTGACTTTGTCCACATCAAGGAAGAGGTCTTTCAATAGCGTCTCCGCTTCTTTCAGGTTTTTGGTATTTTCCTGCAGGAACTCAAAAGACTTGCCTTGTCGTTGGTTACTGATGTCCTGAAATCAGAAGAGTGTAGGTGTGTGAGCACCATTCCCTTCAGAAAGGGCAGGGTGTGGTCATAAATACAGAAAGGCTAATGCTGTGCTCCTCAAGCACAAAAGTCGTTTGTGCTGAAGTGCATGGTTCTCTGCGCCTATACATTTTCACAAACTCAAGTGTGTTCTTCATCACACAATGCATAGTTAACTTCCAGAATTTGCCCCTCCCCAAAGATACAATGATGGTGGCCATTAGCTCAGATGACTTTTGAAAACAAAGGCTTGCAGCCCAATCATATCCTAGGACCATTGCAAAAGCTGGGCCTAGGCTGATGGAGAGGCCTATGCTGGTCCCTGTGGGATCTGAATGGCGTGCGGCACAGGTAAGCCACAGCTGGGCTGCGCGGTACACGGGCAGGCATTCTGGGGGCATTTTGGGGCAGGGGAGAGCAGATCAGGCCTGGGAGGGGGCGAGATTGGTGGCAGCGGCGTACGCTGTATCCTATCCCACTCCCAGGCCCATTTCTCCCGACTCGGGCGTCCTTGATTTGTGCCGCCAAAATGGCAGGCGCAGATCTGAGGATACCTGTTGCAGGGACTGGGGCTTTTACACAGGGTAAGGGAACGAAAGTTCCCTTACCCCGAGGAGACCTCCAACCCCGCCTCCTCTGCTCAGGATCCAGCATTGCTGGCTCTGGCATAGCTGGATCACTGAGCATAGGATAGGACTGGGCTGTTAGCAGTTCTATCAATGGTTATAGTAGGTTAATGGAACCCATGTTCTGAGGCAGGTCTACTTCTGAGTCCCAGATACGGGAGGGAACAGCAGCAGATGAAGCTTCTCAGAGGCACTGGGCTGACACTGGAGACAAGACACTGGAGTGGATGGGCCTTCAGTTTGATCCAGCAAGTCAGCTCTTAAGTGTGCTTAAGACAGGCAGCACAAGTCTGTTCTGGGCTGCTCCTGAGTCTGGTCTCCCACCCCTTTGTCACCCTCCCACTCCTTCTACTGTTTCAAACTGTTATGCTTCTTATGAAAGAAGTTACAGGCCCTTCTTTCAGGTGGGACTGGATTGGCAACTGGGGTGGGAGCTGCAGCATCCCTCAGGCAAGCAAAACGAGAAGTTTTGTTCCAAGGGAGCAAGTTTCCAATTCCCAATCTAAGATAAAATGGAGAGGCAGTTGCATAAGCTGAGCTACTGGTTCCAGGCCTAGAGGTGTCAGCTTGTTTTTTTTTTCTGGCATGTCTCTTGTGACTTTTAAAAGTAGGGCAGAAAGAAAGAATTTCAGCAGGTATGTTCTTTCCTCTCCTTACTGCATCTGCCTGCTAGGAAAATGTTCCCCTGATGAATTTCAGTTGGTGACACAGCTATTAAAAGTAGAACAATCCTGATGATGGCTCTACAAAAGCCAAACGCAGGCAGCTGCAAAACAGAGGCTTGATGACACTATCATCAATACAAGAGGTTTGAGCGAGGAGAGCTGATGAGCACCTGTTGTAAAACTTTCAGCTCAGCTCTAGAGTGTTGCTGCAAAAGGCTGAACTGTATTATCCTTGGGGACAATCAGCTCTTTAATTCTATAATATTCTTTGATACTCCCAGCTCTCTCTCTGTCAACATTTTTTTCATCACAAAGGCCATAGAAATCCATCTAGCCTTTCTTGCATCATACCCACAGCGACTTTGGAAAGATCATCAAGTCTGAATGAAGATCTTGTGTACATCCTGGGCACACCCAGGTCCCTGTTGCTCTATTTAAGACTATCTCCACCAGTACCCCTTTATCTTCTGCACATGGCAAAAGTCATCCTGGTTTTAACCTCCCAGATTTACCTGCTTAAGTTTGGTCTGTGTTTCGAGAATGTCCTTTTCCACTTGGTCAGCATTTTTTTGCATGCGGGAGATGAGCACTGCCAGATCATTGCTGCTTGAGGACCTGACAGCAAGGAAACAGAAAGCAGATGGATAAACTGTGTGATTTCATTCGAGCTTTTAACTTGCGAGGCCAGATCAACCATTATGCCAAGTACACCGCAGAATGAGAATCCACTACTTCCTATCCTAGGGTCCTTTCTAAATCCTCTGTTGCCCAAACATTCTTATATGATAACAGGATAGCAATGCCCTCGTTTCCACATACGGTGCAGAATAGCAATGCTTAGTACTGAAGCAGACCCAAGTTCAATTTGAGAAAGAATGTCTGCCTATCTTTGCTGCTGTATTGATGTACAAGTCTCTCTCTCTCTCTCTCTCCCCCCCCCCCCCCCGAAAAAAAAGTGTATGGATGCAAGACATGCATTTCTAAAATACAGGACTTGAAATAAATATAATGTCCAAAATAATCAAGTTTTGCTAGGATGGATTTCCATTTTGCCAAATCTTGGCAACATGTTCTTTCAAAATGTCCTTTCAGACCTTTTGTTCCATTTTCTGTATTTGTTCCAGCTCTTGATAAGCTTGGTTAATGCATTTTGCATTGAATTTTCTGACTTTTCACAGTGGCACACAGCTATCATACAAGACTCTGTGTAATTACAAAGCTGTTCATTGGTAGCACAGCATGTTAGAGCCAAACTAGGTGTGATGTTGGAGTTTGTTTTTGGCGCTCCTAGAAAGTCACACAGCAGAACTACTAAAGCTATTTCAGTCTTAACCAGACTGGAAGGTGATCTGGAAGATTCGAGAAACATGCGTCTTCCAGGAATGTCTGGAATTGTTCTGGAACTATAACCACATGCTGTATTACAAGGGGAAGCTTGAGAAACCAACTAAAAATGTGCTAGATCACAGGCAGCCAGTGAGTTTTTTCATCTTAAAAGCAGGCATCCTTTCACAGAGGGGGGGCATTTATAATATCCCCCATCAGAGGCACATGCTTGACCCTACTAGCCCTCACCAGCTTTACTAGCCACAAAGGGCACAGATCCAATCGGCATGTGGTTGCGTTCACCTCTTTCAACAGCCTGTCTGCATTGAGAGTGTTACAGATTGGAAACAATTCAAGCAAGAGTGACATAACTGTGCTACCGATATTTCTGGTTTAGAGTCTGCTCTCTAACTATAGCTTGCAGGTTGGGCTGGATATAAAGACATTTACCAATAACAGAAGTGTTACAATAGGTTGTGGATGACTCTTACCTCTGGGTCAGAAGAGCAAAGAGCCAAAATCCATTCAACGCGTGAAACAGTTCTGTCACAGTACTCTGCATGGGGCAGTGGCATTGGGAGAAGAAAGCTCTCTGAGCCAAAATCACTGCTCTGCAACGGACATAGCCTCTCAAAATGGCTTTGTGCCATCATGCTTCTTCAGATTCAGCATGGGTCTTCTACTACTTATATTGCAGCCACCTTCCTTGATGTCTCAATAATTATATCTACCTCGCATACCAGAGAGAAGCTAGTTGGTAAGATGTAGGGACATGGCATCTAGGGCAGCGGTCCCCAACCCTTTTTGCACCAGGAATCAGTTATCTTATCAAAAAAATTTCCACGGACCGGGGGTGGTGGTAGTGGGGGAGCACAGCGCAAAATGACAGCCCGCCCACGCAGAGGCGTCGTTAGGGGGCGGGTCCCCGAAATGGCGGCAGTGACCCCCTCCGGAGCTCGAAAGCAGCCAGGGGGGGTGGTGCACTCCGGGGGGGGGAAGGAAGAATACCGTGTGCGTGCATTCACTCGTTTGTGCACACACACACCCCTGAGCTGGAGGCTGGAGCCAGCGAGACTAAGGGAGCTAGAGAGGCTGCAGCATGTTTGCGCAGGCGCAGCCTCTCCAACATCATCTTTCTACTGCTGGTCAGCCGGGAAGGACGTGTCTGGCTGGCCTCTGCCCTGGGGGTGTGTGTGTGCACGAACGAGCCAACGCACGCACACACGCAGTATTCTTCCTCCCCTCCCCCCGGAGTGCACCACCACCCCCGTCTGTTTTCGAGCCTTCGTGTCCCAGTTTGTAACAGGCCGTGGCCTGGTAATGGGCCGCGACCCGGGGATTGGGGACCCCTGATCTAGGGGGTACGTATTGCACCATTGGCCCAAGTCAACTCCCTGTTCAGACTGATGTCAATGGAGAACTCTCTCAGAGAGTTCTACAAATCAACTGGATCCATTTATCTCTGTATTCGGAACAGCCGTCAACGTGGTGAGGCATCTACCAAGGCCAAAGTACCAGCAGGGAACACACTGCTGATTGGAGCCCCCCAGACCAACCACAGATACTGGACCTACAAACATTCTCACTCACAAATAAATAATAAATGTTCGTGCTCAGTCCCAGCATGCTCAGTCAGTCGATCCTCTCTGCCAGCTTCTGAACTGCCAAGATGCTTGCTGGTGGAGATTGCAAGTTTGTAAACCCCCTCCTCCTTGTTGCAGACCTCGCCATCTGGGCCCAGCCCCCTGCAGCAGGGAGAAGGAGCAACACCTACTGCTGCCATGTCATTTTTTCCTCCTCCTCTTCCTCCTCCACAGCAGAGCTAGCCTGGCTAGTCTGAGACTCCCTGCTGTGTTGTCTTCCAATCCATCCCCTGTGACTACATCTCTCCAACTGACATGAGGGAAACACTGTTGTTCCTCATCTCTCGTGCTGGCAGCTCTCCGACAGACACAGACACTTCCGTCCGTCTTGAACTGCCATTCTTCAGATATTCAGGCATATATGAGACGATCGCTCTACCAACTGAGCCAGACGTCCTGCAGCCTCCTTGCTGGCCTCTCTAGCACATAGTCTCTATGGTGGAGTGGTCAAGTGCAGGCCTTCCAGAGCCTTGCACCCTCGGGAGTGGGAGAGGCATCTCGAGCTGATAAGTTGCAGAGCCTCTGTGGGGGAGTGGAACTGCAACTGCACTTGAGTGAGAGTCAAGGTTGCCCTGTCAGCTGAAGCGTGGTGAGGCGAACAAGGGAGAGAGAGAGAGAGAGAGAGAGAGAGAGAGATATGGACTGTGAAAGAAACATCTAGAATGAAGGGTTCTACGATAGATTAGAACATTATTGCATTGTAAAAACCCCTTGGGGTTTAGAAAGCCTGCCCATGTAAACCGCCTTTGAATTAAAGTCGGAGGAGGAATCCAATGACCGAAGAAAAGGCGGTATATAAATACTGGTTTATTATTATTATTTTATTTTTATCTCTCTGCAGACCCTGCACAGGTTCTGCTTCTATTGCCTGACGGCTTGATCCTGTTTCCTTTTAAGCATTAGCAGGACACAAGCAGTTCACCATCCTGCCTCCAACTACTGAGGGGTGAGCTTGAGAAAGTCCAGTATAAACTGGACGAAAAGTTGCTTTTAACCTGTGAGTTTTTTAACAATTGTTTTAACGTGTTTTTAAACTTTGGTTTTATTCATGGCTTTTTATCCTGTAAATTACAACCAGTCGAAGATTGTTGCTGGCCATGAAAATTTAAAGTCATTTTTGTTCAATCAAAAACCAATTTTAACTCATAATCCACAACTCACACAGTTTAGACTTGTTGGCATCTCTTGATTGTTTTGATTGGTTGATTTCAAATATGAAATTTCATAAGCGGTCAATGTCAAGTATGAGGGTCAAAGCAGACATGACCTTGGATGTGTGTTTACTTACCTGCCTCATTTTTTTAACCTCTCAAACCTGATTCCCCCCCCCCTTTCATCAGATGTGAGACATTTCCGTCACATTGTGTTCAGTATTAGGTTCCCTACTGACTCTCTAATCATTGATCATTTAACAGCCATCAGCTAAATGAACCACAGAGGCTATTGAAATTCATACAGAGGTGCTCAGGAATGTAATGACTTAGCAAAGGCCAAGCAGTGAAATCTTGTGATTGTTCAGTCAAAGTTTAAGAACTGACCAACATGGTCATTAAACCCCTATTTAATTTTAAATTTAGATCCTGTTCCCTGATGGGGAAGAGGCCTGCCAGTGCTGCCACCTCTCCTCCTCCTCCAGTAGTGGTGGCTGGGTGGGCAAAGAGGGTTTCTGCATCTTCTCTTCCACTTCTACCAAAGCAGAGAAGGAGGCAGGTGGCGGACATGCGTCCATGTAGGAATGGCAGTAGCGCTCGAGAGGCAGCAGAATTTCCATGGCATTCCAGTGCCATTTCTCTTTGAGTTGATAATTAGCAAACGAGATAGCATAAATTGGATTTGCCTTTGATTAATTGAAAGGTCGGTCAGCATTTTAGCTACAGTTCTCTGTGGAGCACTTCATGAACCTCTCCAGTGCATCTCAAGTTTGTGTGCTCTAATTATTTCTATCTCCATTGATTTATGCTCGCAGTAATGATAGGGTGTGTCAATAGAAGTCTTCTGTGAACTGAAGGCTTCTGACTGATGGTGTGCATGGCTGTATCTTTACAGTATCTGTGCATTTACTGATACATTTACAGTATCTGTGCACTCTAATGTGTGCCTTAGACATGCATTGCATCAACTCATTTTTATTACTATGTGTTCCTAAATCTTCTTTTGTATGTGGAATTAAAAAGAAATTACCCCAGTTTTGGTTTGCAATCATAAAGGGCTTCTTTACACATTACAGGAGACAATTTTATTCAAAAACCCATACACATCACAGAGCTTTGACCAACTGCCAGCTCTGGACTGAATGTATGCTCAATTTCTTAGCTCAGCATGCTCATCTATCAAAACATGTTATGGATTTTTAGTATGTGTAGATGCTAAAATGTAACACTGCAACACAAATCTTCAGCCACCATAATTGTCTGGGGAGCTGAACAAATGTACTGCCTCAAGTTCTTTCTCTACCTTAGAAGGGCCAATGTGAGCCGAAGTGCTGTCTGGAATGCGCTTGCACAAATGTCAGAGCCATCTATTGGCCCTATGGCACAAATTCCCACCCCTCTTGCACATGCCTATGGTGGGTTGCGATTCTACCACTGGTGCAGAGCAGAAGTGGCAGCTGGGAGAAGGTGTGCTTAGCATTTCTGTTGTTTTCCTGCAGCTCCCCACTCCAGCCAGAATGTCATACCCAGCTTAGCAATAGAAATGGGTTTGGAACCACAACTTGGGGGGAAGCAGCAGGGAGGCGGAGTTGCAGGGGGAACTGGTGGGTAGAGGAAGGGTTAAGCATCCTCCCTCCCACTTGCTACTTTGCCCCCTCTTCATGTTTCTTTTCAGTGGAGAAATGGAAGCCAGGCATTTGAGCTGACAAATTTGCTGGTAAAGCCTCTGTTTGTGGCAGAACATAGAAATCTCAGACCCAATGTGTACATGACATTATGAAGCTGACTTAGATTGAGTTAGACCAGGGGTGGCCCACCATTAGGGCCTCTACGTTCTTAAGAGTTGTGTAGAAGACAGAATCTTGGCAATTGCTGATGGTGCTGCTAAAGCAGCTGCACCTCCTTCACCTATACAACCATTAAAGGGCCAGGAGAGGTCATGTTGAAAGGTTGGCCACCCCTGGTCCCTCTAACCCAGCATGATATACTCTGACTGACAGCAGCTCTCCAGAGTCTCAGGCACAGGCTCTTTCCCCCTCACCTGCTGACCCTGATTCTTCTTAAAACTAAAGATGAAGGGATTGAACCTGAGGCTTCCTGCCTGCAAAATATGTGCTCTCCTTCTTGAACGATGGCCCTGTCCTAAGAAGGTGGGAATGTGGACATGTGAGTGATTTGTGCTTCTGATTCCTAGCTTCAGACATGATCTGCAAAGTGAGAAATCTCAACTTTCACCTACCTGAGCTCCACCAATTTCAGAGGATCACTGAAGCTCATACTGGTCTTACATCTGAAGCAAGCTGGGAATCAGAAACGGGAGTAACCGTTCTTTCTTTGTTCCCCATTGGCTTTTCAGTTATTACAAATTAGAGTCAGAATTCTGCAACTGGAACAACTATATTCTGCGGTGTGTGTGTGTGTGTGTGTGTGTGTGTGTGTGTGTGTGTGTGTGTGTGTGTGTGTGTGTGTGTGTGTGTGTGTGTGTGAGAGTGAGTGAGTGAGTGAGTGAGTGAGTGAGTGAGTGAGTGTGTGTGTGTGTGTGTGTGTGTGAGTGAGTGATCATGTTGTTATTTCTCCACTGCCCAGGAAACTGGATGGTGTCGGTTGACTTGAGAGGAGTCATGCATGCAACCAGGCTGTTTTTCTTAGAGGTCACTGGCTCTATTCAGTCTGGCTCTATACAGAAACTGGTTTGCCATTTTTCATTCAATTGCACAAGCTGACGCCCCACTGGCTCCCCCTCCCTGGAATGAGGAGGAGCCGTGATAGCAAATACTGTACTTCAGCACCACCCAGACTTTCAGCTGTTGCTGTCTGGCAAGGGAGAAGGAGCATTAGTCATTACCACAGTGCCTCCTAGACATGTCGAGACAACAGCCCTAGAAAGGTATTTGCTTTTCTGAGTTTTCTCCTAGCAGCTCAACCAGCTGACTTAGCCAAAGGGAAGTCACCACACAGAAGGCACCACACTGAAAGACATGTGCATACTTTTACAATTTTTGGTATATTACATATGGCAAGAAACCACAAAAGTATTGGATCTTGATATATTAGGTTGACCCACCTTTTCTGTCAACCAAACCAGCCCAAGAACTGAACACCACCCAGAGTGAACAACTTGTGGCTCATGGACTCTTCCTTCCTTGTTGTCTCTCCCTGCTTTGGATAGAGAGGAGCCCTTGTAATTCAGCAACTGTTCCTGCTGAAATTCACACAATCATCACAGTGTTGCATGTTTGCTGGAGACGTTGCCTTTTGAGATTATACTATCAGGGTATATTTTCCACCCATACTAGGGTTGTCATCACAACAATCATCCATCTCTCTTCATTAACACATACCTCTAGACCAGCCATTATTAATGGGGGCCATATGGCCCCCTAGGGAGCCCTGGCACATTTGAAGGGGAAAACTGTGAGAAAAGGGGATTTTATGTTTATCTGTTCATGTTGTATCCTTGTTTGACAGGGGGGGCTCTGGAACCTGAGAAGAGCTCCTAAGTGGCTGTAGCCCAAAAAAAGGTTGAGAGGACAACCCAACCTGTGGTTCAAGACCATTACCAAACCTACATCAATGGTGAAGTTTTGGGTTAACCCAGGACCAGCCTGAAACCAATTCAGCCAATTCGGCTGAATCGGGCCCCATGGCCAGGGTGTGTGTCCTGCACTGTGGCGGAGGGCGGGCTGCTCGCAGCCAGCATTCCCATGGATGTAAGCCTCCATGCAGAGGCTGGTGCAGCAGGTGGAGCTCTAGTTGAGCCTGCCTGCTCGCTGCTGCTTCCGACTGGCACGAAAACCAGGCCTCCTGGAAGGTTTTTGCGCGTCACCGCCACCTGCGCGTCATTGCGTCACTGCCACCTACTTCCAGGAAGGTGCAGTTTGTGCCAGGCACCACCAGACCCACAGTTCAGTGAGTGGGGGCCTGCAGCGGGTGGGTCCCCCACAAAATTGGGCCCTGCTGCAGCTCCTAAGGCTGGCCCTGGGTTAACCTTTTAACTAGCATAGTTGTTAAATCCTAGTTTTGGTAATCAACTTTTTCCAGAACAAATGTATATTCTGTGCCTTGTTCTGTGTAACTGTCTTCCTGGTAATTAACTGATGCCATCTAATTGGATTGAATAAGCATGCTTAGAGGCCATCTGGGATGGGTCAACAGTTAACTGGCTTTGTGAAACCATGATCCCACAGCTTTGTACATTTGGTTCTTTTCAAAGACCAATTCAGGAAGTATTTTGACTTTTGCTTTATTGTCAGTTAATGCCATATATGCTGAGCTCTAGAGACAGAAGGTGGAAGCACGTCTGCTTCGGATCAGGACTTCTGCAGGACTTCTGGATCACATATCTGATACTCCTTTATGATGGCAACTGTGCCTTGGCTAATACACACCTTCCAATGTAAGCCAACACTGAGACCCTGGCTAACAAATGTTCTTTAGTTTTTTTCCTAAATGTGGTGCTCACTGTTCTGATTTCTTAATAGCACTATTATTTTATTATTTTTATAGCCTGCTTTTCTTTGTCAACAGAAGTACATATGGCAGCTCACACAGAAATATAAAATGCAGGTGGGTGAAAGGAGACTGATGGAAGTGGTCTCATTCACGGAGCAGCAATACTACATTCAGATTCTCCATTATTAACCAATGGATAGGCTGGTGGGAGTCAAACCCTAGGACATGGGCTGATTTAGATGCAGGTTCCCCTTATTTTTGACTAACATATGCAAATATGTGATCTCAGGTCGGGAGTAAAAAAAAGAACTCCACTAGATCAGCCCAGGTTTGGTCATAGTACTAATGTGGGCAAACATAAGAAGAACATAAGAAAAACCCTGCTGGATCACAGCATCTAGTTCAACATTTTATTTACAACTGTAACCAAACAGATACTTCTGGGAAGTTCACAAGTAGGGTCAGCATCAGATATTAGGGGTTACCTGGACAAATTGCTCCCGATGGGCCTCATCTAGATGGGCTCCAAGATGGGCTTTCTGTCACAACCACACAACAGTTATGGGTATAGTGATGACGTCAGGGATCTCGGCCTTCAGCACCTGCTAAATGATTCCAACCCCAACACTGGTCCTTCCCACAAACAGGGCCTGCAAGCAATGGCCCTCCCATACAGTTGCCCCCAGCAACTGGGGGCACCTCTGCCCACTCTGAAGAAGACTCTACCTAGTCATCCTGCATTGTGTGAGGACATTCTCTCTCTTTTTGGAATCTATTGCCAACTACTACAAACTACTACAGTTTCACTGAGTGACATCCCCCCCTTAATTAAGGAAGGAAGAACTACTTTGCTCTTTCCATTCTCCCCACATCACGCAAACGTTTGTAAACCTCTACCACCTTAGCAAGCCCAGCGGGTGGCGCAAGCCCAGCGGGTGGCGCAGCGGGTTAAACCGCTGAACCATGAGCTGTCAATCGAAAGGTCAGCAGTTCGAATCCGCGATGGGGTGAGCTCTCGTTGCTTGGCCAGCTCCTGTCAACCTAGCAGTTCGAAAGCATGTTAATGCAAGTACATAAATAGGTACCGCTTGCGGGAAGGTAAACAGTGCTCCGTGTTCCAGCCGCATGCTACGCACTGCGGCAAGGAGAGTCATGCCGGCCACATGACCACGGAGGCGTCTTCGGACAACGCTGGCTCTTCGGCTTTGAAATGGGGATGAACACCACACCCTAGAGTCGGACACGACTGGACTTAATTGTCAGGGGTCACCTTTACCTTTACCACCTTAGCAATTGTCTTTTTTCTAAAAACACACACACATACCCAAAAAGTCCCAAATATTGTAGCCTCTCCTCACAGGGAAAGTGTGTCAACCCTTTGATCATTCTATTTAGGCTTTGCTTTTCGTTCTACAAGGTCTTTTTTTGAGATAGGACAACCAGAACTGTACTCAGTACTCCAAATGCGGCCATAAGTGGATTAATAATTTATGAATCCATTGTAGGGTGGTGGTGGGTTGCCAAGCAGGTGTGGGAAATAGCTCCGACGTTGAAAGTGCCCAGATGTGAATCTTTGCCTCTAATTGCCTACATGTGTTTTTTATGCTAACACATCTTAGCTCACTGGTGGCCCCTAACTATTCTCACTCAGGTCCTCAACTTTCCAGAAGCTATCACACCTCTCTGTTCCCCAGTAAAGTGGGTGGAACTGGTCATGGTGAGATTCCTTTGAGACAGACAGAACAGAACACATCTGAGAATTCTTGGACTTGACCTTAAGAAACCTATGGTAGGTAAACCTATGGTAGGAACCTTAGGTCAACTAAGGTCAACCTTAGGAAACCTATGGTAGGTTCAACTATGTAATGTTTGCCCAGTTGGATGATTTATGACCACATAAGTATCCCTACCTGCCCTCTGATCTAGTCAGGTGGACTTGAATGCCCAATTAGTTGGTGCATGCCAAACCTAGCAAGTGGGCTAGCTAGGGCTATTGTTCTTGATAACTGATTAACGGTGCAATCCTTTGCAATGTTAGGCCAATGGACTGTGCACTCCACTGACCTAAGGAGTTGCAAACATGCTGTAAAGCACATTTGTGGCTTTTTCGGAGTAAGCTGCGCCGGCGCGGAGGCCAGCACCACTCACTCCGCTGAACCAGACCTGTGCCGGCCGATGCAGGAAAGGCCTGCACCAGTAGGTGCAGGGCGTGGAGAGGGTAGGCAGGGGTGGCGAAGGAGGGGACCATTGGCCAGTCCAGCCTGGGAGGGGGCGGGGATATCGGCGTTGGTTGCACCAATATCCAGTGCCCCGTCCCAGGCCGGCCCGGCCTTACACGGCCTCCCCAGACGCACGCGCATCCAAGGAGGCCCATCGGCCCATAGCACTTACACGGAGGAGGGGTACGAATGTCCCCTTCCCCCAAGGTGAGCCTGGGCTGCATTGGCGTGGCCCACATTCTGCCTAGGATGCAATGGCCAGCCCTTTAAGCTGGCCGCTGCATCTTAGGCAGGATCTAGCTGTAAAACAAGGAACTAGAGGTGTCACTACCCCCGTTGGCGCCCGGAGCAACGGGGGTGGTGGCGCCCCTATTAGGGAAATATCGCCGTGGCTCTGCCGCGCTCCGGAGGGGGGGCGTCGCGCTCTGGGAGGAGGAGGCGTCGCGCTCCGGGAGGAGGAGGCGTCGCGCTCCCTCAATCGGGAGAGCCGGCTGGGGACGTCTTCCCCAGCCGGCTGCCCAGGGCCTTCTGGAAGGCCCGCGCGCGAGAACAGTATTTATACCGTTCTTTTTGCGCATGCTCAGACTATTACTGAGGGAAAAAGGGCAGCCTTTTTCCCTCAGTAACAGTCTGAGCATGCGCAAAACGAACGGTATAAATACCGTTCTCGCGCGCGGGCCTTCCAGAAGGCCCCGGGCAGCCGGCCAGGGAAGACGTCCCCAGCCGGCTCTCTGGGGCCGGTCGGACTTGAGTCTCCGAGTCCGACTCGGACTCGCGGGCGGGGCGCCCTTCGGGCGATGGCGCCCGGAGCGGGTGCTCCGCTGGCTCCGCCCTAGATCCGCCTCTGCAAGGAACAAACAAAATGACCTGCCTGCTTGGCCCTGTGGTCTTTGTTTCAATGGTGCAGATTTCAGAGTGTCTCAGGAAAGCCTCTTTCCTGTTGAACCTTACACGGAGGCTTTCCTGAAGGGGAACATATGGGTGCCAAGAAGGGAGCAAGTGGAGCTCAATCATCATACCCTGCCTAATACTCCCTAGGACAGTGATGGCGAACCATTTGGGCTTGGTGTGTCAAAATTATTTAAAATGCCTAACTTGACTCTGCTGGTGTGTCTCACACTCACTCTCACACACAACGTTTAATAGTACTTTGACTATTGCTACTTTAATAGTAATTTTGAATTGAACTGAACTAAAAACAACTATTGAACACATTGCATTTTATTTAACATCAATTAGTGACTTTTTTGTTGCTGAGTTTTACTAGAGAATAATTTGAAAGAGGTCTGCCAAAATCCCTGCCCTAAATGTTCAAGACAAGCCTGTAAAACCTGCGAAAATGTAAGGTGTGTCGGGGCCCTGGGAGAAACGCTGGCGTGTCACCCAAAATGACCTCATGTGTCACCTGTGACACACGTGTCATAGGTTCGCCATCACGGCCCTAGGATGAAATTTCCCCCCACCTCTGCACACTGAGTTGATGTTTGCATGAGATATCCACCACAACCACAACATTTCTTTCTTGGATCATCAATGCCAGTTTGGAATCCATCATATGAGAAGCTGAGATTTGTTTTACTTTATTTACGTTGAATATCTGCCATTTTTTTAATCATTCACTCAGTTTGAAGAGACCCCTTTGAAACTCAAAGAAATGAGTTTTTGCCATTCTGATGAATGGTTGGGATCATC
Organism: Plestiodon gilberti rubricaudatus; assembly: GCA_026170595.1. Taxonomy (NCBI): domain Eukaryota; kingdom Metazoa; phylum Chordata; class Lepidosauria; order Squamata; family Scincidae; genus Plestiodon; species Plestiodon gilberti. The sequence continues at coordinate 157,582,438 of JANXHW010000002.1, forward strand.
TGCAAACTTGACCAGATTAACTATAAACAAGTGAACTACAGTAGTACCAATCCCAATACAGATCCTCTGAGAAATCCCAATGTTTACTCCCTCCACTAGGAGAACAATCATAGTATAAGAACATACTTGTACCTTCTGCTTCTTGATGTTTGGCCAATTACTAATAAAAAGAGTCCTCTGCAGCATCAGTCAGGCACAAACAAGAGCAAAACCAGACATGATATTAGCTGCATATTTGCTCCCCCCCTTTTGTTCCCCCTTCCATCAGATGCTAGATATTTCCGTCACGCTGCGTTCAGTATTGGGTTCCCTGCCCGACTCTTGAATCACATAGGTCAACAATCAGCTATCACATAAATTAACATTTAACCACAGAGGTTATTGAAATGCATACGGAATTGCTCAGGAAAAGAAGCAGTGCGGACTAATCTGTTCAATCCAACGGTATGAGACAGAAAAAGGCACATGAAAATACAGAAAGGTAGAACACGTGTAACAAGAGAACTAGATGATCTAGAGAACTCACTTATAATTAGACCTGGAAGATCCAGGTTCAAATCCCCACTCAGCCACAAACGTTCCTGGGTGACCTTGGGCCAGTCACTATCTCTCAGCCCCACCTACCTCACAGGGTTGTTGTGAGGACAAAAAGGAGGGGAGGAAATATGTACACCACTCTGAGCTCCTTGGAGGAAGGGTGGTATAAAAATGTGAAAAATAAATAAATAAATAAATAAATAAATAAATAAATAAATAAAATACATACATAATTTAACATCTGGTTTGACCCTTTTAATGAAGAACTTTGGAAGTCAAGGTGTAGAATGTCTACCAGATCAACCCTAGTTACATGCTAATTTAAGCTCTCAAAGAACTCCAAAAAGATGGCGAGACCAAGACTTCTCTTTGCTAGTTCTCCTATGTGCTTAATAACTATATAATGCTTCCTACCAATTCACCTGGGACAAAGGTTAACTGGCCTGTAATTTCTTGGCTCTCCCTCCTCCCTCTCCCCCTCCTCCAAGCAATTCAGGCATAGGTAGACATCCAACATTTTCCACATGGAGACTGAAGCCAAGAATTCATTCAGCTTCTCTGCAATCTCACTATCCTCCTTCAATAATCCTTTCATTTCTTTGTCACCTTCTGAACCAACTGCTGGCTAATTTCCGGCTTCTGATCATGTGTGAAACACACAAACATGGATATAGTCATCATCAGCGTTGCCACAACACAAGAGTTGCTTCTGACCATATCGATGATGGGGTGGTTTAACGTGTTATAGCTGTCCACCGGAGCATATACCCAGAGTTAATCAAGAGTTCTTGTATGGACCAAAAAGTGTCAACGGGTCCAGAAATAGTTGCCAACTAGAGAAGGAATCCTTCTCAACAATACAGCATAACCAGACCAGCCCACTTCAGTGTACTTGAAATCTATATATTTTTCTCACCATCTCAGTGGTTTGGGAGTCGGACTTAGACCTGGAAGATCCAGGTTCAAATCCCTGCTCAGCCATGAAGCTTCCTGGGTGACCTTGGGCCAGTCACTATCTCTCAGCCCCACCTACCTCACAGGGTTGTTGTGAGGACAAAAGGAGGGGAGGAAATATGTACACCACTCTGAGCTCAGCCATGAAGCTTCCTGGGTGACCTTGGGCCAGTCACTATCTCTCAGCCCCACCTACCTCACAGGGTTGTTGTGAGGACAAAAGGAGGGGAGGAAATATGTACACCACTCTGAGCTCCTTGGAGGAAGGGTGGTATAAAAATGTGAAAAATAAATAAAAAATAAAAAATAAATGCTTCCTGTTATTTTCAGAATACCTTCTACATTAGGTTGGTTAATCTTATTTGTAATGTCCAAAAAGACAAGTATGATTATGAATGGGAAGGTGCAAAGGCTACAGATAAGAATAAAAGCTTGTTAACAGTCCCAAGCAAGATCCTCCTTGGCCATTACTAATGAAAGTTTCTAGCTGAACTGAACATGAAAGTGATTGTGCAAAGGGCTAGGAAATGACTGCAGCACCCGCAGTTGCTAATGATCACATTGCTAATGATCACATAGACAACGTTAGTCTGTTTACTCCATTCCTGGAAGCTCCAGAAGGATTACAAGAGACATAGAGATCAACAAGGATTCAGGAGCAGGAGCGAAATGAACTAGTGTGGTCATTCAACTTGTCTCTATTAGCTATAAAAACTGTGAAGCAGGGATACAACTCCATTAAACACAACGAACTGATATCTTGTCTTTTTACAGCTTCACAGTCACAGCTTCAGAATATTAATCTATGTCTGAAAGTTTGACCTGGCAGCCATAGACAGCTTTGTTTTACTCCAGCATTTCTCCAAGTCCTACAGGGGAGTTTACTCCGCTGTAAGTCTTTGCGGGGGCAGGGCGATGTCAGAGGCAGTGCTCCAGGATCGCGCCCGCCCCGACCAAAACACTCTTTTTTAAACATACCTGGTTGTCCTGAAGTAGGCTTTCGGAAATGGGCTTTTTGATGCGATCGCCGCTGTTTAGAGCAGGGGCAGGGAACCTTTTCCCTGGCGAGGGCCGTTTTAAATATTAGAAATTTGCTTGAGGGCCGGTTGTAAGGCCGGGCGCCATTTTTATTTATTTAATTAATTTTTGCCCCCGCCCCCCCATTGGCCTCCGGAGGCTCCGCGCTCACCGTCCGAAGCCGCCGCCGGGTCCGTGCGTCACCTCCGGCGTACCATGCCGAAGAGGGCAAGAGCTTGCCCTCATCGGCGTGGTACGCATGTGCGAAATGGCCAACGGCCTGGTGAGAAGGGGTCGTGGCGGCGGCCGGGGAGGACATGCAAAGGCCCTCTCCCGGCCTCCGGAGGTGACGTGCGGACCCGGCGGAGCCTCTAGGGGCTGGTTGGGCGGCCTCCCGGCAATCTCTCCGGGGGCCAGACCGGATGGCCTCGGGGGCCTGATCCGGCCCTGGGGCAGGAGGTTCCCCACCGCTGGTTTAGAGCCATGGGGAGGCCTGCAGAGGTGGCAGCAGCCCCCCCCGGACCCTTCGGGGAGCCGGCAGGACAACCAGATAGGTTTTCCTGCGTTTTTGGGCCAGGGGCAGGAGCGGGCGCAATCCTGGAGCACCGCTGCTGCCGTTCTTGCTGGCCACCCCCCTTAAGGGGATATCGGCCACTTCCGGAAAAAGTGGTGGGTCGCAAGCAACCCACCACTTTGAGAACCCCTGTTTTTAGTCAATACTTTCGAGGCATTTGGAAGAAACTCAGCAGTATTACTACTAGAGACAGAGCTTTGACTGACAGGTTTGACCTTAATTTGAATCAGAAGAATCACGCAGCTTTAAGACTCCCACCAATCTCCAAAACCAAGGCTGTTGGCCTCCCTTGCCACTAAGGTCACAACAACCATCTGTTTTGAAACCTGGCAATGAAACGTTTTGGGCAACCAAAGTCAAAGTTAAAATCAAGTTGATGACAAACGAAAAGTGTTCAGAATACATAAACTGGGTTGATAGAAAATCTCAGGCCATCAACAACATACATTTCTTTCTTGTCATTTATACCCTATCCTCCTATGTCAAGTTCTACTCAAGTCAGCTGAGCATATCTGACAGCAGGTTATCTCTGTTCAAATGATCTAAGTTATAGACTAGAGCACATGTATCATACATTTCAAGGAGCACTCTGTATTTTTGGGCTTTTTTTTGTTCTGGAGTATCACAACTCCCTGTAGCATAATTAATCTCTCTTCTTTGAAAAGTCACAGTTCCGGCATGTTCCTGCGTGTTTGGTAGTGTGAGCTGGCAGCTCAAACACAAACTGTGATGCTGTGGCCTATAGGAGAAATTTGTTCTAGTGCCACTTTTCGCACAATCCAAGCAACTACAGTTGTCAACTTCTCTCTCACACTTCTAATTACTTTTTTAACAATTGAATTTTTAGGGAATATTTCAAATGCTCTCTCAACTGCTGGAATAAGCATCAAAGAGAAAGGCTGAAGAGAAAAATGATGTCACAAGCTACTGCAGCTAGGTAAAACACTTCCTTAAAAAAAAAAAAAAACTTCCACAACAGGATAAGCTTTCTGCATTACAGTCCCTCCAGCAATAAGGCATACAGTCCAATCCTATCCAAAGCCCCGCACTCAGATGCAGCGGCGCCGAGGCAGGCTCCGCTGTATCCAGCGCAGGGCTGGAGATCTCCTTGAGGGAAGGGGACTACTATGGGGCTACTCGGAGGCACACTAGCAAAATGGCCAGCTCAGCTCTGAGCAGCCTCGTGTCGAGTTTCAAGCCCAGGACGGGGGGGGGGGGGGATAGGATTTAGCGGAGGCCTCCTCCTCCTCCACTGAGCCCACCCCCAAGACCTGATCTACTGAGCCCACCCCCCAAGACCTCCCCACCCTCCCCCCACCCTGGAAAGCCCCCTCCCTGCTGCCCTGCCACCTGCTGCCCAGCATGGAGCTTATCTGCCTCGTCCTTCAACAGCGGAGGCCTGCTGGTGCTGGCCTCCACACCGTCACAACATGCTTTACATTACGTTTGTGACAGCGCAGAGCCCAGTACCACTGGCGGACGCCAGCATAGTATTGAGCTGTTAGTCTTGCCCTACTGAGATTATTCACAGAACCACTCCATACAGTGCAGACTTCCCCCTGCCCCCCAGTCCACCTGGATTGCACTATTCTGGTGGCAAACTGTAGGCTGCTGGTATTGTATTTTTATCCCACTCTTCCTCTGAGGAGCTCAGGGTAGCTACATTGTTCTTTTCCCTCCTCTCTTAGTTTCTCCTTGAAATACTCCTGTGAGGTAGGTAGACTGATAGTGACTGGCCCAGAGTTACCCAGCATGCTTCATGGTGGAATGGGGAGTTGTCTTCCCTGGGTCTTGTCCAATATTCTAACCACGACATCACCCTGGCTCTCAAGTCAACTAAAGTTCTGAAGTGTTGGTTTCAAGCATACTGTAAACCACACATTAGCGTATGTCACCTCAATCCTTCCCACAGTGGATTGACCAGTGGAGCACAAAAACCACCATGTAAAACACATGATGAAGATTTCAAATGCACTGATTTCATATATACCGTATTCTCCTTTGGGAAGCTAAGAGTGGCTTAACATAGAGCTCCCAAGCTGTCTCCACTCAGATGCTCACAAGGCTTAGCTTTAACAATGACAACACCATCCCACCATGCTCTGGTCTGTCCATCGCATGATTGGTGCAATCTGGTAACATAAAAACTAAGAAGGAAGATAACTTGCCACATGCACAGTGGTTGGGTAAATCAACCCCAAGGCAGCCTTATCACCCGATACCTCCTTGGAAGAAGAATCACCTTCTTCATACTCCTCTATGGTATGTGAAAACCTTTTATGAAAGGCAGCAGCTGCCTCACCATTATAGCCTGTAGTGGTATTGGGCACATACAAGAAAGACAACATGAGCAGCCTATAGGCAGGGTTGTTCTGCAGTTAAAATCCCTTCAAGTAGGGACTCCAAGTCAAGTAGACACTTCAAGAGCACTCCACCAAGAGCAGTTCATGTGTCTCAAGAGAATAAGGGCCCAAGACACATGGACAGCAGATGGACTGCTCTTGACGTGTCTACTTGACTTAAAAGGTTTTCACATACCATAGAGGAGGATGAAGAAGGTGATTCTTCTTCCAAGGAGATATCAGGTGATAGCGGGCTGATTTACTAACCACTGTGCATGTGGCTAGTTATCTTCCTTCTTACATTTCCATTTCCCAAGTGTTTGGAAAGATTTTCAGACAGATAAAAAAAAAATACTGAACTGAAAGTATCATTCGTTTTTGCTACGTTAGCCTCTCCTCATGTTCTCTTAAGAGTCTTGACTGAGCAGACATTTCTAAGGCTTCTTTCTTACCCAAGAGTAGTGAAATCCAATGTTAGCATTAGCGGGGCAGTGCCACATTGTTAGCTAGACAGAAGTCATGGCTCTGAAAAGTCTTCTTTTACCAAATTAACCACTGCTCTTTGACAAGAATATCTGCCAGTTTGACAAATTGGTCTCTCTCCCACTCTGGCCAGGAATGTTTTCGCTAGTGCGAAATTTCGCTAAATCCCCTTGCCTGCTACATTACGCATGCAAGAGGACTCACACCCTTCTCAGAGGTGTATTGTAAAAGTGCCAAGAAGATGGGAAAGAAGGCTGTGAGAAATGAAGGCAAGCAGACACTTGGCCAACATTCGCCAGCACTCCACACTTTTTTGGGGGGGAGGGTCATGGGTGTCTAATACTCTGCACTAAAAAACTGCAGTCAGAAAACTTCTAAGTGGTGACCAGAATAAATTATGTAGAAAAGGCCTATCTGCACAGTCAGACTGCCTTTATTTTTCTAGTACATGTATGTTACTAATTGCAAAACTGTGCATATTTTTGGGATTGGGGACTAGGGACAGCAGAGGGAGAGCATACGTTCTGAGTGCCACACCCACTCTCTCCAACAACCCTATAGATACTCCTTTTGATTCAACAGATACTAGCGACATATATTCAGATACCTCAGGCTCAACCAAGTAGATCAGAATTTCTTTAAATGAACATCAGTTTTCCTATAATATTCTGTATTTATCAAGGGAGTCCACAACAGATCTTCACAGAACATGGAGAAATCACAGTCCTGTACAAAACCGTCATGGTTTTGGCAAACGTGTGTTCAAGACCCTAGTCTACACTTTTACTGTAGCAGCATGAAAACACTCCATAGTTTTCACACCCCTGCCAGGAGAGAAAAGTCATGAACGAACAGGAACTGAAAGACCAAGATTTCTCGAAGGACACTGGGGACTTGTGGTGAGAAAAAAAAAATCACTCGTGGTGATTTGGATGTTAGCTGTCATGTTATGCCTCCAAACCAGGTCACACTTTCAACAGGCCTCAGTAGCCAAGGACTTGCATCATCATTCCACTTATTGACAGATACTCAGAGGAGTCTGGCATGCTGAGTAAGAGGGATCTGAACTGCTTTGCTACACGGGGAGACAGCTGCAGAGGCAAAACGTTAGCAGCACCGATTCCTTCTTCAGCACCTCGGCAAGTGTCTTAGGCACCTGTCCACAGGTCACTTATGCTCCTCTTGCCATTTCCATAGGCGACCCAAGTTCTCCCCTTATGCTTAGAATTCCTTAACAGTGCTCTCCTGCTGTGCAACCTGCCCACTCCTCCAATTCCACAAAATCTAAATTAGGCAGACTTTGGTTAACAACTTACTTGGCTTGCTTGATCGGGGATCCTCTGCTTGGGGAACTTCTGCTTGGCGAGCCTTTGCCCACCCCTTTGAACATCTCGGATGCAATTTAAGCTCCCCCTCGCGTGATGTCAAGAAGGCTCTCGCAGAAAGGGGTGGGAGGAGGGATGTTTCAGCTACCTCTGCCTGCTGTGGTCTCTTGAGATGGTATGGCAGGAAAGGCTGAGAACGTCTGCAGATTGTTCAAAGCAGAAGCTGGATGGCTCCTCCCCAAGCTGCAGGTGATCAAGAGCAGAGATGGAAACTTGCCTTTAAAAAAATTGACTAGAAAAACCAGTTTATGATTGAATGAGTAAAAGCCCAGAGGCAGAGTTGGAGACCCCACCCTGGTACTCTGAAGAATGCCTCTGTACAAGCAGGGACATACCCAGCTGTGTTCACAGGGTTTCCGACAGCCATTTCGTACATTATAGTTTCCTGCACAGAGATTAAGATCCATGTAGGAAACAATGTACATATGGTATAATGTATGGTGTGGCTTGCACAGCCCCAATACACAGCAGCTGCCAATCCGTGTAATGCTGCATTTTATACATTATTTGTACATGTGAGTTTCCTTTCATGGAAGTATCTCTATGTAACACATAAAGCAGCCCCTGTATAAGAGAAGAAATAAACAAGAACTAGCACATAAGAAAAGCCCTGCTGGAAGAGGCCAAAGACCCATCCTGGCTGGCACAGTGGTGGCCCACTAGCTGCTTCTGGGAAGCCAAATTCACAAGCAGGAGAGAAGGCATACTTTTCTTTCACCATTGCTCCCCTGCAACTGGTATTCAGAGTATGCGCGGCACTTCCATACGGCTGCTGAACCAGGAGGTAGCGCATAGCCATCATGACTAGTAGCCATTGATAGACCTGTCCTCCATGACGTTGTCCAATTCCCTTTTAAAGTCATCCAAGCTAGTGACCGTGACCATGACCAATCACTGTTGGTTGTCCCCACGGCCAGCCTGTCCATGAAGTGATGTGAAACCATAGTGTGGAGTGGCAATGTTAGAGGAGGGGCAAACTGAGGAGCCCCCTGGCTGCCCTCTCCAGCCTGCCACTGTGTTTGGTGTGTCAATCCTCGCTAAGAGCAAGTCGGAAGAGGATTGCAACAGTGGCAGCCCCCTTCTCCCCCCAGTGCTGCGTACGAAGCACCAAGTGGGCAGGGATAGACTGTCTGGAGCCCGTCCCCCTTCCCTTTACTTACCTGGAGCTGGCCCCACTCCTGCTTTGAATGAACATGATAGGTTCCAGCATGCGCCACTTCCATTCATTTGAAAACAGGAGCAGCACAGCGGATGGAGGCTGTACAACAAGCTCAAGGTAAGGAAAGGGAACGCGCTCCTTATCAATGAGCGGGCAGGTATGTGCATGCTTGCACACTTGCTCGCGCACACACACCCCTATCCAAAGGTGCATATGCAGGGGCAGCAAAATTGGGAAGGGACTTGGGTGGTGGGGAGGCATGGGTCACCCTTCTCCCCAGCACCTGTTATTCAGAGGTATACTGCTGTTGAAAATGGAGGTTCTATTAACCTCAATGCACTCAGTGTTTGACCTGAAATTTAGTCAAGCTTTTGTGCATGTTCCAAACAGATGTCTGCAAAAGGCCATTTCATTTGTGAACCATTCATTTAAATACTCATAAAGGTTCAACTATCCTCACAAACATTAAGCTTTTGCAAGCATCAAGCACAAACGTGCACAAAGGTTTCTGTGAAAGAGAGCCTTTGTGAGCGGTCAATTCACTTGCAAAAGTTCAAACTTTTGCAGGCACCTTTGTGCTTGTCTTGATTCTGCTTACAAACATTCAAGCAGCAGGAGAATAAGATATTTCAAGCTCCCCTGGTAGAATGCTTGCTAATAATTGTGGCAGATAGCAGCTAGTGATAGGTGCAATGTCTTTAATTTGTCTCTAATCCTCTTCCAAAGACCTTTTTCTTTCCACTGTGCTTTATCACAGACCTCTGTTGAACAGCAGTTTGTTGTGTGGCAATTTTTGAAAAAGTTGGAAGCCACTTTGGGCAGGTGGAACGAGGTGAGCAGTCCTGGCCTGTATTTCCCACACTCTTTAGAATTAGCATGATTTCTTTTGAAAAAGAGGAATTTCCCAAATGACAAAAGAACGCTTTCAGCTCTCAAATATGAGAGGGCAGACCAGGCAGGCAGTGCCTGGCAAAGTAGGTAGTTATTTTGTTTTACTTTAATTAACGGGCAGCCAGATCCACTGTAGCGATCCTGCGACAGAACGAGTGTTCCGTCGCCGGAAGCTGTTGCAAACATGCCATAAGGCACGTTTGCGACAACTCGGGAGTAAGGGAGGCCGGCGTGAGAGGCTGGCCGCCCTCACTCTGTCGCCGGGATGTCCATGCAGCCGCCGGAGGAAGGTAAGGCTCCGGCGGCCGCCGTATGGGCAGTCCGGTGGCGAAGGAGGGGGCCCATTGGCCGAGTCGGCCAGGGAGGGGGTGGGGATGGCTTCCACCCTGCCGGGCTGGCTCCAGCCATTACACAGCCTCCTCCTACTTCCACCAGCTATTTAGCTGGCAGAAATCCGAGGAGGCCGATTATTGGACCTACCCCAGTTTACACCCGGGGAAGGGGACTCTACTTCCCAGAGTAGACCAGCAGCAGTGTGGCCTGGAGCAGGGATAGGATCCAGCTGGCGGCCCTGGGCTGCCGGCCAGATCCTTATACAGGATTTTGCTCGCAGTGTGCGTAAGGTTCTCTTTTGCCCCAAAGAAGAGTCTGCTTTATGTGTGGTGGGCCATTTCAATAAGCTAAACATGTTCAGTGCACCTAGAGGTCATCTCTCCTATTGCCGCTGCTTCATACCCCTCACCACTTCACTCCTCCTTTTCTCCTAGCCAGCCTTATGCCATCACATTACCCTGAAAAGGTCTCTACCAAGTCCCCTTGCTACACTTCCTTTTATTTCACTGCTGCCACAGATAGCATGCCGATCTAGTTTTCTTTAACTCTTCCTATTTCTGATCCTAGTCTAAATACTTGTTTAACAGTAGTTAGAGCTGTCAAAATGTACACTCACCTTTCTGTGGTGCCTGCGGGAAAGACAACCAGTGGAATTCACTGCCACATGATGCAACAATGGGCACAAACCTAAAGGGTGTGCATAATCAACAATGAGGGTCAAAAACAGATTTAAACTCATATAAGTAGGCTTACCATCTGTCCCGGAAAGCCCGGGACTGTCCCGGGTTCTGGGCTCCAGTCCCAGGCTTTCTGGGCCCGGTCAAAGCCTCCTCCTCCGCCGCTTGCAAGTATTGCCTCATGTGCCCTCACGAGATTTGGGCACTGCCATCTTGTGAGATTACGTGATTTCGCGAGATCCAAGATGACCGCCGACAGGAAAAATGTGCCTTTTGGCACTTTATAAGTGGTGGAGGCCGAGGGGGCAGCAAGAGCCCTGGCCGGCTCAGATGCAGCCGGCCAGGCGACGACGAGGGATGACAGCACCCTCAGGGACGACGGTGAGGGACAGCGGCGGCAAGAGGATGGCGGCAAGGGATAGCGGCGACAGCGAGGGTCAGCAGCGGCAAAACGGCCATTTTCATGGCCAAAAATAAATAAAATAAAAATTTTGCACCCAAAAAATAAAAATATGTGGGTTTTATTATTAATATTAATACCAGTCTTTATATATTTTCTTTCTTGGTCACTGGATTTCTCCTCCGACTTTAATTCAAAGTGGTTTACATAGACAGGCAATTTCTAAACCAAGCGGTTTTTACAATAATTGTTCTAGTCTTTCATAGAATGCGTCATTCCTGTTGGTTTCCTTTCACAGTCTAGCTTCTCTCTGGCATTTGCCTCCCACGCGTCAACCGACAGGCAAACTCTGCCTCCTACACAGAGTGCCAGCTGCAGCTTTCTCTCACACACAGAGGCTGCAGCTTGTCAGCGGCGTGTCGACAGCTCTTCAACTGTTCACAAATTCTTCTGGGCATCTTGAACTGCTGTCCTCATATCTTCAGGCATAAGAGGCTGCAGCTCTACCGACTGAGCCAGACCTCCTGCCCCCTGTTTTTAACATGAACTCCTTCACGTGTGGCACATAATGTGTGGAGTGAGGCCACCCTAACTCCACCCCCTGATGTCCACACAAAGCCTGCCCCCAAAGCCTGTGCATCAAGCAAAGGTTCAGCTGTAGGTACATGTGCTCGTGGCGCTAACAGGAACCAGGGGTTTGTATGAACACTATATTGGATGGTTTTAAAAGGGGATTCAACACCTTAATGGAGGATGCAACTATCACAGGCTTTGAACAGAACATCCAGCTTCAGTGACTGCATGCACAGAGAGGAGTGATCCTGAAGGGGGCCTCTCAGTGTTTTTAGAGCTGGGCATGCGCGCAAGTGCTTGGGGAGGGGAGGGGGACAGACCTGGTCTTGGCCTGATGGCCCCTCCAGACCCTGAAGCTGTCACTGACAGCTGTATCAAAAATATATTTAAAAAACTGTAAACGGTATTCAAAAATTGATTCACTTACCAATGCCTGTGTGGAGTCTGAATTCAATAGGCAGTACATTCCTAAAGGCTAAAGAAAAAGACAGATGAACTATGGCATTAATCTGACTCTCCATTTTCCTATCCACAAAGTGGAAACAGAAGAAGAAGAAGATTAGCAACATCTGAGTGGGTTTTGCAACCATTTTCTAGAGCCATTGCTTTCTAGAGCCATTGCTTTCTAGAGCCATTTCTAGAACCATTGCTGTGTCATATTGATTTTACTATAAATATGTGACTCAGGAACTGCTACCCCCCATCCTCTCAACCTACATACAACAAAATCAACATTTGCATGGCACTTGACATGTAATGGTGTCCCCACTGAAGTCACCCTCAGCCTTAACTGACTTAAAGTGTCTCTCTACAAGCTATGCAAGTCAACCTTAGTGGTTACTTCCTCCTTGCGGTTGGATCACATCCAGCCAAGATTGGCACAAATATTCTCCTAGACACCTTTTGGCTTCAATGGTCAAGCATGACTGTGATACGGCTGATGTGGGCGTGCAGGAAAATGCAACTAATCTCAAGCCTGAATTCAAAATATGCCAAGAATCTGAGTTGAAAGGAGTGCTGCTTGCCAGAAAGAAGGTGTGGCTTTCATTGAGGGGCAAAATAAATGTGGAGCTCAAATGGTTTCTTTGTGCAGTTACAGCAACATTTTTTTCTGGGGCAAGACTCAAGGGCTGAGAACAAGCTGAAGAAGTCAAGGGTGTTGGCTTTGATCTAGGCGGCAACTACTAAAGAGATTCATGGGAATTTTTTAAAAAACCTTTTGTTTATTGCTTGGAGAAGGACATTTTAGCACCTTGCCGCATGTTGGCCGCAAAGAAGAGTCTCACAGTTGCATCCTCTGCCTGGAAGTCCAGTTCATGCTGGACTTCTTTGGGTGTTTCCTTATATGGGGTGTGGGGCGGTTGCTCCCTCCTCCATCTCATCACACTGCAGGGAGGTCTACGTCAAGGGAAGCCATGTAAGATGTTGAGGGAGGAACAGATGGGCAATAAATGGCTACAGTCCAGATGTTGCTGCTGCTGCTGGGGGGTTACTGAACAGAACACACAAAGAGGAGGGAGACCAACAGAAATGAAGTTGTTTCACCATTGAGTCCAGTCCTATCCTCATCCCGTAGTTGCGTCACTCAGATATGAAGATATGCCCTCCTTATGCAGACACCTGGCTCCCTCAGGTCCTTTGAGGCAAATGTGGATATTGCAGGGCCCAGCTGACTTGCCAATTCAATCTCTGGCCTAGGTTGGTCATAGCAGGATCTTCCCATCCCCAAGGCAGACTACAGTATGTGTAGAGGGAAATCTGCAGCCTCACCTGTCCCCACCTCCCTGGTGTTTGAGCCTCCTCTCCCCAGGTGGGCTCACTGTTTCCTGTCCCAGGCTTCCTTTCAACCCTCTTAGGGCTAGCTCTCTCTTCTGGAGTCCTTCTCTCTCTTCCTTGAACTCTCATTCTGTCGCTCTGTTCCCTACTTCGTTCACCTTTCTCTTCCTGTTTTTCCGGCCCTCTCTGTCTCCTGGCTTTTCTCCTGGACCTCTTTGATTTTCCTTCTTCTCACTCCTCTATATTTCTGGCTTTCCTCCTCATTCTCTCTCTCTCTCTCCCCCCCCCCTTCTCCTGACTTCCTCCTCCTTCTCCCCTTTGCTGGCAGCCTCTTAAAGGCTTGATACCAGTTGCCAGGCTCTGCCCACTCAAGATTGCTGTCAGCAGCATGACTGACAGTGTCTCTCTGATCACCAGTGCCTGGAGATGATGTCATTGCCTGGCATCACAGGAGAGAGCAGTCGATTGCGAAAGCTCTGCATGGCCCTCGCTGTGCTGTGTTGGGGTGCTGGAGCTCACAAGGCGTTTACATAAAGAGCTTATAGGAAAAAGAGATTCTCATACCATTTCTGCTCATTCTCTCTCTTAGGTGTGAATTTCACCTGCTGTGCAGCCTCACAGCAACATAAGTTGTTAGCCAAGATGGTGAGGGTAGGTGTCTGGCTTATGCAAAATGTTAATTTGCAATGTGGTTTACAGTACTGTAGCCAGCGGGTGGCGCAGTGGGTTAAACCACTGAACCATGAGCTGTCGATCAAAAGGTCGGCAGTTCGATTCCGCGCGACAGCTCCTGCCAACCTAGCCGTTCGAAAGCAAGAAATTACAAGTAGATTAATAGGTTCCACGTCAGCGGGATGGTAACAGCGTTCCATGCGCCTCGGTGTTGAGTCATGCCGGCCACATGACCATGGAAACGTCTTCGGACAGCGCTGGCTCTCTTCGGCTTTGAAACGGAGATGAGCACCGCTCCCTAGAGTCGGACATGACTGGACTTAATTGTCAAGGGATACCTTTACCTTTACTTATCATGCTCCCATACTCTTCTCTTAACCATCTGGAGCTAATCACAGATAGAGGCAAGATACTGAATGAACCCATCCCAGGAGAGTTATATCATGATCATCATTCTAATCCTTACAACCTCAAGGGTTTACAGATTGAGCACAGATGAAGATCAAATCAAGTGTTGTTTGTGACACATACCATGACAATTCCATGTTTGGTGGTCACAGTTGATCTTCTGAAGGCTGGTACAAAGGACAAGGTACATGATCCCCCTCAGCATTGTTGATGCCATCAGAAACGTGAGAACAAATCCTCTCCCGGTTCCTTCTGGGCTGCTTTGTTGCGTCAGAACTTGATCACTCAGCACTGATTGGCTTGCAGTTGAACGTGTGAACTAGACTAGAGAGGTACTGTGCTAGAGGTGACGGTACGGAAGACCTGTAATGGCTGTTGCATACAGGCAAGTCATCACTTGATGCTGCAGCAGCAGCCACTGAATGAGAAGCAGGAGTGCCCACATTTGTCCTCGGGTTGTTAATGTCATTTAAGTATTACGTAAACCATTTTGAGAACTCATTCTTTGTGAAAATTGTATATAATTTTTTTATTAATTATTATTATTAACAACAACAACAACTGAGCATTCCATGCAGAGATGGGAAGGAAGCTTTCTGCATTCTATTTCATACTGCATCAGACCAACAATTCATCCAACCCAAGAGACTTTTTTGCTACTGGTGGCGCGTAGGAAGAGGGAGATGAAATGGAAGGAGGAATGTGGAGAAGAGAACCATCTCTGATGTTGTAGCCCATCACTCTCCTCTCCTTCAACCTTCCTCTTCTGCTTCAGCTCCCTTTTCCAACCCAGAGAGGGAATGAGAGCAGAAGCAGAGGCTGCCACTTCACCTTGTAAGAAGCGACCACTTCACCATGGCCACCTCAAGCGCCAGAAGGTCTTGAGCAGGTCATGACGGGACTCCACAAGCATCCACCGCATAACATGCTTTGATATTATTTCTAAAGGTAAGACAGGTAGCCTAAAGCTGGGGTTAGAGCAAACTAGGGGAACTTGCTTAGCTGCAATGTCAGTAACTTTCTGTGCACACGGGGCAGAAACCGTTGTAGTCTCTACTGGTTAAGCAGGACTGGAGCTAAAATAACTCAGGGTGTGTTACAAATAAACCTCCTGAGGCACCTAAGGAGTGCAAGTGCAAAATGTTGTGAGGACACCAAAGACTCAAAGAAGTCCAAGACTATGGTAACTGACTGAATGTTTTCATTCCCCCCCCCCCCCGAGACAGGGCTCAAGAACGGTTACTGAGTCACCTAGTAGACAAGAGGTTTCATGTGGGCTGGAACACATGGTATGGTGTGGTAAACAGCAAGCTCACGGTCAATGAATACAGGGAAAACTCCCGGTACAGAAATTGATTGCCAGGAGAATTTCAGGCAAGGGTGCTTCAAATGTCACGACTAGCAGGCTAGTAGCAAACGCCACCAGCCTCAGCATAAGAACATAAGAAGAGCCCTGCTGGATCAGGCCAAAGGCCCATCTAGTCCAGCTTCCTGTATCTCACAGTGGCCCTACCAGATGCCTCAGGGAGCACATAGCCAACAAGATAACCTGTTTCCTGCTGTCACTTCCTTGCACCTGGCACAGAGAAAACCTACTTCTAAAACCAGGAGGTTGCTTATGGCTTGTAACAGCATCATCATATTCCTCTGCAAAAGTGGTCAAGTTCTTTTGTCACCCTTGGAGTAATAATGGCAAGTATGGCTGCAAAACATCCTGAGGCCAAGGCTATCTCCTGGAATACATTGTACAATCCACTAGGGCACCAGAAAAGATAGGAGGTGTTCTCACTATGGCTGCTGGGAGTCTCTAAAATATTCATCCACATCATGAACAAACTCAGACTATTGTAGGGTAGAAGGCAGTCTAGCAAAGACAGATATTTTCAGGAGGTAAAGAGCACTGTGCGAATAGGAGTAAGGAGCAGGCAAGGATATCTGTATAAATATTGCATGTTTGCCTTTGGATAAGTAGCAAGGAACCCTAGGAGGGTGGTGGATAGACGACAATAAACCTTTCAGACTGAAACTGAAGGAAGCCATTGATGTCATGGTCTATTAAAGAGCTATAAAACACTTCTGTATTTTATGAGCTGAGCCTAATTAGCCAAGGAACAGCCACATTATATGTACTGCATAACATTGCTAATTCTGCTGCAAATGACAAGGCAGAATAATGACACACTACATTTAACAATGTTTAGTATGGAGTTGGATAACGCTTGAGAACAAGTGCAGCCCAATGTCGAGAAGTAAGTCCCACTGTGTTCAGTGAGAAAACTGAAGTGTTCCCAAGTAAGCATGCATAGGATTGCAGCCTGAGAGACAGATTTAACTCCCCACTCAGCCATAGGCTCAGTTGAGCAAGTTACTTTCTCTCAGCCAAGTTTCCCAAATGAGAGACTGAAGTATCAACCGCCTACCTAACCGAATTGCAGGAATGTGGATCAAGTCTGTGACTCCAAGTCACGAGTCAAGCCCCAAGTCTTTGCCCCCAAGTCCCTATCTATTTAATGGGGAAAAATGGGTTTAAACCTAAATAAAATTCAACTTGTCGTAAAAGGCTCCAAGTCTCGAGTCAAGTCTTTTACAATCACCGAGTCAAGTCATTGACGCGACTTTGAGTGCAACACGGAGGATGGGAAACCGCATCCCTATCATTTATTGTGCAGTGCTAGAGGGGATCACATGTATTTGAAGCGTATTCTACATCTGAGCAGCACCAAGCACGAACTGGCTACTGTGGTCATGGTTCCCAGCCCAGTACTGTGATGAAACAGCCCTGGAAGTCCATGTGTGCTGTGTAGCCCCACCTGCTGAATGGTGCTGCCCATACATACTGTAAAAGACATACCGGTTCATACTGAAGTACTTTGCCTTGTCCGTTTGGCAACCAAGGAAAGCTGTCTTGCTTGCTGACCATGGAGGGGAAGGAACGTATGAAGACTGAACATTGCTGACATATACAGACAAAAATACACCCCAAATTTCAGTAGGGAAAATTTAAGCATATTCTTAATTAAACCCATTTCCTCTGAGCCCACAGGTGTACACATTTAACTCCAGATGCATATATACACCCTTAGATAAACGGCGGCAGATTCTTCAAGTGCGCCCCCCCCAGGCACGGGGGCCATTTTCAGTGCGGCGCGGGGGTGATAACTTTTATGTCTTCAGCATGGCAGCCATGAGGGTGAGCAGTGAGAGACTAGGTGCCGGACGGAGCCTCTCTACTAGCACACACGTGTACCTAGTCTCGCTGGTCAGTCCTCCAGAATCCTCTCTAGGCTCTGGAGGACCGACCAGCGAGACTAGGTACATGTACGTGTTAGAGAGGCTCCACCTGGCACCTAGTCTCTCGCTGCTACATGCATGTAGGGGCATCACTGTAGCCACAAACCCATCCTACTGCTGCAAGCCCAGACTAACATGAAGACAGCATGAAAAGCAGGGGAACGTGGAAAGCGGATACCAAGAGCTGAAACCAGCAAGAGCAGAGAAAGAGTACACAGAAGAGGCAGGGAAGCAACAGAGAAAGAGGAACAGGTGGCTCGTTTCAGAACAAGCAACATGCAAAGTTGGGACAAGTGGTCTTGTATCATAACATATTTTTTGTACCGGTAATTACAAAAAAGAAGAGCCTCAGACAAGCATCCATGCTGTGCAGTGAACAGGCCGCTAGGCTTACCAGATCCATACCGGGACAGAGTGCTAGACCTTTAGGACAAGGAATGTGGGCAGGTGTAGCTTGTTAAACCTTAGAGCACAATCCTAGGCCTGTCTACTCAGAAGCAAGCCCCATTGTGTTCAGTGGGGCTTGCCTGGCATTGTGCTCTAAGGATTTAACAAGCTACACCTGCCCACATTCCTTCTCTTAAAGGTCTGGCACTATGTCCTGGTATGGATCTGGTAAGCCTACCTGGTAAAGGTAAAGGTAAAGGTAAAGGTGACCCCTGACAATTAAGTCCAGTCGTGTCCGACTCTAGGATGTGGTGCTCATCCCCATTTCAAAGCCAAAGAGCCAGCATTGTCTGAAGACGCCTCCGTGGTCATGTGGCCGGCGTGAATCTCCTTGCCACAGCGCGTAGCATGCAGCTGGAGCACGGAGCGCTGTTTACCTTCCCGCAAGCGGTACCTATTTATCTACTTGCATTAACATGCTTTGGAACTGCTAGGTTGGCAAGAGCTGGCCCAGCAACGAGAGCTCACCCTGTCGCGGATTCAAACTGCTGACCTTTCGATCGACAGCTCATGATTCAGTGGTTTAACCCACTGCGCCACCCGCTGGCCTACCTAGCCATACCTAATACTGTACATCATGGGTGAACTGCCTTGACCTTGGAAATTCAAGATCAAACATTCTGCCTTCTCCCCCATCCTTGGCCATCACCACATTTTTTGCATGGTTGGCGGCCAGTTACCAATGCAGACATTTTTTAAAAAGCCACACAGCAATGGAAAATTGCACTGCAGAACATCCCACAAACAAACATACCTACTGTACTACTGGAACATGCAGAAGCTTACTGCTTTATTCAACTGAGAAGATCATAAATGTTTTCTTTGCTGGAGCTTTGCTGCATCAATACAGTTTTATCCAAGGTGTTAAGAAACTAGAATTAAATATTGGTGGAATTTGGCAACCATAGCTCACAATTAACGTTGTGATGCCACCACAAAGGCCCAGGAGAGTAAGGGGTTAAGAGTTGCTCTCATGTTCTATTTAATACATGTTGTATCTAAGGCACATCTAGATTTAAGTTATTTTGGTCTGAGAAGCAGCAAAGTTCTCTTCAGACTAACTTGCAGATCTTTTTGCTGTTGCAGTTTTGTGACTTCAGTTTTCACTATGGAGCACTACAATGTGCACCTGCCTAAGGACATAAGAAGAGCCTTGCTGGATCAGGCCAAGGGCCCATCTAGTCCAGCTTCCTGTATCTAAAAGTGGCCCCACCGGATGCCTCAGGGAGCACACAGACAACCAGATACCTGTATCCTGCTGCCACTCCTTTGCACCTGGCATTCAGAAATAAGCTACCTCTAAAATCAGGAGGTTGCATTCAGCCATCATGACTTGTAACCTGTGATAGACTTTCCCTCCATAAATCCCCCTTTCCTTCCATAAATCCCCCTTTTAAAGGCATCTAGGCCAGGTGTCATCACAATGTCCTGTGGCAATGAGTGCCACGTATTGATTATGCATTGAGTAAAGAAATATTTCCTTTTGTCTGTTCTTTCTTGCCAATCAATTTCAGTGGGTAACCTGTGGTTCTACTATTGTGCAAGAGGGAAAAGAACTTCCCTCTATCCATCCCCTATTCCCCTGCATGATTTTATATGTCTCAATCATGCCCCCACACTGAGGGGCCTTCTTTCTTTCTTAAAACTGATACAACGGAAAAAGAACCATTTCAGAGCACTTCATATAGTGTATTGCTTGTGCTAGGACCACCATGTGTTATAGGCAAGATTACCAAGCCCAGTTCCAGTCTAATATAGGAACAAGCTATCATCCTATAGAAACCTAGGCTCTGAGATAGCTATGATATCACAAGAATGTAAGGTGCACACACTAGCTGTATCATCAAACTAAACAAGAGCGCATTCCACGAATTCTGCCAAGCAGTTTATCCTGGGCTGCCCTGAGAAGTATCTGAGAAGGATGAATAATTGGCACAACATTTTATTGTCTAAAAAGCAGAAAGGCCTTCGCATTACTAATGAATGAGTCAGTTATCCTGCATAAATCAAGAGGGCCAGTTTCAATGTGTTCGAGCAGAGGCTTCAACAACAGTGTATTAAGTCTGAAAAACACCTCCTGAGATACCAGGTATTAACCCTATTTATCATTATCAAGTCAGGATAAGGACTGGCAGGTGATGAACAAAAATCAGCTGAGGTGGATAACTACCGTATTTCTTCGAGTCTAAGGCGCCATCGATTCTAAGGCGCATCTTAGTTTCAGGAACACCAGCAGAAAAAAAAACAAAAAACATCGATTGAAAGACGCACCTCCTTCCTTCAATTTGTCTGCTCTTTCCCCAGCTTGCCTGCAGCTCCATTTCGCCGATCCGATTTTTACCACGCCATTTTGCCCCCTCTGCTCAGTGGCGCTGCAGCTGATGATCCTCACGCTCGAGCAGAGTCTGAGGGAAAGACACTTTCCCTCAGACTCTGCTCGAGCATGAGGATCATCAGCTGCAGCGCCACTGAGCAGAGGGGGCAAAAGTGGCGCGGTAAATTTGGGTTCTCATTGGAAAGATCCTCATCAGCTGCAGCACCACTGAGCAGAGGGGCGAAAGTGGCACGGTAAACCTGGATCCTCATTGGCACATCCACTTGGCAAGCGCCTTCATTCATCAGCTGGGGTGCGGGGCAGGCAGACAACTCTCCTCAGTACGCCCCGCACGCCTTTGCTGACAAGTACTAAGGACTGGAGGCTGCAAAGGCTGGCAAGAGCTGGCAGCAGCTGGTGGAAGGTTGAGGGGGGACTGGGGGCATGCACACTCGCGGGGTGGAGAGCCAGGGCGCTTTCCAGGCTGGGCGCAAGTCGGTAGGAGCGGTGGTGGTAGTAGAAGTAGCATCCCTCCCCCTTTAGGAAGAGGTTCCTAGTCCTAGGGAGAGTTCGTCGCTGAAGCGCCTGCCTCGCATTCCAGCTGATGATCGGAAAGGCATTGCAGGCTTTGATCATCTTTGCAGGAAAGGCATGCAGGCCTTAATCTTCAATAGGAGCGCAGAGCAGACACTTCAAGCAGAGGAACTCTCCCCAGCACGCCCTGCCAGCCCTCGCTGACGAGTGTGATCTTCTCTGATTCGTCAGCTGCAGCAGGGGGCATTCTGGGGCTGGGGCAAGCTCTCAAGTTCAGGAAGAGAGCGGATCGGGCTAGCAGCCATGGGAGAGCACCGCTGAACAGAGGGGTCAAAATGGCGAGGTAAAACGGAGAGAAAAACCCACAAAAAAGGAGGCCATCGATTCTAAGACGCACCCCATTTTTAGCGATGCTTATTTGGGAAAAAGGTGCATCTTAGAATAGAAGAAATACAGTAGTTTATCACCGCTGCCAGAAGAGCTCTGTATCAACCTGTTCAATCTTAGCATCCTGGCTCATTTGATTAATTCAAATCCTTCTTTCCCCAAGGAGGTGGAAAACTATGCCACCTGGTCAGCTTCTCAATGACACTCACATCGAGCAGTGAATGGGGGGTGGCAAACTAACAGGGGTGACTTGCACCCTCTTTCTGCCCACTGATGGAGCCATTCAGAGGACTGGAATGTGGCAATCCAGCCCCCTGCCTCCTTATCTTGCTCCTTTCTTCTGCAAACTCTCTAAATCAGGGGTTCTGTGTGTGTGTGTGTGTGTGTGTGTGACACAGACAGACAGACAGACAGACAGACAGACAGACAGACGAGGGATTACATTTAAGTTCTAATTAAGTACCTTTTTTTCCCGAGTATAGGACGCTCCTGATTATAAGCCGCACCCTTAAAGTTTGGTGCTATTTTTTAAAAAATACATTTTTAACTTAGCTTAAAGAAAATATACACATTAGTAGAACAGTAAAACAGTACAGCTTTAGTACAGTTAAAGGCATAGGCACCCTGCCCCTTATTGAATCTGGGCACCCTAGTATAAGTAGCCTTCCCAGATCCAAAGGGGGACAGAGTGCCTACCTTTAACCTTTGGAATTTGGGCAGGTGCAGCTTGTTGCACCCTTCCATGATGATGAGCTGCACCTGCCCAAATTTCAATGGTTAACAGCACAAGCCTATGCATGTCTACTCAGAAGTAAGTCCCATTGCATTCAATGGGGCTTACTCCCAGGAAAGTGTGCACAGGATTGCAGCCTAAAAGTTGGCACTCTGTCCTCCTTTGGATATGGTAAGCCTATGCAGGAGGCTACTATGAGCAAGTTATGATGCTGTCTTGCAAAATGGAACATAAACCACTGGGGAGAAAAAAAAACTGCACAAGCACATTTTCCATTAAGAATACTGTTCAGAACAGAAAATGGAAGGCAACTTAAAAGGTTTGCATGGCTAAAATAAGTTGTTGATTTAAAACCCAAACAGCAGGTTGCAATTTAAGTTTTCTAAATATGGCTAAGGTAGATACAACCTGCTCCATTTTAGTTTAAAGAACCAGCAAAGGGGGTTGTTAAGGGGCAGGGAAAGCATGGTGGTGGCGATCGCAGGGATTGCTGCCGGCGGGGGAAAAACGTGAGAAAAAGGGGTTCTCATACTTACCGGGGCCTCCAGAGGGTGGGGGGGGGGGACTGTGGACCCCTCCATGGGCCTTCCCGAAAGCCGGTTTTCCCCCGGCAGCGGAAGCAATCCCTGGGATTGCCACTGCCGCTGTCCCCGCCAGCACTCAAACTTTGAGAAATACAGCACTAGGTTAAGAAATAACCTTAGTAGGTCCTGATGGCTCAAAAAGTCTCATGAGTTGAGCTCTGTTAAATAAGGTAAAGGTATCCCTTGACAATTAAGTCCAGTTATGTCTGACTCTAGGGTGCGGTGCTCCATCATGCGGATTTGAACTGCCAACCTTTTGATCAACAGCTCATGGTTCAGCCATGCCATATGCCACCCCACTGCACAACCCACTGTGCCACCCCGCGGCCCTATGTTAAATAAGACAAACCGGAATAATCAGTTCATTATACAGGGAAAGATTCAATCCTATTCCAAATATTTAGGGAGGGAGGGGAATTAAAAATCAAAGCTCTGCAAACCGTAACATCTATAAAAGGGATTAGCATACACTGCATCAGGAATCTGTGGCAAAAACTTCAAGTTGCTTTTGTTAGACTTTACAAAGAACAAGACTACTTTGGTCTAGAAATCTAGACACAGAACGCTCTGGAGGTCCACAATTCCTTCCATGAATACACAAACTAAAGATTTACAGGGGGATAGTGATGGGGGGCCCTTTACATAATTTTGTCAGATGTTTTTTTCAGTAAGGTAAGAGCTTGGAGACATGGGGAAATAAGAAGGAAAGTTGCAAGAAAGAAAGTTATCTTCATACTTACCAACACCCCAACCTTTGTTCACATTAAACCTCTGCTTCGGTCACAAGTGGCACTTACTCACACCAGCTCTACTTCCTCAAAATACAGGAGAGGGAGGGACCGAGAACAGTATCATTGAACAGAATACCAAGAGCTGAAGTGAACGGCCCTGGGTTGTTGTTTTTTTAAATCTCTGCACCAATTAAGGCACATGAAGGCAAGTGAGCACATCAGAAACACCTGAGCTCAAGGAGCTAGATAAGTTTTTAAAAGTAACAGACAATACAGGGGCATCACAAATTCAACACTCCCATATGTGCTTAGTTAATAGTCAAGGTAGATCACAAGTAGGTGTGGATTGCTCTGTTTGTCCCATTCCATATAGGACATAATCACTAAGATTTGATGCACAGCAGTTTTCATATTATATTCCTATCCACCTCTCTCCCCCTCTTAGAAGCATTACCTGATCTGCAGAAGTCACTGAAACTGGATGCAGTTTGGATTGTCCATGTAACAAGTTTTTTTTTTTTTTTTTTTAACAAACAGCCATATCCATGGGAGAAACATCTAGGGATGTTGACAGTCTAATGACTCTCTGTGTTCAAAAACTGTATGATCCTGGATCCAAATTGCTGGAAAACAGGGGTGGGTACTGACTTCACGCCTGCTTGTGAGCTTCACATGAGCAGCTGGCTATCAACTGCTGGAAACAGACTGCTGGGCTAATCTGATTCACCATTGGCAGTTATGAGATTTCCCAAGTTTGGCAATATTTGGTTCTGCTTCTCATAAGAACATAAGAAGAGCCCTGCTGGATCAGGCCAACAGCCCATCTAGTCCAGCTTCCTGTGTCACACAGTGGCCCCACCAGATGCCTCAGGGAGCACACAAGACAACAAGATACCTGTGTCCAGTCGCCAATCCCTTGCACCTGGCACAGAGAAAACCCACTTCTAAAACCAGGAAGTTACTTATGGCTTGTAACCTGTGATGGTCTTTTCCTCCATGAATCTGTCCAAACCCCTTTTAAAGGCATCTAGGCCAGATGCCATCACCACATCCTGTGGCAAGGAGTTCCACAGATGAATTACACGCTGGGTAAAGAAATATTTTTTGTCTGTTCTAACTCTCCCTCCACTCAATTTTAGTTCATGTCCCCTGGTTCTGGTGTTGTGCGAGAGGGAGAAGAATTTCCCTCTATCCACTCTCTCCATCCCATGCATAATTTTATAAGTCTCAATCATGTCCCCCCTCAGGCGCCTTTTTTCTAGGCTGAAAAGCCCCAGACGCTGTAGCCTTTCCTCATAAGGGAGGTGCTCCAGCCCACGAATCATTCTGGTCGCTCTTTTCTGCACCTTTTCCAATTCCACTATATCCTTTTTGAGGTGTGGTGACCAGAACTGGACACAATACTCCAGATGCAGCCTTACCATCAATTTGTACAAAGGCAGAATGATATTGGCCGTTTTATTCTCAATCCCTTTAATGATCCCGAGCATGGAATTGGCCTTCTTCACAGCCGCCGCACACTGGGTCGACACTTTCATCGACCTGTCCACCAGCACCCCAAGATCTCTCTCTTGATCCGTCACAGACAACTCAGAACCCATGAGCGTATATGTGAAATTTTGGTTTCTTGCCCCAACGTGCATCACTTTGCACTTACTTACATTGAAGCGCATCTGCCATTTTGCTGCCCATTCTCCCAGTTTGGAGAGGTCCTTCTGGAGCTCTTCACAATCCCTGCTGGTCTTCACCACCCGGAAAAGTTTAGTGTCATCCGCAAACTTGGCCACCTCACTGCCTATCCCCGACTCCAGGTCATTTATGAATAAGTTGAAAAGCACCGGTCCCAAGACCGATCCTTGGGGCACACCGCTTTTCACCTCTCGCCATTGTGAAAATTGCCCATTGACTCCCACTCGCTGTTTCCTGGTCTTCAACCAGTTCCTAATCCACAAGAGGACCTGCCCTCTTATTCCCTGACTGTGGAGTTCTCAGGAGCCTTTCATGAGGGACTGTGTCAAACGCCTTCTGAAAATCCAGATATATAATATCCACGGGTTCGCTCGCATCCACATGCCTGTTGACCTTTTCAAAAAATTCTAACAGGTTTGTGAGGCAAGACTTCCCCTTGCAGAAGCCATGCTGACTCTCCCTCAGCAGAGCTTGTTCTTCTATGTATTTTAAGATTTTATCCTTAATGAGACTTTCCACCATCTTCCCTGGAACAGATGTTCTCCTGCCCTCAACCACAGTTCAGGCAAGGTTTCCGAGTACACAAACACACACATAGAAAACTGTAGGTTGCATGCATAATGAAAGTCATTTATCTTTCATGCCATGCAAGCACATATGACACGTTGGTTTGCAGGATTCCTCTGTAAAGATTCCCTTCTAATCAATGTAACTTTTGCCTGCTGCAACAGCTGGCAACAAAGTGAACAGAACAACCCACAAGTGGCTCCATTTATTTTTTACTTCTGAATACTGTATTCTCCTGTTCCCATCCCAGAATTTAGAGCAGTGAAGCACATGGGAAAAGATTCTCATCAGGCTAGATGCTTTTCTTTCTGTCACGTTAACTTCTCAGATTTGCTTCTGCTTCTTGGAGCCGTGTCACTTTTTTTGCAAGCTCCGATGAAGATGGCAGAAACTTTTTGCAGGATGTACATCTGTCTCACAATTCTGTCTCCAGCTTGCATCTTTAACGGAAGAAAATCTCATGGGAAGATTATGGCCATCTTCCTTCCCATTCACATTGGTCTGCAGTTAAAAAAAACACACCACAAAAACACACCACAATTTTGTGGACAATAGCTGTAACACTGTAATATTGCCTCTGGGTTTTGTACATGATACTCCAGGCATGTCCAAGCACACTTACTCCATACTGTGAAGCTCCTACTATAGGGTGAAGCTTGCTTCATTGTGCAGACTGACCATATGAAGGGGTTAATGTGCGTTACACATGTCCAAGCCACTGCCTTGGGAATACAGTGGTTGTTGCACCCATAAGACAGAAGCTGCTATCCCATGAGGGTAAATAGTTTGCAACCAAACTTTGTATCTTCATGTATTTGTTGGAAAACAGGTACACCATCTGCAGGACACAAGGGGGGCGGCAGTATATTGTCCAGAGAGAACACGTCTCAGCGGTTGCCTGTCTCTTGCTTCATCCCCCCCCTCTCACTCTCAGACTTCCAGTGTGCCGACCTCTCTCCATGAGCTCTGCCAGCCGCATGGAGTCCACCATGGCATAAGCCAGGTCTCACACATGTGCAAAGCGAATGGCTCTAGGATTTCCTGTTCCAAAGTCCAGAACCTGTACTACGAACAGAGATGGACAAGCTTTAAACTGTAAGTAAGTTCTCTTTGAAACCTTTAACACTTCTGCTTGTTTTGTTAACAATAAACTAGCAGGGGGTGGTGGGAAGCAATTGGAAAAAAGGATCTTTCATCTTATGACTCTGCTTAATCCACATCCATAAACAATTTTTTCAAGTCTTATATTTTTGCTTCCTCAGAATACTCGTTTAATCTATCTTCATACTGCTTTTCCTCAGACATACTGTATTTTACTGCCCCTTTCCCCATTACTCCTAGATTCTCTCTGCAATAAGTTTTAGAACAAGATGTTTTACACAGGCAGCACAGACCCAGTTGGCAACCTATTATTTTTAGCCTCTGCCAAATCATCTTGTTTATCTTTTGGACCAATTCAGCTGAAGATGACTGAATTTAAATCTGCTGTAATGAAAAACGTCTACATAGGAAAGCTAATGCATTTCTAGATCCTGTAAACAGACATTAAGCCACAACAAATTACAGAGAGAAACAAGGCTCTCTACAGTCACTTTGTAAATTCTGGTTAGAGTCTAAATGACTAACGGTGAAACTAAATGTTTTTTCTGTAATGCGGAGAATGGGAGTTGCTGATTTATAAAATGAATTACAGCATCAAGTATCACATTTTTGTTTGGGTTCGACCATCACCTGTAGTTTGGGAATAATAGGTTTAATAGGTTCTATTATTGGGAATAACAGGCTTGCAGTCAGTCAGGCAGCCCAAAACCAGCTGGCTCTTGCCACAGGATCCTTTTCATTCCATAATGGCAGATTCATTCACAAGCATTTCCATCAGACACTGAAGTTCCATTTTCAACCTCAGAAGTGTAAGCGTATCTTGTATACATTGATAAACTTACAGTACAACCTTATACATAGCTACTCAGAAGTCAGTCCCACCGTGTTCAACTAAGTTTACTCTCAGGTAAGAGTGTACAAGATTGCAGCCTTATTTGGACCACATTCTGCTAGCCACTCTGAGGATCTAGTTTTCTATCCCAACCTCTCCTGAACAGCTCCTTAAAAAGCTACATCTTCACATGCAAAGATCAATAATTTTACAATGCAATCTGGCTTTCATCATTTTAGCAGCGTTTGCCAGAGAAACATTTTTTTTTCTTACTCTCTTTGGAAGTTTCTGGATTCAAAGGGCAGATTCAGGCTCCAATCCATTAATAACCATTAAAAAGAAACTGATTTGCCCTAATGCAATGCAGTCAGGCCTGCAACTGCTCCACAACAGACTCTTGACCACGTGGAACGATGCTTCAGCTCAGACGCAGACTGTTCAGATGTCTGCACACAGCCAGGAACTACTTTTGTGACTATTCGAAAAGGACAAAAGGTTGAACACATTGCTCGTCCCCAAACACCAATTCATAGCAATTATGCCAAATGCATGAGACAGGGTTCCAGCATGAGTCCAGTCTAGGCTGGCTCTTTTAAGATATAGTTCCTCTGTGCAGGGGGGGGGGGAGTAGACACTTGTCAACACCCAAATTTATGGCGAGGAGGAGGAAGTTATTTATTACAGCAACAGAGTAACATGTCAATTTGTGTCCCTGTAGATGTTTCCAATAATTGCACAGGTGATTTGCAACTTTCACATAAGAAAACATCACGTTGGAAATCCACACCTAGTTCAACAGTTTGAAGTCATACCTTCAGAAGACAGGAGTAAGTCTTATTTTTTCAGGATTTCCTTTTCTGTCTAACCAATAGATTGTGTGCCACAGTATGTACTGTATAACAAAGAAGATTTTAATCACTTGTGATAGCAAACAAAGACAAAAGCAGTGGAAGCCGAATATGCCTGGTTGCCCACAGGGCTGAGGTGGCAGGAAAACAAACAGAGTTAAGCTGCAGTGATAACAGAAACATCATCATCATCATCATCAGATTTAATTTGAATCTAAAAAGAGGACAAGGGAGCCTGGAAAAAAGGTACAGTCAGACAAAGCACAGACAGGCACATCCCCAGAAAGG
Source organism: Plestiodon gilberti rubricaudatus (assembly GCA_026170595.1). Lineage (NCBI taxonomy): Eukaryota > Metazoa > Chordata > Lepidosauria > Squamata > Scincidae > Plestiodon > Plestiodon gilberti. Next base: position 157,610,965 of record JANXHW010000002.1, read on the forward strand.
AGACTTAGACCAGTCACTTGACAGATTCCTTATTCCCATTTAGTCTTCAACAGAACTGACAAGTCACTCGCTTACCAGATCTCAACTCTGTAAAATTTCATAATCGCGTGATAAATTAAAAACATATTTAGCATCTGTTTTTCTTCCACAATAGTTTTCTTCTATAAAATTCCCCTTCTGCATGACAAACCAGAAAGTCCATTTCATATACATTTTTAAAATAGATGTGGCACCATTAAATCCTACAGAAAAAGGCTATGTCTTTTTATACAAAGTAAACAAAATTCAATAGTGTTGGTATAATTAAACCCCATATTTGCTTAATTTGAAAACTATAATTCTCTGCAGCTTTCAAACTCAATGGTTGAGAAGCATCTTTTGTGGAATATCTCCATAACTGAACAATCCAGTTTTTCCAGTTTCCAGCATCACCAAAAACAAAGCAAAACTGGAATGCAGTATGACAAAAATATGAACACTACAATATAGCTAAGGACTGTCTGATTCAACTAAGATTTCAGAGACTAACTAGAATAAACCTTTTAAGACTAGTAACTCATGGAGAAGTCCCAAATACAATTTAGGTTCATGAAAATTTAGAAACATCGTGCCTATCTTTTTTTTTTTTTTTTTTTGGGAGAAGGTGACACTGACATGAAGATACTTTGATTCCCATAGCACAGTTAAATGCTTCCTCGTAGAAAATACATAACTCAGATATTTATTGCTTAGGATTCCACTGGTTCCATTTACTGATTTCCTCACTCTGGATTCCTTAAAACAAACCGTGATGTCCGAAAGACAGGCAAGGATTAAGTAACAAAAGAGAAAACTCCCAATATAACAGTTTTAGCTAAGTTGAAGAAGAAATATGGAGCCTTTCAGGCTGCAAGCTGAAAGTGGGTTGCTCTTTCTGAAGCCAGAAGCTTTTAGGCCATCAGGAAGGGCCTCAGAAACCAATTTTTCTGTTTTGAGTACTGTAGTGCCTTAAATGAGGAGAAACTATAGCATAGGCTTAAAGTGTATTTTCATACATTCTCATGTTATCTTCACAAACTTTAAATCACCATCTATCAACTCTGATCTTTAATCCAAGAGTGAGAGCTTTTCATGGCCGTATGTAAAAGTCAAAATGGTAGGCAGTATAGAGACCTAATCAACTTTGGATTTAATTCCCTCTGATTAGACAGCACATTTGCAAATCCTGGGTAAATACATATTTGTGCCTTTGGTCTCCCTTTGTTTTCTACTATCCAGAGGACTGAACTAGCTTCTTAAAAATCTGATTGATACGAGTCAACCATCCAAAGAAAATCAAAATATACCTAGCCCAGACTAATGGCTTAAGTGGTTTGAGACTCCAGCTCTTTCAAAGAGGCAGGACAAAATTTCCTTCAGTTTCCGATGTTCTCGGAGAGAGACGATATTACGCATGTTCTTGGGGTGGAAAGTTTCTAATAAACCAGGTGTACAGACAGAGAGAGAGAATACTGGAAATATATTAAAAGCCTCCCATGTGGATTCAGGCACAAGATCTGTACCTGCTGAAGTTTTCCCAAAATACAGGAAGAGAAGCACTTTTCTCAAGAATGACCCTGGTTAACTCCGGAATCCAAAGATGCCCTTGATATATCCTGTAAGACCACTCTTTGCTTTCTGCTCCACTTTGTCCTCCAGGGGTGGGAAAGTAACATGGTTGAGGGCCAGGTCAAAGAACAAAGGCTTGCATGGTATTGGCTGGAATTCTGGAGGGAAATGCACCAGACTGGCTTGCTTGCTGACGAGAGAAGGATCCAGACAGAAAGTCTCGAACCGTTCAGAAAGCGGCTTGATACAAGGAGGAAACAAAAACCCAGATAAGGTTAATTGAAAAGAAGCTAGCTGCCTAATCAAGTCTCATGGCAGGGTAGTTCTCCACACATACATAACCCTACATAATAGAGCACTCAACTGCCCAGTCATCTCCCTTCCTACAAGTTTAGATTTTATAGGTAGTGTGCCCAAGGCAATGGGACAAGGAACAAACCACTAACACAAATCCCAGGATGAACTGCCAAGTCAAGACTTCTTCCTACACTAGAACCAGAGATACTCCCCTCCAGCCAGGCACAGCAGAGGGAAATAAACTCCTGCCAACTAGACAACCACAATTTCTCAAAACATACAACACATTTGCTCAAAATGTGATACACCAGACATATGTAGATGTAGTTGCACAAGCTTGTTTACTTCTTCCTGGCCAATAAGTCATAATCTCCAAACAGCACCCAAGCTATAGGCTGGGGCATCTCCCTTATGAGGAAAGGCTACAGCGTTTAGGGCTCTTCAGTCTAGAAAAAAGGCGGTTGAGGGGAGACATGATTGAGACGTATAAAATTATGCATGGGATGGAGAGAGTGGATAGAGAAAAGTTATTTTCCCTCTCACATAACACTAGAACTAGGGGACATTCACTCAAATTGAGTGGAGGGAGGATTAAAACAGACAAAATAAAATATTTCTTTACCCAGCGTGTAATTGGTTTGTGGAACTCCTTGCCACAGGAGGTGGTGATGGCACCTGGCCTGGATGCCTTTAAAAGGGGATTGGACAGATTTATGGAGGAAATGTCCATCACAGCTTACAAGCCAAGATGGGGATAAGCAACCTCCTGGTTGTAGGAGTAGGTTCTCTTTGTGCCAGGTGCAAGGGAGTGGCGACAGGATACAGGTATCTTGTTGTCTTGTGCTCCCTGAGGCATCTGGTGGGGCCACTGTGTGATACAGGAAGCTGGACTAGATGGGCCTTTGGCCTGATCCAGCAGTGCTCTTCTTATGTTCCTCCCCAAATTGCCTTTTCTAGCAGCATGCATGTTGGGTTGAATCCAGCCATTCAACTGGTTAGGGAATTCTCCAAATCTCAGCTTAAAAAGATTTCTACTCTTCATGGTTGAAGACTACATTACATAGTGAGGCACCAAGATTCGAGCAGACATTTTGGAAAGAGATGCTAGTCTTGGCATGACTCCCTGCCCCTCACCCATGGCTCTCAAGTTTCTTTTCTGGTGCTCCTGACGTGGACTCTCCGACTTCACCACACTGATTCATTCACAACATAGTCTATAGAAATCTTATTTGCAACTAAATTGGGATAATTAACCATCATTGTAAATGTCTGACTTGCATACTAAAATTAACTTGCATTGTAAATTTACAGATTGCAACATTTAGAGTTTTAAGAGGAGAAATCAAAGGTCTTTGCTTGTTTTGAAATTGTATCTTTTTCATATCAGTATGTACCAATATTGACTTACCTTGCCATCCTTGACCTGCGATGGGGATTCAATCTCTTGGACATCGTCTGCATCTGAAAGTCACAGGAAAGCGCTAGGGAAATACAATTACTAGCAATGCAATTACCCCACTGAAACCTAAATACTAGTTGCTGCTTCATACAATACATTGCATTTATGAATGGATTCTCAAGTACAAGTACATGCATGAAGCACCACTTAAGGTCCCCACATCTAAGTTACAGCCTCTCTTGTCAAAGTATTAAGTGGGTGTGTTTTCTTTCCTTGTCACAGCCTACAATTTATACACAACAGTCTATATGTTATGTGCATGTACAAAGTGCAAACAGGAACTGGCCTCAAGGAGCTGCAATCTAAAATTCAACTGGGGGAGATGCAGGCATCAGGAGGAGAAGAATATGCATCAACTACAGTTGGCCCTCAGTATCCGAGGGGGTTCTGTCCTCAGAACCCCTGCGGATACTGAAATCCGCATATACTTTAAAAAAGTTGTGAAAAAAGGAAAAAGTTAAGGTTTTCTTACCTTTCAGAAGCAAACCATTGTGTGTCCTGAAGCCTCTTCCAGGTTACGCAATCCTCCCCTCCCAAGATCGCCCCAGAATGCATTGCAATGTATTCTGTAGTGATCCTGGGAAAGGGAGAGGGAGTCATGCGACCTGGAAGAGGCTTCCAGAGAACAATTTAAGCTTGTTAAAGGAAGGACACACATCTGAAAAGATAAGAAAACTGCTTTAACCTTTCTTTCCCCCTAACGTTTTTAGGTTGGCCCCCGTAGCGAAGCATCCGCAGTGAGACAAATCTGTGGATGCTGAAGTCGTGGATACAGGGGGCCAACTGTAGTTTTGGGTTTATTTTCAGTAAAGAACCTTGTAGTTCCAAAGTGTTCATAGAACAGGCAAGTTTTAAGGAAGGAAGGAAGGAAGGAAGGAAGGAAGGAAGGAAGGAAGGAAGGAAGGAAGGAAGGAAGGAAGGAAGGAAGGAAGGAAGGAAGGAAGGAATCATGGTGGTGGTGGTCAGGAAGACTGTTCAAGACATAGTAGGCAGCAAGGACAATCATTTGAGAAAGGAGACCACCTCTGGAAGGTGAAGGGTGGTGAAACTGAATTAATGCAAGTAGGTCACGAACAGGAATGTATTGAGATACGAGGGTTGAGAGATGATGGGGAGGGCAAGACCATGGAGAGCTCTGAAGGCAAAGACAAGAGCTTGCGCTGGATCCGGGAGTGGTCAAGAAGCCAGTATGGGGAAAGTGAGAACTTTGGGAACTACAATAATGATTAATGTGCAAGTTCCTTATTACTGGTAATAATGTCCCCTTGAAGAAATGTTGTTGTTGTTTAGAGTCTTTTCCCAAACAAACAATGCCAACAACCACTTCCCAATTTACTGTATTTTTCGCTCCATAAGACGCACTTCCCCCCCCAAACAATAGGGGGAAAAAAGCCTGCGTCTTATGGAGCGAATAATAAAAAAGTAAAGAAAAAAATACTTACCGGGGCTTCAGGGAGGCCTGCAGAGGCTCCTGCAGGCCTTCCCGATCTTCATTTCTTCAAAAAACGGCCATTTTCGGCACTTCCTGTTTTGACTAAAACCGGAAGTGGCTGAAAATGGCCGTTTTTTGCCAAAACGAAGATTGGGGAGGCCTGCACGAGCCTCTGCAGGCCTTCCCGATCTTCATTTCATCAAAAAACGGCTATTTTCGGCCACTTCCGGTTTTCGTCAAAACAGGAAGTGGCCAAAAATGGCCGTTTTTTTGAAGAAATGAAGATCGGGAAGGCCTGCAGGAGCCTCTGCAGGCCTCCCTGAAGCCCCAGTAAGTGTATTTTGCTTACATTTTTTATTATTTTTATTTATTTTTATTTAAAAAAACCTTTTTTCCCCTATTTTTTGCTCCATAGGATGCATGCGTCCTATGGTCCGATGCGTCCTATGGAGCGAAAAATACGGTAAGTCTGAGACACTGTAGTGTTATTGCTTGACACAGTGTCTCATTTGGTCATAGTGATGACAGGAATGATTTAGTGGCATAATTCTGAAGAGGTAATGGGGTTAAAGTACAACAGTGGAAGACCAGAATGGTGTAGAGTCAAGGTACGAGATGACCAGAGTATAAATTAAATCTCCCCCCAGCAGGGGAGAGAAAAAGTACTGTATTTTAACAATGTAGTAAAGGCAGAAGCAATTGCAAAGAAGTGGAAGGAATCTAGGCTTCAATTGGGTGCTACATGAGAACCTGCTCAAGTTCAAAATCTACCCTAGGAAGGTATCCTAAATCAGAACTCACAGATGTTAGACTCCTCAAATCTGTGCTACACTTGTCATTCACTATAAACCAGAGATCAAGATACTTAATTTCCTTTCCAGAATGAGAGAGTCCTGTTGTTAAAACAGAAACCAGTACCATTACAAGTAGGTAGAGGGGAAACGTTTCACACAGTCATGGTCTCCTTTTAGTCTAACTCAATGGCAGACACTGCCTCTAGCAAGTTCAGGTATGCCATAATACCATCCACAGTAAATAGTAAGGTTGTGGCACCAAAACATAAAAAGGTCAAAGACTGGAAGAGCATCAAAAGGCATGCCAAGTAGCTGCCGCCCTGGTCCTTCTGTTGTACACACTTGGAACACAATAACTAAGCAGAGAATGGAGCCCCTAACAGGATGAAGCCACTCACCTAAAATAGCAGCTGCTTGCAAGGAATATTTTTCTGCATTCACTTGAGTGATTAGCTCTTGAACATCAGGCAGCTCCTAGATAATATCAGACCAATATTATTTTGAAAAAAGTCTTACAGATATCAAAGTACTAGTTTGCTCAGCAAGTTACAACCAATGCAGAACATGTTTGGAAAGACAGAGGATCATACAGAAGAGCTTTTATCAATCCAGAAGGCTTTACAAACTCACATAACTGAACGTATACCTGTACAAAATACACCTGATAGCTATGACATTCTCCCTCCCCTCACCACTACATCTGTGACACTGAGATGTATATATTCAGTGAATTTCCTCCAGCATGGTAAGTCTCTGGAAACTATACCATCATGAAGTCTACAGAACAAGATTATACAAGAGTATAATTATACAAGAGAACAAGATTATAAAGACTGTATTATGTGTTATTTGTTTAAGTCAGTAAAAATTGTAGCTGCTTATCCATTACCTTTTCAGAGCTTCCTCACTAAAAGGAAGTTCGTCTATGCTGAATGTGGAGCTTCATACCTTTAAACTGTTTTTATAAGTTCCAGCTTGGGCCTGGACTTCATTGGCATATTTCAGAACTCGATCATACAAAACAAGGGCTTCGCTCCACTTCTTCACCAGAACATAGGATTGCGCAATGAAAAAACACCTAATGGGATGAAGACAAAAGTGCATTGACACCAAGGTTCAACCAGTCACAGCAGTAGAGGCACCAACACACTGGCACCAGCACATGATAAACTGGAGTTTTTCTTTATCAGTGCATCCCATTCACTCCTTCCCCTCACAGTTGTCTAGAGAGAACAATGTTTGTGTTATCCTAAAATAGCTGGGTGGATGTTGCAAGTGCTAAGATAACACTGCGGGAAACATTCTAGTTGCTGCCACAAATACTGATATCACTAGCTAATGTTTTGCCTGGTTCCTCACAACTGCAATCCATTCAGTTTCCAATCTCAGTTAACTACATGGGGAACAGTCTACAGCTTACCCCAGTTAATCAAGTAAACTTGATGCTTGTTTGAGCATTACCTGTAAGCCTTGTACACCAGAACCTTTATTCCTATCTCCTTTAGGAAGCTTTTATCTTCTTCCAGGCCAGGAAGTTGTGGTAAATCTGCCAGATTCTTAAGAGTGATCAAAATGAGAATTTAACTGTCAACATCTTAAATAACCAAATACAGGAACTACTACAGTTTCATAGCATTGTTCTTTTAAATACTGCATTTTCCTTGCAAGCCAATACTCTTCCTACTTACAGCCCTGAGAATAACCTGCAATTATCAGAACTATCCATGTGGCAACTGCAGCAAGTATCATATAGGAAAGTGAAGTATATGTTATATTGAGTTTGCATGCAATTAAGCCACATTTTTCTATACTATTTGAATTTCAAAAAAACAGACTGTATAATGTTGGGGTGATGATCTAATAGGACAGGACAGGTGACTTGGGATATTTTATTATTTGTTTATGTTAATAGGGCAGGAGGTGTGGTCTGGAGGTTGAGCTGTTGCCTTGCCAGAAAAAGCTAAGCAGGATCAGCAGCTGGATGGGAGACCAGGAAGCTGCTGGTGTATCTGTGTGGAGGAGTGAGGAGCAGTCAGCTAGAAAAGGATAACATCTTTGAGAAACTAGTCTGAAGCTTGGTGCAGCTGCCTGCAAGAGCTTGGAAAGTGCAAGAGTCGGCAGCCAGGATGATGACTGCACTACGAAAGGAAACATCTGGAGAAATGGAGGTTCTATGAGATTTTTTCATGGAATACTTGTAAAAATCCCATTGGAAAAATGGGGTTATATTCAGTCTGCCTATGTAAACTGCCTTGAGTCTTTGAAAAATGTGGTATATAAATGCCATAATAAATAAATGTTAAGAGTCCTCCAAAGCATGGTAAAGGCAATGGACACAAGGCTGCATCTTTGCTAGTAAGTAATAGATGGGGAAACACCAGTATTTTTTAAAGCAGTGCTGGGACTTCCGAATTCAAGCATTACTCCAGGTTCTGCAGGAACAGAAGACTGACCTTCTGTTACCAGTCAGGCAATCCCCCAGTGACTCTTCCAGTTTTACAGCACTTGTGCTTCTAATCTTGGATGCTGCACATCACTTCACAAGAGGAGTTACGACATATGGGAACCAGAAAAACCAGACTGCATCCCGCCATCAGTATTACCTGTAAGATGATGTCATAAAGGCGTATCAAATCTTGGGGTCGGGTACGCTTGCCATCTTCGTCTGGCTGCTGCTGCTGAAGCAGCGCCTTCTGCAAAGCCTTTGCCATGCTCTCATTGCGTTTGATTGCTGTGGACAGCTTGATGTAGGTCAAGTAACTAGAAATAAAGTGTTTGGGATGTTGTTAAGAGCCATGGCATTTGATGGTGATTATGGATTAGCTGTTATTTGTGCTGCCATGGCAGATTTTTGTTTTTCTTTTGGGTCAATCCATGTCAAATCAACCAATGAAAAATCCATTTTGGAACTTGATGTCATGGATTTTGTTCATTTTTGGTACATTTGTACCTTACCATGAGATGTTTAAAAATATTTTTTCCAGATTTTTTTGTCCACCTGTTTGAGATATTGAATTTTCAAAATTGCCTAAAAAACGCCAAAATTAACTTGTCACCAAACCTTCAAACGCCAGTTACAAGGTAGCTATGAAAGCTACAGACATGGGACAGGTGTCATTTTAATGCCTATGAACAGGGCTTTCATGTGATATACAACATGACAATTGTAAATTTTCATGAAATTCAAAAATATTCAAATATTTATTTTGAATTTTTGGAAAATCGGTTTTTAAATTTTTTTTAAAAAATCACACTTAAGGTATGTGTCTTGTAGTCAATCATTCAAAATTTCAAGATGGTATCTCAATGGTATCATACAAAAAGTAAATTTTCTTGTTGGCAGTGACAAGGAATTAAACCCCTCAAGTCCATTTTTCTACAATTTACATTGATAAAATTATGTGGTAAACTGAAATGAATCCAAAAACATATAACAGGATTTTTATAGAGAATGAATTCACTTTCTATTCTTTTACAGGACCAGCTTTTTGATAAAACTATCAAAATCATGAGCTTTTTACTTCTGTTCGTAGTTTGAATTCACTTTCTATTCTTTTACAGGACCAGCTTTTTGATAAAACTATCAAAATCATGAGCTTTTTACTTCTGTTCGTAGTTTTAAAATTTTCCTTTAGTTGCTAAATTATTTCTGAATTATTTCTGAATCCATGACATTTCACATGGAATGACCCTTTTCACATTGTTTTAAGTTAAACATTGTTAGCCAACTTGGATTTATTTGTTAAGAGAGGCAGGATGAACATAGTTTAATAAATACATTTAAAAACTATTTGGATGCACCAAGTTCTTCAAAGTTTCCACATGCAGCTATATAGAAGATGCAGGTAGCAGGTGCATCCCAATATAGATGAGAGCACTAGAAGACTGCCAAATTTTAATCAGAATTTATACAGAAGGACTGAACTGCATCACATCTCAAGGTTCAATGACTATAGCAACAGATTTCTGGTCTCCAAGAGTACTCTTACCTGTGCAGGTATTGGATATTGGTGACTTTCCCAGAATCCATTTCGGAAGAATGATCCCGCTGCTTCTGTAGGAAGCACAACAAAGCTGTGTTGTAATTGGTTGGGGAAGATAGATGCAGGCATAAGTACAACAAAGCCTGGGGGAAACTGCAGGTTGCTATTAACTCAAACACCTACACTGCCTGCTGATTTCTTCAAGTAGATCTCAGTTATAACAAGTTCTACCCGCTAATGACATGATCCACAAGTACAATATTTTATGCTCACCTGATCCGGTTTCAGTTCTTCACGAACAGCCTGTATTGCATCTCGACACTCACTCAATAAGGACTCAAACAAGTGTTCTTTAGTTTCTTCTTCTTCTGCCTAAATAAATGTGTAGAATAAAAGCATTTAAAATTCTCCAGGGCACCGAGACGTAATACACACAGGGCGAAAACCTACATTAACAAATCTACCTACACTAAGTATTACAGACAGGTTGTATCACATACAATATTTATCTTGCATGTTGAACTGTGGATAGTTCCTCACCGCTGATATGCCCCAGTGGCTATGCTCAAGTCATTGCAAAAAGTGACAAGCTAATATTACAATAACTGAATCAAGAATTTGAAACAGGCCATTTGTTACTATTTCCTCAATTCTACACCACATGAACTTCAGCAATGAAAGGTAAAGAGTCTGACTGAAGCCCTGAAGGAATAACAGAAGCAGGTGATTCTTCTCTTCATGAGAAAGAATATGGGTTATCCAAGAATACATGAATGGAGAGATGCTCACACGGAACTGGATACCAAAAGGTTGCATAAAAACTCTTCAGTAGCTTCATTTCCTTTGTCATTAGTCACACTATTCCCTTCCTACATTATGGTACCTATCCCATTCTATGCTAAACCACCTAAATTGCAGCTCCTATCCAGTGTAACAGTTAGTGCTGTCAACAATGGATTTCCCCCTGCTTATCACCTACCTCCCCCCCCATCCTCCCCTCTCTTTGAAGTATTAGGAACTAGGTCTGAATGTTAGGCCATATGGAGTTGAGCTTTACCAATTCTCAGGATAACTTAGTGGATGGGTTTTGTTCCTATTCAGAGTCTGCCTGATTGGCATATCTGGGGTCAAAGGACATGAACCCCAGGGCCAGTTGGATTGAGGGTACTTTAGGCTTCCTTCAATAGCTTGAATGTAATTCTTGCCTGTAAGGTCCCCGATATATGAATCAAATAAATCAGAATGCCTTCTACAATCCAGTTAATATTTCTATTAGGATGACTAGAACGGCCAAAAATGTCATCCTAGAGTTGAGGATAGCAGTTTTAACTGTTCATCCTACCAATTTCTATGTCACCTATTCTTCAAGTTTGTATATAATAGTATAAATCAAGTTTAAGACATTTTCTAGGAGGGACCTAGAAATACTGAGAACCACTACAAAGACAGGCCAGACAAGTCTGACGGCATTCTCAACTACACCCATGAAAGCACTTCAAACATACAAAGAGAAAAGCAACTAATAGCTATGAAATTACAAAAAAGTCCAAAAGAGGCAGAAAGGATGTTTTCAGCCTTCCTAGTGAAGAAGCTGGATTAGCAGTAGTTTAGACCATAGTTCTCAACCCCTTCCCGGCCAAGTACCACCTCCAGCACCACTCTCCTGCTGCGTACCACTGGAAGTGACATTGCCAGTTACTTCCAGGTTTTTGGAGGCCAGATAATGCAGGTAGGAGGTTCTGGGCGAGTGGGAGGGCCCTTCTCAGCGTTCCCAAGAGGCTCAGCCAAAGGTAGGAGCCTCTTGAGAGCGAAAACATGCCACCAAAAGTGCCGCGTCAGAGTGGGGGTCCAGTGGTCTGAGTACCATCAGCAGTCGGCCAAAGTACCACCGATGGTACTAGTACCACTGGCTGAGAACCACTGGTTTAGATGATACAATTTCTTGATAATCTCATATTAAGCATAATTGTACAGATAAGCATCCAGTGCATTACCACCAATAGCCTTCAAAGAAGCTCCTATAATCCAAGAGCTAAATATCAGTATTAGGGTACCTAAAGGAGAAGAAGGGTAAACAGAATTAACAGTGCAATCCTATGCATCTTTAGTTGAAAGTCCCACTAAGTATGACATACTTGAATAGGAGGCACTAATTATGAAATGCATGAGTTTCCATTCACACTTGACGAGTGTGATAATGCTCATATCTGCAGGACAGGTTTTAGAATAATGGTTCTCTATTCATTTAAAGAATGGCTCAGACCAGGCTCTTTGCATCTTGCTCAAATACAATTGTGCGAATAGGATTTCTTTGTTTAATTCAGCTTCAGAGAATGGAATTGCCTCCGAGATAAGACAAATGTATGAGTCATTCTAACAAAACATTTCCAACATGTGTATGCACTCATGGGATATCACTCTAGAAGTTATCCTATAGGCCTATGGTTAGCCTCCTCCTTCTGAAAATGGCCTTCCTGTACCTGCTCAGAGCGCCGCTGAGGCCAAAAGGACAATCTCTCGGCCTCAGCGGCGATCTGCACAGGTACAGGAAGACCGCTTTCAAAAGGAGCTAATGCATGCCGGCCGGCCGGCCGGCCGGCCCCGGTCTCACGCGGGCTGGCCAGATCCCCACCGCTGTTTTAAGTAAATAAAATATATATTAGTGACAGAATTGTTTGTCAGGAAACTCACACCTCTTATACCAAACCTAGGTTTGTAGCTAAAAGTAAGTCATAATACTGAGCAGTCATTAACTACATCACCACCTACTGATCACAACTGATTTGGTACTTAAGGCTGAATACAGTGGAACTTACATCTGAGCAAACATGCCTAGTATTGCACTGTAAACCCCCCCCCAAGAGTTGCCACTTACCTACAAACAAAAACGTATGTTGATTACAATAAAAATCACAAAGCGACCAGTTGCAAGGATTTTTTTACTGACCTGAGCAATAGCTGCTTCAGTATCTGCCAGCCCCAAAAGGAAGATTCTCACTTTATCTATCTTCACTGGTACTGTTCTTCCTCTCCATTCCACCTCACTCATAGTGGCTGCCTGTTTTGCTCGAGTCTGAGTGATTAGTGCCTGCAGAGTGCAGAAGTTAATGAGTCAGATGCAAACTGAAGTTCTTACGAGCCACAACAAGCTTCACTTAGTGTCAGAACCATAAAATAGTCATAAAAGTGGCAGTTCAACTTTCATGAAGTTATTCTGAAAATACACTTGATGCTGCTACACTTCTTCTGCACTACACACAAATTATCTTTCAGATTTTCAGACAAATCCTATTTTTTTCTCCAGATGTTGGATGGCTAAAGTGGAATTCATGGGTTGATGTAGAACTCAAGCAGAAAATATTTAAGTCAAACATTATATGTGAGGGCCTGAAATATCTGCTAGACGACTAGTTTTGCCCCACAGCACCCCTGAGATTGTCTCAGGCTTACAAAAACTTCTGCAAGTAGAGTTCTTAAAGCAGAGTCACTATCAAGAACTCTCTCCAAGACCCATTGTTAGGACACGATCAAGAAGCTAGCAAGACTTAAGATGAAAGGAGAGGAATGAGGTGTATGCAAAAGCTTAAGTAGGTTAAGGCATTAAAAACAGCAGCTGTAAACCAAGGTGCCCCCTCCCCCCAGCAGTCACGTTTCACAAGTAAGGCCCTATCTCAAAGTCTAGTTTGCATGGAGGCCAGATTCCATGAGAAACAGGACCCTTTCCATTGATGGCATTCCAAAGCATTGGTGCAACTGGAGGCTGCCTTTCAACTGAAGGGTCAAAACCCATTTTTCCTCCAACTAACCTTTTGAGTTGATTGGCTAATTTTGTTGCTGCTGTACACTTCATTTATTTTAGACTTTGACTTTTTGTACAATGGTTTGAATCTCTTAACGCATAGAAGTTTTGAAAATTAAAAAAATGAATAAATCAATACCACTTCTAACATTGCAAAGATGAAATAAATTACCTCCAGTTTTTCAGCAAGAAGCCCCTCAGTGCCTCCAGATCTCAACCTCATTTGCATTAACTCACTAATAGCAGACTGGTCACCTAAGAGAGAAGTCACAGAACACAGATAATATGGGACCTAGCACAACAGTTTGTTACTGAGAATCTAAGCTGAGGCTTCACAAGAAAGTCTCTTGATTGTGTATTAGAAGCAGAAAATTAGTTTGTAACCTCTTATGTGCATAAATATTCAGAACTGACACTATGTAATATAAAAGCCAATTTAACTCTGAAAGGGGCTAAGAATGAAAAATTGGCAATTACCGGTACATGCTTATTTGCATCCCATGCCAAGAAAAGAACACTCTGCACGAAAGATACCCAAATGAAGTAGCAGAAGAGAATGGGGATGAGGACGTATCTCTTTCTCCACTAAAACTCTCCTCACCCAAGTTGCTTCCCCACCATGGCAGAAAGATAAATAGACTGCTTTTCCTTCATAGGCATACCTTTATCTATTCTTTTTAATACCGCCCTTCCTCCAAGGAGCTCAGGGTGGTGACAGAACTTGAGTTCTGTCCCTCCTTTTGTCCTCACAACAACCCTGTGAGGTAGATTGGCTGAGAGATCGTGACTGGCCCAAGAAGTTTCATGGCTGAGCATAGATTTGAACATGGATCTTCTAGGTCTAAGTCCAACTCCCAAACCAGTATCTCCAGCTGAGAAAGGAAAGGCTTAAGGAGCCTCTCCAACACTTGACTTATGTTACAGACTGCAACCTACACAACTGCATTTTGTAAAAAAAAACAGAAGTGTTAAAGGGAAAGCTATATGTCATGCGTAGTTTGGTTTTACTGCAATGAGTGGGTTTGGACAAATGTCTTTCCTGCAGGACTGGAAATAAAATGGGAAAAATGGGAGGGGAGTCATGGTGCAGACCAGGGCAGGTGACAGAAAACAAGGAATGACCACTGAAGCCCTGCCTTGACGTCCTTTTGTTTCCTTAGCTTTTAGTAGTTTCTTGCACATTCTCAAACACTTGATACTTATGACAACTAGAAATGTTTCAGTGAAAGCTGGGGGGATCAAAATGCCAAGCAGAGGAAGAATCTTGATTTCTAAAATGGTACTGCATGTAGAAGCACCAAGTATACATTACCCTACATTTCACACAAGAACCAACTAGTGTAGGTGTTCCTAGCACTCTTTCAAGCCATTGTCTTCCTGGGCTACTTACCAATATTGTAAGCACAATAACGAATGTTGGGGGAGATCTCCTCCACGCGCTGGTTATATAAAACAGCTTGCTCATCTGTGAAAGCGCTGGCTAGCTTTTCGTATATGGTTCTGTGGCAAAAAGGTAAGAACTTAACTAAAAAGCTGTGCCCATTGCGCAAGAATTACTGTTAACAGTGCTGAACAGCCTTCAGGAAGCCATTTGAACTTTGCAACCATACTGCTCAATAGCACAACTAGCCCAAGTGTAAAATTTATCAAGACAAACATCTACTATACTGGAACATCTAAACGGATGTATAGATCCATAAGTGAAACTAGCATTATGTCAGTTGGGTTAACAGGTTCATATCAGCACAAAGATACTAGGGAGGACAAACTCACTTGCATTTGTTAAAAGCTTCCATTGCTGCCTTCCATTCCTGGTGCTCAAAGCGAAGCATACCTGTGAGGTAAGCTGTATATGCCTATAATGGGGGTCGGGAGAAAAAGTTAGTGCAACAGAGTAGTTTGTCTATCACTATGCAAGATAGCAGAGAAAGGGAGCTTCTTCAAGCCCCACCCCCCAGCTTTCTGAATACTAATACGATGAAAGACAAATGCCATGAAAACTATGAATTCAATAGACATGGCATCTAGCCCCAACCCTTTTACACCATCACATATGTTTGTTTCCAGCACTACAAAAATGTATGTCTTTATCTTGAGACTATTCCAAAACATTCTTATCAGAGTAGTTCCCCAACTGCTCTATGCAAGATATCTCAGAAGGTTCTTCCCACCCCACTCCCCAGGACTTATGTAGCCCTTTGTTTATAGGCTGCTCACTTTGCATTTAACTGCAAATAATAATCAACAATCCAATCATCATCCTTTCTGCTTTTTGGACTATGTTTTAACTCCTTCAGTCCCAGAAAGACTATTAGAGGGACCAGCGACAACAGCATGCAAGTGGATCAGCTGGAAACATTCTAAGAGCTGAAACAAGACCGACACGAACCTGTCTACAAGAACCTGTCTACAATTAGTGCTCCTCTGTTCTCCCCACCCCTTGTCCTGAAGTATCCAGTACTGACCCTGGACTAAAACAAAACAATTGTTTCAATTCATAAAGGCTATATTCTACAGCTAGAATGTAACAAGTTAACTATAGGCATACTGGACATTCCTGAGCTAATCCTCATAGGGGTTTTTAATGCAAGTTTACAATTCAAATGCAATTCAGATGCATTTGTTCAACAAGATGTGAGCTTATATTTGTTCTGCCTCTGCAGTAAAGCAATTCTGAAGGGTAGCAGTAACCTGAGCTTCCAACTTGGTCTTGGCATCCACCCGGTTGCTTTCACACAGGCGCTCCAGCTCTTCAGCATGTTTTACTGCTTTGCGCAGGCGAGACAACAAGTGAAATCGTTTGCGAGGTTCTGTGTTGGCTTCCTGCTTAAGCTGCATAGCGTAGCTCCAGGCTCTCTCGGCATCCATGAGAATCAAGAGCAAGTATCTGTAGTGTAAGAGAGATGAGAAACAAAATAATCAATTCAAAAATTCACTTCAAACAAATTTCTTCTTTTATATCACTTGATCAGCAGGCCTTAAGGAGTTGTTAGAACAACTGCATTTAACTGCTCAAAAACCATTAAAGCCCTAATTCTGCACCTAGACCAAGGACCTTCCACTGCCAGAACTAGTCAAGCTCTCTTCATAAACTTGTAGGTTGCAACCTTGTCTATATCTAACAAAAATATAGTGGTGTACGTTTCTAGCACTAAATCAGGGGAGGTGCTACAGCCACCTTGAGGGATTGATTACTACGAAGTAGCATGGACTGGTAGCAAGACACTCTGATCTTGCTAGCTTCTATGCCGCTTTTTAGACTAGCAGTGACCAGTATATAGACAGACTTCTTATGTGGCTTGCATACATCAAATATGTTGAATTAGCTCACCCAATATTTGAATCCACTCTTATCTGGAAGCGCCCTAGCATTTACCTGAAGAGAGGTGTACCTAAAGACAAACAGGTGGCAAGAAACTACAGATAATTATTTTCCTTCCATAGTTAATAGAGTAGTCTGGCAAGTTGGATATGTTGCTTTCCAAGATACTATATTTGGAAGAACTCAGAAATTTGCAGCAAAGCATTTTTTATAATACTGGGCAGAGGTGACTCAAGCCATTTTGCTTGCCCAAAGCAGAAAATCTAACTGATCTCTTCCCACCCCACAACGATTCAGCAGCTGAAGAAAGTCACTGATGACAAAAGGCAAATGGCACTGCAAAGGCAAAATTTATAAATGCATCCAGGAACAGTTTTTATAAGCAGCATGCAGCACCACCCACCACTGCTGACTTTTTAATGACAGAGTAAAGGCTTGGTCCCATCAGATATGTGCATTATTACACCACAACTACCAAGTCTCCCAATACCTGTTGTCAGATAATAGCTCTTCTGTTACTTTCTTCCCAGTGAACTTGTGCCTATTTCCCATCT
The DNA here is from genome assembly GCA_026170595.1 of Plestiodon gilberti rubricaudatus. Classification (NCBI taxonomy): domain Eukaryota; kingdom Metazoa; phylum Chordata; class Lepidosauria; order Squamata; family Scincidae; genus Plestiodon; species Plestiodon gilberti. Next base: position 157,628,192 of record JANXHW010000002.1, read on the forward strand.
TGAAGTTAAGTGTTTTTCTGAGCCGTCTTAGTCGGCGGGAGCAGTAACCTCTGGGGGGGGGGGGGGGGGAAATCACAAAAGTGTTAGTTCTTGTATAAAACAAAACTTGCCTCCTATTTTTATTTCTGCTACTGCTTACTTTCTCCCTAAACAAGAGAAAGGTTTACAGCAGGTAGAACACATTTATGATCTGTAGAAATAGATCAGTTGTATATAACAGCTTGAGAATCTGAGGAAGACCTGAAGTATACAATATAATGAAAGCAAAGCAGGTTATGCTTGCTTTTTTTTTAGTTAAAAATCAGCCATAGAAGGCAGAACTGAATTGGAACTGCAGTACAAGAAAGTTTGAACCCTTTCCTAGTCATGATCCAACTGCTATTTCCCTTGGCCACTGGTGCCAATGGGAAATCTCCTTCCCAGGGAACAGCAGTTATTCGGGGGGGGGGGGCATAGGATTGTGGCAGGAGGAAAGGGTCAAAGCCTGGCTCTACCCATGCTGTGGCCCCAATGCACATTCTCTTCCTCCCCCTCCCATGGTTGATTCATTTAAAAAAAACACACACACACACAAACAAATCTAAGCATACTACAAGGGTTAAACTACGCATTTAACATGTATGGGTAGTTTGACACACAGCCCCCATTAGACTAACAAAGCAAACAGCTTCCACTTATTAACCCTAACGTACTAACCTGTATCTTTGAAAATCACCATGCCGCAAACCATGCTGCTGCTGCGATTCCTTAATAATCTGAAGAACTGAAGTCCTTGTTAGGGAAAATTTAGACAGTACAATACAACACAACATTTAGACAGTAAAATGTGTTATAGTACATTTTTTAAACTCACACATATAGACCATGTTTTAGTAATGTTTTGCCACTAAATTCAGCACAGCAAAGGGTAGTTGGATGGCAGAAACTTCCCTTACATTCAAAGTCAATTTATCTTCCTAAAATCTGATCAACATTTGCTGCTTAAAATGGTACGGATTGAATGACAGCTGTTACAGCAGATGTAACTTACTGTAAAATAAATTGTGTCTTATTCTTGCACAATCCTATGCATGCTTACTCAGAAGTCCTACTATGTTCAACGGAGCCTACTTAGAGGTGCAATGCTTAGATTTGAGGGATCATTTTTAGCTGAACAGGCATCAGATTCTTAAAATTTTTAATACACGTACTTATACAATTTTAATGGCAAGCACTCTCCGATAAGAAGGCCTCTTAAGATGACACCTCCTACAAAACAGACATGTATCACATAAACGTTTTTGCCTCAATTAGTTTTATTCCTATGAAAATCTAATCACTGGCTAAAACTCACACTATTTGTGAGTTTGTAATCAACTAACATTTCTTTAATAGCCCAAATAGTCAGTATTGATTAATTGTGACTGAGTATGGGCCATTTATGGAGCAAGATTCCATGCAGGAAGAGTCTTTCCACTAAAGAAATACATATGAAACCCACCACACCAACACAAAATGCTCACTTTTTTTCCAAAAAGAAAGGAAAGATCTGCAAGCTGGCATTTTGTCTCCTGTTTGCAGATCTTTCCTACAAATTGCATCGATATCACATTCCAACACTGTTGGAAGCTTGCACAGACATGTCTCTATGATTTCCCAAGAAAGCCAGCCTTCTTGGCTAACTCTACAAAACAGATTTCAAACAGAGCTGTCCAACTCTAATCTGAGTCTACAAAACCATGCTTTTGGCCAGGGGAGGATCTCTACACATGCTATATGTTGCTGGAAACCAAAGCCTGGCAGTAGACTTCTCAATCACAGAACTTCATGGCGAGGAAAAGGGGCAACCCGAAGGCTGGCAACACAGGATCGGGGGTGGGTGTCGAATTGCTTTGCACGCCAAACGTGAGCGACTTGAGCCCGCATCCTCCATGATGAACCACCCCATCACAGCCCATTTCACTCTCTGGGCCACGTTCTTCCTCTCCCTCCAGATGTAAGTCAGTCAACAGACTCTTCCCCGGCAGCAACAACCCAAAATAAGGCGGCTGCAGAAGGGTACGTGGAGGTGCAGGGAGTTCCACGGACCAGAGCGAGAACAGCTCGAAGACCTCTCTGGGAAGGCGGATGACCGTAAGTGACACGTCCCCACTAACACTCCCAGCCCGTCACGCCGGTCGGCCAGCAGGATACTCTCCAGGCCCAGGCTATCCCCGAGATCGCCCGCCTTCGGCTTCTCATTCTCCTTGTTCTCCTCAGGGCCCGCTGCCGAACTCCCGCCGCCACCTCCGCGGCCACTGCTGCCTCCGCCACTACCAGCCACCTGCCGCTCAGCCGCCATCTTGCGCCTCTTCCGCTTGCTGCGCGAAGGATCACGGGACGGGAGAGCGGAGCTGCTGGAGGCGCCCTGCGCAGAAGATATGGCCGCAGAGGATGCCGGGATTGAAGAGGACTGAGGGGGCAATGCTGGGCTTTTGAAAAGCGGCGCCGAGCAAGTCTGCTTTAGAGGGGCTATTTCACTCCCCCCCCCCTGCTCTGGCCAGGCAAGAATGAGGAGGGAAGAAATTCCGAGCATAGTTTAAAGCTGCGATTCTTGATAGCGAGTTAAGCTCCATTGAACTTAGTGGGTTTCTGATTCTGAGTAAACGCACCTAGATAGGCGTTGCACGGGACTCTGTTGTGGCAAAAATGGCGAAGAAGAGTCTTGTTGTGGCACGTTACCCTACAATCCTAGGCAGGCAGGCAGGCAGGCTGGCTAGTAGTTCCACTGTGTTCAATGGAGCTTACTCCCAGAATTGGGTGCATAGGTAGGATTGTTTCATTGTACATTTATTTCAGCTTAAGCTTTCGTGGATTTAAATTAGAGTCCACTGTGATGAAGTAGGCTCTAGTGCGCGAAACGTTATGCTGAAATAAATGTGTTATTATTAAACGTCTTTGAGGTGCCACTGCGGCAGTGGCACTGCCAAGGCTCTTTGTTGTTTTTGCTGTAACAGATTAACACGTTGGCTGCCCCAGTGGAAGTAACCTCTTGGTGGAGCTCTCTGGCATAGTTTTCAGGGTGTAGGGAAGTCAGCTTTTTTCATGGCAGGGCTCCTGTTCCTTTAAGTTTAGTAGTTGCACCATAGGTAGAAATTGACCGCCTACAGTTTTTCCCATCACTGCACCTCTGTGCTGGAAAATGCTACACCTGTTGGATTTCTGCCCATTTTGCTGCCTAGATCTGATCAAAAATTCATCTGGTGCCCAGCATCCTGCTTTCTGCACAGGTCAATTTTAGGTACCTCTCGAAAAAGTCCACAGTTAGGACTCCTTTCAAGAAAAGTAGGTGGCAGGCAACCTAAGGTTGATCTTGCAGCCTTTCAGCAGATTTCTGGGCAGTTATCTTTTGGGCATTTTGTATTTACTAGATTTTATTTTATTTGTTTTAAACATTTATGTTATTGTATTTGTACCCACCCTTCCTCCAGGCACCCAGAATGGCTTACATGGTTCTTCCTCTCATGTTATCCTCACAACAACCATCTGAGCTAGCTTAGGCTGAAAGAGTGACTAGCCCAAGGTCACCCAGTGAGCTCCATGCCTGAGTGGGCATTGGAGCCCAGGTCTCCTCGGTCCTTGTCCCACATACTACTAAGCACTACATGTTGGCGGAAGGGATCACTGAGGATGGGGAGGATCTATAACTGCAGGTATCTATTTGAGTGGACAGTTTCATACAACTGACAAGGGAGTCTCTGTTCAAAAGGAGCAGAACCTTACCGGTAGTAGCTGAATGCATGCCATAGAGGGGGAAAAACACAACACTCAGTACTGCTTTTGGCTCATCTGTGTTAATATTGCCAAACTGTGTGCCAGAGCCATGAGAGACTGGCTAATGCCCCATGCTAAACCAAGTAATTAAATGATTAACAAATTAATTAAATGATTTCGCTCAATGTACATAAATGATTAAAGGTTCTTGTGAGCTCAGACAGAGTACCTCTCCTCACGGACTGTGTGTGCAAAGCATATACAGTTCAGACCTACTTGTCTTCCAGTCACCCTTTGCTACAAGCAGGTCATTTTACAGCCAGGATGTATCTAAGTAACTAGGTCACGAGTGCGAGTGCAAGTACGAGTCATTTTTGCACGAGTGCGAGTCAGTGCCAACATTTTTGGTCAAGTGCGAGTCATTTTTGTGCGAGTCGAGTACGAGTAAGGCCAAAAACCATGAGTCACAAGTCACGAGTCGAGTCACTTTGGGGAAAATGGCTTTTTCCCCTGAAAATGGGGTGGGTGGGTGTCTGTGTGGGGTGTGTGTGGGGACCTCTGAGGCTTTTAAAGCACCCACTTGGCTTCCCCTATGACTTGGAAAATGACTTGGAAATGGCAAGTTGTTACCCCCACGAGTGCGAGTCAAGTGCGAGTCCCGTGGGTCACGAGTACGAGTGCGAGTCAATGGGTCACGAGTATGAGTACGAGTACGAGTCAGGGAAAAAGTGACTCAGTCGCACTTGCGAGTCGAGTCATTTGACTCGAGTCCCCATCCCTGTTTTACAGAACACTCACTCCCGAAACAGAGATGCAGCAGCACTACCCACTCAGTGGGGGTTGCCCACTGCACCACTTTGATGATTCACTGCTTTGGGCTGGCCTTCCAATCAGGAGGCACAGTCAGAACGTTGGAGATGTGCTCTGCCCTGGATGTGATGACTGGGGGTGATTCATGCTTACTCTTTTACATTCTAATCTACATTCTAATCTATAAAGTTAAAGCTTTATATTATGGATAGGATATATGTGCCTCCAATTTTAATTCAGAAAAAAAATAACTTTCATGGTTAAATAGCTGTTTCGTGGGGGGAGAGGGTTTTCATTGGGAAAACAGTATTCAAGCAGAGGGTTAAGCACCTATCTCTGTGCCACAGTCTTAATCCAAATTAAAGCCCTGCAACTTCTGAGTAAATGTAAAGACCAAACTAAACAATGACACATTCAATGTCATGTTTAGCTTGATCCTCTGCTATCAAAAGTCAGGGAAATACTAGTCTGCGAGTTACACAGAACTCTTCCTATATTTCCAGAAAGGCCAGAGGGCCCATTACATGAGCTGCATTAAAAAAGTACCAAACGTATGCTATTTGGTATGCACCATTTCTGCTCTAGTGACCCATACCACTGAAGACCTGTTGCTTGCAGCCTTGTTTATTTCAGCTCAGGAGTTGTGCAGCCCTGAGGCTGGATGAAGTGCTCACTTCAGGCAGTGGGCTGGGGCAGGCAGCAAGCTCCCCCCCTCACCTGCCCACAGACCTGTTGCCTGCAGTGGCCCATCTCCTACCCAGCCACTGTCTCATCCCCACCTCACTTGTTCTCTTGTAGAGCAAGTGAGAAGAGGTTTGGGGGAAGGGGGCTTACCTCCTCCTTCATTGCTGCTGCTTCTAAATGGCTAAGAGCAGAGAGGTTCTGCCAGGATCTTCCCCACCGCCACTTCAGAAGAAGCAGCACTGGAGGAAGACAAGGATGGTGGTTGTTGGCTGGCATGGGGGTGGGCTGGCGCAGGTGCTGATGCAGGGGGTGCTGGCTGGGGCACTGGGCTGCAGGGTGCTGGTGATGTATGCACAAGCTTGTGGGGAAGCGGCAGAATTTGGCACAAGCTGGCAGGTGGCTGAGGAGCAGGGTGAGATAAACCCCCTCCCCACCCAAGCTCTGAGGCTTCTGGCTGGAGGAAGGTGCGACCCTGACCTGAGTGGTCTGCAGTGAGGTGGATCCATAAGGCCCAATTCTATTTAGACGCTGCACCAACAGTGCCCAGACACCGGCGCAATGTCTGTCATATTCTAAGCCCATCCTGGCAATGCCATGCTGATGACGCACCATTGCCAGAGCAACATTTATTTATTTATTTATTTATTTAAAAAAATTATATCCCGCCTTATACTATGCCGAAGGCACGTTAGGCACCCAAGGTGGCTTACAACAAAAATTAAAATACATAATTTAAAATAATACATAAAATAAGTTTAAACAATACATAACTAAATTTAAAAACAATAAAATCCACTGGGGGGCGCGCGACAGTATGGAGCAGAGAAGCAGCATGGCAGAGCATCTTGAGACACAGGAGGCAGACCACAACCCATCACCCAAACGCTAGACGAAACAAAAATGTTTTGAGCCCTCGTCGAAAAGTCATGAGGGAGGGGGTGGTTCTCAGATCCCCTGGCAGGGAGTTCCACAGTTGTGGCGCCACGGCAGAGAAGGCTCGCCCACGTGTTGCCACTCCCCTAACTTGTGATAGAGGTGGTACCCGCAAACATGATCCATATGCCAAGCCTGTCTGCTTAAAGCAACACTGGCACAGCCCTTCCCAGTAACACTCCCAGCCCATGGAAACACCAACATAGCCTGTCATTCACAGAGCAGTGTCCAGACAACAGTGTGACATTAGCAGGTCATCACTGTGACACCAGTGGCAGTGGCATGTCTTCACTGTGACATTGGCGTATCATTGATGTGATGTCAGCAGATCATAGGTGTGACGCCCAATCCCATGTGTCATTGGTGTGATGTCCAAGGAGCCAATCACTGCATCATATCAGCCCCAACACTGGTGACCAGAGAAACATCACTGGAATGAACTGAGCAGGGGGCGGGGGCAGGTGCAGGGCCAATGAGTGGCCAATGCTGGGTGGACACCCACCTGCCAGCCACTAGGAATGCAGCAGGCACCACCCCAACCATGCGGAGATGCCCCAAGGACACTTCACACAACATGATACAAAGATACCACAGCAACCCCACCTCCTACAGGAGTTACAGTGGCATCAGCAGCAAAGGGGCAAACACAATGAACTGCTAGGAATCCTTGTCCCCAGGGTTCAAGTCCCTTCATCCCACTCACACCAACACACACATCCAAGGAATACATTCTTGAGCAGAGCAAGGGTAGAAAGAGAGCTCCCTTGGAAGAGGACAGCCATGTGAAACAAACACACAAATCTCTCCATGGCAAGGATTTGAGTTCATGTGGGGACATTCATTCGTGGTTTGGGAGTCGGACTTAGACCTGGAAGATCCAGGTTCAAATCCCCGCTCAGCCACGAAGCTTCCTGGGTGACCTTGGGCCAGTCACTATCTCTCAGCCCCACCTACCTCACAGGGTTGTTGTGAGGACAAAAAGGAGAGGAGGAAATATGTACACCACTCTGAGCTCCTTGGAGGAAGGGTGGTATAAAAATGTGAAAAATAAAATAAATAAATAAATGCCAGGGAGGGACTGGAGAGAGTCACAAGGGGAGCCTCAACAGCACTGAAGCAAAGCAGGATGCTAGTCGCGCATCTGATAATCTGAGATGCAGTCTCCCTGGCAGGGGCTTCAGTACTGATGTTGGTGTGCTGTGATTGGCTGCCAAATGTAGTCTGTATCCAGTGCTCTTTTGTAGAAAAGTGGGTGGGGAAGGGGGTGGCAGAAGGTGCAGTTTTCTGCTGCTTTCTCCTTTTTCCATTGTTCCTTGTGGAGTTACTCCTACCTACACCAGCACTGTCATTGGCGTTGTTCTTTTCTGGCGTTGGGAGCATAGTCCATCATCTGAAGGGGGGGGGGGGTTGGATATGGCATACGTCAACTCCTCTTCATCCCTCCCACGTTCCTCCTTCGCCATGGAAAGGATCGTGAGGGGAGGTGGAATTGGGCTCCAGGAACCTGTGGCAGATGCTGTAGGAGACCTTCAAAAGTATCCTTTTGTCAGCGAAGGGAGTCTGCCCCTTTACTGCCAAAATCATACGGTAGCAAGAGTAAGAGGAACTGGGCTCCTCCATGAATTTTCACAGGCCCCTATTTGTTCATTCTGTTTTCACCAGCTCTTCAGCCCATGGGTCTTCCAGCAGTAAATTAGGTTCTTCTCCATACATATTAAAAACCTGGTCCTTCATTTTGAGCTGGGGGATTTAACTTTGCCCAATAAAACAGATCTCACACGTAATTGCTGCTTTCGCTAATATATTTCCCATCTGGAGATCTGTGTTGCATTCCCTTTCAAAATGAAAGTGGCATGGCACATACTACAGTACATCACTTCTTGGCCTGGGGGAAAGGCACTTTAATATTAATGGAGAATTAGTCAAATTCTGCTCCAGCTCATTTCTCTCAGATCACCTCTCTCATTTCTGCGCTGCTCATGTACTTTCACAAGAGCCTTTGGAGCTGCTTCTGAGCACCTCCAGTTTGTGTAAGTCGTAGAGAGAAAATGGACACTGGCTGATTTACTGCATAGTGGGTATCTACAATCTCCCATTACCATATTGTTCAATGGTGGGAGTGAAAGGATTTCTCCTTACGTGACAGTTCCATTTCTGATCTCTCTTGTTTGAAAGGAACTTGTGTAATATTTGTTTTTGTTTGGGTTTTTTCCCCTTGTCAGGTAGTTGAGATGTATTCCCCTGCTAGAGTCAAAGGATAATCAGTTGAACAGAAATCTCAACTTCATAATAACCCAATGACTAGGTCAGACTAAGAGATAGTGACTTGCCTTACAGCAAGGCAAGTTCACTCAGAAGTCAGTCCCACTATGTTCGATGGGGCTTACTCCCAGGTAGGTGTGCACAGGAGTGCAGCCCTACAGTGCAATCCTAGGCATGTCTACCCAGAAGTAAGCCCCATTTAATTCAATAGGACTTGCTCTCATATAAGTATGTATAGGAGTGCAGCCCTGGTCACTTTCCCCTATCCTTCCAGCAAAGCTCCACCCTCCCAGACACCTCATTGGTTCCCCCTGGTCTGGCTTACAGCACAATCCTATTGGGCATCTTACGATGGCAGATCTCATGATCCGCCGTTGTTAAATGCCTCTGCAGTGCAGTGAATGGCGCACTGCTGTCATGTGTGTTGGACCAGTGGCTCTGCACATGGCCCACCACAGAAGGACTCAGCCTGTGTTGCAGCAAGTAACCAGTGAGGGCAGGTCGTGAGCAGTTCAGGGGAGGTTTGGGGGGTGGTGGATCCCAGCAGCAGCAGCAGCAGCAGCATGTGCTGGGATGCTATGCCTGTTTTCCTGGCCTGACATACCCCCTGCCTCTCCTTGGACTTATGCCAGCAAAATAGCTGGCATAGGTTTGAGGAGATCCATTGAGAAGTAAGTAAAAATATTTTCACTTACCTCTCCCAGGCTGTCTGGTCCCGTCCCCCCACTATTGCATGCAGCACATGTTCTGTCAGCATGGCTGCATGGCAGAAGATGGTGGGGGATTGGATTGGGCTCCTACAGCCCAATCCTCACCAACTTTCCAGTGCTGATGCAGCTGCAATGCAGCCCTGAGGTAAGGGAACATTCGTTCCCTTACCTTGAAGGGCCCTCCGTGACTGGCCCCCCCCACTAGCCCCCCCAGCACAGAATGCAGCGTGCACCCTATTGTCCCCACTGCATCTGCACTGGAAAGTTGGTGAGGGTTGGGCTGCTAGTGTGGTTATAAAACCTTCCAAGTCAGAAGTGGATCTTTGCCTGGGTAATAGCCACATTTTGACTTTGCCTATAAGGTTTTCCAGGTGTTTTCCAAGCCACCGCCACTCCCAGCTTTATTGCACGTTTCTCGCTCTCTCTTCCTACCCTCACTCACTAGACCTTCTCAGCATCTTTTCCCGTCTCTGAGCTCCAATCCTATTCCACTGGCACTCATGCCTTTAGCACTTTGTGTTCGTTACTGCCCAGACCCCAATGCCAACAGAGATTAACAAGAGCTCAGTGGCACAGCTGCCATGCTGCCATGCTGATGGGAAGCATCACAGTGGAGTGATCTGTAAGTATCTGAATTCTGAACTGGCTTGGTGTGGCGGCTTTTAATGTGCTGCCCAGCCCAGCCTGCAGCCCTGGCAGAAATCTGGGAAGAGAACTCCAGCATTATGCCCAGTGCCCCTTTCCTTACCCACCAGATGAGAGGCAAACCACTGTTGTGTACAGTTCAGCCCACTGCTGTATGAAGTTCTCAACGGAGGAATGCCAGTTCTCCTTTGAAAAAGAATTTAAAAAGCCATTCTTTCTTTCTCGCCGAAGCACATGGCAAACCCCAGACTTCCACACAACAGAAATGGTCAGCGTGTGTGTATGTGGGGAGGGGGTTATGTTTCCATAGCCACCATTACTTTTATATTACCAGTTTGTTTGTCTCCCTGGAAACAAGAGGCAGGCTTGAATAGATAAGTCCGCCCTGAGGCACACCATACTCTAGTATTCAGAGCATGCTGAGAGTTATGGACTCGACACAGGATATTCACTCGCCAAGAAGTGCAAGTGGCAAGAAGTTGAGTCCTCAGCTTGATGCCCCTGCAAGAGTGGCTGCTGCAAGTGCTCTCAGTCAGCAGAGAGGCAGCAGCTGGAAAGGCACTCCAGCGCTGTGCAAAGTACTGTACGAATTATCTGTCAGCAACAAAAGAAACTCGGAGTTCTAACTACGATTTTTTTTTTTAACTTGCTGCTGGGGTTGGCTGAGCTGAGGGATGACAAACTGGGAAGCAGTTGCACAAAAGATCTACTACAAAGGAAACTACTTAGAGAAAGACTGAGGTTCTGTCTCAAAGGCACCCGTAGATGTCCGTGATTTGGGCGCTCCTCCTGGCTAACCCAGCTTGGTGAAGGATTGTTCCTCCATCATCGCTTCCCGACTCGAAGCATGCCTCTTGCTTCCAAGATGAACAACAGATCACTGCCCCAGCTAAACTCTTCCGGTAGCAGTGAGAGCAACAGTTGGCAGCTGGTGTCTGTCATCATCCCTCTAGTGTACTCTCTGATTTTCCTGGTCGGCACGGTGGGCAACTCTCTGGTGCTAGCAGTGCTGCTGAGGAACGGGCAAGTCAACAATACCACCAATCTCTTCATCCTCAATCTGGGAGTGGCTGACCTCTGCTTTATTGTCTTCTGCGTGCCCTTCCAGGCCACCATCTACACCCTGGATGACTGGATCTTTGGGCCCCTCATGTGCAAAGCAGTACATTTCTTCATCTACCTGACCATGTATGCCAGCAGCTTCACCCTCACGACTGTATCTTTGGACAGGTGAGCAAACAGGTTGGATGGGGGGGGGAAGGGGAATTTGGACCATCACATCATTTCAAAAACTCACAGATAAGTAACTTGACAGCACGTCATGATAATTCCATCTCTCTCACTTCCCTGCGTGCATGCATAACTGTCTCATAGCACTGAATGGGGAGAACGTGAATCACTTGAGCAACTCTCTTCAACTCAAAGGTATTGTTGTTGTTGCTGTTGTCAATCAATAAATATTTTACAAATTCAGAATACTATAAAGGGAAACATTGTCTATACAAAGAAGGGATGCAGAATTATAACGTTAGAAGGACCTTCAAGTTCAGCACCCTGTCGTAAGGTTGGACTGTCCATGCAGGTGTCCCCCCCCCCGATAGATCATCCCACACAATAATGTGCCCCAAGTCAGAGAACATGTGCACGACAGAATGGTGTTTCTAGAATAAATGCCTGCAGTTTCCTTGAAATGTGAGTTGTTTCACAACTGGAGTGTCGGTAGCCATGCTGATCCCATAAAATGAGGGTCATACGTGAGCCCAAAAATTAATTTGTAATTTTATTTTAATACCTAATTTTAATTGTGGTTTTTAAAACAGATTTTAATTGTTAGTGTTCTGTTTTGTATGTTGTACACCGCTTTGAATTTTAGAAAAGCAGTATATAAATCTCGTAAGTAAGTAAGTAAGTAAGTAAGTAAGTAAGTAAGTAAGTAAGTAAGTAAGTAAGTAAGTAAGTAAGTAAGTCGGTTCAAATCTCCCCTCAGCCATGAACTCAAACCACTAACTGTCAGCCTCAGCTTCCCTTCTGCCATATGGGGATAATAATACTAATTACAACAACAACAACAATAGAGGATTGTTGAAAGGATTACAGAGCTAGTGTGTGTAAAGCATTTGAATACTCAAAACCAGCTATATGAATACTAAGTGTTGATTTTGCGTTTCTGGTGCTTAAGAGTCCAGGATGAGTAACTACCTCACTGAACATGTAACAAAATGATGATGAAATGATCATCCTAATCCAAGGGTGAATCATCGGAGATTCACAGCAAATATGCACAAATACCCAAAACAGTGGGTGAGGATGCACATTTCCATGCGCCTATCCTGTGAGGCAGATGGGAACAGACATTCCCATTGACTTCTTGCATCTGGGTGTGCAGCAGAATACCGAAGCGCTCCAGAAGCACACCCACCAAGAATCAGTGGGTGAAACCTACTTCTGCATAAGATATCCTTTGCTGGACTGGGATGGGTGTGTTTGAAAGCTTGCAACATTTTTGCAATAGCCATAGCTGGTGTATAGCCATAGCTGTGAGACCTTATCAATTTAGTGCCACTTCACATATTATTTGGGGGAAGACTCTGTTTGCCACCATGTGTGAGCACCTTGGGGAGCTACAGCCCATCCCCAGCTGGGTGAGTGTAGCTGTATACATGTATAAGCAAGCATGACTGTCACATTCACATATTATTATATTTTCATGCGTACGAAAACAGCAGCAGATTGCGAAAGGATGATTATGTGCAAGATCCCATACATCCTTGCACAATTCATTGCATTTACAATTGCGACTTTCTGCACTTTTGGTTTAGCACAAAACTGCACAACCAGCTGTGCAGAAAGCTGCTGTCTGGTCACAATGTATTTCGGTCAAAAGGATCAAATGCCTTTATAAAACACATTTTATAGTATTAAGATTATAGTGACAAATTATAGAACAACAAGTGCTGCGCAACAGTCTGAAGCAGGAGAAGTGTCAGTCAGGGCATTTTCTGCAGACAAACTTGCCGTAATTGCTCATGTGAAACAGAAAACAGAAGAGAGGCATTTGAGATTCAAACATGAATTTTGGCTATTTGTATTATAAATTAATATGGGGGGGTGGGATTTTGTCCCTCAAAACACCCCGCTCTCTAACTACAGTGTCAGAGAGGTGGAGGAAACAGAATAGGAGGAAATAGGTGTCAAGAGAAAAAGTTAAATCAGGAGGATACTTTTGTGGAACATAAAGCTATTTCTAGATCAACTCAAGAGAGGGCCTTCCACATGAACTTTGTTTAAAAATAGTCCCTGTGGGGAGCAATGGGGAACTGCTGGCTAATTTGTGATGGGAGAATCAGCACAGCCACCCAGTTGCTATGATCTTGCCATATCTTCTCATCTTACTCTCCGATGATTCACCTACTCATGATTCGTAAGAGTACATTATTGGCCTGCCCTAAGCGATGGCACTCTGCTATGAGCACCTAGGAGTAGGTTTGCAGAGGAAGTTTCCAGGTTAACCCTGGAGGCTGTGACTTGTTCCTGCTGACCTGTATCCTTTAGTACAGCTGGTTCCAGCTCCAGTCTCTTGGCATCTTGCCTGAGCAACAGGTCCTCTTCCTGCTCTCTGCTGCCCACTTGACTAACAGTGTGGGTGGGAGACAGACAGGTGGATGAAACAGGGTGGAGAACGGGGCGGGGGGATGGATCAAGGTTGGGAAAGGGGCAGTACTGTGGCAGCAGCATGACCAATATCCTATCCCCCTTCCCAGAGTTGATCCCCTGACCCAGGTCCACTTGGACTTGTGCCAGCAATATAGCTGGCAGAGGTCCAAGCAGACCCATCAGAGCAACAAAGCCTTGCCCCAGGGAAGGGCACAAATGTTCCCTTACCTTCAGGACACCTCCAGGACCCAACACTCCCTTGCGGGATGCAGCGCATGCCCCATTGGTGCAGCTGCATATGCGCCAGGGGAATTAGGTAGGATTGGGCTGTTGTGTGCTCCCAGCTGTCAGTAGAATTGTATAACTTTAGTTCATAGAGTTGAGTTTGTAGAACAATATTACTTTGAACAACATAGAATGTAGCAATACAGAGAGACACTTCCACAGTATCCATGGCAATATTGATATCCACCAATTATGGAGTGCCTTGCCAATTACATCCCCAGGTAGCCATGCATGGAAGAGCCCAGTCCATGTAGAGCAATGAGCAAACACCTCCATGATGTCACCCGAACCCACCATTCATAAAAATGCAATCCCAGAACACCTCCATGTCCCCACTGTTGTGAACCTGTAAGGATTCTGAGAAGATACATGTTTGCAACATGTTCTTTCAACATTCATTGTTAGGCCATGCTATCTGTTGGTTATGTAAAGTGTTCCCTTTTAGTGGCAAATGCCCTTTCACCATAGTTCCCAAAGTTCTTAATTGAGTACCATGATTGGCTGCAGTGCAGATTCCACTGCTCCTATGTTGCATTGTGGTTGTGGAAGCAACATGGTTGGAGGTAGGAAATAGTGGCTAGGGTGTTGCAAAAGTTCTGTAAGGCACTTTCGCGGCACCCATGGAGTAAGCGGTACTGGCACCAAGCTTGGCACCGCTCACTCTGCCGTCAGACCTGGACCGTGCTGCCGAACACAGGTAAGACCTGCGCCAGGCAGCGGGAGGACATGGGGAAGGTTGGCGTGGCAGGGGAGGGGCGATTGGCTGGCCAGGCCAGGGAGGGGGGAGGGGATATTGGCGGCATGCTCTGCTGATATCCTAAACCCCTTCCTGGGCCTAGCCAGCCTGACATGACTTCCCCAGAATTACGCCAGCTAGTTTGCCAACACACATTCAAGGAGGCCCTTTCCCCCCAGGTGTTCCCTAGCTCCACTGGCACGGGCCTGATCCAGCACGGAGTCTGGCACAGCGCACTTAGTGCGTTGCGGCAGATCTTTCACAGGATTGGACTGTAAGTCCTTCTCCTCCAATCACCACCCATTTTGGGGCCCTCCATCATCAGAACTGTGCCAGCATAACCATCATTCTATGACATTGTAGACCCCAATACTAGCATATCTTTGGAATCCACCAAAAGGGTATCCTATTGTCTGGGGTCGAACTTACCCCCCAGTGACCACCACAGCGAGGCTGATGGCAGTGGCATCGGCAGAGCATCACTGGACTGAGGCCCAGTGACCCAGACGTGGCAGATCTTCTGGCCATGACCCAGGAAGACCTGCCATGGTCCCTCGACCTTGCAGCAGAGCCACAGGGATGCACCAAGGCAGCGGGAGGTGGAGTCGAGCCGCTTGTAGGTTCACTGCTACCACCGTGGCCCAACTTTGGCCCAAAGGGGGTCACACAGGGGCCGGTGGAGGCCTGGGAGATGGGGCTGCTTCTCCTAACCAGGGAAAAAGAGATCTGACAACAGGCACACCAGGGGTAACCCCTGAAGAATGAGGCTGTTCTGCAGGGCAGTGGTTGGGGCAGCCTCTGGGGTCTGATGAGGCCCTGGAGGTTATAAGAGACAGCTCCATGACGAAGGCAGGGCAGACTCTCCCAGAGCAGAGAGACAGGTGCTGAAGAGGTGGCCTGGATACCTTGAACTAGGTGCTGGGCAACCACTTCTCCGGGGAGGCAAGCCTTAACGCTCTGAGGTGGAGGTGGAGAAGGGTGTGGATAACCCTCTCCTTGTCATACCTCTGAGAGGTTTTGGTTGAGTGCAGCCCCTTTAGGGTCAGTCTTTGGGGTCCCTTTGGGGTCAGACCAGGGTGGCTCCAGAGAGTCCCTATAAAGGAATGGAAGGAGGGGATGGACCATGGGTCACTGGACTGTGACAACGCCTCCCCACATAGCCCTCACATGTATCCTACACCAGTCAGAATAAGCAGAAGATAGAATTGTGCTGGAGTATGTATTTGTCTTTGCTGCAATCCGTGTCCCATATCTGATGTACATCCTACAGTGTTCCAGTTTGAATTCTATATTGAATAAACTAGCCTACCTTACATCTGATGAGGATGAGCCTCCTCTGCCTGGGGTCAGAGCTCCTCTAGCATGATGTCATCATGCAGATGCTGGCAGAGGGTTTCACCAGCTCAAGAAATTGGCAGGCCACCTTCCTCATGTGAAAGGAAAGAACACCTCAGAGTTATGTGTATCATTGTGACTTGCTTGAGAAGGGCTTAGATGCAGTGCATAAACTTGAAATGCCCCACCCAGCATAAAATGAAACAATACGTCCTAGAGATCTTGCACACTTCTTTCAGTTCTTTCCTCCTTCTCCTTACTATTCAGCTGGATGCTTTCCAGCTTCTTACCAAATTGACAGCTTGGCTGGACAGCAACAACATTATTGGGCCAGAGCAGGCAGGATTTAGGCCAGGCCAATCCACTATGGACCACTGTATTGTTCTATCATACCTAGGCTTACCAGATTTTCCCGGTTTCAAACCAGGACAACCCCCCCCTCCCAACAATTAAACAAAAAAACACAAAAAAACAAATAAACCAAAACAATATTTTTTTTATGGTTTTGGGAGGAGTTTTGGGGGTGTTTTTAATTTTTTTAAAAAATTAAACATTTTTAATTATTTATTTATTTTAACCTAAAGTAATTAATTAAATTGACTTGCTGTCAATTATTTCTGCCCGTCATTGCCGTTGCCCATCGTCGCTGCCGTGCCGCCATGCCAATCGCTGCCACAGTGCCTGTCGCCGCCATGCCTGCTGCTTGTGCCTGCTGCCCGTCGCCATGCCGCATGCCTGTTGCTACCGCTGTGCCTGTCGCCGCCATGCCCTGTGCCGCCGTGCCCAGTGCCGCCATGCCTGTTGCTCCCGTCACCGCTGAGCCGTCCTGCCGAGCCATCCCATCGCCGCTGTGCCTGCTGCCTGTCGCCATGCCACCATGCCTGCTGCCCGTCGCCATGCTGTGTCTGCTGCCTGTCACCGCCATGCCTGCTGCCCGCCACCGCTGTGCCTGTCGCTCCTGTCGCCACCAAGCCCCCGCAACCGCCACAACTGCCGCTGCCGCCTTTTAAAAAAGTGAATCAACTTAACTTTTTACCTTCTTGGATCTCGCGAAATCTTGCGAAATCCAAGATGGCGGCACCCAAATCTCATGAGGGCGTGATGCCCTCATGAGATTTGGGCACCGCAGTCTTGGATTTCATTAGATTTCGCGAGATCCAAGATGGCGGCGCCTGAAAAGAGGTAAGTTGATTTACTTTTAAAAAGGCGGTGGTGGTGGCGGCGGCTTCCACCCAGCCCGGAACGATCCAGGACCATTCCAGGACCCGAGCCCAGGTTCCAGGACAGTCCCAGAAATTCTGGGACGGATGGCAAGCCTAATCATACCTAATATCCAAACAAGTATCTCAACCACACACCCGATTATATACAGCGTTTCTTGATCTCAAAGCTGCCTATGATTCGGTCAACAGGAATATTCTTTGGAGTAAGTTGGATAAACTTGGGATAGACCAAAGGCTGCTGCAACTAATCCAAAAACTTTATTCCAATACATCCTGCTGTATTAGGTTGAAAAGGGACGGTATGCTTTCTGAACAAGTTCCTACTACTTTATCAGAGGTGTAAAGCAAGGCTGTGTCCTTGCTCCAACCCTTTCCAACGTATTTATTAATGATTTAGCCCCCTTTTTTTTGGCTAATTTGGATTCACATTGCCCTAAGATAGGTTCTTTGCCGGTTCAAATTCTTTTATATGCAGACGACATGGTTTTAAAATCCCGAACCAGAATAGGCTTGAAATGTCTCATCCAAGGATGTATTAGCTATTTACATACCAACCAGTTGCAGCTTAACTTTGACAAATCTAAAATAATAGTTTTTGGGAAGTCTTGGAGGCTTTGCTCATGGCAATTTGGTGGAAGAGCCATACAACAAGTTAAGACCTTCAAGTATCTGGGTATCCTTTACCATTACAAACATCAATGGTCTGCTCACCATATAGCAGCAATAAGAACCGCCAAAATGACGACCCAGGCTATTATCAGGTTTTTTATACCCAGGGTGCTGCCTATATTCTGGCAGCTCTGTGAGTATTTAATGCCAAGGTAGTAAACCAAGTATTATATAGATCCCCGATTTGGCTCTCTGCCTTTAACATTGACGTGGAGTGAATCCATTCTTCTTTTCTATATAAAAATGTTGGTCTTCCTCATTGTGTATCCTATGCAGCATTATGTCTCAAGGCGGGCCAATATCGCTTACAATTTTTGATATGGATCAGGTTTTTTAAATTTTGGTTTCGTGTGTGCTCTTTGGCAGAGAGTGTTCCTTTTTTAAGGGCATCATAACTGACTTTTCTCATTGTTTGGGATATATTCTTTTCATTAAGAAAATTCAATCTATTGGGCTCTCGTCGGACCTTTTAGGCTTGGTCACTTTGACCTCTGCTATTAAGATCTCGCTGAACAAACTCATTGACATCGAGAGACAGGAAGTTTTTGCTGCAGCGGCTAAATCCTGTTCGCCTTTATACCTGCAGCTTCCATGTATTTTCAGCAAAAGCCCTAGGTACCTCTTTGTGATTGATTATCCTCAGGCAAGGCGTGCACTCTCCCTAGCCAGATGTAATGCCCTGCCCTCCATTCGACCGATCCTCCAAGTCACAGGGCCGTTGTTTATGTAAGCAGGTAGATTCAGAATCCCTAGCGCATATGCTTTTACACTGCACTTGGTACAATTACCTCCGGCTAAACATCCTCAACTCTCTGTTGGTAAATTTGCAAGGGAAGTCTGATTCTGATATTGTCCTGATTTTACTTTCATCTACCAACAAATGGACCATCAACCAGTTAGCTAATTGTTTTCAACTAACCATGGAACGTAGAGTGGCTATAGTGACCAACATTATGGAACCTAGGTAAAAGGATTGTCAACTGTTTATTCTGTTATGCCTCCCTTTTTTCTCATGCTTTCATTTTTTGCTTGTTTATTGTGATATGTATTATTATTATTACTTTCTTTTTATGTTTTGTTATGTTATGCCAGTAAAGGTTTATTGATTGATTGACTATTCACAATCTCTTCATTCCCTCCCCCACTGTTCCTCCTCCCCTCCACCAGGTAATATTCCATTTTTAAAAACAGCTTCTTCATACATTAAGGAGGTCAAATACGGTATTGAACTGTGGTGCAAACCAAAATAGTATCTGCAAATCTTCCAAGTATCTTCCAAATCAACATCAGGAACCTGTCCAGCCATAATTCCTTTGTTTGAGTTATTATCCTGGCTATTGTGTTTATCATTGTAATTGTGCTATTAATTTTGGTTTCTCCTAACATACAGCATTTTTCCAGACACTTTGGATAGAGCCTGAGTAACATGGTCTTTCTTGCTTTTCTCTTGCCTTCCTAGGTATTTGGCTATAAGGTATCCTTTGCATTCAAGAGAGCTAAGAACCCCCAGGAATGCTCTGAAAGCCATTTGCCTCATCTGGGGTCTTTCCTTTGTCTTCTCTGGACCTTATATTAGTTACTATCAGGAGTTCCAGATAGCCAACGTTACTGTCTGTCATCCTATCTGGAAAATCCCTCAGCGCAAAGTAATGGACCTGTGCACTTTCGTCTTCAGTTATGTCATTCCAGTGTTGATTCTGAGCCTCACCTACCTGAGGACCATCCGTTATCTCTGGACATCTGTGGACCCCATTAAAGACATGTCTGATTCTAAGAAGGGCAAGCGCAAGGTCACCCGAATGATCATCATTGTAGCCGTCCTCTTCTGTCTTTGCTGGTTGCCCCATCACTTGGTCATCCTCTGCTTTTGGTTTGGTTATTTTCCACTGAACAATGCTACCTACATCCTTAGGATCCTCTCCCACCTGATTTCCTATGCCAACTCCTGTGTCAACCCCATTGTCTATGCTCTGGTATCCAAGCATTTCCGTAAGGGTTTCAAGAAGATCTTCAGCTGCATCTTGCACAAGAGAGTGGCCAACAAGGTCCACGTGGCACAGGTGACCCACACAGTTAGCACCTTGGAAGCAGATCTGACAGAGGTGATACACGTCAGTGAGCCCACACATGCCAGGGCCTCCAGCTGCTGTCAGATCCCTATCCAGACATGGGGTGAAACAAAGCAGTTGAGTCGCCAGGAGAAGGCTGCCAATTCTTTCATCACTTTCAACGTCACTTAGAAGAGTGCTTTTACTCTGGGGAAATGGGCTCTAACCAAAAGGTGAATCCTTGAGCACAACAATTGTTCAATCCAAGAAGACATGAATTGAGGACACAAGACAGGATTTTAAAAGAGATGAACTGCCAGATGATTCAAGCCAATGATCCACATATTTCATTGTTCATTGCTCCCCAAAGTAGTGTGTGCCAGAAGCTAGTGCACTGTAAAAGGTTCCATAGGGCAAGGGTAGATTGAGACATCATTCATTCTGTCCAGGACACACCACCAATACCCCCGAGATTTCCCCAATCTAAGGAGGAAGGTGAGGGAAGTGCCAGGCTCCTGAAATGGGAGCAGAGTACAGGAGTGGCAGGAGAGCAACATCACCACTGCCCTTGTGATACTGGCATCAATCTGCTTCTCAGGAGCAGCCAAAGTCCCACAAGACCAGCTGGGACCCTCCTACACATGCTTGGGACATTGGGCCCTATGTGGCCACTTATGATGAGGAGAATCGACAAGCGGCTGGGCTGCAGACTGAGGAGACAGCCAATGGAGCCAATCAGGAGGAGGCACTGGGTGTAATGTCCTCCCACTCTGATCTGAGGCACCTTAGGGAAAGCAAAGAGAGCCCAACAGTGATACTTTCCTAGAAGATTCATAGTACACCTGAGCATGAGGTGCTGCTAATTGTATCATTTGAGATGCCAGCACTGGAAGGTTTGTTTAACATTGGAGCTGTCTGGCCAAAGGAATAAAGAAGAGAACATCAGCCAAGCCAGACAGTAGGACTGAATGGTTAATGTTGTTGCTGACTTGTTACTGAGCCAGGATCCTCAGAATCTGGAATGAGGACCTACTGTAGCTTGGTCAGCTACCATGGACACTGCTTGGCCTCAGGCCCCTCTTCAGGTGCAGAAGGGCACACAGAGCTGTGCAACAGCCCCTGCAGGGGGCAGGCAATATGAATCCTCTAGATTTACCAGGCCTATCATAAATGCCAGGAGCGTTCTGTTTGCTGCACTTCAGGCTATAGCTTCCAGACTCTAGCATAAGCAAAAGGAGTGTATCCTCCTGCAGATCGGGCATTAGGTCCAGCTGTCTATGTTGGGCCCTGCCCCAGCCTGTCCTTAACAAGTTCTGGACCAAGTCAAAAGCCTGGGGTGGGTTCAGGAATTATCTGTTGTAGTCTTAGGTTTTTCACCCAAATAATCATAATGATCTGTCCATAAACTTATTTTTGTATTGACTGTCCTTGTTGTCTTCTTGATCATGATCTCAGCTTTGGCGATGTGCTCTCCACTTGCTGCAAACAACAACAACAATAACAACAACAGCCAGTCAGTAGGTTGGCTAGTTGTTCATTTTGCTTTCCTGGAGTGGTCAGGTTGCCCACAGCACCTCTTTCTGCTTTAATGTTTACAAAAAACACCTCTCATATATTTTCTGAATGCAAAGACTGAAGGGATAATGGTGGAAATAGCAAGTGCTTTGTGTCTCTGTATAATAATAAGTACAATATGTTACATATGTGATATGTTTACTAAAATTGTGTGTACAGTAAACTTCACTCATTCAAATGGCTCAGAAAACATGTAAGACATTTTTAATAACCAGAAGAAGAGAGCAAAAACTGGGACACTGTGTAAGATTTCATTTATATGACACAGAGCAGTGGTTCTCAAACCTTTTAGCACCGGGACCCACTTTTTAAAATGACACTCTATCACGACCCACCTAGCTTTACGAGACGCTCAAACATTTAACTCCCTATATTTATACAAGCTTGCAAACTGCAGGAGCTCAGCTCCTTGCAGAACAATTAGCAGCTATCTTGCAAGCTGCAGGAGCTCAGCTCTTTGAAGGGCAATTAGCAGTTATCTGATTTTAGTAGCCTCAGAGCTTGTGGCAATTACTTATCTGATCTTTCCATAACCTGGGACCCACCAGAAATCATGTCGCAACCCACCAAGTGGGTCCCGACCCACAGTTTGAGAAACATTGACACAGAGTATTTCTATAATAACTCTCTTGGGATACCTGAGGTTAGATAAAGAAGGCTCCATGGCATTAAACCAGAGTGTAATCCCAACAACGCCTGTTTTGAGGAATGGAATATAATGAGGACAAAATCTATGTTCTTAGATATGCTTTTACAGAGCCTAGCAGCACAACAGGATAGTAGGGTTGGGACCTGTGCTGCTAAATATGATTCTAACAAGGGTGACTTGGATCCCTAAGGGCTTGGATCCCTTGGGAAATGTAGTTAGTGCCTAGGGGTAACATTTGCAGATGACTGGGCTTGTTAGGACATATCTGAGCAAATATATAGCCCTCTAGCACAGGGTTTCTCAGCCTTTTTTTTGCTCATGGCCCCATTTGGAGCCTCATTTACCTCAGTGCCCCCCCCTTATAGCCGCTATTAGTTGGGAAAAAAGGTATAGTACTTTACTATCTTCACTGTTTATTCTAATAATCGGTACTCTCTCTCTCTCACACACACACACACACACACACACACACACACACACACACACACACACACACACACACACGTGCAGTGCGTGCTGCATCCTAGAGAGATGAGAGAGATTGGGTAGTTGGAGAGGTCTCCTCATGGTAAGTGAACTTTTGTTCACTTACCCTGGGGAAAGACTCCACTTTCCCAATAGGTCTCCTCGGACCTGCGCCAGCTATTTTGCTGGTGCAGGACCGAGAAGTGTAAAGGAGAGGGATAGGATTTTCAGCCATATGCAAGTGCCAGCGAACCTGCTCTCTCCCTCCCTTGTTCCACCTCCCTCCCTGTCCCTCTCCCCACCCAGGAAACTTTGTTCCTCTCCTCCCCTGCCCTGCTCCACCCACCGCCAACTCAGTGACACTGGTGGATGCAGTCAGCTCCAACCGCTGGTCAGTGTGCCAGGCCGCCAGTGACTGTCAGCATTGCATTCACCGACAGAAGTGACGTTCCACTGGCATCTTCCTCCTCCTTCTGCTGGCAGAACGTGACTTTTGCTGGTGGGGCAGCAGCCCAATACGGTCGGGCTGCCTGTAACAAAGAAAACTCTTAATTACATAAAATGTATAGTAGCAGCATAAGGCTTGCTAACAAAAAATATTCTGATAATTGGCACTTTATTCAGCATGATCCTTGTGACAAATTCATCATATGCCTGGCAGTTAAGTTTGGGTGGCCCCCTCAGAAATGTACTGTGCCCCCCCTAATGTTCTGTTCTTTCCATGTGGCCCCCAAGAAGTATGGTGTGGACCCCTGGGTGGCCATATGGCCCACATTGAGAACTGTGCACATTGCACATGGATAATGTGGCAGAGGATTACAGCACATTTGTTCATTTTATGTATATAGATCATATAACTTGCATAACTCTGTGCAGGAGAATGTCATTAAGATGTGAACGGTGAACGTGCTTTACTTTCACCTTGATGCCATTTGTACAATTTTCAACCCAAGGTAATATTTTGGATTTGTTTGTCAATAAACCGAAAGCTCCATTTACTCTTAATGCTCAATAGATCTCATTGCTGCTTTGGAGACCCCGGCAAATAGCAGTCATCTGTTTTTGTCCTGTGTTTCACTGCAGCTGAAGCTGTGTGTTGCCAATTATGCCAATAAAACGAAGATTGGCATCAGAGTTTCTGTTCCTATGAGTTTTCCCCCCTCTAGGTGGTGAGGAATGTTCAGGAATAAATCTGGACATGGCCAGTTCCCTACTTGCACAGGCTGTACCTCCAGTGTCTGAAGGATTAAAAAAAGATACAGTTGTTTTATGTAAAGCACACAAGTGGCTTGGTGCAGGTCAGTTTGACGGTAAACTTAGCAAGCCACTACTATAGGTTCTAGTAGAACAACACCCTCCAAAATAGCTTTCCAGCATTATTTTCAGTTAACTTCCATACAGACGTTTTGGCTGGTTGGAGGAGGGATACAAATTTTAAAACAAACAAGTGCAGTATCCACTGACTAACGTATTAGCCAAGTCTCTCATATAAGCCCTGCAAGCAAAAGTCCCTTCCAGCCCTCATATCTTTGACCCCCACCTCCTCTCCCGTGGTTTAGAGAAATGCTTCCCTGTCTGTGACAGTTAATCTCCTCCATTAAACCTTATTGTAACCAGAACTGCCTGTTCCTATGTCAAGGACTGTAATGCTTCCTATCAATAATCTCTATATTTAGTCTAACCATCTTCCTGGCATGAATCATGCACAGTGATTAAATAAACACTTCCAACTTATATTTCCTTATTTATTTTCCTCCCTGGTCCAAACCTTCTATGGTAGAGGAGGATGTTTAATAACTAGCTCACCCTCCTGTCCCTTTTTATGCCTCCCCTTCTCTTCACCCTTCATAATTCCTTTGGCGGATGGATAAGCTTTTCACTGAACTTTATAGCCCTAGAGTTTACCTTACAGAATGTAGAAATGCTCTGGTTTAAGATCAGCTGCTTACTAGCTGATCTCCATAACTGGAGGTAGGGAAAGAAGAGGGAGGTTCCTATGCCTAGATAGTGTGTGGTGGATGGTAGGGGAAACTAAAGGAAAACTGACATCTACACCCACAATTATTACTTTTTTGAGATATTTGCAAATGAACTATACTCATTTCACAACACAGTAGAGAATCCAATATCTTCGCACCGTTACATTCCAGCCATGCCACATTCTCACGAGTGATAAACTTCTCCGTACGGTAGTACTGATCTTCAAAGTATGAGGCAGGCCTCCCTTCTTCAAGAGGTATGGCATGGATGGCTTGGAAAGAACGTGTGATGACCACTTTGTTCCTTTGCTGAGCCAGGTGACCTCATCCAACTCATTTATCGAGTGGGTTGCCACAATTGAGGCAGGTTCAAGGATAGCTGGAGGTAAGGAAGTTGTCTGAATTCAGCAGAGAACAGAGGAAGAGCCAGTCTGATACTGAGAACTGAAGTGAGGGTCCTGGGTCGGGAACAGAGAGCTGTCAAGTGAGAGCCACCGAGCAGTCTATGCTCAGAAGACAGGTGCTAGAAACAGAGCTCCATGGACCACCAGCACCAGCCAGGTCCAGACTGTTCTTTGTTGGAAGACTGGCAGCATTTGACCTAGACCTGTACAGTAATGGTTGGTGTGGGTATGTATTCATTTCCACCAACGGGGGAGCTATTCCCTATTCAGTTCCTAGTTTTAAATGCTTGTAGATTGTTCTCTCTCCTGCTTTGACTTGACCAGTGGTTCTCAACCTGTGGTACACATACCCCTAGGGGTACGCGGACCACAGGCAGGGGGTACGCGAAGCGCTGCCCGTTATCAGCTGCTGCGATCAGCAGCTGATAACGGGCAGCTGTAGCCATTTTTTCCGGGTTACGCGCGAGCGCCGCAGCCCGGGAAAAATGGCTACAGCGCTCCTCCATTCAAGATGGAGGTGCCCGGGAAACAAGGTAAGGGAAGCTACCATGGACATCGGGAGCGATGTAGCCGTAATTTCCTGCCTGCGGCGCTCGCACACACCCAGAAAAAAACCGCTACAGCCGCCCGTTATCAGCTGCTGATCACAGCTGCCCTGCCTGTGATCCGCGTACCCCTCGGGGTATGCGTGTCACAGGTTGAGAACCGCTGGTCTGGTCAAAGCAGGAGAGAGAACAATCTCCGGGAAACAAGGTAAGGGGAGCTACCACGGACATACTGAGGGCTTTTTCCCGTTTTTCCCGGGCTGCGGGGGTATGCGGGGACGTATTTTTTTTTCCGGCCTGCGGCGCGGAACCCACCCGGCCACACCACAGGCCACACAAAAACCTTTTTGGGAGGGGGTGCACTTTTGGGACGGGGGTACGTGGGACTTTGGGGGGTCCGGGGGTACGCCAACCTTTGGGGGTCTGTGTAGGGGGTACGCGGACCCCCAAAGGTTGAGAAACCCTGGACTAGACTTCTCATTAATCTCTTTTTCTTATGCTTACGTCTCCCTGCCAGTTACGTCTCTAGTTTTATTCAGCAGTATATATAACAAGGGTGGCCATATTTGCTTAACGTAAGAGCACATAAAATAAACTTCAGATGTTTGAGAGCTGCAAGAAAGATGTTTGAGAGCCGCAATATTTAAGAAGCATTTAAACTCTTAAATATATTTACTCACCCTGAACATTAAACGTATGTTTTAATCCAGTGGATTCTCAGTTTATACCCAGTAAATAATTATAAAGCTTGAATTTTTTTTACTTACCTTTTTATATTAATTGTGATACAAAAAGGAGCTCAGCCAACATATTTCCACGAGCCACACATTATATGTCAAAGAGCCACACGTGGCTTGAGATCCACGGTTTGGCCACCCCTGATTTAATACACAAAGAGCATTATATCAGCTCCACTGTGAATGAACTGTTTTTTCCACAGTTCTGCTAATAGCTTAAGGACCCAGGCCCAGACACAGTACAAAACTGCAAAACAAAGAACTAAGGACAAACTGTGAGAAACTGTGACCAAGCAGAAGGGGCAGGACATGCCCAAAACTCCACAGAAGAAAAATGGCTAGCAGTTCAGAGGCTAAGGTTGCAACAGCAAAGCTAAACAATGAAAATGTTCAGCTGTGGAAGCTTCAAGTAGAAATACAACTTTCCAGAGATGATTTCTGGGATGTGTTGTACAGAGACAGACCAGCCAATAACCAAACTGGGGCAGAAAAAATAGGTAAGTGAAAGCAACTATAGCTTTGCTACTGGGAGATCAACAACTCATTCATGTGACGTGAGAAAGGATAAGGCTGTGAAAGGTACGTGGAATGCTCTCCAGACAGCGCATGGAGGCTCAGGCCTTAATAGCAAGCTGTATAGGATGAGTCTTGGCAAAGGACAGGAGATGCACATAAATGCCACATTAGAAATTGTGGAACAGCTGCATAGGCTTGGAGAAGAAATAAAAGACAATTGTATAGGGGCAGCATTAACGTGCAGTCTCCTAGAATCCTATGGTGCTCTCATCAATGCTCTTGAGACCAAACCAGAGGCAGACCTGACAGTGGAGTACTGTACAATACATTAAAGGCAAGGTGGTGGATGAGTTCAGGTGCAGAAAGGAAATTCAAGAGAGTGAAGACAGTCACTCTGTCTGCCAAGAGCGGGGGCGCGCGTGTCACCGTAATGACCCCCCAACCCCAACCCCCAATTTTCCGCACTGCCTTAAGTCTTACTTTCGTTGCAGCCGGCTCCGGGGACATCTTCCCTGGCCGGCTGTCCTGGGCCTTCTGATGAGGCCCAATGCGGCGATACGTAATTTATAACGTTTTTCGCGCATGCGCAGACCGTTTCTGAGGGCAAGGGCTGCCCTTTTTCTGTTAGAAACGTTCTGCGCATGCGTGAAAAACGTTATAAATTACGTATCGCTGCATTGGGCCTTCGTTAGAAGGCCCTGGAGCATCGGCCGGGGAGGTCGCTCCGAGGTCTTCTCCCGGCCTCGAAGCCTCCAGAGGGTGACGCGCGCAGCGGAGGTGACACACGTGGGTGCGCGCGTCACCCTTCTGCACGCATCACCCCCTGGCGGTCCGCCCCAGCCGCCACGCTCTAGCAACGTCCTTGGCTGTAGCCTTTCCCTCTGGCTTGCGGCACAAGCCTGAGGACCCGCTCGGCCGCGCCGCAGGCCCCCCAAAAAGGACTTTTCAGGAAAAAAATTAATTTTTTGCCTTGGGGGTACGCGTACCACAGGTTGAGAACCCCTGAGATAGGATATCAGCAGTGCCGCTACTGCCAATACCACCCCCTTCCTGGCATCAATCTGCCCTCCTTCCTGCCCTGGTCTCCTCCCCATTCTGCCCCCTCCCTGCCCTGTTTTGCCCAGCCCCCACCTCCCACCCCCTCACACACTGATTTACCAGTGCTGGGGCTCGTGGGGAAGCCGCTGGTGCATGGCTGCTGGTACGTGCTGCTTGTGGCAGTGGCCCAGCTGCACAAAATGGTGTTTTGCTGTTTGCACCAGCCGTAAAGCACACTGCGCCACCAGAACACGAGTTCCAGTGGCACAGTGTGCCCATAAGATTTGGCCATTAATCACATGGGACTAGTCCAGGAGACAATGCAGTGTCCAAACTGGTCCAGTGATGGTAGTTCGTGTACTGTATTCAGTTTCTCTGCAGAACTGAGTCAGAGTCTGAGATCAGCCCCTAGCACAGCAGGGAGAACAGAGCTGTGGGGGTTGTGACTTCATGGAAAGCAAACCAATTTAGAGTTTGGTGCTGATTGCAAAAGAACATGCCTGACAGGATGAAGAGCCCATATTGAGTGACTGCATCTTGGAAACCAGGAGTGTTGATTAAAGACCCTCATGCACTAAATGAAAAAAAAGGAATAAACAAAGTTTTTTTAAAAAAAGGAAAATAAAAAAGAATGTGATAAATTGCTGGTGAGTGGCCCCTGCACTCTGGGTCTCCAAGGAAACAGCTGCCTTAAAGAGAGGCTGCTAGCTCCAAGGCAAAATCTACCAAGATATTTTATTTAAAATGAATCTGCTGTCCCTTTGCTGTCCTCATCTGCACTCTCTCCACCATCTTGCTCTTTCCTGGAAGAGTCCTCTGCTTGCTTTGCCATTTCTCCCTCACCAGGGCCATTTCCAGTTTGCCTCTATCATCAGGCCTAGCCAGAAAGGATCCGTTCTATAGTGATCACTATGGTATCTACTGCTATGAAGCTTGATTATGGGCATGCAGTTTTCTTAGGCTTACCATATTTTTCAAACTTCAAACCGGGACACCCCCCCCATACCCTCCCCCGAGGTAAATAATTAATTAATGTCAAAGCAACGAAAAAGCAAGGCCAAAGAACCACAACCAATCGTAAAGCACCACGAAAAAGCACTCAGAAACAGCCCAAACCAACCGCAAACTAGCATCCACCACGAAAAAGCAATCTAAACCACAACGAAAAAGCCATCAGAAACAGCCCAAACCAACCCCCAACTACCATCCACCACGAAAAAGCAATCTAAACCACAACGAAAAAGCCATCAGAAACAGCCCAAACCAACCGCAAACTACCCTCCACAACGAAAAAGCAATTCTAAACTACAACGAAAAAGCAGAAAAAAGAAGCATAAATGTCACAATAAAGCAGAAATCCCAATAAAAAATCCTTTTAATGAATAATGAATAATGAATAAATTATGGAAGAAAAAATGCCCTCAACTTTTGCCGCGCGAAGCGCGGTTGGATTTTTAAAAATAAATAATTAATAAAGTAAAGGGGGCGCAAAGCGCCCCCTCTTGCCGCGCGCAGCGCGCCCGAAATTTTTAAATAAATAATTAATATTTCTATTAAAAATAATAAAAAATACGCTTACCTGGTCGCTGGTCACTGGTCGGTGGTCGCTGCTGCTGTTGCTGCTGGGGCCGCGGCAAGCAGGCTGGGGCCGCGGCAAGCAGGCACCGGGAGAAGCACAGCCTGCTCGCCTGCGAGACCAGCGGCACCGGGAGAAGCACAGCCTGCTCGCCCGCGTTGCGCGAGCCTCCAGAAGGTTCGCGCAACACGGGCAAGAAGCAGGCTGTGCTTCTCCCGGTGCCGCTGCGAGACCAGCGGCACCGGGAGAAGCACAGCCTGCTCGCCCGCGTTGCGCGAGCCCTGGAGCTCGCGCAACACGGGCAAGAAGCAGGCTGTGCTTCTCCTGGTGCCGCTGCGAGACCAGCGGCACGGAGAGAAGCACAGCCTGCTTGCCCGCGTTGTGCGAGCCTGCTAGAGGCTCGTGCTGGCCGGGCAAGCAGGCTGTGCTTCTCCGGTCTCCCAGCGGCACCGCATGGAGCCGCTGGGAGACCGGAAAAGCACAGCCTGCTTGCCCGGCCAGCGCGAGCCTCCAGCAGGCTCGCGCAAC
Source organism: Plestiodon gilberti rubricaudatus (assembly GCA_026170595.1). Classification (NCBI taxonomy): domain Eukaryota; kingdom Metazoa; phylum Chordata; class Lepidosauria; order Squamata; family Scincidae; genus Plestiodon; species Plestiodon gilberti. The sequence continues at coordinate 157,657,930 of JANXHW010000002.1, forward strand.
ACGGGCAAGCACTGTGCTTCTCCCGGTGCCGCTGACGACCAGGAGAAGCACCCGCTCGCCGCGCCGCCATCTTCTTCTTTTTTTTTTTTAAATTTCAAACTTCCCGGCATCTTGGGTCACGAAATCTCGCGTGATCTCGCATCATGCCCTCACGAGATTTGGGCGCCGACATCTTGGATCACGCGAGATTTCGTGACCCAAGATGCTGCCCGGTAAGTTTAAAATTAAAAAAAAAGATGGCGGCGCCCATTCGTCCCCCGGGACACGACCGGGAATCGGGTCCGATTTCTGGGACTGTCCCGGCGAAACCGGGACAAATGGTAAGCCTAAGTTTTCTAGACCTTGGGCTTTATTGGACAAGTTAATATCACATTTTAGGTAGACCCGTCCTCTGAAATTGCCTCTGCATTGTGTCTGTGGTCAAGAATTTCTTGAATAGGCAAAATGTCCTGGAAGTGTGTGTGTGTGTGTGTGTGTGTGTGTGTGTGTGTGTGTGTGTGTGTGTGTGTGTGTGTGTTGCTGGGGGGGGAGGAAGAGAGTAGTTTCAGTGCTGAAAACTGACTCTCAAAAACAACAATCTAAATTTGAAAATGGTCAGTTTTGGATGCATGAAATTATACACATTTGGCATGTCCTGCTCTCCATTCCCTCTGTGGAAATGCTCATCCTCTTTCTTTTACTTCTGTTGGAAAGAATGCATGAACCATATACCGTATTGGTCTGAGTATAAGACCCACTTTTTTTCTCCTAATTTAAGTTTTTAAACTAGGGGTGCGTCTTATAATCAGGCTGTTGCAATTTAATGCCAGTGATTTAATTAATTTTTTTAATAGTGCCAAACTTTAAGGGTGCGTCTTATAATCAGGTGCGTCTTATACTCGGGACAATACGGTAATCTGTGAATAATATCGCTGAAACAGTCAGGAGAAGCTTTGCTGTCTCTCTGCTGTGGGTGACCCAATAATAAAAAGCACCATTATACAAAAACCTCTGTTTATTAAAAGCAAAAAAACAACCACCACAACAAAACAACAACCAGGACCCGCTGCTTATCCCTGAAAACAAAAGTCATCCATGTCTCTGAAATGCTTTCAACAGCAAATGTGCCTTCATTAATTTCATTATTTCAGTAGCAGACTGGTGCATCACACATGACATTCCCTTGATTGTCTGCCGCGACGGCACTAATATGCTAGAAATGCAGTGAGAGTAATGCACGTGATCTTGTAGCCAAGTCCATTCGCTAGAGCTCAATGCTCTGGGCTTCTTTGTGTTTATGGGCATTGCGCATAGCTGGTCTGGTGCACATGGTATTTGTGAGACTATGTAGGCTCTGATTCTCAAAAGCACTTGATGTAGTTGGCATCAAGGCTTGTAGAATCAACATTTTTATTTTAAAAATGAGTTCTGATGTCTGAAACAAATGCAGGGGTCTGAGGGGTCATCATGTAAGATGTTCTATGGAAGTGTGCATAGAAGGGGTACGTGTTGCATTTCTGGAACCGATATGTTCAGGAATAAGGGATGTTTGTTACAATACATGTGGAGATGTCCCCTCCAACCCCTTATTGCTATTGAGGACTAGGATGCTTATCGCTTAGGACTTATATGTCCAACTGTGAGATGGAAAGTCAAGGGAATTTATTCAAGCTTCTATACTTCTTTTATTTATTTTAAAGATTTATATTCCACTCTTCTCCCTGAACATCAGGGCACCCAAGGTGGCTTACAACCATAAATTAAAATACAATACTATAAAATAAAAAAACCATATAAAATACTTACTAAGAAATACTTACTAATAAAGTAATACGGAAAAATATATAAATAATGGATTCCATGCTTGGCTTTACCCTTATGAAACAATTAATTCCATGTAATACTGTATATATACCGTACTCTGGTCATGCTGAATGTCCACTGTGTTGGGCACTTCTCCCCCTGTAGAGGGTATATGTACAACTAGAAGTCCAATGCGACAAGGATTCTGGCCAGGGAGGAGGCAATGTGTCTCTGACACAGAATACACACAGAGGTCTATTGCCTCTCCTCCTCCTCTCACATAGTAGATCCTTCACAATTCATACCTGTGCTCTTCCTCCTCCCACATATCAAAGGCATGTCCCATATGTCAATGGATGACATTAGTAGGTCTGCACGTTAGAAAGAAAAATGAGAGGAGGACACAACTGGTACATCTCTCTGATACTGGAATCACCAGTATCTAGGGCAGAGGTGGCCAACCTTTCAACATGAATACTCCTGGCCCTTTAAATGGTTGCATAGGTGAGGGCCTTTCAGCAGGTGCAGCTGCTTTAGCAGCACTGATCAGCAGTTGCAGCTGCCAAGATTCTGTCTTCTACACAACTCTTAAGAACGCAGAGGCCCTAATGGTGGAAGGTTGGCCACCCCTGGACTAGGGCAAGGGTTAGATTTTGCACCCATCATCCTGAACTGTGGCCTTGGCTGCAGCCCTCTCATTTTCTCCCACTGAAGTAAATGGTTTCCTTAAGTGACCAAAGAAAGAAAAAGGGGGGTTGATCAGCACCTTTCATGTTGGCTATGCTGCTGTGCTATGAAAGAGAAGATCAGAGAGGAGTGCAGGAGCAAGTTTCTACCCTTTGCCAAATCAAAGCAGCTGAGGAGTTCTTGGACATGAGACGCGCAGCAGACCTTCTCCAAAGGGGGCAACAACAGGCTTTGATGTATTTTTGAAAAGGTTTTCATTACTTGCCTTCCTCTTGTTAGCCATGTACTCCTCCTACTCTTTTTTTTGGTCTCCCTTATTGTCAGCTTACATTTCATCTGGAGTTTGTGTTCCTTTGAGCAGGACTTCCATTTTCTGAAGGAAGCTGCCTTGCCCTTTATGGGTTCCTTGACTCCACTCCTGAGCCACGCTGGCTGCCTCCTGGACCTGGTAGTGCCTACAGTAGTGGCCCTACACCACCCCCGTGGGGCGGGCTGCCACAACACCCCTTATGGGACGCCACATGCCCAGTCCCTGGGGGGGCGTGACATCATCTTTGCATGCCGCCGCAATGCGGAAACACCCCACCCCCCTGGTGCTTTTCAGCCCCTTTTTGGGGCCAAACCTGCAGCCGAGAACAGCTGCACGAAGAAGAGCCAGCATGGGATGGATCTGGTGGCAGGTACACCCCCGCGACCCGCCACTTGGGGCCCACCACCCCAACCGCCCCCACCATAACGACGCCTCTGAGTGCCTATCTTGCTTAGTGGTCTGTTCCGCTGTCGCAAATGCTTCTGTGCAACCCTAGGCTGTAAGTCTAGGGTTGACTCCTCTTTGGTCAGGTCCCAAGACCCACTGTCCCAGGGCACAGTCATTTAATATATCTATACATTTTATTTCCTTGAACATGAATTTACAGTCTATATGTGGCTAACTGAAGTAAACCATTACTACAACACTTTCTCCTTTATATGTCTTCCTATTTTTTTTTGTCCAAGTCAAGATTGATCACCATCAGCATTTGGGCCAGGAGGGTGTACTGGATGCCCCTCCCCAGTACGACATTATTTTGGGGTGTTGGATTCTATACCCACCCCTCTTTGGCATAAGAATAAAAGGAAAAAAAAAAGCATTTTTATAAGAGTTTTGACTAAGAAGGGGTTAGGGACGCCTAGATGATTTTGTTAAAAAGTGCTTGAAAAGGGCTGTACCTCCAGATTTGTAAGGAGCATGGAGAATCTTGGCTGGGCAAACAGGTGAGTCTCACCAAATCTTCAAGCAGGTATATTTTGTCGCATCCACAGTGGGCCTGAGTAGCTTGATGGTGGCAGTTGTAACATATGAGTTCTTGCATAAAAAAATGTGCTATACAAGCTTGAACAGAGTACTTCACTCCCATGCAAAGGAAACAAGAGGCTTAAAAGTGGTATAAAATTGCTAGGAAGGAAACCCTCACAAAAACAATGCTTCACTTGCACAGGTGTAACCTGAAGCTAATTAAATCAGACTCTGGATGGCAGGAGGAGGAATTACGATACAGCTTTTATTCGAAAAGTGATATATCACTGGCAGCGCAGCTCCAAGCTGAATAGCTACAAAAGGGGGGCTGCGGCCCTGGGCATAGCCTGAGTGTGAACTTTTATACCTTTCAGTCGTTACAAAAACATGAAATACACGTCACTGCGTTTGGAGTACATACATTGGTTGTCTTCTTCCCACTGACCACCTGCTCGGGCAGCCGAGACCTTGGGCCTCTGTTACTCATACATTTTGACACAAAAACCTCCTCCCAATCTTGATATTTTTGGAATGCAGACTTCTTGTATCCCTATGCTCCCAAGGTTGTCTGCTTCTCTTATCTCCTCAGGGGGCCCATACAATCATTTTGCTTGTTACGAAGTGATACTTTTTACACATACAAAAGATGTCTGTTTTACCTCATCCCTTGACCTTGACCATGCTACATTCCTTTCGCAGTGTCAGCTGTTTTACAGAAGCCAAAACATGCCAGTTAATATTCTTGCTTAAAAGCCAAAGGTAAATTCTAAATAGATGTTATACATCGTGCTATTATAAGAAAAACAGGTATATTGATGCAGGTATATTGCAAACTTAAAATTCTCTCTTACACCTCACATTCCCCTCTTAGAATCATTTATTCAATTTTTAATGATTCTCCCTACGTAGCTATAACAGTTATAGCAGTTATATATGACTCAGCCTCCTCCTCTTCACTATCTTCCTGCATTATTTGATCATACATTGCTAGCATAGTCAAGTTAGTCTGCTGTTGCACAAGCCTAGTTATACATCCAGTTAAAAACTTAATGATACATGGAATCATACAAGGCAAAACAGCAAGCACTAATATCATAATAAAAGCAAATACTAAAATTCCCTTAAGCCATCCAAAGCCAGGTATCCACGATGTTAACCATGACATGTCCAAGCCTTTCCATTTTTGGTCTGGCACATAAGCCACTTTATTGTTGGAAATGTAAAAAGCAAGAAGGAACTTTTTACCATATGTGGTGGACATGCCCCCAAGTAAAGAAGTACTGGACTCAGATTCATAAACAGATTGAGTTGATTTTAAAGATTAAGGTTCAAATGAAACCGGAAACATTTTTGTTGGGTATGTGGGAGGATCATGTAGGCGAAAAATTTCAAACTTTGTTTTTATATATGATAGCTGCGGCAAGAATTTTATATGCACAATATTGGAAGAATTCGGAGATACCTTCGCTGGAAGATTGGTGGCTGAAAGTTTTGGACTATGCTGAAATGGATAAACTTACAATTTTAATTAAGGAAAAGTCAGTTAACTTTTTCGTGAATAATTGGAAACCATTTATTGACTTTTTAAGAGAGAGAGAGTGGAATGATGTGATGATATGCGGATTTAATGAATAGAATGTGGGTGTTGTTTTGGCTTAGTTGGAAATTATATGTAGAAAATAGTGAATAGTATGCTAGTAGGATGTATTGCTTCGCGCTTGCTATAACTTTATGAAATATGTATTGTTTTTATGTTTTAATATATCAATAAAATATAAATATATATGAAAAAAGAAGAAGCCAAAACATGCCAGTTAATATTCTTGCTTAAAAGCCAAAGGTAAATTCTAAATAGATATTATACATCGTGCTATTATAAGAAAAACAGGTATATTGATGCAGGTATATTGCAAACTTAAAATTCTCTCTTACACCTCACACAGGTTTGTTTGTTTTTTAAGCCGGATTGTTCAATATTTAAACTCTGCAACTGGTTTCTAACCTAATCTTGCTTTGGCAGATCTCTCAGTACACTGTTTTGAAACTCCGTGTTTCATTTTATACTCAAGTTTTGTATGTGAACTTTTCAGGGTATCAGAAAGTTCTCTTTTCAAGCACTTTCTCGAAGGGAAACGTTGCCAGATGGTGAATCTTTGAAGTGGCCCTGCTTGAGGTTATAAGGAATTTATTTAAGTATATTTTGACACTAAATCTGAGCACTGTTCCTTCCTTGAGGAGCTTCTACCATCATACATGGCAATAGGACCATATGACACTGCACTGTCCAGGCCAGAATGTGCTTTAGGGACTGTCTTTTCGAAAATTGGTCCACTTCAGCCTAAGCCAGAATCAATTACGAATCCACAATATAACACTGTTAGGTGTTCACTGAAGGTAACAGCTGACATTAGAAAGGGATCAGGCTCCTAAGCCTCTTCCATATCTCCATCCTCCTAGAAAAATGAGTATAATGTGCAAAGCGAAGCATCTTCTTCTTGTCAACAGCCTGAGCTAATAGGTGAAGAAGAAATTGGGACAACAGACACCAGGTGCAGCAAAGCAAAAATTGTAATGCAGCTCCCTGACCTGCCATCAATGCTTTTTCCTCTGCTTAATGTCCAATTAAAGGTGGTGGAGAAGCAAGCTGCCAAAGCTCAGCGCAACTGGCAGAGCTTTCCCCAAAGGGCTTGGAGCTTAATGCGCAGACTTGTCCCTTGAACACGGAGTGGAGCACTGGGATTAAATGCAGAGCGGTGGCCCAGCTGTTGCTCCACACTAGGATGGTGATCCTACTATGGAGCTGTAGCAAAAACAGTTGCCAGCCCTGGGGCTTTACCTTGCCTGCTGCCCTCCACTTAGGCTGCAATCCTATGTACACTTACTTGGGAGTAAATCCTACTGAGCTCAGTGGGGCTGACTTCTGAGTAGACATACCTAGGACAGTGACCGTATGGCCCAAACCTATCCAGGGCTGGCCCAGAGCATGCAGCACCACTGACAGCGCATGTGTGGCATGCTAAGGGTCAGCCAGGGACCAGGCAGCTTGGGGGAGGTAACTAAAGAAAACAGGGGAGGTAATGAAATAAAACATTTACTTAACTCTCTGTAGGCTGCCTGATCCCCAGTGGGTCTCCTCAGTCAGACCTACGCCAGCTCTTTTGCTGGCATAAGTCTGAAGAGCCTTTGAGGGCAGGGCTGGGCTGGGAAGAGGGGGATGAGATCTGACGTGTGTGGCTGCCTGCCGCTGAGATGTAAGCTTCATTCTACACTATCTAGGCCTTATTCTTTAGAGCAGTGGTCTTCAACCTTTTTTGTGTCGTGACCCCAATAAATAAATAAATAGTGAGACTGGGGACCCACCGTTGATCCTGCCTCCCTCCAGGGACCTGATCTGTCCACCCCCTGGCCCCGTAGGGCGATTGGAAAATGGTCCTGCTGATTAAAAAATCCTGCATACAGTGTTCACTGTGCAAGGCTGGGCCACCTTTGTAAGGTCAGGCCCCACCTCTGCCACCCACGCCTACCAACGAGCAGGGCCCATGGGAGGGGGGTAAATTGTACCCAGGCCCAGGGTCAAAAGGGGGGCCCAGGAGCCAAAGGAGGGGGCACAGAAATTTCCTGGGATTTCAGATGACCCAATGGAGTGTGAAAGACGGAGGCTGGGCCAACTGGGAGGGCAAGTCTACTGGGCAGGTAGACCTGGCCACTGCATCCAGAAGCTTGGTAGACCTGGGCTCCAGAGACTTTTACGGCTGTTGCTGCCCTCCCCCTGCCCTGTTTTGCCCCCTCCCCCTTTGAGAAGGGGCCCAAAAGACACTTTGTACCCACTTGATAAAATTATTCTCAGTGGCCCTGCCAACGAGATTGCCTGCAAAGTCTGGGGATGGGGAGACGTTTTGATCAGCAGGTTTCGGATTTGCTTCTGCAGCCATGGAAGCCAGCCGAGCATTTTGGTTCCTGTAAGTTGCTTCAACCCCACAAATGAGACTTCACAACCCTATTGGGATCACAACCCCAAAGTTGAAGAACACTGGGGGAGTGTATCAACAGAGAAAGGAGGTGACTAGGTATGCCATCCTGTAACTCTACACCCCTACTACTGGTTTACCTTCACCATTGGAGGTAGCCAGCAGTGACAGCGGGCCTCCAGCACCATCACTGACCGGCGGTGGACCCAAAACGGCTGCCTGCAGCACACTGTGCATGTCACCATATGGCCACTTATGACAGCAGAACTGTGTTTCACTGTTGTAAAGGGCAGCCTAGTCCTAGGATTGGGCTGCCTGGCTGCAATCCTATCCACACTTACTCCCACAATGGGAGTAAACCCCATTGACTATTACGAGACTTACAGTGCAATCCTAACCAACTTTCCAGCACTGGTACAGCCGCAATGCAGCCCCGAGGTAATGGAACAAATGTTGAAGAGGCCTCTATGACCTTGAAGAGGCCTATGACTGCCCCTGTACTGCAAAATGCAGTGTGCGCCCTGTTGGCACGGCTACACCGGCCAACTGGAAAGTTGGTTAGGTTTGCGCTGACACTTCTGAGTGCATAGGCTTAGACTCCAACTGTAAAGCTTCTCAGAACTGTCCTGTGGGGCTGTCATGTTTTGAAATAAGGGCAAAGTTCTGTGGAGGTGCAGCTTCACTATGGCAGAACTGGTGTTCCCTTGGAAACTGAACATCTGACAATCAAAGTTCTTTGTTCTGCAAGAGTTTACTGAATGGGCAAAAGTAACCTGAAATATGGGCCAGTCTGCCTGGAATAATCAGTGTGAATTCATAGGTAATCACCTTTGTCCTCTCAATGGCTTTACATTGTTTGCTAGTGCTTTATTGGTGAAAGCCCAGGAACACTCAGCTAATGAATGTTTGTGAACCAATTCAGCTGGCTCTTTAGTCTTCTTTTTTTTTTGCTTTGACAGGTCCTAGTTTCTCATTCATTTCAAACAAAAACACACACACACACATATTTAGAAGGAAATTCATTTCCTCTGAAATGAAAGGTTCCCAGCCACACGATTGTTTGGATAAAATACTAAGAGGCTCCCCTCTTTGGCCAATGGACACCTGCCAGATGAGCTACAGGGAGTACGCACAGCAGAGCCACACCAGCTAGAAAAGGCCCACACAGACACAGAATTGCTGTGGAGGGGGAAAAAAAACACAGCCATCAGCATTGTAGTGTTTGGCAGAAGGAAAATTGTGCCATCTAAACAAACCATTTATCTCCAGGAGTGAGAGCCCCCTGCTTTTTTTTTTTTTTTTTTTTGGGCACAATGAAAAATAATTGCCCCAAATGGAACATATGTGCAGAGAACCACAAAGGAAGAAAAGAAGCTGCTAAGAATGGTGTAGGAAACAATTTACTAGATGAAAAGAAAATTCAGGGAAGGCTCAAGTTTAATCCAAACCAGAGAAAAAAAATAAAGAAAATCTCAGTGATATAATCAGACATGGCTCTTCAAAGCATGGTGGCAGGGCTGTCCCAAGACCTCTTGGCACCTGAGGTGGCATGCCGAATGCTGCCCCCCTTACCCAATGATGTGCCAGCCTCTGCTCCTCCCACTCTCCAGTGTTCTATCTAGCTCAAGATTCGCCCCCTCTCCATGTTTCCTCTTCTTCTCTGTCTCCCTCTTCCTTTCCCAATCCAGGGAGTGGAAGGAAAAGAAGGAGCTGTGGAGGCAAGTTGGCAGACAGAGATGGGCGCCCCCCCCCCCCACAATCTGCAGCCTTAGGCAACCGCTTCAGCTGGTCTCGTGGGTGGGCCAGCCCTGCATGGTGGCAATGGCAAACATTCGCTCCAGCTCATATGTAAGGTTGACCCCTCATGCTCTGAAGTCAATAGTGCCCATGTTTGATTTTTATACATGTTGGATACATGTGAGATAACTGACATAAGACTTGCCAGTGCAATTACCCCAAGTCCAAATCATTAAGTCCAGAGCATCAGGAAACAGGCATTGCATTTCTACATCGAAAGGAGAAGTGTTCCATTACATTTCTGCTAAAACATAGTCCCTGTAGTGTTACTAGATGCAATGGGATGCAGTCAGCCCCTTCACAACTGTATTTGAAAGGAGTTAAAGTCCTCTACCACTAAGAACTTGCAGAGCTATTTTATTGTATGCCTTGTACATGTTTTAAACATAGGGTGGTACCCACTCTGATTAGTAAACTAGGGTTGCATACAAATGAAGCAAGAAAATAGGAGTCATAGTAGGTTTTATTCCTAAGCATGTCAGTAACTAGGGCTGAAAAATTGGTCCCACTGCACTAAACAGATCCCTTTCTTATTAGAAGTTAGAGTCGGTGAATCCATTATCCACCTCTCCTGGTCTAAGGGCATGAATGCAGTGAAAAATCCAAACCGTTTAAGCTGTGCTTTTAATGAAACCTCATGGAAAGGTCTATCACTGTACGTGAAATTATATAAACACAGATTACACTGGGAAAAAGAAATACGGATGAACAAATTATCCTGCCAGAAGGCTCTGATGAGTTTCTGACTAAGTAGGACCATTATAGTAAAACTCTCATAACTGTTAGATTCTTTGACAGCACAGAACCTCATTACTGTTCAATTGATCTAGTGCAGTCACAGAAGCAACGCAATTCCATTCTCAGTTTCATCGCCCATTTGTGTTCAGGGGCACTCCAATGGCCTTGCATGATGGAGTGTCTTGGAACAGCCTTTGGATCTTTTGTCTACATGTCTAATCAATCAACAGGAAAACATTAAAACAACCAGATAGTCCTAAGTGGGCTGGAGCTATGATCAGTGTTCCCTCTAAAGTGCGTGGCTGAGCCTTCACCACGCACCTCCCTGCTGAGCACCGCGCTGCGCAGAGCTCGGCAACCTGGAGGTTTGGCGATGATGTGATGATGTCATTGCCCAACGTCTGGAGGCAGCGTTGTGACGAGAACGCTGTCTGTGATGTGAAGACGCCTACTTGAAGCGTTCCTCCCTGGCAGTGAGAAAAAGAGTGCACAGGATATTGCAGTCAATAATGTCACTCTTGTCCCTCCAGGATGAGAGATAAACCTGTTCATCCTGCAACTGTATGCCCTCTCCATTTTAATTTCTTCCCAGCCCATAGGTGTACACATTTAACTCCTGTTGCGTATATACACCCTTGGGTAAAAATGCCTTCATGAATGCTAGTTCTCTTTTGATCATGACAACTGCTGAATCCTCCAGCAGTAACCAACCGAGTTTAAACTGAATTATCGCATAGGAAATGGACGTCCTCATTGTGATTCTTCCAGCAAGAAACCGACAGTAAGATACTACTTGGAATGAACCTACAACAGTCACATCTGTAAATATTAGATACAGTATAATTAGATACAATATTAGATACAGTATAATATTAGATACAGTATAAATAAACATCCCTACAAAACTGAGAAAGATGCTTCCAAGTAAAAAAGGTTTCTGGGGGAGAAGTTCTTGTTGCTGTGCCTGCAGGGGTGCTGTCAGGTCAGCCAGGGTCTGTGCATGCCTGGTTGGCCAGGCCGACCCCTGAGTCCTTGGCAGTAGTGGCAGTAGTAGCATCCAATGTACTACCCCAGCAGTAGTAGTGGTAGCATCCAATGTACCATGGGGGGGGGGGATCACAGGGGCGCAGCAACCTCGAGCTGACACCAGGTGCCTGCACACACTTACATGATGAACTGATGACCGTCTCATCAGATAGCATCGTATCTTTGTGTGTAATGCCACTGAACAATCAGGAGGGCAGAAAATGATTATCCAAAGAGTGAGGCGTATAATGGGATTGTTGGATATTCTGGAGTCCTCTGTGTTTTTGATTGCTCAGAGATAGATAATGGCAGATTTTTAACTAGTACTGAAATCCATTTTCTCCAAGTGCTGTCTATTTATTCAGCAAAGCACCAGCTGCCTCACACGCTACAGGAAGCAGCAGAATGGTTCTGCCAATTATTTTCCATCAGCACGGGGCTTCCTGTCTGTGACCTGGCTGACCGTGCACCTTTGGCTTTTTGTTCCGAAGCTGTTGCTCATTTGATGGGTTAGTGTCTGGTTTGTACTACTAAGCACTTTGCAAAGTGCTTTCTTTAGGCCCAGGTTTGGCTGGTATTATGACAGTTGATCTGTGCTATGTACAGTACATAGAATTGCATCCTTAGCTGCAGGCAGGGCCCATGAGAGGGGTGGTGGTAAAGGGGGTAATTGTACCCAGGCCCAGGGTCAAAAAGGGGACGCGGGAGCTAAAGGAGGGGCCCCAGAAAGTTCCTGGGATCTCAGCTGGCCTCATTGAAAGTGAAAAATGTGTGGTCGCGAGGTTGAACTGCCTGAAGACTGCCGGAAGCTAAGCAGGAACAGTCAGTTTTTGTGCTGGAAAGGAGACCAAGAAGTCACTGATAAGCTGTCATGACCCTCGGTGGCAGAGAGGAGTCGCTGTTGTGTGGTGCGGTGAGAGAACAGACTGGAATGCTGAGAATGTCAGTGACAGAGCGATGACAACTGAAAAATGTTTCCCTGTTCAGCATGATCTGTGGCATCCTGCAGAAGGCTTGTGTTCAGCAGCTAGTGAAGATGACTACATCATGGAGGAAACCAGCTGGAATTGTAGGGTTCTATACAGAACAATATTGTAAAGATCCTTATCGGATCTAGATAAGCCTGCCTATGTAAACCGCCTTGAATAACATCTGAAGAGCAATCTGAGGATAAGAAAGGCGGTATATAAATGCAGAAATAAATAAATAAATAAATAAATAAATAAATAAATAAATAAATAAATAAAAAGGGTGGCTGGGCCAGGTCTACTGGGCAGGTAGACCTGGGTGCTGCATCGGGAAGCCTGGTAGACCTGGGCTTGGGAGACTAGTTTTCTGGCTATTGCTCCCCCACCCTGTTTTGCCCCCTCCCCTTTGAGAAGGGGCCCAAAATAAACTTTGTACCCCCTGATAAAATGCCTCTCAGATGCCCTGGCTGCAGGAAGTATAGTGGTTACACAGTTTTAGCGGTTACACTGTTAAATTAAGACCCTAGAGACATGGGTTCAAATTACCACTCAGCCCTGAGGCCCCTGGGGTGATCTTGGACCAGTCGCTGTTTCTCAAGCTAACCTATCTCATAGGCCTGGGAGAACTATGTGTATACTACACTGATTTACTAAATATATAGGTATTCTTAAGCAAGATATAATTTCACACTCAGTTCTCCACATCTGCAATAATAACAACAATACCGAGAACCTTCCAGGGTTGTTGAAAGATGTACAATGAAAGAATAATGTATGTGAACTCGCTAAAGTGCAATATAAATACTGTACTACGATTGATGGTGTGAAGAAGTTGAAGATGTCCCAGTGGTCTATGTTAAATCTCTTCTTGCTCACTGACTTCCTTCCACACATCAGAATTTTGAACCCAAGGCTTCCAGGTCTGAAAGTATCGGCACAGGATGAAAAACAATCATTTACCCAAGCAGTAACAGCATGCAAACCAAAAAGTTACCTCTTTTAGCCTTAGCCATATGTAGCCACTCAGTAAGCTAGTTGTTTGTGTTGCATTGTCAAGAACTGAGACTTTTTTTTTTACTTCACTGTCACACTTGTTCAAGAAACCTAGGAAAACTGCAAAAGTGATTAGCCCTTGAAAGCCATTACTGATTTACTACCAGCTTACTGAGTGACTTACATGCACATTGTAATAAAATACGACTTGCTCATCTATATATTCATCCTCAGTCAAAAAGGCAGTATTTATGAGATGTGTGTGGTGGTGGTGAGTTCCCCAAGCAATTATCTCCAGCGCCTGAGAGAGACCACGATGAGAAATGGACAAAACCTGCTACATATGACAACTGGGAGGTTGCAGCTCAAAGGCAGCATCTTGCATGCCCTGCTCTCCTTAACCCACATCACTGAGGCCACGATGAGAGCAGAAAAAGCAAACAAACTGCTTCACGCTACTGTAGTGTTGCTACAGGCATCCTCCACATTTCATGACACAAGTGCTTCATGCTTGCTAGAACTGGCCCTCTTTTGCTAAATCTTTTAAAACCAGGTACAGGTGGGCCCCCATATCCGCTGGGGATATGTTCCATCCCCTCCGTGGATACTTGAAACCGTGGATAAGAGCGAACACCCACTCCATGGTTTCCTGAGGGGCCCCCCACCCTGCCTCCCCTGCAGGCAGGCATGCTTGCCCCCCCCCAGCTCTTATTTTTCTTCCAGCAAGCTTTGTTTCTTCTTTAAAACAAACAGAGAAGCAGCCTCCATTGCAGGCCAGTAGAACGAGACTAAGTCCTAGAGAGGCTTTGCAAGGCTTCTGTTAACCTTGCAGAGCCTCTCTAGTACTTAGTCTCATTCTACTTGCCTGTAATCTTCTCCTGTTTGTTTAAGGAAGAAACGAAGCTTACAGGGAAAAAAGTAAAAGCCGGGGGGGGGGGGGTCCCCACGATCCGTGGATAACTGAAACCATGGATAGCGAATCAGTGGATATAGGGGCCCACCTGTATTTGTAACTCACTGAGTCCATACTTTAACCCTCCACTGCCTGGGAATAACCACGGAGAAGTCGTTGCCCCAGTGTAGTCAGTGTGTAAAGAGAGAGAGACAATGAGAGAACAAACAGCAGCATCTAAACAAACAGTACATGAAGTGATGGTTTGTTTGATGACTGATGAGGAGAAATCAAACCATTATGACAGTCTGTCGCCTTCAAAACACATGCAACCCAATTGTATTGCAGAAAGGGTGGGTTTTGTTGGAAAGGCAATGAATTAAGCCTGAGAAATTCACCTCTAGACTGCAGCTGTTGGTCAAAAGAAAGCCAGGGGATTGCATTGTTTTCAGTTATACACAAATGATTGTGGATCCCAGGACTTGACATCACAATCTGTTCATGAAGAGACCTCACAGTTACCAGTCTATATCAAAAACTTGCTCCATGGCTCCCAGACCAGCTCTCACCTCGTGCCTGATCTGGAAAAAAAAGGGGCACCTTCTGCAGGTATGGTGGATCAGCGTGCATGTTGTGTGCAGATTATCCCAGAGGGTCTTATAGCCACATTGCAGGACATTTGCCCGGGGGATGGGACACTCTTGTCATAGGTGCCTGCAGTTAGAGAAAGCGAAGCATGAAGGCTGCACAGCAGCTACCACCGTAGGGAGATCAGGCATAAGCTGGTATTAGGAGAGAGCCTCCAGAAGCCCAAGGTTGGGGAAGTTCAAGTAGCCCTTGTGCATGAGCCTTGGTGGAGAACAGTCATAACTCATCATGTGTCATACATATAGATCCATGCTCACGTGTGAAGGTGCATTTTGTAATAATGTGAGAATGGCCTCACACGTGTCATTCAGTCCAACACATCTGGAAGCCACTTCAGGATTCAAACTAGCAGGATTGACATGTCAGGCTGTTATTTATTTGATAGTTCCCAGTTCCAGCTGTGCCATAGGCATGTGGTGTTGGGTGAATTATTTTTGGCTGTGTTTTACTAAAGTACATGGTCTTACAGTTACCCTTGGCATGGTACGTCTTAATTAGTCCAGCTCTCTGTTTTTTCCAAACACATTAATAATCATTCTCAATTCTTTTGATAGTAAGGTATGGAAGATTCTGCTCCACTGTAGAAGTTCAGACCAAATGGGTTTCAAAAGCCTTCCAGCCCCAGCAGGTCTGCCACTCAGGCCTACGTGACAAACAAGCATGGCTGATACGAGGGTTCTCGGCCTAAACTTCAGTTAGGTTCTACTACCTTCTTACCTTGCAGGAATGGAGACAGGTGGAGTTCTTGTCCAGTGTTTCCCTTTCCGCCTTCCAAGATGCTGTTAACAAGTACTGTATATTCCCAGAGGGCATGGCTGGAATCACATGGTCCTTCACCTTGTGTCACCCCATTTACTGAGGTGAAATCTCTGGGGTACAAAGCTGGGTTTTTCCCTCATACCCATCTTTTGGAATACTCTACGCTCACATCAGGCTGCATACACACTGAGATCATCCTTGGAGATTTGCCTCTGGGTCTGAGGTGTGATATGGGTGATGATTAGGAAGAATCAGTTATTATGGCATGCCACTTATGGTGGAATTGATGCCCTGGGGTCACTTGCCTGGTGCCAACACAGATGTCCTTCCGGCACCTCACAATGACCATTCACAGACAGCCATTTAACACTTTTCACAGACATATAACACTTGATGGAATTGTAATCTGTAGTGAGATTGTTTTAATGCTACCTTTTATCTGCAGTTTTTATTATTTTATTGTTATTTTACAGCTTGTTTTTTGTTAACTGCTCTGAAATGCTGTGTGTGTGTGTGTGTGTGTGTGTGTGTGTGTGTGTGTGTGTGTGTGTGTGTGTGTGTACAGTAGATAGATAGATAGATAGATAGATAGATAGATAGATAGATACACCTTGACTTTCATCGCTTTGCTCTTTCAGCCATTTTCAATTATAACCACATTTCAAATTTTGTCCACATGCTTTCCTCTTTCATTCGATTTCACCCAGC
The DNA here is from genome assembly GCA_026170595.1 of Plestiodon gilberti rubricaudatus. NCBI lineage: Eukaryota > Metazoa > Chordata > Lepidosauria > Squamata > Scincidae > Plestiodon > Plestiodon gilberti. The sequence continues at coordinate 157,674,172 of JANXHW010000002.1, forward strand.
CTTCCACAGCGTTCTTATGCTTATTTTTCTTTTATTTCTTTTTTTAATGCAAAATAAATTTGCAAGCTAAATAACAAGGCTATGCTTTGACATTCATCCATTTGACTTTCGTCCATGCTCTGATCCCTAACCAGAGGAAAGTGCACGGTATTGCTGTAGTGTTCTGCCTTGCAAAATCTACCAGGAGGCATGTTTGGCTCCCTTTTGCTGGCAAGTAAAAACCTATTTCTTCTTACAAGCATTTCTGATTATCGAGTGAGTGATTTTCTGTCTCTTAATTATGCTACGTTTGAATGATATACTACTGTTCTAATATTTTTCAGGTTTTAGACTGCTTTGCTTTTTAATCTTGTTGTTGCACTTGCTTATTTTACATTTTCAAAGTCATTTTGAGCACAGTTTTCCTATCTGAAGGCAACTAATCAACTAGATAATCATACCCTGCCTTGAAGAAGCGAATGAAGTGTCATGTCAGGTTGTATGGTGAGATGTATTCTATGTTCCAGCAGTGGTCTAATGGAGTGTTAGGTGTCCACCCTCCAACCATGACATTTTTGGCAACACACTTTGTTTAAAAGTTGTAAGGAGAGAGATTCAGCAAAAAAAACTAAGGCCGGCAACAAACGTTTTTTGAACTGTTTGCATATACAGTACATTGTTATTTACAGAACTAGCAAAAAGCAACTACATGTGGACCTGCTTTAGTCTCTGGCCTGTCTTATGCAAGTTGGTAAAACACAGCCATTGTAGTATACATGTGTGGTGATGATTATTTTAATGTGCATGGGTTCAAAATTCTCCAGACCAAGGAGAGATGAACAAAGGAACAAAGACAGAGTAAGGCTCTTTATACTTTTGCATATGCATTGAAAATGCGTAATCACTTACAACAAGGAATCAAAGCTGAAAGCGAAGGGGCAAGTGGGCCCCCCTTATAGCTCATTATGAAACAAGAGACCAAAGCCCATAAAGCAAGAGGCAAACAGCCCCCCCCATCTTGGAGTATGTGCTTTGAAGCTAGAGAGGCCTCTCGGAGAAGAGACATCTCCTACACACGCAGCTGCAGCTGTATGTCTCTAGCTACTTTTTACCTTGAAGAAAAGCCAGCGCTTGGAACCAAGAAGGGGGGGGGGAGTTTCCACAAACATGGAGTCAGGCCGAGGCCTGGCTGCGGCTATACCAGGGCCAAAACTAATAGGCTCCAAGTCCACTGTCAGAATGAGTCAGTCAGAGAGAGAGAGAGAGAGAGAGAGAGAGAGAGAGAGAGGGAGGGAGGGAGGGAGAGAGAGAGAGAGTATACTATCCTCAGAAGCATCCCTCCCAGAGTTACATGGACCACCAAAAACCTACTGTGGCAAGACTCTGACTGAGTTCAACCAACAATGGGCTATGGTTGCCAACTCTATCTGAAGCTTCTCCTGGAAATTTTTGTTTCCCAAGATGATGTAATTGTGAGGAATAATTATAAAGTATAATTATTAAATGTTGGTTTTTGTAGAATTAATAATTGTAGTAATGTTTGATGCTTAGAAGCTAATTCAGTAACAGGAGGGCTGAGACCAAAGGTTAAGAGTGCAGAAGTTAAAAAGTTGAGACACAGGCTTTCTGACAATTGGAGAAGAGGATGTGGTAGAGGGGCCCTTGAAGGAGCCAGACACGAAAAGGGACCAGAATAGTTGGACAGACAGATGAACCCGTGTAAAGAGGAAGTTCCTACCAACAGTAGCCAGCTTTCTGAATAAACACAGACGGTTGGGGGTGAGAGGTTCAGAGAAGGACTAGAGACTAGCAAACCAGAAAGAACCAGATGAGAAGGATAAACTGGTAGTCAGCAGAGGTCAGAAAGGGGGCACCCAAGCCAAGGAAGAAGCCCAAATATGGATAATGAGTGAGGGGAGATATAGGGCGGAGATAAAGGACCACGTGAGATGTACAGTATGTTTGATAGGTTTTGGGAACCTAGCCAATCAAAGGTTTAGAGGAGGAGTAATGAAAACAAGGGAGGGAACCATTTCCAAACAAGGGGGAAATAAAAACTGGATACACTTTGTTTATCGCTGCTCTGATCTTTTGATCAGGTGCCCGTTTCTGCAGAAATGTACAATAAAACTATTCTGCTTCACTTCTGGAGTCTGAACTTCATATTTTGGGTAAGCATATGTGATTAAGATGTATTTCTCACATAATGAGACATTTTAGCCAAGAGGCCCTGTTAAGTAACCTAGGTCCAATGAGGTCATCATAAGTGCATCGGATAGGCTGGTTCACAACCACCTTCTGCAATGGCACTGATTTCAAAGTGTCTCAAGGAAGCCTTTTTCCTGTTGAACCTCACACTGTGGCTTTCCCTAAGGGAAACAAATGGGTATATGAGCAGCCTCCTCTCCCCACACCTTGTGAGACTATCTTAAACTTCTGTACTATGGGAGCAGCAATACTGAACTTAGGTAAGCAGCTCTGGCATTCCATTAAAGCCTGCTCTCCTGCTTTCATATTGCAGAGCCATAAAAAGATGAAGGTGATGATCTGCCTGAATGTCCTCCTCTGGGTGCTTGGTAGGTTGAATCCCCCTTTGACAGCGTAAATGATGAGTGTCTCTGCCTTCACTTTCAAGAGTGTAACTCCAGAGCAATTGCTAGTTGTCAAAGGGTATCAAATTATGGTATGGAAATATAATATATGAATGTGAAATACTCTGGAAAAGGCACAGAGAAGGCAGGGCAAGAAAAATTATCCAGCAATTGGGAACAGCTTTTTCCTCTAGTAGAAAATTAAAAGAAAACTTGAAGGGGATCACGTATAGGTACATGAATGGCTCTGAAAAAGTGGATAGGGAAGAGTTGCTAACCCTTCCATCTGATGGAAGAGCAATTCTTCCAAAGCCTGGTTTGGGTAGATATCTTATACTGCCTCACAGCTCTGCCTGCCATACTGGTGTATGGTGTAGTGGTTTGGGAGTCGGACTTAGACCTGGAAGATCCAGGTTCAAATCCCCGCTCAGCCACGAAGCTTCCTGGGTGACCTTGGGCCAGTCACTATCTCTCAGCCCCACCTACCTCACAGGGTTGTTGTGAGGACAAAAAAAAAAGGAGGGGAGGAAATATGTACACCACTCTGAGCTCCTTGGAGGAAGGGCGGTATAAAAATGTGAATAAATAAAATTTCATTAAAACAAAATACAATGCCAAACATGTACCATTGCTCTGTGTGCACCCAGGCATCATTTACATCTATGCACCAAATTTATTTAAGCTGAAACTAAGCCTCACTGCTTCATGATCCTATCTCTCCTTGTTCTCGTTTTGGCACACAGCATTACATTTTTTGGGGAGGTAGAAGGCTCCACTTTCACAGATTGCTATTTAAGAAATAAAGTGCCCAGAATTCTATGAGGAGCAAGCACATCTGTACAGGAAAAATGCAAAGCTGGAGAACCGTGTGCAGCACCAACTTATTCATTTTATACCATTTAACTATCATGGTGGGTTCACTCAAAGAGTCCTGAAAATTTCCTGGGGTTTGGCAAGGCTGCTGGAAGTTAGAGATCCATCCTTACCCACATACCGACAGCGCAATCCTGTCTGTGTAACCTTGCACCGGTGTAACAGTAGATGCACCGGAGTAAGTGCACTTACACTGGCATAAGTGCACTTACACCGGTGCAAGGTTACACAGGATTGCACTGTGTATTACCGTTATACCCATTTAAGTGCAACCTACAATATAAATGGTCTCCTGATAGGAAAACAGCTCTACTGTCAAATATCCAGGAGCTGAGTACTCTTTAAACTTCAATTGTTGCAAATATTGACAATGTTTCCAGCACAAAAGTGGGAACTGGAGAACATTATGAAAGATGTTTATCCTGAAATTACCTCATATTTTGCTTTTAGCAGCCTTGCCTCAGATAACTTGGCAAAACTCTACCATCTCTTCAGAAAAGGAGCTACTAGGATCTCTTCTGAGTACCTACACCTTGAACCAGATACCCAGAAATGGCAGTCAGCCCCTTCTGGTGAGCATCAAGGTGGCTTTAAGCAATGTGCTCAATGTGGTATGTATCATAGCTTGTTAAACACTTACATGTCTTGTTGCTCTACCCACAGCCTATATGCAAAAGTAAAATAAGGTAAAGGTCAAACTGAATTTAGATTGCTCCTGTGCAAGAAACTAGGGAACTTGTATTAAGGACGTACAGTCGCCTTCTTGGCTGAAAAGGAGAGAGAAAAGTCCACTTTTTTTGGAGACACGTCCTTTGAAATTTTTTGTACCCTGTTGTATGAACTATATAGATATCATACAACAGTATTTACTAGGCCTGGAAAGAATAATGGCATTGCAATTGTTTCTCCACTAGGATATATTGAAGTACACATTCTCAGCTGTTTTAACCTTGAATCAGGTAATCTTATCTTATCAAACTTCTGGGAAATGACATCAGACTCTGATGGGCTGGTGGAGCTCACTTTATCTGGGTCACTTAGCTCAGCTACTACCAGAGCTTGCTTGTGGCCATGTGAGGGTTGGTTTCACTCGTCTTGTCTGTCCCCTGCCCTGCCCTTTCCAAGCTGACATTCTCTTCTGCTGGATTTCTCAGTCCTGGTATAATGAACGGCTGGCATGGGACGAGGCAGAATTCCCCTTCAGCTCCATTACTGTACCTCAGGATTCTGTGTGGACTCCATCCTTCACAGTTCGAGAAGCGTAAGTAGTGCAAGAGAGAGCGTGTGCATCCAATGTAAGAAAAAGAACTTGACAAGAATATAAAAGTCAGAGCAAAAAAATAACTTGAAAGCTTGTATGTAACAAATGTCCACAATAGTTTCAAATCATATCATCGCAGAAAACAGGTTGAAACCAAGAGAGTAATAATAACAGAGTGGGTCAAAACATGTCTGGCAAATGGCAACTTCAACCCACAATTTTAATGCCATGGGGATACTATGGTGGTTCTATTAGGATGGCCATAAATGTTTCTTTGTAAAATGCTTGGTAGACTATTTGTCTTAAATCAATATATTGAAATCTTAGCCACTGGAATGCTTTAGGACAACTTGATAGTTTTGTTATTGACTTATGGAAGAGAGTCAGGCTAGGAAAAAAAAAACACAACAACCCTGTAGGGATGAAATTAATTCCTCAACTTATCATTTACTTTCTTATCCTCTTTCCCCATGATTACAATACCTTTCAGCAGGCTCCTATGTGGGGGGAGGGGGAGGAGGAGCTAATAACGAATTCCTTTTATCAGTGCAAAAGGACCCATTAACCATTCCAGTAGACTGCTAGGTTTGACCTAATTTGATCCCCATGGCCAGCCATACAGGGGTCATCCATTTTCCAGGTCCAGCTGCAGTGTAACTGTGTGTGTCAACTGCTTGGTGTCGCCGTGTCCCCATCACCCATTTTAGATATTCTGTAATTGGGGCCCTCTCTTTGAAGGCATAGGTCTGCTGCTGTCAAGTGTAGTCTGGCTGTCAGACTCCATATTGGAGATAGAAGTTTGTGGTGTCCAGTTCTCTGGCTGGATTCATGTTGTGAACCTTCAGATTTTTTGCTGGTTCATGTTCTGTTCCCTTCTGTGCATGTATATGATGAGGAATTGTGGAATATACCCATGGAGCATTCAGCAACTGGACTATCCCTATGCATGGCCCAATTACAAGCAGTGGCTTAGCATCCCTTCCTCCTCTACCCCTGGCAATAGGGAAGGTGTCCAGAGTGCAGGCATGTTTCATACATACTAGTTTTCCCTGCTGTATGTTGAAGCAGCATCAGTGTGCATTGCAGCAAGCAATGGGGGCCTGAGGACCGTTTGCTGGTAAAAGGTTTCCTCCTAAATATGGAGATCAGAGAGACCTTTTTGCTATGATAAATCCGGGTTGAGGTTTCAAAATTTTAGAGGAGGTTACAAACTTACAACAAGCTCAACTCTCCCCTTCTGAAGACCCATGTGGCACCTTTCTCTTTGTGAAGGTTTGAGGCGGAATTGACGACTGAATCACCTAATGTGGTGCTGCACAGTAATGGGGCAGTGGAGTTTCCGCTCTCTCTGCGCATTGACAGCAACTGCAACTTTGACCTCTTCTACTACCCCCTTGATAGAACATGCTGTACGTTGAGCTTTTTCGCTCTGGCCAACAAAGGTGGGTGAGATGTCTGTGTGCCTGGACAATGGGATAAAGCTGGTGTTTGTTCATACGACTGCACTCTGTTCAAGCTCACCAGCACGGGCCCTTTCTGGTGATACTTTTGGGATATGGGTAGAAATCCAAAGTACTTTGGAGGGTGCTCACTTTGCTGGTGATGAGAGCATGCAAGAATATGCACAAGTTGATAAAATGAACAGGGGTTTTCACACATTGCCTGGTTAATATGTGTAACAATCGCCAACTGGTGTCAAACAATCTCAGGTGTTTTTTACAAGGCTGGCCAAGACTTCCTGAAACCTGAAGAAGCCTGCCAAATGCTGCCCCATACCCAATGATTTGCCAGCACCTGCTCCTCTCACTCTTCAGTGCTCTAGCTCAGCACTCTCCTCTTCCTCCACACTTCCTCTTCCTCTCTGTCCCCCTCTTCTTTTTCCAATCCAGAGAGTGAAAGGAGAAGGAGGAACCGTGGTGGCAAGTAGGCGGACAGCGATGGGCATCCTCCATCAATGTATTGCCTGAGGCAGCTGCCTCAGTTGACCTCATGGATGGGCCAGCCCTGGTTATGTATATTATACAGTTGATACGAATAGCTTCTACCTAAGTGGTGTACACTGCCCAGGTAAAATGCATATTTTGTGAGTGGCAAATGCATACATAGAGTGGCCAATGTTCATGCTACCCACTTACAGTGCCCACGTGGGCCCATTCTCCAATATCACTTGGAGACTCTGCCTTTTAACTGGACAATGTGTGAAATGCCCTGTTCGTGCTGTCAGTGTACTGTATGTGCATTCTCCATGCCTTCCTGTGAAAGAGCACAGTCTTTGGTGTTCTCAATTCAAGTCATCACTCCATTAAAGTGTGGAGATCGGACTGTAGCTCTGTGGTAGAACACGTCCTTTGCATGGAGAAGATTCCAGATTCAGGTTGGGAAAGACGCCTGTCTGAAGCCCTGTCAGTCAGCGTAGGCTGTACTGAGCTTGATGATGAATCCAGAGTCTGATCCAGTATAAGGCAGCTTCATGTGTTCACATAGGCTACAACAGATATAATAGGGCAAAGATGGGCAATTGTCTTGGGGGTGCAGGAGTCACACTGAACCCTCCCACCTATATCCAAGGCAGTCCTTTCAGGCCATCTATGTTTTGGTGTCAACTTTGACAATTGCAGCTTGGACCCCAAAGTTGCCAGCAGCATTAGGGAAAGTCAGATCACCTAGGCTGCTAGAGTGCAGTGGCTGGCTACAACTTCAGCACTTGGATTTCCATAACTAAGCAAAAACACCAAGGGCAAGAGAAACAACACAAAACCCTCCATTACCACTTCACCACTCCCAAATCTCAGCCCCTCCCTTGATAGCTTTTGTCCTTTGGCTCAGCCATGAAATTATGGGCAGTAGCATAGGTGGCAGGGGTGCAGGGGGGCCCACCGCCCCCTCGCAGCAGTAGAGTGGCTGTTTTCTGGCAACTCCGCTGGCAGGGGGGGGACTCAGCGAGGCGGTGAGGTGTGAGCTGGGCCCTCCCGTCCATCCTCCCCTCTGTATCACTCCAAATGGAGCCATTCCGGAAGCGAGGGCGACAGGCAGACGTGGGGGATGTTGCGTGGGCACGGGGAGTGTTGCAAGGCATTATGATGTCACCCCCGGCCCTAGCCCCAGGCAGCAGCCGGGCTGACAATGCCGCTAATTGTGGGAACTCCCTTCCCAGAGGGACGTCCACTGGCTGATTCAAATATGGGCAGCCCAATCCTACCTAAGATGCGGTGGCCAGCCAAAATGACCAGCCGCTGCATCCATGCCCCTTCCCCCGGTGTACGTCCGAGAGGCCCCAATGGGCCTCCTTGTATGCATGCCATCTCTTTAGCTGGCACACATTCAGGGAGGCTGTGTAAGGCCGGCCCAGCCCAGGAAGGGGACGGGGATATCGGTGCAGCCCAGTGCCGATATCCTTGCTCCCTCCCAGGCCAGTCTGGCCAATGGCCCTCTCTCCCACCACCCTGGTCCACCACCCCATGCCATCCCACTGCCCGGCACAGGGCTTACCTCTGCCTGGCAGCATGGAGTCCAGAGGGAGGCCCAGTAAGCGGTGCTGGCCTCCACGCCAGCACCGCTTACTCGCTGGATGTCGCGAAAGTGCTTTACAGCACTTTTGGGACACCCAATGCCAGCGGAGAGGGAGCTCCACCGGTGTAACTTTAGGAAGGATTGGGACCTTATTCTGGCATAGCAAAATGCTTTCATCACTTCATAGTCATTTGGAGAGGCATTTGTCTAAATTGTTGAAGTTACGAGGTCACAGAAAAGCCTAATATGAGACCTTAACAACCTCAGATATCAATATCTGAAATCCACCCTAAGATAAGCATATACTGAGGATGACCAGTTTTAAGGAGTTCTGTCACGGCATGGCAGACAGGTGGCCTCTACTGCAATAGCCCTTCAGGCTCCTATCAACTTGGGTATTATTCAGACTGCTGGAGGGAGGGTAACTAATTGATAACACACGGTTCAAAATGTAGTTTTTGTTATATGCACTCCCAAATCTGCCTGTGACTCGCTTCTTTGACTCTTTGAAGCCAATGAGCTGGAATTCAAAGCTGCAGTTAGAAATGAACTTCTCAATCTAAAACGTGAATATCTTGTCACCGCTGTGAACATCTCAACCCAAAGGAGAACAGCAGAGCCATGTTTCATTGTTATGGTAAGGGCTTGGGCTGTAACTCAGACAAGTGCATAAGCTGCTTCTCTGTTGGGCCCCATCCCCAAGCTGGTTGTCGAGTGGGGGGGGGGGAGTGAGGATGCAGCCATTTTCTCCATCGTGTGCTTTCAGACTTCCTGATTGGTGGGAATGGCACAAGTGAGCACTGAGGCATCGCAGATAGATGCGGAAAGGCAGAACCTGTGTCAGAATGTAGTTGCTTAGCACAACATCTCCCCTCTCTGTCCCATCAAGATAGCCTAGATCTCTGGGGTGGCCAACCTTTCAACATGACTGCTCCTGGCCCTTTAATGGCTGTATAGGTGAGGGCCTTTCAGCAGGTGCAGCTGCTTTAGCAGCACCAGCAGCAATTGAAGCTGCCAAGATTCTGTCTTCTACACAACTCTTAAGAACGCAGAGGCCCTAATGGTGGAAGGTTGGCCACCCCTGGACTAGGGCAAGGTAAAACAGTTTCTCCAATCTGTTATGGTCACAGGAAGGACCCAGAGTCCAAGGACTCATTGACTCTATCCAGGGAAGTTCGCTTCAGCCAAGAAGCTTCTTACTGTAGCATTCGTGTGGCATTCTGTAATGGCTTTAAAGTGCTTCACATACATTCTTAGTTATATCCTTACTATAACCCTGTAAAGTAGGTCGATATTATTACAGTAATTTATTACTCCTCATCTGGCAGCTGAAAGGCTGGGTCACAGAGCATGGCTTGTCTAAAGCCACCTACTAGGTTCCTGGCAGAGAGAAAACTCTAAAACAGAACACCCTAGTTCACACCTCAGTCTCTCACTCAGAGACGTGCAGGGATTATCTCACTTGTATCCACTCTGGCCCTATATCTAGGGCCAAGTTAGTCACAGCTAGACCCCTTCCGCTACCTTTGCAGCCCTGTGAACTATAAGAGGGATCCCTTTGTGGTGATGGAAGGGTAAACAGAAGCAAAGTCTTGCCTACTTTACCTAGGAAGCAGCAGCAACAGCTGAAATGGCCACCCTCTCCTTCCTCCAACTTGCCTGACTGGAGGGCAGCTGCTCAGACACTGCTCAGACAACTGCTGCAACGGCAGCTGCGTTCCCTCTCTCCTACCTACCATCCACCAGAGTGAGGACAATGTGATACAGGAAACATTGCCCTCACTCTGAATTGGCTATGTTTGCCCCCAGCGACATTCAAGTCCCTAATCATGGGAAGATCTCTCCCCAGGTACAGCATTTGTCACAGCAGACTCATGGACAGGACGGGGTAGGGGGACTTCAGATTCATGTCAGCTCAGAGACAGGGCTGGCCGGCCTCCTCTCACTGACCCTCCATGTTCCTGTATGCGTTGTTTAAACCTCTGCACTGGCTATTGTCACACTGCCAAATCCGATTGCTATTTGGCATTGCGACATCATTGCTAATGGGATAATGTTGAGAGGAAGTAGCAGCCTTGTTGGAAAACAACAAATGTCACCCAAGAAGTTCTCCAGAGGGCTAGTGAGCAGATGTAAAGAAAAAAAAAGTAAGCTTGGGGGCCTCCAGTTCCCCTTTTCACACTGAAATTTCCTAAAGCTCGGTGCAGCCCTTGTCAAATCTCTCCTTTTTGGTAAATGTGCTTCTTTCTGCAATATTACAGTACAGCATGAAAGCCAAGATAGACCATTTTTTTCCTGCTGCTTAACTTAAGTGAAATGAATAGTCAAAATCTAAGCCTTTTCTGCCCTCGAGAACAGGGTATCTTTCATAATGGGGAGCAATAACTTGTATAGTTGATTTGGTAATTATTATAGAGAGCGTGAGTAAAGAAATACAGTTTTGTCCTCTCTTGCTAGTGCCCAACTTACACAATTTTTGGAGCAACCCAGATAGACGTTTCCTTTTACAACGATCTCTGGCTGCTTTTCCAGATAACATTAGAAAACACAGGAGTGCGAACCTTCCTTTCCCTGGTCGTGCCAAGCATCGCACTTGTGATCGCTGACCTCTGTGGCTTCCTTATCCTGCTCGAAAACAGATTGTCTTATATGATCACCTTGTTACTGGCATACCTGGTGTTCCACTCCTCGCTGGTTGGTTCCCTGCCAGGGTCAGCTTCCTGCAACCCTCTGCTCTGTAAGTTGAATAAGCTCAAACACATTAAATTGCAAATTTGAGGGCAGAAACATATCTTATAAAGGGCACAGGGATGCCAACAAAAATGGCAGCCCTGTGTTAAGTTCCCACCCCCTTTTCTTGAAATGATGGCAGCAATTACATGGAAAACACACATTATAATGACAGCAAAAGACAACTTGATCTCAATGGCTTTGCTGAGGAAGAAGATGCAGTTCTTAGAATAAGTCATAAACCCTTTGATAGGAACCAGGGTTGGAAGACTCTCTCTCTCTCCCCCCCCCCCCCCCTCTCAACAGTGGATGAAAAGCATCCGTTTAGTCTGATAGCTGGTAGAAGTGAGTGGGATTACCCTTATTTTCATTGTATTAATACTGTAGGGCAGGGGTTCTCAACCTTTGGAGGCCCAGGTAGGGCAGGGGGGGGTGGCAGCTGCAGCGGGGGGGGGGGGAGATATTAAGAAAAAAACCCAAGAAATTGATTAAAAAAACGGAAAAAAAAACCCCAAACCCGGAACTTTTACGGAGGCCTGTGCCCCCCCCCAGGGGGCCCAGCGCCCGACGCCCTGGGCCCACCGCCCCACATCTGGCGACGCTTCTGTCAGGTACCCCCTATCACGGTCCAATTTTCTGAAGAACTCCCTGGTAATTAACTGCTAATTAATTGGATTAATCAATCAATTAATTAGGTAATTAATCGTTAAAAAAGTAGTAAAACAGTTTTAAATGTGAAAAATGTCTTATTTAACTCGTGTGTGTGTGTGTGTGTGTGTGTGTGTGTGTGAGAGAGAGAGAGATGCAAGGATCTCTTTTTTTTCTCCAAGTCACACTTCCCAAAATCAGCTCCTCCCTCCCCCACCCCACCAAAGTACATTTTCCAAAGTACAAAAATAAGCCCAAAACCAAAATCAGACAGACAGAAGGGCTCCAAAAATAATTTAAAATCCATGTTAATTAACCCTTAATTAGCTGCTGATGGGGCAGATAAGGGGAAGGGCTTGGCATACCCCCAGCAAGAGGTCCGCGTACCCCTAGGGGTACCCGTACCACAGGTTGAGAACCCCTGCTGTAGGGAACTCAATTGCAATGGTAAAACATGGTTTATTTTCTTCTGTCAGTGTCAATGTACTTATTAATTGCCTCATAATTTCTCCTCTCAAATACTATTTCACTGATCTTCGTCTTTCTCCACTTCATCCTCTTATTCCTGTAATGAAGGTCTGCCAAACAGCTTGTTTTCATTGCCTGCTCTTCTCACCTTGGGGTTTTTCCCCCTCACTTTGTTGACTTCCATTTTGTATAGAATACAAAATTCTCCCCCTCCTCTTGAAAATTTAATTTCTCTACCTTGACACTCTGCCTTGTTTCCATCACTTTAAACCATAACTTAAAACTTGAGAACTCCTGCTGCAATGAATTCTATCATCCCAAGAATCTTTCACCAAGGGGCATAAGAAATGAGGTGCCAGCGGAAGCACTCACTGCTGGCCAGGAAAACCAGATAGATAACAAGACCTAGTGGGAAACTCTGGACTGCTCATATAAACTGAAAACCCTGGCTGTGAATCTGAACAGGTATGTGTATTAGCCCTTCAGCACAGCCTAAGCATCGCTGTATCTCTCTGGGATTCCAGAAAGCATCTGGTCAACAACAGTGCCATTATCTCTTCCTCCTTCCAATCCCCAGGTTACTACTACCTTGGCCTCCTGGTATTATTGTTTCTTAGCACAATTGAGACCATCTTGGTGACAAAGTTGGTTGCAGACAATAATGCTGTCTGGTTGAAGTGTGTATCTCAAGGGAAAAAGGTCAGGATTACCACTACGTCCGCTAAAGGTCAAAGCCATCATCCAGAAGATACAAATGATCCTAGGATGACTGGTAAGCATTTACAGGAAGTAAAGGAACTAAACAATGACATTTTGGAAATAAGTAGATCACAGAGGCATCTTCTCTTTGTTGCAGAATTGCTTGCCAAAGCCTTTGAATCCACCCTCAATGCTGGAATCAATGCATTAACTAATATATAAAAATGGTTTCAATGCATTCATCTCATCAAATAGATATTTGTTCTCTCAAGATTGTTTAGTATTACCCTTTGAATATAGTTTTTGGTTGGGTCTCAGATTCGCGCGCGCGCGCGCGTGTGTGTGTTTTCCCCATTTTTGCAGCTAGCAACAGAATAATGAGTAATGCTAGCATGAAAGATCACTTTATTTCCCTTTCAAGCTGAGTGTTCACCAGGCACATCACTTTCCTTTAACTTGCAGATTGTGGAACAGAGGTGTCACTGCTAAAACAAGATTATGCTGCTTTGGACAGGCTCTTCTTCTTCATCTACTTAGGACTGGTTGTTATGTTTCATTTCCTATTTACAGCACTATGGTTTTTTTGGAAATGTGAATCTGAGAAGCCTCCTGGCGAAGACCATCTTCTAGACAGAATCAAATAGAGACAAAGAACATAACGGAGCCAAGTATATACAGCACACATTTCGTACTCAACTGACATTAGGCACTTTTGCCCCTCCTTTATCTGCATACATTGTTTTGATATATGAAATATTTGTGGAAAATGAATTTTGTTCTCTAGTGTCTCAGGCCGATTGGATGTGTTATTTATTATTTAATGCCATATGGTGCCTGTTTGGTCCCTGCAGTCTCCCATCCATATACAACTTTCAGCCCCAACTTGCATCTTATGCCTTCAGGTCATTCTCTGATGGCACAATCCTAAGCTTACCTTGTGATGGCACCGCAGCCTCAGCACTGGTGCTGGGTGTCAGAAATGTGCCGTAAAGCACATTACAACACCCAGCAAGTAGGCAACACAGGACCCAGCGCTGTGGAGCAGGTAAGTCCTGCTCCAAGCGGCACAGGGGCTGGGGAAGGGCAGGGAGGGGCATAACGGGGCCGGGATGGGTGGATCAGTCCTAGGAGGGGGTGGGACTAGCGTCCTCATTGGACACCATATCCTATCCTCCCTCCTAGATCTTGAGCCCTGACATGGGGTTTCTCAATTCTCTGCAGGCCAAAGAGCCGGTGGGGATTCAAGTAGTCCCATTGCTGCGGCTGGGGGTTTACCCGGGGTAAGCAGGCAAATGCAAATGTCCTGCAAATGCCTGCTTACCCCAAGCAGACCCCCAGCTATCTCCTTCCCCAGCTAGGACACGGCCTGGGCCGTACGGCCCACTGCACAGCCTACGTGGGGGGATAGGATTGGGTTGCCTGCCAATGAAAATGAAAAAGCAGGGATTGAAAGAGAATTTATAATATTTTAGATATGACACAAATGACCACTCTTCCCTGAACATGTGGAGATTGTGCCCAGTTATGAGTGATCAAAGAGCAAACAGTCTGCCCCAGCGGAAGCTTGTATTCCCTTCTCTTTGTACGGATGCAGCAAAACAGGTTTATTCCATTGACTAGTAGAAGTTCTCATTGTTTTTACGTCATGTTCCAATTTTGTTTCATTGCCTTGTTCTTGTTGTGTATGGATTACTCTTAACAATACAAATAACATAATTGAAAGCCATTTTGTGAATAGTGTTTTTAATTGAAAGGCAGTCTGTAAATAAATATTGTAAAGAAATACTTTCCGCCAGCCATCACAAGTTGTGCTCAGGACAAACCTAGATAACAAATGGGGTGGTTGGTTGGAGAGGGATCTCTTCTAGTGATCCTGAACACTGGGCTTTTAAACATTTTCTATAACAGATGCACAACTCTTGTGATTACAAGCGATATGATGGTTCAGGCTGAGGCTAGCTATACTGGGCATGACTGGTTAGATTTCCAAGCATTCAGCCCTTAATTCTTCCGTACCACATCAGGACCTTTTAATGTGGAAGCCTGGCTAGAACTAGCTGAATAATGGCCCTGCAGAACAGTGGCCAGGTTTCCCACGAAGGGGAACAAATCCTACTGTACCCCCGGTAAACCCGAGCAGTGTATATACATCCACTTAGCTGGCAACTCACCGTTCCTTAAAACTAAAATGTCCATGCAGGAACATGTGTTCCTTTTCTAACCTCATAAGGAAAGTCCTGCTGGATCAGGCCAGCGGCGTTTCTGAGGTAGGGGCGGAGCTGTAAGTCGCGCCGCGTCCTAGTACCATGTGTACAAACGGGAATGAGGAGGCGCCGCCCCCTCGCCGTCGGAACCATTCCACGCAGTGAAAGAGACCCCGCCCCTACCTCAGAAACGCCACTGGATCAGGCCAAAGAGGCCCAGCTAGTCCTGCATCCTGTCTCCCACAGTGCTGCCTCTAGGAAGCCCACAAGCAGGAGAGGAAGGCATACCTCCCTCCCACCATTGCTTCCCTATAAATGGTCTTCACAGGCATACTGCAAAGGCAACGCTGCGTGTAGCCATTGATAGACCTGTTCCTCCATGAATTTGTCCAACATCCTTTTCAAGACATCCAAGCTATAGAGGCCATCACTACAACCTTTAGAAATTAGTTCCACTGGCGAATTATGCACTATGAGACGAAATACTGTACTGCCTTTTGTCCATTTTAAATCTCCTGCTAATCAGTGTAATTGGATGACTTCTGGTTCTAGTGTTACCTGTGGTTATTTTTCCTGAAGTATTTTCTTTTATTTTCTTTTATTTTCTTTCACTGGTACTACACAAGTATGGACAGTATATATGCTTTAATGCCAGGCAACACCATCCAAGCCATGCCTGCCACTACCAACTGATACCAGTTTTGTATTATGGACTGTTTAATTGGGAACCTCTACAGGTATCCCCTGGTTAATGATTCCATTAATACATTCCGAAATCTCTGTCGTACCGCGAGGTCGTCGTTAAGCGAGGCAACTTGACAAAAAATGTTTTTAAAAGTTAAAAAATTGCCCCGCTTAACTTTTTGCTGAAACTGCTCCGTTTTCAAGGCTGGAATCATCTTGCTTAACATGCTGCAGAGGGAAATCGTGCTCCAGAAGTCTCTTCTGGGTCACACGACTCCCCCCTTCCTTTGCTCCTGGTGCCCAAGATTGCCATGCGCCGGCAGAGCTCTGTCCGTGCGTGTGAGCAAGGCTGCTTCTTGGGGAGGGTGGAGCAGCGACTGCAGAGGGATTCCGTCTTATCTTGCTAGCTCAGCTCATCAAGGTGCTCTGCCCCTCCCCCCCTGCTGCTTCATGTCCCAGGTTATTAGGCTGCTGCTAACTAACAGCTCCTGTCAGCTGCAAGACTCCAGTTCGGCTCAGAAGAAAAGAAGTCACACGTGCACACACTCTGCAAATGTGAGCCGATCCAGAGCCTTTTGCAGAGTGTGTGCGTGTGCATAAAAGTGTAGGGTTCTCCTAAACCGCCTTCCTTTCCTACTGGTGCATCAATTGTATTTTCAAAATACGAGGAGTTTAATTCATGAATCAAGCCTGGCTAAGACTTCATTATGAAGCGATTGAGATAAGCACGAACAAACATTTAAGTTTAATTAACAGACAGCAAGAGCTCTCTTTTGTAGACAACATCTGGTTTCCCATCCTGATTAAAATGAAAACTGCTCGGACGAACAAAGACCAGCTACCCCCCTGAGTCGGACGGACTGGGGTCAACCGTCTTTTTCCAACCGACGCTTCGCTCTGCGGTATAAGCGTTTTTAAACTGTTTCTTACATGTTAACGTTGTAGACGTTTGTAAACATAAATATTTCTACATGGTTGTTAATCCTGTGAAGTTGGAATCCTTTTCTGGTTTGTCATGAACAGGTCAGGCTCCATCAGCATATAAATGGCCCAATCTTATCTGGATACTGCAAGGACGTTGCCCAGATGCTGGTGCAACACGTTATATCCTAAGTCTGTTCTTGCAATGCCACATTGATGCCGGCACAACAAGGACCAAATGCCAAGCCTGTCCTGGCAAAGCAATGCTAGCACAGCCCTTCCCGGTAACACCCCTAGCATCCATTTCTTTAACCAGTCTATGAAATCTCCCATTACTACTTCCTCCTTTGGATGCCTCCCTGACTTTTCTCCAAGACCACCCTCAGCATTTTAATCAGGTGAGTGATAGCATGGCCCCTCTACTAACTTGCTATCTGGGCCAGGTACCTCTATCCACAATTATTCTTCGGCAGAGTCTGGTCAAGCTACACCACCCTCAGTATGCCCCTCTCCCTATCCTTTCCGCAGAGATTGCATCCTGGTGTAATTGTATCCAACCAATTCTCTCTGTTCCACCGGGTTTCTGTTACGCTCACTAGTTCTACCTTCTCTTTTGCAACCAAGCACTACAGCTCAGCTTGGAGGCTTCTAGCGTTTGCATACAGATAACTATCCTTTGTGTCTTCTTCCCAAAGTAGTGGTGTGTGCCTTGTCTCCTGTGGCCTTTTTACTCTCTTTGACCAGCTGTCTCTTCTTCCCTCATAGAGCTCCAGTTACAGTTGAACAAAGCATCATAACCTGTGCATGCTATTTTTTCCTCTCTGCCTAATCTGCCTTTTCTAATATGTAAAAGGACAGTGTAAAATTACCAGTACAGTAAATGAAAAATGGTACAGATGGTGCCTTTCATTGATGCTATGATAAAATAACCAGATGGATTAGTAGAATACTAGTATATTTATTACTAATTTGGTCTTAACGCACCTGTTCAAAAAAACACTGAACAGTCACTACTCAGGAACAAGCCAGAGGATGTACTGAGAGCAGCTTAGTGGTACAGGACATTTACAACTGGAAAGTCAGAACTGTACCAAGGCCCAATTACCAAAATTTGGATCACGCAGGCCATCGCCATCAATTGTCAAGTAGAGCATCAAACTGCATGCATGAACATGCAATCACAGAAAGCACACACCAACTTTCTATCACTTGAAACACAGCTTTTTAATGGAGAGTGTTCATATTTCCCGCTGTGAGTCACCTATTGTTGAGAAAATTGAGTGAAGAGCATGCATGTATAAACGGGCCAGGCCTACAGAGGCAAAGGCAATTGGAATAAAAGTATGGATCAGCAGTAAGAATGCCAAACAATGGGAGGAGAAGAGAGAGAAAACCAATGCAACTACTTAGCACTTGAATAGCTTTTTCTGAGTGAGCAAAGTGCTCGACGTGTATTGTCTTGATGAAAGCCTTACAGCAACCCTGCCAGGGAAGTAAGTATTATTATTCCCATATTGCAGCTGGGATGCTGAGACGGAGAAGGAGCCGCTTCCCCAAGGCTATTGACTGAATTCATGGCAGGAGGGAGAGTCAAAGAGAGGAAGTCTTGATTTACAGATCTCCATTAACTTCTACTATACTGGCTAGTCGCCCATAAAGGTGGAGTTTTCAGGAAGACTGAAGACAAGAACATACAAAGAAAGTTAAACACAGTGGTCAGTTGCTCTAACAGCTTCCTGGTGCAATTGTTCTGTAATTCTGATTAATCAATAAAAAGGCTGTTTGTGGGAATACAGCTAGCAAGTGTCCTACACAGAGCAGAAACCTATATAACCTTTCTACTAATAGTGTGAGGAGAATGCCTGCTTCCTCATTCCCTTCCACAGCCAAACTTCTGGTCCTTGAGGACTTCAGATTGTTTGAATAACTGTCCTACAGTGCAATCCTGTGTAACTCTTGCACCGGTGTAACAGTAGATCCACCGGTGTAAGTGCACTTATGCCAGTGTAACTTGCTGTACGCTGACGGACGCAGGACGGACACCGGTGTAACCCCCCCCTCGGACGCCACACATGCGCAGTTCAGAAGTGGGATGGAACCAGCGCACCTCTGCTGATGCAGGGGGCATCCAAATGCCCCCAGAATTCCCCCTGCGCCAGCAGAGTTGCAGCAGTGTCTGTCATGCATCCAAACTGCGCATGTGCAGCATCCGGGGGGGGGGGGGGTTTACACCATCCTGCGTACGGCAAGTTACACTGGCATAAGTGCACTTACACCAGTGGATCTACTGTTACACCAGTGTAAGAGTTACACAGGATTGTGCTGCTAAACTTCTAAGGAGGAACCCCCAACTACGGCTAAAACCTCTCTTGCTTTAAATAATGCCAAATGTATGAATGCCACAAGACAAGCCTGGGCTTTTAGAAGCAAAGCATTACAATCCATCAGTAGTGAGAGAACAATCTAATATACTTCTCATATCTATATCTGGAACTTACCATTGCCAGCAAAAACACTCAACGTCTACAGAAAATGCTTGTTGCCCTTTTCAACCTTAGAAAGGATACACTTTTGTTTTTCAATCACTGACACTTGGATTTATTGTCTTTGTTTCTTTTATTGAATTTTAAAATATTACAGGTTGCGTATCCCTTATCTGGACTGCTTGGGACGGGAAGTTGTCTGGATTTGTCTGAATTTCAGAATATTTGCATAAATATAATGAGATATCTTGGGGATGGGACCCATGTCTAAACACAACATTCATTTATGTCGCATATACATCTTGTACACATGGTCTGAAGATAATGTTATAAAATATTTTTAATAATTTTGTGCCCCAGCATGCCTTGCGCTATGCCAGCCAGGTGCTGGAATTTAAGTCATAGCCCCAAAAATGTCTGGATTTTGGAATAGTCTGGATTTCGGATGTCCGGATAAGGGGTAATCAACCTGTATTATTGTGAGCCACCTTGGGGGCCCTTTGGAGTCAATAGACAGGGTACCAAAATCTTAATAAGTAAAAATAACCCGTTTTACAGATCTTATTCCAAATTTCCAGGCACCGAGGAGCAACTGCTTGCAAAGAAAGCTTTGAAACAAACACTCTTGAATCTTCCACTGATAAATTACCTTGGAGCAGGGAGTTTTTAGCTCCCTACTAAAGTTGAAATCCATATTCAACATTTGGAAGCAACAATGAAATATGGACTGAAGTCCACTGCCACATCTTGCAATATTTTGCAAATGAACACATTATGTTGTAGTGTCATATGTTATGGTTTTGTTATGGTTCCACTCCAAGACTAGAAATGAAAATTTATGGTATGTTTTGGAAGATAAACTCCAAGATTTCACTTTAAATTAAATGTTCAGCAATGAAAATGGATGTACAAACAATTTGTGACTGCCTTAGCTCAAATAGACCTGCCCTCACTCCAAAGATGGGGTGTGAAGAGAAACCACTGCAGTCACCTAAGTTGCAGCTGCAATGAAGAGGTGATGTGGGATCTGTTTGTCATCTTCTATCAATTATTTGCCCTTCAGGAAACCCCACTGTTTTACATATCCACTGACAGTAGCCAGTGTGGCTCTCTCTTCTCTCCTTTATTGTCCTGTAGAGCCAAACAGGGCTGATGTAGCTAGATAATGTTCTGTTCATTTGACTTTTCATCTCTGTGGTACTGAACAGCTTCTACTCAAGACAGTGAGCTGCACAAGAGAACTACCATAATGACAGCTAAAACTGAAACTTAGCATTTAACATTTAAAAACTGAAAACTGGGATTTTTAAGTTCACAAAGGAATTAAGAGGCCACAAACTATGCCTCAGATAGAACTCACTCTGTGTCATATGATAAGGTTAGTGTGTAGGCTGTACTGAAGGATGTAACCCTGTTGCGAAGAGGAGATTCTTCACAAAAGAGACAGACATGTCGCAACCTGGGGAGATTTCAGCTGTCACCCAGAGGCGTCGCTCCGGTAGGGGCGGGGCTGTAAGTTTTGCTCGGTCGGAGTCCCGTTTACCGAACGAGCAGGAGGCGGCCCCGCCCCCTCACTGTCAGAGCCATTCCCCTGCGGAGAAAGCAGCAGGCAGGGTCTCTTGCCTGCTGCTTTCTCCCCATGGGACTGGCTCCGACAGTGAGGGGGCGGGGCCGCCTCCTGCTCGCTCGGTAAACGGGACTCCGACCGAGCAAAACTTACAGCCCCGCCCCTACCGGAGCGACGCCTCTGCTGTCACCTACAATATTTGAAGAAGTCAGACAAGGGATAAATCATGTTTTAATCAGTTTATAAATACAAGCATAACCTGTGGACTTCACAGTGGGATGAGCACTGACAGTGAGGCAGGAAAGTCATGCCGATGTGTCAAACAGCCTCTCAATCATTTCGCCCACCTGCTCAACTCTGTATTTAATATACTTCTCGGGGTTCTTGGTAAAAGGCACGTTGCCATATCTGCGAAGGAAAAAGCAACAACATTCCTGTGTGATTAGTTCAGAAGTTGCATGAAAAAGGGCTTCCCTCTCCACAGCTACCCTACCTTTCTTTATAAGCAGTCAGCACGACATACAGTACAATACATTCCATTCAATCATCCCCTACCCATCTGCTATAAGCAGTTGCAAATCTGTTATATAGCAAGACTGGAGAGAGAGAGAGAGAGAGAGAGAGAGAGAGAGACTGTTTTATCATCAGTGCTGGGAGATTCCTGTGCTGCAAGCTAAGTTGAAATTATAATATGCTTTGTGCACAAAACTCTGGCTCTTTCACCCACCAACTAATACGTTAACACAGACAAGAGGGATGGTTTTGCAAGAGAAGAATACAGGAAGACCTCACAGGTAAGCAAAGCTTTGAAGGATGATGCTCTGAACAAAGAAATCCTTGCAGGACAAGTAATCACCTGTGTAGGAAAGCAGCGTAGGTCTCTTGCACAATGGTTTTCTGGGCCTGCCGGATTTTGTCCCTCTGCTCTGTGTCAGGGATGGCCCAAGCCTTCTGCATTTTACACAGCTCTTCCAAGCCATCATTAAAACCCTTTCCCATAGAGAAGATGATGTTAAACACACATCTGGAGCCAAATATTAAACAAAAAATGGGCACAAGGCCGAGAACATTTGCCTGGTCTCCAATTACCTTAAAACGCTCCTTGATCACCTGCCTCTCTTTATCTTTAAGCTGTGGAGATTAAGAAAAAGAGGAGCTCTTCTGGTTATTTCTTCCTCTCAGTCTAATTGCCAATGCTGTTGTCCAAATTGCTCCTTGAGCATTTGGGAGCACTATGATCAATGTGAAACCCCACACGTTCATGGAAAGTCTATACAAGCCTCCTAGATATGAACTTTGATAGAGTACGGTAATATTTTTGGCCAACCATAAAGGATGCAGAAGCATTCCTGGAAAGGGCACGTATTTCCCTCTGTAACACAACTTTGCTTAAAAGAGGGGCTGGGAGGAAAATACACCAATTACACAATAGTCCCCAACAGCATCCTCGGTCTGCAGGAAGCAATATAGGTTGAAGTGAAGTGCCTTGTCTATGTGTAGTCCAGATGTGTATGTGTATATGTACACAACCATGTAGGCTTCATTAAGAAACTTCAGGAAGGAAAATCTTCTCTTAAATCAGCATACTACAGGATACTGTACTTTTGATAGAGTTTTCCAAACCTGAAAGAGTATTTTAGTAATAATTTCTATAGCACTCCGGGATACAATGCTCCACAATGCTTTCATCATTTATGAAAAGAACTGTCACTCTGTCAAACCTCTAGCCAGATTCTTTTTTCCAAAAAGGGAGGCATGTGTTTCCATTTTCCAACACAAAGCTACGTTTCAAGTGTTCTCACCTTGACTCCGGGTTGGAAGACCGGCAAGTTTCTCTCCTGTATGTAATCTGTTACTTTTAACCAACTGAAAAGGAAAAAGAAAACAGAAAACAGGGAAACATTGTGGATGGGATTGCCAAGTTGCAAATAAGAAATAACTACGCTATAGATTTCAATATCAGCCCAGAGAATTTAAATTATCTCTCTCAGTATGTTTCGCTTCAAGCATTGTTCTCTCTGTTCCTTCAAACTATCGGCAACTTGGGAGAGGAACACTCCTGTGTGCTAATTTTTGTCTACATCTCAGAACTTGAATGTAAACCCAACAGCTGCTCTTCAAGCACTGTTCATTATGCAAGGGGGAACTCTCAGCAAATAATTACGTATTTACATGCACACATATTACCCACCCCCAAGCAACTTTTCGATTAAACACCATGGAAAACATATCCATAAGAATGTAAGAAGAGCCCTGCTGGATCAGACCAAAGGCCTATCTAGTCCAGCTTCCTATATCTCACAGTGGCCCATCAGATGCCTCAGGGAAGCAAGTGCCTTCAGTTCTCATATTAGTTATCCTTTCCACCAGGAGACTCCACCCCTGAATGAATATCAGATATTACAGCAATACTGGGCTCTGGAAAGCACCTTAAATGCAAGCTACAGGAATAGAATTTGCTGCCTGATCAAAACTTTGAAGACTCAACAGTACGTCAATCAAGAAGGATTTCAGATTCTGATGGTCAGCTATTACTAAGAAAGAATTAATTACGGGATTAGAAGCCATGGTAGGAAAATAATTCTTGTACTGGCTAGAACACATTATTGAACACGTTAATCTTCAAAAGAACTGAGCACCCCCTGATTGCCGGCTCGTGGCTATTTTTAAACTGTGCATTTAGCGGTTCTCAGTTCTTTTGAAGATCAACGGAGCATTACAACCTGCTCCTTCTACCTGATGAAGTTTGGAGAAGTACCAAACGAAACGTTGTATCTACTGCCTTTTCTAACATCTTTCTTATTTGATATGTGTGTTCAATAATGTGTTCTAGCCAATAAAATAATTACTTTCTTACCATGGCTTCAAATCCTGTAATTAATTCTCTCTTAGTAGTATGTCAATCATTTTGCTGAAACAGCCTTTTCAAAGAGGACATGTTGTCCTCTCCTGTTTTATCACATTCTGCTGCAAGCCTTCTTCCTTTGAGCAATAGAGTTGGATCATAGTGTTGAAGTTGTATCTGGGGGGAGGGGAAGGAGAGAGAGAGAGAGATACGATCAGGTGGATTCTTCTGACCTGCGCTGATATGTCAGAATCTGCTGCTCAATGAGTTCCTTGTAAGACTTTTCCACTGTCTTCTGTGTCACGGCCACCAACTGAATTAGTTCAGACCTAAGGAGGGAGGAGCACTAAATGGTTAACAAGCTTACAAAGCCAGCACTCTTCTGCCTACAGGGTAGGATGGAGTTTCAATTTGTTCAAAGCAGCTGCTCAGTTCTTCTGTAGTTTTAATTTGAAATGGGGGGGGGGGCACAACATTGTGTCAGGTCTTGGAAGTCAGCCAAAGTTTGTGCTCTTTACTGGCCCTGCCCAAAAGTGAATCTTGATTGTGACATCACACGGAGTTTCAGAGGCACTCCAAGCATCTGAGGCCTGGCATAACGAAGGGGGGCTCTGAGCTGCCGAGAGTAGGCTTCATCCCTGATACTTCAGAAATGCCTTTCCAAGGCTCTCTGAGGCTCAGGCCAAGGCTAGGAAAATTCTCCACTCTCCTCCCAAGTCTGGAGAAAGGGCAGGGGAACTCCCAGACCTTGCACTGACTCCAGAAGGCTTGCAAAGCACCAAAATGTCTCACTATGTTTTGAGTCTTTCCAAGGTTTGGGAGATCCCCTGGTGGTTCTTCAAACTCAGAAGAATGGGGGCACTTGCCCAAATTAAGTGATGGCCAGTGTGAGCACATTTGTAGGCCCCTGTCTTGAAAACCAAATAAACCTATGTTCAGTATGGTGCTGGATAAGCATATGGGATATGGGAAATTTACTTTTCACTTATTTAATGAGGTTTGCTTGCATCTTTGGGGACGGGCAGTCCAATCCTGCATAAGGATCCGCGGTCGGCCCATAGGGCCAGCTGCAGGATATTGAGCCCTTCCCGGGCCACTCTGGCACAGCCCGGGGACTCCTTGGGAGAAGTTCATCCCCTTCCCACAGTGTAGGATTGCCTGGTCACAATGAGCTTCCTCGGATGTACGTCGGCTCCCAAGCAGACATACATCCAGGGTGGCAGGGTAAGGGTGTCCCAGGCCGGGAGAGGGCTGGGGATATTGGCAGAGCTCACCATCAATATCCCCGCCCCCTCCCAGCCCGGACCTGCCAACGGCCGCTCTCCCTCACCACCCGTCCTCCCCCTGCCCTGACCGGTGCAAATCTTTCCTGCACCGGCGGCTGCAGGGTCGGTGCAGAGGAGGAGAGAGGGTTCCCAGCCTCTGCGCTGGTGGCTCTTACTCTCTGGGTGCCGTAAATGTGCTTTACGGCATATTTGCAGCACCCTCCGCCTGTGGAGCATGTGCTCCACAGGCAAAACGTTGCGGAGGATTGCTCTATGAGTCAAGTGTCACCAAATCATGCAGCTGTGAACAGGTGAAAAAGTGAACAGAACACATCATTTTAAAAGGTAACACTCTAGCTTGCTTGTGCTCTAGGCCTGCAAGAGACTTAACATTCCATCTCCTTCCTTGGCACACCAGGATTGAGGAAGCCAAGAAATGGTGGCATCAGGAAGGTAGTAGAAGGCAAAATGGGGAAAGGAGCAAACATTTGGCTATGTTTGGCCCAGTGGGAGAAGCACAGGTTGGTTGCTGGTGTAAGAGGAAAGAGAAGCAATAGTAACAAGAACTTTGAAAGTTTATGGGCAGAGAGATGAATGGCAGACAGCAGCTCATCATCATGGAAGGGTGCAACAAGCTGCACCTGCCCAAATTCCAAAGGTTAAAGGTAGGCACTCTGTCCCCCTTTGGATCTGGGAAGCTTACTTATACTAGGGCGCCCAGATTCAATAAGACAGGGTGTCTTTGCCTTTAACTGTACTAAAACTGTACTGTTTTAAAGGTAAAGGTATCCCCTTTTACTGTTCTACTAATGTGTACATTTTCTTTAAGTTAAAAAGTAAAAAGTGTATTTTTAAAAAAATAGCACCAACTTTAAGGGTGCGGCTTATAATCAGGAGCGTCCTATACTTGGGGCAATGCGGTATTTTAGCATGTGGGTTTAAGGTTTAGGACCTCTGAGGACTTTGGCATACCCAGCTGATAGATTAGGAAGATGCCACACACACCAACACCACCACCCAGGGGGTAGATTGGCTAACATTTTAGCCACTTTTACCTATAGAGTGGGTTCTATTTAGGCCAGCTGTGCTTGTCTGAACAAATCTTTGTCCTATGAAAATCTGGGAGGTTTCTTGTGCTATCTACTTAGAATGTACAATAAGCTGAATAATGGCCTAACTCTGTAAAAATGTTTGGCTATGAAGTACCAGGCTAGACAATCAGCAGAAATGTAAAGCTGAATTCAAAACTATACAAAATACCCAGTTATAACATTCTAATATACACAAAAAAGTACACCCCAAATCAATACAGATATCAAATAAGAATTGTTTATCTATTATTCTATGAAGAGGTTGAACAAATTCATGTAGATCTAATTACCTTCTTCTCCATGATCCAACCAATATTTTTGATCAACAAGAAAAGGAAATTTTACCATACATACTGCTATATCCTCCCTAACACAATCTTTATCTTCCTCACGGCGCAATCCTGGGGATCTTTAGAAAGGCGCAGCGAGCACTCCGCCGTTCTAAAGTGTCGCGAACATGCCATAAAGCACGTTTGCGACTACTCGGGAGCAAGGGAGGCCGGCCTCCCTCACTCCATCGCCAGAGCGCCCGCTGGAGGAGGTGAGTCAGGATCCGGCAGGGGCGGTTCGGAGGGAGGGAGGCCATTGGCCTAGCTGGCCCAGGAGGGGGCGGGGGATGGCATCGGCTGCCCTCCTTCTGCCAGCTATTTAGCTGGCGGAAATCCGAGGAGGCCCATCGGGCTGGCCCCGGTTTACACCCAGGGAAGGGGACGAGCGTCCTCTTCCCCGGGTAGACCTCCGGCCCGCCGGTCGATGGGCAGCCTGGGCTCAGGATCCGGCGGGCGGCCCTGGGCCGCTGGCCAGATCCTTAGTCAGGATTGCGCTGTCAGTCTGGTAAAAAATGATGCAAATGGCTGAGCATCGTCCAGAAACTGACTGATTATCCCAATAAGTGATAAATAAGCTCTATTGGCTGCTTTTTTGAGTGACTCCCCTTGAAGTGTACCAAGTATGCAGCAACACACACACACACACACACACACACACACACACACACACACACACACTCTCTCTCTCTCTCTCTCTGGATTTATTGGTAAGTGCTCTCTAGCGCAAGAGAGTCTCACTGCTGAGAAGATGAAAGAGCCTGGCACAATCAGAGCCTTCTTGGCTGCTTTTATTTTCCACTCCCTCATGCAAAACAATGTTTACAGAAGGAGTGACAGACTTCAAAGAGCCTTTTTTGAAGGGAAGCAAAGCATGAGAAGATAAACTGGAATATAAATGTGCTCAGTAGAAGAGTTAACAATCAGCTCATGAGTACAAATTAAAGCTATACTGGCAGAAATCTCAGACCTCTGAGGTACACCATGAACATCTACAATATGCACATACTTACTTTTCAAGGGACTTGAGAATGTAATTGTAGTTGTTATGCAGGAAGATGGCACTTAGTGCTGGGTCCTCATAAACCTTGGATTTGCTGAGAAGGTTTAGTTGCAAGTTGCCCAGAACTTTGCCTTAATAAAGAGAAATACATGAGCAGGACAAAAAAAAAAAAAAAGACCTCAAGTGCCACAAAGGTATACGTAGTTTATAGTATAGCTATACATAGTCTTTTATTGATGTCAGCTACTGCATAATCACAAGGTTGCATAGCCAACACTTCCATGCCCTTAAGGTAGTCAATGGATTAAAGACTTTTAAGACGTTACTTACTGGTTGGTTAAATTCAAATCAACTTACATATTGCAAAGTCTCAGTGAAGATGGTTTTTCTGAGGATCCCAAAGGCATGTTTTTCCAGCATGAGATTATGTGAACATTTAATTTACAAAAAAAAAAGAAAAACCCTTTCATAGCCTGTTAAAAGGTCATCTTAAACATTTTCTTGATACAGGGAGTTCATTCACACTTCACGGCGGACTAATGAATTGCGAGGGTTCAAATCTCAATAATCCAGAAGTTGCTGTATTTATGTTTTAATGAGGTAATGAACCTCATTTGTTTTATGTCCTCTAACAAAAAGCCATGCTACAGAAACAACTGCTATAAAATTACTCAATATGTTCAAACATTCCATTTATCCAGTTCTTAATGTAGGGCAAACGATAGTTAATCTAATCTAAAGTGGATTTCAGATGGCATTTATCAGCATCCTATTCTGAGAAACTGCCAACACTATGTGTCTCATTTTAAAATACCACCACCAGAATAAGCAACTATGAGAGGCGAGTGGTGAGTAATTGGAGGAGAGGTACTCACAGATATAGGTGCTGAGTAGCCGTCTACTGAATTCAGAATTGTAGCTATTAGCAGAAGAGCTGGTTTCTGAAAGGGAATGAGCATTAATGTAGTTTCTATATGCCTTTTGTCAAGTACGCTTTTGTTTAAATCAAATCAGTTCAAGAACTACCATGAGAGGAAAAACAAGAGCTTCTGCTTCACTCTAGACTTCTGATAATATTTGTACGTAACGGAGAATAGTACTACATCGAGTTATTACTTTCATCACCACAAATTGTAGACCAGACTCATGCTGCCCTTATGAACTACTAGAGTAACCTTATCAAGTTCAGAAGTGCTGAACATACTCTTTCAAGAGAAATGACAAAAAAACCCCACGCACACCTGAATCTGTTTCAGTACCAGATATTTTCATTCTCATAATGATCATTCTTGTGAAATATACAAAAAAAAAATCATTGTACTATTATTTCAGTATTAATCCAATGCAACTATTGGATTTCAGTGAGCAGACAACATCTCCTAGGTTTCATAAGAGAGCATGCAAGATTTCCATCACATGAACAACAAAAGGTTCTGCCTGTATAAATGCTATAATCTGTGTTCTTGAGTGGGGCCATAGCTGTTTGGATTCTGAGAGAAGAGAGAAATGATCCCTCCTTGTGATAATGGTCAGATAGAAACTGCTGCTTGGTAAGTTTAGTTTTTGAAAAACTGTGCATTCGATGAGAAGCCATCAGATGGCTCAACTTTATTTGAAATGTATCTGAATTTTCTGACATTTATATACTGCCTTACTTCCTGGTGAAATGCAAGTAAGCATACAAGGGGCTCCCAGGTGGTCTCCCATCCAGGAAATGACCAGACCTGCTTAGCTTCAGCCAGGTGACTATACCAGGGGTGGCCAACCTTTCAGCCTGAAGCTCCTGGCCCTTTAATGGTTGTATAGCTGAGGGCATTTCAGCAGGTGCAGCTGCTTTAGCAGTAACATCAGCACTTGCAGCTGCCAAGATTCTGTCTTCTACACAACTCTTAAAGACACAGAGGCTCTAATTGGAAGGCTGGCCACCACTGGACTATGCCCTAGAACTTTAAGAGAGCAAAGTCACATATGAATGCAGCATGATCCAAGGCCACAAGAAGAGCGGAACAAGAGGGTAAAAATAAAAGTGTTAGCATGTTTCAGTGCGATTGTGCAATCTTTGGCCTGCAATTTTTTCTAGGTCTTGTACTTCTTTGGTGGCCTATGTGCAAGCAGGTGGGCATTATCAAAGAGGTCTATAGGAGATTTATTTTTTAAACCTAGTCTTTCCTTTGCCCGTTGTTCTACTGCAATCTGAGCTGCTCTTCCTCCATGGGGTACCAGTTGCATATTTATGAGGGAATACACTAGAGGCGTTACCTGGTGCGGGAGGTTAGCGCGTCACCCCCATGCACCGAGTGACGCACCAGGGAGGGGTGACACGCGATTAGAAGCTGAAACTGGAAGTGACTTCCAATTGCATCTCAGACCTGTTCCGAGGTGCAGGGAAGCCCGTAGAGTGGGCTGCAGGCCTCCCCATGCCTCAAGACAGGTCTGAGATGCGATTCGAAGGTACTTCCAGTTTTGGCTTCCAATCGCGTGTCACCCCTCCCTGGTGTGTCACCCAGTGTGGACCACACTCCCCCATGCCCCCCTAGTGACGCCAGTGGAATACGCACAGAACTGAAACGCCCAGAAGGAAAAGCAGTGCAAGCGAGTAAGCATACAACACGTGAGCAATTTAGAATAGAAAGTGGCAGGGAAGGGAAAGATTAAGTGTTCCCCTTCAGCCACCGTGTGGACGTGGGCACCCAGAAGAGGTCCAGGTTGTGCTCTAGGATCAAGAAACTGGCTGCTTTATTACCATCATCAAAAACCATGGGATTCTTTATATGCAGCTTTACAGGCATTTAGCCTCTCTGAAAATAAGCAATTGTACTCAACATACCAATTATGAGCTTATTTCTATTACTCACATATGCATTCACACTCCTAGCCCAATATTCTGGCTCAGGAAAATGTTCTGGTCATTGGAACAGACAGGTTTTTACTGAGTACAATTAAAAACAAACAATTGAAATATATGTAACTACAGTAGATGGAAAAGAGATAGTATTAGGTTTTCATGTGGGTAGAACAAGTATTACTGCTGCTTACCTCTGGGATCTAAAGGAATATTGTATGTGTCCCCAAGAACTATAAAGTTTAAGGCAGAGTGGAGAGAAAAGGGAGAAAAAGAGACAAAGAAATGCGAAGTGCAAAAAGACAGGTTAGAGACACCTTCGAGAACAAAGCAGAAGATACCAACACAGAGCACTATGGGTTCAGCAGAGAGGAGCCACTTCTTTTTACAGGATGGATATCTCAGGAAATTGAGGAAGTTGTTTGTAGTTGTGCTAAACTGACATTCCTATTTGAACATCTCCCAATACCCAGGGCTGTGGGTATTCAGTGCACCATGCAAAAAGGAATCTGGTTTCTTGACAAAATCTCAGCTTTTATGGGGGGGGGGGGAGTTCTAGTCCTCATGGCACAGAGAGCACTTTGGAAATGTGTAACAGGCTATAGCTAAAGTTTCAAAACCTTCCAGCGGGGTTGGATAGCAGCATACATTTGCTACATGACTCCTAGGGCTGTTTCAATTGTTACTTTTCTTCTATGCCAACATTATCCATGTAAAAAAGCAAGGCAGCAATCTTATATACATTTACCTGGAGTAAGGCCCATTGATTTCAATGGGTTTACATCTGAGCAGACATGCATAGGACTGTGCTGTAAGTGCATATTGTATAGACCAGAGCTGTAATGTTGGTGCTGTTTCCATCACAAGTACCAAGGCACATTGACTTCCGAACTTGTGTATTGGTGATGATGGAAGTCACACCTGCTCTACAAACAATTTGCATGCATTGTTCCTAAAGTAGCACATGAAGTAGATGCTAGTCACCATCTTCCAGGCCACACCTTTCCTCCTCTTCTGCCAAAATATTCTGAATTCTGGCAAAACTCAATTGCTGCAATCTCATAATAAACAAAAGCAACTACATGAAAACTGCCCTAATAAATTCTGTATTTTGGTCTTCTAGATTCCCTACTGCAGAGGTTCACAAACTGGGGCGTTGTGACACCTCATCCAGGAACAATAGGTGGCTACTCCCTTAAGGGGAGTGGCAACCTGCGGTGATGTCGACGGCATGTCCGGGATCGCGCCGCCGCAGGACAAAAGTGCTTTTTCTAACCTTCCTGATGGCTTTGCTGGTCCTCCGGAGGGTGTGGGGAGCCTGCGGACCCCTCTGCAGGCTTCCTCAAGCGTCAGAACGGCTCTCCAACGCGATCACGACCCACTTCCGGTTTTTCTGATGAAACTGGAAATGGGTCGCGATTCCGTCATAGGGCCGTTTAGACGCTTGGGAAGGCCTGCAGAGAGGTCCACAGGCTCCCCACACACCCGGAGGACTAGCAAAGCCCTCAGGAAGGTTAGAAAAAGCACTTTCGTCCCACAATGGGATCCCGGGAGTGCTGAAGCTGCTGTCAGGGGGCCCCGCAGCAACTTACAGCATGGAAAGCCCTACCTGGATGTTTGGGAACCTCTGCCCTACTGGCTTCTTTACGTACAAAGTATGCCTGGTCCTGGAGGTAATGGAGTGATAAATTGAGAGGTGGAAAAGATTAAGCAAGCACACACACACACACACACACACACACACACACACACACACACACACACACACACTTACTTCTCTGATCAAATCTACCCCCTCCTAAAGTTGTTTTTTCTTGTAAAATGATTGGCATCAGGGCTCCGCTATATGTATTTGCATGTTGTTAGTCCCTGACTAAGCCTCAAATTAGCAGCAAAACCGCTAGCTCTTTCTTTCAAGCACAGCTTTCTTCACATAAAAGCCAATCTGAGCAATTAGGCTCCACAAAAAAATCTTTAATTAAGCAAATATCCTAATAACTGGCAAGGTAGCAGTTTGCATTGTGCTAGCCTTTTTTTTTTAAGCACACTTATGTTAAATTATACACATTCACAGCTGTTTACTGCTTGGGCCCAACAGCTACAATCACAGCCTGTACTATTTTCTCTTGCCCTAAAACTTAAAACAGAATGGTAGAAGCGAAACAGCTTCCCCAATGTCCCCAGGAACAATAAACTGCCAGCCCTTTGGCCATTGAAAGAGTTGGCTCCACCACTGTCTTTGCCCATAACCAGTTTTAGCAGGCGAAAGTGGCATGAGGAAGTGAGAGTTTGCTGGTGAGTCAGGCACAAATATGGATCCCATTTCAAGCATTATTCAGGCAACTGTTTAGAACAGATGATGGAAGGACATACAAGATGCAGTTTGTACAGTTAAATCTCCTTAGCGTGGACCTGGCTGGAGAAACTGGTGTTCCCTTTAAAAGTTAACATCAAAACAGAAACTCAAAACAGTTTCTTTACCTATTTTTTTAAATAAGGCTAGAAATAGACATATTGATATGTCTCATTGTATAGCTAGATATGCCTGAGAACATACATATATACAGGTTGAATATCCCTTATCTGGGCTGCTTGAGACGGGAAGTTGTCTGGATTTTGGATTTGTCTGAATTTCAGAATATTTGCATAAATATAATGAGAGATATCTTGGGGATGGGACCCAAGTCTAAACACAAAATGCATTTATGCCTCATATACACCTTATATACATAGTCTGAAGGTAATTTTATACAATATTTTTAATAATGTTGTGCCCCAGCATGCCTTGCGCTATGCCAGCCAAAAAAAGTTTTGTTTTTTTTAAGTCATAGCCCCAATGATGTCTGGATTTCAGATGTCCAAATAAAGGGTAATCAACTTGTATACGCAAAAGAAACTGGGCCAGCAAAAAGCATATTTTCCATACATCATGGCTAGATCACAAAACCAGTTAACAACCCAATCATGTGGCAATAGATCACTTGGAAACTCATAGAAACCTATTGCTCTTAGGAGATGAAAGGCTATCTCACAATCTGCCCTTTGTCCATGAGATTCAGAGTGTTCTGGCAGCACACTTATGGGTTGAAACCCAGATGCATCTCTCTGGGCACTCTTGAAACGTCTTAGATGGCTATGGCCTTTTGCTGTGCCAGATCAAACTAGATGGCTGAGAAGGGTGAGGCTTGAATAAGCAATGCCCTAGTTAAGGAGGTTTTACTGCAAAGTAAATGACTTGATCAGTGAAAGAAGAAACATTCTCATTCAGGCAGCCCTGTGTCAGTACCTTGGGATGCTAGCATGGCACCTGCAGTTTCCTGAAAATCCAGCAACTGCTGCAGGAAAAGAATGGCCTGGGAAGAGAAGAGAGGCGTGAATTTTTATCGTTAAAAAATCATATTGGGTAACCTCCACATTTAATAAAAAAATAAGGTCAAATGTCCTTCACATTATTATGAAAAGATATAATTATCCTGGATGACCTATAATTTCTGGTATTTGGTCTCAAAGATAATCTTAGACCAATTATATCAATATTACCTAAAATATAACCCTCAAACTGCAATAATGAATACCACATAATATAGGTGACATGGTGTGAAAATGGGTACCTTTGTGGCAGGCAGCAGAAGTTAAAGAGATTATAATTCACATTCATGCTTTATCCCCAAGCAGTTGGGGGGGGGAATTGCCCACTCTCAGCCCAAGGGTGAACACAATTGTTCAGGAATAATACAAACTTCGGCTCTACCAGTTTGTATTTTATTAATGCTGTTTTCCTATCATGCCATTTCCGTGGTAGCCTTCTCCAATACTGTCAAACCTTATGGATTATCATGAAGGTGAAAAGAAAAAGGGGAGGAGGAGGTTCCTGCTTGAAGGGAAAGGCTTGAGCTGTATGGCCCAATTCAGACCCAGAGGGCATTTTCTCCAGTCTAAGGTCAGAGGGCAGTCACTGGATCTGGATGCTTGAGCTGGAACCTAGAGTATAAAGCACTAAAAGAACTGACAAGATCAAGGGCAGAATGCAAGGGTTTCTAGCATTTATACCAGGCCTTGCCAACCCAAAGGCTTCATACTGCCTACCAATGACAGGGGCTGATATTGTATACACTTATTCGCTTCCATGCCTGAAGAAGGCTCAGAGATCCAAGCACACATACTGTACTCAGTAACTCCTGGTAGGTCATGGTAGGCTAGATCAATCAGAGTTACAGTTTCTCCCCCACCCAGGAGTCACCAACAATTCCTTTCTGAATGATCCCTAGATTTGTGTCACAATTAGGTCAGGAGCCAGCATGATGCCTCTCAGACTTACAGAACTATGCATTTATGAGTCCAGCTAGTCTGCTACACAACTGAAAGATATAAAATGTAGGAAATGCTGAAAAAGGAGTGGATTCTAAAGGGAAACTCCCCAAGGCTCCATGAGCACTAACTCACAGTAGTCCCCCATAGCCTAGCATGTACTCATATATTCTGAACCACAGGGTCCAAAGAATCAATGTACAGATTAAATTGCTGGCAAGGGGAAAAAATGTCATAAACTGTGAAGGGAGATGATGGCTTGGCTTCCACTGCTGTTGCACCACCTCTTATCCGTCCAATAAGGCATGAAGAGAAGTGGATGTGGCATCAAGAACTGTCCTCCTATCTCAATTAATCTCTATTGACAGTGAAGCCATTCTGATTTTAAAACATGCAGTTTCTCCTGTTACAGCAAGAATACTATGCTTAACCGCTAACAAAAACCCCTTAACAAAAGGGGAAAGAAGTCACTGGATGAGTTTTACCAAGGGGCACTGAACTGTTTTTACACACATTGCTGGTGAGTTCATGAACTGTCCCATCTTTTGGCATGTTATACTCCTTGTCCGGATTGTTCTAGGAAGAAAAATAGAGATTATTTGATGGAAGTTTAAATTGTGTATAGAGTTAAAATTATCCTATTTTTTTCTGAGCCACCTTCCACCCTAAGGGCTAATGGCACCATCTACTGGTAATTGTAAAAAGACACTGCTTGGACAAATGTAGATTTTAAGCGGACTCAATAGCAACTGTATTTGGTTTCATCCACGACTACGGTCCGTGCTCACTTGCGCTCTCGCTCTCTGAACATTTACATTATATATACACTTCTCACATGATTGGTGATATTGTCTGTTACAGACATCAGTTATGCATACATACTGTACTCTAAACTCAGAAAGGAAAGTCAGCTCTTGTCTTCTCATAATTTCCAGGATTCTACGTTACTGGTAAACTTAATTAACAGGATGTCTGCACAGGACTAGCACGCTACTCTCAGTGACTAAAGAGAAGATGACTAGTAGAGAGAGTACTTACCTTGATGTTGTCTGCAAAATCTTCCAGGGCTTTGGCTCCTGTAGTCTCCATTGAAGTAATGAGGCTTGGGAGCTTGTTTTTTGTGCTAGCTGCAGTTCCCTGAAATACCCAGCACAGCACATGAGACAACCCAGAGAAAGAGGGAGAGAGTTGGCTACTATCATCCACTGAACACAGAGCAACACACAGTTCAGTTGGTATTAGGAAACTCTTCACAGCAGCAGGGAAAGCTCAGCATTCCCTGCTGAACAAGGCATGTGCTTGTGAAGCACAAACAAGCTCATTCTGCAGGGAAATCATAATCTTCACATTCAATATTCAGCTGGCTCTTACACTGTCCCTTACTTACAGGGAGGTTAGATTCTGGAGGCCCGTTCGTAGGCTCGTTTGTAACTTGAAACTGACATAGGTCAGAACAACCGGTTTTTGCTGGCCCAGTGCTATTGCACCTGCGCAGAAGCACCGACGCAGCCGTTTGTTACTCAAATGTCTGTAAGTCAGACATCTAACTCAGGGCGCATGTGTATAAAATTGCCTTTGTATGGGAACAGGCCAATCAAAGTGAAAGAATGCCAGAATGTAAGATCCAACCCAGTGACCAAGCTATAACAAAACACGCAGTTAACTCATGTGCAATTGCAACCGCCAGCCCTTGCTTTCTTCATTTAGCCTAGGGAATGTCCAACCATCTGACTGGAATAACATTGGACTTGGATTAACACTGCATGTTGCCCAAGGGCTACTGGCTTCTGAGTTGCTCTGTTTGCTGCCTGTGAAGGGAACCTATGCATTAATGTATTCCCATTCTGCTACCTGGGCAACACATCCTCCCTAACATGGTCAGCCGAGACCCAGCTGGTCCTTCCTACCATTGGCCAGGAAGAAATTTAGGCAGCCATTTCTGTCCCAGTTGGTCATATAAGAACAAACTTGAACTTTTTGTGCAACATACACTCAAAAGAAAGATCAAGCCATCCTGAGTCACACATCAAGTCACACACATCCTGAACCTCTTGGATTGATTAGTGCAATGAGCTCTACACAAGGTATACTTGAAAGCAGTCCAAGAGGTTCAGGAAATGCAAAATGCAGCTGCTTACTCAGGGGCCAGAAGAAGCAAACACCACCAGTACTTCTCTAAATTTGCACCAGTTTCTCCTTGCCTTACAGGCACAATTCAAGATGCTGAATCTCTCTCCAAAGCCCTGCATTGCCT
The DNA here is from genome assembly GCA_026170595.1 of Plestiodon gilberti rubricaudatus. Taxonomy (NCBI): domain Eukaryota; kingdom Metazoa; phylum Chordata; class Lepidosauria; order Squamata; family Scincidae; genus Plestiodon; species Plestiodon gilberti. The sequence goes on from JANXHW010000002.1 coordinate 157,710,724, forward strand.
CGGTAATGCAATACATTTGTGGTCCCACTCCTGACTTCAGCTCCTGCATTCTATAGAAAGACTCCATTCCAAATGATCTTGTGTTCCACTTACAGTCAGCCTGCACCTTATACGAGGGTTACGTTCTGAGGTCAGTGTGTAAAGCCAAAATCATGTATAGTCAAAACTCCCTTAAAGTCAACAAATATATACTGTCTCTTTAAGAACTAAAAGCATAGTACTGTACTAGAGACACACGGGAACTGAGGGAGCAGCAGCTTCAAGCCGGAGCTACATTGCACGCATTCGCGTTCCGTATGCGTCTGGTGTCCTGCCCCCAGGTCAAACAACGGGCTCTGGCTGAACGTAATGCAAACGCAGCCGGCTGCGTTTGCATTTCGTTCAGCCAATCATAGCTGGTTGTTTGACCTGGGGGCGGGACACCAGACGCATACGGAACGCGAACACGTGCAATGTAGCTCCGGCTTCATTCTCCCATTTCAGGCTCGCTCCAGGGTATCAACAGAGTAAGTGGAACGGAGGGTGGAATCGCTTGCACTATTTGAAGTGTTATTTTTCCCTCTATCTTTGGGGGCTGAGAGAGTATACTTGAATTCGTTCAAGTATCATGTGTAAGATGTGGGCCGATGGTACTAGTCTCAAATTAACATTTGTGCCTCAGTTCTAGTTCCTAGCTACTGATCCTTCACTTGGTTTCCCAGACATTTGTGCTGTGAACCGGCCTTTACCTGGCCCCAGTTCCAATTGCAACTGAACACTGCCCAAAGCCCTACTCCTGCCACGAATAACTGGATCCTGCAATTCTTTGGCAACAGAGAATTTGCTTCACTGATAACTAATTACCTGCAAAACTTGATCAAATTCTGACTTTGTCAGCTTCAAGTGCTTCAGGATTGGGAAGATAGTCAGCACAGCCGAGTAATCATGACGTCCAATGGCCTTCCTGGCTGCAGAGACAATATTGTCCCCTTCTATCATCAGGTTGTCCAAAGACTCCTATCAGCAAAAAGCAAATCTTGGGTAAGCTAATGAACATGGGGTTGGCATAAGAGTGAAAGCAAGGAACCAAGCTAAGTTTTAGAAAGGGACCTGAATGAGAGAGTCAAACGTCTTCTTCTGGTGATGTTCCGGGATGACTACTGTCAGAAGCTGGTACTCGCTTTGGGCCAGTTTGATGAAGGCGCTAACACAGTGGATGTATGCATCAATCTCCATGTCCAACATGTCATCTCTCCCTATAGGGATTGCACAAGCATATAAGAAAGGTGGCCGTTTCCTGTAGCTACCTTGCATACCAACACATCTGTAGGCATCATCTGAAGCGGAACAGCTCATGCAGCATTTGACTTCAAACTGTACACATGACTCAAAATTATTTGTATACATCCATCCCAAATCTAAGCCATGTACCTTCCCACAGAGTAAACAACACCCACGTTGTGTGCTTCTATTTTATCTTTTTTTTTCTTGACAGGCTCCAACTTGATCAAAGTCAGGTACAAAAAAAAAAAAAAAACCCACAGAGTGGCAAAGTGTCTTAAGTACCTAAAGGCAAGAACACATATACATGTACCTGTTTTTCATCCATTAGCATGCCTGAAAGTCATGCAACTGACTAACTCATGTGTTTGTGAAACAATTTCTGCTAAAGGATTTTGATCTGCAAAGGACCTACAAGAGTTGGGAATTAGCTTATAGTTTGATCAAGGTGTATCACAACACTGAAGAACAATACTTGTTTAATAAGCTAACATTCAAATGGAAAGACTTAAATTGTCTCATTATCTGTGGGTTCCGTATACGCCGGTCTGGCAAACTCTAACCCAACATCCCATTTCTAAAACGAACAATGCAACACTATTTGTGGGGGCTCAGAAAGCCTGGAATTAGTGGCACACTCCATTCTCACTGTGTTATGATGCTCAGTGAAGAACATGGAAACATATTTTAGCAGATGAAGTAGGATGTTGCCTAAAAAATCCTCATAAGACAAAAGACCTAGTACATCTCCAAGCTGTGAGAATAGTCTTGCTTCTCATATATGAATCTCAAAAACAGCAGAACTGGGAGATCACTGAGGCTCTAGAAGCATATTCTCACTCTTTCTGCTAGGAAAAGTGCTACCATCTTTGCTCCCAAGGTAACAAAAAGGTAATGAAGTTTTCCCTTCCTGACAGGTTTCTTATTTCCTATTACTTCTATAGCATCTTTTCCTGAAAGTCAATTCCTTCGTCCTTAATAATGGACCAGATATCCCAACCAGATCCTTGTCCCTTGTTCTTTCCCTGTTAAAGTCACACCTATAGGCTTTCTGGTCCAACATCCAAGAGAAAAATTACCCAAACAGCAGAATCACAAAGGGGAGGGGGGAGTGTAACGGTTAATGCTTCCCCATATTAAAACTCCATGTATACAGAGTATTCAGCCTGATGATCTAGAGGTGTCTACTATGGTGCGAGAAAGCACTGACTTCTAATTTGACATTATACACACCAATTGCCAAAGTACACCGATTGAGTACTCTGCCATTTTGAGAGTTATAAGTTTTCTGCTATTTTGAAAGTTTTCAAGTCATGCTTGAAAATAAATGCTCATAAACACTAAAACAGTAGGTCTAGTCTAAAGACACTACAAAGAGAGAAGATTAGGTGCTTTATTCCAGTTCATGTATATCCTCCTACTGGCACTGTTGGAGCATATAGTCTGTTCATTTTAGATTTCACTGAGAACGCACAATGGAACACTATTTTGATCTGCAAAGGACCTACAAGAGTTGGGAATTAGCTTATAGTTTGATCAACGTGTAGCACAACACTGAAGAACAATATGAGACAATATGTGCGATTTGGAAACCGCGATCTTGGATCTCGTGAGACTTCCGGAGATCCAACACGGCGGCGGCTGCAAGCAAAGGTAGGGAGAGCTACAGGGGACGATTCCGGCCTGCAGCGCGGCCGAGCGGGTCCTCCGGCTTGCGAGCCCGAGGGAGAGGCTACAGCCTTGCCGAATCAGCAGGGCAGTAGCCTTTCCCTCTGGCTTGCGGCGTGAGCCAGAAGACCTGCTCGGCCACACCGCAGGCTGAAAAAAAAGTGCTTTTTCCGCCTTTTGGGGGGAAATTTGGGGAGGGGGTACGCGGGGCTTGGGGGGGTGCTTGGGGGACCCAACCAGGGGGTACGCGGGTAAAAAAAGGTTGAGGGACCCTGGTCTAGACAACAGTCTCCCCAATGGGTAGTTTACTGATGTAGCATTAAAATGAAGGGTGAGAGAAAGAACAGCAAAGGAAAGAGGTCTCAACCATAATAGGAATGTTCTGACCCATGCTGACCCTGTTAGTCCCCAGTCTGTCTTTTAGACCAGCAGGGATCAGCACACTCCCTATATGGCTTGCAAGTGTCAGGCACATCAGTTCTGAAAAAAGCCTCCATCTGGGAGTGATCTAAAAGAACACCACATGAAACATGACAAAAATTAAGAAGGTTATGTTTGCCAGCTTATGTTTTGACATGGTACTTACCAGCAGCTGGCCCGTGCTTGTCAGCCAGGGTGTCGGAAAGGTGTTTAACTCGTAAATCATGCTCATGACCTAGCGAGATGTCAGCAGGCATTAACAGAAGGAGTGGCTTATCCGAGACCATCACAGCACGGGTGCTTGTCACTTCAGATTTTATTTGCTTGTGTCAATCCGTTAGAAATGTACAACTGTTTTCCTGGCAACTCAATCTACCATCCCTTCTTTGAACACCACAGCAGAAGTAGCAGTTTCAAGCAGGATATGGACATGACAGAATGCATGCTTGATAGTCAAAAGCAAGTGCCACCAGAATTTTGACACGGTTGCCCTCATTTCAGTATGTACTCCCCAGGAGAAGCAAGCGACAGCAGGAAATTTTACCTTCGGCTAATAATTCTGATTTGATCCAGGTTGAAAGGGCTACTACTTTTCTTAAAACGTCCAGATGAAGTGAACAAGGACAGAGTATGGAGGCAAAGGTCACCAAGATACAGCAGAACTTCTGTTAGCCAGTCAAACTGCATTTCAGATTGGACTTCTCTAAATTTATGTGGCCCCAAACACTTCAAGTCTATGTAAAGAGTTATCTGCTATCTCTCTTTGTTCTTCATGCTGTGTTTTGAGTCCGAAAGAAGCCAGGTTGAGTGTTCCCTCAAGATCTACCAGCAGTGGGGCTAAGGACTAACAGAAGCTTTGAACACAGAAGAAAGACCAATACCCAACGCAGACCCCAAGAGTGAGAGAGAAGTGATTACCTTCCATAGGAATGAGGTTAGAGGCCCCCTTTTTCCCATCTAGACATTGCTGAGAATACTGTTTCAGAAGGTTCTGAGCCTTACGGATCGTGCCTGTCACCAGGGCCACAAGAGAGGAGAGACAAAGAGACCTTGGAAATGAGTGAGAGAAACAAAACACAAAGCAACCCTCCACCAGTGCCTTGCCACCCAAACCTAGCATGATAGTGCCGGCCAACAGTGAGAATGCTCAGTACACACGCCCACACACTCAGATACTCCCAAACATGTGCCCTTTAATGCAGGCATTGGTCCCCTTTTGAAAGAATGAACCAAGGTCCAGCCATTTGGTTTCAAATGCTGCCAAAGCTACTGAAATTCTCTACTACAACTATATGTTTAAGATTTTCCAAGTAAATAACCAAGGACAGAAAAATAATTCCCACAGTATCATTTTAATCAAGATTTGGTATGGAATAGCTATACACTTTATCTCCTATTGTACACAAGCAAGTATTTACAGTCAGGGAGATCTTAAATTCTGTACTTCAGAAACCATACATCCTGACACTGGCATTAAGGCTAGCATCAGACATTACAGCTGCAGCACAGAGCACACACACTTTCACGTGGTGCAGGCTCCATTCTGAAGCTGTAATTCCTGTAAGCAGCAATGGATTATACAGGAAGTTCTCATTCTGGTGCTGCACCTGCCCCGAAGTCTGGGGGCACAAACATGGAAAGTGATCTCTGTATTCCACATGGATTTTGCTTACAAATGATAGGGGCCACACAGTAGGATTTGGCATCAACCACACCACACTCCTAACGTCTGGCCATCTCATAGTTAGGCAAGTTCACACATCTTCCAAAAGAGACTATGAAAAGTGGTCTCTCTATTCCAATTGTTATGAAATAACTTTTAGAATGACAATGGAAACAGGTTCAGCGCTCTAAGGATATGTGAAGTAACATCACATACCGAATACTAGAACTGCTCCTTGCCAAAATCTTGGTCAGTTTAGCAGGAATTTCACAAGTTTCACTCAACAACCAGGAGGACTAGAAACGTGCCCTAAGCAAATGATAGTTGAGAGTCCTAAGATTTCGCAGCAGCTGCTAGATTCTACATTAAAGGTCTACCATGAATGGCCATACATTGGCCAACACAAGTGGCCTTTGTGTTTGGGAACTGCTGACCACAGACACAATTACAAACTATGTGTTATTTCTGAGCATTCTCACCTTGAATAGATCAAAGATTCTAAAAGGATAGAAGTAAGAAAAATTTGTATCTTTACAGCATAGGGTTAGCATCCATGAAAGCCACAGACAATAAAAGCCAGGAGCTAATTACACAGCCCGTTTCTGCACTCATTCCTTTTCTTAACAGGAAATGTAAAGGAAGAAATAAGAATCAAGCTGTTTCCCACCCAAGAATTCTGTTCTTCTGAATAAATGCAAATCAATTACACTACCACAAAGACTTAAAAAAATTTTTTTTAAAGAAAACATTAGAATGGAGCTGAAGCAGGATGCTGCAACTAAGAAACACTGAAAAAAGCACAAAAAAGAGAGAATGCATTAAAATACTGGTCCACAAATCTCAGTTTTCCATGAGAAAGTATTAGTGAACACACAATAAAGCAAAATAATAGGATCGGAAGCACACATACACACATACCCCTCCCCTCAGTGCAGACATTGCTTAATAGATTAAAGACACAACCTCTGTGGACACAGTCAAGGAATAGAAAAAGCGTAAAGAATTCTATGACCATTCCAAAAAAAACAAAAAACAGATGGATCTAGGGAAAACGCATCATAAGAAGCACCTTGTGCTTTTGCTTTATAAAAAAAAATAGGCCAACATGAACTTGCAAACACTCCTTTGGTTGCAACACTGGGTGCGTTATTGCTGATTAAAAACTCCACCCTAGTATAGTGCACCCTATTTAGATGGGATAGAACAGTGCAACTGCACCTGATGTGCCAAACCAGAAAAAAAAGTGGGACAAGCAGCCTTGCCACTGTAGTTGTGATTACTGCAAACAGTAAGGTATCTGGTAAGAGTGAAACGCATTGCACTAAAACCAGGATTATTTTGCCCCCAAAGCTGCAAACCTATATACACTTACCTGAACTCAGTGGGATTTACTTCTGAGTAGACATGTGTAAGATTCAGCTGAAATTTTATGGGGTGAACATGTTCTACATGGCCCACAGAAAGCAAATTAACTTCTACTGTGTGCTACAAGTCAAGTAGCAAGTCAATAGAATGGTTATTCAGAAACAGGACTACTGTATAACACAAAACCTTCCCAAACAGGCATTGTCAGAATGGCAAAAATGCTTTCAGATTATGTATGTGATGACAGAAGTTAGCAGTAGTAGTGCAAAGTCTTTCTACCGGTGCAAGATACTTCATGGATTTTTAGTTTATGTGTTAATAGCAAGAAAATAGGTAGATACTGCAGAATCTCACAAATACATTTTAAAATAGTCTTTTAAAAAAATCATGAATAAGTTGTCAGAATCAAAGGATATACGGTATGTATTTATATATCGAGTACTTGCAGCCAACAATGCTTAAACAATGAACTCCCTTTACAAGGGTCAGTTCCAGTTAAACTGATATTTTACAAAGAATTGTGAAACCAATAACTACATTAATAGTCCAATGCTATGCATGTCTACTCAAAAGTAAGACCCACTGAGTTCAATGAGATGTACTCCCAGATAAATGTGTATAGGATTGCAGTCTTGCTGCGCAATCCTGAGCAATCAGCCGCCTGCAGAGCATGCGCTCCACAGGCACCAGGTTTCATAAACATGCCATAAAGCACGCTTTCAACACCTGGAGTAAGGGCCGCTGGCACGGAGCCCGGCAAACCTTACTCTGCCTCCCCTCGGACCCGGCACCCACTGGTGCAGCGTGCAGGTAAAGTCCTGCACCAGTTGGTGCGGGGGGGGGGGGGAGGGAGGGCAGGCTGGGCGGTGAGGGCAGCCGTTGGTGAGCCAGGCCAGGAGGGGGCAGGGATATTGGTGGTGAGTTCTGCCAATATCCTACGCCCGTTCCCGGCCTGGGTGGCCCTTACTCCACCGCCCTGGATGTATGCCAGCTCCAGAGCCAAACATACATCCAAGGAGGTTCATAGGAGCCGGGTAGCCCTACACCCGGGGAAGGGGATGAATGTCCCCTTCTCCCAAGGTGTTCCTGGACTGTGCCATCGTGGCCCGGGAAGGGCGCTGGATGCTGCGGCCGGCCCTTTAGGCCAGCCGCGCATCTTTGCACAGGATCGGGCTGTTAGTCAAGTCTAGTATTCTACTCAATGGTTGCAGAAGACTAACATTTCATGTATTTCAAATTATGTACAACTTATGAATATTACAATGGAGTGGTACCAAGTCTACTTACTGACTGACTCTCTCTCTGCATAACATTAAGAGCTAGAACATTTCAACTATAACTAATCCTTTCCTTTGCAATATGAAACAATTTTGAAGCATTTTGACTGGTGCAATTAACTCAGACTTCTATTTCCTGAAAGGAAGTTATGAATGATACCTTCTTTCGCTTTGCCCCTGAAAAACATTATGAGGAAAGCCAGCAAACGCTAAAGAACTACTGCATAACTGAAATGTGCAGCCTTACTTTTATTGGTAGCATCAATATAAGTTTAGCTACTATGTATGTAGCAGACATCAGCATGAACCAGCGCTATGCGATGTCAGTCCTCTGCTCTCTACAGATAAGGAACCTCAGCATCCTTCACCAATTTACATAAGAACAATTAACCATATTTACCTGCAGACACACCAAGTGCTGGTGGGTATTAATTTAGTGCTGCTGAAGAGCAGATTATTTAGCATCCTAATTAGGCCTTGATGGATTCTATTGGAAGCCAAATGCCTTTGTTCTACATTTATTTCCCCCAATTAGATGCTTTTGAACCAAATGGGACAGCATGGCAGTTACTAATCAAAGCATCACATTCAGGGTGGAGGCAGTGATCAAACAGGGGACGAAAGAACAGGCTGCTGCTTCTAAGCTTACAAAGCAGTCCTCAGAGCACTAATACCTTGCAAGCATTATAAAAAACTTTAACCCAGCAATTTCTACATGGTGAGTTAGGCTCCACCTGCAAGATAGAGGATGAGGAGACATCTATGGTAGATTACTTGTAGCCTGGAATGTCTGAGAGCACTCTAGGTCCTTTCTTCTGGAAGAAATATCTTTTTACAATGGATCAGTAGCAGTAGGAGCTTTCTGAGTGGCTTCTGTCTATCATCATAGGTTTTCTAATTGGTTATCAGCAATCATTTCCAACAGTGTAGAATTCTGAATTCTCCCACTCAGCTATAGCAGATAATGGCTGGACGTTCTAATAATGTTAAAATCAATAGTTTGTCCTAATCTTATGACATTTTGCACCCAGTGCCTACATGGCGAGAGTTGTAAGAACAGTCAAATTTCAAAAATCCAGGGAAAGTGCAAGGATGTTACCACTTGTTCAATGAAAATCCATTGTATATTCACAAAGGTATGAGTGTTAACAGCCTCATTCTAATCAATTATATTTATATCATGCACTGTTGCCATCAAGAAAGTCCATTTCATTTCAAGTTACAGTATATTCCTCAACTTTTTATGTTATAAAGAAAAGTTTCTGAATGAAATGGTATCAGAATAATTTATTTTGTAATTTGTTCAGGGTCACTGTGTATAGTGACTATATTAATGAAAAAAATAAAAATAACATATAAAAGTTTAAAAAAACCAAACAATTTTGATTTTTCAATGTATGTTTTACATCAACAAAAACTATTCCTGGATCCAAAATACCTTTATTTAGAAACCTCGAACACCTTCCCCAAACCTCCACAAGGGAAAATGACTTAAAATGAGAGACATGAGGTGTAGACATGTAAAATGAGAGAAATGTAGTGGTTACTGTGCAAGGATTGAGACTTGGCAGACCAAGGTTCAAACCTCTGATCAGGCAGGACGTTCACTGGATGATCTTGTGCTAGTTCTTCTCTCTCAGTGCTACCTACCTTACAGAGTTGCAACGAGGATAAAAAGGGAAAGGAGAACCATGAACTGTACAGGGCTGGCCCCATGCATGTATGAGGTTAAGTGAAGCAAATGCTTAAACTGACAGGCTGGGGGAGTGACAAACTGGCAGGGGGGACGGGGACCACGCAGCGTTTTCTTGTTCACTCTCCCTGGAGAGTGAGCAACAGAAGGATTGGTGGGGAACGTCTTACCTCTCCTCTAGCACTGCTGCTGAGGATTGCAGCAAGAGAGCTGGAGAAGATGGTAATGGCAATTGTGTCTGTTCCAAATCAGAAGAACATAAGAAGAGTCCTGCTGGATCAGACCAATCTAGTCCAGCTTCCTGTATCTCACAATGGCTCCACCAGATGCCTCAGGGAACACACAAGACAAGATACCTGTATCCTTCGCTCTTCTTCTGCACTCCTTCCGCAATCACTCTCCTTCCGCAAGAGCAAATCAACAAGAGGATCATTGCTGCTTCCCCTCTCTGCTCAATCCTCCCCACTTGGCCAGTTTTAGCCGAAACAGAGGAGGTGGAGGTGATAATACTGCTGATGGAGGGGGTGAAGCATGGGCATGCTAACACATGGGCATGCTAACACAAAAAAGCAAATAAAAGAGGAGAGGTGGCGGAATTTGGGCACCATTTCAGTTTGTGCCGAGCCTGCATGTACACTGCCCCAAGCTCATTGGTGGCAGTGTACATACAGGCCTGGCTCCAAGCTCATGGGAGGAAAGGTGGGATATAAATGTAATATGCAAAAATAAATTTCTCTCAAATGTTTGAGCTGCTGTGACCCTTCCAATTTATTCTCTGCCCTTCTAAGGTGTTGAAACTACTGTCAGTTTTTTGTCCCTTTAAAATGATTTGCAAAATCCTATTTTCCCCTCTACTTCAGAGAATGCATTAGCACAGATGATTCAAAGCCTATTAGTAAACACCCAGCAACAGAGTTCTCTCTTCATTTGGAACCCACCAGCTAGCTTTGTTCCCGTTATGAAGTCAAGCCTGTTTAACCTTTTTCATTGCACCAAGCTCGCAACTTGACAGTATATTCACAAAGTGCTGAGGAACCAGCAAGGATTCTGGCTTGGAATTTTGTTGCCTTAGATTACCTCTTCATGATCTGGTTAAGTGCCTCAGCATCTCAGAGACTACCTTCTTTGGAGTGCCAGAAAGCCCTCCAAGCACACACGTTGATTACAATCAGTTTGCAGAGATATGGCATACACTGCACATAAAAAATGTTCCAAGACCAAATTTAAAAAGAAAGCTCCCCCCCCCCCCAGTCCAGCTATAGGTCTTAGTGGGGATCCATCATGTTCATCCTTGATTAGTCCCCCCCACCCCCAGTATTCATTTCCTGGGACTTGGGAAGTTTAACATCATATCAGTTTAACTCTTTTGGTGCACAATGGGCAGATACCCTCCCCCTGGGACCAGGAAATATAACAAACAAGCTTAAAATTGGCTAGGAAAGAGACTCTTAAATGTGTCAAAATGTGCCACAGAAAAGGGAAGAGTTGATTTCTTGCCCACCATTCAAGATAGATAAAAGATAAAATGAGGGACAATTAAATTCCAACAAAAGAAACTAACAGCAACAATTTTGATGGAGATATTAAAACTTCACCTCAAGAGCTGCCCTTGAAAGACGAATGCTGTAGCTTCCAGAGAATAAAACTGAGAAACTCCCTATCTGCTAAAGAATTATGAAGACACAGTTATCTGCTATTATCTTGCAGGATTTGCTTCACTGCAGGCCTATTTTAACACATACTGTTAGTTAAGATTGATAATCGTTCAGGCTTCTGCCTGACACACCAATTCAGAAAGCTGGCTGCCTTATTACATTCAGCATGTGGGAAGTAATCATTTCTTTCCATTTAGTATCACAGGTGCTATGGATGAGTGACTAGGGCATCAGATAAAATTCTTTAAAGATGTGAACTAGACTCTCAGTCCACTGAATTTCCTCCCTCCACTTCACACACCTGTAATAATAATCTACTGGCTAAGGAATATTAAAAGCAGTCAAATAGTGAATCTACTCCCTTGCATAACCAGAGAAATTGGTATGCCTTGGACTCCAGACTTAGGGACACAGCAAGGTCACTGGCAAAAAGGAAAACCTTTAACTCAGGAAATTAAGATTTGTTCAGTCTCAAGTGAGAAAAAAGGACAACAGTCTAACTAAGGTACATACACACGAGTAGTAGACTTGGTTTAAATTTAAAACGTATTGCCCCCAAATCCCCCTTTCTTCTCTCTCTACATTGTTAGCTTTCAGGAGAATTCTCTAGACCACAGTAACCATATTGCACACATCTTCCTAGCATAGGAGGCCGCCTCCATGGGCAGACATTCCTCTTGGAATATGCCAAGCACACATTTAGCTAGCAGCAGCAACAGGCCTGAAACAGCATCTTTGCACACAGAGTTTTAGCAAGTTCTGCAAAATACAAAAGGGACACACAACACCACACTCTTTACCTGGAATGAGGACTGTCATTCACATAAGGATAATAAAAAAACAAAAACACAAAGAAAACACAAGACAATTAAAATAGGATATTGTCATGCCTCATCATCATAACCCAATCACTGACTTTTCTACAACCCCTGTGCCTACATCTATATATGAGAAGAGTCTTCTTAATTCTCTATTCCATTTTGTAAATTAAAATTGTTTTCTTCCTATTGACTCTATTACAGTGTAGTCTATTTGCAATGCTCGCCAACTACAAGAAATTGCTAGTATAGAATAGTTGCTTTAATCATGGCCCCCTCTAGCAAATGCTTTTCATTTTTGTTCAAGTAAGCAGCTGCACTCACTGAATATATAAAAAAAATCTTAAATGACAAGGTAGTCATGACACAGGAAAGAGGATGTTCAAAGAGAATTATCTGAATATGAGGATCTTTTAAAAGCTATACAAAGTGCTTAATCTCAAGGGCTTCTGGAGGTTTAAGCCTGTACTCCACAGAGCAAATACTGCAAGAACAGCTCAGCTCAACAAGGGGAAGGTTTTGACATTTTTATTGTGATTCTACATCACCAATGGGTGGCAGTGTAAAGTTCCACAAGGAAAGTCTTTAGTTTATATGAAATCAGGAATACCTATACCCCAGCAGAGAGAGTGCAAATGTGTTTATATTTGAAGAAACCACCATTTCCTTAGCCAGCATCGCCAGTGACAAAGTAGAGGAAATGTAGCAGCTTACTTGGATTTAACTTTTCCATGGTAATTAAGTGATAAGCATAGATTCCACTTGCCCATAGACTGAGTTCAGAATCCTTGCCAGAACTGGTGGTTCAGGGTGTTAAGTAAAAAAATCCCTCCTGCCCAGTGTCAAAGAGCAGAGATCTAGCATGCCCCCGAAGAGGAGCTGGTCAGGACAGACACGGGTGCAGTTAGCGTGGCCACAAGGGCCAGTGCAATGAGAAGCAACGTCAGCATATCAGAGTCTTGGGCAGCAAAGAATGAGGATTGCTCCATCCATCACCCTCTTTATTATCATCTTCTTTAATTGAACTAAAAAAAAACTCCACCACCACCACAACACACCACACACTGGCATGCAGGTTTTCATGACTTGTTTCATGTACAAACGTGGGTTTTATGGGATTTTCAGCCATGTTAATATTAGAAATTGAAGAAATAAAGAAATATATCTACTGAAATTTTGGAGAAATATTTCTCCAAATATTGAAGAAATATATAAAAATTGCCTGGAGAAATATTTCTCCAGGCAAGTTTCAGTAGATATATTTCTTTATTTCTTCAATTTCTAATATTAACATGGCTGAAAATCCCATAAAACCCACGTTTGTACACACCACACACTAGTCAAGATTCACCCAAGGGCCTCTTCATAAATTACCTGGAAGTTTCTTTGAACATCCTATTAAAACAGAAGTTTTGAGAAACACCTAACATAATACTACCATAAATACCACAAAACAAAGGACAATTCTTTCCTAAAGCAATAAACAGATTAGAAACAAATGGAACTACAAGGCCTGACTCTGCCAAGACAAGGAGAAAGACAGGGCTGATGCATAAAATTCTGGGCTAACCTGGTCTTTTGATGGGCTTTTTGGTTGGCGTGTCTTTCCGTTTGTTCTGAATAGCAGGGGAGTATGGGACCCCTGAAGAAGAGCTATTCTTCCGGAAATGCTCCTTCAGCCCTTTGATAGAGCGGTCCAACTGGCTGGAACGGATCTGGTAGTAAACATTCATGAAGTCTAGGGAAGAAGAAGAAAACGTGCACATAAGTAGCATACCTCACACTAGCTTTTTGATCCAGAGTGCTTTGGACACAAACAAAGATGACATGACCGAAACACAGCAGCAGCAGTAGTTACACTGAAAGGCAATCTGGAGCATCCTTGTTCATGCAAGCATGAGGCCTGATTAGGACATGATTAAAATTCCTGCTTATAAAAGAAGGGTAAAGCAAACATGTTGGAAAACTGCATTAGTGACCCAATTATTTAAGGATAAAAAGGCAAAGTTAGTACATAGTGGATTTATTATTTAACGGCTACTACTTTACAGAGCAATCTACAGGTTTTTTTTCAGGGTTTACAATAAACAGCTGCTCAATCCAGGTAAGACAGAGGTCCTGTGCATAGGTGGTCTGTCACCCTGGGACGGTTGGATTCAAACTGTTCTGAATGGGGTTGTATTCCCCTTAAAGGATCAGGTTTTGCTCCTAGATCCAGCTGTGTTTGGAAGCTGAAGTGGACACTGTGGGTCAGAATGTCTTTCACCAGCTTAGACTGATGCACCAGCTGTGGTCCCTTCTGGACAAAGACAGTCTGGCCTGTTATCCTTGCTCTAGTAACCTCCAGGTTAGACTGCTATAATATGGTATATGTGGGGTTGCCTTTGAAGCCTGTTCATAAATCACAGTTATTTCAAAATATAGTCACTAGGCTGCTAACTGGGACCAAGTGATAAAGGTATATGTACTTAAACAACTGCACTGGCTGCCAGCTGGTTTCTGAAAGTGCTGGTGTCCTGGTCAAGGGTTCCTGAAGGAAGCCCTCTCTCAACAGGAGCCTGTCTGTACCCGGGGATCATCTCTGGAGGGGCCTTAGGTGCTCCTGCCATCTGAGGTGCAGCATGTGGCAATGGAAGAGAGGGCCTTCTTGGCAGTTGTGTCCCACCTGTAGTTCCCAGGGAGGCTTGCCTGGAACCTTTTCTGAAATCCTACTGGCACTGGGCAAACACTTTTTTTTTATTTTTAATCACTTTCCACAGACTTTAATATGACTAATTTTAATTCCTGACAAAACAGAGTAATTTTATCCACTGTTTGTATATTTTACAGTTTTGTATAAAGAAAAGTAGGGGCACAAAGACATTAAAGAAATAATAGGACATTTTTCATTCTACATCGCTCCCTGGTGCTTTCTAAACTTGCTCTCTCTTGCACTTACTACAGTTGTGTCCTAATTCTTTGAGTGTTCGGTCTACAAAGCTCTCCCTAGAGGCTATGCTGGTGAAGGAACTGGCTCTGTGCTCTCTCTTTAGGCTTCCTTTCTGGGCTCCTGCAGGCTGCTGCTTCTCCTCACATAAACAGTTTAAACCTGTACCACAAGACAAACCAAGACAAATCCATGTTACACATGATAGATGCCTGTAAGGCTCAGTTCAGACTGTACACAAGATGCTTCAGAGGTTAGGATCCAGGTATGTCAAATGCTGGAAATGCAACTACCTTAACACAATACCAGTGCAATCCTATCCAACTTACACCACCAGTGTAACCAGCGGTGCAGTGAGAATGGAAAAGGGATTCAAATCCCTTCCAAAGGGAGATTCAAAGGGGATTTAAATCTCCCCTCCCCTCCAAAGCCTCCCGCCTTGCCCTCCCCCGCTGGTTACACCGGTGGTGTAAGTTGGATAGGATTGCGCTGTACACCAGAGATTCCCATCCTTTCTCTGTTCACAGTGCCCCTACAGTCTGGTCACTGTGTCCCTTAGAAATTTAAAATACCCTGTGGCTTCCCTGCGAGTTCGCTGCGGCACCCCATGGCGCACAGTTTGGAAACCGCAGCACTACACCAATCATTTCCTGCATTTAAGAAGTACTGCAATAATCCTACATGCCTATTACATTTACAGAGCAGTAATTTCAGAAGAGTAGCTGTGTTCATTGTAACAGCGGGAATACTTAACTGCTGAGGCACTTTCTAATAGCTGAACTACATACTGTATCACGTTTAATGCGCGAGTCCTGGAGAGTTTCCTGAAGCATGCAATTATCCCCAAACCTGTGTTGCTCAGTCAGACTACCATTATTGCTGTGTTTATTGATGGACAGCCAATCATAGCTCTTTGATAGAATGCCCCAATGTACCTTGATAACATCCCAGGTATACTTTTGCCAATGCTCTTTGCAAATCATCGCTTTATATAATGTCATTCGCTCCTCCTCTGATCCAATATTGTTGAAAACAAGCACTCCCTTACTCAGAAGTAAGCCTCACTGTGTTCAATGGTGTTTCCTCCAAGTCACTTGTTTACTTAGACACACACACACACACACACACACACACACACACACACACACACGAGTGGGCATGGGGAGCATCAGAGGTACAGCATAGTTGGGAGGGGGAGTGAATGAGCATCTTGTTGAGGGAAAAGAGCATCCATCAAGTCCTTTCTCTGTTCTCCACCAAGAACAGTGAAAGGCAAGGTAAGGCAAGGTGGACATACTGTTCAAGGAGTGCTCTGCTCGATGTCACACATCCACCAAAGGGTAAACCCGGCTTACCCAACAATAATTCACTGAAAGAAAGAAAGTAGGAGGTGTAGGGTTCAGAAGGTGTAGGGTTGAAAAACCCTCCTCTGCATTCTCACTATGCATTTTAGGGCCTGAAATCACTCTTTATGGCCAGAGCGGAATAAGCCCAAAATGAAAAACAAAGCCCTAGGAATTATATAACTGCTCTATGATCTCAAGGGAAACAAAAACAAACAAACAAAAAGGTTCTATTTAGTCAGCCACTCACAAATGGATGTTATCCTTTGCTTATCCTGACCACTTTGTGCTGCCTTTCCCCCCCCCCCCCAATGTGCAGAGCACATACAACAATCATCCCTCCTCAATTCTACTGTACCTCCTTTCCCCCCACTCTTACTTACTAGAAATATGGACCCTCTTCCAGCTCCCTTTCTCCTCCTTATTGTTACCAGGAACCTCAAAACTTTCCTGGCTGCACCCTCCCCTACTCACTCCAGACTGGACTCGTAGACATCATCAGCTGTTGCTCCTGCTCTTGTGGCTCAACTGCTGGGGACAAATAAAGATAAATAACATGCTAGAGAAGCATGCAAGACACAATGGGATACCTGGAACCAGCCAAAAGACTGTCAGAAATTCTAATTATGCATTGTTCACATATTTATTCCAGGATAAGAAAGGAAGAGAGGAAAGGTATCTTTCTGGAACCTGTGACTTGTTCTGAATTCACTTCAGCCTTTCATAGGTTGATGTAAAATAACCGGAGTTTAGGCAAGTTCAGGAGGCAGGTAATTACTTCTATAAAGATGTTTTAATCCTTTATAAATGCTGCTATTATTTCAGGCCAAGGAGAAGCCTTCACAAGCTATCAACGGGTTTCAAAAGGAATGAGCAGAGCAATCTTGGGTAAGGAAAGTATCCCTTCCACTTCTGCACTAGATTTGCCTGTACAGAAATTTATTTTCTACTTAATAACCAAACATTGGGGTTCTGTTACCCATTTCATTTAATACAAAATTAGCACCTTGGATTGCTTTACATATATTTTCTCATTCATTCACAGAACAATCCAGTCAGGCAGGTCACTAATATTTCTGTTTTGAAGAGGAAAAACAGAAGCTGAGAATTTGTAACCTGTCCCAGGGTACATATGTATTCAAAGTAGCTTACACATAAATCCAAGGCAATCACTTATCAAGACAATACTCAATGCCAACAAAACATACTGTACATTCAGTAGGAGAATTCCACTGTGTGCCTTCAGACCATTCTTTGGTCCAATCATATCTGAGCATATTGGAATCCATGTCTCTATGGTCCAAAACTGAACACTAAAGACACTGGACCATGCTGATTTTTTAATAGTGAGTTTAATCCATATGCAATATCTGAAAAGTTAACATCAAGAAACTGAACATAAAAATATCCCCTACAACCCCCTCATAGAACATTCCCCCCCCCCCGGAAGCTTGGCGCCTGGGGCCTACTACGCTACTGCCACCACTTTGCCATACACACAGGAGAAGATACTTGATTTACTCAACTATTTTCTGAGAAGGGATATCTTACTGTAAGCATGGGATCTCTTTTTGCTCTTTCTATCTACCTTGTGCACAATACAACCGTATGGAGTTGGACTGATCTGTAAAGGGGGAATTAACATATAATTTGGATCTGATTAAATCCATGGAGGGTCCTACCTTATAACAAAGGTTAAAACTAGGTTCTTGAGATTTGTTCAAGTCCTACAATCCTGAGGGTAGGTTGCAGCAAAGTGCTTAATAGCTCAGTTTTTTAATCAGCAAGTCTCCAGTTTGTATCTTACCTCCTCCATGAACTTGCAAGGTGGTTTAAAAGAAGCCACCTGGTTCCAACCACCCATCTGGAATACGAGAGTAATAATACCGACTTATCTTACTGACCTAGAATTGCTACAAGGATTTCAACAAAGTAATTTACATGAGGTATAATGAACACTCCAAAGTGCTATATAATGTTGTTGTTGTTCAGTCGTTAAGTCGTGTCCGACCCTTCGTGATCCCATGAACCATATCCCGCCAGGCCTTCCTGTCCTCCACTATCTTCCTGAGTTCGCTCATTTTCATGTTCATTGCATCGGTGATGCTGTCTAACCATCTCATCCTTTGCCTTCCCCTTCTCCTTTTGCCTTCAATCTTTCCCAGCATCAGAGTCTTCTCCAGAGAGTCCTCTCTTCGCATTAGGTGGCCAAAATATTTGAGCTTCAGCCTCAGTACCTGTCCTTCCAGGGAACAGTCAGGGTTGATTTCATTTAGGATTGACTGGTTTGATCTCCTAGCAGTCCAAGGGACTCTCAGGAGTCTTCTCCAGCACCACAGTTCGAAAGCATCTATTCTTCGGCGCTCAGCCTTCCTTATGGTCCAACTCTCGCAACCATACATTGCTACTGGGAACACCATCGCCCTGACTATGCGAACTTTTGTTGGCATGGTGATACCTCTGCTTTTTATTATACTGTCTAAGTTTGCCATAGCTGTCCTTCCAAGGAGTAAGCGTCTTTTAATTTCATGGCTGCTGTCTCCGTCTGCAGTGATCTTGGAGCCCAGAAAAGTAAAATCTGTTACTGCTTCCATTTCTGCCCCTTCTATTTGCCAGGAATTGATGGGACCAGATGCCATGATCTTAGTTTTATTAATGTTGAGTTTCAAGCCAACTTTTGCACTCTCCTCTTTCACCCTCATCAAGAGGCTCTTTAGTTCTTCTTCACTTTCTGCCATTAGGGTGGTATCGTCTGCATATCTGAGGTTGTTGATATTTCTCCCGGCAATCTTGATTCCGGCTTGCGATTCATTCAGCCCTGCATTTCTCATAATGTACTCTGCATATAAGTTAAATGGGCAGGGTGACAATATACAGCCTTGCCGTACTCCCTTCCCAATTTTGAACCAGTCGGTTGTTCCATGGCCGGTCCGAACTGTTGCTTCTTGACCCGCATACAGGTTTCTCAGGAGACAGGTAAGGTGGTCTGGTACCCCCATCTCTTTAAGAATTTGCCACAGTTTGTTGTGATCCACACAATCAAAGGCTTTTGCGTAGTCAATGAAGCAGAAGTAGGTGTTTTTTTGGAACTCTCGTGCTTTCTCCATGATCCAGCGCATGTTGGCAATTTGATCTCTAGTTCCTCTGCCTCTTTGAAACCCAGCTTGTACGTCCGGTAGTTCTTGGTCCACATACTGCTGAAGCCTAGCTTGTAGGATTTTGAGCATAACCTTTCTAGCATGTGAAATGAGTGCAATTGTACGGTAGTTTGAACACTCTTTAGCACTGCCCTTCTTTGGAATTGGAACGTAAACTGACCTTTTCCAATCCTTTGGCCACTGCTGAGTTTTCCAAATTTGTTGGCATATTGAGTGCAGCACTTTCACAGCATCATCATTTCGGATTTTAAGTAGCTCAGCTGGGATATTATCATCTCCGCTAGCTTTGTTGTTAGTGATGCTACCTAAGGCCCACTTGACTTCACTCTCTAGGATGTCCGGCTCTGGGTCAGTGACCACACCAGCATGGTCATCAGGAACATTCAGATCTTTTTTGTATAGTTCTTCTGTGTATTCTTGCCATCTCTATCTCTTCTGCTTCTGTTAGGTCCCTGCCTTTTTATCCTTTATCATGCCCATCTTTGCACAAAACGTTCCCTTGATATTTCCAATTTTCTTGAAGAGATCTCTAGTCCTCCCCATTCTGTTGTTTTCCTCGATTTTCTTGCATTGTTCATTTAAGAAGGCCTTCTTATCTCTCCTTGCTGTTCTCTGGAAATCTGCATTCAGTTGTTTATATCTTTCCCTTTCACCCTTGCTTTTCGCATTCCTTCTTTCCACAGCTATTTGTAAAGCCTCATCTGACAGCCACTTTGCTTTCTTGCATTTCTTTTTCTTTGGGATGGTTTTCATTGCTGCCTCCTGTACAATGTTACGAACTTCCGTCCATAGTTCTTCAGGCACTCTGTCTACCAGGTCTAATGCCCTAAATCTATTCTTCACCTCCACAGTATACTCATAAGGGATATGATTTAGGTCATATCTGACTGGTTTAGTGGTGTTCCCTACATTCTTCAATTTAAGCCTGAATTTTGCAATAAGAAGCTCATGATCTGAGCCACAGTCAGCTCCAGGTCTTGTTTTTACTGACTGTATAGAGCTTCTCCATCTTTGGCTGCAAAGCACATAATCTATCTGGTTTCGGTATTGACCATCTGGTGATGTCCATGTGTAGAGTCACCACTTGTGTTGTTGGAAAAGAGTGTTTGCTATGACCAGCGTGTTCTCTTGACAGAACTCCGTTAGCCTTTGCCCTGCTTCATTTTGCGCTCCAAGGCCAAACTTGCCTGTTGTTCCGTTTATTTCTTGATTTCCTACTTTAGCATTCCAGTCTCCTATGATGTAAAGGACATCTTTTTTGGGTGCTAGTTCTAGAAGGTGTTGTAGGTCTTCATAGAACCGGTCAACTTCATCTTCTTCGGCATCAGTGGTTGGGGCATACACTTGGATTACTGTAATGTTGAATGGTTTGCCTTGGATTCGAACTGAAATCATTCTGTCGTTTTTGAGGTTGCACCCCAGTACTGCCTTTACCACTCTTTTATTGACTATGAGGGCTACTCCATTTCTTCTAAGGGATTCACGCCCACAGTAGTAGATATGATGGTCACCTGAATTAAATTCGCCCATTCCCATCCATTTTAGTTCGCTGATTCCCAAGATGTCAATGTTCAATCTTATCATCTCATTTTTGACCACATCCAGCTTGCCTTGATTCATAGACCTCACATTCCATGTTCCTAAGCAGTATTGCTCCTTGCAGCATTGGATTTTCCCTTCAACCTCAGACACATCCACAGCTGAATGTCCTATTGGCTTTGGCCCAACCGCTTCATCCTTTCTGGGTCTACTTGGAATAGTCCTCCACTCTTCCTCAGTAGCATATTGGACACCTTCTGACCTGAGGGTCTCATCTTCCGGCGTCATATCTTTTTGCCTTTTGGTACTGTTCATGGGATTTTCTTGGCAAGGTTACTGGAGTGGGTTGCCATTTCCTTCTCCAGTGGATCACTTTTAGTCAGAACTCTCTGCTACGACCTGTCCGTCTTGGGTGTCCCTGCACAGCATAGCTCATGGCTTCATTGAGTTACGCAAGCCCCTTCGCCACGACAAGGCAATGATCCATGAAGGGGATATAATGTTAAGTATTACTATTAAAAGTTGACATATACACATGTTTCATCTGGAATTTCATGCCAGGCAAAGAATGCACCGTCATTTTCTTTTCCAAAGTTGCCTACAGCCACTAGTGCTATCATGCCAGAAATAACCATCCTCCACTCAGAAGGGAGACAAGAACACCCAGGGAATAGAGGCTTATGAAGGTAGCAAGTTCTGAAGGTTGCAGACTAGGGAGGCGAAATAATCAATGATGCTATGTCATGCTCAGCGCATAAGAGTGTACACATCACTGCAGATGAAAAAAACAACAAATGAGACCTAGGAAATAAAAGCTGTCCATATGGGTATGCTTGTCTGATATGGGGGGGGGGAGGGTAAAAGAATGTAGCTTTGCTGTCGAAACTATAACCAATTATTAGATTGTCAAATTTCTATAGTACATATGGATTTCTATCCACTTTAAACTACCGTATTTTCCGGCGTACAAGACGACTTTTTAACCCAGGAAAATCTTCTCAAAAGTCGGGGGTCGTCTTATACGCCCAGTCGTCTTGTACACCGGAAAATACGCACGCTGAAAACAAGCCGTGGCGCTCCTTCCGGCTACACAGGAGGATGGGAGAGGAGACTCTGGAAGAAAACGAGTCGGGCTGGCAGCCTCGTAAAAGCCCCGTGCTGAAGCAGCTGACTCACAGCAGCTCATCGGATCGTTGCGTCTGTCGCGTATGAATGATCATCAGGCTCAGCGATCGATCTCTCCCGAGGCTGCTGCAGGGCCCTCCCACTCTCTCCGGTCCGGAGGCTCCCGAAGAAAGCGCGTCGGGCAACGGCGCTCCTTTGGGCTACACAGGACGGGTGGGAGAGACTCGCCGTTGCCTGACCCACTTTCTTCGGGAGCCTCCAGACCGGAGAGAGTGGGAGGGCCCTGCAGCAGCCTCGGGAGAGATCGATCGCTGAGCCTGATGATCATTCACACGCGACAGACGCAACGATCCGATGAGCTGCTGTGAGTCAGCTGCTTCAGCGCGGGGCTTTTACGAGGCTGCCAGCCCGACTCGTTTTCTTTCGGAGTCTCCTCTCCTGTGTAGCCTGAAGGAGCGCCGCGGCTTGTTTCAGTGTGTGCACGCAGAAACAAGCCGCGGTGCTCCTTCGGGCTACACAAAGTCCCCTGGGCCTAGGTTACGGCGGCGGGGGACGACGACAAAAGCCCTCGGCCCGGTGGTTGGGGACCCCTGCACTAGATCTATGACTATCTGATATGGCCTGCTTTGATTTACAGTTTTCTGTTATTTAGCACCATCGGTGGCCTTGTTATGCTATGAGCAGGTAGATGTCTGCACACATACTTAAAAATCCCTTTGGAACATTCTACAAAATGATTGCAGAATCTTTCCACTCTGCTCCTAAGTATGTTCAATCAGAAATTAGTTCCATTGATTTTACTGGATCTGGCTTCCAAATGAGTATTTTCTAAATACCGTAGATACTTAAAATACCCAAAACAGGTTTTGGGAGAGCCATTTCGATCCTTGATGCTAAAATTCCTATAAAATACTGTACAATAAGAATTGAAGTATGGGGCTATGAATATCTGCTGAAAGGTCCTAGATGTGAATGTGAGGAAGAGCCCCTTGTGGACTGTAGATTCCACTGCTAAGTTAAAATTTACTGTTGAAAAAGCTGCAGTTGGTTGAATGTAGTTTTTTTAATTTTTATTTGGTGTACGTTGGAAGAGGGGTAGTCTTATACAGCGAGTATATCCCAAACTCTATATTTTAACTGGAAAAGTTAGGGGTCGTCTTATACGCCCAGTCGTCTTGTACGCCGGAAAATACGGTAAGGGCTTTAAAAATTAATGTTAAACAGCGTGAGTCACAAACCACATACACAGGCATATTTAAAATACTCTTAATAATACTTAATTCAAATATTATAGAAGACTGTAACTTGAATTTCATTAACATGGCTGATGCATCAACAACAGCTGATGGACAAGTTATACCTGTACTTGTTCTACAGTAACTGCATTTTAAATGTGTTATAATTAAAGGGCAAACACCTGCATCGCCACTGAAAAATCATTAAAAAAACACCCAGTTCCTTTACACCAGATGTTCCCAACCTTTTCCTGCTGCATACCACCTTCACAAGCCTCTAGCTCGCCACGTACCACCAGAAGTAAGTGCCAATGACGTCATCGGCACTTACTTCCGGGTTTGCGGCCACGCCAGAGAGCAGAACAGCAAGGTAAGACGCAAGGGAGGGCTATTCCCTGTGCTGGCAGCCCATACACTCGAGCTCTGCCGGCTTGGCAGAGCTTGAGCCACCGTTTTTCGGGCTCCAGCACAGCACCGCTCAGCCAAGATGGTGGCCACCTTTGTACCACAGGTTGGGAACCTCTGCTTTATGCTTGCTTCCTGTCCCTCAACCACCATGTGTCCCTGCCACTTCAGTTTTCAACCTTGTTTCTGTAGTCATGACATGAACATTAAGTTCTCCAGGAATCTAACAGATTTGAATGTGGTCCATCTTGCCTCAGTGCAAATGTAAGGGGTAATAGCTAATCCCTTGGTAATTTGGGCAGAAGAGCCTGGCGTAGTAGGGAGAGCTGCTGCCTTCAAAGCCCGAAGACCGGTGAACTTGATAAGTTCGAGACACGCCGCCGGGAAAAAGCTGTGAAAGCCTCCAGGAGGAGAGATAAGAGCTTCCAGCTGCGTCGGTCGAGTGTGGGAGGCGCCAGCCAGCAGAATTGTCAGACTGTAAAAAGGATACCACCTGGAAAGTAGCCGTTCATGAAAGATTGGACATTTATATATATCTTGTAAAAAAAACCCAAGGTGGTTAGGACAGCCTGCCCATGTACACCGCCTTGGATTAAAGTCGGAGGAGAAATCCAATGACCGAGAAAGGCGGTATATAAATACTGTATATTATTATTATATATTAATTTACCTTGGTTCCTCCCATATTCCACCAGCCAACCAGAAATACGGATTATGTCCTGCAGGACACCCTCGGGGAGGTGTTCCAAGGTCACATCTTCTTGGGTTTCCATCTCATAATCCAAACTGATGAGGTCCAGGATGAGGATTGGTGGAACTGGTTTGGAGTTTCGGGTCATAAGGCTACGAAATTCAGACTCCAACGACTCTTTCCCCTTCTCAAATAGCAGTTTCTGGTTGAATTAACACATATGAAAAGCAATCAGTTGTGTGCACTACTGCTTCTAAGGTAGCAAAATTCCAGAGCATAGTAGCACTGTTGGGATCCAATCCTGAAGAGTGAAGGCTCCATCTGCACTTGCATCCAAATGTATGCGTTTTCCTCTCAGAAGGCACTCCTGCACCATCCAAAATGCTTTCACCTCCCAAGTTCAAATAAGCATGTTCACGATGACTCGTGATGACTACCGGCGCGAGGCTGGTAGCCCTTACTCCACCACTGGATCGCCCCTGTGGTCGCCGGAGGAGGTAAGAGATCCCCCGGCGGGGGCATACCGGGCGGCAAGGGAGGGGGGCCATTGGCCGAGCCAACAGGGGGCGGGGATGGTGGGCACCATACTGCCGTCCAAGTAGACCTCCAGGCCGATCTTGATCAGCCCGGAGCAAGGATACTTAGGCAGGATTGCTCTGCCCAATAAAGAAAGGAGAGCTATAAAAAGAGAGCCACAAAAGTAGTCAGTAAGTCCCATGTTCAAGCACAGTACATACCACTCTATTGAGTTCTGGGCTGTCAGGATTGTTGTCTTGGAAATATTCTACAGCCTTCTGAATTTTAGCCATGCAACCCAAATACTCCTCCAGTCTCCCAGTAGGGCTGCAATGAAAAGAATAGTCCATTCAAGGACAAAGCTGTAGGACCAGTAAATTGCTTATCATGAAACCACTGTAAAGCTCACTATCATTTTCTTCAATTACTACCCCCCAAAAATGTGTGATTTGTTTTTGTTTTTTTATAAATAGACAGTGTGGAAAAGCCTACACTCACTTATTACGAGATCCAGTCTAAATTTCCGGCACCGGAGTGAGCACTCCAGCAGCTGCCACAAACATGCTGTAAGGCACGTTTGTGCCGACTCAGGAGTAAGGGAGGCCGCCGCAAGGTCGGCCTCCCTCACTCTGTCGCCGGACCAAGCATGTGGCCGCCGGAGGAAGGTAAGGCTCCGGCGGCCGCTGCATGGGCGGTTCGGGCGGCAAGGGAGGGGGACCACTGGGTGAGCCGGCCCGGGAGGGGACGGGGATGGCATCGGCCATATCCCCGTCCCCACCTGGCCGGCTGTTACATGGCCTCCTCCGACTTCCGCCAGCTATTTAGCTGACAGAAATCCAAGGAGGCCGATAGGGCCGGCCCCAGTTTACACCCGGGGAGGGGACAAACGTCCCCTTCCCCAAGTAGACCTCTGGCCCGCCGCATGGCAGTCCGGACAGCCAAATCCAATATAAGGATCCGGCGGCGGATCCTTACACAGGATTTGGCTGTTAATCTAGTTAAATAAAAAAATACAAGAATGGTTGCCATACATTACAGACCACAGTTAGCAAATAAGCAACCTTTTGACCTATGGTATTTACCATAAGTTGCAACACATTAGTTACAATGTCACAAGCTTAAGTTGATACCGTATATTTCCTTTCAAATACTGTACAGTACTGACAAAGAATTTTATATGAAGCATAAAATCTAAATAGCTGCATCCATTTGCAATCCTCCAGAAAAACCGTGGATTTGCACTTTGCTCTCTAACCAAATGTCTTGATCATTTTAAATATATATTTGTATTCTACACTCCAGGTGGCTAAGCAATAGTACTAGACATTGTAAATAAACCAATCTGTAAGATCTATAAAAAGTCAGTTAAAAATACAAATATATAATAAGGCAGCAAACTGCTTAAAACTCAGTCTGCTCCAAAGGCAATATTGGTCTGAGTATAAGACTCACTTTTTTCTCCTAATTTAAGTTTTTAAACTAGGGGTGCGTCTTATAATCAGGCTGTTGCAATTTAATGCCAGTGATTTAATTAAATTTTTTTAATAGCACCAAACTTTAAGGGTGCGTCTTATAATCAGGTGCATCTTATACTCGGGACAATACGGTATTTAGATCAGAAGATGTGCCTTGCGTTTTGATCCAAAAACCTGAGATGTACATTGATACACTTACTCAGGGAGCCAATTCCAAAGCCTCAGGACAACAATCATAAAAGTCCTATTGCTGATTTTGCTTCTCTAATTAAAGGTGATATAGCTTAGCTATATGTCCACCTCCCTTGAACTTCTCCAACTAAACCACCATTTTCAACGCTGAGATAATTCAAGACAGTAAAACAGAGAAGGAGAGGCACAGTGAAAGAAGGGACTGACCAAAGACCAGGGGTGTGCCAAGGGGAATGCGGGCTGCACTGGGCACCACCCTGGGGGGGGGGGGTTGCCACTGTGCCTCTGGTCAGCGGCCCAGGCCCACTGAGCCCAGCTGCCGTGTGCGCTCCCGCCAACAAGCGTTTTTGCAGCTGGCCGGTGAGAACACGAAGCGCTGAAGGGTTCCGGGGCAGGCCATAGCCTACTGAGTAGAGGTGGGATTTCCACATATAAGCAATGCAGAAAGCCCGGTAGGTCAGGGGTGACGCAATATCTCATTGCGTCATCCCCTGGCCTTCCTCTTCCGGGTAGACACTGCACTGGGTGTCACTCTCCCCAGCGACAACGTTGCCAAAGACCTTGACTGTCCTGGAAGTCAACTCACCCTTCCCTTATTATCTTCTCTGTGTCCTTTGCTACATGGTAGTAACTTATAACATGATCCAAGCACGAAAGCGTCTTCTCAACATTTTCCTGCAGGCGTTGAAGATTCTCAGTCTGCTTATGCACAGGTATTATTGAATTCTCCAGTTTCATCAAACGGCTTTCAAAGGATGAAAGAATGGAAACCTAAACAACAAAACCAGAAACATCTAATGTACCATGGAGACCATTTCTTTCAACATCGATCATGGCATTGTCATCTTCTGGTTTATAGTGCATCAGACGGCCAGCCTCACAGGCAATGGGAAACTGGTTTCCTGCTATGAGAAGAACCTATGAGACACCAGGCTCCCATGCTTCCGCTCCCTTCTCCTCTTACTTCACACATGAGAGTAGACAGAAATGTTTGCTTTTACTTTAACAAGCCATGGCTCTGCATTATGTAAAAACACAGAGAACTGAAGCTTGCTTTCTAACCAGCCTTAGAACAAGTCACAATATCAAATCAAGATCAAACAGTTGTTCAATATCCTGGTTTGTTCCAAAACTAGTTAAACTGCAGTCCCACTGATCATATACCGTATTTCTTCGAGTCTAAGGCGCCATCGATTCTAAGGCGCACCTTTACTTTCAGTACCACCAGCAGGGAAAAAAAATCCATCAATTGTAAGACTCGCCTCCCTTCATTAAATCTACCTGCTCAGCACCAACTCTCCCCAGCATGTCTCCTGCAGCTGAGGATGTCTGAGTGCACTGCCTTTGCATAGCATTTCTGGCCCCATCAGAAAGTGCCATTTCCTTCATTACCTGGGCTTGGGGGAGCTTCAGGGAGACCTGGGCAACCCTCTGCAGGCCTCCCTGATCTTCAGTTTGGCAAAAAAACCAGCGTTTTTTGGCCATTTCTGGTTTTCGCGAAAACCAGAAGTGGCTGAAAATCACCGTTTTTTGCCGAACTGAAGATCAGGGACTGCCTGCAGAGGGTTGCGCAGGTCTCCCTGAAGCTCCCACAAGCCCCAGTAAGTAAGAAGATAGCATTTTGGGGTGCTTTTTGGAGACCTTCGATTCTAAGACGCACCCCATTTTTTGAAATGCTTAATTGGGAAAAAACATGCGTCTTAGAATTGAAGAAATACAGTATAACACAGAACTGTGGTTTGAACTAGGGCAACGATTAGAGCTTGGGGAGGCCTGCAGAGGCGGCAGAAGCCCCCCTTCCCCCGGACCCTTCGGAGAGCTGGCAGAACAACCAGGTATGCTTAAAAAAACATTTTTGGGTCACGGGCACGATCCTGGAGCACCGCTGCTGCTCTTGCTGGCCACCCCCCTTAAGGGGCTATCGGACACTTCCAGAAAAAGTGATGGGTCGTGACCCACCACTTTAAGAACCCCTGAACTAGAGCACTACAAACAGAGACTAAGGGCCAAACTGTACACTATGAAGAATACATGAGTGTGGCCCTTACTTGTATTTATTTGTTCTTTTACGTAGTCTGAGGGGAACGATAGAGAAATTTTAGCTCCTAAGATCTGATCACATGTCCCCTGCACACTATCATTTTCATGTCCCCTGCACACTATCATGTCCCCTGCACACTATCACACCTCAAAAAGGATATAGTTGAATTGGAAAAGGTGCAAAAAAGAGTGACCAGAATGATTCGTGGACTGGAGCACCTCCCTTATGAGGAAAGGCTACAGCGTTTGGGGCTTTTCAGTCTAGGAAAAAGGCGCCTGAGGGGGGACATGATTGAGACGTATAAAATTATGCATGGGATGGAGAGAGTGGATAGAGGGAAATTCTTCTCCCTCTCGCACAACACCAGAACCAGGGGACATGCACTAAAATTGAGTGGAGGGAGAGTTAGAACGGATAAAAGAAAATATTTCTTTACCCAGCGTGTAATTGATCTGTGGAACTCCTTGCCACAGGATGTGGTGATGGCACCTGGCCTGAATGCCTTTAAATGGGGTTTGGACAGATTCATGGAGGAAAAGAACATCACAGGTTACAAGCCATAAGCAACCTCCTGGCTTTAGAAGTAGGTTTTCTCTGTGCCAGGTGCAGGGGAGTGGCAGCAGGAAACAGGTTATCTTGTTAGCTGTGTGCTCCCTGAGGCATCTGGTGGGACCACTGTGTGATACAGGAAGCTGGACTATCCAGCAGGGCTCTTCTTATGTTCTTATTTTTTAAAACTTCATTTGAAAGTCAAATAGCACACCAGGGTAGGGTGGGTGGAACTGTGGTGGGACTAAAAACTTACACACCACCACCACCACAATTTCAGAGCATTTCATTTCCCAACCTCATGCAAGTGGAACTTACTTCACTGTAAACAGGCATAGGATTGCACTATTAAGTTATATCAACTTACCATATTTTTTGTGAGTTGGTCACTTTTTTCTAGACTCTCTCTAATGAAGGATAAGGTTTCTTCTTCCTGTCAGTACAAGAGGAAAAAAGATCTGAGTCTACACAAGATCTGAGTACTGAACTTGAGAAAAACATGAAAATGCAGTTTTTTATCTAGACTTTTTTTTAAGAACTGCAGAGAGCAGTGCAAGCATGGCACAAGATTCAGTAGCTTAGCTATTCCTTTAAAACCAATATTACTGGCAAATGTAATTATAATGAATTTGTGTCAATACCTAATAAAAAGGATACACCAGATTTATATATGAGGGATGGATGAAATGACACTACAGGTTCTTAGGGGGTTGGTGGGGATCAAATATCTCAGATATGGATATATGCCTGGGGAGGGGAGTTAAGATGAAGGCACATTCCAAGGTATGCTGTGGGTTTTAAACATACTGTGGATTTTAAACATCAGTCTTCTTGATAACAGACAGAAAAGACAATTAGGTCCCAAATAATCCAAGTTCCCATGGGGTCCCTGAAACACTTGAGAAACTCAATTGGGGAAGAAGAGAGATTTTGGAGTGGATTTAGGCAGGGCAGCCTATTCCTAGTTTGCCGCGGTATCTGCAGAAGTAAACCAAGCGGGGAAGGAGCGCCCATCATCGCTGCCTGAGGGACTCCAAAGATTTCGGAGGGCCCAGGAATGGCTACAACAAGGGCACGAGAGCACCTGAGTCTGGGTGTGGGGATGCGGGAGGTGGAGGATGATGCTGGAGGGATCCCAAGGAGCTGGGAAGGAGTCAGGACCTCCCTCCAAGCCAGTCCCACCTGCTTGAGTTTATCTTCTATTTCCCTCCTCCGGGCAGATGTCTCCTCCGTGGGAATCATTCTGACACCAGGCAAACAGGGCCGCTCCCCCCGCTCTTGCTCCTGTCAACACTTTCCACCTTCACTTCCGCCTCATTCCCCGCCCCCACAGCATAGTCCAGACGCCATTTTAGGAGTGGCAAGTAGCGACTCTCCCGGCAATAACCAACCGAAACGACGCTCTCTTAAGCGGGTGGAGAGGCTCTCGACTGTACACAGAAAAGCGGTTCTGCACACGCGCGTTTCTCATGCCAACAACTCTTTTGATAAATTAAACCAAAGGATGAATAAAGTTCCGGCCTCCTCGAGATATATCGTAGCGGCCATATTGGGGGTGTCATATAACACCGCCAGGTTTAGCAGTCGCGGGAGGACAAACAGGAGAAGGAATCCCGTGAGAGGATGGAACTAGTTGACTGAAGAACCGACTAGTAGGCGGAGCCCGTCGTGGCTGAGGTTGCGTAACACGAGTCGTCCTAAACCGTAGAGATCGCAAATGCATGCTTGGTTGAGCCTCATTAATAATAACTAGACAAGCCGGTGTATTAAAACAAAAGGATACAAACATGATCTAATGTTTGCAAATATTACAAGTACACATTTTTTCTATTGGATGAGACATCATGGTAAATCAGAAAGGCATTAATTACTGTTGTATTCTGCAAGCTGTTTGTTCTGCTCCAAGTGCAAAATGGGCAGTTTAAAGGACCATTTGAGTTCCAACATGTTGCACACAGCTGACTCACATGATGAAGCCAATTATTAAAATGATCTGAACACTGTAATCCTTGCATGTGGGGATGGGAATAAGTCACTTGAGGTTACCTCATCATGACTCAGGAGTTCACAGCAGCGCACCATCCTCAAAAAGCTAGCTTCCTCTTGACAATTTTCCTTCTGAGATTGTTTTCTTGAGGTGTAGATACAAAGCTGTTTGGATGTGATTGGAAGCAGCCGCAGCATTATCTACAATCTAGGTTCTAAACATAGAATGAGGGGGGAAATGACACAAAGCTACCTCTTGAATTCAAATAGATGACATAATGTGGCTGAACAGTTCATAGTGTCTGGAGGCTAGTAAGGGTTGGTTTCTTTTGAGTCTTACATAAGAAATGCAAATCAGATATCACTGTAGAGATTATACAACTGCAGCAAGAAATTAGTGACATGCAAAGCACGGTTTGGGGAAAAAACCTCAACCCTTCAGTCAACTAGTCTTATCCACTAGGTGTCCCTCTGCACCAATCTTGAGGGATGAATAATAGTGAGATTTGAATGCTTTGTTTGTCTCACCAGTCTTCTCCCCTTACACTTGAGACATGTCATTTGTAATTTAATTGGGACATTCCTTTCAGGTAGGGGGCAAGCTATTCTTGATGCAACTCAGATAAAAGTAAACACTGTGTCCTAATCCACTTAGCAAACAGCAGTATATGCACCACAAAAATGTGTTGGAGAATGGGGAAATACTCTACCTGGCAGGGAATTCTATGACTCTTTCAGAAGAAGACATACATCATAAGCAGAAGGTTCTTTCAGTTTAGGCCTTTCTGAAATAAACCCATCACCCCCAAACCAACACCTTATGTACAGCGTAAACTCTTAATATTGTTCTTACCGTGGGCACCCTCTGGATATACAAAATGTGTTCACAACTATTGGAAATGGGTGGCATCTACCAAACCCACATCTTAGTTCTGGATTACACATGAAGCAGAATGCAGCGGTAATAAAGGTCCTGGGTGCTGGATGGCCTGCAGCTCTTCAGACCGTGCTTTGGTGGTCATATTTTTGAACACTCTTCCACATACATTATTCAATGTAAATAGAAACATAAGCATCAGGAAGGCAGGATCTGGTCTAATTAATCAATCAGGTACAAACCACTCTACCACCTCAGGATATTCCCACTTCAGGATACTGCCAATTCCATCACAAGCCATGATGACTATATGCAACCTCTGGGTTTTAGAGGTAGCCTATCTCTGAATGCCAGGTGCAAGGGACAGAGGCATCGCTGAGTGGGAGTGGGCCCCCAGGCAGCAGGAGCAACATGCAACGGGGGGGGGGAGATGTTGCACGTGCTGCTGGTTCGGTGGCAATCTGGCGGTGCAGGAGCGGCGGCAGCAAAAACAGAGTTACCCACCCGCCTGCCCACGCCCCTACTGTGCTTTTTTTTTTTGGCGGAAAACCGCCAGGAGGGCATTTTTCCTGATTTTTCTTGTGCAGGGCACGGGGCTTGTGACATCGCAGGGGGTGTCAATGGGTTCCCCCCACACACAGAGGCTAGCTATGCCTCTGGCAAGGGGGTGGCAATAGGAAACAGGTACGGTATCTTGTTGTCTTGTGTGCTCCCTGGCATCTGGTGGGGCCACTGTGAGATACAGGAAGCTGGACTAGATGGACCCTTGGGCTGATCCAGCAGGGCTCTTCTTAAGATCTTATGTTCATTCTGCTGTGAGTATAGACCAGAGTTTATACCATCCATATCTTCAGCGTTGTTAAGAGGGCAGCATCCCGCATTGTTAGTTTAGCAGCACAGTGAGGAAAGGTTCCTGGAAGGAAAGGTACCATCTTTCCAGTGCAAGGCACCTGGTTCTACTATGGAGGTGAATGAAGAACTGCCTCGGGTGGCCCATTTGGGGTGCCATTAAAATGTGTCATTTATTATTATTATTTTGTGGGCATGGATGAGAGTGCCATTTGGATTTCTCACCTCAGCACCAACATTTCTGGGCTGGAAGTTCCTGGGAGGATTTTTGAATTTGCCACCCTTGCAGATTGTGCCACCTGCACTAGAAGACCCTGCCTCATTGCAGGAGATTGGACAGGATTACATTATTAATTGCTATCCCTTCCACATCTACAGTCTTATAGGGTGACCCGGTGGAGAATTGGACAGGGGTTCCAACAGTTTACGCAGAAGAGGGAATTTTGGCAAGATGTAGTAGGAATAAGAATGAAAGCTGAACTTCTCGTTCAGGAATAAGAATTCAGGAATAAGAATTCTTTCAGGTATAACAATGAAAGTTGAACTTCTTTTATGCAACCATTCAAGGTACATGAGCCTTCACATTTGGACAGTTACTATACCATTTTATGAAATCCAAGCTAGGCACATCAGCATAGCCTAGGTTGATCCTCAAATGATGCAAACTGGCATCCTGGACTCACTTGATGTTTCCTGCGATTACATTTGTCAGTAAATGAAATCCAGTGAAAAAGTAAAAGAATGCAATCCTATGCACATTGACTTCAGTAGGACTGAAGTGACCTACCTGTGCATAGGACTACAGCTTAAGTGGTTTGCCCAAGTCTCACCAGATGTTTGCTGCACCAATGAGAGTAATATTGTGGTTTTGATTTCAGAGGCTACCCTACCATCTTTCAAGCTGTGTGGCCCTCAATTTCTCATTATAAATTAGGCCTGCATATGGTTCCCTGTCAGGAAAATAAGACACTTGTAACTATTAAAGGCACTGGGACTCTGTCACTTTGGGAATCTGATTCTCTTCGACTATCAATTTACAATGTATGATGGGTGATACTATGATGTTAGATCAGGCAAATCTATCTTCTTCCATGTAATTGTTAGCAACAGATAATGTTGCATATTATGAGGCATTGAGCTTATTGTTTTTGTCCAGTAGTTTTTTTGCTACTATGTTTTTAACTGCTATTTACAGTTAAAGTTTCTCAAAACCTCCAAGAAAAATGGAAAAGTTTCATCCTTTTTCACATACTGGCTCTTCCTACCTTTCCCTCTTCCTTCCCATACGTCATACGTTTCTGAACCCATTTGAAAGTTTTTTCACAACTTTAGTTGGAATCCTATTGCATTTTATCATGGCAAAAATTGTTCCATGTGTACATAGGGATTTTTTTTGTATATACTGTATATACAGTACTGTATATACAATTATCTCAGTAACTTTATAAAGGTTTTGTACTGGGTCCTTTGGTTTCCATTGTGGAAATTCAGTCTCACAGCTAAGATGTGAATCACTCCGCACACCCCTATGCGTTACAAGTTGCATTGTGTGTTACCATGTGCAAGGCGAGACCGGGCCATGTCCCGCTCTCTAGGCTTGGACTTAACTACCTATGGACTTTAAATCCACTACTACCTCACCCTCTGAAACGGACCTACATACTATGCCTGAATACTCTGTACTTGTGATCACCAACCTCTTCCCAACATATGTAACCATGTTTTGGGTTTTGTTATATTTACTATTCTGCTGATTCTTTATCTGTAAAATTGAAACATTCTCTAATAAAAAGTTAATCCATTTGTATGTAAACCTCAGCATATATGTAGAGCATATAGAGCATGCAGAGCGACTTAAATTGTGCAAGTATACATATATGCTTGGCTAACACTTCACTGGGACAACGTCTGCTTCCCTTGGAGCCCTCACAGGTCCTGAAGCATTTAATTCTGACTGACTTCCTGGGACCCTGCTCTCTGCTATTGGATACTTATTATCTCCTGCTGGTTATCCTCTGCTCCAGACTGGTTGTAACTGGACTTTGCTGAGGAAAGGTTTGCTGAGCAGGTTGTCATCCTGAATTAAACAGGACATAAAGTTCTCCAGCCCACCCTTAACATGTAGGGGAAGTACCGTGATTCAGTGGTAGAGTGTATACTTTGCATGCAGAAGGACCCAGCTTCAGTTCCTGGCATCTCCTTGTAGGGCTGAAAAAGACCCCTGCCTAAAACCCTGGAGAGTTGCTGCCAGTTAATGTAGACCATACTGAACTAGACGGATGGACTGATGGTCTGACTCATTATAATAAAGCAACTTTATAGGTCCTCCAATATTCCTATGTGCCTTGGCATCAAACTTCAAGGGATATTGCTTTCTGGTGAGAAGTGACCACTCAATAGAGCAGTTTTGGAATGTGGTTGCACTAGTGCCATGGGCACCTATTGGATAGGATAACGTCTATGATGTCATTGCACCAAGCAATACATCATATGATGGAGAGGGTGTAAGTTCCTCCATCCTCCACCCCTAGGCAAGGTTGCTGCAAAACTGGGATGCGCCCCACTGGTGTCTAGGTCCTTCTTGGCCCCAGGGTAAAGAGAGGTAGAAAAGGGGTGGTGGTTAAGCAAACAGGACCCCAACCAGGCCTCAGAGTTCAGCGGTGGGAAGGGAGTTGCTTCACCCTCCTCCACACAGCTCCTGGCTCCCTCCCTGGGCTTGGCCTAACCTCAGACCCAGGGGAGCAGATACTGAGCAGCTGTCTGGTAGCCTGTCCAGAGACAACCCCCCCCCCATCCTCATCATCATCCCCCTCCCCCCCCACCCAAGTGTCTTATAAAGCCCTGGATCCTCCCCTTCCTGTGCTGTCTCTCTCCCATCCCCACCCCCAGTTTTACCTGGCCCAGTCCTGTGGTTAAAGGGTTGCCCCAGGGTGGAGAGGCCTTCATCCTGCAAGGAACAGCTGACTTTGTGCCCTGATAGCTCAGAGGGTGGTAAGAGGACTGGACGTACATCTGTGCATTGGCCACACGGTGCTGGTTGCTGCTCCCCTGCCAGGGTTGTGTGGAGGCTACTGGAGTCCCCAAAACGGTAGGGTGAGTCCGGAAGTGGACAGAGGGAAAGCAACTTAGCCCCTCAGTCCTTTGATTTATCATAGATTGTCCACTAGCTAATCTAGTTGCCTAGTCCTGCATTACCCTGTTCAGGATAAAAGATTGCTCCCCCCTGTATTTAACCAGTGCAGGCCCTCCCTTGCTTTTGGGGACAGGCCTCTTCATTTTTGGATGTTGTTCAGTGCTTTTGTCTAACTGGGTCTTTGACTAGGCTCGGTGAGATTCTGAGGGAAGGGCCTGTTGCATTTACATGCTGCATTTTCTCTGCCCGTTTTCAGTCCCCTCAGAAAAACTTCCTGGTTACTATCTGACCACAAGCATCAGAGTGTTTGACTACGGAAAGGGTGTGGACAGGCCTAGGACAGAGCTCTTGTGGTTGTGCTACTTGCTGAAGCATTTTCCTTTCAGCCATAGAATTGTATCTGTTGAGGAGAGGCAGGGCTGTTACTAGAAAAGTGTGAGAGGGAACATATTTCCTCCTTCATGAAGTAACACTCTGAAGCATAAAGGTGAAGAGCCAAATTCTTGCCAGACAGGAGCCCAGCAACAAAGTCACAGCTGGAGCAGGAGGAGGGTTAGAGGGGAGCGGAAATTAGCTGCCCCACTGCTGGCCTCTTAAAAACCACACAGAGCAGCTACCGATCTTCTAGGGCAGAAAGGGCCCCTGCTATATTCCTGTCTCTGGCAAAAATGTTTACAGGAGATCATACAGTCTTGTGATTTTCCTCCTGTTTGTTATGTCTTTATAAAAGACTACTGCTGCCACTAGATCATTCTGAAGAAAATGTGAGAGCTGCTCTCTCTATATATTACTGTTATAGCTTAATAAAAGGTTTCTATCTCATGCATAAAATATCACTTTCACAGTACTATGCAGTTGCACGATCACACAGCATGCATAAACAAGAATAAGACAAAAACTGATGAAGCAGAAGCTACAGCAGTAGACAGGGTTGGATTAACCTTTACACCCAGTAGCTTCCAGAACAGGGGCCATGTTTGTATTGGGATCCTTGTTGTAACACAGTTATCCGTGTGGCGAGTATGCTCATTCTGTCCTAATACTAAAAACTAGAATCTTGTAGCACCTTAAAGACTACCAGTTTATTCAGCATAAGCTTTGTGGACTACATTTCATCAAAGTGAAATTCTCACTAGGCAAGTAAGTATTCAACACACAGAAGAAGTAGAGTCAGTGACTATTATTATGTAAAGTACAGTGAAGATTTGTAATAGTAATAGTTAAAGCAGTCACCCTAGCTACCAGTATGCCAAATTAAAATATGAGGAGAATTGCTGGGGGCCTGTCCCTCATCCCAGGGGAGGAGTTCCACATCCTGGGGGGAGGGCAGGGAATGACATCCTGTCAGTAATAAACGGGCCGGACTCACCGGGGATGGTTCAGAAGTATTGGGAAGAAGAGTCCAATGCTAACTAGACCCCCTGGTCAGTCCCCTTA
The DNA here is from genome assembly GCA_026170595.1 of Plestiodon gilberti rubricaudatus. Lineage (NCBI taxonomy): Eukaryota > Metazoa > Chordata > Lepidosauria > Squamata > Scincidae > Plestiodon > Plestiodon gilberti. The sequence goes on from JANXHW010000002.1 coordinate 157,748,020, forward strand.
CCCAAGGTCCACCCTTGTTAGTGTCCCTTGATGGTTTCTTCACCCCAGGTTCCATCTATCCCAGAGTGGCTTAAGTGGCAGTTTGGTGAGGCCAACTTCCCCAGGGGGCTTGGGGGTATTGAAGGGCCCAATCAACTTGCTACTACAGGTGAATTATGGCATCTGCCTCCCTGGATCTTCCTAACTCAGGGGTAGAGCCCTCATGAAGGGGGGGGGAGTCCCCTTGTCCTCTTCCCTGGGATCTGGGTTCACTCTTCCCTAGGTTCACTCAGTGCCACCTGTTGGTGGGGTGATGCCAGCCAAAGTAGGATGGGGGGGTATGCGGTAACTGGCTCTTGTGGTTCTCCACCTCCTGTTGCTTCTAGCACCCCAAGGGGGGGCTTCCTTTCATCCTTTGGGGTTCCTGCCAGTTCCCTGGTGTTCCTTTCTTCCACCACCGCTCTTGGACTGTGTCACTCCCAGGGATGTGGATCAAGTCTCTGACTCCAAGTCTTGAGTCAAGTCCCAAGTCTCTGGGTCCAAGTCTCAAGTCAAGTCCCAAGTCTTTGCCCTCAAGTCCCGAGTCTTTGGTTGCGAGTCCCTATCTATTTAATGGGGAAATCAGGTTTAAACCTGAATAAAATTCGACTAGTTGTAAAAGGCTCCAAGTTTCAAGTCGAGTCTTTTGAGTCTTTTACAATCGCTGAGACAAGTCCGAATCAAGTCATTGACACGACTTGAGTTCGACTCGAGTCCGAGTCAATAGACTCAAGTCTACATCACTGGTCACTCCCTTCATCCATCTGCTACTCCTACTGCATTGTTCCAGTCCTTTCCTTGCTTCCCTTATACCTTCCTTCCCCCTCTCTCCCCCCTGGTTCTGCCGAGGTGTCACTGTAGCTCAGCAGCTGAGAGGTGCTCTGCAAAGTGACAACTCAGCAGAAGCAGCGTTGCTAAAAGGGCGGCCAGGCCAGCGTGATAATTGGGCTCTCCCAGGGGCTTAGCAACTTCTCCCTTTCTCACCCTCCTTGGTCTGCCTCTCCCCCCATAACATTCCCTGCCTTCTGAGGCCTCCTTCTGTCTCTCCCTCCCAGCAACTCTGCAGAAGCTTTGCTGCTGAAAAGGAGGTGCTGGGAGAGCCCAATTATCACACAGGCCACCCTTTTAGGAGTGACACCTCAGCAGAAGCAGCACTGCTGAAAGGGAGGCCTGCATGATAATTGGGCTCTCCCAGCTCCACCCTTTCAGCAGTGTCACTTCTGCTGATGTGCCACTTTGCAGTTCAGCAGCTGAGAGCATCTGATGGTGGTGCTGGGAGAGCTCAATTATCACACAGGCTGGATAAAGAGTTATTTAACAGTGTTAGTGAGACAGGAAAGCTTCACCTTTACTCAAGCCAAACTGAATATAGTACAGCCAAATTTTCTGAAAATGTTGGTTGAGCAGTTTATCTCTGGAGTCTCCTTTGTTGTAAAGTGGTGACTCTCAGGTCAGCACTGGAGTAACCTGGGAGATTAGAATGTTCTCCCACTGGTTTCAGAATGTTTTATGTCAGATTTATGTCCATTTAACCTTCTGCACAGATATTAACCCGTTGTCCTATGTTTACAGCAGAAGAGCATTGTTGGCAGGTGATAGCATATATCATACCAGAGGCTGCATATGTGAATGAACCCCTGTTGGCATATAGTTTATATCCGTATATAAATACCTACACATTGTGTCCTCTTTCAAATGTTTTTAGAGTGTGCCTTTCCCCTTGTGGCCTTTTATTCTCTTTGACCAACTGGCCTGTCCTACCATGTGCTCAATTCCAAATTGTATTCTTTCCTCTTCTGAATGAACTAGAACAGAGGTTCTCAAAGTTCTCCCTGCGAAGCGGGGAGAACTTTGAGTATTTGCGGGGCAGGGACAGCGGCGGCAATCCCCAGGATCGCTGCCGCCGGCGGGGAAAAGGGTAATTTTTGTACTTACTGGGGGTCCTGGAGCCCTCCAGAGGGTTCGGGGAGCCTCCCCGAGCTGTAGATCGCCGCAGAACAGCAATTACGTCCACTTCCGGTTTTCAGATGAAAACCGAAATGATCGTAATCGCCGTTCCACAGCGACCTATAGCTCGGAAAGGCCCACAGAGGGGAGCGTGGGCCTCCCCGGACCCTCTGGAGGGCTCCAGAACCCCCAGTAAATACAAAAACCACCTTTTTAAAAACGTTTTTTTCTCGGCGGCAGCAATCCCCAGGATCGCCAACGCTGCCATACTGTCCCCACCCCTTAAGGTGGCAGGGGACAGCATCCAGTTCTCCTGGTGGGTCGCGACCCACCAGTTTGAGAACCGCTGAACTACTAGAACATTTACACTTAGGGATTTGGGCCCAAATGGATGGTGCCCAGGCAGACCAGATCCTGTCAGCTTTCCCTCAGGGGTCAGTTTAAAAGTTGCTCTTCCACCAGTCCATGACACAGCCATGACGTATACGGGTTGTATAGCATTTGGCAGATACAGCTTTCGCTCTTCCCTGCCGCACTGTAACATCCACAAATGCTTTTCGTGACTGCCTCTGCTCTTTAACTGTAGCAATAATCAGCTGTAGTCCTACAGCCAGGAATACTGCCCTGTTGCATTGCAGAATCCAGATTGTTTGATTCAGTTAGCTCTGGTCTAACTTTAAAGTTTGTCCCACCAAACCTGGTTTCAAGAGGGAATATGAGAAGGGGTCGTTTGTCACTGTGATATGCTGAGTCATCTGTTTGATTCACTGTGAAACAAACAAACTTGTTAGACCAGACGACATTAAGGAGAGGCCAGAAAGTACTCCATACTGTTTCAGGGAGCCAAGCGAAGGCATGCCTGATGCATATCTATTAGGGAGTGCTGTACTTAATGGATTCTCATGTGCAAGAAGAAGACGTTTCTTATACCACCATGAGACATGAGGTGTCGGCAAGTACATTTGCATGTCAGCACATCAGTACAGTAACTGTGGAGCCTGTTTGTCAGTACTTTTTAGCCAAAGTCAAGATATTGTGCAAAGCAAGGTATTGTGCAAGAAAACTAATATTGTTGGGGTGTTCACTGAGCAAAGCTGGCTGTGACACTTTGTCATTTCTGGGAGATGCTGCATTGAAATTGGGATTGTATGACAGGCGCTTGAGGTTCATGCATTGTCAATTGACAAGAGGCCGTTATGGCTGACTCATTCACTTTGATCTTATTGTGTGGGTAAAAATAGTCCCAGTCATTTGATCCTCATATTTAGGGTTGATTTTGGGTGCAAGATGAAATAACCAGGGTTGCAAGATTTAATCAAGTAAATTAATAGATTCCACAACTATAGCATATAATCACAAATTCCCCCTGATTAATTGATGGGACTAAGATTGATGGGTCAGGACTGTGCCATTTACACAGATATGTCAGCTCACTCTAGTTGTGCCACATATCTTAAAAGAGAAATGTAAATATTTTTTTTTCTTCCAGAAGGTTGGAGCAACTTCTCTATAAGGAAAATCTAAAATATCAGAAAAAATGACAACTAAAGGGAGACCCATGTTTATAAAATTATACACAGTGTTGAGGAAGGGGATCAAGATACGTTTTTCTCCCTTTTCCATAATACTAGAACTTGGATCATTCAATTAGATTGACTGGCAGTAGATTGAGGATAAACAAAAATACTTCTTCAAACAACACATAATTAAGCTATGGAATTCACTGCCATAAGGTATGGTGATGGTTAGTAGCTTTGATGGCTTTAAAAGGGGATTAGGCCCATTCATGGTAGTTAGGTCTGTCAATGACTATTTTGAACCTCCAGATTCGAAGGTTTGCATACCAGCCAGTGGGGAGCAGCTGTGGGAGAGTGCTATGGGCAGGGCCGGCCTATCCATGAAGTCAACCCAAGCGGTTGTCTCAGGCAGCAGATTGGTGAGGAGTGCCCATCTCTGTCTGCCTACTTGCCCCCACTGCTCCTCCTCCTTTATATATTGGAAAAGGAAGAGGCGTGCTCAAAGGAGGGGATTAGTGTGGAGGGGAGGGGAGTGCTGCTGAGCTAGATCACTGGAGAGTGGGAGCAGCAGAGGGTGGTAAATCATTGGGTAAGGGGGGCAGTACCCCGGGGCAGTATTTGGCATGCTGCCTCAGGCGCCAAGAGGTCCTGGGTGGACCCTGGCTGTGGGCTTCCATGAAACACCTAGTTGATCATTGAGAGAATTAGAACATTATACATTAACCTTTGGTCTGATCCAGCAGAGCTCTTATTACATTCATTCATGCAACCTTGACAGTATCCAATCCTCCAGCATGCTTAGTCTCCATCCTCTTCTTCATTTTAGTGTGCATGGTCCTTTTGTATAGCAATGCTGCTGAATTCTGTACAAAGCAAAATGCAATGGTAGATTTGTAGTTCCACGCACAGTAAAACTGAGCCAGATGGAAAGCTGGAATTAGCAGAATCTGTTGTAGGAGATCTAGTAGCCTTCTCTTACATTGTGGACCATGTGCTGTGGAACATGCACAGAAGCTTCCTGTGTAACTACAGTGATACCATCATGCTAAGAGGATGCAGGAGACCTCTGCACACATGCCCAATGTCCCACAATATCAGGGAAGCTTCCAGAGCCATCAAAATGCCCTAGAGTAGTGGTTCTAACTGGTGGGTCATGACCCACCAGGAGAACCAGATGCTGTCCCCTGCCACCTTAAGGGGTGATCCCAGGGATCGCCACCACCGCTGGGAAAAAGTTTAAAATGAACTCTTTTCACTTACCGGGGCTCCTGGAGCCCTCCGGAGGGTGCAGGGAGGCCTGCGGATCCCTCCACAGGTCTCCCAGAGCTTTAGATCGCCGCAGAGCGGCGATTACGACCACTCTCAGTTTTTATCTGAAAAGTCTTTTTCACCACTTCTGATTTCAACCGCTGCTCTAGGGCATTTGGATGGCTAATTTTAATGCCCTTTAGGGCGTGCTGTCATTGGTATATGGTCCATGAAAAGCTAAATTGTCCAAGATGCTAATTTGCATTACACATGCCTCTTGCATTAGCACAGATTCAACATGACAAATAGCAGAGACAGAGCATCCAAAGGCAATTTAATGCTAGCCTGGGAAAATGCTATTCACATAAAATTACAAAATTACTGATTGAAAGCAAGGACACCCTAGACTGGGAACTTGCTCTTCATTCCCCCCACATGACCTCATGGTGCCTCAGTTCACCACGATATGCATGAGAATAACAAACTCTAGAGTGTCAATTGCACCACCTTCTCATCTCCCCACATGCAATCTAATCTTATCCATCTCACCTGGGTCATCACCTTTAAGGGCGATCACTCTTTACCCAGAAAGTCAGGAGCTCAAGGTTTTCAAAGCATTGGAAAAAATCAGTTTTCCTCTCCCCTGTGGATTGCTACAGAGGAGAGATGAGAGGAAGAGCTGAAAGCTTAAAAGCCCCACCAGTACTATACACAGTTTAACTCCTGTTATTGTACATACAAAAGTTACCTATTCCGCTGCATCATGATCCCCAATAATGGGCTTACTCGGATCTGCACCAGCTCTTTGGCTGGCATAAATCCTAGTGAGTCCAGGAGGCATGTGGAGGCCATGCTGGGGGCATAGGATATCCGTCCCCAGCCCGCCCTCAACATGCCCAGATCCCTGCCCCGATCTTCCCCTGGAATGCCCCAGAATGCTCCCCTGCCAATTTACCTGCTCCAGTGGGGACTGGGTACTCCGTTGGCAAGCACCCAATGCTGTCAGCCATTCGCGCTGGTGGCCCTGGTTCTTGCGCCGTTGCTGCAGCTGCTGCGTCAGTGGCCTGCGCCTTATGCTGATGGAGTACAAGTTCCATCAGTGCAAGGCCTGGATAGGATTGGACCATAAGGCTGCAATTCTATAACACTTTCCTGGAAGTAAGCCCCATTGAACACAATGGATTGCACTGTAAAGCTGCCCTAAACATTGAACAAAGCAGACAGTTTCTATATTGTCTCTAGGGATCAGGAAATGTAATGCCCAGCAGAACAGAAGATACAAAGGTTTAAGGACCTGAGCTGGAGACACACTGTGACCTGTGTGTGCTGCCACTGCACTGTTTCTAGCACTGGTGGTCCTCCACAGTATCACAGAGAAGTGGCTAGACTTGTCAAAATGTTTAGCTACTTGCTTACGTCTTCTCTATTGTCCCAACGTGATTTCCCCAATACAGTGAGCCATGGGAGGAGGCATTCTTCATAGCAAATCACCTTTCCATAGTAAAAGACCACGTGGACAACTCTTTTGAATAAGAGGGATGAAGTCATTGGTAGACTGTCGATGTATCACGAAATGTGATACCTAAAAGCAGCCTTTTCCAGGTCTTTCTATAGTAGCGCACACACCTCACAACCTGAGTGCTTGGTCAGATTCTTCATATACTGCTAGTGGCTGAAGTGACTGCTAATCATATTCGATGCAGGAGAGCCAAGCGACCTTTGGATATTTATACATTCTTCCTTGTTAATGTGTCTCATAGAGAAAGCTGCTACAGCAAAGCATTACCTCCTGCAAATCGAGGAAATGAAGCATGCATGCCTCCCAGATTTCTTTAGCCACTCTCCCAGTTCTCCTCTATTGCTTACTTACCTTTCACTGAGTTTCCTAATGAACAGAGAAATGGACATACAGTATATACTCATATACAGACCCCTCTTCAGTCCCTTGCCTTGGAATGTCCAGGTGGGGTGGCATTCTTCAAGTCCCTGCTTGCTTTATCTCCCCAGTCCCAGGTGAGCCAGCCACTCTTAGCAACTTCTGGTTTTCTAGTATTTGTGACAGTCCCTGTTGAGCCTATTGATGGTCTGCATTAAGTGTTTTGTTTTTAAAATGTTTATATCACACCTTTCCATCATAGCATCATAGCATGCGAACATTATAAAAGCAAGCAATGTAAAACAGCAATTCAGCCACAGCACTGCTGTGATAACAATTGAGTGGAAAAGAAACACAAAGAGAATAGCAAGTCAGAAGCATCGCCTGGGGGTGGGGGGGCATGACAAAGCGGCAGGCGGGCGACAATCGCACCATTTTGGCGGCAAGTGCAGCGGGTGGCGGAGAAGACGATGGGTTTGGCCCACCCTCCTGCTCTGCGTCTCAGAAGGGAGTTGCAGCGGCGATGGCGGTGACGTCACTTCCGGTGGTGATGTCATGGGGGGGGCAGCATAGCAACTCCACTGTAGCGAGTTGCCTACAAAATGCCCAGTTTTCCTTTGAAAGCAAGATTTTAACTGACTGTCTGAAATCCATTAATGAGGGAACCAAAAGAGTCTTTCTTGGAGGAAGTTTCACCGCCAGCAAGTCGAGCCTGGAGCAGGCTTCTGATGAAGACCCGAGCGAACAGCCAAGATCATATGAGTAGGTTCAATTTATCAGTGCGAGTTGCCCAAGTTGCCATTGTTCAGTGGCCTGCCTAAGGCCTCTAGAAGTTAAATCTCTGAAGAGGAGTCCAATGAACAGTACTTTTACCTTTATCATACCAACATGTATGTAAATGCATTCACACAAACTGTGCACTCACTGCTTCCCTTACATATCTTGTATTACCACAAATCCAGATTGCAAATGTGGCTGAACTTGTGTGAGGTCTTTCTGTTCTACAATAAGTATGTCCAGATCCATAGAGAGATTAAACATTTTAAAGTCTTTTCTTCTAAAGAAAACTTGCCTTGGAAACTACTGCAGGATATGGTATTGTATATTAAATAGATGCATAGAAGAGAAGAGCTTTCAGCAAAGTGTAATGCAGAGCGGGGGGGGGGGGCCCTCCGGAAATGATCCTTGAGATGAAAATAAGGATGTTACAAAAGACAAAAAGGTGCCCCATCTTCATCACTGAAGTGTTGGCAAGCAGACGAAAATATACTGGTACATGCCCCGTTACTAAGTGAAGATGTGCTTGCAGTGAGACAGTGAGTCAGAAACTGTCTTCCAGGGCAGACCCAACAGCATACCACTGAATCCTGAGAGTGTATCATGCCCATTATATGTCATTTGCTTCGGGGGGGGGGGGCCTTCATTTTTTCTTTTTACACTTGCAGATCACATCCTAATCTGTCAACCTAGACCTCTAAAATGCAGTGGCGTAGGAATGGGGGGCGGGGGGTGGACCACCATAAGCATCACAAGGGGTATACAAGCCTGCGGCGGTGTTTTCGGCACTTTTTTGCGCCTTTCCCCTGCCCACTCGGGCGCCTAATAGCCATTTTACGGCAAAAAAATGCCAGGGGATGTTTGTTGCCAGAACCCCCCTGAAAAGGCGGGGCTCATGATGTCAAGAGTGAGGGGCGGAGCTTGTGATGTCACGGGGGTGTCAAGTGGTCCCCCCCACGAGGCTAGCTACGCCACTGCTAAAATGAAGACGCCTTAGGATCATGGGGGTCCAGGAGGGAGAGTACTTGCATGCATTTTCTGCCCTTCACCTACAAATGTAGTGACACGTACGAAGCTGCCTTCTGCTGCATCAGATCATTGGTCCACCTAACTCAGTATACTGATTTGCAGTGGCTCTCCAGGCTTTCAGACCAGAGTTTTTTCTAGCCCTACCTGGAGATGCCAAGGACTGAACCTGAGACCTTCTACTTGCAAAGCAGGTGCGCTCTCACTGAGCTACAACCCCCTGCTCAACACATTCTAAGCTATCAGTGCACTTTCCCCCAGCTGACTGTGCAAGAAGAGCTGGTCTGGGACTCAAGCCTAGGACTTCTCTATTCCAGACTCTCTCTCTCTCTCTCTCTCTCTCTCTCTCTCTCTCTCTCTCTCTCTCTCCCCTAGTTCATCTGTTGGCATTAGCCTGGAACGGGCACTTAGTAGCCACTGAATGCCGCCTTCGGTACCGCCAGTGAAAGTAAGCACCGGAATGGAGGCAGCACTGGTCAAGGAGTTGTTGGTGACTAGTCTACCATGGGTGAAGTTTGGCTGCAGGAGGGAGGTGATCCAGCAGCAGGTCCCATACTGGATGCACTAGAGAGGCTAGTAATGGTCTCCAGTACACACCAGTGGCCCCAAACACATACTGAGAAGACAGGTGCAGTCAGTGGATCTGTGCACAGGAGAGGTTTGCTGCACCTGCTCCTACCAGGAGCTGCACCTGCTCCTACCTGCACCTGTGGGCTGAGGGAGCTGGAATTCTGAGGATTGTTCTGCTGGCAGGCTGGGCTAGAGAGGGACAGGCTGCACCTGTGGGTTCAGGTCATTCTCCCAATCCCTTTCTTCCGTAATTCATGGGCATGCCCTGGCTTGCCAGCCTTATTGTGCCACATATTCGTCTCAGCTGAGAAGCACGTCAGCCAGTAACGGCTGGATGCCATGGATGTTGTTTATATTTGTTTACCTCTGTGGCCTCCCGAAGGTGGAAGGAAGGAGGTAAGGTAATTACAGCTGGGCTGGGGCAAAGGGCTCCCTGGGGCAGGTCACTCAGCAGGACACACATCACAGCTCCTGGCAAACACAGTGGCAAAGCACAATGACACACGGCAGAATCTCACCTAGTTGTCCATCTTCACCTTGTGTTTCCAGCAATGGGCAGATAGAGAGCTCAATTCTCTTACCAAGACAGAGCCCTTCACCTGTTCAGTCCAGACTGCTCACAGGCAGACCAAAAGCAAGGAAAGGAGAAAGTGGTGTTGGAGGCTTAGGGGGAAAATGTAACAGCAGGTGAGGGGGTGATAGATGAACACAGTGAATACCTAGGTGGTGGTGGTGGTGGTAGGGTTTTTGTAGTTTTGCATTCACCACCAAGACCAATGAAGGAGTTGCAGTTTTTTGTTGAAGCATGGGAAGGGTCTTGAAGGATATCTAGCTATCTCTGAAGTGGGACCTTCCTTCCATCCCTGAACACTCATCTCAGTACATAATATACTGTGATAAGAATGTAGCTAATACTCATCCAGACAAGAAGAGGGGCAGATGTACATAGGACTAGGAACAGATTTATGAAGACAAGCCGTGACAGCTCAGGCAAGTGAACTTTTCCACGTGCTTGAAGGCAATGCTTCCAATGTAGAGTTTCCAACCTTATTACCCACCTCTGGCTGCTTCTCTGCCTTTAATTGAGGCTCAGTCTGCAGGCATTTGCCTGTGATAATGCCATGCCATGAAAAAATTATATACCTGCTGTTTTCTGCAGATCAAGCTATCGTTAAAGGCACAAGAACAGGCAAACCCAGTTCCCTGGTCAGTTGACTTTTCATGAGCAGTGAAATATGTTTCAGATTAGGTTGCGACATAAGTCTTGTACACAAATTATTTTGTCCATGTGGGGGGGGGCAGAGCATGCTGGTAAGCCCCATCCCTGTACCCCAAGTCCTACCTCCCATGCGTACAGCATTTGTCTGCACTGACAAACACTGCACCTAGGGAGACGTTTTCCCTATAATCGAGAATGCTGATTGTCTACAGTACACTGATTGCCCAGTTTTCCTGATCATGGGGAGAAAGTCTCCCCAGGTACAGCATTTGTTACTGCAGACAAACACTGTATGTGTAAGGGGTAGGGGCAAGGCTTAGGGAATGAGTCAGTATAGAGAGCACACTCTTGCCCCCACATAGTGTGAATGATGTCCACGCAAGCATAATTAGCAAACAGGGATATTGCGGTTAGCTTTTTCCTCTTTGGGCTTCATTTCCATCCTCTAAAAACATCAATTAAACTGTTGTTTACTGCCTCTTGAAGAGGCAAGCCCAGAAGGCTTCAGGATGAAATGGGCCATGTGAAGAATTAAATAGTTTCACTTGTGAGTGGTTAAGTTTGTATGACCTCAGGGGCCTCAATAGTCCTTGGACCAGTAACCAGACATGGTGCCCCAATAAGTTAGACAAACCAATCTGAGTTTCTCCATTATGCAACTCTGTGCACAAAAGTATCATTGTTTTCTAACAGCATGGCTATTTTATGCCTAAAGGCTTACATTGCACTCCACTAATGTTCTGTGCTGGTATCATTTCATTTACTTTAAAACTTCAGGCCAATGGTCTACATAGGTTTGTGTTTGGGTGTGCCTCAGTCCTGCAATTTAAGAAACTTAGGGCGCAATCCGATCCTACTTACGCCACCGGTGTAACCAGCAGCGCAGCGAGAACGGGAGGCCCCAGAACAGAAAGGGGATTCAAATCCCCTCCAAAAGGGGAATTCAAAGGGGATTTGAATCTCCTTTCCATTCTGGGGCCTCCCGTTTTCGCTGCGCCGCTGGTTACAACGGTGGCGTAAGTAGGATCGGATTGCGCCCTTCATCAACTTGAGCAGCACAAACAGAAGACACCATCTGCCATGATGTGTGCGCCTGGTCTATCATAGGGACATGCACTGTGATCTAAACATCATTAGTTATCTGAGCAGTGTCTCCTGGTAAGGAGTTTCCAGCTCAGGGGATTCTGCCGAGAACACAGTGTGCCTGGGTGCTTTGCTTTGTTGTTTCTCCAGAGTGCAGTGATTTGGGTCAGAGTTATGGTCTCCAAAGTAGCTGTGGGATGTCTCTGCTTTTGTTCAGTGCACTGGATCATGTGTTTTCAGCTTGCTTGGCTGCTGCTGATGCCAAAAAAGAGGGCCTTCGAGAACCGGAAGAGATTTAAAGCTATATGTGTGTAAGGTTGCCAACTGACCTGAAGAACCTATCCTGCTTCTGTGCCTTTATTTTTAATTTATATGCCCCACCTTTCAATTAAAACATATTTCCAGGGTGGCTGCAGAAATCAGTAGGTGGAGCTTTTCTTAGGGTCATCTACTAATACCTTTATATCAAGCTGCTGTTAAAAGCACTGGAGCAAGGGCTAGTAACAAGTTAATGAAGTGACTTGTATGTGTGTGCACTCATCTTCCTTTTGATGACCTAGACTAGCTTTTACGTGTTTTGTGATAGTTCAAATCATTTAGCCTATACTGTATTTTAACATGCCACAAGAATGGGAACAGCTTCAAACAATGATAATAATATAGAAAAGTCTGTAGTAGTTGCTGGGGGAAAGAACTTTCTAGGTCCCTTGACTGGTTCTGGCCCAGGCAAGTTGGCAACAATACGAATAGCCTAGTTAAATCATAAACACTTTTCACTGGTGGCTTTTAGTTGCCACCAGTGAATACAACTCAGAGATGAATTAAAAGCATTTTCAAATCAGATACTAAAACATGCATTTGTGTCTCTCTGCCATGTATGAATGCTGTTAATGTGAATTTTGAAGACAGGAAATACATCACATGTACATTGTAGCCGATATGGGCTTTACAGCTGCATTACAGACCAATTTAAAGGCCACATCACACATTACATTTTGGGCAGCCCAATCCTAAGTCCCTCCACCGATGCTGCTGTACCACCAGAGCGTGCGCTGCATCCTGGGGCATGGGGGGGGGGCAGTCATAAAGGTCTCCTCAAGGTAAGGGAACATTCATTCATTCCCTTAGCTAGGGATAAGTCTCTATTAGCATGGGTCACCACGGATCTGTGCCAGCTACTTTGCTGGCACAAATCCAAGGTGAAAAGGGGAGAGGGAAAAGAGGGAAAATGGGATGAGAATATTGGCGCAAGTTGCTGCCCCCAATATCCTCCCTGTTCTGCCCACTGTTCCACCCTCTCCCCTTCCAGACACTCTCCCATACCTCCTCCTCCCTGCCCCATTCCACCCACGTTCCACCCCCACTGCTGGCTTACTGGCTCTGGCAGGGGCAGCGGACTCCAGTGGTAAGGCTGAGGTGCTGCAGCCTCTTGCAGTAGTGCTTGCAAAATGGCCACCGGCAGCAGCACACTGCACACGCCATCAACAGCCATTTTATGACAATGGAATCTGTTCCCATTGGTGTCGCTAAGGGGGGGGGCGGGGGGATTTAATGCCCTCGGGTGACAACCATGGTCTCCTCGCAAGGAGGAGCCGCAGCAAGATTTTCGCGCTCCGCAGCTGCTTTTTTTAAGCCAGAGGGCTGCGTTTGCAGACGTAGAGCAGAAACATGCCGAAACCGGCATGTTTTCTGGGCTGTCCCACCCGCCCTGAGTCCTGGAACGCTTCAAATGAAGCCTTCCGGGAGTGCAGGGGGTGGGGGCGATGATGCGAAATGCATCATCACACACACACCCCGGCGATGCTAGCAGTGCAACTGCCTGTTCCGCTATCATAAACCATTCCATGCACCAGCCCAATCCTAGTTAGGACTGGGCCCTAAGTGTTTTAACTTTTCAGTGATGTTAAAAGGCAAAAAAACAAAAAAAAAGTGTGACATTATCTTTAAATCAGTCTGTTTTCACTTTAAAAGCTAAAGTATGAATACGGCAAACTTCTTTGCAAACGTGTATCGTGTACAGGTACTGTATACTTGTCTGGGTGCAGACACTGGCCCCTTGTTGGGCGTATGGTTGGTGGCAAAGCTGGGTTAGCTTCTAATGTGCCAAGTCACCCTTTGCGTCACGCATTCGGGAATGTTGCAGGCTTCTTTGGTATTACGATTTTATTTTGTAAACCATTTTGAATGCCTTTTAAAAGGGAGCATAACAATCTTTTAAATAAATAAATAAATAAATAAATAAATAAATAAATAAATAAATAAATGTGAGCGTGACTCATTTTGTGAATCCTACCTTGGTTTCAACAGTGGGACTGAACTAGAATACTCCACCACAACCAATAGTGGGACGTGGGTGTTGTTGTTGTTGTTTTTCTTTTCCCTTTCCTTACACTTACGCAGTAAAGAAGAAAAGTAGACCACGAAGCCATTAAACTTCAGACAGTCCCATCTGATCCTGGATTAGAATTGTATCACAAGAAACTCACTGCCTTTAGAGTTTCTTGTGATACAATTCTAATCCAGGAGAAGAGACCAAGGAAAACCACTCCAGAAAAAAGCCCAATTCCCATGAAATCCCTGAAAGCAAAGTAGCATTTGAATCACATATTTGAACTTCTGGATTCTGCTCTACACTAGAAGCTGCTGCAGCATTCCCAAACTTTGGAGGTTTCTTCATTACTATGCTAGATGTGTCCAGCCCTTCTGCTCCCCTGCATCATTCCCTATTTTTTCCCACCCTAGCATGTTATGTTAGAAGTGGCTGAATTTTCAAGATGAGAAAAAAAAATGTAAACGGGGTAGGGGCTGGGGAACCGTCAGCTGTGACCTGCTCAGAAGGCAAGGCGTCAAACCCACAGAAGGAAACAAAAGCGGGATAGATTAGCATTTCCAAACTGAGCAAAGACTGGGCCCCATTGCAGAGCTGTTTATTCTAGGCGTTGATTTTCAATATTTAGAATGATTAGCAAGTGAAAGCAGGTTGTTGCCAAGATGGAGCTGTGCCAACCCTATGCTCAATGGAAGAGAAAGAGCAACAAATAAAAGGAAGGCCAGAACCAGAGAGAAAAGAAGGGCTTATGTGTATATTTTCTTTCTGAAGGGGAGAGTGGGTTGAGGTGTTGGTGTTTGCCTAGTGAGAAAAGAAGATAAGTTGCAGGACAGCTGGAAGAATATTGTAAACAAACAACTGTGTAATCATCATCATGCTGATCCAAATGGCTCTTATATAGAACCTTTGCTCCTCAGTCGAATGCAGTACAGTCAGCATCCTTGATGTTACCAGGAAGGAAGGAACCAAACTCCAAAGCCCTCCGCTCAGCCATTGGCTCCAGCAAGAATTACACGCTTCACTCAGCACCCAGTTGGGAAATCCAAACTGAATTTTCCCAGGAAAGCTGTCAATTGTGGGGAAATGGAAATAAGCAATATTCACCTTCAAACTCGAGTATCTTGTTACAGCTGCAAACTTTATAATCATATTCAATCATAAGCATATTCTTTATATGCTATTTATAGTTTATAAAGTATAAACTTTATAAACTTTATAATCGTATTCAATCATATGCTAAGGTCAATAAAAACAGATTATCCAAATGCTTTCTCAGCCTTCACAAAAATCTCACACCATACAATGTACTGTACCCCCTAGATCCTGTGTAGCCAGTCTTCTGGGCAAGGCCATTGCATAGATTTACAGCGCAATCCACTGGGCCGCCCGCCGGATCCTATCCCCGTTCCGGGCTGCGCTGCTGCGGCCAAGAGGTCTATTCGGGGAAGGGGACGTTCCTCCCCTTCCCCCAGTGTAAACCAGGAAAGGCCCAATCAGCCTCCTAAGATTTCCGCCAGTTAAATAGCTGGCGGAAGTAAGAGGAGCAGTGGCGTTGCTACTGCATGGCGGGGGGCGCCAGGAGTGACTTGCCAGGAGAAGATGACGCGCCAGCAGGCTGAGGTTTTCGTTCAGCCCTTCTGAGGGCAAGGCTTTGAGCAGCGTTGTGCACATGCGCCGCTTGAAGCCTCGCCCAGCCTACTTAGAAGCGGCCAAGCCGCTGAAGTAGACATGGCTCGGCCTGCCGGCACGGCGCATCACCCTCTCCCGGCGCGTGGGCTGCAGGGTGAGTACCGGGGGGGGGCGGTGTGTGACATGGAAGTGGGGGGGGTGACACGGCTGGGGGTGTGGATTGTGGTGGGTAGGGCCAGGGGTGATGCGCTGAGCCGGCCAACCCCTCGCCCGGACTGACGTGCCGGCTCGTGGTGCTACTGAAGTGAAGGCCGTCCTCCTGGGTCGGCTCGGCCAATGGCCCCCCTCCCTTGCTGCCCAGAATGCCCATGTGGCCGCTGGCGGGAGCCTTATCTTCCTCCAGCGGCCGCATGGACGTCCCAGTGGCAGAGTGATGGCGGCCGGCCTCCCTTACTCGTGAGTCATCGTGAACGTGCCTTATGGCACGTTTGCAATGGCTTCCGGTGGCGGCGATGGAACTCTCGTTCCGTTGCCGTTTCTGTGTGCAGGATTGCTCTCTTTCTTTTGTTACCTAACTTGGTGCTCGCAGTTATAACCAAATTACAGCCCAATCCGTAAATCCCCATGTGGTGATGCAGCTGTACTGGATATGTTGCATCCTGCAGGGGTTTTTTAGCTGCTGGAGGTCTCCTCGGGGTAAGGGGACATTTGTCTCCTTGGCCCGGCACCAGCGATATCGCTGGTGCAAATCCACAATGATCTTTGCAGATCAGGCCTGGGAAGGGGGTTTGGATACGGCGTGTGCTGGTGCCGCTGATCCCGGCCCTCCCCTCCTGACAACCCCTGGCACCAGCGGAAAGGCTCCGGCCTTCCCACCAGCGTGCCTGGGCCTTATGCTGTTGCAAAGTGAAAGCACTTTACGACACTTTTGTGACAATGCACCACAGTGGATTGTACGTTCCACTGGCACAGGCCCTCATTATTAGGATTGGGCTGCCAGTTATTTACAGAAAGCAGAGGGAGGGTATATAAATTAAGGAACTACTTCTGTAATTCGAGTATGTTTGTAGCCCATTGGAATAAAATTAACCAAGTTGTGCTGGTGGAGATTGTTTTCATTCTGATGGGTTTTATACACTTCTCTTTAATTACCATTTGATGTATTCTTCCTCTTTCTTTCCTTGAGGTAATAATATGAACTATGAGGGTGTTAAAGTAAATCATAAAACTATGAATTAGGAAGCATGTGAAAGATAATCAGGCAATTACTGGGAAGCAGCATAGATTTGTTAAGAATAAACAGTTTGAGAAACACTGATCTAAGGTAACGCTCAGAGGTTATAAAAAGCGTGGTCTGGTCTCTCACCCTCCTTTGCACATTTGCCTGAGCACTGGATGCAAAAAATGGGGGTTGCCCACCTGCCTGGGTAGGTGTATGAGGACCAACATCCTGGACTAGTGTGAGACTAGAGTAGGGAAAGTACCCAGAAAGTCATCTTGGCCTTCTCTTTGTTTCAGCTTGTGGTTTTAACCTCTTTGCCAACTTTTGCCACCCCCCAATTACAATTAGGCATATTTGTCTCCCCATCACCTGTGCCTTGTTTCTCACTCATGCAATTTCCCTTTCATTGTTTTGCTATATTTTTAAAGTCTTTTTAATAATAAATGTCTGGTATTTTACTGTCATCTGCTTGGCCTCAGTTCACTTGGAAGGAAGCTGGTTGCCCCATCTCCCAAACCCATGTTCAGCTATTGTTTGATTGTTAAGGGACACACACACACACACACACACACACACACACACACACACACACACACACTAATGGGGCTCTGACACACTGGGAGGAAAAATTCCCTCCTTGGAGTTGGATTTCCCTAGTCTTGGGTAATGGTAGCAACTACGGCCCCAGTTTAAACACCAATTCAAAGGGTGAAATGGGGGATTACAGGTTGTTGAGGCCCAGATCCCTGCAGCTATCATTCATTGCGCCACCCTGGTCCCAAATTGCTTGAAACCAGAGTAACTGGGTTGTGGATCAAACTGTTAAGCAGATTTATGGGAAGAAAGAAGCAAGCGGTGTGTGATTGCCATTGTATAACGTGTTGCACAGTTCTGTTTGATCAGCCCCTACCGATGGTAATACGTTTGCGCTGTTCACAAAACTCCCTTTCTTACCAGTTCCTCCCTGCTCCCTCCCACAGCTCTGATAGCCCTACACTCTTTGTGAAACTGACTGGCTTAAACAAACAAACAGATTCCACAACCGACTCCCCCCCCCCTTGCACTGGCTAGTTGGTTTTGCGGGGGGGGGGGAGAAACGCGCCACTTCCCCGGGAATGGAGGGAGGCAGTGAGGTCCATGGGTGGGGAAGCGAGTCCTGCCCACAGGCTTTGGTGTTTGAAATCATGCTTTACCAGGCAAGCCTGGGCAGGCCGAGTAACGAAGAGGCCTTGACCTGCCTTTCTCTTTGCTTTTTCCTTTTCTCCCTGAGTACACATAGTGCTTTGTGAGAGGCACTGTAGTCTCCCCAGCCCACGTTGGAGGGCAAAGTGTACAACCCAGGGAGAAAGTTTATTGTCTCACATTCTTTTGCTCAATCTCCTTCTTGGCTGTTGGAAAGCTTCGAGCTTTGATGGAATGGAAGTAAAAGACCCCCTTCTTCTCTTTCCCCAGTTACTCTACCATTCTTCCCACCTACTCTCACTCCCCACCCACCCCAAATTATGAATACATCTTCTGGGGACTATTGTTTTACAAAAAATATAGAAACAACCAACAACTGCCAAACCCTTCCAGGGAAAAAGAATCACTTGGAAGATTGTTTTGTTGTGTTTTTTTTTTAAAAAAAATTGGACAAAAGGGAGTTGTTCCAGGCCTAGTGTGACGCTGCTTTGATTTCACTCTCCCTCCCGGAATCTGGCTGGCTCTTTCTGCTGTTTGAGTTGTCAGAGGATATTTTTCATCCGTTAGCATGCTTCCTGGGCACTTGTCTAATTCAAGAGGTTTCTAGTTTGCACAGAAAAAAAAAGGCAGAATACATTTTTGAAAGGTGCTGCTGCTGCTGCTGCTTGTACGACAGGTTCTATTTGCTCTCAGGGCCAAACTACATATTAAGTGAGGGAATCTGTGACTGGATCTCACACTTCAAAGAAGTGGGGAGGGGAGGATTGGATCACAGCAGTCACGGGGAGAGGGGTGCGATGTTTAACCCTTTGTCCTATGCCATTTTCCTGATCAAAATCACACACCCCAAGCTGTTGCTGGGGGAAATATTCAAGTATCTGGATTTTTTTCCCCCATTGAGCAATAGCCTTCATTCAAGGGTGTGTGTGTGGGGGAGGTTTAAACACACACCCCAGCACTGCTGGCTCTATTCAATTCACACATGCATGCTTTTTGAGTGGCTGCTTTAGTGAATGGCTGATCTAAATTACAATCATGGAACCCCCTTGTAATTTGTAGTTTCAACACTAGAGTTCCAGGTTTCACGGATCCCTCAGTAAACTGCCCTCCATGGATGGCCCCTTCCTACCAGAGTGGGCTGACTGTACAAAACGCACAGGGTGAATGGAAAGGAGCAGCATTTCGGAGCAATGGACAACAACAGCAACTCCTGGAGGGGTAACTTAGGGCACAATCCACCCTAGCTACAGAACAGCGGAGTGAGTGCTCAGCTAGCCCAAGGTGTTGCGAAAGTGCCGTGCCCGTTAGGTACTTTTGCAGCACCAGGAGAGTAAGCAGAGCTGGCATGGAGGCTGGTACCGCCTACTGTGTCATCCCCTGGACTCTATGCTGCCCCCCCGACATAGGTAAGCCCTATGCCCGGCGGCAGGAGGGCATGGGGAGGGCGTGCTGGGGGAGAGGGTGATTTCCTGGCCCAGGAGGGGAGTGGGGATATCAGTGGTGCGCTCCGTCATATCCCCGATGGGATTCCCCGTTCGTCCCCTTCCTCTGAGGTGAGCCCCGGGCCACATCCTGCCTAGGATGCAGTGACCGGCCATTTTGGCCAGCCGCTGCATCTTAGGCAGGATCAGACTGTTGCAGCAAAAACACCCGTAACAGTGCAGTCCTATATGCATGTTTACTCAGAAGTAAGTCCCACTGTGTTTAAGGAGGGTTACTCCTGGGAACGTGTGCATAGGATTGCAGCCTAACTAAGTCTTATATGGCATCTTCATAAAGACAAACACATTTATTGTAGCACACGTTTTTGTGGACTAGAGCCACTTCATTGGATGTGCAAAGACAGGCTCTGTGATCCTGAAGCTTCTGTCAGGCCGATTTCTTTTCCCCATGCAGTCATCATAACTGCACCAGACAGAGCTGACTCTTTGAAATGTTGAAGGCTTTCTTCCGGCAGCCTTTCACAGGGCAGCTGTGATGCAAGATAATGTCGCCCCCTTATTACTCTTCCAGAGGCAGACAATGCAATGGAGCCTTTTCATTCGAAAAAGCTTTTAGAGATGTAAATTTGTACATAGGTTGACATCATTTGGTGTGGTTTCCACATCTCATTAAAATAATGGAAGTCATGTTCTTCTGTTTTGTTTATTGTGTTTTATAACTTATAAGGATGTGCTTATTTATTATATTTTTATCCTGTATTTCCTTCAAGGAGATCAGGGTGGCATACGTGGTACTTCACTGTTCTTGTTATCCACAGAACAGCCTTGTGGGGTGAAGTGGGATGAGCATCCTTGGTAAGCTTCATGGCTAAGTGAGGATTTGAATCTGGGTCTCTGCATCACATTGGTGCTCTCTCGGTATGTATTTTAACCACTATGGACATTTTTGGGATGATAAATGTGTGTGTACACATGCTTAATCCAACCAAACAACCAAATAAACCTCCAGCTCAGAAGGTGACATGAGAATGCAAGGGAAAGGGGGGCATAATTTGTGCCCTCACCTCATAACTCATAACGTGGCAGACTATATCCAATAGGTACCTGTGACACTCTGCAGCCAAATACACTACTATGCTGCAATCTCAAAGGGCAAGGAATGCTCTGTGTGTGTGGGGGGGGGGGAAGCACTGCATTTTCCCAGGCACCACATATTTTGCTTTGAGTATGCAGACAGTGCAGTATCCCTGCAAGAAAACTGCTACCTTCAAAGTGCTTCACACCGTGCCACATGGGAAAGAAATACACATTTATTGGAGAGGAAAAAACCTGATTGTGTGGAAAGATTTTAAGGGTGGAACTTCCTGCTGCAATTGGTTTGTTCTGTGAATGTAAAAATTACATTGGCCAGAATGCTCATTTGTGCTACAAGTGTCTTTCCTCTGTTTCTCTTCTGTGATCAGAATGTTTTAATGAGTGGCACAAAGGAGGCTCACAGGCAAATTAAGCCTTTAATGCACTGTAAATAAGTGTGCCACATACACCTTGGTTTGCAGGCTGCCTATCCCCTCTGTTCACTAGGGCCCTGCTGTAGGCGAAGATTCCCAGAACCAGTACATATATCTACAGGGTCTCCTGCTTTAGGAGGGATTTTCCCATTCCCATTCTGGACCACCAGAGCTGCATAAAAGAATCTCACATTTTTGAAGCTGTCTTACTTATCACAACATGGCAGCCCCACATTGTCCCATGTGATTTTGAGCTGTGCTGCTTTATTGCAGCCACCTCCCTGCATGGCTCTGTAAGTGCGGAGTGTTTTCTGCTCACCAAGCACCTCTGTGCCACTCTAAGGTCATTAAGAGTTCACCCTCCCTAACCTTTCATGTTTTTTTTCCTGCCTCCAACATCTCTTCACAGCGCCAATTGCTTCTGATCATAATTAACCTCAAGTGGTTTCATCTATTACTGTCCCTCTTTTGTGCTCCTCCCCGCCTCCCGCTATAGTGCTCCATTCTCAGGATACTACCTGGGCGAGCGTTCTCTACACACAGCTCTCTCGCTATCTGAGAGAACACAAGCATTTGCAAGTCCACGCAGAGTGAGATGAACTGAAGTTTTTCTTTCTTTCTTTCTTTCTTTCTTTCTTTCTTTCTTTCTTTCTTTCTTTCTTTCTTTCTTTCTTTCTTTCTTTCTTTCTTTCTTTCTTTCTTTCTTGTGTTTGTTTGTGTTTGTTTGTTTGTTGGAAAAAAAGAAAAAGTTCTTGTTCCTTAACCTCACTTCTGTTCAGTGGTGAAACAAGGGTGGAGCGAAGGCAAGTAGTTCTGCAAGACTCCATTACACTGGAGTCAGCGGCCCCTCCCCCTTGCTGTTGGAGCCATTCCAGCAGCAACGGGAGTGTCCTGCGTGTTGCCTTTGCTGCCAGAATGGCTCCAACAGCAAGGGGGAGGGGCCGCTGACTCCAGTGTAACGGAGTCTTGCAGAACTACTTGCCTTCGCTCCACCCTTGTTCTGTTTCTCCTTGCCTAGTTTTGGCAATCCTTGGCCTTGCTTGGACAATTTCCCAGGGCTGGTACTCTGGTGCAGGCAGAACCTTCTCCCAATGGACAGCCTTGATGCTCTACTTCTATGGGGTAGAACTGCCAGACCTTTTCTTCTTGTCTGTGCCGTTTACCACTATAGGCCACCACAAATTTCCAACATTACATTATGTTAGGGGGGAAAAAAAATCTACAGATAGTTTCAAGGACAGCCCAATCCTCCCTAACTTTCCCTGCACCAATGCAGTGGCGCCAGCGCAGGATATGCTGCATCTTGTGGGGGAAAGTAGGAGGTGGGAGGTCTCCTCGAGGTAAGGGGACAGTCGTCCCCTTGCCCTGAGAAAAGCCCCAACCCCCGCAATGTGTCTACTCGGACCTGTGCCTGCCTTTTGGCTGGCGCAAGTCCGCATTGATCCATGTCGGCAGATCAGACCCAGGAAGGGGGTTAGGTTACGGTGTGCGCCAGTGCCACCAATCCCAACCCCTCCCCCCACCCTTCCCTCATCCCTCTGCTGCTCAGTGCAGCTCTAACTTGCAGTGGTGCGTGTTGCTCCCTGCACTGGTGCCAGCGGGAAGATGCAGCCCTTCCCGGTGGGCCACAGAACGGGGGGGGCCGACCCCTCGACGCCCCCAAAGTAATTAGCATAATTACTAATTAACATAATTATGCTAATTACTTTCGTTTTTTTCCGTTTTTGGGGGTTTTTTTTTGGCTTTTTTAAAAGGTTTTTTAGGGGTAACGGGGCTTCTAGGTGTATATGTTTGCTTTGCGCCACTTATCTTTTGTTAGGGGGGCCTCCAGGCTGGACGACGATCTCCTCCGACGATCTCCGACGATCTCCTCAGTGAATCACGCATGCGTGATGGCTGTTTGCTATGCAGAGTTCACGCATGCGCATAGCAAACAGCCATCACAGAGTTCACGCATGCGTGATGGCTGTTTGCTATGCGCATGCGTGAACTCTGCAAACAGCCATCACGCTGCGTGATTCACGGAGGAGATCGTCGGAGATCGTTGGAGGAGATCGTCGTCCAGCCTGGAGGCCCCCCTAACAAAAGATAAGTGGCGCAAAGCAAACATATACACCTAGAAGCCCCGTTACCCCTAAAAAACCTTTTAAAAAAGCCAGAAAAAAACGGAAAAAAAAAACGAAAACGAAACCTAAGATGTCTTCCGCCCCCCCACACCCCCTCCCGCCCTTACGCCCTGGGGCCCACCGCCCCTAGGCCCCCCATCAGCCGACGCCCCTGCCGGTGGCACTGGTTTCTGGCGCACTGCCGCAAAATAGGATTGTGCCATCAGACTTGGCAATGCAGCTGCTGGAGTGGACCTGAAACTACACAAAACCACAGTGGGGTGGGGGTGGGGATAGAAAGACTTGAGCTTTTTAGCACTTAGGTGGTAACTCTCTCAGTCATTCACTCACCAAAACCAAACGAGTGCTTAGGCACAGGCCCTATCTGTTTCAGTACTGTTTATTACTGTATTTAGAATTGGTCCCATGTTTCCCTCAGTTCTCAACAGGCAAGCAGGTATCCTTTCAACAGATGCAGATGTAACAATGGTCCCCACTTCTAGTACAAAACAGACCATGAGCGAGAACACAAGAAGGGCCCTGCTGGATCAGTCCAGCACCATATTTCTCACAATATCCTGAGGCCATCCTGATGCCTCTAGGAAGCTCAGGAACAGGTCATGTAGGCAATAAGCCCTCTCCCACTGTTGCTCCCTAGCTGCCTCTGAACCTGAAAGTAGCATAGATCCATCAAGACTAGTAACCCTTGATAGACTCATCCATCCTCCTTGCATTTGTCCAATTCCCTTTTAAGACCATTGAGGCCAACAGCAAAACCAGCAGCTGCAGTGACCAGTAGGAATCAGCTGTTTCCCCCTGTACAGTTACCACCCTTTTTTTTTGTCCCAAGGCTGTTGTGCTTCTCACTACTGCATGACAAATAGAAACACAACAGGAGTGGCTGTACCACACCTGTTGGAGGTGCAAGGATAGGGAAAACTGCCCAGTTTTTCTCTTTCTGACATGCCTCTTTCAAAATAATGGGAATTCTACATGAGCAAAAAATGCTCCGTATAAAGCCACCTCAGACCAGATCCACTACATGGCCAGGTTCATCTATGCTTGAGGCAAAAGGAAAGAGGCATGTCATGGGCTAGGCCCCTAAGACATTTCAAAAGGCTTCTTCCTGTGTCTTCCTCCTATGCGGTGTAGTTAGTCAATTGCTCTGTGGAGTGGTACGGGTCCTGCTGTTTTCTGTTTTCATCTATCATAGTGACTAATTTATCTCTGGCAAGCAATCTAGGACACAAGCTTTGCCTTGTAGGGTCACTTCAGTTTCTCCCTGGAGCAGGATTAAAACCCTTTCCTCCTGGGGCAATGTCAGAGGTTGGCCAGGTTGGACACTGGCCAAGGGTCCACACTCATCAGAAGGCTCACGTGGCCAGACTAACCTGAATCCTCAGTACCTGTGGCAGTGGTAGCACCAAATGTGCCATGACATGGTGGCACCGGTGCAGGACTGTGAGTTGCAAGGTCCCCAACAATCTGACTTCCCTTCCTCCTATTTCCCATTGCAGAGTTCATTCCCATTGAGCTACCAGGCAGCGCGTGGGGCTACTGATTCCTGTGAGCTCCCTGTTGTGGTTTCCACTCTTCCCATGGGGTTGTCTCCCTTGTTCCCCTCACATTGACACAACGGTATTCCGACAAGTGTCTGTGTGAGAGCATGATTCCTCCAATGGGACTGGAGGAAGCCATAAGTTCACTATTCATGCTTCCTCGTCACTGAGCTATTGGAGCTAGCAGCCTGTTGTGATAGGAATGTCTGTTCTTCCTTCGCTGTCTGGTCCTGACTGGTTGCTTGGCAAAAGGGTGGTTCTTCTTAGCACACTTCTGCTGTGTGGACTGGCCATGGCAGGGAATTCAAACTCTTGCCTAAGGGAGGCATGGAGCATGTGGCTGCATGTGGAGGCCTTGGGAGCCTCTTCAGAGGTAGAAAAGCAGGATATAAATACCTGGATAAATAAAAAATGTGTCTACTTTTGCCCTCCTCTTCATTGCCTTCCTCTACATTACCCTCCTCTACATCCCCCCCCCCCCGCACAGGATGCAGCGGCTGCCATTTCGGCCAGGTGGTGGTGGTGGTGGGAAGAAATAGAATTGAGCTGTGAGAGACATTAAGTTCTGGAATTGTACACTGCACTGAAGCAGTTGTTAAATACATAGCTTGTATATATGGCCTACTACTGTATCTCACTGACCTCTGAGTCATTAACTTGAGAACAATGTACTAGCACCCATTTTATACCATTTGTACCCATAGAAGTATACTGTACCTTTTATACCCATTTATCATATAGTTTTCTTTTGGCTTTTCCAACAGGGCACAGCTAAAAATAACAAAACAAACAAACAAACAAAAACACCAAAATCTGATTACAGAAGTGAGCAGTTTACCATTTTTTTTTAATTTTTAAAAATAGTAAATAGCTTTCCATAGAAAAGGTTAAATTGCACACATATTTTTGCAGTTTTCGGTATCAGTAGGAAACATGCCCCAGCCAAGACATTAAAATGGAACAGAAAAGGAATAATTATTTTAAGAGGAAAACCAAAGTCTGGTCTGGCTATTAGTAACTTCTGAGATGGTTTCCATTAAAGTACTGATGGAGCTGTCATTTTCAGAGGCGGCTGAGAATTCTTTGTGAGATTTCCGACCATTTATTGAACTATGATGGGAGTTAAACAAGTTTGACAGTTATCCAGGTTTGAAACTGTAGTAGACATGTTCAGAGAGAGTTCGACCTTGTTTTAATGAGTTTGTGGTGCCACACCTAAACCCTGACAGCAGTTTCTCAATCAGAGTTCTTTCCTATTTTGCCCTCCGCCGCCACCAGAATCTCATACTGTATTTCTGACATCTGGCTAACTTACCAGAAGACGAACCTTGGCATGGTCATGTTCTCTTATAGCCTGCTCTTTTATGAACAGATGACTTGCTGGTCCAACTTCATGGATCTATTTGCCACTCTCATTAGGACTTCCATCTGCTGATTGCCTTCCAGGCTCAGGGATTCTCTCTAAAAACCAATCTAGAAGTACACTCTGCACCTGAATGAAAACTGGAATCAGATTTTCAGCAACTGTTCATTCAAGCCAACTTCAGCAGAACACAACTGGTTTGCATCAGTTAAGAGGAGATGAAACAAATCTATAATTGTTGAAATTCTCTGTGCCAGGTGCAGGGGAGTGGCAGCAGGAAACAGGTTGTCTTGTTGTCTTGTGCTCCCTGAGGCATCTGGTGGGGCCACTGTGTGATACAGGAAGCTGGACTAGATGGGCCTTTGGCCTGATCCAGCAGAGCTCTTCTTATGTTCTTAAATTCCAAATCCCATAATAAAAAGATATTGAGAATAATCCTGATGATTATTTATTTAAGTCCAGTTCATTTCAATGGGAAAGATGGGCAGCCCAATCCTATCTAGCAGGATGTGGTGGTGCACATAAGGTGGCCACCGCATCCTAACCAGGATTGGGCCTGCCCTGGCGCAGCTGGCAGCCTCCTTGGGGTAAAGGGATGTCTGTCCCTTTACGCCAAGTAATGCGCCAGCTGCCCCAATGGGGCTACTCGAATGTGCGCCAGCTATTTTGATGGCGCACATTTGAGAGCCCCGTGTAATGGTGGCCAGGCCTGGGAAGGGGAATAAGGGGGATAAGATACAGTAGAGGAGGCCACCGCAGATCCCTCCCCCTTCCTGGACCCGGTTGACCAATCCCACCCCCCTAAACGCCCTGTTCCGCCCTCCCCTGCCCCTCTGCTGCCCGGCGGGGACTCACCTCTCCGCTGTCCTGGCGCTCCGTCCTGCGGTGCCGGAGGAGCAATGCAAATCTCTCCGCCAGTGCTGCTTACTCTTTGGGTGACACAAACGTGCCTTACAGAACGTTTGCAACATGCTAGACCAGCGGAGCAGTCGCTCTGCCAGTCTATACTTGGACAGGATTGCGCTGTAAAAGTGTCTGTTAAACACTTTATTTGAAATTAATATGATTGCTGAACTTGGCATGGATTGTGCCCTTTAAATGGTGAGTTCCAAATTCAGATGCACTGAATTAAGTTTCTACATTTAAAAAATGGAAAATCATGCAATTTTGCCTCAATTATTCGTTTCAAAACCAAAGCTGAACATCTGGTGAATTTTGCAGATGAATTCCCAGTTCACTTTAGTTCTGGATTCTGTGACCTTCCATAATTTGAAATAAAGGGTTATCTTGCCCAGCACTGACCCAGACTAATTTTTATTTTTCAATAAACAAGCAAAAAAAGTACAGTTTTCTTCTGACATGATTAAGACTTCTAATATTGTTCTTTAAAAAAAAACATTCTAGTTTTCTATGTTTCATTAATTTCACACTCCCAAAAAGTCCAGTATTCTAATCAACTGTAAATTAACTGCATTAATTGCATACAGTAAATTAACTGCAGGAGTGGGTTAGATATAATCTACATTGCTCTAAGTGAAGTCAGTGTTGTTCTACATTATTATATGTTTGTGCCATGCCATTCATGCACTCTCACTACAAATCAAATGTAGGGCTAAAGCTCAGCGTTAGACCATCTGCTCTGAATGCAGACTGTCTCAGATTCAATTTCAGGCATCTCCAGGTAGGGAAAGAGCTTTGTCTGAAGGACCTTGGAGAGCTGCTGTCAGTCAGTGACAATACTGAACTAGGTAGACCAATGGTCTGATGCAATAGAAGGCAGCTTCATGTGGTCCAAAGTTGTTATGAAATGTGAATGCACTTTGCCTCTTTGACTGTTCTTTTCAGGTACTCAGAAGTACCCATGATACGGTCAGAGGTGTGTGTGTGTGTGTGTGTGTGTGTGTGTGTGTGTGTGTGTGTGTTAGTTAATCATTGGGTGGCAGTTAATTTGTGCATGCTGCGCAAGGGAGAACATTTTTACAGCCAAGAGGCCTGGAGTCACAATGTTCTCCTAGGGGCCTAGTACAGTCATTCCCCAACTTCATCATCACATCCCTTCTTGCACATGAACCTGAGCACAGCAAAACTATATTTGGCTGTTCAGCCAATTTCAATTTCACCATAATGGAGCTGTTTTTGAAACTGTGCAGATGGTAGCATGGGAAATATTCCTGTTGAATTGTTGCCCCTGGA
The DNA here is from genome assembly GCA_026170595.1 of Plestiodon gilberti rubricaudatus. Classification (NCBI taxonomy): domain Eukaryota; kingdom Metazoa; phylum Chordata; class Lepidosauria; order Squamata; family Scincidae; genus Plestiodon; species Plestiodon gilberti. The sequence continues at coordinate 157,775,833 of JANXHW010000002.1, forward strand.
AATCAACTTCTTTCATTCAGATATTTTCGTAGGCAGTCGCAACATGACTAAATAGTCGAATTAAACATTTGCATGTTTGCCAGGAAAACTCCGTCGTATCAGAAAACAATTTATTTCAATAAATAAATATATCACAGATGTTAGAATTTTGACGTTTCGCACACATACACTCGTGGCAAAATTCTAACATCTGTGATATATTTATTTATTGAAATAAATTGTTTTCTGATACGACGGAGTTTTCCTGGCAAACATGCAAATTTTTAATTCGACTATTCTTTCATTCAAATCATCTGATGGCCATGTGTTTTTTGTTGTTGTTATTGTGATTATAAGGATGCATTTTGGGAGGCCTGGGAATCATCATATTTACCATTAAAAAGGGGCTTTTGTCCTGAAGATGTGGCCTCTCCCATGTTCAAAAATCATGGGGATGGTCCAGTGAGGGACATGTAGACAACGTTTGAAAATGCATACTTGAGATTGATGTGCATTTTCAGGGAGATGGGAGGAAATAAAAAAATGATTTTAATGCGAAAGTTCCTTTAGTTTGCCTATCTGCAAAATGCAGATTACCTTCAAATTGGCACCAATGAATAGCTCTTTAAAAAGGTAACATGTACGAAATATTTCCATGTTCCAGACAGGCTGCCATTTTCCCAGAGAGAACCTCCATGACTATGGTGAATGTGCACATTATACTTTATTTAAATGCATGCAAATTTTAAGTTGACTATTGGCTAACATTCATTCTAAAAACACCTAGCTGGGTGGCAATCTCAGTTCAAGGATAGTAATAATGCAGAGTGAAGCGTCAGATCCTTCTTGTGTTTGCAGTTTCCACTGCATACACAGTGGATGAAAGTCTGTAGCCACTGAATAACATGAACATGTTTTGTTTTAAACTAAGCCAGCACTAAATTATCACTCTGGCTGGGGACTCACATGTAACAAAGCATTAACTAAAGCAAAGAAATATTTTAGCAGTTCCTACAGTTGCCTGACCAAAGGAGAGGAAAATGTAGCCCTTCATAACTGATCAGTTGACTTGTCAACAGATTTGTCGGAGTCTGTCAGGAGATCACACAAATTCCTTCATAGCTTCAGGTTAGAAAAGGGTTTAGCACTCTGTTAGTGGTCCATAACTTTAAAAGATCGGCCTGCCATGAGGTGTCTAGGCTTTACAGCATACACAGTCAGTCACGATTGCAAAACTGTAAAGAATTCAAGATACAAAAATAAGTCAAAAGGACCATTCTGGAGAACATCAGGTCCCCATGTATGGATTTTTTTTAATCCTCTGCTGGCAGGAATTCTCCCTTGCATATTTCATTACATTTTCCTCTGTATAACAAATGCTTGATACACTTCAATCTTAATTAACATTATTACAAACAATCCTCATCCCCCCCAATACTCTACTGATTGTGCCCTGTAGCTAAAAATATAGGTTTCTTAATAGATATATAGATATGTAATAGGCTTTAAAAGCCCCAAAGATCTTGCCTTGTTGATTCATTTCCAAGTATTCAGATTTCAACATCTAAACTAGATCTAGTGTAGAGAGGTGGCTGCAACTCCTAGAATACAAGTGGGAATTGTATTTGTCTGCTGCTTAATTGTCACATGTTTTACCTAGAAATTTTCCCTGGGTAGAAACAATACAAATACACGAGAGAGAGAGAGAGAGAGAGAGAGAGAGAGAGAGAGAGAGAGAGAGAGGAGAAGGAAGAAGAAATTGCAGGTGATCTAACATGTTTTTAGTCCCTAGAAAAGGCCAGCTCTTCCATCCTATTCAAATGTTCTCCCCTCCCCACCAAGGAAGATATGCCCTTTTCAGTTCCCTCCACCCCCAAAGTAGAAAAATTCATATTTTTAAAAAAGAACACAAAAATAAGTACTGTATTTTTTCTTTTTTTTTCTTTTTTGTCTTTGGGGACACAGAGTTCCCTATATGTCTTATTTTCAGATACATCCAGCCAAAGTCTCTGGATCTTTTTTTTTTCTTCCTGACAATTCTGTGGTCCACCTGGTTCCAGTAGTAACGATGTCTCATTTGCTAGAGGATTCCTCTGTTTGTAAAGTCCTGCAGCACTGGGAATATCTTGTACATACAGCAGGTCAATCAGGGATGTTCTTGAGCCTTCCAGCTAGGGATCTGCATCTTATTAAAGACACCCAGCATTGCTCCAGTCATTCATGTCTGTCTGCAAAGAAGGGTCATTGAGTTCAAACAATGGATCCATGTTGACAGAACCTGAGAGGTAATCATTTCTCCCTTCATCCCAGGGATGCTGAAGGAATGAAGTGGCAATGAAAGTTTCATCAAAGTCCAAGCTGTTCTGGTTGGATTCTGTTTGGATATAATCCTGCCCAGCTGGGCACCACTCTTGTGGGCAGTCAATATGTCTTCCATGCACAGTCAAGTCTACATCCCTGGTTATTGGACTAATAGGAGGCGTGATCTCCAGATCCTCAAAGGTGAAGTCACCATTTAAGGTGGTATCAAAAATGGCCTCCCAGTCAAAGTCACCTTTCAGAGACCCAAGCTCTGTCTGTTCTTCTTGAGTCAGCATAGGGGAGCTGGAGAGGCGGGCTGTCTTGTACATCCGCTTTGGTAGCGGCTGCTTGCGTTTATGGTTCATTTTTCCATCTGCTGGGTTCCAGTTCTGGTCACCACCAGTGACTTCTTCAAACTCTTTGAGCAGCTGCTGAGACTCCATGTTGATTTTCAGGAAGCTGTTATTTTTCCAAGCTGTGGCTGCCTGGTTAGCGGAAGAACTAGAGCTGGCATCTTGTTGGAGTCTTCCCGTGAAGGCTGGATGAATCTGCACCGGTGGCATCCTCCGCTTCTTGAATGCTCCATTCATCAGTCTGTCTGCATACTGGGGATCAATTTTCCAGAATCCACCTTTTCCTGGTTCATCCTTCTCTCGTGGCACTTTGATGAAGCACTTGTTCAAGGATAGGTTGTGCCTAATGGAGTTCTGGAATCAGAAGAATAAAAAACAGAGCTTCATGTAGTAGGCAACTTCAGAAACAACCCACCTCATAATTCATCCTGTTTATTATGAATTCAGCTGAACCAGCCATTTAGAATGCTAAAGCTATTTCCAGCAAGAAAGAAGACTGAACAGTGAAATTAAACTAGTTCAGATCTGGAGTCACACCACATAGCAGTAAACCTAATGGCCAGAACTAAACAAATGAATGTCCACCCCCATTGCCATCTATCTAAAAATTAGACTCCTGTGTCCAATCTTAGTCTCTAAGATGAACCAAACATACTCTTCTAAATCATACCATGAGTACTTTGAGCTCTTGTATAACAAGAGCAAGAGAGGCATTCTTAGTGGGTGTCCTACAATTCTCTGAACCTGGGTATTTTCTGGAAACATGGGATGCATTTTAGATGTCGATGGGAATTAGGAGGGCGAGGAGACATTTAGATTAGGATATTATTTTATCTGCTTTGCAGGGTATACAATTAAATAGTTACTTTCATGTTTTGATTCTATTATAATGTTATTTTATGTGTGAAAAATAAAATTAATCAAGCTCCTGCTCACAATGTAAAAAAAAAAAAGTATGATTTTCCCTGAGTTGTAGCATAAAGGGGAACAGAAATGGTAGGACATGTCTGTCTACAAGTTTAACAGTCCAATCCTATCCAGCGCTGGTGCATCAGGGCCGCACGGCCCATGCTGTATCCAGCTTTGGGATTGAGCAGGCTGGAGGTCTCCTCAGGGTAAGAAGACAACTTATCCCGTCCTCTTACATTTGTCCTCTTACCCTGTGTTGAGCCCCAGCCTGCTCAATTGGGCTACTTGGATTTGCACTAGCTAAATCACTAGCGCAGGCCCGTGAAGACCCATGTAGGGCTTCCAGACCTGGGAGGGAGGATAGGATACAGTGGAGGCCTTCTCCATTGGTCCCACCCCCTCCTGGACCCAATCCACCCACCCCTGCCCTGTTACACCCCCTCCCCAACCTCCCCCGTCCCGTTCTGCCACCTGTACTGCTTGGCGCGGAGGTTACCTATCCACTGGTGCAGGCCTCTCTGCGCTAGGCACCAGAGTGGTGACGCAGGCCACTGCGCCAGCAGGCCCTACTCCCAGAGTGCCACAAACGTGCTTTATGGCACATTTGGGACATCCAGTGCTGGCGGAACACATGTTCCACTGGCACTGGATAATAAGAATATGATTGTGCCATAAATCAATTTCAAATCTGTTGAATTGCCATGGCTTTCGAAATGCTATTCTGTGAAGGAGTCTCTAAGAAAAAAAAAACTCCCAGCACTCTCTTCTCAAACCACCTTTATCATGAAATTAGGAAAGAAGACAACAAAACCAGTTTGAATCAGTTTACTGTAGACTTGACCAAAATTATAAAATGTGAGAGAGATTTCTCTCTTCTAATATTACATGCACATCCATTCTCTTAAATCCATATGAACACACTTATTTATTACATTTCTGTCCCAGTTTTCTTTCTTCCATGGTGCAATTCAAGGCAGCTCACTTTGGGTTCAGAAAATAAGACTATCCAGTCAGATCCAGATCTGCTTAGCTTCATCAAAGTGGCTACATCATGTACTCAGACCAGATTCTGGAACTATCTTTGTTTATCCACGCTGCCTGAGAATCCACTGCCATTCTTCCATTCACTCATTAATTCCTACAAACTATTATGTCTGATCACGTCCAGTGGTTGCAGTAGAAAAACTATACAGTATTGTTCTTGATAGTCATTGATACCGTATATGGATAATACCGTATATGGATGGTGGGAGGAAAAAAAAAGCAAAAAGGGTACTCAGGGGTCATATGTGAACTGTTAAGAGAAAACGTGAAAGACTGCACATTAAGCAGCTATAATTTAAGCCCAAGCTCCCTACTAGTGATGACAGTGTTCTCTGCAGGGAGGATATCGGGGACAAGTCGTTTACAGGGAAGCCTGTGTTTCATTCTTATTGTCCTGCAGTGCTGTTTAAGGAAAAGGTAGAAGTTGATATTTCTGTAAGCTTAAGCTCATGAAGAGTTGCTGCAGGAGGGGTACCACGTGAACACAGGAAGAGCAAACAGAGATGCCCATCTTCATATTTCCTGAGTGTCACTCACTTTATGAACAATAATCTGCATTATGGCTGTTACTAAGAATGGCTTCTTCAGGCTGATTGCATCTCTAATACTACATACTGGGAATAAACCAGAACAGGCTGCATTTTAATGAGAGTCGTAGTAGTGATCGTGACTTAATGAAAATACCAACATGTCCCACAAGTTGTACTGAGGGAAGCAGGTTCTAGAGGTCATTAATAGAAAAGAAACAGAGATGATTTTGTTGCCAGGTAGGAGTTCCACAGGTTGTAAAATGCCTTTGCTTTACATATTTTCATAAAGCTCACAGCAGAAAAAGTCACTAAAGTGACCTTCATGTATAACTACAAAAATCCAGCAGGGACTTTAAGAGGTGTGAGCAACCATCATCATCACATCCTGAGACTAATAAGATGTCATTCTATTCAGTGCAGCCTACATAAGGATGCACAGAGAGAGAGAGAGAGAGAGAGAGAGAGAGATTCTGAAGAAGAAGGTTCCCAGCATCCCAAGGAGATAGATAGCTCCTGCCAACCTAGCAGTTCCAAAGCATGTTAATGCGAGTAGATAAATAGGTACCGCTTGCGGGAAGGTAAACAGCGCTCTGTGTTCCAGCCGCATGCTACGCACTGCGGCAAGGAGAGTCATGCCGGCCACATGGCCATGGAGATGTCTTTGGACAACGCTGGCTCTTCGGCTTTGAAATGGGGATGAGCACCACACCCTAGAGTCGGACACGACTGGACTTAATTGTCAGGGGTCACCTTTACCTTTTTTACACACTGAGGGGCCAGAGGCCATATTGAAAGGGGTGGTTTTCTGAAAGGGCTTTTATTTGTAAAATAATCTCATGCTTCATCCTTTTGTAGAGTAGGGCCTCATCCCCAAATAAGGTTGTTAAGTGCAGGGAAACAAGAAGAAACTGGAGCCAATGAAAAAAGCAATTCATATCTTCCCCTGCACAATGTTTACCTCCAAGGCTTCAAGGCTCTTTGGCGGTCTTGATGTTACATTCTCTCTTTGGTGGCCACTATAAAATACATGCTTTTTGCCTCACTGATTTTAGGTAGATGTAGTCACAGCAACATCCTCTGAATGTGGCATGGAAAGACCAACTGCCCCTGCTCCTCATAACCAGGAAATATATCACCCTTCCCCAATACTTCAGAGATCAGCAGTGTAAGCCAAGCATCCAGCAACCGTCACAGTTCTTTTAAGTTCAATGCTAGCTAAAGAGCTCACATCTTGCATTGTCTATAGTCTTGACAACTAACTTGTCTATATACTGTAGTTGACAATTGTTCCAGAAACCTCAGGTTTCACAATACATGTTATAGTAATAAATACAACAGCAATATCCCATGAAAGGGCCACTAATCTGGAACAGATGGGAGCACAACGTTGATATCACACCACGCACACTTTGACCTGTAGGGTTATGACTTGCACACCCATTTCAGACACACATGTGTGGAACCATGGGGTTTGAATTGGGCTTTGTACAAAATCACCCTCTGAACTATCATCAAAAAGAAAAATCATAAATCTGAAAACAACAACAAAGAGAGAAGGACATTTTCTGTTCCCATAGAGCTATTCTAAAAGAGAATGGATGTACGTGTTTAGAGTGATGTGCACAATTAGAAAGGAAACTCCATTATTTGGTAAATAACACCCTCTTATAGTGCACAAAGCCGGGAGGGTGTTAAGAGATTGGATATGGTGAAGGATTGTGCGGGTTTTTTTTTTAATGTTGCCTAGATATCTTTATGCTTATTCATCCATAATCCGTATTGCCAAAGAGCAAAAACAAGGCTTGAATGCCTGGAGGGCTAAATAAAAAACCCATTCCTCTAGGCTGAAACTCCCTGGGCATCTTGGCTCCTTTCCAAAGCACACAGCTCCCACAGGAATCTCTCTCCATCTCCCCCCTGCTTATGGGTGGCATGACATTTTGACTCTGTCTCTGCACTTACAGGAACTGGGGTTGGCGAGGCGGGTGAGAACATGGCCACAACTGGAGAAAAGGAAAGAAAAGAAAGAAAAGGAGAGAAATTCCTGCAAACGTGCTGGTCTCCGATGAGTCAGAATTTACTGTTTAATGAAATTTTACAAGGGTCAGAGAATACCCTCCCTCCCCTGCCCTAGAGTCAGTTTAAATCTGCAGGGATTGTCTACAGTTGATTATTACCCGGCTAGTTAGCATATTTATCATTCTTCCCTGCAACGATCAATCAAACCACCTGCATCTTTACAGAGAGGAATTGAATACTTTTCCAAAAAAAAAAAAAAGAAGAAGAAGAAAAAGAAAGGGGGAAAGTTTTATCTCACAGTTAAGCAGTTTCCCAAAAAGAAAAAAAAGTCAATATACAAACTTTATTTGTCTGTCTGTCTGTCTGTCTGTCTGTCTGTCTGTCTGTCTGTCTGTCTGTCTGTCTGTCTCTCTCTCTCTCTCTCTCTCTCTCTCTCTCTCTGGTTGGTGTATACTAATATCCATTCAGTGGATAAAGGTTGCAGTTTAGGCAACCTAAAATCTCCCAGCTATATTTACTCTTAGAATATCTCATGAGAAACCAATGGATTTAGGAACAATTGTATTTTGAGCAGAAATTGCTATATATGATCAACATGCTTCAATCAATCAATTCAATCAATTTACCTTTATTGGCATAATACTGTACATGTTTCGGTTCATATGAAAAACTTCCTTGGTGTCTGGCAGTCTTAGCAAGAGTGATACATTCTACTGGCACACTTTACACTTGTGTTATCCTCTACCCCCAATAGGAGTGTCTCCCAATTTGAACATTTACCATAATTAGCCCAGGGGTATCCTCAAGGAACACTGAGGCATTCGCACAATCATACACCTAGGGTCTGGAGATGCCTAGTTCAATGGTAGCATCCATCATAACTCCTACATTCCAGGCTCAGAGGCATCAATGAGGCTGACTTTCTTCTCCTTTTGATATATGGATTTTGCTTTAAACCCAGCTGCTGCAATCAATGAACTAATTTTAGAATATCCAGACTACATCTCCTCTTGCTGCAGTACATTCAAGATGACCAAAATATGAATCTGGTATTACAGAATACTTTGGTTTTATTTTAGTGATTTTGTTACTTGTGCTTTTCAAAAATAAAGTTATGTTGTATGTAGTTTTACTGGTTAAGAGGTAGATACATTAATCTGTGTAATTCATAAAATAAGTGCAGTAGAAAACGTCTTAGGGTAATGAGTCTTTGGGAACATCCTCCCACAGTCCCCTATCTTCTCTGTCTCCCCCCTTTTTTCCTCCTCTCTCCTTTTCTTGCAGCAGAATTAACACTGTCACAAAACTATTGCTTATTATTATTAGCCAAAATTTTGAACAAGTCAATAAAGCTTGAATATATGGGCAGAAATGGAATTAGGAGGGAAGATTAGAAAAGAAATGATTATTCATTAAATTCAAATGTTACTTTTGATACTGAAAATGGTCCATGGGAATGCATTCAAATTTCCAGGCATAAATATCCATTTTTCCCTAGGATGCATTATGACTGCCTCCACTACATGGGGGCCATTTTACACAGCATCCCTGTGATGACCATAACATGTGCTCTAGCTGTAGGCAATCTATCCTCTGGATCTCTCCTGTGGGCAAGACCATCCTGCCTCACTTAGCACTTAAAATCACCTGAGGATGATGAGGTCCATGGTAGGAAGTAAGGCACAAACTCAACCAAATATGCTGGCAGTCTCTTGTTTACATTTGATGTCATCACTATCATATCTAGCAACCTACAACCCACTAATCACTTAGGAGAGCAGAAAATAAGAATAATGTGACAACGTAGTAATGTCTCCGTAGGGTTTCCCTCAAAGATTCAAACTACAACTGCTTTTCACAATGAAACATCACTATACAAGTGAATGACATGAGACATACTTTTCTTTTGACTAACGTGTATTTCTGGAAATGTCTATGCTTGCAATTTGGGAAGAAAAGCCCAACGTACAGGATGAAACGTAGGTTCTAAGAACATGTTGGTTTTCAGATCTCCATCTGGTGTGGTGGTGGGGAGACATGGTTTCCCTGGTTCACCAGGGCTACTTGAAGGACAAATAAAGAACATGAAGCACATAGTTGCCATAATAGCAATCTAAATAAGCACCCTGTAAAGGCCTGGTGGACAACCCTTCTTTGGATTTCATCAAAGGCAACCCTTTCCCCCTTTTCCTCACTAGACACTCTTACGTGATGAGTCTTAGGGAACTGCTGACTCAGAAATATTAGTAAATCCTGAGGAGTCAAAGACTCAACTGGAACTGCCAGATGTCACACAGATTGGGAGTCTGAGGAGGTGGTGCTTGAGGACAGTGCCTCACTTTGGGAAGTTTGCCAGTTGCAGAGGTGAACCTCAATAATGTACACCTTTCTGCATCATTGTTAACATGGTGACAGTTTGAAGTTCTAGTAGAGACGTCACTGTCATCCCATACACAATCCTTCTAACCATCTGAATGGAGATCTTATGCTTCTTCAAGAGGTTACTGGAAAGATCCAGTTCTTTGATCAGTATATCTGTTAAATACATCTGATGCAACATCCAGTGCCCTCTCCTTCTTTTCTGCCCCTTGTTTTATCCTTCCCTGTTCTACTCTGAATTACTCTTCTCTCTTCCCTAATATCCTTTCTCATATCTGTGTTGCCTCTTCTTTCACATGCTTCATCTTCTTAAAAGTCAACTTTGGGAAGTAGCAACTGGCATGGACAAGGCACATTCATTTATTTTGCTTCTGTAAGTACTCCATAAACTGATATAGCCAACACCTTTCATTTTCCCCACCCCAATAGATCAAGGGATGGAGTCTGACAGAACGAAGGAGTTTTCTCCTTAAATCAGATTACCTGTTTGCCCATAAGAGCGTTTTCCCCTTCTCTCTCACTCATGTGTGAAGCGGTTACTTATTTTGAATGCTCGCTGGTATGATATACATTGGCCTGGTCTTTCCTCCTTGTGGCAAACTACTGTCATCTAGATAATAGAAATTAATTTACCTGAGACCAGATATTGAATATGGAAGATGGATCATTTTTTGAGTGGTTGGTTTTCAAAGCTTCCTAACAGGTTGCTTTTCCAGGTTTCAGTAGGGGTAAAGTCATTTCAGAGTGGGGTGGAGGTGCAAAATTCATGGCATGTTTCACAGACCTGTTCTTGGATATATTTAAGACTAAACTTCCAAAACGTAGTGTGTTTTAGCTGGGGTTACTTTTTTACACCTCATAAGAACCAAATATATGCCAGTAGTTGCTCATGAGGAACAATCACATATGATCTGAAATACTGTTACGAGAGTTGACTCCCTCTCCAAATGGTGCCCCTGCCCCCCAAACTTGTAGTTTATTGGTTCCAAATTCCCAGTTATGACTGATTGGATTACTAATAGGCATCCAGTGTAAGAAAAGAGAATAATGCCTGGTGGATGTTCAGGTATGTAATCGACAATTTGGTCACTACCTCATCTTCCCATCTTTACTTCTCCTTACGGTACCACTTATTTACTCCTCACTCTCCCTCAATTGTTTCTACACTCTCTCTTTAGCATGCCCTATATGCTATGGAACTTCCTCACACTATACTTCCTCACACTATAGTTACTGGAACTTCCTCAGACTATAGTTACTGTGGTTGTTGCAGTTCCTGAGAAAGAACAATCAATCCCTCAGATATCCACAGCTTTTGTCCTGCAAAGAAGACATAATAGATAATTGCTACCTGTACAAAGAGAGATGCCTGTTTACATTATTCTGCCTTCTCATTTACAATAGCCTCTGCTGCATGCCTGCCACTAACTGCTTACTCCAGGCAAAACACTTTGATAGGAAACATACCAAGCAACGGTAATTGCACCCTGGGGAGAAGGAACAGTAGAAAGGAGCTACAGCACGAATACTACCAGCATTGGGTTGCTTTTGAATGTTTTAGAGTAGAGGGTCATCAGGAGAACTCTTTCTCTTTTTTCAAGAGAAGTCTTTCAGCCTGACCAATGACTTAGCAATATGGGTTTCCTGCAAGGTGGCAGAACTGAAAATTATAGAATCTTGGGTCTATTCAAGGAAGTATGTGCTAGTGTTGAAGTTAGGAATATAGACAATACAGTAGTTTGCTGACCACAGAAGTTCAAGGGCTGTAGAAGATAGGTAGCTTAGATTTCTCCCTCAAGTGTAAACCTGCAATACATAGCAATTCCCTCACAGGGGGATTTTAAGGATTAAAAACCATTGTGAGATTGTCAGCTACAACAATAATAAACCACAAAAGCACCTAGATTGATTCATTGAACCTCAATGGAGAATCAGCAGAACATAAGACAATAACCATAACTTCACCCCATAAGAGACTGTCTTCACTTCAAAGGCAGATGTCAAAACACTGTCCTAGCCACCTACCTGCCATGTGGGGTCAGCATGCCGGAAATAGCAGAAATTATCCGTAATCCATTTATAGATGTCAGAGAGGGTGATTTTGGTTTTCTTGCTTGCTTCCATTGCCATGCAGATGAGTGTAGCATAGGAATAAGGAGGCTTCACGTGGGGATTAGTCTTGTAATCTATATCTTCCAATGGTTGGCCTTGCAGATGTGCAGTCCTGGATGTGGAGGAAGAGGTTGGCTTGCCAGGGGTATGGGGCATCCCCATGCAAGCTGGATCACCAGCCAGGGGTGAACATGGTGCAGCAGAGCCAGGAACTTTGTGATAACCATGAGGGTCTGTGCTGCATGGGGAAGAGGATGACTTGCCCATGTTGGCATTGATGATGGAGAATTCCTGAAGCCACTGTAGGCTGGTCAGGCTGTCGTCTAGGTTGCCTGAATCTGCCATGCTGCTCTCCTGACCCCTCTCTTCCTCTGACTGCATGTTCGGCCAGTTGTCAGTCATGTCACTGGAGACCAAAATAGGCAGGTCCAACATTCAGGAATTGTGGGGGAGCAGGAAGGGAGCAGAAGGGAAAGGGCAGGGGTGACAATCCTGCAACAATAACATGAAGAAGTTCAAGGTCCCTAACAACTGGGCAGCTTACAAACAAACACTTGAGCAGGTTGCTTTCCAAACACTCTAACAATCACTGGAGCCAAATATAACCTTGTTGTAGCCCCAGAGAATTGAATCATGCCTCAGTGTAGGAACCCCTTCTCAGATATGCCTCCTTGACTAGCCTGCTTTAGCTAGACCACAGTGGTAACTTGTGTGGAATTCACTCAAATGCCTTTTTTCCCCTTCTTTTGTGGCAACTCTTTTGCCTGCCAAGAATCCAAGAAGCTTTGTTCCTACTGAAACTCCATTATAATCCAGCCAGAAACATGTAACATGGATAGAAACATCCAGACAGAAACATGTAGTAGTACTGTACCTCCTTCTGGGTAGTAACAGTTTATCTAGTTCCCTAAATTCCAGAACTTATAAAAACAAAACCTGCAGTCTTAACCAGATCAGTATGTGTGATACAGGTTGGTTACCCCTTATCTGGACATCCGAAATCCAGACTATTCTGAAATCCAGACATTTTGGGGGCTATGACTTAAAAAAAAACTTTTTCCAGCACCTGGCTGGCATAGTGCAAGGCATGCTGGGGCACAAAATTATTAAAAATATTGTATAAAATTACCTTCAGGCTATGTGTGTAAGGTGTATATGAGACATAAATGAATTCTGTGTTTAGACTTGGGTCCCATCCCCAAGATGTCTCATTATATTTATGCAAATACTACAGTATATTCCAAATTTATGCAAATATATTCTCATATTTATGCAAATATTGCAAAATCCAGACAAATCCAAAATCCAGACAACTTCCAGTCACAAACAGTCTGGATAAGGAATACTCAACCTGTATAAAGTAGAGCCTGTTTTATCTAGGTCCTGTATATGATTTCCTCTATTGTCTTTAAGAAGCAGCAGGGATATAAATATGGTAAACTAGATATTTTAGATATATGCTTGCCATCTAATCAACAATGGATTCTTAATGACTCTCCATAATAACTCTTAGGATTCCAAACCTATCCTGGGGTTATACATTCAATAAAAATGAAAAGTCCATCTCCAACAATACAGTTTGTAAGTTGCAGTAATTTCATGTAAAGTTATCAGCACCTTGACACAAAACACATTATGAGGAGTACGTTCCATTGATTTCAGTGGAACTTACTTTCATGTATTGTAATGGATATAGGAACAAGTATTTCTCTGCTTGCCTTGATACGGAACTAACTTAGCTTATAGCCAACCGTTTAGGCCCAGCTGGTGTCTAGAACCTTCTAACATTATACATAGGCTGCTTTAGAAATCTTGTTGATCTTGTTTATAATACGAAAAGTAAGACATTACAATATTCAGTCTGGAAAGGCAGCAGAAGATCATGGCTAAGCACTTCTTGTATTTAATCTTTAAATCTCCCAAAACTGGAAGAAGAAACAAGATTCATGCCAAACGTCTTCACGTTAAGTAACACAAAATTAGATCAAAAACACAAAGAGTTTTGTACAGTTATTGCCATAGGTAAGTCACACACACACACACACACCCTTAAGTGACAGCTCTGTTATATGCCTTTATTGACTAATGGGACAGTCCTACATCAAGGTTAAGTGCCTTTGAATACTGTGTGTGTGTGTGTGTGTGTGTGTGTGTGTGTGTGTGGTGGGGAAGATATACACTTTCCAATATAACGGGATGTTGAAATAAGGCTACACTTCGTACAGGATCCCTCCCCTCATTGACCTAAGAAAGAAATAATTCCGCTTTATCTTACCTGATCCTACGAAGAAAGCCCACTGCTGCCAAATGTTTACAACTAACCGGGACTGCTCTGTGAGGTGAAAAAAAAGGGTAAATTTCTACTGTTCTCCTGTTGGATAAATTATTACGCCCTGCGCTGCCAGAGCTCTTTTATTCCAGACCCGCTGTGATTTGTAAGCAACAGAATGACTGTCAATAAGTAGCTGCTCCAAAAGGCTTCTCTGGATGCTATGGAGACGCCCCGCCTCCATAAACAGCTTCTGCCTTTCCCATTGGTCGGGGGGTCTCCATGGAGAGCGCAATCGCTGTACAGTTCCCCCTCCCTCCGTAGTTCTGCTGCTTGCACACAAACTTTGTTTTATCTTCACTATCAATCTTTTCCCCACTTTTGCCTCCTTCCTTTGCCACCAGTTAATTTTTAGTCACGGGTCTGGAAGACTAAAAAGACCCCCCCCCAAAAAAGGGGGGGAAGCCACCTGTGAAAACTCTACGCTCGGGTCGTCCTAATGGCTAATTCGAGCACAGACAAATATACTGTCGCTTGTCTTTAAAAAGGGGGGTGGGATGGGGGGAGAGATGTGTGTGCGCCTTCTAGGGAGGAGGAGTGGCTCCTCCCGCACGTTGCTTTGCTCAGGGAGGTTGATTGGTATGTGGTAGCTGCACACAGGGGGCGCTTGGGAATTATTGCCGTGAGTTTCATTAAGACAAATTAAAGTCCACTTGAAACGGCTCCCAGATGCCCATTATTCTTCGGGGTGCTAAAGAAGGGGAAGAAAAAAAAACTCTGCCAAGAACAAACAACCCAGCAACCAGAGAGATCCGTGCCCTGAAAAGAAAGGGAGCTATCTCAATCGCCTGCAATTTCGTTTCAGTCGGGGCTGTCGGGCAAATGTTTCTACCCTTCCATCTTTTAACTAGCCGGTGCTTCGCCCGCTCTCATCTGCAGTGGGTTGGGGGGGGGGCGGGGGTCTCCTTTTTCTTTCGTTTTTTCTCTCCAGAACATATACCGGCCATTACTTCTGCTTTGAAGTTGCGTTTGAGAGAAAACGATGGAGAACCATGCAGTAGGAGGAGGAAGAGGAGGAGGAGGAGGAGGCATTCATGTGCAAAGGTCTTGGCTCTTCTTGAACCTTCGCCATGCCTGAATTAATAGTTAGCCTTTCATGTTGCTAAGACTTCGGGATCAGATTGATCCCATGCATGCGTAGCTCTGGTGCAGAAACGCAGAGTTTCCACCAGTGATGGGACGGGAAAACACACAAGGCCCCCTTTTTCCCTCTCTGACCTTCGTGTAACCTGAAGTAATTAGATCAAGAGGTGGGGTGGGGTGGGGAGGCTGGGGATGAGGTGAAGGACTGCAGACCCTCAGTCAAAAAAGATTGTTGGATCTTTCCCCTTTTTAATTAAGAGGGCAACAGTCACAGTTCTTTATAAGCGGTTCCTGCTCCCCCTCCCCTCTGACAAAGAAAGGGGCGGTCGGAAAAGATATCATTTATTAACTGCATCTTATCCTGCCCTTCCTCCTCCAAAGAGCTGCAGGCAGCTGAAATGGTTCCCTGCTATTTTATCCTCACAACAACAACTCTGTGAGGTAGGTAATACTGGCCCAAGATCACCTAGGGCTCAATTAGTGACGTCGCTGGAGGGGATGCTGCACTATAAGTGGTGCAAGGAGCTGCATTGCGCCTTGGAAACTGATATAACGTTACATGACCCCCTCTCACTGTCCCTGGAGCCATTCTGGCAGCAAAGACAACTTGCTTGCACCATGTCCACTTACAGTGCCGCATCCCCTCCTGCAGCGTCTCTGGGGTCAATCCTATCTAACTTTCCAGGGCCGATGCAGTCGCAATGCTGCCCCGAGGTAAGGGAACAAAAGTTCCCTTACTTTGAGAAGGCCTCCGTGACTGCCCTCCCCCCATTGCACAGCTGGCTGTGGCACAGCTGGCTGCATCCGCGCTGGAAAGTTGGATAGGATTGGGCCCCTCGTTAGCTTCATGGCTGAGCAGGGATTTGAAGCTGGGTCTTCCCAGTCATAGCCCAACACTCTCCCCATTGCATCCTCTTGGAAGGAAGCACGTTCACTCACCCCTTTGACACTCACTCAATATGTATCTGTGTGAGACACTGCGTGCAACCAGAAGGCTGAGCTTCCAGGTTAACTGGTGCTCTGAGATGAATGTTATTACACAGAGCCAGTCTGCACCTCTTTGCTGTGCGGAGTTGGACTGTGGCGCTGAGCTGGCGGTATCCAAAAGGCTCCGTTAATCAGTCACCTCCTCTACAGTCCCTGAAACTAGTCTGCATTTCGACAGGAGGGAAAGAAATGAACAGAAGGCAGCACTCCCCATGGTGACTGAAGAGGAGAGATATGCGGCGGGGAGGGTACATCGAGGTGGTGGGCTCTCTCTTTGCAGTGCCAGTCAGTTGTTGCTTTCCCACTTGCAGTCATATGCAGAATTCCAACATTCCTTCCACAACGCAGTAGAAACAGCATATTTGGGAGACACAGTAGACTGACCTTGCCCCCTTTTGCTCTGCCAGTTTCTGTTTCTTTACCCCTCCCCATAAAGAGTGACTGAACAAAGTGTGCAATGCCAGACTAAACCAGCATTGTGAAGAGTCCCAGGCCTCCAAGAAGACCCCGATTGTCTTTTTGATAACCAAGACACATTGCAAAGGCTTTGTTACTTGTGACTGCCTTGGCTATGATGGGAGAGCTTCTCCCACTGGTGTTGTTTCGACACATACAAAGACACCTTCCTGAACTCAGAAAATTACTGTCTAGCACTGCGCATCTGACATTTACACACCACTTGCCTTACAAAGGCGTCAGACAATGCCTCTGTACGGCAGTTATCCGCTTTGGAACTGGGCCCAGCCCCAACGGTAGAGGTTGTTGCGACACACCAGTTGCTCACTCCAAAAAACAACCTCTTTGGACATGAGTTAAAGCATGCTCTCAGCAGTTTACACTTCTGCCTGCCTAACTGAAACGCTCTCATTTTTCTTGCTAGCAAATCGCTAATAGGAGCACGGCTCTTTTCATTGATACAGTTAGAGTTACATGATGACCAGTGTTTAATTTTCAGCAGTGCCCTAGAGATGTTTGAACTGTGGCTGTCTTGTTTTGTTTTTTAACTGCCATTCTTTTATTTTACATGATTGCATTTTTATTTCATTGTTTGACTGTCCTGCACACCACCCTCGTGTCTTTCAAGGAGGGATAATATGATGGTTAATAAATAAAATGATGACTACAGTATGGATATTTTCATGACCAGACATAATGACAAAAGAGGTAGAGTTAAAAAGTCATGTAAAAAGATTTTGAACAAAAATATGAGGAATTCCAAAACTTTAAAATACATAAAAACATTGAAAAAACCATTGGATTCCCCGCCAATGTGGACGTAGTTACATTGGCACAATGGGCAGAGCCATAAGGACTAGAATGGCAGAACATGAGAGGTCGACCCGATTGGCACAAGGAGAAAAATCAGCAGTGGCACTACATGCCCTGGAATCGGGACACAAAATACTGTTTGAGAATACTCGAGCTCTCTTCAAAGAAACGAGACCCAGGCAACGTATGAGCTTGGAAGCGGTGGCGATTTCCCAGAGAAAAAATCATTCCCTGCTTAATAGGCAACAAGAACTTTCTTTTGTTAATAGAATTTGGCTGCCTTTCCTGAGGAAGATTGTTTCCATACCAGAATCTTGATTGCTTTGATCCTTGCCTTTTTTGTGCTTGTTCCACTTTAAATTGATTCCTTCCGATACAAGCAGGTGCTTATTTGCCATACTAATTGACAGCTGTTTCCTATTTTCAGATTGACAGCTGCTTCCTATTTTAACTGGTGTTTTTCTCTAGCAGTCAACTCCATCTCACACAAGGTGCTTGTGTGTTCCTTGAACATGTCCAGAGTCTTGGATGAAACATTGGATTAATATTTTACAATTTGTGTGGTTTTTTCAATGTTTTTATGTATTTTAAAATTTTGGAATTCCTCATATTTTTGTTCAATATTTAAAAATCTTTTTACATGACTTTTTAACCTATATAAACTCTACTTCTTTTGTCAAAATGATGACTGAATGGAATACTTGGTAACCAGTAAGAATGGGGAAGGGAATGAAGAACCATGTTATTTGAAGATGAAAAGGAGCAAACATCATTTTAATGAATTTAATTCTAATGCGGAGCAAAGTTAATTTGACTATGTTAATCATGAGAAGAAATAAAATGTTTTAGGTATGTGGCTTGTTTGTTCTTGTAGAATAGAAAATGTCCTGCCTCGTGACTAGTCACACTTATTGGGAAAGTTAGTTGGGAGAAAAAAGGAAAACGAAAGGAACGGAGGGAATTGGCTTGCTTGAGTCCTTTGTAGTATCCCGGAGATGGGGATTAGAGGGGGGGGGGATGTGCACCATGAGATTTAAAAAGTTCCTCCCCACACTATATGGGGAGAGGGGGGAATGGGAAAAGGACACCTCTTCCAAACTCCAAAGACTTCCTCCCCTCCTGTGTAATAACAAAACACTCAGGTTCAAGACTGGCAGCCAGCCCTAAACCTGAGCTCCTTATATAGTATAGCACATAGTGATGGAAGTGTGTGTGTGTGTGGGGGGGGGAATGCCCTTTTTCATTTTCCCCCACCTGAAACCTTCTCCCCTTGGTGGGCTCCAAAAACAATGCACCACCAACTGTTTCATGCTGGGTGGAGCCCTAACCAGGAACACTCCTGCTTAAGGCTGGGGATACACTATAACATTTATTCATTTGATATTTTTGTAGGTTTTCACGACGCGACCATATCCTCGAATTAATTCATTTTTTTAATATTTATATTTTCTTTCCTTCTAACATGTCCTTCTATATAACATGGGATGCCTGACAAAAATGACAGTACAAAACATGGGGTTGCAGGTCACCATATGTTTGTTTATATTTAAGTCAACTGATATGCACTTGCAACTGAGTGAACAATTTTGGTACAAAGAGTTAGGGTGGAGAATGAGAGATACAGGTCTTTCTCTAGAACAGGAATGGTCTGCTGGCAGCCTATGGACCAAATCTTGTCCAGAAAATGATTCTCTTTGGCATGACAGAGACAGGTTTGGGGCACCTGGGGCAGCAGTGAAACCTCCAAGCCTCCCCCCCTCCAATCCTAGCTTTCTAAAGAAGGTCTCTGGCCCTTCTGGGAGCTACAATTGTCCTCCTGTGCTGAAGGCCAACACTCTGCTGCACTAAGCCCCGCAAACGTGCAGTCGTAAAGCATGTTTGTGATGACTCGGGAGTAAGGGCTGCCAGCGCAGAGGCCGGCAGCCTTCACTCCGCCATCCTCCAGACCTCGTGGCCACCGGTGAAGGTTTGTTGGTGCAGGGGGGGAGGGCGGGCAGGGGCAGCGAGGGGGTGACCATTGGCTGACACGGGCTGGGAAAGGGTGAGATATTGGTGGCGTGCTCCACCAACATCCAACCTAGGCCCTTTCCCAGCCCAGTTCGGCCTTACTCCGCCACCTCAGATGCACGCCAGAGCTGGTGTGCATCTGAAGAGGCCCATAGACCCCGGGCAGCCCTACACTCAGGGAAGAGATCAAACTTTTCCCGAGGTGATTCTGGGCCTTGCTGCCGCGGCCCAGGAACAGGCTTAGGATACACCGGCTGGCCCTTTACGCTGGCTGTGTATCCTTACACAGGATTGGGCTGCCCATGTATGTGAATTGTAGCATATCTCTCAGAAAGACCTTTAAACTTACATTTAAGGAATACATCTCTTGCAGTCATTGCATTTTGAAAGAAATCTCAATAAGAAATTTTTTAAAAGGAGCATGTTTGGAATTAAAAAGGTACCATAATTCCAAGGCATATTTTGGCCAAATTTGTCAATGTGTATAAAATGCTGTTTCAGGCAGAAGTAATCCAGGTTGGAGGGGGTTGAATGTACTTTTGGCATGAATCCAACCCCCACATTTGTACCAGTGGTGAGATGCTATTAATTACATGCTGGGACAGAACTGGCCCTAGGAACTGCAGGGCCCAATTGGAAACATTATTTGTGGGGCCCTAGGTTCACAGCCAAGGTCTGTAGAAGCTTAGACCCGATCGGAAGTGCTGCATGGCCGGGAGAGCTAACGGGGACGATTTCAGGTTGCAGCGCTGCCGAACGGGTCCTGCGGCTCGTGCTACAAGCCGGAGGGAGACCCTCCGGCTTGCAGCGCGAGCCGGAGGATCTGCTCAGAAGTGCCGCATGGCGATTTCGGGTTACGGTGCGGCCGAGCGGGTCCTCCAGCCACGCCGCATGGCCAAAAAAAGAGCTTCTCGCCTGGTCCATGCACCCTTAGGGGGTACACAAAAAAGCATCTTGTGTACCCCCAGCCAGTGGCCCGCGTACCCCCACAGGTTGAGAACCTCTGGTTTAGAGATATGTAAATAAAATTTATTATAGACTTTTTATCTCTATGGTAGAATCGAAAGCAATCAAAATGTATGCTACAGTATATAAACCTGCAATGTGGTGTTATGTGTATATTGCAATGTGTTGACATGTAGTATTTGACAAGACCAGATACCCTTGCGTAGGAGCCCCTTAGGTGTGGGACCCAATTGGGAGCAATTGGTCCGATTGGCTTAAAGCCGCCTTTGTGCTGGAAGTATTTGTGCAAACAGAACTTTTCAATCAAACTGGGCAACAACCAATGAGCAATAATGAAATGTGTACAATTTGAATTAGAACTAAGGCACTCATTTTTTGCTGGGGAGGGGGAAAGAAACCACACAGGAATTGTGTGCTCTTGGTTCTAAATCATGCTTATCCCAGTGGAAGAAATTTATCCCCAACATCATGATTTTGCAAGGACATGCTGAGTCTTTTCCAGTTTAGAGCTGAAATGAATTTAAAAGAATATGAACTTCAGAATTCAATTTGCAAATGCTGACTGAAATTCAAAGTGGTATAATATTTTACTGTTTGAAAAGGGCTCTTGGTCTGTGCAATTACTCCTCAGGCTCTTTTGTGTAAACTGCAATTCCTTTCACTTGGGATTATAGGCTGCATTTGGCTCTTGCATGCCATCTTCTGATTTTAAGGTATCACTGCAGCTCCCAAATGTCACATGTCAACTGTTGCTTTGGCTAATGTCATAAGTGATGCTAAGAATGCTTCTGTTTGTTATTCAATTTTAGAAAATGCATTGATCAGACTGTGGGTGTATTTTAAAAGGACTTCTACTATTTTATCTTAACTAGTTCCTGCGCATGGGTGCTGTACACAACACTGCTAGAATTTCCATGAGTGTAAGTACACACTTGGGAGCCACTGGTACCAGTGAAATCATGCCTAAGCTGGCCATTATCCTTACAGTGGTCCTGTGCAGTCCTAGTGGGGCTGTGGAGGGGAGCCACTGTGATGCATGAATTACGAAATTCACGCATCAAAAATACAAAAACACATACGGACATAAATCTCACTTTAATTATATGATGTAACCATCATATGTATTGCCTGAGTGGAAGCAATCTGTTCTTAGATTATTTCATACTAGTATGCCTGTTGTCTTTTTCCAGCCTATTGTTCTGCTCCAGCTTTTGCTGTAATGTTGTTTCGTATTTTTGGATTTATAATGCAAAACTGCATATTCCTGACTTTATTTCTGGGAAGCGGCAGACAAGTAAATTAGATACTCCCAGTTACCCATTGGTGTTGATATCACCTGCACATATTTTCCAATCAGGACTGTAATATTTTGGGAAGCCTCCTCTCCAGTCATAGACATCCTTACTACTCCCAGAGTGGCCAGATATTACTGATTAAATACTCAGCCATCACTCCTATAGTTTATTAATCTTTTTAAAACACATGGAAGACTTAATTCCCTGATGCATCTAGCTAGGATTACAGTCCTTGTCACTGGCGACTTAAATTGTCCCAGGAACAGGATGCAAACGTCATCATTTTGCTACACTTGGGGTTTGGTGTGTTTTGCTCTTGAGTAGCTCTTGAGTAGCCTCCCAGCTCAATCTGCTGGGTGTTACGTTACTTATGTAATTTGATCAAGCCTTTTCTTTGTGTGCATTCAGCCAAGTTCTGGAATCTTCCATCAGCCTGCTTCCACTTTTTCTAACCCTCTTTTTCCCCATTTGGTTCAATTCCGTTTCTTTTGGAATTTTAATTAACTAGTTACATATTGATTTTTCACTTGCCTAGTCAATGGGAAATTCAGTGAGTTGCCACATCCGATCACTCTAACAGACCTTACTGTGGTTTTCATTTTTAATAAGAACCTCTGGGGTTCAGTGTTCTCCTGGAAGAGGGTTTCTCCCAAATGGCCCCCATGCCTTGGCTGTGTAGCCTGGGATGGTGGCAGCAGACAGAACCTACCAGATCCGATTCAGATCCAGACCAGATTCTGCTGCTTATCCAGTAGAAAAGGAAAGCAGGGAGCAGAAAGGGGTGTGCAAGTGCTAACCACTCAACCCTAACCCCCCCCCCCACTCAGCCTGCCTTCTCCTGGTATGATATTGAACAAAAACATAGCTCCCTTTATTATTTTTAAGCCAATGAGGCTTCTTGCCAGTAATATAGCAAGTACAAACTAACAGCAACTCTCCCACTACCAGTTTTTTTAAGTCACGAAATTAAACACTCCATAAAATTGTGAAAGTAACACATTTCCCCCAGCCATACAAACGAACAATTCCAGCCAGCAACTGTCCACTTTATTCCACTCTTTAAAGAGTCATGCAGTCATAAATACATATTGCATTGTTGCCACTGAGGTGTACACAAGTGTGTCTGGGTTCCACACCCCTCATGTGGGGCATACGCCCATGAGAACAGCATTCCCTGCAGTCCTGAGTGAGACCCAATGACCCTCTGCTCCAATGACCTGCTATAACAATGAAGTACTTCTAGATGGGCACCATTTTGCATCTGACAATTTGTTAATAAAAGTCCTGAGCCACATGAAACTTGACTGTTGCTTCCCGCCATGCTCCAGAGTGGAAAAATACAGAAAAAAAAAATACAAAAGGAATGACATATTTTGTATGGCCTTGTGTGGAAGTACTTCATTCCTCCTCAGGAAGAGTCTCAAATATTCCAGGCTCCATTACCAATAATATTAGTCTTTCAAGCAATTCCCAGAACATACTGAAGGAAAAGGATTTTTGGAAGTACAAAGGGGAAAAAGCAAAAACAACTTAGGCGAAACTTAGTCTTGTCAACCATTCTCCCAGTCTCAGGGCTGTTTTCAACCATTCTCCCAGTCTCAGGGCTGTTTTCATAACAGTTTTCCGTATGAATGACGACAAGCTACTGACTCCACCTACTAAAAACTGTGAGGTAAATTTGAAAAAATGCACTTTGTCTCAGAACAAGCTTCTTCACAGAGGTGGTCTAAGAGAGCCTGGGTAGCTAAAGCTCATGGTGGAATAAGCCACTGCAACGCTTCCCCACCCTACAGGACCCCGTGAAATCACTAAGACCACAAATGTTTTAAGAGGCTCTATGTTGAATGCTCCTCCTGCGATCATTATTGAGAGTCATATCAAAGGTCTCTTATGTAATTTTTCAGTTTGCCACAATGATCAAAGGTTGGAGCCAGATGGCAGCTGTCTCACAATTGGAGAGATCACCAATCATGATATATACTAATCCCACCATTGCTTCTGCTAAACAGGTTTTTGTATTCATATAAAAACACTGAAAGGCCTGTTTGGACAGAAGGGATGGTGTGTGCATACATGGGAAATGATGAGTCTCTCCAACCACCTTCAGCTCTTTCAACTACTGTCTCTCACCAAACTTAATGCCCAGTGTTCTCAAATTCCTCTCCAGCTCTTCTCAGTGGAAAATAAAACAAGGGGGAAGTGTGGTCTGTGTAGTTTGTGAAGAGACAACACCCATGATCATCCTTGTTTGACCACACAAAGTAAGGTGCTGTAGGAAGACCTGAGAGGATTGGAGTGCCCTTGAAGATGGATGTCAGTTAATGTAGACAAGGCAAGGTGCGACCAAACCACCTCCTTTTAGGAGGTTAAAGAGAGCCCATGCTGAAACGATTCAGAAGCCAGCTTTGCGGTCCCAATCCAAACTTATCTTGCAGGGAATGGTTACTAATATTATAGCCCCTAGTCATCTTATTAAGAACTAGATAGAAGCAAGGATCCAAACCAAAATGAAGCTTCTCCATCATTATATGAGCTTTCAGGTGACCTCCTCCTCCCTGAGTTAGCACTTAGTAGTATGGAGATAGATTCTTGCTCAGCTATAGCACTGAACATGCAGAGTAATGATAGAAAGATATAGTCAGTCTTAACGAAATAATCTAACTTCACAGGATCAAGAGAAGTGCTCCTGCTCCTGTCATCCACCCCCCCTACCCCTGCCAATAGGTATAATTGCTTACATGTTGGCAGAAGCCATGTGTATAAACATCTGCTTCTCTGCACTCAGCTGTTTCTACTAGCAGTCAAACTC
Source organism: Plestiodon gilberti rubricaudatus (assembly GCA_026170595.1). Taxonomy (NCBI): domain Eukaryota; kingdom Metazoa; phylum Chordata; class Lepidosauria; order Squamata; family Scincidae; genus Plestiodon; species Plestiodon gilberti. The sequence goes on from JANXHW010000002.1 coordinate 157,800,204, forward strand.
TGATTTCAAGAAGTCAGTGTGGATAATTCACCAGACTGCTAATAACTGGTGTAGAGGGCATGATGGGAGTCAAGAGTCAACAAGTGGGTCTCAGAGTCAAAATGCTACTGCTGGGATTGCTTGGCAAAAGGAGTTGGGAACCACTGCTTCAGCATGAATTCTGCCTAATCGTCAAGGAAAACCTCCTAGCATGATTTAACCTCCTAGCATGAGTTAACAAATGCATAACTAATAGTGTATGCGTGTAAATGTATGGGTGGCATTTGCCATGCAAGTACAAGGACACTCTGCCCTATGTTTTTTTTTTTAAACTTACACTTGTGCACTTACAACATACTCAATAAAACTCCTTTTGTAACCTGCTACTTTGTGCTGATAGCATACTCTTGTCCTCCATTACATTCTCAAACCTCAAATCTGCTTTCACTTGGGAGGGGATTTTAAACCAGCAGAAAACAGACTATGCAGAGAGTGCCCGTACGCATGAGTTTTCACACACAGATTCCCTTTTGTTGCTGTTTTCCATTGGTTCGCTGACTCTCCCCCATTCAAGATTGAGTTGTTAGATTAGGATGCCCTTATTTTAAAGGACTAGGACCAGGTTAGCCCCATGGAGCACAATGTTATGCCTCTTGTTTCAGAACAGTCTGGGTCTTATAGAACAGTCACTAAAATGGGCAAGTTTGAAAGGCATCTCAAAGAGTCTGAGGGTGAGAGCGGGAGGTAGGCGGTACCAACTCATTTCTTAAGCTAAGACGACTACTGTGCACTTTACGTAGTATGAAATGCATGTTTTCCAAAAGGTGTATAAAGAGAAAGGATATCATACAACTCATTGACATGATTGGTGCTATTATTTTTATAGGAGTAATAAGCACCAATCATGGCTGTGGGTTTTTGTATGTGGTAGGCTATGTGCTTCTACAGTATAACTGACCCTTTTTTTCATCTGGTACATGGAAGCATGGCCAACACAGCGTTTGTACTACATGAACACGAATGTGTCCATTGCATGTTTATAAGTAGACTCTACATGTACCTGTTCAAAATTGAAAATGGACGAAGCAGTATTGTCAGAGCTAGAAGAGGGAGAGCGATGTTATAGCAATTTCCAAACAAGGCTTTGGTTATGCTACAACAACAAAAGATCAGTAGAGAAAAGGGAAGACTGAGTTAATAATATGATAGTAGTAAAAAGCAAAAAACATACAGAGGCAACAATCATTAAATCCAACTCACATCATTTGACCGAACTTAAACTGAATTCAGTTTAACATAGAATGATACAAAGGGAATTTGGATTGATAATTAAGGGTGCTAGGTTATAGTGGGCATTTTTAAAAGTTCATTATCATATCATCTGAAATATGTCCACAACTTTGCAGCTCTTTGCTTCTTCGTGTTTTAGACAAACATAGTTCATTGAGGTGATTTTTCCCTCCATACAATGCAACATCATTGAGGACACGAGGTCCCAGCATGCACTGCATATCTCCATCATGGTCCAAGTTGACTCCGCCGGCAGATCGATTGTGCCTCAGCATCTGGCAGGAATTCAGAATATTGTACTCTGCTACCCGCATATCTAAGAGGAAGAGGCAATTGTTATGAGAAGAAAAGCATTGGACAACATTGCGGTTGGTGTAAACCTAGTGCAGTAGAAGCAATATTAGACAGAGGCCAAACAAACAGGTAAACAGATGTTTGGTTTCTTTTAAACGTAGCTGGGCAGAGAGTGAGTGCAGGGCAACGCTATAGAAGACTAGCTCTTTATAGCGAATATAAGAAGCTGTCTTATACCGAATCAGACCATTGGACCATCTAAGGTACGTCAGTATTGTCAACACAGACTGGCAGCTGCTCCCCAAGGTTTCAAACAGGATATCTCTGCCTTACCTGGAGATGACAGGAATTGAACCTGGGACCTTCTGCATACAAAGCAGTGCTCTACCACTGGGACATGGACCCTGCCCCAAAGTTCTAGTGACCAAATAATAAGGTCCAAGCCACATGTGCAGAAATCCATATGGTAATGGCCATTGAATAAGTGCATGTTAGGACCCACTTCCTTGGCTTTGTTTTTGCCTCAGAATACCTTACAGATGCTATCTGCAAGGCATTCTGAGGTATGAATAGGACCAGGAAGTGGCACAGTCCGGAAGTAGCTGCAGCCACAGAGGACAATGTTAAAACGAAACAACGGATAGTGAAATGACAGAAGGCGAGGATTTACTGTATGGTGCTCACCAGTGAGAAAATCCTATCATGATCATCCAATATATGAAGTAAGTCCCATTGTGTTCAATAGGTTTACTCCAGGAAAGTATGCATAGGATTGAAGCCCAAGTCACGTAGTGGCAGGGCACAAGCAAGAATGGGACAAAGGAGGATGAAATTGAAATATCTTTGTGTGAGTGTGGGTGTGACGGGAGATGGGAGGGTGCCTGATTTGGGGCATGATCCTATGTCCTCTTGCTTGGAGTTACCAGCAGCTTGCTCCCATGCAAAGGGTCAGCCCTGTTTTGCTATCTCTATTAAAATATACCCATGGATCTTTATTTTCTTCTACTCCAGGGGGTTCCAACCTTTGTAGGCCCGCATACCTCCTACGCGGGCCTCCGGTTGTCCCATGTGTCCCCCCCGGACTTGCTGCCCCGCATACCCCGTTAAATTGGGTTTTTTCGAGGTTGTGGCACGGGCGGGTCCTCCCACCCACACTGCAACGCGGAGGGAAAGGCCCTGCCGATGTCCCCGGTAGCTCCTCCTACCTGTTCTTGTGTGTGCCGCCATCTTGGATCTCACGAGATTTTGCAAGATCCAAGATGGCAGCACACAGGAGAACAGGTAAGAGGAGCTACCGGGGACATCGGCAGGGCTGTAGCCTTTTTTCCCAGGTTGCGGCATGAGAAATGACCCGGCCACGCCACAACCCGAAAAAAAACACTTTACACACTGCCCGTTAACAGATGCTGATTGCAGCAGTGATAATGGGCAGCGTCTTGGGTACCCCCGGCCCCCTAGGGGTACGCGTACCACAGGTTGGAAACAGGTCATTCCGTGTCAAATCAACCAATGAAAAATCCTTGACGTCATGGATTTTGTTCATTTTCGGAACATTTGTAGCTTACCATGAGATGTTTAAAAATTATTTTTTTCAGATTTTTTTGTCCATCCGTTTGAGATATTGAATGTTCAAAATTGCCAAAAAAGGCCAAAATCCACTTGTCACCATACATTCAAACGCCAGTTACAGGATAACGATGAACGCTACAGACAAGGGACAGGTGTCGTTTTAAATCTTATGAATAGGGCTTTCATTTGATATACAACATGACAAAATTGTAAATTTTCAAGAAATTCAAAAATATTCAAATAATATTAATTTTGAAATTTTGAAAAATTGAACTTTTTTTAAAATTTTCAAAAAAATCACACTTAAAGGTATATGTCTTGTAGTCAATCATTCAAAATTTCAAGATGGTATCTCAATGGTATCATACAAAAATTAAATTTTCTTGTTGGCAGTGACCAGGAATTAAACTCCTCAAGTCCATTTTTCTACAGTTTACATTGATAAAATTAGGTGGTAAACTGAAATGAATCCAAAAATTTATAACAGGACTTATAGAGATAGATTTATAGAGCATGAATTCACTTTCTATTCTTTTACAGGATCAGCTTTTTGGTAAAACTATCAAAATCATGAGCTTTTTACTTCTGTTCATAGTTTTAAAATTTTCCTTTAGTTGCTGAATAATTTCTGAATCAGCACAGTGACATTTTTCCTCATCTAAATCATCTTCAGAAGTAAAAAAAATAATTTTAATAGTAATTATAGTAAAAAAATAATTTAATTTTTGTATGATACCACTGAGATACCATCTTGAAATTTTGACTGACTACAAGACATATACCTTTAAGTGTGATTTTTTTGAAAATTTTAAAAAAGTTCAATTTTTCAAAATTAATATTTGAATATTTTTGAATTTCTTGAAAATTTACAATTTTGTCATGTTGTATATCAAATGAAAGCCCTATTCATAAGCTTTAAAACGACACCTGTCCCATGTCTGTAGCGTTCATCGTTATCCTGTAACTGGCGTTTGAATGTATGGTGACAAGTGGATTTTGGCCTTTTTTGGCAATTTTGAACATTCAATATCTCAAAAACGGATGGACAAAAAAATCTGAAATTTTTTTTTTAAACATCTCATGGTAAGCTACAAATGTACCGAAAATGAGCAAAATCCGTGACATCAAGTTCCAAAATGTATTTTTTATTGGTTGATTTGACACGGAATGACCCAAACGCTTGTTCTACTCCTTGAACCATACTTACCTCCCCCCCTTTAAATTTAATCACAATTTCAGGTTCTCCCTGTGATCATGAAAAAAACAGGCAGATCTGTCAACACAAATAGCTGTTCCTAGTGTTTTTGCTGTCACTCTGGCAGATTGGCCAGCACATATATATATATATGTAGCCTTAGTGGGAAGTTGTTATGGTCGCAAACAAAACATCTTTGCAGGTACACCAAATATGTACACAAGTATTTTCCATATAAAAACAAGCAGATTTGGTGACTAACATACCTTATGCTTCTTCACTATACTGTACTCAGTAGGGGCTCAGAGCAACAAGTTACTGTTTTACAGCCATGAACATGTTCCTTTGGCCAGATCGCCACATGTTTTCTGGTTTTGGCAAGGCAAACACCTCACAAGACTCCTAATTCTCTGGACATTTTGCTAGCCTCCTCCAGCTGAGGAGCAACAAGAACATAGGCTCAGGCCAATGTTCTCTGATGACAGACCAGGTGTTTCAGAAAGTTGATGATAGAACAGTGTGCTTTTAACAGAGTACTCCATTCCCTATAATCTACCCTACTTCTAATATGCTAAGCATGAAGAGTGGTGCATAGACAACAGCTACGTATAGTCTTGTTTTTAATACAGTGAATTAAAAAAATTAGGTCTCAATTATTTGCCGTCAATGAAGCCTACAGGCATGTTGTGGCACAGGATACAAGCAGGGATTTTCATTTTGTTCAGGAACTATGTATGTCTTTCCATGCATGTTAATTTGGTCCTCAGGCATTATATTTGTACTCAAAGAAGTTAAAAACCACTTGTCCGCCTACAGCACAGTTGTATGCTAAATGAGGCAATTAGCTCCAGCAAAAGAGCTGTAGGCCACATACGTTTTGCAGGGATTTTATTAGGAAATCACTGCAACTTAGAGGGGGGGAAATACAATTATATATAAACCTACATGTGCAGCCCCCCATCCATGAAATAATGCACTTTTGCAAAAAAAAAAAAAGCAAACATAATTGTGCAGCCAAGGAATCAGAGTGAAGTGTATGCAGCAACTCTTTTAGTAGTCAATTTTAGACCATTCAGAGACAGTCTCTTCCAATTCTGCAAGGAAAAGGATCTCATGGCCACTTACTAATTCAAATGGTAGAATGCTGAAATCCAATGGAAGTCAATAAATTAATCCAGCCAAAATGGCGGGGTGAGGGAGAGAGGAAATATTTAAAAACATAATGAAGTATAAATTTTAAATTGGCTGATAAGTCACAAAATCAAATCACGACTAGAAAATGAACTGAAGCATGCAAGACACAATTCAGGAGAAGTTCTCAAAAGACCTGAATGTGATAGAGAATACAGTTGAACTACTGAAACTACTGAACTACTGAAATGCAAATTACCTCAGAGAAGAAAAACTCCACCAATTATGTCACAAATAATATCCACCAGGAGTCCATGACATATGTGTAATTATATTCTGTGCTCTGGACATAATGTCAATTAGTGATACCAATATAAATCTGATGGAAAATCTCATTTGCTCAAATTCAAAATACTGCGCTTTTGAAAGACCTTGATATTCCTGAAGTGACAAATACTGACAGGATTACTTTATTTCCTGCCTGAGATTCATAAATATGTTAATTATATAACAGCTTCATTGTTATATAAGTAGCATATGTATGTGGCTCCATATAAGTGGCTCCAGCTGAGAAAAAGAATAAAAAAGTACATCAAATTGTACCTTGTCAAGGTAATCACTTGCTATACTGTTGTCATGTTAAGAACGCTTGTTTCATCTTGGATCTGCTATGGCAAATCTCACCAGGATTTTATTTCTGTGTGTTAGATTTTCCTTATTTGGGTGACTTTTAGTTAACAAATAAGTATGGACTAGCAAGAAACAAATGGTGCAGAAAGGTGCCTTAAATGTTCTACACAGATCTGTTGGAACCATTGTTTGCTTTGGGTTTCCCTGAAGTTGTGCTTCCAGAATCCAAAAAAAAAAAAAAACAGTGTAGAATGGGGATCAACTTGAAGTACCCTAGTCTGAACAATCTTTTGTTTGTCTACTATTCGACATAATTCTATGGCTAGAATGTTTCTGCTTAACATAAGAACATAAGAAGAGCCCTGCTGGATCAGGCCAAAGGCCCATCTAGTCCAGCTTCCTGTATCACACAGTGGCCCCACCAGATGCCTCAGGGAGCACACAAGACAACAAGATACCTGTATCCTGTCGCCACTCCCTTGCACCTGGTACATATCCTTATATCCTGCTTATATATCCCAGCTTCCAATTATTTAATGTTTGGTCTTGTATAACATCCATTAGGAGTAAGCAGACGGAAGGTTAGAGGCACTTGTCCTAATCCACAAACCAGTTGAGCCAGAGTTTTTAGATGCACCCTGGTTTTATTGGTTTGTGGATCATAGATGTAGGTAGGTCTTCAAGGAGAGTAATCAAAACAACAGAAAGCCTTCTGTTTCCTGCATAGCATAGTCCACTGAGAACAGGCTTTGCAGCAGGGCTGTTTCTGGACAAGTGGAAAAAATATTTTGCCCCTGCCAAAATTTCATGTGCAAAGAGAGGTGGGGCAACTGTGTTCATCCTCCCCGCAAATCTTATTGCAAAATGAACGCTAGATTTATTCAAAAGGAATGAGTGAGAGAGGAATTCACATATCTCATACCTATTCCTCAATGCTTATAGGGCAGGATTCCGGAACTGCAGCTGTTTAGTAGAAAAGACCAGAAGCAAATGGTGAACAAGAGAAACGACATGACACCACAAATGCATATGCATACAACACATTTTTTTAAAAGAGGGAAACAAAAAATGTTTGCAATGCTGTACTCCTATGCTGCCCTAAAAGAACTATGCTGACCAATATACAGTAAGCTAATCCTTGCAGCCCAACATTCCTTTGAGCAATTCCCTTGTACAGCAGCACACATCCATTACACAGCCCAACACACATTTTGGTGCCTTAAAAGTTAGACCTATTCTTGGGTATATTTGGGTGCTGATTCCAAAAAATGGCATCAGTTTTGCCCTATCAGCTCTAGTTTTGTAGATATGGCATAGCCCCCTTATATGCTGGTTCAAGCAGCTTCCCTCAGCATATAAGGTGGCTATGCCATATCTCCAAAACTAGAATCTATAGGGCAAAAGTGATGCCATTTTTGGAATCGGCACCCAAATATACCCAAGAATAGGTTTAACTTCCGTAGCACAAGAAAAATGTTGCTGGTGTTGTTGTTGGGCTGAGTTAGACATCAGTCTGCCAATTTGACGGCTGACATATCAAGGTCACTAACAGCACAATCCTATGCACATCTACTTGGAAGTAAATCCCATTGTGTTCAATGGGGCTTACTCCCAGGAAAGTGTGGATAGGATTGGAGCCTAATTTGGTATGTATGCGAACAGTGGAGCTGACAAATTACTATGATAGATACATAGGTGGGCAGGGTGGCCCTGTCCCTTGCATAGATAGTGATGTCACAGTGTGAACCTCTATTTATTTGATGGCAGACGATTGCGAGCAGATCAGAACTGAATTGCATAACATGACTCCAAAAGGCAGAGATGTGGTATTTTGAACGAGCTAGAGTAGCTTCTCTCTGATCTAAAAGGTTAAGCTGAAAGGTTGATACACAAAAGACTGAAAGGCTAGTTGTAGCTTTTGCCACTACCATAGCTTTATTTGCAATTCCTATCCAACTTTTCAACAGTGGCTCTATGTGGCTTAGAGCAATGAGTGTACATACATGCAACATAGGTAAAGGTAAAGGTGACCCCTGACAATTAAGTCCAGTCGTGTCCGACTCTAGGGTGTGGTGCTCATCCCCATTTCAAAGCCGAAGAGCCAGCGTTGTCCGAAGACGCCTCCGTGGTCATGTGGCCGGCATGACTCTCCTTGCCGCAGCGCGTAGCATGCGGCTGGAACATGGAACGCTGTTTACCTTCCCGCAAGCGGTACCTATTTATCTACTCGCATTGACATGCTTTGGAACTGCTAGGTTGGCAGGAGCTGGCCAAGCAACAAGAGCTCACCCCGTCGCGGATTCGAACTGCCGACCTTTTGATCGACAGCTCATGGTTCAGCGGTTTAACCCACTGCACCACCCGCTGGCCTTCCATATGAATCTTAGCAACATACTAATATTCAAAACTTAAAATCACTAAGCCTTGATTTATGCCCCTCCCCCAAATAAATAAAAATGGAGGCTACCTTCACCATTTGCCCAGGCCAGGGGTTCCCAACCATGGGAGGCCCACATACCCCTACGCAGGCCACTGGGGGGGCCTGTGTACCCCCAGACGAACCACCTGCCCGCTAAGTACCCCCCACATACCCCTCTTTCCCAGAGAGAAAAGCTACAGCCCTGCCAAATCGGCAGGGGTGTAGCCTTTTTCCCCGGATTGCGGCGTGGCCAGGAGGACCCACCCGCCCACGCCGCAACCTGGGAAAAAAGGCTACAGCCCTCCTGATGTCCCCTGAAGCTCTCCCTACCTGTTCTCTCGGCCTCCACCATCTTGGATCTCTCAAAATCTTGCGAGATCCAAGATGGCAATGCCCAAATCTCATGAGTGCCTCATGTGCCCTCACGAGATTTGGGTGCTGCCATCTTGGATCTCACGACATTTTGCGAGATCCAAGATGGCAGCGGCCAGGAGATCAGGTAGGGAGAGCTACAGGGGGACATCGGAAAGGCTGTAGCCATTTTTCCCAGGTTGTGGCGTGGGCAGGTGGGTCCTCCTGCTCACGGCGCGACCCAGGAAAAATGGAACCAGATAGGCAGCGCCTCGTGTACCCCATGCCTGTGGTCCGCATACCCCTGGGGGTACGTGTACCACAGGTTGGAAATCCCTGGCCTAGGCATTTCTATCCCAAACTTCCTGATTAACAAAGGACAAGTATTGAAAAACACTCGTCTTAATACACAAAGAAACAAAAGCCAGGTTTTTTGTTCAGTCACAATTGAAAAAACAGTTACTTCTGGGATGTTGCTGAAGTTAATATTCCTTGGTAGCTTTGAAGGATTCTATGTTAGAGATCATTATAAATTTCCTCAACATATTCTGCTTGCAACTGGGAGACTCTCGGCAAAGGAAGAGGGCATAGCTGGAGGTACACAACAGCGTATATACCTTCACCTACTGCTGGATGTGAAAGGAGCACTATTTGACCCTTGTGATATTTCAATTTCCTACCAACAAGAGAATTCACAGCAGCACAACCCCATACAGATGGACCGGCATTGCTAGTTATTAAAGGTCATTAAGCTGTTTCCGTTAGGATGAATCACCACTTTTGCAATTTCATTTTACGCTTCTCATATTACTTTTTCTCCTTGGGTACACAGAAACATGCATAGATCATGTAAAATACGAGTGATGCATGCATTGTTCACCAATTTTCTCTCCCAAGTACATGTGGGTGATGGTCGGAAAGATCATGCCCCTATCACATATTCAAAAGGGAAACATGGTAAATATATGCATTAATATTTGATATCACTTTGTTTTTTGTTCCCTGCCATATGTACTTGAGTGAAAAACAGCCCTCATTCTTCTGCCCATTTTCCTTTCAAGTAAGGATCTCCTGCATTAATATTGAGATTTCCATTAGCTGTACTTACCTGTGTACCTATTCAAACTTCAAAGAGAAAGATAACCCAGAGAGACTAAAGACTCAAAACAAAGAGGGTGAGATGGGGTGGCACTACCCCTCAAGAAACCTGAATAATATACTTAGAGGACATTATTAAAGTAGGAGTTCAGATTTTGGAGTGAAGAAAATGGAGTGTGAGGGGAAACTAGAGGATAACTTCAGAAATGCACCTCTGCCATTAGATCAGCCAGAAACAGGATTATTCCAGGCTATATGCGAACTACAAGCAGCTGTGGACAGGCAGCTCAAGAAGTCATTCCCCATTCTGCTTTACAGACAGCTTCTGCACCACACCAAGCAAGCACATGCCCCTTCCTGTCTGTCAAGCAAGAAGTAGGTTTGTACAAGGATGCACAGCAGCCAGCATGTGGCTAGAGGATGAGCATTCAACTTTGTGCGCACATAGTGAGGATGGTGGGTTCGCAAAAGGTTTCAGAAAGCAGCCGAGCCACCCAAAGTGTTTGAGGCAGAGAGGATAAAGCCACATCGTGTGGCTGTGCATTCATCATCAAATTTATTCCACCAGGATTCCTTTTCTGCAACTTTTGTTCCTATAGCTCAGTAAATACTATAGGTCAATGGTTCCAAAACATTTTAGCATCGGGACCCACTTTTTAAAACAACACTATCAGGATCCACCTAGCTTTACAAAAGTTTTAAAAAAGGATCTAGAAAGAAAATTTTATTTTTTTATTTACAAAAACTCGATCCATTTCTCATAATGAGGTAGCCCTAATGAATAGCCTCAAGGCTTGAGGGGCTTAGTTATGTATGTAACCCAGCTTTCACCTGCCCCCACTACCTGTCATTGACAGACCTGGGGAAAAAAACACTAGAAAAAAGATGCTCAAACATTTATCTCCCTATAGATAGTTTGCAGACTCAAGTCTGCAAACTGCAGGAGCTCAGCTCCTTGCAGGGCAATTAGCAGCTCTCCGATTTTTGAATAGCCTCAGGGTCCATCACCCGTGTTTTCATTGGAGGCTCTGCTCACGACCCACCAGAAATCGGGTCCCAACCAACCAGTGGGTCCTGACCTGCAGTTTGGGAAATGTAGTAGGATTAAAACTTCAAAACGAGATTAAAAGCCATGTAAAAATCAAATATTTATGTTTAAAAAGCAAGTTAAAAACACTAAAGTTAAAAACAAGCTAAAATTTCAGGTCACTCCGGTTCTTGCAGTAGTGTTACAGCCTCTAGGTGTCTGTTACAGCTTTAAATGTGGGATAGGGTTACTTCAGGTCATTTTTGTTCCTCCATTTTGTTAGGTTAATTGTCTCCATCTGCTGCTCTGCTGCCTTGTCTCTTCATAAAAAGCTGGCTGCTCTGGTGTTGTTGTTAACATCTTTGCAGCCAGTGCAGCTTATTGCTAATCACCTGAGGATATTCATGGTTATGAATGAAACGTTGTGCTGTTTTTTAGCTTCTTTTTAACTTTAGTGTTCATTGTTTTTAACTTGCTTTTTAAACATAAATATTTGATTTTTACATGGCTTTTAATCCCGTTTCAATCCTACTACATTATTGCTGGCCGCGAAAGCTTCAGATCCAGCTTCAGATCCTACTTAGTTTGGGAAATGTTGCTATATAGGCAACAACAGGAATATTTCTCAGGCATACATAAGATACAGGTGGGACATGTGCAATAATGGTGGTGTCTCCATCCAGTTCAATTCCTGCTCAGGTCCTGTTTCAAATCCTTTTTACTCCCTAGTATGCAAGGGACTAAGTTCCACTCTAAGATTTGTAGAGAAATATCTCCCATAGCTTTTCCACTTTTAGTTATGTGGTGAAACAGAGTACATCTCAAGATCTTTAATACAAACATGCAGACACAATGTAAGAAGTTGGTGACAAGATTTCATAAACTGTGTTCTCCACATAAATGTTTTATATGAGGAGGTAAATTAAAACTGGGATGCTGCTAATGCATTTCTTCTAACCTTGCACCACCAGCAGAGAACACACCCCAACATACATTTTCTCTTTCCAATTAGATCTGTAGATGTTTTTACCTTCCTGCAGAAACTGGCATCCTATGTTAAGGACTCGTGGGATGTGGTGGATATACAATTTTTGCAAATCTAGGATTTTCCAAAGTGTTGTTTCACAAAGCATGTATGTGCATTGTTTTCCAATTTAAATATACACACTGTGTGTATAAATTAAATTGTGTGTATTAAATACACACAAACTGGCCTGCGTGTTTTGTTTTACAAACACACATATACAGACATCCTTCCCCTTGCAACAGGGGAAAAAACAACAACTTACAATGGTACAGGGTGCCAAGCTGTTGCTTGTTACCCTTCCAAATTCAAACTACTGACTGACCCATTTACTATTGTGCTTGGTCCCAGGCTTTGTAAAATAGGCTTAATTGCACAATAAGTTATGAAACAACACTGCTTTCTCTCTCTGGCAGATCCACAGTAACTGCTCTAAAATCTCTCACTGTATTTGGAACACTCATCCACTACTCCAGGTGTGCTTTTTGGATATTCAAGTACATCTCTCCTGATGACTTTACTGTGTAAAGAATGGAAGTGCCCATCAGCCCCAGTTCTCTGGCTTCTCAGTTTCCAACAACCAAGTCAAGATCTTTGGAAAACTTGTTCCAAGGATATATTCCAAATGCCCTCTAATTAATTCAACTATTTGTCATCAACCCATATCTGTGTAGAAATAGTAATAAGAACTAACTACTGTTCTTTGTCTTATCTGCTCAGCAGAGGCAGAATTCTAACTATTCCTAGTTTAGAGAAATGGAATTGGAGGGGCCATGGGGACACACTAAATTGTGCTTAACGAAGCATTTGGTGAGGACTTTGCCCAACTCTCTGGACTTTTGTCACAGAGACATATCTCTTGGAAGGACTAACATTACAAGGACAGAATATGGTGCTCTATTTTCACTGAGCAGGTCTAAGTGACCTTGCATGTGGTTGCACTGAAACAGCTCCTGCCCCAAGAGAAAGACAGCATTTGTTGTTACTATTGTCAGAGGGTCTCTTATCTCCTGACACACATGCTGTTGTACAGCAAAGCTTGGATTAACTACAGAATTTCTCAAGTGGAATAAATTATAAGAGGGACAGGATGACAGCAGAAGAAGATGGTTAGCTTGCTGACATTTATGTAAGGGAAAGGGGGGAAGGGAGTGGAATTAAGAAAGCCTCCTCCCTCACTAGCAGGGAATTATAATAAACCAGGAAAGATTCTTTGAGGAAGTTCAAGTGTACAGCCTGGAAGCTTTGGGGAAGGTAAGACAAGCAAGGATAGGTTGCTATGGTTTTACAAGCAACACAAATTTACTGACATAAGAGGACAGTCTGGTGCATCTCCATTTTAAAGATCTGGGGCACAAGTCACAGACGGTTAGGAATACTTTAGGTCTCACTGAAATTTGACAAGGAAAATGCAAGCAAACTTTGATATGTTACGGTAAATATTCTCTAGATACGGTAGTACCCCATGATGCAGTCTACCGAGGACTGCTGCTGTGAAATCCCATTCACTTCAATGGGGCTTGCATGGAATCTTGCCCATGGTTTCCAACTGTAGAAACAGAGCCACCAATTCTTTAATTTTCATCACCAGCCTAGAGAGGCAAAGTTCCTCATCTTCAAGAAATGATCTGCTTCCCCTACAGATCATTCTCCGTCAGACCCACAAAGTGATAGTCAGTAATATTTGCAAACCATTCAGCAACTTGGAGAGATGGAAAGGATGGAAGCATGAGTTTAGAAAAACAAAAAAACAAGAACTGTGTTGGCGTGGAGTGAACATGAACTTTCACACATGAAATCCAGTGGGGGGGGGGGAAGACCAATAAAAGATGAAAGACAGAAACAAGACATACCCACAGTTAGTAACAAAGTAAGGTGGGGATGTGGTACCTGGAGCTCAATCAAGGGATATTAAATGTGGCTCTACTTAAATTATGGTCGTACTTGTCCCATTAACTCTGTCACTATTAGGCTAGCTGTGTGTTAAGGAAGACTTGAATTTGAAGGACTTAATACACTGACCAGAAATAAAACAAAATTGAAGCAACAAACGGATCTTATTTTGGTGCAGCATGATCTAGCGTGGCTTTTCCTTCAGCACATAGTGACTGAATGGAATAGGTGCTATGAACTGGATCTTCTGGTGGAACATGGCAAGAATAGTTCCTATGGCACCCAATGGAACTAAGCTGACATTTGCCAATGACTTGGTCCTGTGTATCTATCAGGAGGCTGACAAATTATCTTCTGTCCACCTTATTCTTGTCTGGGGATAACATTGTGCCCTGTGAATCTTGAAGTCTGATCTAACAGTCAACCCTTATATCATGTGTACATGCGTTCCTTATTTCATGGGCGCAATTAAATTGCTTTCACTGTCTCGGCTTTCCTCAAAGAAACCTTGGTAACTAGGAGTTCTGTGAAGGGGTATGGGCACTGGTGGGCTGGGACCCCCAAGCAGTTTACAGTCCAACCCGAGGTGAGGGGGTTTGTCTAGCAGCACCATCATTTCCCTCTCCCCCTCTTTTTGGCTTAAAATAAATTAACAGGAGAAAGTTTGTAGAGTGGAGGTGGAGAGAAGGAGAAAAAAAAAGTCAGAGAGAGATGAAAATATATAGTGGAAAAAGTTAGAAGTGGTTCTTATGTTCAGGTTGAGGTTAAATGTGGCTCCTGGGACTAAAGGAGCTAAATAACAGTGAGCCTTGCTATTTGTTTTCTTACATTATTTCTATTCTATTGCATATATTCAGAGATTTTATTTTGGTTTTATGTGTGCACATAAGCTGCTATGAGAGTGGGGAAGATGGCTAATAAAAGGATTTTTTTAACAATAATAATAAAGTTAGAGAACTAACAGCAAAGTTTCAGCACCCCTCAGGAAAACTATAATTCCTAGGGTTCACTGGAGAAAACTATAAACTTGTCTTAAAGTTAGGAAACCTGCATCAAATTTACACATTGTAGAGCAATGCAGGGTGGAGCAGTCAAGAGGATGTTTGCCAAGGTGTTAGGAAGGTGCCATCACGGAGCACTGTCACCTCCTGCCTATTTCTATATGCAAATTGTCTAAATGTATAGACAAATGTTCTGTTCTGACTGCGTCAGACAGATGACCAATATTTGGGGCAAGGGTGGGGCATGTGAGACTCCCCTCCCACCTCCCTACACCACAAAGTTCATGTTCAGCAGACTGCCACTCACCAGGTAAGCAGGCCTCAGAGCACAGCTTATTGTCCAGTGCTTTCACGCTTGCGTTGCCAATGTCATTGTTATTGTCACACTCCATACCTAGGAATGCGCCTGTCCTTTGGCCTGTAAGGGAGTTAATGTAGTTAGACGGGACGGGGCTTTGCTTTAATTTTTTTCCCCCTTGTTAAAATAATGAAAGAGACAACACTGCATATCAGGAACTGAAAAAAAAAAAAAACCAAAACAAACTAAAACCTCAACGGCAGCCAATGGGGAGTAAAGAGTGGATAATAAGGCATTTGTCTGGGATGTGTCTGCATTAAGCCAACCTGACTGGTTTCCTCGATCACTTCCATTTTCATTTTGATTTCAAGACAAATTTTAGTTTATGAGATACAGGAGGATATTTACACGTCTGTAGAGGCAATAAAATAAGTAGGCACAAAAGGCAAATTATATAGCAGTGGGGGGGGGAGCTAGCTTATAAGAATATAATCAATTCATGCTTTTGCAGTCAGCTCTCTGGACAGTATCGCAGCCTTCAGAGAAAGCAATACGAATGCTGCAAAAAAGGCACCCCTTGCCTAATTTAAGAGGACCCAAGAAACTGTTCCTTTCTCCACCAAGTGCAGGGGGGATGGGGATGATTATCTGGGTACTGGAAGGAAATACTGGGCTACAGGCTTAAACTGATCTAATAGTTATTCCCTCTCTTCAGGGAACCTTAGGAATTGTAGTTCTGCAAGGAGGGCATAGGGATTTCTAATAAATTATAGCTTCAACAGTTTGAATATGCAACTGCTGTCCAAGCAGCTTTGAATTTCACGCATTTCTAAAACTCAATGTGAAAGCAGATTGAGCAAAAAGGTGCCTTTTAAAAATGACCTTTTTCTGTGTTGTCCAACAACAGTCACAAGTGACGGAATTCCAGTCTATGTTGCTTGTTAAAATGCTCTGCCTTAATCAACAGTAGCATTAGTTTTAACAAGATCTGGCTCTACAGAAGAAAAAAAAGGCTTTACAGCATTATTTTTCACATATTTACTTGCTACTTTTGAATCAAATGGCAACATTTTCAATTTATTTTTCTGGAACTGTTGCTCCTTTCTCCCCTGTAATGCACCTTCCTATTTAAAAAAACAAACACAAAAAACCAGTCAAAACTAACAGAATTCTCAAAAATCAGACTACGTATGTAGTATTTAAAAAAAGGAACAAAACACAGAGCCAAACGTCAGTGGAAAAGGGAACAAGTAGGCTCTAGAAACCAATTGAAATGTTTGCCATTTAAAGTAGCAAGCAATGACCTTGCAAAAGCAAATCTTTAGGCTGTTTTTTATAAAAGGAGTCATGATTTGGTGATCTTGAACATATATCTATACTGACAACTCACTGAAGCACTAAAAGGAAGATATTCCAAAGCTTGAGGTGATCCTTGACTTAATAAGCCATGTAGACCACCAGCCTGGTCTGGTTATCATCCCTGTCAGCTGTGACAATTGGCAGGGGACAGATGAGGCCTAACACACAGCGATAGCACATTTGGACTGTACCCCTCCGGTGCTATTTAAAAGGCCTTCTGTTATTTTAATCAAAATAAAATAAAATGGCAACAGCGTCTCTCAAAATGTTTTGGCTGACTGCTAAGAAGCAAAACGTATGTTCAGTCAAGTACTTTGGCTTAACTGATTTATGAATTGGGCTGCTGAATATGTGTTGAAGTATTTTGTTGCATGACTGCTGTAAGAGGTAAGCATGCAAGCCTACTGACACTTCAGAAGCGCAGATGGCACTAAAGCAGAAGCTCTAACTGTGGGAGACAGAGGTGCATGGAGTCAGAAAGGGAATGGCATCTGCTGACCTTACCAAAAATGGGTTCTCTATCCGGGAACTGCTTATAGAGGATACAGAAAGTGTTCCATCACCACCCTGAACAGGTAATATTCTACAGTTCAGAGAAAGTACCATTTGCTTTAGTGATTGGTAAATTTGGTCCAAACACTTGAGGTTTTTTTGTTTTTTTTAAACTTTCTACCTGTGTGAAAGAGTAGCAGCATGAAGAAGGGGTGCTTGAACCCTTGAAAAGCCCAGAAAAATAATCACCACCAAGAAGTACCAGGGACACCTCAGGCATGCATTAAACTCCGAGGAAACTTCATCCTGATGTCTGCTGCTGTCCATTGCAAAAACCTCCGCAGGAAATTGTATCCAAACCCTCTGCAGTGTCCCGTTTTTACCTCATTCGCTTATGTCTAATTATAGGTCCATCTAGCTCAATATTGTTCCTATATAATAAGTGGGTGACAGCAAAATGGAGAACTAAGGATACCCAGTCTTACAATGCTACAAAATCCATAGCTTTTAGGTTTGCAGGTAGAACTGCCTTCTTGCCCAGAACAAGCACAATGAAAACTGCACCTCACATCTCAACAGGAAAACATTCAAGATGTAATGGACCTGGAAAAGCTATCAAATCGCTCCATATTATTGTTACCCTCTAATTCACTCCTCGCCAACTCATATCCTATTATACAGTACTGACTCTGATAGGAGGTTTATCGCCAGCTATATTCATAATCAAACATGGCTGAGCTTGTCCAGAAGCCCTCCCTGCTCAGCTTTGCTCTTCCCGTACACTCCCCCCATGTATGAACACTGCCAGCTAAATGTGAAACATAACCAAACAACACAGAACAAAGTGTAATGGTCCATTCTCGGTTACCATCTTCCTGTGTGGGGGAGCCATCCTCTTCCTCCATGACATCATTCCCCTGCCATAAAAGATGGGCGAGTATTAAAAATGAGTTCTCTAATTGAAGCCTAGTTCCCTCTTCAAGGGATGTTGAAGAAGAGGATATACTATTTTCTCTGTAGCTTCTCCACAGGGCCTCAATCAAAAACAATCAGTTGTATCATAGGGTGTTGCTCTGAAATGGTATAACCCAGCAAGATCACAGGAGATGGACGTGCTGGTTTGAATGTTTCTCCATTGGCAAAACTCCCTGCAGAATGCACCATGCAAGTCTTCCAACTGGGTGTTTCAGCTGACTCAGTCACATAGAAGGTTTAAGAAACCAGAATCTCACCTGACTTGGCAACATCTCTCTGGATTGAGCTATGATCAAAATGCTGTCGTTAGCTCATACTTAGCAGTCGAAGAACAAGGGGTAGTCATGATAGGAGGGCCAAGGACAAGAAGCTCCGACTCACTGAATTAAAGTGAACTCAGCTAAGAGATTGTAAACAAAACCCAGTGGAAAGGTGCTTGGATGATTAGAAAGCCACCACTGATACACAAGGGCCTTGAAGTTGGAATGATTGGCTCCTAGAATCAGCATTCCAAACACAGAGGCACAGGACTGGGCAAAAAAAGGAGAAGAATTCTAGAGAATAGGCTGAGCTAACAACTCTACCCATGAGGAGTCAGCATGATCAGGCTATGTTGTTCTTCATTAGCCCAGAATAATTCATGCATCACACTGTTCTGAGTAGCAAATTGCATCACTGAGTGGTTCCTGGGTCCTGACCAACTCCTTCATCATTTCATGACTTGTCTGAGATCCTGCTCTCAATTAACTGTTCATAAAAAATTGAAAAAAAACCTGCCTTATACCGAGTAAGACCATTGGTCTACTTAGCTCAATATTGTCTACACTGACTGGCACCCGCTTTTTAGCGTCTCAAATAGGTAGGCTTACCAGATCTCCAACCGGGACAGAGTGCTAGATCTTTAGGAGAAGGAATGTGGGCAGGTGCAGCTTGTTAAACCTTAGAGCACAATCCTAGGCATGTCTACTCAGAAGCAAGCCCCACTGAACACAATGGGGCTTGCTTTTGAGTAGACATGCCTAGGATTGTGCTCTAAGGTTTAACAAGCTACACCTGCCCACGTTCCTTCTCCTAAAGATCTAGCACTCTGTCCCGGTTGGAGATCTGGTAAGCCTACAAATAGGGGTCTTGCACAGCCCTACCTGGAGACAACAGGGATTGAACCTGGGGCCTTTTGCATTTAAAGCACCTGCTCTACCATTGAGCTTCAGCGCCTCCCCTTTCCTCAGGCTGATCTCTAGCTATCCGCTCCACAGCATTTTCCAGCTGGTGTTCCGTTTGGCCACTTAGCTCTCACCTGCTTTTTTAATGCCTGGACATTTGGAGCCCCAAAACAAAACTTCACACTGGAAGCTACAATCAGTCTGCCTGAATAACAGCATCCGACCATAATAGATTTTCACATCAAAGACTGCCAATTACCCATTCCCTTCAAATCCCACACATTAAATCAGCCTTTAGAGAGTAATCTTTACCTCTGCATCTCGCTCCTCTGCTGAGATACTGACAAAGTTTGCATCTGGAGATTCAACAGGGGTTGACTAAGAAAAAAAACAGAAGGTAAACTTGGACTTATTGAGGAGTTCCCTGTAGGGACAGGTTAAAGCCATCCGGCAAACTGCATCAGTAATATGAATCCCAACAAGACAGCCACCGCCATCCCATCCCTGAATGTTTTACTCTCTCACTTGCTTTTTATCTGTCCCCTCAGGGAGGATTCCAGCAAAATGCAGCATGCCTGGCCACCACTGTCGCACTTTCTGCCATTTTGTAGGCAATGCATGCTTGGCCAGATCCAATGTTGGTGGAAGCTTTGCTGCCATCTTGGAAGTTGGAATTCAACAGCTCTATGATGCATCTATCGAAGTGTCAAAATGGCTTAAATAAATTACATTTCTAAAGTTACTAAGTGTGGATATTTACATTGTCACAAGCTATGTGAAGTGCTCTACCTGCCCTGGTACAAACATATCCTTAAACAATGGTTGCTTGCTTGCTTCTAAGATGGATATGAAGAGCTGCCTTCACCCCCAAATACCACCATTTCTACTATTTGCACCCTTGGTCAGTTTATAGGCTTGCCATACTTACATCTCCTTCTGAAGGTATCCCACTAGCTACTGCAGGGGATGGGATCATATCCCCCTCTTCTTCAGTGCCGGGAGCTATGTAGGAGCCCGACATGGAAGACAGGGTGTCAGTGCTGATCTCAGAGTGCTGGCTTTGGGAAGAGGCCATGGACATGACTGACTGGGCCAGGCTGCTGCTAACAGGATCTGGAAAAAAAAAAAAGAAAGAGGGGAGGGTGCAGGCAAGACATGGTCAGGGAGACTGCCGATAAAGAAACACGATTTGCTGATGGGACCCCAATACCTTCAAGAGCTTTGACAGTCAAACCCAAGGCTGAGTCTTGAACAAATTTATCATCCTGTTGTGCCCTGAACTCAATCTTTATGGTTTGTGTGACTTGTTTCTTCCCTGCTGCTTTAACACTGCATCCAATTTCCTGCTCCTATGCCTTTGAACATAGGCTCTTTATGAACAAGGCCCTTCAGCTTAAAAATGTACTGAGGCATCCATTTTATTTATCTATTGATCTGCACTGCTTCCCCAAACTTATAGGAGTGTTTGCCTCACCATTAGTTAATCAACACAATTCCTGCAAAAAAATAAGAGGCTAGGGACGTGCATTTGGAGAGTCATATTTTGAAGCTTAGATACATACTAGACATGCAGCTGATTCTACACTACGCTTGCATTTGGCCTAACTGACCCTCCCCTCTGCCAAGGAGTGCAAGAATATGGCGAGGGGAAAAGAATAGGGGGCTGAAGAATAATCACTCCAAGGCAGGGGTTCTCCAAGTGGTGGATCGCATCCCACCACTTTTGCCGGAAGTGACCAATATCCCCTTAAGGGGGTGACCAGCTCCAACATCGGAGGCAGTGCTCTAGAATTGTGCCCGCCCCTGATCCAAAACCACTTTTCTAAACATGCCTGGCTATCTTGCCAGTTCCCCGAAGGGTCTGGGGGGCCTGCGGCTTCCTCCGCAGACCTCCCCAAGGCTCTAAACAGCGGCGATTGCATTCCGAAGAAGTGGACTTCGGAACACAGTTGCTGCTGTTTAGAGCCTTGGGGAGGCCTGCGGAGGTGGCCACAGCCCCCACCCCGGACCCTTCAGGGAGCTGGCAGGGCAACCAGGCACATTGAAAAATGCATTTTGGGGGTCAGACGCGATCCTGGAGCACTGCCTCTGACATTGCCCCGCCCTCGCCAAGACTTATAGGGGAGTAAACTCCCCTGTAGGACTTTGAGAAACGCTGTTCTAAGGGAATGTCCAGATATGCTTGGCAAGGAGCATTTCAGTGATCTGTCATAAGAACCAAAGCAAGAGACCTCTCCTATTGTACCTTCTGGGGAGGAGATGGTAGAGGAGAGAGGTGTCCCTGTACATGAAGACTGGTCTATTGCTCCTGATGAGGATAAGGTGAGGTTTTCACTCTCTGGTGTCACACCACGTTCCTGAATGACAGAAGTAAAAATAAGAAGTTGTGGTTATTTCCAGTGCAGAAACTAATATTGTCAGCTGGGAATTTGGTTCTGCTATGAGTGGTAAACCTTGAGCATCTTACCAGAGAAATTAGGTTTAGCTTGCCTGATCTCTGAGGGGCAAACTGTGGGACCCTCCCTCCCAGTGTGTGCTCTACACAGCTAATCTACAGGAAAAAGAGACAAGCAACAACTCTGGGGGTATTTGCAAAAGACCCCAACCCTTTCAGTCGCTCACCTCCTCACGATGACGAGGAGACTTCCTCCTGGTAATCCTGATTTCAGACTCACTGCAGGACTTCTCATCCTCCTCTTCATGCAGAACCGAGGAATTCTGAGAGACCGACCTGGCAAAGAGAAAAAGAACCCATTAAGTCTCAGTGACTTCCTTTTAATAGATGTCAAACAGGGGTGAAAACCCTAACGTTCTACAAGCCAGTGCAGAAGACTCATGCCCATTCACAACTAGCTAGGTGCATTTGAAAGGCAGTTACATCAGACCATAGACAAAGCTCAAGGGACAGGGATATCAGCCACTTGGAACCTACCTAGCCTTTGCATAACAGCCACTGCAGTGTGGGAGGGAGACACCAGCAGGCCACTTACTTGGACAGGCTTTTCTTCAGCTTGAGTCCTTGGCTGCCACAATCCGACAAACGGTCAAGTGGAGACAGTGTCCTGATGGGAGGCAGATGGCCGTCACTACCATAGGAGGGCAACATGCCCGATACGTGGCTGTCTCCAAGCACATGGAGTGGAAGGGCCGCTGGGGATGGCGTGAGAGGCCCATTAAGGGCTTCCAGGAGGGAGACCACCTCATAGCCAGGCGGGATGTTCTCTGAAGACTAGAGGAACCGGAGACGAGGGTGAGAAGGATGCTTTCCTCAGTACTAAACAATTTCAAAAGGGAGCTCAAGGCAGAACAGAAAGCTCCCCCTCTTCAAGAGGGATCTGACTTGTTACTTTGCAGGTTTTATTCTAGACCAGGCGATACTTTACTTTGAAATCGTTTGACTGAAAGGTTAAGGAGTACATGAATACCACTTGGGGCCAGAGCCATGCAAGGAAAGAAGCAACACACAGATACACAGGAACAGAAAATCTTAAAAATCTTTCCCAGTTTCCCATGGCCTGTCATTATTCAAACAAACCTCCATGCATGCAACAAACCTCCTCACAATAACTGAGGCCTTAGGTCACTTACACTGCAAATGAAATGGTACTTTTTGTCCTTAATTGTATCTCATCACTCATGATCATTTCGCTTGTGTTGACTGGGCGGATTGCAGGGAGCGGCAAGTAGGCTCAGGGTGCCCTTCGCCCCAAGTCTGCCACCAACACCTCCCTCCACCGTGGAGACAGCCACTCTAATCTGCTTCTGCTTTCTTACTCCATTGCCTCGTTCCTCCTTGATTCGTTTAAAAGGAACATGTGAAGCAGGAGGGAGCTAGGACCAGGGGTTTTAGGGAAGCAAGAGCGCTGCAGAAGGTGGTGTTCCGCCCCCGACCTTCTCTCTTTGTTTCTTCCTTGCATGGGCCTTTTCAACAAAAACAGGAAGTGCGGGACATATCATGTTCTGCACTTCCGATTTTGATGAACAGGTCCATCTGAGGAAGGAGCAAGGTGAGGTGGCTCCAGTGCAGTTTTGGGGAGCATGTAGCAGTGGAGGTGGGGGCTTTGTGTCGGGTGGTGGATCACCTTGGGCTGATAGCACATCAGTGTTCCCCTGCCACAAGCCCACCACATGTTTACAAATGCATGTCCTACTTCAAACAGTGATATGTTCATTTACCGTAGAGATGTTTACGTGCTTACATAAAATGTGAATTGGTCCCAACTTGCACTAGGAATTTTCCATTGTGTTGTGACAACTCTGTATTTCCTAGCCTTCATGAGGATTCTGTTGCTATACTGCTCTTGGATCCCGCAATGGTCACTGTACAACTGGCCTGTAAAAGCCACTGTATAGCCAGACCACAGATTTAACCCTGAGAGTCAGATGAAAGTTTCCTTCTATGCAGGACATCTCCAATAAACCCAGGAGGCATTTCACAGCTCGAGAGACCATATCAGCAAAAATGAGGCAAAGACAGCACTGGAACTGTTAGCCCATCAATACAAACCGAGTGCTCCTCTGAGTCGGAGGTCTGGGATGCGATGATAGGGTTGAAACTGGTTGGGGAAAGTGGTCCAAGTTTTTTTCTCATGGCTCGGATCTGTAGCAAGGCCCGAAATGCTGCAGGACAAGAGACGGGGGAAAAATGATGCACCTTCCAAAACATGGGAGCTGTCACTCAGTGGGAAAGCACATGTCTTGCATGCAGAGGTCCCAGCTTCAATCCCTGGCATCTCCAAGTACAGCTGGGAAAGGACCCCATCTGAATGCTGCTGCCAGTCAGCGCAGACAATATCAAACCAGATGGACCAATGGTCTCATTCAGCATAAGGCAGCTTTCTGTGTTCACATGTTCAACATCCATTGAAGGACACAAATACTGTACTAAAGAGTTTCTTTTCATAAACACCTCATACTATATTGGCCAAGACAACCCAAAAACAGCTAACACAAAATCTTGATAGAGGACTGGCTACAGTTCTTTAGGCTCTGGAGATAAGCAGTGACAAAGCTAGGCTTTGTCACAAGTGAAATTAACTTAGCACACTGAACATATGTAATGTTCATTTCCAAAAGTTAAAAGAACCAAACAAGACAAAACACTGATTTTTTCCAGTGGCAAATGCTGCCTACTTTGGCTCAACCTTAAACCAACAGACTTACGCAGTCTGCAGATGGGGCAGTTGTTGGCTTGGTAACGCAGGGTGTCAGCACAGGTGTTGCAGAGGCAAAGATGGCGGCATGGTAAGATCAAGGTATCCCGGACATCGGAGAGGCAGACTACACACTCTGCACTGTTGTCACTCACCTCATCTTCAGCCACCTGGATGGGAAGAAAAATGAAATCTCACTTTCAGCCAAAACGGGTTGAGATGAGGACATTCCAGTTTAGTATGGAGATGTTTGAAGAAATGGTACACTTTAGACAGGTTTACATAGATATTAGGGAAAGGAAAAAAAGTAGAAGGCAACCAGTATGTATATATGAAATGTTTCACTAAAAGTTGGGGAACCGTTGGGGAACAGTGACCATGCTGCGATCCGTTTCGCCATGCATGTCGGAGGGAGAGTGCCGAGCAAATCTGACACGAAAACCCTTGACTTCCGAAGGGCTGACTTCCCCAAAATGAGAAGACTAGTTAAAAAAAAGCTGAAAGGGAAGGTAAAAAGAGTCCAATCGCTCCAGAGTGCATGGAGGCTGTTTAAAACAACAGTCATAGAGGCCCAGCGGGAGTGTATCCCACAAAGGAGGAAGGGCTCGACCAAGTCCAGGAGGATGCCCGCATGGCTAACAAGCACAGTTAAGGAGGCTATAAAAGGCAAGGAAGCTTCCTTCCGTAAATGGAAGTCTTGCCCTAATGAGGAAAATAAACAGGAGCACAAACTGTGGCAAAAGAAATGTAAAAAGATGATACGGGAGGCCAAGCAAGACTTTGAGGAACGTATGGCAGGCAACATAAAAGGGAATAATAAAAGCTTCTTCAAATATGTTAGAAGCAGGAAACCTGCCAGGGAAACGGTGGGTCCGCTGGATGGTGAGGGAGAGAAAGGGGTGATAAAAGGGGACTTGGAGACTGCAGAGAAATTAAATGAGTTCTTTGCATCTGTCTTCACGGCAGAAGACCTCGGGCAAATACCACTGCCGGAACGGTCTCCCCTGACTAAAGAATTAAGTCAAATAGAGGTTAAAAGAGAAGATGTCTCAGACTTAATTGACAAAATAAAGATCAATAAATCACCAGGCCCGGATGGCATCCACCCAAGAGTTCTGAAGGAACTCAAGAATGAAGTTGCTGACCTCTTGACCCAAATATGCAACTTGTCCCTTAAAACGGCCAATGTGCCAGAGGATTGGAGGATAGCTAATGTCACACCAATCTTTAAAAAAGGAAGGAGGGGGGACCCGGGAAACTACAGGCCGGTCAGCCTAACATCTGTTCCAGGGAAGATGGTGGAAAGTCTCATTAAGGATAAAATCTTAAAATACATAGAAGAACAAGCTCTGCTGAGGGAGAGTCAGCATGGCTTCTGCAAGGGGAAGTCTTGCCTCACAAACCTGTTAGAATTTTTTGAAAAGGTCAACAGGCATGTGGATGCGAGCGAACCCGTGGATATTATATATCTGGATTTTCAGAAGGCGTTTGACACGGTCCCTCATGAAAGGCTCCTGCGAAAACTCCACAGTCAGGGAATAAGAGGGCAGGTCCTCTTGTGGATTAGGAACTGGTTGAAGACCAGGAAACAGCGAGTCAATGGGCAATTTTCACAATGGCGAGAGGTGAAAAGCGGTGTGCCCCAAGGATCGGTCTTGGGACCGGTGCTTTTCAACTTATTCATAAATGACCTGGAGTTGGGGATAGGCAGTGAGGTGGCCAAGTTTGCGGATGACACTAAACTTTTCCGGGTGGTAAAGACCAGCAGGGATTGTGAAGAGCTCCAGAAGGATCTCTCCAAACTGGGAGAATGGGCAGCAAAATGGCAGATGCGCTTCAATGTAAGTAAGTGCAAAGTGATGCACGTTGGGGCAAGAAACCAAAATTTCACATATACGCTGATGGGTTCTGAGTTGTCTGTGACGGATCAAGAGAGAGATCTTGGGGTCCTGGTGGACAGGTCGATGAAAGTGTCGACCCAGTGTGCGGCGGCTGTGAAGAAGGCCAATTCCATGCTCGGGATCATTAAAAAGGGGATTGAGAATAAAACGGCCAATATCATTATGCCTTTGTACAAATCGATGGTAAGGCCACATCTGGAGTATTGTGTCCAGTTCTGGTCACCATACCTCAAAAAGGATATAATTGAATTGGAAAAGGTGCAGAAAAGAGCGACCAGAATGATTCGTGGGCTGGAGCACCTCCCTTACGAGGAAAGGCTACAGCGTCTGGGGCTTTTCAGCCTAGAAAAAAGGTGCCTGAGGGGGGACATGATTGAGACTTATAAAATTATGCATGGGATGGAGAGAGTGGATAGAGGGAAATTCTTTTCCCTCTCGCACAACACCAGAACCAGGGGACACACACTAAAATTGAGTGGAGGGAGAGTTAGAACAGACAAAAGAAAATATTTCTTTACCCAGCGTGTGATTCATCTGTGGAACTCCTTGCCACAGGATGTGGTGATGGCACCTGGCCTAGATGCCTTTAAAAGGGGTTTGGACAAATTCATGGAGGAAAAGACCATCACAGGTTACAAGCCATAAGCAACCTCCTGGTTTTTTTTAGAAGTGGGTTTTCTCTGTGCCAGGTGCAAGGGAGTGGCGACTGGACACAGGTATCTTGTTGTCTCGTGTGCTCCCTGAGGCATCTGGTGGGGCCACTGTGTGACACAGGAAGCTGGACTAGATGGGCTTTTGGCCTGATCCAGCAGGGCTCTTCTTATGTTCTTATGTTAAGTTTATTTTAAAATTTCTACCACAGCTATCTATTATAAAGCAATACAGGGCCCCCCGCGTATCCATGGATTCACTTATCCACGGATCCAGGAGCCACACCCATTACCTTATGTTGGTATTGCTGGCACCAAGCCAGCACGGGTCTTCCAAACACTATAAGCAGCAGTGTGCTGCTTATAGCACAGCGTCTGAATGCTTATAGCAAGCAGCCTCAGTGCTAGAGAGGCTCCGAATGTTAACAAGAAGCACAGAAGCAGAAAAGCCGACTGCTAGAGAGGCTCAGCTGAAGGTTAACAGGAAGCAGTTTTTTAAATAATTAATTAATGGATTTTTAAAATAATTAATTAATTAAGCAAAGGGGGCTTTGCCGTGCGAATCGCGGCTGAAATTTTTAAATAAATAATTAATATTTCTATTAAAAATAATAAAAAATACGCTTACCTGGTCACTGGTCGGTGGTCGCTGCTGCTGTTGCTGTTGGGGCCGCGGCAAGCAGGCTGGGGCCGCGGCAAGCAGGCACCGGGAGAAGCACAGCCTGCTCGCCTGCGTTGCGCGAGCCCTGGAGCTTGCGCAACACTGGCAAGAAGCAGGCTGTGCTTCACCCGGTGCAGCTGCGAGACCAGCGGCACCGGGAGAAGCACAGCCTGTTCGCGCAACACGGGCAAGAAGCAGGCTGTGCTTCTCCCGGTGCCGCTGCGAGACCAGCGGCACCGGGAGAAGCACAGCCTGCTCGCCCGCGTTGCGCGAGCCCTGGAGCTCGCGCAACACGGGCAAGAAGCAGGCTGTGCTTCTCCCGGTGCCGCTGCGAGACCAGCGGCACGGAGAGAAGCACAGCCTGCTTGCCCGCGTTGTGCGAGCCTGCTAGAGGCTCCAGCAGGCTCCAGCAGCCTCCAGCAGGATCGCGCAACACGGGCAAGCACTGTGCTTCTCCCGGTGCCGCTGACGACCGGGAGAAGCACCCGCTCGCCGCGCCGCCAACACGGGCAAGCACTGTGCTTCTCCCGGTGCCGCTGACGACCGGGAGAAGCACCCGCTCGCCGCACCGCCATCTTTGCCCTCACGAGATTTGGGCACCAACATCTTGGATCACGCGAGATTTCGTGACCCAAGATGCTGCCCGGTAAGTTTAAAATTTAAAAAAAAGATGGCGGCGCCCATTCGTCCCCCGGGACACGACCGGGAATCGGGTCCGATTTCCGGGACTGTCCCGGCGAAACCGGGACGAATGGTAAGCCTACCCAACACCACTGTTGCTACCTCTGCCATGGCATGCTGGAGGGGAAAAAAAGCCCCTTATTATGCTCCTCACACGGTTTTCACAAACCCAGAAGTGCAGGACTTCCGGTTTTCTGTAAAGGGATTGCACAAATGAAGGTGCTCCTTTGTTCATGCAGTGCCTGTAAATAAAACCAGAAGTCCTGTACTTCTGGGTTTTCAAAAAAGCGCACATGGAGCATGGTAAGGAGACAGATAACCCGCTTCCTGCTCAAGTGAACAGGAAGCAGACCAACGTGGCTGGCGTCTGCAGTGGACTGGTGGCAGACTTGGGGAGAAGGACACCCGGGATCCACCACCCCCTTACCCCCCCCCTGCCATCTGCCACTGCCACAAGCTGCATCAGGTCACCTCATGGCCGTGCTTGACATATGTGTATTTGTAACAAACGGCAACATGATTTTTTTCTTTGTTAAATGAAACGCAGTCTTGGAAGATTTCGAGTTTGTGCAGAGGGAGGGGGAGGGGGGAAAGAGGAGACAAGAGGGAAGTTTAACTCTTTCTCTGCCAGTAGTTTTTTATCTCAAAATTTTCTTATTTGTTCTCTCCCCTCCCCCATGATGTTTCAAGGTGCACGTAATTAACCTTGCAAACATGCATCCAGAACTGTGTGGCAGGAAAGGTTGTGGTTAAAAGCTGTCAAGTGGAAAAATAGCCTCCAAACAAAGGAGTTAACCCACCTCCTCACGTCCCTCAAAACAGCAGCGTCCTAATGTCATCTAAAAATCACCCAAGAACTACTGGGCTTGTGTTATATGCAACATATGGATTACTCCTTTCAGATCTAGTTCTTACTTTAGAATCCTGTGTGTTGTATTTGTTTTCTATTCCATAGATCTCCTGAAGCAGGTAGCTTACTCCATCCACCTAGAAAAAAAGCCCAGTACAGAGAAATTATAGGTGAAAATAGGAGATAGAACATAGGCACCTCCAGGAACACATTGTGAGGACACCATTTCACTGTTCTAGCCCAATCTCCATTACTTCTTTAGTATGGGGCCTCTTCATTAGTTCTGCCATCAAATTATCCTCCCCTTTTGCCAGACTATCCAGGGTTTTCCTTTTCCCGTTTATCTAAAAAACATTCTGCAGCAGAGACGATCCCTGTCCTCTTACCCCTTTCACTACGCTTGTGTTATGGGCAGGGGTGTCACTAGGGTTGGTGACACCCAGGCGAGATCTCACGGTGTCACCCCCCCCCCCATGGGACCTCCTCCCATACCAGACCACACAATGTGGAGGCCTCCTGGGAAATGTGATCCCCGCGCAAGTTGCAGCGGGGATCGGTAAAACCCCGTTTTCACACCAGTGGTGTAAAAGAATAGAAAGTCGTTTTGGTGCCACCCCTCCCTGGGGTGATATCCAGGACGGTCCACCCCCCACCCCAAGTTATGGGACCCAATGAGGACTACTGCTCTAACCACCATCCCAGACTTTTCCCTTGGAAGTAACCAGGGAAGCACCTTACTAAGCAACCACCAGCAAACCCCCATCCGACACTCACCACTTGCTTCTGTTTGAGGGGCTTCACACAAAAGCTGCCATCAGCATGCTGAGAAAAGAAAACCCCACACATGGAATCTGTGCCTTTGTCTTTCGAAAGAAACTTTGTAAAACACACGTGATAAAAAAATAAAAAAAGAATTCACCCACTGACGTGCATCTGCCTAAAAGAATATTTCTCCACGTAAGCAGCTACTGCTTGGTTCCCTTTGCGTCTTATGGCCCTTGTGCTTCAGAATTTTCTAAGGGCCAAATTACATGTTACATTAAGCGTATCATCATTAAGCACATTAGTTCTAACTTTTCTGTACTAAATAGAAGCTGAGGTATGGGGGGGGGGAAGGATTCAGAGATCAGGCAAACAACAGGGTGAGAGGGGACTTGTTTGCCACCACTATGGGTCTGATTTCAGTTACTCCCCCTGCCAACTCCCATTTAGCGCAGAAAAGTTAAACACATTAGCCCTAACAACATGCTGTGCTTCACACACAGTTTGGCCCTGAGAATCGTTCTCCTTTTAATTCTCAGTCCCTTTCACTCTCCCAACATCCTTCTTTCCTGTTCTAGGTCTCACAAGTTTATTATACTGTAGTTCAAAAAAGCCTCCAGTGCATTCTATGTATTCTACTGTGCAATGATGGAAATGTTTTTACATTGCCTTAATCTGCATAAATGAGTAAGAACGACTATTTGGGGGACACATGCAGAACAGTTAATCCATTCAAGGCATTCTCGGTTGTTATAAATGATTCTTGGTTGCTTCTGCCCTTTTGAAAGCATAACAGCAGCTTCCTGATTAGACACCCATCTGAAAATTAACGGTCTCTTCTCTGGGGTTTAGACCCTGCAGGTAGAAAAACTTCACATGAAGCTCTAGAGGCAAATGGTGCAGAGACAATCCTACCACCGTGCAGCAGCAGGTGGAGCAAAAATTCCACCTCCCCAATAACTTGCGGAGCCTGCAACACCTTCAACCGCCCAGGACAAGCACAATGTCTGGAATATCCTCAACTCTGTTGAGATGTTTGTTTTAAAGGGGGAGGCTCCACCCACTTCTACCAAAGAGGTTGCTATTGATTTCTTATCATAGGAGCAGGATCACCTCTCAGAGATTGCTACACGAGTACACTCTTCCCTCATTATCTGTACCTAATTCATTCCTGAAAGCAGCCCTTATAGTGAAAATCTGGACAAGTACAATTATTAATTAATTAATTGGGAAGAATTCAAAGCCATTCCAAGTTCACCCAAAAATCACCCTAAATGCTCAATACCATAAGGAAAAAGTTGTGTGTCACGACAAAATAGAACATTATATCAATAAAGCAGTGGTTCCCAAACTGGGAAGTGCGGCTCCCAGGGGAGCTATGGAAGACAGCCAAGGGAGCTGCAGCCACAGGTCAAAAAAAATTGGGAAACACTGCAATAAAGCAATAGGAGGAGGAGGAGGAACAGAGGCGTCTTTAGGGAGGTGGGCCCCCCGAGCGCAGGGTGCTTTGGGGTGCAGGGGGTTTGCACAAGTTGCCGCTTCCATGGCAATTCGGCGGCAAAGCTGCCGAATTGCCGCAGAAGCAGCAACTTGCGCACCCCCCAGGCGCGTGTGGCCATGAGTTCCGGGACCACCAGTCCTCCAGCCAGCAAGGCTAGGGGCTAGAGAAACTCTGCACCAATTGCGTAGGCGCAGCCTCTCTAGGGATATCTCTGGCCAGTGAGTACCTAAGGCCAGAGATGCCACTCGGCCTGTGAAGACAGAGGCATGACGAACCAAGGCCAGGTAAGTGGTGCTGGCTCGTGCACCACCATCCCGGCCTTCATGCACCCCCTGGAACTATTGTGCCACTGTTTTGACGTGGTGCAAGAGTGACACCCCACCACCAAAGGAGCGGGGCTTGTGACATCACAGCGGGAGCACGGCGAGTGGGCCCCAACCCGCTGGGGGTGTAGCAACGCCCCTGGGAGGAAGCTTTTCATAAACTTAATGTCTCCCATGCGTAACTTTTGTAAGTTTATCACCACCACCAATCACATTTTGAGCTCTTGCTTTAATTTGTTCCCTTGATCACATAGATTGTGTTCACTGTAGAGTTCGATAAACCTAAGGCAAGAGATGTGTCTTTTTGTATTTCATCATGTTCAATGCATTTTGCCACCTCAAGCTGTAGCTGCAAATTATGAGTAACATTTCACTTGTTTTTTCACTTCCCCAGGAGTTTTTCCACCTTCTTCTGTTATTTAGGACCCATATTGATAATAATTTGCACGAACACAGCACAAAAACAGATAAAAGGGAGCATGTAATGCGTAGGCCATATTTCCTAGTTAGCCAGCACGAAATTGAGCGTGGGGACGCACTACCCATCAGGCAGTGCGTCTCACACAGCCGCTACCCAGACTATTTAACTGAAAATTTTGCTACGGATAATGAAATATGGTCTTAATACTCATAGTACTTACAAGTGAAAATCTGTGCAGTGAATGTATGGATAGCGAAGGAAGAGTGCAAGACATTTAAGTGACTCCCTAAGCATTCCTTGTGCTACTGAAATGATGAGGTGGGTGGTAGGGGTTTGGAGAAGGCTTTGGAGGTGCTGAGTTGACAATGGGCTGATGTGACAAGGTGAAGACCGTATCATACCTGCTGGCCCCAGGAAACCTGAGCCAGACCCCAAGCAGGTCACCAGTCTTTCCTTCCCAGTTATCAAGAAGTATGCTCACAACAAGCTCATTATCCACATCTGTAACGTTGGACCTGTGCTTAAGAAGTCAGTTTGGACAAGAGATCTTCAGGAAAGCAGAACTCACCTTCTCAAAAGTTGCCAATAGAACATGGCAGTGTCCCATATGCTCTGCAAGAGAGAGAGAGAGAGAGAGAGAGAGAGGGATGAGAGCTATTCCCACACATGTGGAAGCCTGGCAGACTGCCCACATATGCTTCAACTGCA
Source organism: Plestiodon gilberti rubricaudatus (assembly GCA_026170595.1). Classification (NCBI taxonomy): domain Eukaryota; kingdom Metazoa; phylum Chordata; class Lepidosauria; order Squamata; family Scincidae; genus Plestiodon; species Plestiodon gilberti. The sequence continues at coordinate 157,833,003 of JANXHW010000002.1, forward strand.
ACTATCCAAACTTTGATGGGGAACGGGGTGAAGTTGGCAATGCTTAAATCAGACCAGCAAAAAGTGCCGAAGCAGCTTGTTATAGACAGCTTTCACAGGGTATTTCTTTGCTAATGTTACTCAATAGGGTATCTGAGATTTCTCTCTCTCTCTCATGTGGTAAATATGTATTACCACATATCAGAAGCTATGTTGGAAAAGGACAGTGACAGCTTGCAAGGACACCCTTTTGGGCATCTATGTTAATCAGCATCAAAATTTAATAAGTCTCAAGAATGTCCCTTACCATCTCCCTCATCTACCACGGCAAGCACCACCATAGGATAGACTTCACGATCCAGATCAAAACCGAGCTGCAAAGTACAAGAGCGAGAGAGGTGTGTGCATGTGTATATCACCAGGGAAGAAAGGTAGTTAGAGGAGTGAAATTACAATGATTTACTTGAAAACTTTCATGGCCTGCTACAATGTACTCAGAGGTAGGGTTTACAGGTTTAAAAGCCATGTAAAAAAAATTTAATGTATCATGTTTAAAAACCAATAAAATACGTTAAAAACACATAAAACACAAGTTAAAAAAACAATAAAAGCAATTAAAACACAGTGTTTCGTCCATCAAACTGTGGACCTTCTCAAGTGTCACAGCAGCAAGCTGCTAGGATGTTAAAGGACAGGAACAGCCAAGTCTGTTGTTATAAAGGAGAAAACGGCGCCAAACAGAAGGCATGTGAAAGTCAGATAGGCAATTAGCAACTGGAAGTCTGTGATAAGGTATTGATGTCTTTTTTGGAACATCTAAACAGCTTCTCCCGAGCAATTCAGTAAACCCTACCTCTGAGTACAATGATTTACATTTGCTAAGAGTGTGGCCAAAACTTGACTATAAAACAAAGTGCCAAATATCGTAGACATTTCTGCAGTGGCAGAATTTCAAGCTTTTGAGTCAGTTAAAGAAGAATGCCTGAAGAAAAAAAGCACTTAACACCTGTTGGCCACAGAATTTGCACTTTTATGACAAAACATTTCTTGTGGCTTGGAAAAATGGAATTGAGATTAAGGTTGCAACCCTAAAACACACTCACATGTCTAAGTAAACATGCACAGGACTGAGTTGTGTGCATTTTCACATAGAACATTCAAAGTACTTTTGAGTCTCTCTTCCGTTGTTTGTGTATTTGTGTGGAAGTTGCTAATGTGAGATAGAAGTCACAGAAAACAGAAGACAAGACTTCTGAAAACTGAACATGCACCCCAAGAACTTGGGCTTCTTCTACCTCAATCCTCCTGGAGACGCCAAGCCATCTCCGAGAGACAAGAAGCAGCTGAAGTTTAAAATCTCCTCCCTTCTACACAGTCTCCTACACAACAGACTTTGAAGAAAAAAAAACTTGCCATTTTAATTTCTGCAATCTCCATCATGTCGCCCAACTCAGCTACTTTTGCAAAACCACCACCATTATAATCTTTACTTTATAAAGGTGTGATACTATGAACCTTTTTTCTTTAAAAGATGTCTGTGCATGACCTCTCTCATTAATATATGATCCAATTTGCTGAATTTAGCTCTTTTCTATGCAGAATCCCCAGGCTCCCATATGGAAACAGCCTGCTACATCAGAATTAACAGGCTGATGGCTTACTAGGAACTCATTTTATTTATATATACCACCTTTCTTATCCTCAGATTGTTCTTCAGATGTTACTCAAGGCGGTTTACATAGGCAGGCTTGTCTAGATTCAATAAGGATCTTTACAATATTTTTCTCTATATATACGGTAGAACCCTACAATTCCAGATGGTTCTTCCACGGTGTAGTTATCTTCACTAGCTACCAAACACAAGCCTCGAGCTCTCTGCAGGACACCACAGGTCATGCTGAACAGGGGAACTTTTTCCAGTTGTTATCACTCTGTCACCAACATTCTCCACATTCCAGTCCCTACTCTCACCACTCATGTGGCTGAGGTATCCAGGCTGAAGAGAGCCTTCCCTTGTTCTTAAATCCACTTTGCCTTACCTCCTCTTCAGTCCACTCTGAGGGATCAACAGTATGGGAAGGGAGGCAGAACTGCTGGCACACTCCTCTCTTGTAATGGACAGTCTCAGACTGTAAACTGTTGTCTTTGGGGATGTAACTGCAGAGCAAAATGGCCACAGAATGAACACTTCAAATTCTTGCACCCCAGCACATAACGTTTCCCCATAAATACACAACACAAAGCCCTTCTACAATGCACAACACCTTTTAGCTCAAGTGAACCGGATGCATGTTCAAAGTTATTTCAGACCTCATGAATGGTCACTTCCCTCTTGGCCTGAATATGAAACTTCCAACTAAGGCTGCTTCCACACTAGCCCTTTCCTCTGCAATTGCCATTCTTTGTTCACTTGTTCTTTAGGAGTAGCCAGACAATGCAATTCAGTGCTTTTAGTACAGGTAGCCCATACTTAAGGGTTACATTCCAGAGGACTGCACTTAAGCTGACACAAACTTTCAGGAGCAGCGAGTGGCCTCACTGGGACCAAGTGGCTCACTGGGACAAAGTGGCAAGGTAAAAAAGACACTGCGAGTTAAGCAGCTGGGCGAGGAGAAGGTAAGTGAACTCTCTAAGTTGTGCAGCTTTGTCTAACTTTAATTTACCATTAACTGTAAAGGACTTGGTTAAAGCTACCTTAAGCTACCTTAAACTTAAGATAAAACTAAGCCTAGCTAGAACTAAGCCTAGCTAAGTAGAACTAAATATAACCTGAGGAGGGGAATTTTAAGGTCTAGTAGCTAGGACACAGGCTCAGAAGCTAGGTGGGGAAATTAAATAGATTCAAATAAACAAACAAGCACCTATCTAAAAGACAGGGGCAGAAACTGGACAAGCCTGGGAGCTGATTCTAAAGAGAATTGCAGTCCAAATCTAAACAGGTCTACTCTGAGTAAAACCAGTGTTTACTCGAGAGTAAAAGCCCAGGGCAGAGACCTGAGTCTACTTTAGAGTAGGAGCCCAAAACAAAACAGGAGGAGGCTAAAAGAAGGGGAGAAAGCAAGCTAAACTACCTTAAGCAGAGTTAAACCTTAAGCAGAGTTAAACCTTAAGCAGAATTTAAAACATACAGTTTAAAACATACAGACCGCATGGTATAGTAGGCCAGATGTAAATTGAGGCAGCAGCAGGAACAATAGCAACAGGAATTTCCTGCCAGTAACCCCCATCAGGCCCCACCCCCCCCCTTAGAGGCCAATCTTTTCAAACTTTCAGGTAGGCAGGGGGAGGAGCTACACAACAGTTTAAATCTGGGGCTGGTTTGCGAGTGAGCCCTTTCAGGAGCAGCGAGTGGCCTCACTGGGACGCAGTGGCTCACTGGGACAAAGTGGCAAGGTAAAAAAGACACTGTGAGTTAAGCAGCTGGGCGAGTTCAGCAGCGGGGCGAGGAAGCCAGGCCCCACACACTGCCCGGCACTTTCCTTGAAGAGAGGACAGAGGAAGAGAGGAGAGCTCCAACAACATTAAGGTACCCAAACTTTGATAAATCCATAACTTACACTCAAAAGCTATGCAGTCAGACAGCCAGCAGAAAGGTGGGGGCTATCCAGTGTTTTGCACTGAGTGTCTCATGTATGACTATCTGCCTCTTGGGCACAAGTCATGGGTGTGTGCTCGGTGCAAAGAGCTCCAGGCTCTCAGGGAACAGGTTCGCTCCCTTGAAGCCACGGTTGCTGACCTGGAGAAGCAGAGACAGGTAGAGAGGAACCAGGGTGAGACTTCTAGGGACGTGGAGGCATCGTCCCACCCTCAGTTGGCCAGCTCCTCAGCTGTCAGGAAAGGGAGTCTCAGGGCTGGAGGACGTTGCTCTGGAAAAGAGGGAAACAATCCCACAGTGGGGACCCCTTCTTCAGGTGATAGGCCCGTATCCAGTCGCACTATGGATACTCCTCTGGGGAGGGGCGAAGGGGGCTTCTTGTCGTGGGTGACTCTATAGTCAGGAACATAGAGAGGGGGGTCTGTGACGGATGTGAGGACCGCACGGTGACTTGCCTACCTGGTGCGAAGGTTGCGGACATCACCTCTCGTCTAGATAGGCTGGTAGAGAGTGCTGGGGAGGAGGTAGCGGTTGTGGTGCATGTTGGCACCAACGACGTGGGGAAATGTAGCCGGGCGGTCCTGGAGGCCAAATTTAGGTTGCTAGGTAGGAAGCTCAAATCCAGGACCCCAAAGGTAGCGTTCTCAGAAGTGCTACCTGTTCCACGCGCAGGGCCAGCTAGGCAGGCAGAGCTCAGGGGTCTCAATGCGTGGATGAGACACTGGTGTCAGGAGGAGGGGTTTAAGTTTGTTAGGCACTGGGGAACGTTTTGGGACAAGCCGGGCCTGTACAAGAGGGACGGGCTTCACTTGAACCAAAACGGAACCAGACTGCTGGCGCGTAACATTAAGAAGGTGGCAGAGCAGCTTTTAAACTGACTCCTGGGGGAAAGCCGACAGGAGCCGAGGGGCATCCGGTTCGGGACTCCTCATCCCTAGGGAATGAGGGTGCAGAGGATGGGGAACAGTCAAGTAATAGCAGAGTAAAAATTGGGAGTGGTAGCATGATGGGACATGACAGCCAGTCTAGCAGGACAGAAGGCTGCAGGAATAAAGGTGCAAACATGCAGCCCTTCTTGGGGGACCAGGTATATAAGTGCTTTTATGCAAATGCCCGAAGTCTATGGGCAAAGATGGGAGAACTGGAATGTTTGGTGGCTAGGGAAAACATTGACATAGTAGGTATAACAGAAACCTGGTGGAATGCGGAGAACCAGTGGGATACTGCAATTCCAGGATATAAACTCTATAGGAGGGACAGAGAGGGGCGTGTTGGAGGTGGGGTGGCCATCTATGTCAAAGAGGGGGTAGAATCCACCAGAGTAGAGCTGGAGGGGGGCTCTGACTCCTCCGTAGAATCACTGTGGGTTAGATTACCAGGCTCAAAGACTGATGTAATAGTAGGGGCATGCTACCGTCCTCCAGATCAAAAACCTGAAGGGGATCTTGAAATGAGGAAGCAAATCAGGGAGGTGTCAATGAGAGACAAGGTTGTAGTCATGGGGGACTTCAATTATCCTCACATCGACAGGGTCAATTCATGCTCAGGTCATGAAAGAGAGACTGGATTTCTGGATATGTTAAATGACTGTGCCTTAGAGCAGCTTGTCACGGAACCGACCAGAGGACAGGTGACTCTGGACTTGATATTGTGTGGCACTCAAGATCTGGTCAGGGAGGTAAATGTTACCGAACCGTTGGGGAACAGTGACCATGCTGCGATCTGTTTTGCCATGCATGTCGGAGGGAGAGTGCCAAGCAAATCTGACACGAAAACCCTTGACTTCCGAAGGGCTGACTCCCCCAAAATGAGACGACTAGTTAAAAAAAAGCTGAAAGGGAAGGTAAAAAGAGTCCAATCGCTCCAGAGTGCATGGAGGCTGTTTAAAACAACAGTCATAGAGGCCCAGCGGGAGTGTATCCCACAAAGGAGGAAGGGCTCGACCAAGTCCAGGAGGGTGCCGGCATGGCTAACAAGCACAGTTAAGGAGGCTATAAAAGGCAAGGAAGCTTCCTTCCGTAAATGGAAGTCTTGCCCTAGTGAGGAAAATAAACAGGAGCACAAACTGTGGCAAAAGAAATGTAAAAAGATGATACGGGAGGCCAAGCAAGACTTTGAGGAACGTATGGCAGGCAACATAAAAGGGAATAATAAAAGCTTCTTCAAATATGTTAGAAGCAGGAAACCTGCCAGGGAAACGGTTGGTCCGCTGGATGGTGAGGGAGAGAAAGGGGTGATAAAAGAGAACTTGGAGACTGCAGAGAAATTAAATGAGTTCTTTGCATCTGTCTTCACGGCAGAAGACCTCGGGCCAATGCCGCTGCCGGAATGGTCTCCCCTGACTAAAGAATTAAGTCAAATAGAGGTTAAAAGAGAAGACGTCTCAGACTTAATTGACAAAATAAAGATCAATAAATCACCAGGCCCGGATGGCATCCACCCAAGAGTTCTGAAGGAACTCAAGAATGAAGTTGCTGACCTCTTGACCCAAATATGCAACTTGTCCCTTAAAACGGCCACTGTGCCAGAGGATTGGAGGATAGCTAATGTCACGCCAATCTTTAAAAAAGGAAGGAGGGGGGACCCGGGAAACTACAGGCCGGTCAGCCTAACATCTGTTCCAGGGAAGATGGTGGAAAGTCTCATTAAGGATAAAATCTTAAAATACATAGAAGAACAAGCTCTGCTGAGGGAGAGTCAGCATGGCTTCTGCAAGGGGAAGTCTTGCCTCACAAACCTGTTAGAATTTTTTGAAAAGGTCAACAGGCATGTGGATGCGAGCGAACCCATGGATATTATATATCTGGATTTTCAGAAGGTGTTTGACACGGTCCCTCATGAAAGGCTCCTGAGAAAACTCCACAGTCAGGGAATAAGAGGGCAGGTCCTCTTGTGGATTAGGAACTGGTTGAAGACCAGGAAACAGCGAGTGGGAGTCAATGGACAATTTTCACAATGGCGAGAGGTGAAAAGCGGTGTGCCCCAAGGATCGGTCTTGGGACCGGTGCTTTTCAACTTATTCATAAATGACCTGGAGTCGGGGATAGGCAGTGAGGTGGCCAAGTTTGCAGATGACACTAAACTTTTCCGGGTGGTGAAGACCAGCAGGGATTGTGAAGAGCTCCAGAAGGATCTCTCCAAACTGGGAGAATGGGCAGCAAAATGGCAGATGCGCTTCAATGTAAGTAAGTGCAAAGTGATGCACATTGGGGCAAGAAACCAAAATTTCACATATACGCTAACGGGTTCTGAGTTGTCTGTGACGGATCAAGAGAGAGATCTTGGGGTGGACAGGTCGATGAAAGTGTCGACCCAGTGTGCGGCGGCTGTGAAGAAGGCCAATTCCATGCTCGGGATCATTAAAAAGGATTGAGAATAAAACGGCCAATATCATTCTGCCTTAGTACAAATCAATGGTAAGGCCACATCTGGAGTATTGTGTCCAGTTCTGGTCACCGCACCTCAAAAAGGATATAATTGAATTGGAAAAGGTGCAGAAAAGAGCGACCAGAATGATTCGTGGGCTGGAGCACCTCCCTTACGAGGAAAGGCTACAGCGTCTGGGGCTTTTCAGCCTAGAAAAAAGGCGCCTGAGGGGGGACATGATTGAGACTTATAAAATTATGCATGGGATGGAGAGAGTGGATAGAGGGAAATTCTTCTCCCTCTCGCACAACACCAGAACCAGGGGACATGTACTAAAATTGAGTGGAGGGAGAGTTAGAACAGACAAAAGAAAATATTTCTTTACCCAGCGTGTGATTCATCTGTGGAACTCCTTGCCACAGGATGTGGTGATGGCATCTGGCCTAGATGCCTTTAAAAGGGGTTTGGACAGATTCATGGAGGAAAAGACCATCACAGGTTACAAGCCATAAGCAACCTCCTGGTTTTTTTTAGAAGTGGGTTTTCTCTGTGCCAGGTGCAAGGGAGTGTCAACAGGAAACAGGTTATCTTGTTGTCTTGTGCTCCCTGAGGCATCTGGTGGGGCCACTGCGTGACACAGGAAGCTGGACTAGATGGGCTTTTGGCCTGATCCAGCAGGGTTCTTCTTATGTTCTTATGTTCTAAACTTAGCTTGAAAAATTAGTTGTGTAATATAAACAAAATTGTGAACAACTTTCTATAGTGTCTGAAAAACAGTATAGAAATATTTATTTCTATAATTATTATGTATAAAGTAGATAATTTACCCCCTAGTGGTAGTGCACCTATTAGTGTCCCTAATTACCTACTCTGTGATAACTGCCTTTTGTGTGTGTGTACAAAATGGGCCTTAGAGCAGCTTAGATGGGGGGGGGCGGTTTGCATTTGTATTAGTTGCATTTTACAAATTGTACAAAGTTACAATTTGAATTAGCTAGAGAGGAACATGAGTACAGTTCTGTTAAGTACTGTTTTGGCTCTCCTTTACACACCGCTTCTGCATCTCCAATATGCAGCATCTCTCTCCATCCCAAAAACACAGTCTCTCTCTCTGTCTCCAAAACCAGCACTATTGCGCCTGTGCAGAAACATCAGAGTGGATGGACTGTGCCTGCATGAAAGCACGGCAGTCCTTAAATTGGGACATCCTTGGGGGCTACCTGTATTGTCCTCCTGTGTACTTTCAGAACTGACTTGCAGAATTTTGAGGGGAAATAAAATGCAGTTGTCGCACCTGCCTGTCCAGTGTGAACAGACAAAGTCTATTGATGCTTCTCAGGGCTCTTATAAAACTTTATACACTTCTGTTTGCAAGTTCAACTCGTTTTTATTCCTTCCTGTTGGTCTCTGCAGGTGAAATTAGTGATGAATAGTTTCTCTGAGTCACCCCAATGTCAGTTTCTGTTCTTGTGGGGGCAGGAGGAGGCTTTATACCAAAATAGCACTATGGTACAGTATTTTGCAATTAAAAATACAAGTGAAAAACTAGAGGAAACAGGTAACTAAATCCTTCTCTTCCCCTACTATTCAAGGGGCAATTAACTTATTTATCATTAAATACTCCAAGCCAAAACCAACAGGAAGCAATAAAGCAGGCTGAACCTGAAAGCAAATACACTTTTAATTGAAGTTGTCAGGGACATTTACTAAATATGGGACTTATAAGTATTACAGGATAATTTTGGCCATGGGAAAGGGCACTGCTAGATAATGGAGAGGACTATATCAAAGTGCTTTTTGCAACCTTTGATTTAATTCCACTTCCAGCTAATTATGAAAAAGAAATGTCTCCGTAGTGCTGAAGGGCTCTGGTTTGGAAGCAACCCAACTTTAGTTTGGAAGCAACTCTAGTGATGTGCCACTCAAGAAAGTATCCTCAAGATCTCAGCATGTGGCAGCACATGCCAACTTCCAGCCACATCAGTCCCTTGTCTCATCTTCATCCTGATGACATTCGATTAATTCAGCTCAAGGTGGCTTCTAGTATGCCACTGCAATACTTTTTATTGAGAACTGGCACTGACACATCAAAAAGCCATTTTGGGCTGAAATCTGCCTTGCAAACAGCTGACATAGCAGGAAGCCAGCTTTCTCTGGCAGAATTGAACTGCTACAAGTAACCTAAAGGTCACCTTTCCAATTGGGAAAAAGAACAATTTCTAATGGACCATTAAGCTGGACAAATCAATTCCTTCTCCCTGACACATACAGAATGTTTATCATAAGGACTACTACGCAATAAAGCATCTTGCTTTTTGTTGCTCTTTATGCTTCACTTTAGGGTGAAGTGAAAAAGTCTCACTTGAGAACGTTTGGCTCAAATTTGTGGCTTACCTTTTGCCCCTTTGCTACTGCTGATTTCACAGCGGTGTGGCAGCTGCAGCTGTACTCTTCCTGGTAGCCACCCTTCTTTCTTTTTTTAAACCCAGATATCCCTTGGAGCAATGCTGTAACATGATGCAGCGCTGCTCTAAGGAGAATTCAGGATTAATAAAGAAGAGGTGGCTGGCATCAGCATGCAGCCACTGGGAGGAGTGCTGTTCAGCTGTTCAGCTAGCAGCAAGATTTGCACTCTCAAAGACGACCATCAGAATGGCTTGCCACTTTCTCAGAATCTGCAGGTGGATCTGCTCAAGTAGGATTCCAATTTTGGCCCCATTCTACAATCACTCTTTCTAGGTCTAATGCCTGGCTTTGACCTTGCCATCCACTTCTCTGCTTGCTTGTCCTTGCTCTTCCAGACTGATTTGCACACACCAACTCCTTATCTGAACCTTCAGGGCTTGCATCCTCAACCCTTGATTTTATTGTGGTATACATGTGAGCTGCAAGCTACATGAAGCTTGTAACCACTCTGGTCATAAAAGTATTGAAGGAGGACTGAGGAAACCCTACTTGATCATGAAGACTACTGGAGAACATTGGGCCAGTCACCATCTTTCAGCCTAGCCTACCCCACAGGGTTGCTGTGAGGATAACATGGGAAGGGTGGGGAGGGAGAGAGAGAATCATGTACACCATGCTAAGAGAGGGCAACAAAGGGCGAGATAAAAATGTAACAAACAGCAAACAAATAACAAGCATGCATTTGAACTCTATATTAACATTTCCTATGCCACAGATAGGAAAAAGCATCCCCCCCCCCCAACTCTCTCTTTGAAATTAACTGAATAATTTTTGACCTCTCCACATTTGGAACATTGGCAGAATTTATTTTCCACAACAGGCCATTGCTTGTAGAGAGTTAAAATATCTTCTGTCAAAGTAGTGCTTCTTTTTAAGAGAAATGGCAGGGTTCTCAGCACTGATTCCACAATATTGTGTTGCACAGCAAATGCAATTTTTCTCTCAGATAGTGCTATCACTGCGATTGGAAGTACTGTGCTAAATATAGCGGCATGGACTACCAGCACATCTTAGATACTGCTAGTGATACACGCCTCCCTCATCCCCACCACTCCCCATACCCTCTCACAGCTGTGTTATTTGTGAACCTTAAGTCTTGTTTAATTCTTTAGAGGCTGAGCACTCCTTGCACTGCCAGCCCAACCAGTGGCATCACTAGTGTGTGTGTGTGTGTGTGTGTGTGTGTGTGTGTGTGTGTGTGTGTGTGTGTGTGTGTGTGTGTGTGTGTGTGTGTGAGAGAGAGAGAGAGAGAGAGAGAGAGAGACAACCTCAGGGGGGGAGACACCACTAGTGGCCAAAATTGGGGAAAACTTTTGAAAAATTTGTATTTAAGAATAATACCATGATGTGATATATCAATGGAAAGGTAAATTTAATGCTGAATGAACTGAAACAAGCTCTGTTGAATTACCTGTTTCCTATCAAAGGTTATGGTCAAATAACCGGAAACAGAACACACAATTGCCTTGTGTAACAAAAAGTGGATTTCTTTAACTCAAAACTGACCAATGAGACCGATTACTGTTATAATACTATTATAAATAAATACTGTTAAGTTAATGGGGGTGACACCATGAGTTACTGCATCGGGTGACACCAACCCTAGTGCTGCCTCTGGGCCCAGCCATGAAGCAACCTGATGCGGCTTGCATCAGTGGTGGATGGCAGGTGTGGGCAATGAGGCGGTGGATCTGGGGTGCCCTTCACCATAAGCCTGCAACTGCTTCCCTCCAGCATTGATCTACTTCCCGCTCACTAAAAGTGAACAGAAAGTGGCTCATCTGTTTCCTTACTGTGCTCCATCACATGGTTTTCCCAAACTTGAAAGTGTGAGACTTCCAGTTTATTTAAGGGAATGTGCAAATGAATGCACTCCTTTGTTCATGCGATCTTTAAATAAAACCAGTGGGAGATGGTGTCAGGTGGCATCCCTGGTCGCACCATCCCAGACTCCTTGGTTGCAACATCTGTGTGCAAACATGCTCATGTTATCCTTTTTTACAAAATCAAAACAAGTGCCAACCAGCATCATGGCTACCTTCTTCCTCTACAGTACTTTGAAAGTACCTTGCCATTTCATTTAGTGAATTCTGATTTTCTAAATTTACTATTCTTTTTAGTTCTTTGAAAGCCGTTTGCTCATCCTCATCAGTATAGAACTGCATGTCTCCTGCCCCTGCCCAAAAGCAAGGCTTATCTGCCACTGCAATAGCTATTACTGGACTAGATATAATTTGCCCTTTAGAATGTTACACAGGACTATTACGCCAAGAGTTAAAATTCAAGAGGATCTCGCTGTCTTTTGAGTATGCAGAAGAACTTCAGACATACTAAACCATTAAATTAAGCCATCACAATCTCAACAGATTCTATAGGATCCAAACGGTCCCTGCCCCTCCCCAGATTCCTACTTTTTACCTCACTACTCCATTTTGGAATTCTTCAGTAGCCTGATAATAAATTGTTATAGCCACCCGTGCATCAGTGTCAAACGTGAATTCCACGTTGTAATGGACTTTTGATTTGCTGACTTCTTCTCCTGGAGTCTTCACTTCCTCTGTGCACCTGGTAGATCAAGATGTGTTGAAGAAGTTAGTCTAACTCTAGAGTTTCCAACGAACGAAAAGACCCAAAATGTCCCAAGTCATAATTTTAAATCCCCTTTCCCTTCCAAAGTCTCCCTTCAAAGGCTGCACCAGTGGGGGAGGAGGATAGGACTGGGCTGCTTATCATTGGCAACAAGAAGGTTCTGATGAAGCTGTACGATGTGGTTCTTCCACATTACTGCAGGACAAAAGTTCCCAAAGCTATTTTAGGAGGTTCTACGAATGTACAACCTGAATTTGATTTGCCAATTCTGGGTCTAATTCCCAGTAGTCTTAAGTACACACACTTCCTGCTGGTGTCTTAGACATGGGCTAGAAAGAACTAGAAGGCAATCAAATCCAACCCTCTGTCCCTTTTGCACACACTCCCAAGCCCCAAAAAATAACACTGGTCTAAAAAAAAAAATTTTTTTTTTTGGCCTGGACTTTTGCAGCTGTTTTAGACTAATTTTGGGGCGCTGATTCCAAATCTGATCTCAAATTTGCTCTATCACATCTCATTTTTATGCTATCGGCATACCCCATTTTCACTGATTTTACCCAAAATTAACTCTTTGTCACTTATGATTGCAAGTTGTTGTGAGTCAGTGACTGCTTTAGTGTTAAAATATGGTGCTGTATTTTTAGGATACGGTGTTTATAATATCATTTAATGTAGATATCCACATTTATTTAATATTTTCCTTCTGCAGGGCGTGATCTAACAATGGCTACAACAGGGGTTCTCAACCTGTGGTACAGGTTCCCGTTTGGGGTATGCGGACCTCTTCCTGGGGGTACACCAAGCCCTGCCCCTTATCTGCCCCATCAGCAGTTAATTAAGTGTTAATTAACATGGATTTTAAATTGTAATTATTTTCAAAGCCCTTCTGTCTCTGATTTTGGTTTTGGGCTTATTTTTGTACTTTGGAAAATGGGGTATGCCGATAGCATAAAAACGAGATGATAGAGCAAATCTGAGATCAGATTTGGAATCAGTACCCTGAAATTAGTCTAAAACAGCTGCAAAAGTCCAGGCCAGAAAAAAAAAACTGTAGACCAGTGTAAATTTTTCATTGATTTTATCAAATGCAATATTTGATATCTCAAAAACCTGATGTGATAGACAAAAACTGGTGCCAGATTTGGAACCAGCGCCCCAAAATTACCTTAAGACCATTGGAATACCTTATGCCAGAAAAAGTGTGTTGACCAGTGTAATCTCCTTGATCTTGTGACCCCTCTTGTGACCTCTTGCTTTTGTCATCCTGACTCAGCTACGTCTACAGCACAGTCTTGACTAAGTTTACTCACCTGGTTTCAGAGAGACATATTTCCAGATAAATGTTGTTAGGATTGCAGCCTTAATGGTTCTTAAACTGGTAACTTCCTCTCTTCTTACTCTATTACTGGCTTTTGGTTACTTGGTTCCTAATCCTGTGCAATCATAGGACTTTTATTGCTAAGCATCCAAAAACCTTCCAGATTTCCCCCCCTATACAAGGAATATCAATGCACTCCTCCTAAAATCTAGCCTTACCAGCGTCCCGGAATCGAGGTTGGCTTCGGCCTAGAGCGGACTCGAGCCACTCCCAAGTGTGCACCACAGCTGCCCAATGGGGTTCTGGCTTCCGGAACTTCCGGTCAAAAGACGCAACCACGGTGCACACTTGGGAGCGGCTCAGGTTTGCTCTAGACCAGGGGTTCTCAACCTGTGGTACGGGTACCCCTAGGGGTACGCGGACCTCTTGCTGGGGGTACGCCAAGCCCTGCCCCTTATCTGCCCCATCAGCAGCTAATTAAGTATTAATTAACATGGATTTTAAGTTTTAATTATTTTCGGAGCCCTTCTGTCTCTCTGATTTTGTTTTTGGGCTTATTTTTGTACTTTGGAAAATGTACTTTAGTGGGGTGGGGGAGGGAGGAGCTGATTTTGGGAAGTGAAACTGGGAGAAAAAAAGAGATCCATATCTCTCTCTCACACACACACACACACACACACACACACACACACACACACACACACACACACAGTTAAATAAGACATTTTTCACATTTAAAATTGTTAGTACTTTTTATTTAATGATTAATCACCTAATTAATTAATCCAATTAGCAGTTAATTAGCAGGGGGTACTTCAGAAAATTGGACCATGATAGGGGGGTACCCGGGCCTCCAAAGGTTGAGAACCCCTGCTCTAGGCCGAAGCCAGCCTCGATTCCGGGACAGTGGTAGGGCTACCTAGATCACCCATTCAGGAGAACCACACTTTTCTCATATTGAAACTACCATACTGACTTGTTGGGAAATTTTATAAACTAATAATTCTACTGCAAATTTAATTGGTTAAACTATGTGAACCTGTTTATTGTTTTTCCTTTTGGTTGCTATCACATGTAAACATTTCAAGAAGAAACCATTACTTTTCAGTGGGTCTGTTCATTTTATATTTCTCTTGATGAATGGTCACATATATGAAAAATTATAAGAAGCATACAGCTAGCAAAGAGTCAAATAAATTGTTCTTACTTGAAGAGTCTAAGCACACTTTGAAGAACCACTATCACATAAATGACAGGTATTTTGGGGGTGGGTTGGAGAATCCTGGCAACCATCTGTTTTGCCAGCAGTTTGCATTCCCCCCCCCCAAGCTACAAACTCTCCTTCTCCAATACTAGAGTAGGCATGAACTGCATGCATGCTCCCACATGTGCGACACCCCCAGTAAACGAAACAAGCAAAAGCTCTCAAGTTCCAGCTGTTGATGTGCTCTGACAACCCTATCCACAACAAGGGCTGTTATGCAGGATTATTACAACAGTGCATTATGAGAATAATAGGAGAGGGATACGGACATGAGGGGACTCCATTAGCATAATAGAGTTGTTCCAGATTTGCACTAGATGACAGCAGCCAGATCACCCACCCGTGACAGATACACAATGAAAGTGACAGACTGTTGAACTGTTCAGGATGGAATGGGAAAGTCCAGACTATGACCTCTCTTGCATGCTTTGCTTTTTCACCTACTGTTTGGATTCTCTGAAGAAAAATAAAAACCAAAATCCGCACCGATTAGCAGTGTGCCTGAGCGCTGTATGCCTGCCACATTTTAACAAGGACATTGAAAAACCGTGTGGTGCAGCAGGCCCCTTCTCCCTCCCTCCTACACCTGTATGGAAAAAAGCCAACTTGGGTATTTGCCTATTTTGAGGTGATACAATCAACTCAGGTCTCACCCAAGACAGCACTGGGTTCTGACCCTGGGAGAAAGTTGCCTCTTTTAGTTGAAAGCACAGCAGTAAACTGAATCCAGGATACAACAAGGGCCAGAGACTACTACCTTAGTAACCAAGCCCAGTGCATGTTAACCTGGCAAAGGCCACTCCTTTATTGAGGACTGTTTAATGCCTGCCGCTGCCTACATCTTTACCAGGTCAGTTCCTCCTCGACAGTACACTGAGCTGTTGAATGTTGTTTGCCTCCAATTCCAGCCCAGCAACAGGAGTTACTTTTACTGCATCTAAATCCTCTTTGCCATCTCCAGTGACCCTGAAAGCCAAGCCAGGAAGGTGAAGATGGGAGGAGGCAAGCAGCCTGTCTGGTAGTCTTATAGGACACATCTGCATAACTCCTCCCCAAAACAGCCAACACTGCACTAATCTCTAGGAGCTACTCACGGATATTCCCTGCTGCGGTTACAGATGGATTCCTTCCAACAGTCTATAGCAAGGCAGAGTGACACAGGACAGAACGCTAATTCACACTTTAATTTTTGAGACAGGGTTCAAAAGGTACCAGAGTTACAGCCAAATATGCGTGTCATTTTCTATTGGGAATGGCTGAATTTCCCCATTACAAAACATAGAAGTAGCAGTCTGATCATTTTCTGATCCTGAGGTTTTTACATTTATTGGAGTTGAAGGCAGGGAATGGGGAGAAACAGACATTTGCAACTCCAAATCAGGAAAGGATCAGGCATCACTTTTGTAAATTGTAGACATTCAGGCAACACACCATTCAGAACGATGCCACCACACATGTGTTTTGCTTTCTAAACTTGGGTTTCTTTTTGTATCCAAGTTCAAAAAGTAAGGAGTCAAGCAACCTTGAGATATCTAAATAGAAGTCATCCTTTGTCAGTACTGATTACCACAAAGGCATGCAAGCTTTCAAATTGTACAACACCCATACTATCATACCTGACAAGTGCTCTCTAAGCTCCACAGTAGGAAGGGGGCAGGGGAAGATAAGCCATGCAAAGCTTGAAATGTAATAATGTAGTAAGGCCAAAGGAACCATAAAAATTCATTTATTGTGGCACAAGCTTTTATCAATGTATCTGATGAAAGCATCTTGTACCTACAACTGGTCATACTACAATAGGTGTAAGAGTCTCTGCCCACTTTCCCTACAACAAAAACCCATGGGGCCTTAAACACTGATGGTTAATCTCCAGGAACTTTTATTTAGAGGACTTTTCAGTATTCATAGCTCTGGACAAAAACCTAAACCACCGTGGTCCAACACGCGGCCCGCGGGCCGCATGCGGCCCCCGGGGGCTTCTCCTGCGGCCCCGGGGGGCTTCTCCCTCCACCAAGGGAGGGAGAAAGGCACTGAGCCCCAAGCAGGGGTGTCGCTGGAGCGCGGCAGGAAGAGCGGGCGCCATTCCCGCCGCGCTCCAGCGACGCCTAGGAGGCCTCAGCGATGCTCAGCAAATTTGCCCTCAGAAACATACTGCGCATGCGCGAAAACCTTATAAATATGACGGCGCGCATCGGGCCTCCCTCAGAAGGCCTTGGAGCTCCGCCGAGGGCGGACGCTCCGAGGCCTCCTCCTGCCCAAGACAGCCGGCCGGCGAGGATGTCTCCGGAGCCGGCAGCAGCGGAGCCTCCGCTGCTACCGGCTCCGGAGACATCCTCGCCGGCCGGCTGTCGGGCAGCACAGGGGTCATTAGGGCGGCGCGCACGCCCTCACACAGGGCAGCACGCGCCCTAGTGACTCCACTGGCTCCGACCTCTCTTGAGCCTGCCGGCCCGATCCGCTCTCTTCCTGAAAGTCAGGAAGAGAGCTGGTCGGGCTGACTGCCTTGTGAGAGGTCGCCCCAGGCCCAGCATTCCTTGCGCTCCACTGCTGCTCGTAAAAGCGCTCAGCTTCTGAGTGCTTTTCCGATTGTCAGCGCGGGCGGGGCATGCTGGGCAGGGAGACTATCAGAAAGGCGCGCAGGAGCCAAGAGGCGGGCAAGTGGGGAGGAAGCGGCGGGTAAGCAGGCTGCCGCCGCTGCTACTACTAAGGCAGCAGCATGATGAGGGAGACATCCGGCCGGAGCTTGAGCTGGGGGAGGGGGCTGGACCGAGTGGCTCATGCAAGACCGCAGCTAGAGGGACTCATCGTGAGGCCACAGCCGGAGATCGAGCTTGGGGGGCAAATCAGCAGGGAGCTCACAGCCGGGAGGAATCAAGGAGTTCTGCTCCCCCCTCCCTCCTGAGAACAGGACTGGTTCGGAGGTAAGGTTCCCCAGGGAGGAATCGTGGGGGGGGGAGGTAAGGTTCCCCAGGGAGGAATCGGGGGGGGGAGGGCAGCGCTTCTGGGCCTCAGGAAAGAAAGGCAGCTTCTGCCAGAGTAGATCCCGGGATTGTGTATGCGCGCAGTCAGAGTGTGTGTGTGTGTGTGTGTGTGTGTGTGTGTGTGTGTGTGTGTGTGTGTGTGTGTGTGTGTGTTTTCACTTGCCTCAAATAGGCTGACCCTGGGAAAAGACTCACATTTTGGGGGAAGCATCTTAATTTCAAAACGGAATTGGGGGAAGCATCTTAATTTCAAAACGGAATTGGAAGCACAGTATTGAGATGAGGTGGTAGAGGAGAACCTTTCCATAATATCCCAGTCTTTACTGTTCAGAAGAGGAAGCTGTTTTGGGGAGAAGGATTGTGTGTGTTTGTGTGAATCCACATTCTTGAATTGTAAGGGTATTTTTGTAAGTGACTCTATGTAAGTGTAAGTGTAAATAAGATTGTAAGTTTTTTTCCTTCTCTCCCATCTGTGCAGTGTATTGTTTGTAGTTGCCCTTCTGTGTCTCTGAGGCTCTGATTTCCGCATGGGGCTATGTTGCTTCTGCCTGTTGCCTTGCTTGGATTGGGGAGGGGAGGTTATCTGCACTGCCTTGCTTTGCCAGTTGATCTGTGTGGTGTGTGTTGTTGTGTTGCTTCAAAGACACAGTGATCTGTGTTTGTCCTGCTTGTCCTGCTTGCAGGGAGTGGGAGGAAGTTGTGGAGTGGGAGTATGTGGGCTACCTGATCTGCAGGTTCTGTGTTATGTCCTCATCTTCATGCTCTTGGCAGGATGTTTAAAAAAAAAAATTCCGATCACATTAATTTACATAATTTAATTAGATAATTAATTATGTTAATGTGCAGGGGGTACAGTTAGTCAAGAAGTTGAGAACCTTTGCTCTAATCTTTTTTTAAAAAATTCCAGTGTGGGTCTTACAGCTCTGCTTATGCAGTGGTCATAATTAATTAATTAATTAATTATTCATTGTGCGGCCCCCTTAAAGATACTTTTAGACTCTAAAACTGACCCTTGTGTTGATTAGCTCATTTTCTGGCTTCCATTGAGGTTCCCAAGCTCCTTGCTCTAAAACTACTGACTTACTTGACAAGGCGCAACGTATCCTTGCGGATGTTGATCAAGCTTCTCAGAGTCTTCACTGGCTCTTGGGGTGGTGGGGCAGCATATGGAAACTAGAAAGAGAGGAAACAAAAGGGGATTGGATATCTGGAGGTACCACATACCTAGTTTCTAAGGCCCACCTATCATGATCAACACAAATGCAACATCTATTTTCACTCTGAATTTTGCACAGGTCCCAGCAGGCATTACTTGTTTTTGAGACAGACCTTCAAAAGGCCACTAGAAATACAGTGGGCCCTCAGTATCCGCGTATAGCGAAATCCGCTATCGTGGATACGGGGGCCCACCGTAAAAACCTTTTAAAAGCCTCTTCCAAGTTGTGCGACACCCTCCCTTTGCCCAGGCTTGCCTCAGAATGCACTGCACAGTGTATTCTGGGGCAAGCCTGGGGAAGGGAGGGGGAGCCTGGGGAAGGGAGGGGGAGTCCTGCAAACAGAGCGGTTTGCCAGCGAAAAGATAATACTATTTTTAACCTTTGCCCCCTTTTTAAAGGCTTTTTACAGTGGCCCCCATATCCGCAAGCATCTGTGTTAGACAAATCCGTGGATGCTCAAATTGCAGAAATGGAGCACTATAATTTACTTAAGCCCAATGCATTCCAAGTCCTAGAACTCTTCTTCAGGTGCAACTGAATCCATCTCTATCAGGGTTGATTGGCAGAATTGTTTTTTTAAGTGCTTTGAGGCAATCCATTCAGTTGCACCAACAATCATACAACATAAGATGTGCTGGGCATTAACAAAGCACTCCTAGTGTATTTGGTTCCTTTGTCTTCATACTGGTGCTTTCCCTCCTGTTGCTTATTCTTGACCAAAGACAGGTTCAGGATTACACATACACGGTGTTGTGAAGAATGCTAAAATCAGAGAAGCACCCCAACTTCTGTGAAAGTCTGTAAACCAGGGGTGGGGGAACCTATTTGTGGTGGAGGTCCATTTTCCCATGGGGAAAATTCCCCCCCTGCAAATTTGCCCCCCCCCCGCGAATTTACTGCTCTCCCACCCACTCACCCACCGCTCTCGCTCTCCCTCCCACCTACCCACCCACCCACCGCTCTCCGAACCCCCACCCACTCGCTCTCCTTACCTCAGGCTCCTTGGCTCCGGGCCGCCACCGCCTTCCCACGCCTCCCCCTTTTGAAAGCAGCCTTCCTGTACCTGCGCAGAGCACCGCTGAGGCCGAGAGGGCAATCTCTCGGCCTCAGCGGCGATCTGCACAGGTACAGGAAGGCCGCTTTCAGAAGGAGGTGCCTGGGGCCCGGGCGAGACCTCCTCCTCGCCCGGGGCCGGTCTCCCACGGGCGCCTCCTCCTCCTCTCGGCAATCTCGGCTTCAGTAGCGCTGTGCGCAGGTCCAGGAAGGCCGCTTCTAAAAGGAGGAGGCGTGCGGCGGCGGAGCCTCTGGTCTGGTCCTGCGCGGGCCGGACCGGATCATCCCGCGGGCCGGATCAGGCCCACGGGCCGGAGGTTCCCCACGCCTGATCTATACTGACAGACAGTGGCTCTTCAGGCTTTCAGACCAGGGTCTTTCTATCCCTACCTGGAGATGCCAGGGACCGAACCTGGGACCTTCTGTGTACAAAACATATGCTCTACCACTGAGATACAGACCGTCTCCTAATCACACTGAGATTGAGGGAGAGGGTAAAATGAAAAGTAGCAGCTAAAATAAGGACAAGGGATTAGGATCTGAAGAGCACTCCTTGAACTCCAGCAACAAGTCTGCCCTTGTTAAGGGGCAATTACTTCAGTGAAGGGCCAGGCCTTTGGAAAGACAGAGCTCTCAAAGTAGCCTGATATACAGTGTCAGTGAATAAAGTATAGCTCTGGTTTCTCCCACCCTTTTTCTGGAAAGAGCTTGTTTTCAGAGATCAGATTACATTTTCCTTCATGTCTGCAGGGACAATGAAACCTCCCAAGCAGCAGCAGAAAATATCTCATGCATGCATTATGACCACATTACAGCTGCCTTGGGAACCTTTGTCCTGTGATTTTTTGGTACAAGAGTAGGATATTTCTGCTTCAGCCCCAAAGAGGTGATAATGCCGGCCATAGCTACACCGAGATTCAGTATATGGGTCCCCCCTATGAGGGAGAAAGGCGGGATAGAAATTCAATAAATAAAAAAGATATATTCAGGTGAGAAGATGGAAGCTGCTGGCAATACCTTTGCAGCCCCTTATCCATGTTTGCTGCTTTCTTCTTTTTCCATGGCTCTTACAGCAGCTTAATGTGCCCAGTGCACTATGAGAGAGGATATTTTTAGCCTGCTGATGCAGCAGAATGCCGATTTAGATCGGTATCTGGCAGTGGGTACAGCGATTATTCTCTGCCTGCCTGTCACAGAACTAATACAGATTTGCCTGTTTAACCAGCTGTGCTCCAGAGGCAAACGGGGATTATGCCTGCTCAATATTGGTCACCTGCAGTGAAGTGTGACAAAAAGCAAGGTGGGGGGGAGGGGAGAAAGAAGTTGCTCAAGATGACAGATGAGCTTGAAAGGAAAGGAGTAGGTCAGACAGTGAGCATGGCATTGTGCAACCCACGCAGAATCAACACCGTGGAGACGGCAGGAGGACTATGCAGGTGTGCTCTAGAATGACCTCACCTCATTAGTCTTCGCTGCCTGAAGCTCTCCTGATAATACATGTGTCAACTTCAGTTTAAATACTGATACCAAACAGCTGAATCCAGCTGTCTTACTATTTCAAAGGTTTTGGAGCTGGGGGGGGGGGGGGGAAACTGTGTTATATCCATTTTTCCTTCACTTCCTGACTTTGTTTCCGGCTTGCAGGTATTTTACTTCATGGAACACACACACACACACACACACACACACACACACACACACACACACACACACACACACACCCCAGATTGGTCAACATACCAGCCAGGACCTACTGTTCCACTGGACAAGTGAAGGTTTTACATAGAAAATCACAGGCACACCACTCACCCAGCTGCAATCAACCTTCCCAAATCCTTACGGCACATGCATCCACATTAGGACCCACTGGTTTCTCGCATTATGAGCTGTGCACAATTATAAAGCAACAACATCTGAAATAGGTCTTGAAATATGTTCCCATATTATGCTAACACACATTCAAGTTACCAATATGAAAAACAGAGGTTCCAGGAAAAAGGGGCAAAGGGCAAACTAACACGCAACCTGAAAATAAGAATGACGTATATCACCACCTGTGGCAAGCATTCAGACATGCCACAAGCTACCCCAGCAGCTATTACACATCAGACAGAGAAAAAGGCCTGAACTTGCAGGCCTCACCTTCTACTTGGTCATTCAAACTGGATTTGCCTTTGAGCAACAAAAACTTGTTAAATTCCAATTAGAATTCCCACTTCTGTGGCATACTTCTTGACATTTATTCATGGCATACAGAAACTAATTTTTGATTGCCTAACAGAAGGTTGGCACATGCAACTGCAGAACTTCACAGGCACCACAACTCTTATTCATCATTCTAGTTCCACTTTGGTGACTCAAGAAAGCCAGATGTGGAAGTGCAGGCATTACAGCACCACCAATATAGATGACATGGAAATATAGCTTTGATCGTTAGTAACTTCATCATGCAACAGCAGGACCCAGTCCTAGAAGGGACAGGATCTTGAAGGGTCCAGAACCTGAAACATGCAAGAGATTCCTCACCGGAGACATAGGACATTCTTTCCAATAGATCAATAACCTACTGAAGCACAGAGACTACCAGCTCTCTTTCTGTCTAAGGGCTTGGAAATTTTAAGAATGCAGAGTATTATCTTTACACTACCAACACACCAACCCAAAATTTTCCAATTCATGAGAAAGTACATAGTGTCATAGAAATAAGCACCCTTATGTCAAGCCTTTTGGTGCCACCAAGTGGTAACATTCTGGTGTTACTTTAAAATCAGACAGAGGGGCATGGAAGGGAAATAGGACAACTACTAAACCAATTAAAATCAGGCTGGAGCAAGAACTCCCACTGAAACCAATGGAAACACCCATGTACCAAATCCTTTAAAATGAAATGCTATATTTGTCAGCAAATGAAGAGCTTTGATCTTCCCCATTTCTTCCCCCGCTATTGCTGCTGTCCTTACTCTAAACCTATATACCAACAAACAAACAAAAACCCCAAGACAAGTCACCTGCCCTTGCATCAACTTTTCTGAGCTTCCTCTCCAGGAGGTCTGCTACACTCTCCCCAGGTAATTTCTGTTCCTTGCCATTGCAGTTCCGCAATTGCAAGGAACAGAAGGAACTGCATTACTCTATGCAACTGCAGAAGGAATACCACATTACTCTATGCAACTACTATACTTAATGCGGCTGGGGAGCAAACAGGCCCTTCTGAAGGATAGGAAGCAGCAGAAGTTATCTTGGAAGCCCAAGAAGATGCAATGCCCACTGCAAAGGATTAACTGCAAGACTATTCTCATGAGCACTTATTCTTGATTTGTAGCCGCCATCTTCTTTTGCTACATGCAGTGATGTGGGGCAGAAAAACATCCATTTCTAAAAAAGAATTACTAATTTTACAGTAGTAAAATATATTACCTGTCAAACTGAAACAGTCCTAAATTGGAATTAAGCTTGTCCAGGTGTCTATTCCTAGGAATATGTATGCATAAATACATATACTGGTACTGTTCTCCAGGGAAGCTAAAATTAGTGTGTTACCGTTTTTTCACTGCCTCCATTTTCCCCCCATAAATTTTAAACCATGTAAGGGAAATGTACTGTATGTTACTGAGTTGACACGTCTTCAAATATTTAGAACTGCTCCAATAAAAATAACTTCTAAGTCAAGTTTGAACATTACACTAAACCACAATAAATGTGCTTTACTGATTTTTTTTGTTCTAATCAAATATTTCAGTTCAAATACTTCTGGCTGTTGGAAAAGCTTTTGAAATAGCTGTACAGCATGTAAATATTAACATGGTGCACGTTTTTCATTTTTTATTTTATTTTTACTAAATACAAATCATACATACTAAATCAGATCCAAGCTGATTCAAGGAACAGAAAGTGTTCCAGGAAAAAAGGGTACTCAATTCAAACAGTGGGTCCACGTGGCACAATATATCACTACATTACTGCCCAATGTATTTCCCCAATGGCCAGGACCCTTTTGCAATATTTTCTCATGTCAGTTGCATCCAGCAAAACTCCCTGCTGCCATAGTTTGAGACACTTCCTCCTTGTGGCTTTAGAGTCTAACAGTTTCCTGTTCAGCATGGCTGCAGCATTACTGATGAATTGTCCCTTAGTCGATTCCTCTGCCCTGTGGGAGTTTCACATTACTGGTTTCCTCTCATTAATTAATTTGCCTCTCACTAATTATCTAGGTTTTTATTGCAAAATTGCATTCCAGAAATAGTGCTATGGGCTGAGAACTATGTCATCTGGATTGTCTGTCAAGAATGAAGAAACTAAGGATGGCAACTAATATGGAAGCAACCAAAGAAAGCTAGGATATTAACCTGCACTGCACAATAAGCCTACAAGACCATAATTCTGTATCCAGAATTTCATACATCCAACATCAGACAAATAAAGTTAGGTGCACAAAGGATGAGATGGTTAGACAGCATCACTGATGCAACGAACATGAAAATGAGCGAACTCAGGAAGATAGTGGAGGACAGGAAGGCCTGGCGGGATGTGGTTCATGGAATCACGAAGGGTCGGACACGACTTAACGACTGAACAACAACAACAACAACAACGTGTTTAGTGAGCAAGACAGGGGGATCAAGCCCAGACCAAAATATAAACACAATAACCTCCAAATACAAAGAAAATGAGAGGATGGGCTTCATTAGAGTTCATCCAAGGGCATCATGTGTCTCCTGCACTGCCTGAATCCCCCCCCCCTTTGCTGCCTCATGCACACACACCCCTCCCATAGAGGGACAAGTGAATGAGCAGGGAGCAGGCACATCCACATCCCTTTTACTTACAAAGACCACACCATGCAGCCTCCCCACTCCATGCCTCTTCTGTTTGAAATGAATGGGAGCAGGGGGTGCTGGGTTCCCAGCTTGAGGTCATTGCAAGCAGAAGAGGTGCAGAGCAGGGAGGCTGCAAGGTGCGGTCTTTGTAAGTACTAAAGGGAACATCTGTCCCTGCCTACTTGGTCCTTTGTAAGAAACCAAGTAGACAGGGATAAGTTATTTGGAGCCATGGCAGCTGGGTTTTTTTTCCCCTTTAGCTACAATTCACTTCCAACTTGGTCCCAGCAAGTTGGAGGAGGATTTGAGCACCCAGTGAAATGGCAGGCTGGTGGGCTTGTCTGCCCCCCTAAGGGTCCCACTCTATGCAACCATTTCAAGTTGCCTCATGGTTGATCTGCCCTGGATCTTATCCTCTCATTTTCTGCTAGTGAATCTGGACCAATAAATGTCAAACATTTGCACACAAAAAATGCCCAATTATAACTCCCAAAGTCAATAAAACCAAACGTTTTATTTTTTACACTCTCTCAGTTTCAGGATTGCTTCTCAGCTCAGCACTAATTTATTTGCCTTAGTGGCTAGTTTATAGACAGTATGGTATATCTGCAAAAGCACTTCATACATGGGACAACACAAGGAAAGAATTGCAGGCTAGTCTTCGATAAGAGTTTTCCTAAAGAAACCGATGCCATTTGAATTCTATACGAGTTAAAGGGGTGTACACATGTATGTACATACTCAGAGAATGGCTGGCAGCCTAAAAAAACAACAATTGGATGCCAAACTTTGAATCAATGACAATGCCAAGTAACGTTTTAAAGGTGAAATTGCACAAGTTTCCAAGTATTGGGGGGGGGGGGGAGTCCTAAGGAGCATGGCTGGTGTCAGAAAGAGAAGGACAGTAGGCTGCCAGAGCCCAGATTGTTAACAGGTCCACCAAATGAGCTGCCATTTTGACATGGGGTCCAGCCAGGTTGAAAGCAGCTGTGCTACCTCTGTCCTGGCTTAGCTCTGTGCGAGAGTAAAATCACCCTACAAATGACCTAGTGACAGTACACAGTCCCCCTAGGTTGCACTCTCAGTTTGCGTGCATACTGGAGGACCATTTCCTTCCATCCTCAGCTGTACCTCTGCTCCCTCTCCTCACCAGTTAGCCCTACTAAGCTAAATTGCCTGAAGGCTGCTTAAAAGCTGGAGCTAGGCCCGGTAAGGAGGTGTAAAGTTTGCCAAGTTCTAAACTTCAGCAGAATCAAATTTTGAAGTGAGACATAGGAATTAAGAATATAAACCCCCTGAACAGCTAATTTCATCTGAAGCAAAATTGTACATACCTATCTGACAGAAAGCCTTTTCCTAGATGGAAAGGCTGCACTGCAGTTACATTTAACAATAATGCTTGGACAGCTGTCAGCTAATCTCAGGCCCAAGGCTCAGAAAGCTGAAGAGCTTTGCTGAAGCTCCAGTCACACCTCAAAAACACCATAAGATTGATTTCTCAAAACCACAGCAGGCAAGTAAATCAATGCAAAACTCATTTGATTTAAGCAAATGTTTAGAGTCTGAGAACATCGCTTAAGGACATTCAACCCATGAAGAGTGTGCAAGGTCAAAAGTTCTGGGTTCTGTTGCAAAAATAATAAGTACCGTAAGCGGATGACAGAATTGGTACATCAAAGTGTATCTCACTGCCTTCAGGTTAGCCCCAGATGGAACCCTGTCCTTTGTAAGCTCTTTCCTAGTCTATATGGAGCACCAAGATGTTTTCCGCTACAGATGGGGGCATTATCTGATAGAATGGTTGTGTCACTTGTTTCTAGTCATGCTTCTGTAGCCAACTTTGATATTATAACTTTCCCATTTAGTATAACTATAGCATAGTATAACTTTCCCATTTGTCTTCGAAGCCGTTTGCTTTCAACTTAAGGTTGATGGTTACAGGCTCTCATTTCTATGCGAGAGTTCTGGGTTCCATGTCTACTGGCTACCTGAAAACAGCTTGTATGTAGAATTAATATGGCACAGCTTTCTGAAATGAGCCATTTGGATTCTGGCTTTAGGCAGCTTGGTTTCTCTTGCTATCCTAGTGCCTGGTGTATAATGGAGTTACTATAGGCCAAGCATCCAGGATTATTAACACAGACTATCCATCCTCATCAGAGAGAATTTTCCACTCCTACTATTCTATGCCACTCCTTGCCTCATGCCACCCAAGTCCAAGTAAAATCAATGCATCATATTTCCCAATGTTATATAGTGGTAGTTTTCGGGATCTAGTATTATCCATTTCCCAGATCAGAGTGTTCCCGTCCAAATTTAAAGTGGAGACTTTTCCCCTTTTTTTTTTCACAGGCTTCTAGTCAAGCTAGGCCTTTCGCCATCTTGACACAAAGCCTGAACCCTGAACTATGGGCTATGGGATTTTGTAAGTATCCCACTCTCAGCCTTACCTCAACTCCCCCCTCCCCTTTTCCTGTTATTCAGGACCTAAAGAGCCCAGGAAGGAGTGGGCTATGGAGATAAGAAATCAGCTTGTCTCTCCTATGGGAAAAGCTGCTTCAGGAACATCACACAGACCCTCGTCCTGTTTGTTAGGGTTAGCTAAAGACAAAGGACGCATTCCAAGGGGAGGAGGGATTTTGCTTGGGTTTTGTCTCTAATGGCATGTAAACTGTTTGTCCTATTGTAATTTTGGATTGCACCTCCCTTCATGAATATGTAAAATGTATAGGTATAAGACCATGCTCAGTTCTTTGTTGGTTGTTCCAGCTAATCTGATTCCAATCCGCTTATTGCTGGGACCCATGGCCATGCTAAAATTTTCAAAATGGAATAAAGATTCTATGTAGATCTCTCTTCTCTCTTAAGACTATGTTTTGTAATTCCTTTCGGGGCCTTGAGCTAACTCACAGCCATCCAAAGCTGTTTTTCAGCAACAAGAGGGTCTAGGTAGGACATGCAAAACAGCAAATGCATTGGTGTTATAGATGCCATAACACAGAGATATCTTGAAAATCATACTCAAATCCAGATGAATGCCACCAAGCACAAACACCACCGAAATTGCAATTCTACATGCTTGCTACAGCATAGATGGATTACAACAGAACTTCCATAATCATTCATCTCTCTCTCTCTCCCTCCCTCTGCTGCCAATGCAGCTGAGCACATTCTATCCTACAGTCCACAGTATTGATGAAGCACTGGAAAGCTGCATTGATCTTTCAGTAGTGCCAAAAATAATTCAATGGCGTAAGTAGGGATCCACTGCTGTCCCACAAAAGGGAAAGACAGCAGGCCATCCCTTGCCCAAAAGAACACAATATTAAGCAGCAGCAGATACACACTTGGATGAGCACAGACTCTGAAAAGAGTTCTCAAATTGCTTTATTCTAAGGACCATAAGGAAGGCTGAGCGCCGAAGAATAGATGCTTTCGAACTGTGGTGCTGGAGAAGACTCCTGAGAGTCCCTTGGACTTCTAGGAGACCAAATCATTCAGTCCTAAATGAAATCAACCCTGACTGTTCCCTGGAAGGACAAGTACTGAGGCTGAAGCTCAAATATTTTGGCCACCTAATGCGAAGAGAGGACTCTCTGGAGAAGACTCTGATGCTGGGAAAGATTGAAGGCAAAAGGAGAAGGGGGAAGGCAAAGGATGAGATGGTTAGACAGCATCACCGATGCAACGAACATGAAAATGAGCGAACTCAGGAAGATAGTGGAGGACAGGAAGGCCTGGCGGGATATGGTTCATGGGATCACGAAGGGTCGGACACGACTTAACAACAACAAAGGCAGAACAGCTCTGCTTTAAGCTGCAGTGCTTTTAAAAAATGGAAATACTGGCTAGAAACTCCAAATACTAATGGGATGCCTGAAGCCTCCCAACTAGTGGAAAGGAGACTGTGTTTGTGTGCTCCTTAGAGCACATCCTTTAGGAACTAACAGGTGTTTTTGTTCAGGTCAGCAAATAGAAGGAATTGGCCCATTTCCCACCACAAATTGAAATCTGAGAGAAACATGCTATACCACACTTGAGAGCACAGAGGAGTTAAGTACAATTTTACTAGACAAGTGTCATGTAAAGATAAAATTAAAGCCTTATTACAGATAGGTACAGAGTGGGTTAAACCACTGAACCATGAGCTGACGATCGAAAGGTCGGCAGTTCGAATCCGTACGACGGCTCCTGCCAACCTAGCAGTTCGAAAGCAAGAAATTGCAAGTAGATTAATAGGTACTGCGTCAGCGGGACGGTAACAGCATTCCATGCGCCTCGGTGTTGAGTCATGCCGGCCACATGACCATGGAAATGTCTTCGGACAGCGCTGGCTCTTCGGCTTTGAAACGGAGATGAGCACCGCTCCCTAGAGTCGGACACGACTGGACTTAATTGTCAAAAGGATACCTTTACCTAGGCTTACCATCATCCCGGAAATGACCGGGAAAGTCCCGGCAAGCCCCTTTTGTCCCCCCGTCCCCCCCTGAACTGTAGTTTAGTCCCGGCCCCGGCCTGCCGGCTGCATCGCGGCAGGCCGGAGCTCTTCTGAGACTGTGCTGCCTGCTGCAGCACGTCTCCGTCCCTAATCTTCCTAGTCTCGCGCGTTTGCGCGAGACTGGAAGCACTCGGAAGATGTCCGAGTTCACTCGGACAACTTCGGAGACATTCCAGCTTCGCGCGCGAGGCTGGAATGTCTCGGATGACGTCCAAAGTTCACTCGGACATCTTCCGAGACGTTCCAGCTTTGCGCGCGAGGCTGGAATGTCTCGGATGACGTCCAAAGTTCACTCGGACATCTTCCGAGACGTTCCAGCTTTGCGCGCGAGGCTGGAATGTCTCCGAAGTTGTCCGAGTGAACTCGGACATCTTCCGAGTGCTTCCAGTCTCGCGCGCGAGACTAGGAAGATTAGGATGGAGACGTGCTGCAGCAGGCAGCACAGTCTCAGAAGAGCTCCGGCTGGCCGCGATGCAGCCGGCAGGCCGGGGCGGGACTAGTAAATGAATTCACACACAATACACACACATACACAACAAACACAAATAAAATAAAATACACAAATAAAAGAGCACAGTATTTAGCACAGGAAAATAAAATACAGTATTTTACCTTTTTTCACGTGCCTCTGAGCATGTGCAGAGTGCCACTGCTGTTTTCATCCCAGCCAGCTGGCTGCGTTGTGACGGCCAGCACTGGCCATTACAATGCACCTGGCTGGCTGGGACAAAAACAGCGGCGGCAATCTGCACGTGCTCAGAGGCACGGAAAAAAGGCAAAATACTGTATTTTACAGTGGGCACGCCCACTTCCGGTGGACACGCCCACCTCCAGCGGAAGTGGACATCACAGTTTTTGACCCGCCTTCTTGTGATGTCACTTCCGTCCCCCTTGGGGGGGCCAGAAATCTGGTAAGCCTACCTTTACCTTACAGAGTAACCTATATTTCTCCTGCTTAAAAAGGCCTACTTGTGTCTTTGTATAGCTAGATTAAAACAATTTTGGTTACCTGTAACCAAAGCTGTGCAAAACAGTTTACAGCTTATTCAATTGCAAATACGGTAAGTTTATTTCACTGTAGTTGCCTTCGGCCGTTACTTTTGTTTCTACCACAAAATATCTCCTTCAGACCCTTTTGATCTCCACATACAAATGATACAAATTGATGAAGTTCATTTCCTTTCCTTGAAGTTTGATCTTCTTTCTTTGCGTGAAATCCAATTAATACTGAAGGTTTTCACAGTACACTGGCTCCCCAAGTCATGAATCTCCAAGTCACGGACTTTGTGTATGTCCTTCAGTTGTGTTTTTATTACTCAGGAGCAGGTTGAGCACCAGGCTGGCAAGAGCTGGATGTCTTGAGCCACATACGTTTCAACTTCTGCATGTGAACTAAACCTATGTAAAGGACTTAAAGACCAATTCTATCCACCCCCGCCCACGCCGGAACAGCGGCATCAAAATGGCGACTGCTGCATCCTATGGGGGTGGCTGGGAAGGGAATGGGGATTTTAAATCCCCTTATCCCTGCATAAGCCTCTCGACCCGCAATAGGTCTCCTTGGACCCGTGTTTGCAATTTTGCTAGAGCAAGTCTGAGAAGAGATAGGGCGCAGGGAGGCTGCTGCTGAAGGGGTTAGGATGTGGCGCGCATCTTCTGCGATGGATCCACCCCCTCCCACAGCGTCCCCACCCCCCATTTTGCCCCCTCCCTACCCCTACTCTGGTGTTGCTCCATCCGCTCGCACCAACAGGAAGGCTTTGGCCTTCCTGCCGGCACTTCCTGGAAGCACCTGTTGCAATCAACAGGAATTGTTGTGTCAACGGGAAACAGGTTATCTTGTTGTCTTGTGCTCCCTGAGGCATCTGGTGGGGCCACTGTGTGATACAGGAAGCTGGACTAGATGGGCTTTTGGCCTGATCCAGCAGGGCTCTTCTTATGTTCTTAATACGCTTTAAGGCATGTTTGCGGCAGAGCGCGCATTCCGCCCAAGGTAGGTATAGGATTGGGCCCTTAGTGTAACCATTATATTTATATACATAATTTTAAAATGCCCAGGAGAAAGTACTGGCCCTACCTAGCCTTAGTTGAAAATCAATAAGACTCGATTCTGATTGGCTAACAGAGAGCAGGGGGCAGGGCGGGACATCTTACTTGGACACTTCTCCGAGCAGTGTAGACAGGGTGCATTGCGGCACGTCAGCTACTCTTGTGCCGCAATGGAATGCACCACACTGAGATGTAGGCAGCGTGTCCCAGGCTTTAAGCCCAACCCACACCGCATGAATTGCGGCGTGTCGAGGCGCTTTGCCAAGCTTTGACTAGCTGTGCGGAGGTATCTGGTTTACCATTGTGGAGGCGAGCTGAGCTGAAGCGATCTCCCGAGTTCTGTCGCGTACATAAAGTCCTTTGCCCATGTTGCTTTGCAGAGGTTGCTTTGCAGAGGTTGCTTTGCAGAGGGGGTTGCTTTGCGGAGCTACTGCAGCCACCAATCAAATGAGAGGGGGAGGACATGGGTTGCTTGCAACTCTGAACTACTTCCAATCACTGTGCGCTTTCTTAAGAAGGTGGGACAAAAGGAGGGGGACTATTTGCAGGAAGACACTCCTACAGAGCGCGGAGGAGAGCGGCCAGCCTCACTCGCTCGCTGGCCACCGTGCCAGAATTAGTGCGGTGTGGGTCGGGCTTTAGGCTCTGACAATTGTCAGAGCAACTTGCTTCCTTGGAGCTGTCCAGGGTACTGAGACTCCATCCTGCCTTACTCATCTGCAAGTACCCAGGCTCACCTTCACGGGTCTCTGCTCATGTTCCAGACATAACATTAAATTAAGCTCTGCCTCTACACAGCAAATCACAAAGCAATGCGTGAATGTGCCAGGACTGGGCATAAGCTACCTGGTATCACTTCTTTAGCATGTGTTTTCCATTCTTAAAAGAAAGATCCAGAGAGCATCCATTCTCTTTTTGCCTGATCCGACAACAGACTACTAACTGTATGGATTTATGTTATAACTGGCTTTCGTTAGTGGTTGAGGAAATGAATTGCTGAGTCATAAACTGATTATTTTGACTGAAACGTCACTCAGGAATTCTGTGCCTTGCCTTGAGCTTACTGCAAAGGGCAGAAAACAGATATATCTGTGCATCTTTTAATGTTGTTAGTGTTGCTGAGTTTTGCTTGGGAAGCTGAATCTTTAGGTCTTGAACCTCTCGAAGCCTACCTGCTAGTGGCTCTGCACTATGTATGTACCTTCTGACGGCCTAGAAGGGCCCCACTTTAAACCATGGCAGGCGGCCGGCCTCTAACCTCATGCCGTAGAGGCTCTCCAGCTCTGCCTTCTGTCTGGAATCCTTTAAAGAATAAATGGGCTGGTGGCAGCAAAACTAACTTCCAGGATGAGCCTATTCTCTTTTGTGCAAGGCTATCCCTATGTTCCCTTACAACAACATTGCTAGTGATACAGCTCTATGGGAAAATGTATGAAGTCATATTCCACTAGGGAAAAGATCAATAAAAAGGTACCTTGGGGGAAAAAAAAACTATTCCCACCTATGAGCAACCACACACTGAAAATGTGACTATTCCAACACATTTGTTGCCCACTGATCATAACAGTCATCCTTTATTTCAGTATAATATACTGAAGAGTGCAGACCAATATAATCAAGGGGTTGGAAGCACCTTCCCTACAAGGAAAGGCTAAAGCATTTGGGGCTATGTGGTTTAGTGGTGGTGAGCAAGAACTACTGAGGGGGGGATATGACAGACATTTGTAAAACATTATGCATGGTGTGGAAAAAAAAAAGGATAGAGAATTTTCTCTCCTTCTGAACACTTGACCTGGGGGAGGGGGGTCACCTAATTAAAGAAGTTGGTAGTAGATTAAGGAGAGCAAACAAAGGTACTTCACATAATATGGAATTAATGAATTTCACTCCCACAGGATGCAGCGATGGCCCCTGGCTTAGATGGCACACAAAAAGGGGGGGGGTTGTCAGATACAGTATTTGGAGGATACGTCTGTCAGTGGCTCTTGGCTACAATAGGTAAATGGAACCTCCAAGTTCCAGGGCTGTACGAATGCCACTTGCTGTGGGACAACAGCAAGGGAAGGCTAAGGTTTTCATATCCTGCTGATGGGATTCCTGCTGGCACTTGTTGGGCCGCTGGGGGAATCAGGATGCTGGGCCATAAGAGCTCTTCCTGTGTTCTTGCAGCTCAGTAGAGTTCCACACTACTAACATTTTGATCAGTCAACAGAGGTTTAACACCAACCAACACAACAAGAAATGTTTCCATGAGTGGAAGGGGGGGGGGGGAAGACAGTACTCTGAATCTTAACACAGTTGATGTTGGCAATGCAGAGCAAGAGAAAAACATTTCAAATCCTGCCCTGGGCTGTGCTGAGACGAATCACTGCAATGTGCTTAGTGAGTGATGCACTGCAGAGTGGGCTTCTTCACAGGCAAGTGAAGAAAACATTATCTATTCTAGGCCAAATGCCTTGCTAGGAGGAAATGCCCGATTACTGAGTAAATGGAGGGAATTTAGAATACTAAAACAAAAATGAGGAATTCCAATGTTTTAAAATACACATAAAATCACCAAAAAAACCACACATCTCATAAAATATTAATCCGACGTTTCATCCAAGACTCTGGACATTCTCAAGGAAACACAGAGAACCTGTGTGAGATGTTCTTGACTGCTGGAGAAAGATGCAAGTTTAAAAAGGAAATAGCACTGAAAAGGGCGGGAAACCACAAGCTATCAATTAACACTGAAAAACCAGCAGCTGCTCCTATCAGAACTGATAGAAGTAAAGGTGACCCTTTAAAGGTAAAGGTGACCCCTGACAATTAAGTCCAGTCATGTCCGACTCTAGGGTGTGGTGCTCATCCCCATTTCAAAGCCGAAGAGCCAGCGTTGTCCGAAGACGCCTCCGTGGTCGTTGGCCGGCAGGTTAGAAAGGGCAAATGCCTCAGACAAAGTTATAGTGCTGCTGAAAAAGAAGCCCAAGCCTGGTTCCTAGTTTCTTATTTGCATTTCCTTTTTTTTTTTTAATCCAGAGCTGCAGATACTAGCTAAATAGTCAGCACAGATACTCCTAAACAGCCTTTGAACTGCCTCAAATCACATGTCCAGACCACCAGGAGACAGTCCCTTACAATGTATTATGCCCTGTCCAAAGATCTATCTGTGTACAAAGGAATCTGTACAAGCGGGGAGTCTCATATACATCAAAAAGTACAAATATGAACTGGGATTTAAATAGATCTACCCCTCAAAATGGTCTTTGGATCCCCAAGATACCTATGCTCCCCTACGACAAGTGTACATTTTTGGAAATTCCATCTATCTTAAAACCTTTTCCCTCCATAAGACAAAGGAACGAACAGGAAAGAACTCCATTGCTACCTATTCAGTGGCTGATGTAAACACTATTATGGATTTGATAGATAGACCATTTCTCTGACTGCCTAAGGCCATTATGTCCCCCCATCGCTACATCACTGGCACTGAATTATTTTTGTTTCTTATTCCTACTACTGAATTGAGAAGCTTTTCTGTTCCTTCGTTCCACCTTGCAAAACACTTCAAGACATTGTAAAAAGCCCACCTTCCATCTCCTGTTTCACACCAAGGACACAATGTTCTAAATGTGGCAAGCCCCTCGGTCCATAATTAACATTTCGCATGTCCAGGAGGTTTACAATAGTGCCTGACATTTAACGCTTTGATGAACTAACAGGCAATAAAGCAAGCTCCAGCTTGAGAAATGGGGCCACGGACATTTCATGGCTGCTCTTTAAATAAACAAATCCAGACATATAGAACCAGAGGAGTAATGGGTGAGGGGTAACAGGGGAGGGGGGGAAAGAGCAAAAGTCCAAAATAATCTGCATCAAAACATTAGCCTCTTGTAAATAGGGGAAGGGAAACTAAGAATTAAGTATTTAGATCCATCAATACAGAGTTTGGGTTGACCACCACAAGCACAGCTGAACCACTTAAGACACTCAACTGCATAAGAATACCCTTTGTCCTCAGTTACACTCAATTAAGCTGGAAAGCAAGGACAATACAATGACGCCCTTAGTGATGGAATGTAAGATAACTATTCCCATCCCACAACTCTATAAATCCAGGGGCAACACTTGTAAAACTTGCAAGCAGAAGATGTCATGCATGAAGGCTGATTCACACTACAGGAATCCAGGCACCTCACGGATCTGCAGAGCATAGCCCGGAGCTCTTTGACAGCATTCTGGATGCTTGCGGAGCAGCTGTGAGCTCCGCAACGCAGAGGCTGGAAAAATGGCTTCCACTCATCTTTTCAGGGGGTTGCCTTTGCGGAGCTGGGAGGGTTCGCGGAGCTACTGCAGCCTACCAATCGGGGAGAGTGGCTGCATGCCAATCAGAACTACCTCCAATCACCTTCACAAGAAGATGGGACAGCAGGAGGACTTCCGGCCAGCTCTGCGCGCTGGGGCAGGGGCAGGGGCATCCGCGCCTGGAAAAGTGTAGTGTGAATCAGCCCTGACAGAACTGTTATTTGTCTATTGACCAAATGGCACTATCTGAACGATGACAGTCTGGACCAAAGCTATGAATACACAAAAATTAATGAAACCAAAACAGTAGCACTTTCCGACGATGATCATCTGTTATTTGTACATGCACATAGTGCTGTAAAATAAATAAAGATACCAAGTCTTTACCTGTAGCATGACTGAATGGAAAGGCGAGATCATGCATACAGAAGTTCAATGCAGACACAACACTAACCTATGGATTAACATTACGCACATGAATGCACTCCACCACCACCCCTTCATTTGTCTTTTGCACACAACAGGAGAAGATTTCATTATGCCTTAGTACAAATCGATGGAAAGGCCACATCTGGAGTATTGCGTCCAATTCTGGTCACCACACCTCAAAAAGGATATAGTTGAATTTGAAAAGGTGCAGAAAAGAGCGACCAGAATGATTCGTGGGCTGGAGCACCTCCCTTATGATGAAAGGCTACAGCGTCTGGGGCTTTTCAGCCTAGAAAAAAAGGCGCCTGAGGGGGGGACATGATTGAGACGTATAAAATTATGCATGGGATGGAGAGAGTGGATAGAGGGAAATTCTTCTCCCTCTCGCACAACACCAGAACCAGGGGACATGCACTAAAATTGAGTGGAGGGAGAGTTAGAACGGACAAAAGAAAATATTTCTTTACCCAGCGTGTAATTCATCTGTGGAACTCCTTGCCACAGGATGTGGTGATGGCACCTGGCCTAGATGCCTTTAAAAAGGGGTTTGGACAGATTCATGGAGGAAAAGACCATCACAGATTACAAGCCATAAAAAACCTCCTGGTTTTAGAAGTGGGTATTCTCTGTGCCAGGTGCAAGGGAGTGTCAACGGGAAACAGGTTATCTTGTTGTCTTGTGGTCCCTGAGGCATCTGGTGGGGCCACTGTGTGATACAGGAAGCTGGACTACATGGGCTTTTGGCCTGATCCAGCAGGGCTCTTCTTATGTTCTTATTTAAATTTCCTGGTTTGAAACAAACTGCCAGTTCCCATTTCAACTCAATATGGGAAAATGTGGCTTATTCAAGTGACAGTTTACAAACCAGGATATCAAACCAGGATCCTGTAAAGTACACATAGTGATTTATGCAGCAGCATACATTTCAATACAGAACTGTTGTGTTGTTCTCTCTCCCTCTCCCCCTCTGTCCTCCTCCCCCCCCAGGTTTGCTGCTCCCCTTCTCCAGTACCTAAGTACACATAACTATTTAAAAAAAGGAAATATGCACAGTTCTGTCTACCTCCTACCACCACCAGACATTCCTCCCTCCAGCAACGCTACCCATCCTGTATCCCAGGTCTTGCTAAACTGTCTTTGAATTGAGACTGTCCTAGGGATAGAACATGGCTGAGGCTTCAACCAATCATCTAGCTAGCCCACACTCCTTCCTCACAAGCATCTAATACCACCCCCTAAACTCCCAGCAGAATACTAAATTAAATGACTCATAGCAATTCGTAACTTGGCTACTCATATCATGAACTGGTTTTCACCTCAGCACTGCTAATATATCCACTTCCATTTGGAGAACTATGAGCATTTTGAGTTTGACTGAAACGCTGGGAAACCTGAAATTTTACATTCCCTTTTGTGTTATTAATTTCTGAACTGGATTCAGAAATACACCCAATCCCAAATTTCTTGCCATCAAATCAACACTAGTTACATCTGGGAGTGTAGCAGTAAACTGTACAGCAGCCAGGAAGAGAGCTGCATGCACACACACCACAACCAGTAGAAAGCAATATCTATTTGATGACCGAATGCTTGCCCTCGCCCTCCACAGCTACAAATCCAACTTTATTGTAATAATGTTTCCTACCGCTACAGGCCTGTTCCCAAGGAAGTTGAGGTCGCTGTTTTCTCCAAAGAGGTAGCCCTCGGGGTGTGTAGAATCAAACTTTTCACCTCCCATGATGAAGTGACTGGCAAAGTAGCTTCCTGGAAGGAAGAGGAAAGCACAGCAACTATCAAAACTAGATGGAGCAGACAAGGTAGTGCAAAATTCTACAAAGCATCACAATCAGAGGATCTAATAATCTACATGGTCACAAGAAGTACAGTGGAGTGTGGAATAGCTAATGAAAAGCAAGGCTTCTGTTTAAATGCACTAGACTTCTAGTCCACCTGCAGCCCCCAGTTGTGGACAAGTATTTAAAAAACGTGTTGCTCACAATACCCTGCAACAAAAATTGGTGAAAAATGCCAATCAGTTTGGAACATATTTCCCTATCCCTCCTTGCAGCCTGCCAGACTCCCTGAGTCCCACAAGAATAATTTTAATTTAATTAATTAAAATTAGTCTAAATATTATAATTATAATATAATATAAATAATTGTAAATATTAATTAATTAATTAAATTATATAAGAGAGAGGTGTACTTAGCACTTGTATAAGACTACTGAGTATTGAAAGCACTTCATGTTATCTTTTTCATTCCTTCAACCTGGAAGATAAACTCGGATTATCATTCCCATAAATTGGGGTGTGGGTTGAGGATATGGGGGGGAGAGATACATGCACTATTTGAACCAGGAACTTTCCGATTTCTAACTCAATCTTTTAAACCACTTTGCTTCAATTTACAGTATTGCTCTAACTATAGCATTTAAGTCAATGTCTGGCACACAATTATGAATGTTGTAAGAATCCATGTTGGAATGTACAATGCTGCTTAAATCTCTGGTGCATCGGAAACGGCTACTAGCCCAGAAAATGATTTTACTGCTATGTTTTCGTAGCTTTGCTTTTCCCTTGTTGCAAATTCTCTTTGCTAAAATTTGTTGACAAACAGTTCAAACACCATCCCCTAAGCAAATTACAACCCTTGAAAGAACGATACAAGGTCTGTACTTTGAGCTGTCTGCATTGAATTCCCCCAATGGGTAAATGCATTCTCCACCTCTGGATATAGTTTAGCCTTGTTGTTCAGGTTAACTGTGTATTCTCAAAAGAGAAAGCCCAGTGATTAGCTGTATTCCCTCTTCCAGGTTGGAGATTCAAAACAGACAGAGCAATCCTACACTTACTTGAAGAGTACAACCACAGACAGTTGTTTCCCTTGAAAAGAAAGAACTGTCACTTTAGCCCTCTCTCAGGAGGTGGTCGCTATTTTTGTGGCATTTCCCAATCTATTCCACACAGATCAAACAATATCCTCAGGCTATGTTCCTGTGTATGTGCAAAAGAATGCACCATTCAGGGCTCTTTTGACACTTTTCAGCACCATGGATTTAGGGAGAAGAGCTGTAAAGGTGTCTTCTGCAATGCCTCAAGTGCAACAATGTGAGGGAATCTCACGCAGAATTTGCTTTTGGCCTCCCAGAAAGCCAAATGTAAACATAAGCAAAAGCCACCATAACTGTGACAAACATCTGAAAACATGGAAGATGTGTGTCACACATATGCAGAATCTACACAGCTTGCCAACAGCCTACACGTCCCCCACTGGTTGAATCACTGATTTTATTAACATGACTCTGTATTCTGATGCAATGTATTGCATTTTCAAACTACAGTGTCCGTGTATTACACACACACACACACACACACACACACACACACACACACACACACACACACCCCTTTTCAACCAAAAACAAAAGCCTTGCAAATGTTAATGCAATCCAACTCAAAACACATCCTTAAATTCTGACCTATTCTTAAGGGCAGGGAAGTGTATACCAGACCACTAGATGCTACACGACTCAATATAAAAACAACAAGGTTTGGCAACACTTGACAAACTCTATAAGGAATTTAATAAAAGGCTAACAAAGTTATCTCTCTACAGCTCACTTACAGGGTTTATTGTCCTTGTCCCTCCATGTTAACAGTCAATAAAAGCCACATGAACATCTCTCAAGAAAACAGACACGCACACCCAATGTTGGTGAAAGGCATTGCCCATATCTGTTACACCTGTGCCCTCTCATCCTCTAATGCACTTTAAACCTATGGGATTTAACAGCAAGAGGTCAAACGAACTTCAAAACCTCTAGTCTTAATCTCAGACACACCAGCAGCAATAGATAGGCCTTTGCTTTTAAGCAGAAGATGGAAACAGGTTCTCTGATAAAGTTTAATTGCAGGAAAGAAAAGCTATACATTAGGTTTGAGGCGGGCGGTGGTTCGAACCCTTCTGAAGAAGCCCTCCCTTGATTCCACAATAATGGACAACTACCGGCCAGTTTCAAACCTCCCGTTTTTGGGCAAGGTAATTGAGTGGGTGGTGGCGTCTCAACTCCAGAGGGTCCTGGATGAAGCGGATTATCTAGATCCCTTTCAGTCTGGTTTCAGGCCGGGCTTTGGGACAGAAACGGCCTTGGTGGATGATCTACGCCGAGGACTGGACAGGGGGAGTGCGTCCCTTTTGGTTCTGCTGGACCTCTCAGCAGCTTTCGACACCATCGACCATGGTGTCCTTCTGGGCCGACTGGCCGAGCTGGGGGTCGGGGGCACCGTTCTGCGGTGGTTCCGCTCCTACTTGGCAGATAGGTCCCAGATGGTGGTGCTGGGGGACGCCTGTTCGGCATCCTGGCCCTTGAGGTGTGGGGTGCCAGAGATCCATCTTGTCCCCCATGCTATTTGACATCTACATGAAAACGCTGGGAGAGGTCATCCGGGGATTTGGAGTTGGGTGCTATCAATATGCAGATAACACCCAGCTCTATCTCTCCTTTCTACCCGATTCCAGGGTGGCTGTTGAGGTTCTGGAGCGCTGCCTGAAGGCGGTGGGGACCTGGATGAGGGCTAATAAGCTGAAACTAAACCCGGACAAGACAGAGGTTCTCCTGGTCCGGAAATCCACGATGCAGGTACTAGAGTATCGTCCTGCTCTGAAGGGGGTTGCACTCCCTCTGAAGGAGCAGGTCTGCAATTTGGGGGTCCGCCTCGATCCGCAGCTGCTCCTGGATTCCCAGGTGGTGGCTGTGGCCAGGGGGGCCTTTGCCCAGCTTCGGCTGGTGCGCCAGCTGCGACCGTACTTGAATCGTTCAGACCTGACCATGGTGATCCATGCCACGGTGACGTCGCAACTAGATTATTGTAATGCGCTCTACATGGGGCTGCCCTTGAAGACGGTTTGGAAACTGCAATTACTGCATAATGCGGTGGCCCGTGTGGTCACTGGAGGTAGTCGGTTCGACTCCGTCAGGCCGCTCCTCCGACAGCTGCACTGGCTGCTGATTCATTTCCGGGCCCAATTCAAAGTGCTGGTTTTGACCTTTAAAGCCCTATACGACTTGGGGCCAGGATATTTGAGAGACTGCCTACTTCTATATAGTCCGGCTGGTCTCCTTAGATCATCAGATAAGGCCCTTTTGCGGCTGCCGTCGCCCAGGGAGGTGCGAGGGGCGGCGGCCAGAAACAGGGCCTTCTCAGTAGTGGCACAAACCTTATGGAATTCCCTCCCCTTTGACTTACGAACTGCTCCCTCCTTGGACACTTTCCGGCGAGGTCTAAAAACCTTCTTGTTCAAAGAAGCCTTCTGAGCCCCTGCCTTTTTTAACATCTCGCTGGTACAGGTGGGTGTGCTGCTGTTTTTATGCTCCTGTTTTAATTGTAGCTATGATCTTTTTAGCTACAAGTAAAACAGCAGCATAAAAACAGCAGCACCTCCACCTGTACCAGCGAGTACACTGTACACTCCTGTTTTTGTAGCTATGATCTTTTTAAAAGTTCCAGCGGGTGGCGCAGCTGGTTAAACCGCTGAACCATGAGCTGTCGATCAAAAGGTCGGCAGTTCGATTCCCGCAACGGGGTGAGCGTTCGTTGCTTGGCCAGCTCCTGCCAACCTAGCAGTTCCAAAGCATGTCAATGCGAGTAGATAAATAGGTACCGCTTGCGGGAAGGTAAACAGCGCTCCGTGTTCCAGCTGCATGCTACGCGCTGCGGCAAGGAGAGTCATGCTGGCCACATGACCACGGAGGCGTCTTCAGACAACGCTGGCTCTTCGGCTTTGAAATGGAGATGAGCACCACACCCTAGAGTCGGACACGACTGGACTTAATTGTCAGGGGATACATTTACCTTTTTAATCAATTTTTAGATACTGTTTTTATTAATTGTCATTCTCTTACTGTTTTAAAATGTAATCATTTTTTGTATTGTATTTTCTTTTTTGTTGTAAGCCGCCTTGGGTCCCTTCGGGGAGAAAGGCGGGATAAAAATACTGTAAATAAATAAATAAATAAATAAATAAATAAATAAATAGGTTAAAAGTGTAGGAAAGAAGGAAAGAAAAACTATACATTAGGAAAGAAAAAACTATTAGGTTAAAAGTGTAATTAAAATTTTGTTTCAGTGGTATTCACAGGGGAGGACAGAAGAGAATCAAGAATGTGACCACTGCATGAGTTGATGACTTTTAAACATCCTTTTCACCCCAGACGCAGTCCTGAGAAAAATCATGCTTAAAGCTCCTAAAGTTGCTTTGGGAAGGGAAAATGGTCATTGTTATGCAACGGTAGTTCGACCCTTTGAAATGAAGCACAGAATTCCCAGTCCTTTTACTAGAGTTGCTTTATTTATTGCGAATTAAACATTTATATATCTCCTTTCCTGCCCAAAAATGGAAGTGGCAGTGCACAAGGCAGCTGACAAACCCATAACACAACAAACAAGAAAAACCACGTTAAAACAATAAATCAAGGCTCAATGATACAGCAACCAAATCAATAATCCAATCAAGCAGAACCAAGAACCACAGAGTAGAATAAAGCTTCAAAACCTTGATAAAAAGAGGTGGCCAGAACATTGGCAGCAAGGAAGCCATTCTAACCTCCAGTGGCAGGGAGTTACACTGAGTACTATCACAGAAAAGGCCCTCTTGCATGCCACCACAAACACAGTCCTGACATCAGCGGAAGGCATTTAAGCATTTATGTAGTGTTACAAGTGTTGAATGGACTTCACATATACTGTTCTCTCAGTAATCTTTACAGAAATTCAGTAATCTTTACAGAAATTCTGTAAGGTAGGTCAGGAGCTGAGGCTGCAAGACAGTGGCTTCCCCAAGGCCACCAAGTGAGTTCATGGCAGAGGCGAGAGTTTGAACCAGACACTAATATTCATAGCTCCGTTTTCTTGCCAGTTCTCTATACTCAAGGGGGGTCACTGGAGTGACTTCAGTTTCTAGTATTAGCAAATCACATAGGGGCAGACCCGTTTTCAATCACACCCCTTTCACCTATGGGTACCATGTCAGGGAGCATTTCTCAAAGTGTGCTCCTAGCAGCCCCGAGGCTACCTAAAAGCCCTTCAGGGGCTCCCTGAAAAACACAATTGTTTGCCATCTGCCATCTGCACTGTGCCACTCCATGCATGTATGGGCACTCTGGAGTCTCCAAAACTCCATGCATGAATTGGCAGGGCTCCGTTTAGGAGCGTAAAGGGCTCTGGATATTGACAAGTTTGAGAAATGCTGGAGGATAAGAAAGATCCACCAGATGAGGGCCGGACACCAGATGAGGGTGGACACCACCAGGTTCATAGATGAATGTGGCACCCCAGGTGATGGGAAGAGAAAGAGAGGTGTAATGCCCCCCCTTCTCCTCAGGTCTCCTCAATACTGCAGCCCTGCCGGGCCGTATGGCAGCACTTTCCCTCCTCTCTACCACATGGGCTTCAGAGGGAGCATGAGGAGGAGGTTAAATCGGCACCGTAATCTTCTGCCACGCAGTGGGCCAGGTGAGCATCACTGGGCTTGTGTCCCAGCCCCTTGATATGGAGCAGTTGCTCACTGCTCACCCGCTGCTCCAGCCTTTCCTGGAGGGGCTTGGTGATGGTGTATCCTTGTCCTAGGATAGGAAGTTTGTTGTGCGACAACTGTCGGTGTCATGGTTATATAGGCCACAGGTGCTCAAGTTTGCCCGTGATATGCCCTGAACTGACCAATGGCCATAAAAAGT
Source organism: Plestiodon gilberti rubricaudatus (assembly GCA_026170595.1). Lineage (NCBI taxonomy): Eukaryota > Metazoa > Chordata > Lepidosauria > Squamata > Scincidae > Plestiodon > Plestiodon gilberti. The sequence goes on from JANXHW010000002.1 coordinate 157,876,646, forward strand.
CACGTTTGGCCCGTTCCTTGGAGCAATTCGTTTGACTTATATTTACAGACACCCAAGTCTTCTGCGGGGCCTGCCCTACGTGGCCTAGCCAACTTGTGGGGACCCCCACGAGCTCCCCTCTCCTGTACAGATTCTCCATAGACCATTGGAAGGGGCACCTACACTCCAAAGCCCATTACCTTTCCTGTCTGTACAAGGCTTCCAACCCAGCATCCATGGAACTCCTATTGGAGAGGACAAGTCCAGGTTCGCCCAGAGAGCCAAGGCAATCCAACTCAGATCTTCTCATTTGGGATGCAGCAAGGCAGAAGACGCCACAGCAGAAACTGCTGTTGCTGATAGTCTCTCAGGAGGATCGTGCCTATTGTGAGAGTCCCAAGAGGACCGGCACTGTTGGCCCAGCAACAGAGAAGCCAGATCTGGGATACAGATCAGGAAGGGGAGCTGCAGGAAATGCTCCCAAGCCTTTAAAAGCCCATTTCAAAGCTAAAGGGCCAGAAGAAGGATGAGGGCTCTGGCAGACCTCATAAGGAAGAGGCTACCTTGCTACCCCAAAAAACCACTCAATGGCGAGGAGTAAGTGGGTGAGAGACCTTAACCCTCTCCCTTCTCCCAACATATCCGAGGCACCCACTGAGAACCAAGGGAGCTGGCCTTCCCCCCTTTTTCAGAGGCATGCTACAATGAGGACCAAGAGCGAGGCTGATCCAGCATCCCATCTCCCACATCCCCTCGTGCCCCAAGTAGCATGGGCCCAGACCTGGGTGGCTACCTTTCTTTTCCTTCAACGTTCAAGTTTTGTCCATCGTCAGACCCAAATAAGCTGCCTTGGGGCCACTAACAAAAGCCAGGGTAAAAAGTGAAAAAATTAGGGGGATTCAAAACCCCAGCACCAGAGGATTATACCTCTGTCATAGTAACACTTTCACAGAGCAGGCAATTTTGGAGTAAAAAGTTATACACTCCCCTTAAAATGAAAGAGCGTGCATGCTTCTGTGCCCAAGCTACGGTATTTATAGATGCATGAGTAAATAGCAGGCAGCTATTAAATGCCATATTCTAACAGTTAATTTAAAAAAAATGCCCCTCACAATTCCTGTTAAGAGTGCAAAGAACAATTGGGGGGGGGGGGAGAACAGGAAAGTCAGCTGAATCATCACTTCCTAGGTTATAAAATCCCATAAAAACAATTGCTCTAGTAATCGCTTGTTGAGCACATTTTAACTTGTTGGAAGAACTTTTAACGTTTTGTTTGAAAGGCAAGATATAAGTATTTCAGCGTAAAACTTTCAAGGTAGCCACCACGCAGACTATCATGCCTACTGCAGTAGGTTACTATTGCACCCCAATTTAAAGATGTTGAACTGAGGATGAAGCCCACACAATCAGCCTATGTGGCAAAGGTAGGTTCTAAACAGAGTTTAATTGTCTTATCACAACCAGTTTTATGTGAATTTGCACCTACTGAAACACTCTGAATGCTCCAGCCTGTTTTCTAACTGTGACTCAGCATGTCTTGCTTCAATCTACTTATGTTTTCTGGACAGCTGCTGGAGAGTTGTCAACTGTATTATTTTATCTTTTTTTGTAAGTTGCCTTGGGTACGGTCAAAGAAGGGCAGTATATAAAAATAAATAAATCCATGACACTGGCTCAATATGCCCAAATCCACAGACAAGTCAACTGTCCTTTACCTTAGGAAGTTGCAACTGTTCACTTTCTAACAAGTCTCATTGTACAGATACCTTCTTTCTCCCAAAGGAAAAAGTAACATTGAAACACACAAGTTTTTAAATTTAATAGATTCATACCCTGCGTTTCCATAAAAGCTTAAGGTGGCTAACAAAAATTCATAATATAAATTTATATTAATATTCATCATAAATACATACAATCAATAATAAAATCAAACTTACAAATTAAGTGTTGAAAACACTCCCTCCTAAGTATCAGAAGGGCCTATATACCGTATTGTCCCGAGTAGAAGACGCACCTGATTATAAGACGCACCCTTAAAGTTTGGTGCTATTAAAAAATTTTAATTAAATCACTGGCATTAAATTGCAACAGCCTGATTATAACACGCACCCCTAGTTTAAAAACTTAAATTAGGAGAAAAAAGTGAGTCTTATACTCAGACCAATATGGTATTTCTAAGCAACACACTATGCAGTAAAGTTTCCAAATAAGAAAACGCAGAACAGGCACCTTGAGAGACACAAAGCTGTAGCTCATCATTCTGGAAGATTCTGCTATCAATTATTGATGCCTGCTGCTTTCTGGCCCCATTTTTTTTCCAAGTGCATAATTTATAGGGAAACGGAGAGTGCACAGAAAGAAAAATAACCAACGGAAAAGACCGAAAAGATGCCTTCAGAGCTCATCAAAACAGAGCACATGGCTAAGGAGCACTCTGTACCTTTCAACCACTGTGCAAAAAGAAAGAGGGATTTGTATTTTTTTGCAGTGTATCCTCATAGTGATGTGAGGGCAGGTTGCACTTATTGATTGAAATTCCTTTTGGTATACTATCTATTAAAAGGATGGGGGGGGAGCACTACCATTCAGTACTGGGTCATCCTACATGCACGGCCTGACATTCTTGGGTCTTCAACAAGTTTGGTATGGAGAGATAGATAGATGACAAACCCTATTTTGCAGTAGGACCCTAGGCAAAACGGTTTGAGAGAGGGAGCAAATGACTGGAAAGAAGTCACAAAGGGAGCCAGTGCAATTCTGCAGCATTTTATAATCCAAGTTCAAAATAATTTGGCCAACTTGCTCTTCAGTGCAGAAAACACAGGACTGTGAAATATAGGGCTTATGGCACAAAATCTTAGAACTCTTAAACCCTGGTCCAGATATCACCTCTGTTGTGAATGTGCTATGCTGTTTGCCTGACACAATCAATCTCTCAGACTCAACAACCCATTGCCTTCTGCAATATGGGGATATACACAAACTCACTTACAGGGCTATTGTAAAGATTCCTAGATATAATGTACATGAAGCATGTTATAGACACTCTAGAGCAGGGGTGCTAAACATAAGGCCTGCAGAAGCTCTTTATCTAGCTCCCATGGTAACTGGGCTTTCCCAGCACCACCATCAGCTGCTCTCAGTTGCTGAGCTGTGAAGTGATGCATTGGCAGAAGCGGCACTGCTGAAGGGGCGGAGCTGGGAGAGCCCAATTATTATGTGGACCACCCTTTCAGCAGTACCACTTCTGCTGAGGTGTCATTGCTGAAAAGGCGGCTGGCATGATAGTTGGGCTCTCCCAGCGCCACCCTTTCAGCAGCGCTAGTTCTGCCGAGGTGCTGGGAGGGAGAGATGGAAGGAGGCCTTGGAAGGTGAGGAACGGCAGACCAAAAGGGGTGAGAAAGGAGAAGGGACAATCTGCTGAGGTGCTGGGAGAGCCCAATTATCACACAGGCCACCCTTTCAGAAGTGCCGCTTCTGCCAAGGCATCACTTTGCAGACCACCTCTCAGCTGTGAAGTGACACCTCAGCAGAAGCAGCACTGCTGAAAGGGCAGCCCACGTGATAATTGGACTCTCCCACATCTTGAGAATATGTTCAAGATTTGCATATTTTCTCTTTTGTCATTTGCATCTAATGAGTTCCTAAGTGAGGAAAAAGTGCTTATTTCTTGTCATTACCTACTTAATGATGTCAGTTCCTACTTTATTATTATTACTACTAATTATTATTGACATCACTTCCGGCCCTCAGCAGGCACCATGAATGCTATTCGGCCCACTGTATGAAACAAGTTTAACACCCCTGCTCTAGAGTACTGCTTAAGTATTGTTAGCCTCTAATTTAACTAGCTCGCTAGGCATCCCACTGGCTTGTTACACAATTACTCTTCAGAATGCCAAGACACCAGAATTAAATTTGGTATACATACTGTGGACACAAGTTCCAAAATTCAGCTCCCAGTTTGATCAGGACAGGAGCACAATGCAATATTGCCCTTGAAGACAGATCATAGTGAAACATGCTGTGTACTATACTTTTACAATATACTGTAATTCTCCATTTGAAGTTCAAGAATCTGCTAGACTCCCATGTGCTAGTTCCAAAACAGGAAGAAAAGTGCAAAATATATTGTGATATCATGGTGTCTTGGACACTGAGATAGTCGAGTGGAAGTTTATGGACATGTTTATGTTGGTTTCATGTATAAATCCACACATGACCTCTGCACTCATATTCAGGACAGCCATGAATGAGCCAAGACTTCTCGAACAGCATGATTTTCTAGTTGTTGTGGTTGCATTTTGTGACCCACCATCTCCCAGAAAAGGATATGCGAATTTGTTTCTACCAACAACAAGAGTAAAACTACAGTATACATTATGCAGGAGATTCACAATCAGATCCTCCAATGAGTTTTTCTTTACTTCAAAAGCAGTCATAGAATGCTGCTAATTTGATTCAATATGCAGTGCTGGGGAAGCTACGTAAATCCTTTCCCCAACCTAAAGCCCCCCCCATTGCTATTTGCCTCACTGTGAAACACATATAGACACCCTATATACCGGTACTATTTCTTAGCATTCTGTTGCTTCTGAAACCCCCAAAGCATCCAAGTGTTTATGAACATTCCATGACATCATGATTCATAACTCAAACAGTAGCAGCAGCAAGGGAAGAGAATGCTGGCAGACACAAAAGTAACAAAACCAAGCTGGAGAACGTAAATACCGAAATACTGGCCTAAGCACAGACTTGACAGTCTCCTCAGCATTCCAAACTTAGTTACAGCTGCATTCCCCTAACCTAATATGCCACCTATTTAGTAGCCTCCTCCAAATTAATTAGATTAATTGTATTTTGTCTTTCTGGCACACACTTTAAATGGACACTCATTTTCAATTTGTCAAGGACGATGACTAAAATACAACTGCCAAGAGGAATAAAATTAACAAAACCTAAAATGAATTAAAATGTTCTGTGTGACAAGCCAACAACTCAAGTACCACATCCCAGTAGCAAAATGTACAGTGCCAAAAACCTCAGGGAAATAATAAAGGTACAGTAACTGGCTTGCCTGCACACGGCTCACAAATGTAGCGAAGGAGGGGTGAGAATTAACTTTATATTTTTATCAGTCCAGAAGAAGATCATCTCAGGTGTTATCAGGCTGTCTCAATTACAAAGGCATCTCTTGAGAGTCTGGTCTCCATTGCCCTGTTGTACAACAGGTGGCTATCAGTGATGTCTAGGCTTCAAACATTTGCATCATCCAAGCAGCAAAGTAGGCAGGGAGAGAGTGCAAGAATGGCAAAGGCAAAGCACTGGAGTTTTTCTTTAGATAAATCATGTACTTGCCTCAAACACAAGTTTGAGGACTGAACTCTAGTCTGCTCTTGGTTAGAAACATCCACTTCCTTCTTCATTTCAGTTCTAATAAAGGCTGCCATCGAAGGAACAATGCCAGTAAGCTGCACCATAGCTCAGTAGTAGAGGGCACACGTTGCACGTAGACAGTCCCCAGGTTCAATTCCTGGCATCTCTGGTTAAAGCCAGGTCTCAGGTAGCTAAGTTGGGAAAGACTTTGGTCCAAGACCTTGGGGAGATTACTGTCAAAGTAGATAACACTGTGCTCGATAGCTTAGGCCAACGATCTTTCTAACTCAGATAGCAGCATCCCTCATACAGGTACTTTGGATACTGTCCAACTAACTCCCATCTCCTTTGACTACTCCCAAAGGATAAAAATCAAACAATGCAACAGTCTGACCAAAAGATCCAGTTGCTATCAGCATGGAGATTGGAGCAGTTCCCAAAAGGATCTAGGTCTCATTACTGTTTGGACTAATAGCAGACCAGGGTCCAATACCACAATAAAAATAATGAGACCTATAATGCAATCCACCACCACCACCACCACCACCACCTCCCCAACACACACTCACACAAACCCCACTCAGTTGGGACCTCCCCAACACACACTCACACAAACCCCACTCAGTTGGGATCTCTTCTTTCAAACCCTTCTGGATGATTTAGAAGATCCAGCTGGGTATCAGGAAGACATTCTTGACAGTAAGGGCAGTTCGGCAGTAGAACAGATTGCTGAAGGTGGTGGTGAATTCTCCCTCACTGGAGAACTTCAAGCAGAGGCTCGACAGGCACCTACTGGAAGTGCTCTAGGAGGATTTCCTACTACAGGCAAGGGGTTGGACTAGATGACCTTGCGGGTCCCTTCCAACTATTATTCTGATGATGATGAGGGGTGGGGACTCAGTGCTCTGATAAACCTTTTGTACTTGCCTATGCCTAGCAAAAGTGGAATAAATTGTTCAAAGCAAGTGTACTTATTGCAATTAATTTACACAGGCTTTAGAACTTGGCACCTCTTTATAAGCACAAAGTAAACACAGCCCTGGTTAAGATCCAACAAATCTACATTAGATTATTTGGTAAATGCAACCTAAAACATATCCTGAAGCGTTTGCTACAAATACACCTATTTATTCAGGCACCAAAAAATTAAGATGCCTTAATTTCAGCATCACGTAAGTAGTCAAGATATTCTACAGCATCATGTAAGTAGTAAAGATATTCTACAATCTTGAATAGTGTGCTCAGTCACAACTTTAGTTCCATGAACTAACACTTCCCCTTGGTCTTTCAACTCCAAATCCCCCCCCCCCTCTGAAGGTTGGAGAGCAATGCCCAAATTGGGTTCAACACTAGGTCAATGTATAATAAGACAAGTGTGTTGAAATTCTCTACTTTTAATTCTGACAACCATCCTCTTGCAAAGGTTATCTTTAGCTCAACAACGCAATTTTGTGCATGTTGCCAGAAGCCAAACCAGCAAAGTAGCTATTCTTCAGGCAGCATCAGACTTGCTCTGCTCTTGGGTAGTATATTAACATTTAATGAATTCATTTAAAGAACAGAGCCAATCTGTAGCAAAGTTCAGTCCCATGCATGTTTACTCATCAATACAGGATTTACTCATCTCTTGCCATTTTGTGCATTGCCTCATGAGGCATATCCAAATTTTGGAAGTTATTTCAAATTCCAAAACGTTTTAAGCCCCACCCCAGCCCTCATTCCTCAAACAATTTTTAAATGGCTGCAGCTACAACATCTTTCAACTGATATTTGGTCAGTTTACATGTGTCAGCAAGAACATTTTTCACATAGGATTTCATACCAATAGGACAGTTGTCAGTTTGTCAACTTAACAAGGGGGAAAAAAAGGAATATTCACACTTAAGGGCGGAGCACTAAAATTCACTCTGTCGTAACTATAGAATTTGACTTCTGGCTCTATTAAGTAGCACAATTCTTTCTCAAGAATTGTTTTGAAACAGGAACAAAGCAGAAAAGTCATTTTAAAAAGGGCATTTCCGTGACTTGTTTCCTTTTTATAGTCTGTGTAGCATCTATAAACAGATACTCTCCAGAGGGGAAAAAAAAGTCTCTTTGGAGACTTTCACCAGTGTCTTCTACTTCACGCATAATTATTTGGACACCAGCAAGCAAGTGAACAAGATAAAGCTTCAGATCAATGTTGCATCTGAGAGTTTGCTCCCCTCCTCAGCATTACATAAAAGTGAGAGGAAGATAATTTGTGCCCTAGAGCAACGCTCTGAAGCCAACACCAGCTGCCTGCACACCCTCCTCTGCCCATCTGTGGAAGTGTGGCTGAAAATCCTAATACTGTACTATTTTAATCACCCATTTTAAACACCCATTTTAAAACAAGGATATCAGTCTAAGAATTTGATCTGACCCATGAAAACTATGTAGCATAGACGACAATACAGTATTTCATTCCTATTCATAACTGGACCTCCTATTCCGAATGCCAGCAATGACGTAGCTGGGAGTAATGGGCACAGAAGGAAAACCCTAAAATACAGATTCTAGTGAATTATGGTAAAACAGACCCCAACATTGCTAAGACTAGGGTCATCCAATGCTATACCGTGCTCCTGGCACGGTTTCCTCAAATGTAGAGGTGCAGGACTTCCGGTTTGATTTATAGGGACTGCATGAATGAAGGAGCTCCTCCATTCACCCAGTCCCGTTAAATCAAACTGGAATTGGCTCCAAAATGAGCCGAAAACGGCACGGGGGGTGCTCTGGGCCTGCGCATGACATCACGCGCAGGGCCGCGTCATTAAAGGTGATGCGCGCGCCCCGCTCCAGGGTAATGCGCGTCCTTGTGACGCAACTGCCTTACCCAGTGATGTGCCAGCCCCTGCTCCTCCCACTCTCCAACATTCTAGCTCAGAACTTTCTTCCTTTCCTTTTTTTCCCCCTCTATCTCCCATCTTTCTTTTCCAATCTAGGCAGCACAAGGAGGAGGAGGGGCAGTGGAGACAAGTAGCCAGACTGAAGCTGGATTCACACTATACGAATCCCGGTGTGTTACGGAGATGCGCGGAGCTCTTTGACAGCATTTCGGAAGCAAGTGGAGCAGCTGCGCTCTCCCTTGTACAAGATGGGGAAACCCATCTTTTGAGGGGGTGGGTTCGCGGAGCTTGGGGGCAGGCTCGTGGAGCTACTGCAGCCACCAATCGCATGAGAGGGAGAGGAGCCATGCCAATCAGAACTACTTCCAATCTGTAAGCTGCACTTTCTTAAGAAGGCGGGAGAGCAGGAGGGACAACAGGCGGGAAGACACTCCCCAGCTCCAAGCACGTAGGCAGGGGCAGAGGCATCCGCGCCTGGATTCGTGTAGTGTGAATCCGGCCTGAGATGGAGCCCCCCACACACACACACCAATCTGCTGCCTGAGACGACTACTTCAGTTGGCCTCTTGGATGGGTCAGCGCTGCGCCACACACACACACACACACACACACACACACACACACACCCCTTTAAAGCCAAGGCAGTGATGAAAGAAACCGCCTCTGTGGTAAAGAGAGGCCAAATTGTATTACAATACAATGTCTGTCAATCTCTGGATTAAAGAAATGTGTTTAAGGTGATTTTTTTTCCAGAAGAATCCCTTGTCTGGAGTACTAGATATTCATCTTTGTTACTAGCCATTTTAATGACAAAACATTATGTATATTCACATACAGCAATACTGTATTTGTTTTAAACTTATTTCTCCGATAAACACACACACACACACACACACACACACACACTGTGTACATGTACCCAACATGATAAATGATGAGTTGGGCACTGTATTTCAAAAGCATACAACAAACAGTATTTTTGTTTAAATCTTTCTAAAAAAACAGTTTTCAAATATGCAGCGGTAGGGGGGTATCACCAGCAAGATTCAAGAAAATACACATTAAAGAAAATACACATTAAGGGGAACCAACAGAGCCTTCGAAAAACATCTATAAAACATTTTAGAGGCTTTTTGGAAAATTAAGGCTGAATGGAGATGTTAAGTGAGAGTCCATTCTTTGTAGGCCTGGCAGAAAATCCCTCAATCGTCACTGAACAGATTAAAGAGGCAGGTGGTAACCTAACAGTATCGCTGCATCTAGGAAAGAAACATTAAATGGATTGGACTTCTCCAAGCATGTTAGCAGAGCTGTGGAAAAATGAAATTTAGTCACAGCAGAGCTGAGTTACACAAAGCAAAATACAGGTAGCCCCCGCTTAATGACGGGGATACGTTCTGGAAAACCCATCGTATAGTGAAACCGTCATTAAGCGAGTCCTCAATGTAACACAGTGGAGTTGTAATAGGGAATGAATGGTAAACACAGTGTACATTATTAGTGTAACACAAAGCACAAGATTTCTACCCGTCAATGGAGGTGTGTGTACGTACACACACACACACACACGAGTTAAAGATGACTTTTTTTGCATTTAAAATACAGTACTGTAGCTTTAATTCTTTGTTTACACTTTGGGAACCTCCGTCATATATGTGGATTGTCATTAAGTGATCCATCATTGGGGGGGGGCACCTGTAAAGCAAGAGAAGCAACTGGTCATCGCCCGTTAAACAGGGAGACACATAAAAACAACACAGGACAAAGAAATGAATGAGAAGTATAGTCAAAGCAGGAGAGGGCAATCCACAAACCTTCAGAGTAGGAACTGAACAAGTTACTGCTCCCCCTATGGGTGTGTGTGCGCGCGTGCGTGTGCGTGTGCGCGCGTGCGTGTGCGTGTGCGCGCGTGCGTGTGCGTGTGCGCGCGTGCGTGTGCGTGTGCGTGTGCGTACACACACATACCCATTGTTATTGTACAGGTCGTCTAGCTCACATGCCATCCACTCTTCAAACAAAGCATCCTTTCCAATCAGGAGCACAGGAGGAGAGCATAACCCAAGTGTTTACAGCAGAGACTGCAGAGAGGAAAGACCTGTAGGAACCGAGGAACTCAGTTCCTGAAAGCATGCACACGACATTCAATGGCACACTTCTTTCGGTCTCTCAAATGTCAAGTCTTAGAGTTTCCTGTACAGGTGTGTGCCCTCCCCGCCGCCTCCCCCCCCCCCAGAGGAGGGCCTGGGTCAGCAGCAGCTCACAGTTCAGAATGTTGCTTGCTCTGCTCTAACATGGCTCCCGATTGGCTCCAGCAAGTCTCACAAGATCTGAACACTACATATAAATGCAGAGAAATAAAAAGGGCCCTGAAATGGGGAAAGTGATACAATAGATAGGATACTAAAAAGAAACAAGCTTGCATAAACATCCTCACAAGAGCTGCTTTTTTTCCCCCTCATAGCAATGAGCTTGGAGCAGAGACTGGACCCCAACTGAACCTTCACACCTGAGTGAAGTGCGTCATCTCTTCCTACCCCACCGATACACCTGGGACAATAAAATGGGGAAAGCGATACAACAGAGAGGTCAGTAACAATTTCTGAGGTAATAGATATGAAGTGCTTTGAACACTTATGTAAATGCCAAAAAGTACTGCTGTTGACACACCAATGACGTTTCACAAACATTAGATAGTCGCTATTTTTCAGCTTCCACAGTCTTATCTTGAATGTCATGTATTGGAAAGACTAGAGAGAGAGAAAAGAGGCAGACGTGAAGGAGAGGGGAAGTGTCTACCTCAAGGAGTAGGAAGCCAATTACAGCTGTCTAAAACAAACACCTGCACAGAGAGGATTTAAACCTAATTAAAGGTGAGTAAATTATTGTGGGAGAGAGAGTCCCTAAAGAAATCTGAAGTCACCAGGAACACAAGGACATAGTAGGTGGAGAATTAAAAAAAATCAAATTGGTTGTAAGTTTCAACAATATCTGCAGAATAAAGGCCAAGTCTCCTTGTGTCAACGTTCATGCTAATGTTTAATTGAGAGAAGCAATGAGCTGAGAGAAATAAAGAGTATAAAGAGTATGCACAGTCCACTTCTCATTTGATTCCAATCAGGCATTCATGGATTTTAGCACTGTGCTGAAGGCCCAGCAGGCAGAATGTCTTGAAAAGAATCATGGTTGTGCCTTATAGGGAGGGGGGCAGGCAGCCTAATGAGTCATTTATATTTGCCATGCTTTAAACTTAGAGATACAAAATTCTGCCACAGACATACAGGAAGTGAAGGACTTAAGAACTGGCAAGCAGCAGGCAGCATGATCCGAAAGTCCTTTGTTCATCACAAGAACAGACGGCTCGCGTGCTGTAGCGGCTCAGATAATCAACTTAAATGCAAAAAGCTTCTTTTCCAAGAGTCCCATATTGCTCTAGTCCTGCCTCACTGTTGTAGATTCTGAGAAAAATGCTGAGGACATGCTCAAAAGTGGCTTGAGGAAAAAAAAAAAAAAAAGGTAACACTTCATCTGATCTGTTTTCAATTTGAACTTCACTTTACCCAAGGACAGAACACAGGAGTACAAAGCAGCCCAGCTGAATCAGACCAAGAAATCCATTTCGTCCAGCATCCTCTTTACAACCTTTGACCAAGGTGACAACCCTGGAGAGACCACAGTAGAGCACGAAGGCAACAGTTCTCCCTTATTTGTCCCCAGCAACTGATACTGTGAATATAAAAGCTCCATGTAGCTATCATAGCCGCAGGGCCAGCCCATCCATGAGGTCAGCTGATGTGGGGTGCATCAGCGGCAGATTCAGGGTGCCTTTCACCCCAAGTATGCTGCAGCCACCAGTGCAGGTCACAATTATCTGCAGATCATTCTCCTCGCATGCTGTTGTCAAACCTGGAAGTGCAGGACTTCTAGGTTTGATGACAGTGCATGAGGAGGTAAGGGCTGGGGGGGGGGGGGGTGTTGTAGCACAGAAGCAGCGGACCTGAGAAGGTATAAGGCGGTGTTCTGGGTTGTGCCACCCCTACATGGCCCACAGTGGTGGATAGATTGGGTTTGTTTGTTTGTTTTTACCTAGGTCATTGGCCATCACCACATCTTGTAGCAGTAAATTCTACAAGTTAACCATGCGTTGCCTGGAATTATACTTCTCTTTGTATGTTCAGAACATTCTGGTAATCTGTTTCATTGGGTCACTCACACAGAATTCCAATATTATAAAAGAGGAAGAAAAATCTATCCACTCTCTCCTGACCATTCATAATTTATATGCCTCTATCATGTCCCACTACCAACCACAGTTATTACCTTTTCCTTTTTTTTTTTTTTTGAAACGAAGAAACCCCCAGAATACTTCAGTCTTACCTCACAGGAAAGATGCTCCAACTCCTTGATCATTTTTAGATTACTCTTCCTTGTATCCTTTCCAGTGCTAGGATATCCTTTTCAAGGCGGGTTGACGAAAATTGTACAAAGTATTCCAAATGCAGCCACATCATAGATTTATGTAAAGCCAAGGTATTGTGATAATATAATACTGTACTACATTGAATACTTTGTTCAACATCTGGGGCCCTGCTCCATTCCCCCATTTTTTTCTCTGGCCCTTAGAGGTCTGTTTGACTCCCTCACTGCTAGTTTTTTTGTCTCCAGTAAAACTTTTTTGTTTAGGCAGGTGTTTATGGTAGTTAGTTTCATCCCATTTGCAGTTTGTGTTTATCCCTGCTCTTAGTTGAGTTGGGGGTTTTTTCAGTTGAGTTGGTTGGGATCTGCTCATAAAAATAATAATAATAATAAAAATATAACATGTTGTAAGCTGACTTGGGCAAGGTACAAATACTTGGATAAATAAATAAATACATATTTGCTATCTTATTTGCAATTTCTTTTCCAACACTGTGTCTGCCTTTTTCACTGCCATTTACAGCTGACATTTTCAATGAGCTGACTGTAATGACCAAATATCGTTTTCCTTGCTAGTCACAGCCAATTCAGATGTCCTCCTCAACAGCGGATATATAAAGATAGATATTTCATTCCCAATATGCATCAATTTACACTTGCTTAGACTAAATCTCATTTGCCATTTGTTGCCCACTCACCCAGTTTGGAGAGACCCTACTGAAATTCTCCACTGCCTGTTTTGGATTTCACCAGTCTGAATAATTTAGTGCCATCTGTAAAATTTGGCTACCTCATTTCCCACACCCGATTCCAAACAATTCTTGAACAAATGAAATAGCACTACTGCAAAACAGATTTTTGGACAACCTCATTGCTTATTTCCTCCATAATGAGAGCTGTCATTTACCTTTACTTTCTTGCCTTCTATTCTTTAACCACTTACTAATCCATAAGACAATAGGTCCTCGCATGTAACAAGTTTATTCTGGTTCCTTTGGTAGGAGACTGTGTCAAACACGTTTTGGAAGTCTGGGTGCTTAATGTCACCCCATCTACATGCTTGCTGGCACTTTCAAAAAATTCCAGAAGGTCTGGGAGGCAGAACCTCCTTTTGCAGAAGTAAAGCCAATTTATCCTTAGCAAAGGCTCAGCCTATGCACTTAATTCTGGCTTTAATAATATTTTCCACTAATTGACTAACAGTGCAAGTCTATGTATGTCTACTCAGAAGTCACTCCTGCTGTGATCAATGGCCCATGACAATGGGACTTACTCCTAGGTCTTTAGAATAGCATAACTTTCTGAACACTGCCATTTAACTATACTTTACTGGCATCCTCTTGGCCTTGTTCAAACCCTTTCTAATCTGCAATATGCATTTTATTTGAGCTCCTATTAAGTGGTTTTAGTCTCCATGTTTTTCATACGGGTCTGACTGTCTTGACTCACCTGTATAGCTTCCTTTTAACTGATCCCCTCATTTTTTTATGAATCCCCTCTTCTGAAATTACATACGACTATTAGGCTTTCTAGGCAATTTTTCACTCTCATTTTTGTTAACTTTGATAGTGTTGTCACTGTTCATAAGAGGTTTGCTAGTATAAACATCTGGTTTGAAGCATGTTCATGTGCTGCACATTGCATGCCTTGGAACTGAAGACAGGATAGAAGCCGACAACAACTACCATCAAAACCACACAACCTCATGACGAATTGTAGCAAGAAGAACAACCAGGAGATTACTGAGGTCAGCAAGAGTAGGTTTGCGATTGTACATAATGTTTTCCGGAATAGGCCTCCAATAAGTAGCAACTAGTACCCAATCCCAGGTGATTTGAGTGCACTAAACAGCTGATTTGGGGGGGGGGGGACCCTATCCCTGAACTCACATTTTTACCTCAGCCAAGACAAACAAAAGAGTAGATCATCATCTGATCAGAGTTACCATCTATTCTAGCTTAGCCCTCATCTACCCCCCCCAACACGTCACATTCTTCTTAAGCTGCCAGTTAAACCCTCTGTGACAGCACTTCAATATTAAGTAAGCCCCTTTATATAATCATATCTAGTCCATCCATTGATGGCGATTTCAAATTCAGATGGTCCAAAAGCAGCACAAGACAGAGCCACAAAAATTATGATGGAGAAGGGATCTCATTTTGGATCACAGCACAACTACTGGAACATCAGGTTAAGAACTCAGATTTGTATAGCTCAGATTCTTTAAACTACTACACAAAGACTGCACCTTGGCATGCCTGGAAGTAACAGGTATCCATATCTTAAAAATACAATTGACTACTGTATATCTAAGGCTCGCCAATTTGAGCAAGACGCCCAGGTCAGCAGAACAAAGGCTTTGGCTGAAGCAGCATATCCAACGTCCCATGAGGAAATACTGTGTAGGGTTCAGAAAGAAAAGCAATGGCCTCTGCTGAGTGCAAATGGACAGCACATGCCCATTGATTGCCCAGAGATGCTTAATGCTCTGGAACTATGACAGCAAGAAGCTGGAGCTGCAGAGCCTGTAGAACTGCTGAGTCAACACCACCACATGCATTCCAAGACAGACTCCCTCTAGTCTTATGCTGTAGTCATCTTGTTCGATGACCCCTACCAGAAATCCACATTAACTGCACATCCATTTCTTATTTACTGAGGTTCCCCCTCCAACTTAACACATTTACTTCACCAAAATTAACAATCATCGTCATGGCCTAAACTAAATACACTAGTATCCCACAGAGAGGTGGGTATGATTAGCCACGATAGCCAACAGCTAAATGGAACCTGCATAATCAGAAGCAGAATGAAAGTAATGGTACCCTACCTCATGGCCCCTTTAAATTAGGAAAGTTTGTCTGTGGTGGAAAGAGAGAGGTAGCAGGGCAGAGGGGGTGTTTACATTTTTCCTACTTGAGAAAAGCCACTGGGGGCAATTTGGAGCAGGGAAACACTCCCCCCCCCACCTCTCCTCTCTCAAATCGCCCTGTCAGAAGTGGCTTTTCCTCATTCAAATGAGTGCTTGGACTACCATTAGTTGAATTTGCATGTCATGTGTGTGGCTACACAAGGTGTTCCATTAAACTGCTGGATAATATTTATGTCAGTGTGGTTCTCAAGGTTCTTCCCACGAGGCGGGGAGAACTTTGAGTCTTTGCGGGGGTGGGGACAGCGATCCCAGGGATTGCACCGCCGTCAGGGGAGAGAATGTCCTTTTTTCAAATCACATGGGGTCCTGGAGTGTTTTGGAGAGTGCGGGGGGGGGCCTGTGGACCCCTCTGCGGACCTCCCCCAAGCTTTAGATCGCGATTTACGACTACTTCCGGTTTTCAGATGAAAACAGGAAGTGGTTGTAAATTGCCGCTCCGTGGCAATCTAAACCTCGGGGAAGGCCCGCAGAGGGTTCTACAGGCCTCCCCGCACCCTCTGGAACGCTCCAGGACCCCCAGTGCATATAAAACATGCATTTTTATACCTTTTTTGGATGGCGGCAATCCCCGGAGTCACCGCCACCATGCTGTCCCCACCCCTTAAGGTGGCATGGGACAGCTTCCGGTTCCAGTGGTGGGTTGCAACCCACCACTTTGAGAACCATTGATTTATGTTATTTATTTAAAGAATTTATACCCCATCTTTCTCTTGCCAATGCAGATGCCCAAGGCGGATTACAAAATGTTCACACAACACAAAACAACAAAACTTTCAAGTCAGTGCTGGTCTCCTTGGGAGCTGGTGTTATAGGCTCCCTGTGGCCTGGACACCTCCTCTTCTTTCCTCCTTCAGGGCATGTAAGTACTAACTTGTTTTTTTAAATGTTACTGGGAAAGGGAAGAAATTCAAAGGCAGAGAACTTCCATCAGAAAAACCATTCCTCTTCCACATAAGAGTCAAAACATTTTTACATACGTGTTTTTACATTTCCCTCCTTCACCCTTTACCTGTCATACCACATTTATGTTAGAAAGTCTCACACCATTATCCCACTTTCTGAGATAACAAGTATGCAATGCATCCTTTTAATTTGCTATTTTACAGAAGAGAGACAGAGGCAACGGAAGAGGGAGATTAGACCAATATCATCTCTGCAACAGTCAGAAGCTAAGGGGGGAGGGGAAGGCTCACAAGACCTCCATTGCCATAGTTCTTCTCACCTCCACACTAATGACTGTCAATTCTTGAGCTGTGCTTCTTGCCCATTTCAGGGACTGAATACACATTTTTGGAACCTTGCCAGGGCAGAGGTAAGATTTGGAGTGGAGAAAGAGCCAAACAGCCGTTAGAGAAAGAGTTAAACACTCCCTTCCTCGCCACGTCTCCACTCTGAATTCCCCCCTCCCAAAAGAGCTTTTTCATTAAAAAAAAAAAAAAGATACTGTACTGGGATTCAGTACAGTTACATGTATTTGTGTGTGATGTATAAGAAGTTAGACCCAGAGGCAACCTCTGGGCAGGAATTGTATCATTCCTATGTTTTTTTTCTCAGCTCCTAATACACCGCATTGTTTTTTTTTTTTAACAATGTTCACATATACTGCAAATTAGGCTCCCCACCACACCAAAGGCTCCTTCTCTCAAGCAGCAGCTCCTGACAAAAAACTTTCTGTTATACAATAAGTAAGCCAAAAATAAAAACAGCAACAGAGGCGGCCGTTACTACCACCAAGCCCATCAAGGACACTGCGTAGCTCCTCAGAATGTGGCGGCTTCATTTCAATGCGTGACCAAAGAAAGAAAAGAAAAAACAGGCAGGCATCATCTGTTTAAGATTATGAATCCCTCTGAAAACACCTTTTATCCCAATTGGGGCAAGAGAAGTTGCTAAATGCCAAAAGCTAGGCAGATGTTTTAGCAAAACACTTCCAGCTGCTTTGCCTTCTGAAAAAGCTACTGTATCTTCAATACAGAAACAGTTTTGTTACAGTAGGAATGATTCTGCGAAGGTCCTCACTGTCAAGTAGCCATTAACTTGGGGAATGGGAAACATCATTAAGAGCCCCTTTTCCTAGGCTTACCAGATCTCCAACCGGGACAGAGTGCTAGACCTTTAGGAGAAGGAATGTGGGCAGGTGTAGCTAGTTAAAACTTAGAGCACAATCCTAGGCATGTCTACTCAGAAGCAAGCCCCATTGTGTTCAGTGGGACTTGCTTCTGAGTAGACATGCCTAGGATTGTACTCTAAGGTTTAACTAGCTACATCTGCCCACATTCCTTCTCCTAAAGGTCTAGCACTCTGTCCCGGTTGGAGATCGGGTAAGCCTACCTTTTCCTTAACTTGTTCACCACTTCCTCAAATTACTACCCATTGTTGTCACTTCAGTGCCTAACAAGTCATTTCAAAATGTACACAATCATTTTGATCTTCAAAATGTATTGAGTACAGAGCCTTCCTTTGGGTAGTGCAACTGGGGTGGCAGCCCTGGGCCCCGCACTTTCATGACCAATATATGGCCATAATACTGTATATGGCCCCCGCACCAGCTTAGTTGCCCTGGGCCCACACCCTCCTAGGGATGGCTGTTTGTGTATGCTAATTATTTAAAGCACAGCTTAGGGACACATGCAAGTCCTAACAGCAGAGAAATGCTCGCCTCAAAGTGGTTAAGTCAGAGGTGGCCAACCTTCCACCATTAGGGTCTCTACATTCTTAAGAGTTGTGTAGAAGACAGAATCCTGGCAGCTGAAAGTGCTGATAGTGCTGCTAAAGCAGCTGCACCTGATGAAAGGCCCTCACCTAGACAACCATTAAAGGGCCAGGAGCAGTCATGTTGAGAGGTTGGCCATCCCTGGGTTAAGTTTTCCTTCACTGAGTTATTAAACTATAGTTACTAAGCAAGTAAGCAGACATACAATATATTGCAGCCATGCAACCCAATCCTGTACATGCTTACTTAGGCTTACCATATCGCCGACTGGGATGCTCCGTTTTGCCCTTAAGGGGCGAGGCGGGGGGGAAGGGAGCCAGAGCGATGCTCTAGCTCCCTTCCCCCCCCCGCCCCTTAAGGGCAAAACGGAGTGTCCCAGTCGGCGATATGGTAAGCCTATGCTTACTCGGAAGTATATCCCATTGTTTGATGCAGCTTGCTTCCACGTAAGTAGCCATAAGATTACAGCCTTTGTGCTGTCATTAGGAGATACAAGTTACGCAAATGTATGTAGTAAATGAGAATTTAAGCATGTCTTTGCAGCACCAGGACCAAGAGAAAACAGACAAAAGCCGAGGTTACAACTTCTACAAATACACACTTAAATGAGGTACCAGTACTTTACTTTCTAGGATATCTATTGAATTGATAAATGCCAAATGAAAAGGTTTATACTTATCGCCCTAGAACCTTGAAAGGGTTAAGTTAGTCAGCAAATTCAGATAGTGTGGGCTTCAGGAGTGGTCAAGATAAAAGCTCAGAAAATATTACTCCTTAGGCCTGTGATGTAGGCAATACTCCAGCTGCCCCCATGCCCTCTACATTACCATGCACGTCACAGTTGCCACTCACTCATCCCTAGGAATACGCTACTTGACTGATGGGGGTCTGAACAAGAACACTCAAGGGAAGGCTTCCAAGGAAACTCTCTGGTGACTGAAAACAAAAGAGTTACATGCCCATCTGAGTATCGGGACACCAAAACCCTTTTGTTTTGAAGGACACACTATCACAATGGGAATTAGTCATCAAAACATGCGATTAAAAATAATTAATGGAAACATTACTCAACTCTTCTCACATGTTACCAGAGGTAAAGAACTGCAGAGTTCCCTTTCTGAAACTCCATAGCATCTCTTCAGTATTCACGGTTGCTAAAATCCCTTCATGCACTATTATTTATAAATAAGATACCAGTCATTTTCTAGTACCCCCAAATCTGAGACACACTTACTCAGAAGTATACCCCACTGGTTACTCGCAAGTAACCAAACACAGGATTTCAGCTGTCCAGCCTGCTCCAATGCATGTTTTACTCAAAATTAAATTCCCAAATTGAATGGGACTTGCTTCTAAGTATGCATAGGATTGCAGACTTACTGTGCAATCTTAAACACACTTACAGCACAATCCTATGCATGCCTACTCAGAAGTAAACCCCATTAAATTAAGTGGGACTTACTCCCAGAGATGTGGAAATGGGACTGCAGTCTTATGAGCAAGTTCTACTGAGCTCAGTGGAACTTACCGGTAGTTCTGAGTAATTATGCTTAGGATTGCACTGTTAACATTATCAGAAGGAGAATGAACTTAAGATAAAGAACTACAAGTACACAGATCATCATATTCAGAGGAGTACCCATGCAGAAAACATAAGCCCTATAGTTTAAAAAAAAGACCAAACACATTTATTGCAGCATGAGCTTTGGTGGAGTACTGTCCACTTCATCAGACACACCTGTCTGTAGCCAGCATAAGCTTATGCGACAATAAATGTGTTAGTGTTAAAAAGGTGCCACAAGACTTTTGACAAATCTTCATGTGAATACTACAGCTTAAAACCAGGATACAGTGTTAGCACTGCATTTAAGAATCATTCCCATACGCTTTTAACTAGGGTGCCCAGATGCAATGCTCTGGTACCTTTAATAGCCTTCTAGAAGAGAAACATTTCACAGTTGAAGATTCTCACCCCTGCATGACAAACTGCAGCTGCTTCTCTTAAAAGATACAGTAGTTCAATATTCCTTTGCATCTGATCACCCTGCCTTTAAAAGAAAAAAAATCAGTAAGTGAAGCTTTTCCTGACATAGAAATAAAATGATGGATATTAAACAAATGAAGCTTTTCCTGTGTGATAAGCGTTAAAGGCACAGGAGCAGAGCCAACAAAAAAGTGGAAACCCTACACACATGAGTTAAATTCTTATCCTCATATTTTAATTTGTACTGTATCTCTCAACTACAATTATATCTGCTTTAAAAAAATTAAAAAGGAAAACAGAACCAAAATCCTGGCTATGAAAAAGTATCCAATGAGATTGAGAATGGGGGGAGAATTCTTTTTTTAAGGGTACATTGATCGCAACCCCCCATTTGTTGCTTCCATAATCCTTTTCATACAAGTACCAAAGCTGATCAATACCAAAGAACACCCAACTCATGATGAAAAGCGCTACGCAGGAAGACTGATGGGATACTTTAAAACTGTAATTAGCACATGAGTGAGATGTGCAAACATTACAAAAAACCCACCACATTTCAAGAGGTGACAGAGGGTGTGTATACACACACACACACCACTGAATGGGGTACACAGCTATTTGTAGTGAGATCCCCACAGAAAAACTAGATACAGGATGACTGTGGGAGTTTTGCTCAAGTAATGGGGGGGGGGAGAGAACCAGGGAAAACACAACATTTCTAGCACAAAGACGCTACAACTGATTGATTTAAAAAAAAAAGATAGACTGAAAATATTCTTTACCAACAGGCATGATGCCATTAGAATGTCGCTAGTTCAGTTCAGATGCTAAAGAAGCAGGAACCAGGCAGCCGCATTCTGAGCATCCAACCCTTTTGATCCACTTGCTTGGCCGTTCATCCTTTACACAACAGCGTTTTTAAACTCAGGAAACTCATCAGCTCCCCAAATTGCCACTAAGGCAGAAGCCTAGCTGACAAAAAGCCTCAGGGCTAGCGGGGGGGGGGGAGAGAGAGAGAGCTGAGAAGAAGAGTTCTTGTTTTCACCCACCCCAGCGCAAAGCAGAATTAAAGCGATCACTTGCTAAGGCTGGAGTTATCTGTCCAGCCCCGCTTGGTCACATTGCTTCCCATATTCCCCAGCTGCTCTTTAAGCCTTACCGGATTTAGGAGGATATCTGTAGATGGAATTAGACGGGACGTCTACCTCTTCCACCCCGGCGTTCTGCCTGCTGGTTAGTGCTCCCATAGTTCCACCGTAGCAGAGGGCATCCGGGGATGGGAAGGGGGGGATTCCTAGACTGCACCTTTCCACGCCAGAGAAGGCAGCAAAGACAGGGGTCAGCAGCGTTCTCCTGTAACTGCGCTGGTCCCTCACTGGAGCAGCTGCCGCATTGACTTGCCTGCTGCTGCCCCCAGGGGGGTGGCGGTGCCTGCTGCTGCTACCGAACAGGGGCCAGAGGCAGCTGTGCCCCCTCCTCTCCCCATCCCTCCTTGGCAAGAGCGGGGTGAATCAAACTAGAGGTGGTCGCTTCGTGGAGCTGGGCTAATAATGGGAGTCCCTCAGGTAGCACTGCGGGCGGGAGAGCAGAGGGGGCTACGCGCGCAGCCAGCTCTTGGGCTGTCACTGCTACAAGTGCAGAAGGCAACCCCAACCCGCAGTAGCAGCATCCCCTCTCTCTCTCTCTCTCTCTCTCTCTCTGCTGCTGCTGCTGCTGCTGCAGCGGCTTCGCAAGGAGCAGGGCGCCGCCTTGACGTTAGCGGCAGCGCTCGTCTCCAGCCAATGGAGGCAGCCTGCAAGCAACGAGCGGCGGCGCCTCCTGCTGCTCTCGCGGCCCCCTGGCACAGCACGCTTGGCAGCGAGACAGGACGGCCAGCGGGGGGACCCGCCTTCAGGCGGCTGCCCAAGTTCACCTTGGAAAGAGCGAGGAAAAAGCAGGAGAATCCTCGACCTTTCTGCTCCGGGAACAGGGGGCGGGCCCGCCGGAGCAGTTTCTTTTCGAAGACAACCGCTGTATGCCTCTCAGTTGTTAATCAGTTCTCACGAGACATTGCTGAACTTTTTTGTACATTGGTGACTGTGTAACCAATGCACCACCAGGACTGAAATTTGCCCGAAAGCGACTCTAACCCTGTTCTGACGATCTCGATCCCTAAACAGCCCGAACCTGTGTGTGTTTGCTCAGACGTATGTCCCACTTTGTTCAACGGGCCTTCTTACCCTTGAGTGTTTAGGATACCAACCTAATGTATCGGCTATTTTTAGATGAGCGTAATCGCAAGAGCGTAGGAATCCCTCTTCTGTCCGTGTTCGCTCCTCAGCGCGACAACTCCCCCCCCCCTTTTCTCCCTGGTGTGCCGCGGCTCTTGAGCCATTAATAGCGTGAAAATAAAATAAAAAGTCAGCAGGTGAAGTTTTTCCCATCGCTGCGTCTTGTGACGTCACAGGAACCCTGACAGGGGAGAAAAATAGAGATTGGGAACCTTAGAATTCAGTTATGATGAGGCTGGGAACAATTTTGCACATGCTTTGGGGTCAGCCGTCCTTAATATATTATTCCCTAGCTGATATCTCCAATTAAAATCAAGGTCTATTGTTCCCAGCCCTGCCTGTTAGTTAGCAAA
Organism: Plestiodon gilberti rubricaudatus; assembly: GCA_026170595.1. Lineage (NCBI taxonomy): Eukaryota > Metazoa > Chordata > Lepidosauria > Squamata > Scincidae > Plestiodon > Plestiodon gilberti. The sequence goes on from JANXHW010000002.1 coordinate 157,899,536, forward strand.
AGTGTAGGCGCTGCGGCAGCTAAAACTCCTCCGCCTCAACTTTCCCATCCTGAGCATGCCCAATAGCAGCAAGCAACTGATTTCTGGTGGGTCCCACAGAGCCTCCAATGAAAACACAGGTGATGATGGAAAGCAGAGGCATCACTGTAGCGTGGCCCGCGGGGCTGAGCGCCCCAGGGTGACGCGCGCAGAAGGGTGACACGTCACCTCCCCTGCGCGCGTCACCCGGGAGGCTCCGAGGCCGGGAGAAGGCCTCGGACCGTCCTCCCGGACCTGCGCTCCTGGTCCTTCTGAGGAAGGCCCACTGCGTGAACGTTATTTATAATGTGTTTAGCGCATGCGCAGACCGTTCCTGAGGGAAAAGGGCTGCCCTTTTCCCTCAGGAACGGTCTGCGCATGCGTTAAACACGTTATAAATAACGTTCGCGCAGTGGGCCTTCCTCAGAAGGACCAGGACAGCCGGCCGGGGAAGATGTCCCCAAGCCGGTTGCAATGATTGAGTGGGCGCCCGGAGCAGTGGCCCGTCGGGTGCCCCCCCAAATCGCGGCACGGGCAGATTAGTAAAGGGGGGTGTCGGGGGAAGGGGTCACTAGGGTGACACGGGTGCCCGGCCCTGGGGCAGCGCGCGCCCTAGTGACGTCTCTGATGGAAAGATCAGATAAGTCATTGCCTCAAGCCCTGACGCTATTCAAAATCAGATGGCTGCTAATTGCCCTGCAAACAGCTGAGCTCCTGCAGTTTGCAAGCTTGTGTAAATATAGGGAGATAAATGTTTGAGCGTCTTATTTCTGGTGTGCTTTTTTCCAAGTCTGTCAATGACAGATGGGGCCAGGTGAAGGCTGGGCCACATAACTAAGCCCCTGAAGCCTTGAGGCTATTCACTAGGGCTGCCTTATTTCGAGAAATGGATTGAGCGTTTTTTGTTTTTTGTTTTGCAAATAAATAAATATTACTTGTAAATAAATAAGTATATTTCTTTCTAGATCACTTTTTTTTAAAGTCTTGTAAAGCTAGGTGAGGTCCTGATAGAGTGTCATTTTAAAAAGTGGGTCCTGGTACTAAAACTGCAGGCTTGCAGTAACGGTAAGAATGTTATCAGCACAGGTCAGTCATCCTGTCCTTTTTTGAACAAAAGGGTTTGTGTCTTAGACCTGAATAGACTCATTTAAGTGTTTGGAGCAATAGTCAGCATTCAGAACCATTGAGTAGGCCATACACGTAATTGGAAACATGGGGGGGGGGTAGAGATGAGTTTCTGTGTTCCCTAAATTTTAGCCTTGTAAATGGGTACAGCACCTTGTACATGGGATGCTAAGTAAGCAATGACTTAACAGCAATTGCATACAATTGCAAAGTGATTGCTCCACAAAGGTTACCAAAACCAATCTCCAAAACTATAGAATTAAGAACCCTCCCTCCAAAATCTGCCAGATGAATGCTATTATACAAAAAAAAAAGTTATGGAAACAGCTTTGGAACAAATTGGGATTCAAATGTTTGAAATATCGCAAATCTTTTGCCAACTGTTTTCTCATTTTTCTGACTGTGAGTGCCCAGCAAGCAACAGCTGTTGCCTTAGAAGACCAAAAATTGCAGATGAGAAACATTTAGCAATTCTTGCCTGCTGCTTCCTATGCTGTCAGACTGGGAGCAGATGCCCAGGATCTTGCAAAGTTGGCTTAAAGTAAGGCAAAATGCCTGAATATAGATTTAAAGGCTTGGATATCGGCTTACTGTACAGTTTGACAATCTCAGCAATACAAATTCCATAAAACACAAAATAGTGTGGTATTAGGCCAAGAAGATCTATTAAAGCAGCAGGGGCATGCAAACGTACACAGAACTCTTCAGCAGAAGTAGAGTTTTTCTGTTTGATGAATTCTGTGCCACTAAAAAGCTTGCGTCCTTATTTAGTACAGAGGACTGTCCACCTGGGATCTCAGAAGAGAAGGGTAGGCAGTCTGACCACTGCAGTGTTCCCACAAAGAAAATCTTGCCAGCTGTGAATGTACTAAATAACTGCTTGAGATGTGGCAACTCTTTTTATTGCCCAGAGTTCTTAACCAAGTTGCCATTCAGGCAGATGTATAGTAGGTGTGATTAGTCATTGGGCATTCTGTTGTAGATATTATATATAGGTACTCTTGCTTTAAGGCCAACTTCCAGAGGACCTCTAGCAAAAAAGATTCAAGTTGCAAGGCTGGGAGATTGGTCTGTGCAATCTGAGCCGGACTGAGGTCTTAACTGTGCTCCATAAAATAAACATAGTTGTTTAAGGAGGAGGTCTGGCTCAGTTGGTAGTGTGGCCGTCTCATATGCCTGAAGATCTCAAGGACCAGAGGCGTTCCTACGGTGGAGGTGGTACTGTAAGTTGCACTCTGTCCTAGTCCCCTTTTACAAGCCGGCCCTGCCCCCTCGCCGTTGGAGCCATTCCGTGCGGAGAAGGTAACGGGCAGGCAACGGTAAATGGGGACTAGGACTGGGCGCAACTTACAGTACCACCCCCACCATAGGAACGCCTCTATCAAGAACGGCAGTTTGGGACGGCCGGAAGTCTGTCGGAGAGCTGCTGGCACGCCACTGATAAGCTGCAGAGCCTCTGTGAGGGAGAGAAGCTGCAGCTGGCACCTTAAGTGGGAGTCAAGGTTGCCTGTCAGTTGAAGCGTGATGAAACGGGCGCCAGTGAGAAGCGCTATCTAGATTGAATGAAGGGTTCTATGTAAGACTGGAACATATTGTATTGTAAAAAACCCTTGGGGTTTAGAAAGCCTGCCTGTGTAAACCGCCTTTGAATTAAAGTCAAAGGAAAAATCCGATGACCAAAGAAAAGGCGGTACTAGTATATAAATTGTTGTTGTTGTTGTTGTTGTTGAAGATATCCTGGCCCCATTACTGGTTCTTGGTGCTGCACCTGTCACAAAATTCCTCTGTGACCCAACTGTAGAGCTTATCAGAGTTCTATTCTGTGCTGCATCCAATCACCCCAGCCTTTGGTAGGATTCAAATGAACACTTAGTGTTCTCTGGCTTTTTTTAAACCCAGTTTCTTGTTCTTCTGATTGTGGAGGAAAGTACAGTATGATGATGATGATGATGGCAATGCATATTTTGCAAGCATGCAATATACAAATAGCATATTCTAAAGAAACTGACAGCCCAGAAAATCCATGTGCCTAACTACGCATGGGACTGCAGTCTCTCTCTCTCTCTCTCTCTCTCTCTCTCTCTCTCCTAAACCTTTTCCCTCGTTCCTTCTCTTCAGCCAGTCTCTCCCCATTCCAGCACCACTCACCTGCTTGCCCTTCACATTCCACATGCTGCAACCCTCAAAGACTATACTGTACTCGGAATAAATTATGTCAGTTGAATGCCACTTTTGCATCATTTATTCCGCAATATTAAGGTGGGCAGAATACACCTGGCTGTATCATCAGGTGACAACATGGTTAGTTGATAGAATCCCCATCTAACACAAAACAGTGAATCAAGTGAGTAACAAAGGCAGCCTGTTTGGTTAGAGTCCATTATAACATCATGAAACTGGCTGCAGAAGTCTGGAGCAGGCAATAATTCAACATTATGCCTGCAAATATCCATAAAGCACAGACCATTTCACGCAACGCTAGTGTTTTACGGTGCAGTTGGTGCTGCTGCTGCTGCAGTGGAGTATTTTATATGGCCATACCGCAGTGGAGTGGTGCAGTGCACACACGCAAAAATGCTACAAAAGAAGGATTTGATCTTACCAGTAATTTTTATAATTCAAAAGTGACACCCTGGATCTTATCATCCTCTTCAATCAAACATAGCCACAATACAGTGTAATTTTCACAGGTTACAGATGCTGCTCTAAATTATCCCATGATTGAGACTTTGGGACTGATTATTTCATTATTACAGGAATAAAGACAGTGGCAGGGCAGTCACAAAATCGATTGGAAGCAGCTGGTGCCTCAAAAAGTGGGACTCGCACCCAGCGTACCAAGCCATTCACACAGTATTTTCTCTTGCCTACACCTTCCCCAGATTCTTCCTTCCCTGTTCCGTTCTAGCTCTTCCCCAGGAAGCCTTTTCTATCAACCATGATTTCTTTGAATATCAAATGGCACAGATAACAGGAGAGTGCTGTTACCATGCTCTGCTTCTAAGCTTTCCAGACGCAAGTGGAGACAAGTGACATGCCCAAGACCACAAACTGAGTACAAGGCCAGGGCAGCATCTAAGAACCAGGCTACTCCTTTAATTTTTGCAGCACAAGCCGGCGCCGGTGGAGCAAGCGCTCTGCTGGCGCAGGGTGTTGCAAACGTGCCGTAAGGGACGTTTGCGGCACCTACAGAGTAGGTGCCAAGGCTGGCGCCGCTCACTCCACCACCGGCCACGGACCATGCTGCCGGAAGCAGGTAAGCTCTGCTGGTGGGAGGGCAGACTGGGGTGGGGTGGGGTGGGGGTAATTGGGCCACTGGGCCCGGGAGAGGGGCAGGGATATCAGCGGCACGCACCGCCAATATCCAAAGCCCCTTCCCAGGCCAAGGTGGCCTTATACGGCCTCCCTGGAGTTGCGCCAGCTGTTTTGCCAGCACACATCTGAGGAGGCTCATTGGGACTGCAGGAGCTGACACGGGAAAAGGACAAATGTCCCTTTTCCCCAAGGTGTGCCCCAGCTCTGCCGGCATGCTGCTTAGAATCCACTGTAGTGCACTTTGTGCTTTGCAGCAGATGTTAGGCAGGATTGAGCTGTTGGTATATAAATTTTGTGGAAGACAAGCCAATGGTACTCAAGTAAAATCTATAGGAACCAAGGATTGCACATGTGTGCTGGTATATTCCCATTACAAAGCCTCAGACACCCAGATTTATTTAGCACTCATATGTGTTGAGTTTTTATTTATTTATTATATTTATTTACAATATTTATATCCCATTTTTAATGATTTGCTTTACCTTTACTGTAGCAATTGGTTGAATTTGTGTACGGGGTCGGTGGGTTGCCCTTAAGACGGATAGCAGCTTGACATCACCTCTCCCCCCTCATCCCCATTTTGTCCATCTAACAAGTGATGATAAACTATTTGAATTGTGACTTTCGTGTTCTGTACAACACACAGCCTACTGCTGGCACTCCAAAGGCTAACCCCCCAAGCGAGGATTGTTTTGTCACTGAGCAGAGCAGATCGTGCCACTGTCCATAGCCCCTGCATCTTGGAAACAACATGAAGAAGGCAGAGGCAGTGCTTAGCCTGAATGGGCCTCTGTTGTGTGAGATGCAGGAGCTGATGTGCTATGTGCTTTGCAAGCCAGAGTAATGGACTAAATTAGATAGCAGGGGGAGGGAACCTTGTTCATATCAACTGTGTAGAATGTAATCCGTGCTCGCACACACATTCCCTCTCTACAGTATTTCCCCCCAAGTTAGTCAGTGCCTCTCTCTTATTACGTAGCTCATCTGACACTACAGGGAAAGGGGCCAGTGCATGTAAGGTGCTGACACCTACAGCTTAGTAAAGATAAAATGTCTGTCAGAGAGGGCACAAGGGGAAGGGTAAACAGTACTGAATCTGGCCCGCTTATGGACACTTACTGGCACTTGTGTCAGCTATTTTCAGAATCCTGTCTTTTTCCCTAGTGATGTGACTAAGTGGGTGGGTTATAAGATACGGACACAAAAAAAGTCATTTTGCCATGAAGGGAATATGAGGCTGTTAATGTTCCATGCTTTCTTCATAGTAGCAGTTTAGGGCAGCATAACAGGTTAAGAGTCTAAAGCAGAATTATTTGGGGGCAAATCCCATTGAAATGAAGGGGATTTATTGCTACATAAACTTGGATCGGATGAGACTTCCAAGGCTGCAGTCCCACATAAACTGTAACAAAAAGTTATGTAAATATATAATTTCAATTCTCATGTTTATCCATATATAAAGCTTGAATCCTACAGTATATACACACTAACAGGGACTTTTCTTCTCTTCTGTCATAATGCATAATTGATGGTGCTATATAATAATAATAATAATAATAATAATAATAATATTACTACTACTACTACTACTACTACTACTACTACTAATAATAATAATAATAATAATAATAATAATAATAATAATAATAATAATAATAATAATAGTGCAAGCACACATGGTCTGTCCATTGGGAAATTTCCTTGGCATGCTGCTGCCACTTTAGAACAGAGTATGAGATATGATTAATTTCCTGCATTTAAACGTTTTTGCCAGCAGGGGGAACCAGCTGGCGGGGAATTTAAAAGACAACAGGAAACAAAAATTGAATTCTGGCCAGTCAAATTAGGAACTCATTCCAACTGAAGGCAACTATCGTGATGGAAGTGGAAGCAACGGGGATTATAAATGGTTCCCAATTATGTGGTGAGTGAGGAAATGGTGAAAGTTCCATAGAGAAAGGAGGCTACTCAACTAAATGGAGAGGAGGAAACAGGGCCGGTCTTACCATGAAGCATCTGAAATGGTCACTTGGAGAGGCGGTGAACTGATGCGCCCCCAGCCCATCTGTCTGTCACCCTCTACAGCCTGCCACTCTGTTGGGGCTCCGATTCTCTTCTGGCCCAGTGAAGCAAGTTGGAAAAGGATTGTGGCAGTCCCTTTATCCCTCTAAAACTGCAGAAAGAAAAAGGGGGAGCTGTCACTGATCCAGATACCTTACCCTTGCCCACCCGGTGCTTTCAAAGCACCATGTGGGCAGGAGGGAGAGGCAATCTGGAGCCTGGGTCCCTTGCCATGCCTACCCTGAGCTTACCAGGAACACGCAGCGCACAGCCTCCTTCCTCCATGTCATTTCTGGTGTGAATGGAGCAACTGCTCCATTCAAACCAGAAATGGTGCAGACAGAGTAAGAAGGCTGCATGCCATGCTCCTGGTAAGTTAAGGGAAGGGGGGCACTTCTCTTCCCCCTCTCTATCCATGGGGGTGCACTCACTTGCTCATTCTGCCTATAGATAAGAATAGCGGGAGGGCAGGTGAGTGGGGACCTCCCCACCTGCCTGCCCACCCCCTCATCCACGGGGGCAGGCACATGCACATGCTTGTGCAGGGCAGCAAAATTGTGGGGGTGGGATCAGGGAGCAGGAAGGCACAGGTTGCCCATGAGCGGAAACGTGCAAGGGAGAGAGAGAATGGATAGGAGAGAAGTGAGATGAATTGTCTTTCTGCACATACCCCAAATCTTGGAGCTAAGGCTGAATCGGAGGTTAGGGCTGCAGTCCTCTACACACTTACAGTGAGACTTACTTCTGAGTGAACATGCATAGGGTTGGACTGCAAACCACCTATTTTCTGGCAAGGCTTTAAGTTTTGTGCTTCGTGACACAGAACGTCAACATGTGAAGCCTCTCTCATTGCTGCATCTCCATGCTGGTTTGGTGTCCTGTTTGATTTCTGCTAATCATGTAGTTGCTATAGACACAAGGATTCTGTCAAGGGGGAAAAAAATGGCAACTCTGGTTGCAGATATTGGAATGATAAAAGCAGAATCTCTGAGTCACAGATATGAGATGAATAGGAATGCAGTTTACATCAGGTTAGGTGGACACACGGGGCCGGTGCTGATGCCAGGTTGCTGGGGATTCTGGAGAAAGCAACACAGTAGGTTGTTCTCAGGTTTCCTGGCGATGGCAGCTGCCAGGGGCTCTTCCTACCCTCCCCACTAGCAAATGGGGGGAATTTACAGAGGCTGACTGGCACTGGGGGGGGGGGTTCAGGGAGTTGGCCTAGACAGGTGGGCTATTATTATGGGTGTGGATCCTCAACTGGCGCCAAACTTGGCTGATTTCTGATGTTACTCCTGTATGGTGCTACATGTTGTGGGGGGAAACAATGAATGGCTGAAACAACTATATCTCAGACATCTCTAAATGACTTATGGCCCAATCCTAACCTTTGTTCTTACTGGTGGATTCAAATCCTAAAAGTTCTTTGGAGGAAAAAATCTGTCTTATCCTCATCCTCCAATTGTAAAATGTGAATATTACTGCCCAATCCTAATGAGGGCCTGCACTGGCGGAACACACATCCCACCAGCATGCGCTGTCACAAAAGCACCATAAAGTCCTTTGCAACAGTGCAAGGCCTAGGAGTGCTGGCGCCAGAAGTCGCTGGGAGGGCCGCTGGAGCAGGTAAGTCCAGCGCAGGGGCAGGGGGAGGGCAGGGAGGGGTGGAACAGGGTGGGGGGAATGGGGCTGAATGAGGCAGAGATTGGAGCGGAGAGGGTGGATCAGGCCCAAGGGGGCAGTATTGGTGGTGTGGGCGTGCGCCATATCCTATCCCCCTTCCCAGGCCTGATCCGCCAACACAGATCAACTCGGACTTGAGCTAGCAATATCGTTGGCACAGAGCCGAGTTGACCCATAGTGGTGACTGGGGCTTTCCCCAGGGCAAGGGGACAAATGTTCCCTTACCCCAAGGAGACCTCCCACCTGCTAAATTCCCCCACAGGATATAGCACAGAGGTGCAAATAACGAAAATATCAGGGAGACTAAGCGATTACAAAAACTCAGAAAACGGCTGCAAAAAGAGCCAGGTCTTCAGCCTCTGATGAAAAACTGGCAAGGTGAGAGACAGATCCATGCTACAATGCAGGGAATCCCACATATCAGAGGATGCAACTGGAAGGCCCTCTCAGGTGTTGCTGCCATCCAGAAAGTGGCAGAACACACAAGAGAGCCTGCCTCCCAGATCGTAATGGACAGATAGACTCATATGAAGGAAGACAGTCCTTCGGGTGTCCTGGCCCAAAGCTGTTTAGGAGGGCTTTAAGAAACTAGTATCTTGAATTGCACCCAGCAGCACCCTCATAGGCAATGCAGCTGAACCATCAATGGAGAGAGATGATTGTATCATCTCACACTTGGTAGCTGCATTTTGCACCAGCTGAAGCTTCTGAAGGGTCTTCAAGAACAGCTCTATATAACGTGTGTTGCAGTAGTCTAATCTTGAGGTGGTTCAGGCATGGATCACTGTAGCCAGGACCACCTGAAACTGAAATGGGTGAAGTTGGCGCATCAGCCAAAGATGGGCAAAAGTATTCCAGGCCACAACTGCCACCCGGGTTTCCAGAAGCAGAGCTGGTGCCAGGGGCACTCCCAAACTGAGAACCTCAACCTGCTCCTTTAAGTGGAGAGCAACCCTGACTAGAAAAGGCTGATACGCTGTCACTGAATCAGTGGGCTCCTGACCAACCTGTCTTGTCTGGATTTAATTTCAATATGTTCTCGCACATCCAGCCCCTCACTGATTCCAGACTCTAGTTCAGAACCTTTAAAGGTTCCTCAACTGGGGAAGGCAAAGATATATACATCTGGGCGTAAGCATATTGATGACACCTAACATCATATCCCCCAGCGGTTTCATGATGACGCACTCTTCAAGACATTGAAAACTATAGGGGGCAAGATTCAACCCTCCCTGCAGAGACTGTAAGCCAATGGTCACAGTGTTGAGCAGGAGTTCCCAGCAGCTCCTTCTAGAACAGGGATAACATAAGGCCCATGGACAGCGGCATTGCTAGGCTGGCCACTGACCAGGGCAGGGCTGGGGTGATGTCATGATGCCTCGCAATGCCTCCCCGCACCTGCACAATGCCCCCCGTGATGCCTATCACGCCTGTGCATCGCCTTCGCTTCTGGAAAGGCTCCATTTGGAGTTGTACAGAAGCGAGGGCGGGTGGGAGGGCCCAGCTCATGTGCTGCTGCCTCGCCGAGTGCCCCCTCGCCAACAGAGACGCTGGAAAATGACCACCCCACCACCACGAGGGGGGCGGTGAGGCCCCCACCAGCTACAGCACCATCATCAGCTCCTCTCAGCTACTGAGCCGTGAAGTGACATATTGGCAGAAGTGGCACTGCTGAAAGGGAGGCACTCGGAGGGCCTAATTATCATGTGTGGGCCACCCTTTCAGCAGTAACACGGTCCGCTTCTGCTGAAATTGCTAGCGCAGGTCCGAGGAGACTCATTGCGGAGCAGGAGGCTTACACAGGGGTAAGGGGATTTAAATCCCCTTTCCTGGCTGAAGTCTCCCGATCCTCCCCCTCTACCGCTGGATACAGCGGCCTGTTTTTGATGCACCTGCACCAGTGTGGGGTGGGGTAAGGATAGGATTGGGCTGTGAGTTATTACTATATTTCTTTGAAATGTGTTATTTTAAATGTTGCAGTTTGCCACCTTGGAAGTGGTTTTACTGAAAGGTGCGATAGAAAAGTTTGAAATAGATACCATTATGACTGTGCAGAGTGGCAAATTACATTTCCTGTACAGATTTTAGGCACAAGATCTGCACATGCAACGCATGCCTGAAGAATTTATATCCTACGCTACATCTGGTGTAGAACTTGCCCCATTTGAAGTTCACTTCAGATATGAAGTTCTAGCCACATAATAGCAAAATCTGTATCTGTCTAGAAATCCTTGTATGACTTTCATCTTCCTAGTATCAAAGTGCCTTAGGGTTCCTCTAAATCAATTAACTCTACTCTGTTTGCAAATGCCGTGTAATTCTTAATATAGGATTGGTTTCTTTTTTCATGTGGCTTTAGAACATACACAGCAGCAGCCAAGACAGCCTGCAAATGTAGAATGAGAGCACAGGAGAGAAGTAGGTGAAGGAAATTGGGTCATTTCTGTTTCCCCTTTCTAGGGGATCTTAGTTGAAACAGCAGATCCATTGAATTTTAAACTTTTTTCCAAAACCAAATCTCATCTAGCCTAATGAATGTGGACAAATGTCCTTCAAAAGCTAGTTTATTTTTTGGGGGTGGTGGTGAGCATGTGCTCTTAATTGTAATACAGTATAGAACTTTTGCTTCTTTTGCTTCATGGCTTTGCTGACCTGGTTTCATGGAAGAGATGTGCAGTAGCAGAGTCACGAATTGGATTGTGACTTCTCTTGGAGAATCAAGACTGAAAGCAGACAGATTAGATATATATTAATGACACTAGATAGGCACGCGACACTTTCCCCATGAGATACAGGGACATTCAGGACAAGGAACTGCGAAACAAAAGAACAATTTATTAACAACACTGTTAGGGGGCTTGAAACACCTGTTATATTAAGGTCCTCTGCACATTACACTGAGAGACCGAAGTACCGGTATGTTCTTTATAAGAATTGTGTTAATTGTGTTGTTTGCACCTGATGTGCATAGATGGCAGAAATTATCCTAATAACTCTGTGAGGTTGATCAGTACTATTCCCACAATGTGGATGGAGAAGGGTCAAAGGGCAGTTTTCTGAAGCTTCAGAAACAATGGCTGAGGCACTTTTCTCAGATCCAACTCATCCATCATTTTATTCACGGGGCCAATATCAGTTTTTCAGGATGGCTGGAATGCTCCTATTTGAAGCCCCACCATTAGCCTAGGCACTAGGCTTTCCCAGTCACATAACCATGCGTCACCTATTACTTTGCTCCCTCACACATCATGATGTATCATGTCGTACTGTCTTTTGATCCATACATGATGTGGGTATATTATTTGTAATGTTTCTGGATATATTAAGATAAGCGGGGGGGGGGCAGCACCAGCGGTGGGGCCTTGTGGGGGGGATTTCATGGCCTGGTCAGGGCCCACCACTGGATGATCCTCCCTTCTACTGAGCTGCTTGTACAAGTTGCAGCAGCGTAGATGTCTATTTAAAGAAGTATACTGTAGACTCATGCAGTGACTCCCCTATATGTGATTGAGAGTTGCACAGGAACAGGAAGTGGAGGAGAGTGGTGGGCAGACACTCAGGCTAACAGTACAATCCTGTGTAAAGATACGCGGCCGTGTCTATATCCTAAGCCCTTTCTGGGCCATGCCAACACTGCTGGAGTGCACCTCGGGATAAGGGGACGTTCGTCTCTTCCCCTGGTGTAGGCGAGCCCGGGGCCTATGGGCCTCCTTAGATGCACGCCAACTGCAGAACTGGAGTACATCTGGGGCGGCCATGTAAAGCCGGAGCAGGCTACGATGCCGATAGGACATATAGGATATTGGCACTGATATCCACGCCCCCTCCCAGCCCGGGCTGGCCAATGGCCCCCCTGCCACCCTGGCCCACCCTCCGATGCGACCCTTACGTGTGTCGGCTGGCACGGGTCATTAGGAGGCCACTGCACCAGCGCTGCTTATTCTCCCGTAGTCACAAACATACTTGATGGCACGTTTGCGATGCTTTAGGCCGGCGGAGTGAGTTAGGCAGGATTGCGCTGTAAAGCACCCCCCGCTTTGTCTTTCAAAAGGAGTAGAGTGGAGGAGATGAGCTACTGCTGCAGTCATGGCAGAAACAGAAAACAAAGGCAGGCAAGGGATGAGAAGGGGGAGAAAAAAATAGAAGGCACATCTGGCTGGTCAAGATTTAGTCAGAATTGAACATTGATGTATTTTTAAAATTTAGACTTTACATACCATTTAAATTGTATTTTCTCGCTGAAATAGAGAATCCTAATGTGCATTGGGGTTTGTACTGAGGGGGGGGGAAACTTTTCCCCCAGTGTAATATTGTTGCATTTTGTTTGTGGTGAGATGAGAGAAATATTAAGAATACCTTCTTGATTTTGAAAACAAGCCACAGCAGGATGGGGTTCCAACGGGGGTTTCTAGCATATTTTTATTTATCTATTAAAAAAATTATACCATACCCTTCTCCTTATTGTTAGGCTTACCAGATCATGGACCGGGACGGAGTGATCTCCCCTTAAGGGGGCGGAGCGCGGGAGGGGTTGGTAACGCTAGCGTTCCCCTTAAGGGGAGATCGCTCCGTCCCGGTCGACGATCTGGTAAGCCTATTTATGGTTCCAGGGCAGCTTAAAATATACAAACTTTTTTTTCTTTAACCCAACGTCATTAAAATCATCTACTTTTCAACTGGCAATGGAAAACCGATAACAAGGGATCCTGTTGCAACTCATAGGCCAGGGCATTCCGTAGAGTGGGGGGCCACAATAGGGAATGCCCCCTTGCAGGTTACTGGCAACTGCACACAGAATGTGGTGGAAACCACAAGAGGGCCTGACTAAAAGTTCTTATAGCACAAGTAGAGGTAGTCCTTGAGGTACTTGGGTCCTAAGCCATATAAAACACCTTACATTACGCTCGATAGCATACTGGCAACCAATGCAGCTGTATCAACAAAAGGCGTTTAAAAGGCTGTATCAACTCAGTTGGGCCATCGCTTCGGCAACTACACCGGCTGCTGGTTCGTTTCCAGGCACAATTCAAAGTGTTAGTTTTGACTTTTAAAGCCCTTTACGGCTCGGGACCAGGGTATTTGAGGGACCGTCTCCTTCCTTATAATCCGACCCGTCATCTGAGGTCATCGAGGGGTGGAGCTGTTAACTGTGCCGCCATTGATGGACGTGAGGGGGGTGGCGGCGAGGGATAGTGCCTTCTCGGTGGTGGTACCCCAACTATGGAATTCCCTCCCCTGGAATTAAGAACGACTCCCTCTTTAGAAACTTTTCGGTGGGGCCTTAAGACATTTTTATTCAGGTTGGCATTTGATGGCTGATATGGTGGGCTGACTTTTTAAATCAATGTAATCATAAGGTGACCCATTGGGGTTTGTTTGTTTTAACTGTTTCAATTATCTGTTTTAATTATTTTTTATTGTATTATATTTTATTATTGTATTTTAATATGTTTTAATTTTGTAAGCCGCCTTGATTGCCCTTATCGGGAGAAAGGCAGGATAAAAATTCTTTAAATAAGTAAATAAATAAAATCCATGGGTGGTGTTGGGGCCCGCAGGTTGCCACATGTGGCATCCTCAGAGACCGTTTTGGGGCTACATACATTTTCACAACTGAGGTATAAGACAACTTTGGCATAAATCAGTCTATAAGGTGAACATAAAACCTACATTGGCTACAATGTACTTTGATTTCTCTTTAACTCACAGATAATTTTGAGTCATAAGTAACAGTGAGGTAACCAAGTACAGTATATGGATGATATCCAGTTAATTCAGGCTGGTGAAATCACGGGCAGACTGTGAAGAGCTTCAAAAAAGGTTTTCTCCACACTGCATGAATGGGAAACAAAATCTGTTCCAGCTAAGATGGCGGAAAGCCTCATCAAGGATAAAATCATAAAACATATAGAAGAACAGGCTTTGCTGAGGAAGAATCAGCATGGTTTCTGCAAAGGGAAGTCTTGCCTCACGAACCTTTTAGAATTCTTTGAAAAGGTCAACAGGCTTGTGGATGTGGGAGATTTTCAGAAGGCGTTTGACACGGTCCCTCACCAAAGGCTCCTGAGAAAACTCCACAGTCAGGGAATAAGAGGGCAGGTCCTGTTAAGGATTAGGAACTGGTTGAAGACAAGGAAACAGCGAGTGGGAGTCAATGGGCAATTTTCACAATGGCCAGAGGTGAAAAGCATTGTGTCCCAAAGATCGGTCTTGAGACTGGTGCTTTTCAACTTGTTCATAAATGACCTGGAGTTGGGGATAATAAGCAATGCGGTGACCAAGACTGTGGGTGACATTAAACTTTTCTTGGTGGTGAAGACCAGCAGGGATTGTGAAGAGCTCCAGAAGGTTCTCTCCAAGCTGGGAGAATGGGCAGCAAAATGGCAGATGCTCTTCAATGTAAGTAAGTGTAAAGTGATGCACATTGGGGCAAGAAACCAAAATTTCACATATATGCTAATGGGTTCTGATCTGTCTTTGACAGATCAGGAGAGAGATCTTGGGGTACTGGTGGACAGGTCGATGAAAGTGTCAACCCAGTGTGCGGTGGCTGTGAAGAAGGCCAATTCCATGCTCGGGATCATTAAAAAACGGATTGAGAATAAAACGGCCAATATTATTATGCTGTTGTACAAATCGATGGTAAGGCCACATCTGGAGTATTGTGTCCAGTTCTGATCATCACACCTCAAAAAGTAGTTGAATTGGAAAAGGTGCAGAAAAGAGCGACAAAAATTATTAGTGGGCTGGGACACCTCCCTTATGAGGAAAGGCTACAGCGTTTGGGGCTCTTCAGTCTAGAAAAAAGGCGCCTGAGGGGAGACATGATGGGCAGTGCAATTCAGTGTAAAGATCCATGGGCGGCCCTAGGGTCACCCTGCTGGATCCTATCCCCGTTCTGGGCCGATCATGATCAGCCCGGAGGTCTCCCCAGGGGAAGGGAACGTTTGTCCCTTTCCCTCAGTGTAGCGCTGGGAAGCCCCAATGGGCCTCCTTGGATTTCCGCCAGCTCTCGATGTAATGGTGGAGCCGGCCCAGGAATGGGACGGGGATGCGGCAGGCCCTATCCCCGCCCCCTCCCTTGCCGGCTTGGCCAACTGCCGCCCTCCCTTGCCGCCTGGCCCGCTCTTGCACCCGCTGATGGATGCTTTACCTTCCCCGGTGGCAGCTGTGGTCGATCTGGCGCCGGAGTGATGGCTGCCAGCCACCGCACCGGTGGCCCTTACTCTAGAGTCATCACGAACGTGCTTTACAGCATGCTTGTGACGGCTTAAGAGCGGCAAAGCTCTACAGTTGCTCAGGATTGCGCTCCAAGACGTATAAAATTATGCATGGGATGGAAAGAGGGAAGTTCTTTTCCCTCTCACACAACACCAGAACCAGGGGACATGCACTAAAATTGAGTGGAGGAAGAGTTAGAACAGACAAAAGTAATTACACGCTGGGTGAAGAAATAATTAGGTAATCTGTGGAACTCCTTGCCTCAGGATGTGGTGATGGCACCTGGCCTAGATGCCTTTAAAAAGGGATTGGATAGATTCATGGAGGAAACGTCCGTCACAAGTTAAAAGCCATAAGCAACCTCCTGGTTTTAGAAATAGGTTTTCTCTGTATGCCAGGTGCAAAGAAGTGGCAACAAGATACAGGTTCTTGTTTTGGTATCTTGTTGTCTTGAGTGCTCCCTGAGGCATCTGGTGGGGCCAGCTCTTTTTATGTTCTTATGTTCAAATTGGACATGAGATGTAAGACACATATAAATAATTTGGAACTGACTAGAGGAGCCAGCTTCATGAAGTCCTCAGCATGCGAGAGCTGAGTGAGATTTTCTCAGTCAATCTGTTACGACTACCGGCTATGGTTGCCATGCATTGAGGTGGTCATGTGCATGGGAATATACTGTACACATGGAGGACTGACTCGCAGAACACCTGTGGGAGAAATGTTTAAGGGCTGAGGGGAGCCAATTCTACTTGTGATGTCAGAACACACTCAACAGCCTCGCTATGACCCATGACGTTTTGGTATCTGTGGTAGAAAATCTAAAGGGCTGCCCTGTGGCAAAAATCTAGTAATATACTAACCGTTTGCTGCCCTTCAATGGCACCCTCACATCTGCCATCTCACCCTACATAATAGGTAATAGGGCTGGCTTTGCTCTGTATATAGCAGTAGAGCCAGAAGTAACCAGGCATTGGCTGCAAACACTGATTTCCTCAAACCGAGAGGCTTGTCTGAACTTATATTCATAGATCCTTTCATTCGTTCAAGGCCTTCATTCATAAAACAAAACAAAGTTACCCAAAGCCTAGGTATTGCACAATAAAATTCCTGCATTAGGCATTTTTACAAGCTAGTCTTCCTCAAAGGGAAGTAGGCATCAGCAATTCGTTCTGCCATGAAATCAGTGTTGTTATATAAGCCAATAAAGGTCAATTGTTATTATCAGTTTAAAAAGCGCTAAAATAACATTAAAAATTACATTCTAATGTTTGCTTCCAGTGAGCAATATGGATCCGGAAGTTCTAAGCAGTGTTTCCGACGGTGGCTACGCTTCTTGTCTGTATCTTTTTCTATTGTGCGATCACTTTACTTTTCAGGATGACCAGGCTTTTCAAAGGAAATGAATCACAGCTGTTCTTTCTTGTTTTTCCAGCTGAGCATGTTGGTTACCGTGAAGCTCGTCAATGAACTTGGCTTGTACAAACTACTTGTGTGTGTGTGTGTGTGTGTTTTACAACCGGGGGAAAAAGAATGGGAGGAGAAACAAAACAGCCAATCAACAAAGGGAGTAGAATTTCCAGTCCTGTTCAAACAAGAGCATAGTTTTGGCCCTCCCTTACGATAAAAAATAGACCAATCGTGAGCTTTTTTCTCAGCCAAAACATAGCAACTAACCAATAGCAAAGGAGCCCGGTGGCTTATTTCCCCCAATGATATATAAACTATAAGGCCGAAAGGGGTGGGAAGAAAAAAGAGAAACATCCACCGCCTGGAAGATTCGAATCGAACGTTCATACACGCAAAGAACACTGCAGCGGCCAATCAGCGGCCTCGGGAAGCGTGGAATTGAACGTTGAGACACCTCCGGCTTCCCCCCTTGCCCACCCCGCTTCTCTCCACATGCTCCTCCCCTAGATGCTGTTGTTTGTGGTGTGTTAGCTGCCGGAGAGCTACGAGACGGGTGGGGGGGTGGGATATCAACATACCCTTGTTCATGCCGATTGAAGCAAGAGGGGAGGCCGAGGGGCGACTTGGCTTGAACCTCGCAGGGTTAGCTTAAAGCTTCGGAGACAGAACCTGCTTGGTGTTCTGGGGTGGAAGAGGAGAAGGAAAAGAAGGATCCTTTGTGGATTTTTCCCTCCCCCAAACACAAACACGTACTGCCGCCGCCGCCACAGTGAGTGTGTCTGGCTCTCCTCTCTTGTTGTGGTTTCGTTTCTCTCGCCATGTCGGTGAATATGGAGGAGCTCCGGCATCAGGTCATGATCAACCAGTTCGTGCTGGCTGCGGGCTGTGCGGCGGATCAAGCGAAGCAGCTGCTGCAGGCGGCACACTGGCAGTTTGAGGTGCGTTGCGATGTTTTTAACACCCACCCCGCTCCCCCAGGAAGGAGAAGAGGGGAAGCATTGCCTCCTCTCCGCGTCCTGGGTGTTTCTACTCTGGGTTTTGGAAGTAGTTATGTGGGGGTGGGAACCTGTGTGTTTGCTCTTTGATTGCTTTAAGTATCCCCCCAACGCGCCGTAATATGGTTGGGGGGGGGTAGAAACATTTTTGCATATATTGTTGGCACTAGACATACAAACAATTCATAAACGAAATTTTAATACTGTACACATGCTGCCGCTTTCTGCAGTTAAGTGCCTTCCGGGGCCGGGAATGTGTTGGGCCTTTGCGTGTGTTGACTAATCTCTTGTTGCTGCTGGTCGTGGGAAAAGGGGGGGGGGAGAGTATTTGCATTCCTGAAACTGCTAGGTGTGCACGGCCCACCATGCTTTGAGAATGTAGGTTTGGATAATCATTTCAGATAACAATTTTTATTGGTTAATCTCTTCTCGAGTTGTGTGCAAACTCAAAATCGCTCGAACAATCGAAACCTCTCGTAGGCCATGCAGAGAGCGATGCGATCAGTTTATTTCTACTTACTCCCCTGGCCATTTCTTTCTTGAATTGGGCACCGAATCTGGTGGAAAAGATGTCTCAAGGAGACTGTCGTTTTTTCCTACTACTACGCGGGGGGGGGGGTGTATGTTTGGAAACTAGGCCTGCTGATCTCTTCCACACTGTGTGTCTCATATACCCAGAGAAGGAAGAGCTTTGCATGGGGAAGTGTGTAATCGTGTTCATTCTTTAAATAATGTTTCTCGTTTACTTGGTTGAATCCTCCCTCGGCTTCAACCGCACCGTTTTCAATTCGAGTTCTTTGTTTTGTTTAATAAGATCGGAACAGGAAACGATTGGTACTTTTTAGCAACCCTTTGGCGTTGGATGAGAAGTGTCTTTGTCCACTTCTTTTGGGTATTGTGGTGTTATATACTCATGAAAGCTAGTGGAAGCTCTCTTCCTCCCCCCCCCCCCCATCAATCTGATATGTTTTTTTACATATACTAAATGAACGCTTGCATTTTTTGCTTGCGTTTTCCTCTTGCGGTCCTAAATCTTACTGGGGGAGAGCAGTTGTGTTTTGGGGTGTGTGAAAGCTTTCTGTCTGACTGAAGCTGAGGGTAATGTCTGGGCTCTGTTTGTTTTGGATTGGCCACCTAGCTTCTTTTTTGTTCCCAGTTCTTTTTCTCCTCCCCCCCCCATCCAAACTCCCAAGTGGGAGAGGAAAGACAATTAGCATTTCAAAGGTGTCCCAAGCCAATGCTGAAAAATGTGAAGAGCCTGCTCAGTTTGTCAACTTAAATGATTTGCTTACAGTTGAAGTATGGGGGGAGGGGAGGTGATGGAATGTATGTGACAATACCAGATTTTTTTTTTTTAATTGCCCTGTAACACCTTTTTGCTGATCCCTGCCTTCAACTTGACTTTTTCCATTGGGACATTTTTCCCCCGTTCTAATTATAGGCTCTTTTTTATATACCTAGACGGCTTTGAGTGCATTTTTTCAAGAAACCAACATTCCCAACACCCACCACCACCATCAAATGGTAAGTAGCCCAAACTTCTCAGGTTTGTGCTGTTCTTCGCAGTATCTTTGCTTCCTGTGAGCCGAAGTGCGATTTGCATTGGAGTGTCTTTTGTTTCCTTTTTCTTTCCCCCGTACTTTAGCTATTCCTTGCTTCCATGGACAAATCAAAACTGCCCCAGTCCTTTTCTGTAAGCTTGGAAAAGCCCCTCTGCAAGCACTTCCAACAGAGGACGAATCAGAGGCCACTGTTAACAGCACTTGAGTTGGCAAAGGTTGTTTCTTCTTAAAAACTATGTAAATACAAGGCGAGGACTTCTTCCTCCTTTATACATGCAACGTCTGCATAATTTGACACAACCTTTGATACTGGGAGGGGAACACGAGGCTGCTGCCAGAAGTGGTTGTGCATTCAAAGCTGTCAGCCGTTCAGACAGCCATATTGCTCTGCAACAAGAGAAACACACAGACTGCAAATGTAAACAAGAACCAAAATGTCTGCCAGGAAATGGGGACTTCTGTTTCTCTTTTCCCCCCTCCCCTTTTGCTCACATGGTTCTATGTAGGTATTTCTATGCCTTTTTAATAACTTGAAAATCAGCAACGTTGGGGAGAGGAGCAAATTGAGACTAGCTTTTGGCTTTTTCTTCCCTTGGCATGTTTCATCTAAACTTGAGCAAAACTTTACATGACCTTGGCTGAGGGCAAGTTTCTTTGGCAGAGCAAAGGAAGTTTTTTTTTTCTTTCAAGAAAGTAAACCAGTGCTGTGTGCTAGGATAATAGCAGTAGAGGCTAAGCTGCACCTTTTCTTTCCCTGTGCATGGCTATTGTTGAAGCCTCTATCTAGTCTTGGAGGGGCTTGGGAAGAAATCTCATCGAATTTTAATGCTGTTTGCCTGTCTCTCGATCAATGTAGATTTCACTACCCTGAGGACAAAGCTGATATTTTCAAAGTTGCTTTGCAAGTAATATATTGGTAAAAAGCAGACTGGAAAGAAACGAGTATAAAAATAGTGCCTATGCTTATATTGACATCTAGCTACGTAGCCAGTCATATTATGGCTATGTAGCCATGCAGATCCTAAATTTATAGCCACAACTTGAGTAAAATGACTTTCCAGCTTAACACACTTTTATGTTTGAAAGTGATACAGTACAGTATTCATATTTGAGTTTGTTCAAGGTGGCCTGTAGAATAGATTAAAATGAATAATATGCTAAACTTTATAACAGTGGTTCTCAAAGTGGTGGGTTGTAACTTACCACAAAAACCGGAAGTGGCCGCTACCCCCTTAAGGGTGATGGTGACATCAGCAACATCCCGCTGCCGCCGGGGGGGGGGGAGGTTTTTTTAACTTACTGGGGGTCGTGCCGACCCTCTGGAGGGTGTGTGTGTGTGGGGAACCAGAAGTGGGTCTTGATAGCTTCAGGGAACCAATCTGAAGTGTGGGGAGGCCTGCAGAGGGGGTCTACGGCTCCCCCATACCTTCTGGAGGACCGGCATGACCCCTGGTAAGTTTTTTTTTTAAGCACTCTTTTTTCCTGGCAGTGGCATGATCCTGGGAGAGCCGCTGCCATTGGCCTGCCCCCACAAAGACTTATGACTTCCGCAACTCATGGGGAGAACTTTGAGAACCACTGCTTTATAAAAACATGAAAGTTACAGCTACGGCAGCTTCATGAATTGGAAACATCTAGCAGCAACATAAGTATACTGTGATGTAAAAATTCTAAAATCACTATTTAAGTGTATATCTTGCACATGTTTCAAAGTCTGTAGGGGTGGCCATTGAAGAGCATGTTCTGCATCTTTGGGGCTGCTGCCAAGAAAGGTCTGCACTGTCCCCAACTAGTACTAACTTTTCACATTCCTGGCTAATCTTATTGGGCCAACTAGGGACTGGCTTGCTACACTATATCATTTTGGCCATAGAATTAAGGCTATGACACACTGGCCGTGCTGTTGTGCGGGGCGTGGACCAGAGTCGGCCTGCAGACCGAAGATCTCGATCTGTCTTGCATTTTTGAAGATCGCATGGCAATGCAGGAGAGCTGCGTTGGCGTGCGAGCAAAGTTGGACAGATTCAACTTCAGCCAATGAGACGCAGTGTTTGGTGCAGTGGGGGCAGGACATGGAGCGACGCGTTGGCCAGTCGGAGTTGAGGGTTTTTTTAGCCAATCCTCTTCAGCATCACTCCTCCACCGCAAGTGACCAATCATTGGGGACATTGATGTGCGGAAGCGCTCTGGTGTAGATGGTGTGTCGCAGTGTGATGCAACACGACGGCTACTATCGGGCTACACCGCGGGCAGTGTGTCATAGCCCTTAAGGGTTGTTCCATGCATGGCCCAGAGCATGGCGGTGCTCAGACGTGGTTTGATGGCCACCTTGCTGAAGCTAAGCAAGTCTAGGACTGGTCAGTTTGTGGATGGGTGACTACCTAGGAACCCCATGTTTGCCATCTTGTGTTCTGTTATGGAAGAAAGGTAAGGTAGGAATGTAATAAGTAAATGACATATTGCCTGCAAAGGTGTAGAGGGGAAAATGTATGCACTGCCATTTGTGAAACCTACAAAAACATCTGTTTTGCCATGTGACTTTGTTTCATGGTGCAAATGCATATCATTGTGCCCTGTATTAATGTAGGCAGATATTGCATGTGAAGATCAGGGTCCAAAAGACTCTCCATATCTTAGCTTTCTGAGTGACCTTGACAAATCTGTTTCCATTTAGCTCTGCAGAGTGGGTATTACGTGGTTCACAAAACTGTTGTAGTAAGGAATGCAGCTAGAAGTGTACAGCCTTTTAATACAGTTCAGCACCTACATAAATGGGATTTTAAGGGAAAACACAGGACTTCTTTGCATTTGTGAGTTCAGCTTCTTTGTTTGCTCAACAAAGATGGAGAAATGCCATATTTCTAGAACAAGGGTGTCAAACTCATTTCATACAGTGGGCTGAATAACATTCATGGCGCCTGCTGAAGGCTGGGAGTGTCATCATGAAGCAGGAAGTGATGTCATGACTTAGATAATGGCCAGAAATACGCACTGTCATCATACATAGCCGAACGTCTGGGTTG
This sequence comes from Plestiodon gilberti rubricaudatus, assembly GCA_026170595.1. Lineage (NCBI taxonomy): Eukaryota > Metazoa > Chordata > Lepidosauria > Squamata > Scincidae > Plestiodon > Plestiodon gilberti. The sequence continues at coordinate 157,921,946 of JANXHW010000002.1, forward strand.
CTGAGCTCTGGGAAGCAGCTGCATGGAGCTTGTCTTAGAAGGCAAAGCCTCCCGCCCAATTGCCACACGCCGGGCAGGGCATAGCAGAGCCACCTACCTAGGCTTGCAGAGTCTATGGCGGTGGCACAGGGACTCCGCCAGCCTTGGCAGGCGGCTCTGCCATGCCCTGTCTGGTGCGTGGCAAATTGGGTGAGAGGCTTTGCCTCCCAAGCCAAGCTCCTTGCGGGCTGGATGACTTTGGGTGGCGGGCCAGATACAGCCTGCAGGCCATAGGGTGCCAACCTCTGTTCTAGAAGATCACTTTCCATTTGTTATGTCCAAGGTTGTACCTTTTGGGTTAAAGATCTCTGTCTTGTTTTGATTCCTGTAAAAACAGTCTATAGTATATTATGTAAAATCTTTCCTCAGCATGTTTACTTTGGACTAGAATTTACCAGCTCCCTGCTCTAAACTACCTTTCAGTGCAAAGCCGATCTGCTTATAGGATCCTTTCTCCCTCTTGTCCCTTGCTTTGGTATTTGAAATATTTGTGTATGCATTTTTGTGTTTATGATGTAACGTTGTACTAGTACCTTTATGAAATCAGTTCATGTGTTTATGTGCTTTCTACCTCTACAGTAGAGTCTTGGGGTTTTTTTTGGTTTTTTTTTGAAAGGTTTTGTAGCTTGATATGGACAAGGAAATTCAAGATGTATGATAAGAAGCTAGGAGATAAGAAAGAAATTACTTGCTGTGAGATTGCAAAGCTGGAACCCCTCTTCATTTTCCACTCCCATTTTTGCTGGGACATGCTCCCTGTGTCCAGTGAGCTAATTTAAGCATGCTCTTTTGAAGCTGAATGTGAAAGTAGATCTCTTGTGTTTGAGAGTTTGCTTGAAAACTTGTATGAGTGTCCTTGACTAGCTTCACATATGACTGGCAAGGAATTTTGGCCCATCACAGGTGCAAGGCCCACCAGCTTCCTTATTAACGTTCATATCTTCTAATAACTTTAAAGCCTCAAGGATTCTTGGCAGGTAACCCTGGATCCTGCACTTGAGGTTGCAGAGTTAAACTATTTGCAAAATGTTGTCTTTAACTCTCTGTGTTTGTGTGTGTTTTTCTACCTCCTTTGACAGGTAGAAATCTTGTGCTTTGTGTTACACTCATAATATACACTGTGCTTGCCATTCATTCCCTATTACAACTCCACTGTGTTACATTGAGGACTCGCTTAATGATGGTTTCACTATATGACAGGTTTTCCAGAACGTATCCCCGTTGTTAAGTGGGGTACACCTATAGTATTATTAATAATAAAAATAATTAATACACTTATGATGATCTTCTGCTTTTCAGCAAAAAGTTCTCAAAGTAGTTTGCAGAGCACGAGGAATGTGGTTCACTGATCCAAAGGGGCTCACAATCCAAAAAGGAGCATATGGGGAAATCCCAGCAATAGCCTCAGCTGGAGGGATGCTGTGCTGGGATGAATTGGGACAGTTGCTCTTTACCTGTTCAGTATGAGAGCCACCGCTTTGAAAAGGTTTCTGTCTTTGCCCAGTCAGCAAGGGTTATCTTCAACAAGGGGGAATCGAGTCAATATCTTGAAACTTGGTTTAGTTTTGCAAAGGCTTTAACCACTTTCCATTGTTAGGAGTAGTAGTTGTAAAATTGCTTCCCAGTGCACCCCTTAGAAACCTAGCACAGTCATTGTTTCCCTTAACCAACTGCTCCAAACTATGGCTTTTATAAGAAACAAAACAATTCCAACATTACAAGATATTATTTCTGGTGAAATTGTTTTGAATTTTTGGGAAGAGGCATAACAGGACTGAGATGACCCGATAATCAGGGATCCAGAATCCTTCATCTAATGAAGCAGCCTGATGTGTTGCCCAAACTCCACTACGGGTGTTGGTGTTCGTATTTTGGAAGTCACGTCAGTGGTAGGGTAAAGGTGAAGACGTCCTTTTTGTCATGTGCTGCTAGATAATGTTTCAGTGGATGCTGGAGGCCTCCGTTAATAATATCCAAACCTAGAGCTAACCCAGAATATTCACAACTCTTTCATCTTGTGCAGTCTCTTCCCTAGCTCAGCTAGGAGTCAGAAAGAAACAGGCCGGATTTCAGGCTACATTTAAGGTGTTTGAAATGCTTAGCACACAGCAGGGGAGTCTAGTTCAGTGCCTGACTGCTATAGGGAGCTTAGCCAGTTTAATCTGTTTTATATCCAGTCCTTGGTGCTGTTTGTGCCCTTCTGCACATACTGCCAGCAAATCCACTTCTGCCCTCCTTTCTTTGATCCTTCATATATGTATTTTTGTGGGGGGGGGGAGTCACCAGTGTTAACTGATAGTTCTACACCACTTAAAAACAAAGCAACAAAAGTAAACACATTCTATTCTCTAAGGAAACCTACTCTCCTGTCTGGCATTTTTTTTTTTAAAAACCTCCTTGTTTCCCCTCATTAGCATGCAGACTGCAGTTTGACGGGGCTCTCCATTTATTCATAAAACTGACATGCAGATTTAGGCCAAACATAACTGCATCATAACTGTAAGAAGACAGCAAGGCCCATTCTGGCATGCTCTGGAATGTTTCTCCCAACTGCCAAGCATTAAGGAGTTTACAGTTCCTGCATTCGCTAGGGGAAGTTTAATAGAGATTGCAAACAAAGGATATCCTGTCTCCCTTGAAAGGCTATCTTCAATTCCCCCTCCCCCTATCTTTTTATAACCGGTTACACATTAATCAGGAAACTGGTGTTCAAGTCATGATTCGCTGTGTGACTGTTCCTCTTTGCCAAGTATTATTCATCTACACTTCCCAGATACGTTTTGGGCTCTTGTGTTGCATTTTTGAGGTTTTGTGTGTACAGTATGTTTTTTTTTCCTTCAACTTTCCCATTTTGGTTTTTATGTCTCACTCCCCAGCATTTCCAGGTTTCTGTGTAAACCCAGTGGAAAATGTCTAGCTCAGTGAGAGAACAGAAAGCCTGAGAGGGGGGGGGGGGTCGACAGAAACTTGGTGGCAGGTTTTTTTGGTGACGGCTCAGTTAAGAGGCATCTAGTTCTGTTCAGAATCCTGAGCTGCTGGTGCTCCCTCCCTCCCTCCCTCCCTCCCATTTCTGAAAGGAGAGTTGCTCTGCCCTGCCCTTGTGCTTCAGTGCCTTCTAGGGAGTAGGGGGCGGGGGGATGGTGGAGGAAGCTGATCCATGTGTTCACCCTTCCAAGTTGCCACAGGAAGACCCCTTTTGCCCCGAGGCCATATTTCCCCAGAACTTCCAAATGCCAGTTTTTGTCACATGTTTAAGGTACCACCAAATAGAGAAAACCACCTGCAAAAAAATTCCCAGGTGTGCCATATACCTGTAGCATGGGTGTTGCAAATGCCACTCATTGGGGTTTAAGGCATAACAAATTTGTCCATTCATTCCTATGTAAAGCATAGACCTGACAACACAAGATCTCAAACACACACATAGTTGTGTTGTGCACACAGCTTCTGTGCTTTAGGATTGTGTAGGGGGATGTCCCAGCACAGTGTACCTACCCCAAGTTACAAGTCACTACCTGCCAGGTTTTTTTATGGCAATTTGAACCCTTTAATTGCTGCAGCTTTAGTTGTGGGTTCAGCACAAAAACGCTCAAAAAAACGTAGTTGTGTTGAACACACAACTTCTGTGCTTCAGGGTTCTTTAGGGGCATGTTTCAGCACAGTGTGTACAAAATTACAAGTCCATGCCTGCAAGATGTGGGTATTAATGCCCGGCTCGCCTTTTGTTATACAACCAGCCTTATAACAAAGGCTGTTATTCCACCCACCCCCACATAGCTGGAGGCTAGTTCCTGACCCTTGTGTGCACTTGTTACTGGAAAAATACCATGTCACCAGGCTGGGCTCAGCCTGGGGGGGGAGACCCCCCCCCCAAGAAATAAACAGCTAAACTGAGCTCCCTTGCAACAATCCAGCTAAAAATCAGTATATAATGATAGCTGCCTGCAAGGTACTTGCAATCGCTCAGTTGAGGCTGGAGACATAATTCTGAGTAGCCCAGCCTTCATCCTGTTGTGATAGGCTCAGTCTGATGAGGGGTGGAAAGAAAAAAAAACCTTGAGCTGCCTGCAAAAATCTTGTTGAAAATCAGTATAACACAGCAACCTGGCAGATCTCTGCAAACAGTCAGTTTGAGGCTGGAGCCAGAATTCTTAGTACCCCAACCTTCACCCCCTCCTAGGCTCAGCCTGAGGGGGGAATAGAGACCCCCCCCAGAAACAAACAGCCAAATTACAGGAATAGCATTAGATTACCCTCTAAGGCCCAATGAGTTGTTTGCGCAATGCCTTGTGTTTCTCCTTCTTACAATTCTGTAAAACTGATCACCTGCAGCTGAGGTGTTGGAAACAAAGTGGATTCAAAAGCCAGGGCCCTGGCCATGAGAAAAAAAGCCAGAAATCCACTCACAAAGTATAGGAAATGATGCAATATGATGAAAATGGCTGCATAGGTCTAGATCTGCATAGGTTCCAGATCAAGGCCACATTGTATCTTCCTAGTGTTAAGATAAAAAAAATTAAAGCAACCCCCCTCATTGGATCAAGGCAATGATATCGGGTGTGGGGAGGAGGGGAGTTGGAGTTAGCCCATTCCCTGACCTCAACCACCCCCCACTCAAAGCTGCTATTATCCCCACAGCAGAAGGCATATACCGGTAGCTACCAATATTTTCTATGCTCTGTGGAAACAGAATGGGAGGGAGGAGGGCTAACAAAAAAAGTGTTTTCTCCCCAGGTAAGCAAAGCAAGAAAGGAAGGGGAGGCAAATTTGGGCAGGAGAGAAGAGCCTCAAGGCCTGCAGAAGATAGCGTGCAAGAAGTTTTATGCAGGCTTAATTTGATTAGCCTCTGCTAGGTGCAAGACTGAAGGCTGATGGGACAGACAGAAGTGGACCATTCCCCGACTTAGTGCTGGAGACAGATATGAGAACCTGCTAGATTTTATATTTTTAACATGTAAGCCATTTTTTCCACTTTATCCCAGCAATGTTCTGTCTCGCACCTAGCAGAGGCTAATCAAATTAAGTCTGCAGCAAACTTCCTGCACTCCATCTCAAGAATGCTACTGAGGACGTTGGGGTCTTTTTCATCACACCCCACTTTGCCTATTCCTCCCTCCTCCCATTTTGCCAACATCCAGCCTCAAGAAGACCTCTAGAGAGCTCTGAAAGCTTGTTCTCAGCACCTTATGATATTTTAGTTGGTTCTAAGAAAGGTATTGCCCTACTTTGGCTTCTGTGTCTAACAAACGAACACAGCTAGCTAAAGATTTTTTTTAAGCTTTTGTCTTTCTACTTTGTTTTCATCATTTACTAAAGCACACCGATATCCGGTTCTAGGAATTCTAGTTTCAAAATGATGGGTTGTTGTTCACTTGGCCATGAACATTTTATTTTATGACATTTATAACCTGCCTTTCTTGCCAAAGGTGATTCAAAGTAGCTAAACAGAACTTATAGCCTCTAACCACAAAAATAAATAGAATATATGCATATGAGGGGTCCCCAAGCATTATTTTAAAGCATCAGAACCACGATACATTTTTAATATATACAACATGTATAGTGATGCTGGTGTCTTAAAATAATGCTTGGAAGGAGAAGGGGTTGCAGGGGGATGAGCTGGGGACCCTAATTATACTAGCAAGTGTCATTGCCACTAGCAGTGCCAGAAGGCACATCTTGACACACTGCCAAACAGAGCTCTTCAGCTTGTTATTTACATAATGCCATCAATGTTTGTGGAACTTTACAGAGAGGCAGAAAAGGAGAGCCAGGTCCCTGCTCCGAGGAAAGTGCAATCTACATTGTGACACTGGGAAGACAAAGGAAGAAAAGACAATGCAGTCATAATTTAGGTACATGTTGCAGCATTCTCACAGCCAGGAAAAGCTGGCGTGCCCAGCACAATAGCCTGAAGAAAGCACACATGGGCTACTTGTATGCCAGTTGCAGCACCTTCAAGGCACACAAAACTTAAAAGCCTCAGACAAACTTGTGCTCCATTGAGTACCTAGTACAGTAGTAGTAGGAAGAGGAGGGATGTGATCCGCCAGTCACCCCCACTTTCACATGCAGATGTGCGCACACACCACTTTTTTTTATCCACAGATAATTATGCACTTGACATATATTCAAATAGTCTCCCTAGGTCAACAACAATAACTTTCTTAAAAACACAGAGAAACAATGTTTATGGGATTTCCAGCCATGTAAAAGTTCTTGAGATTGAAGAAATAAAGAAGTATTCTTACACCTTTCTTCAATCTCAAGAACTTTTACATGGCTGGAAATCCCATAAACATTGTTTCTCTGTGTATAATAACAAGCCATGAAAATCTACATGTTCTTAAAAACACATTAAGTAAATAGACAATAACAGCACAATCCAACTTTACTTTTGTGCCAGTTTAACCAGCAGTGCAGTGAGAACAGGAGGCCCCAGAACGGAAAAGGGATTCAAATCCTCTCCAAAAGAGGAATTCAAAGGGGATTTGAATCCCTTTTCCATTCTGGGGCCTCCCGTTGTCGCTGCGCCGCTGGTTAAACCGGCACAAAAGTTAAGTCGGATTGCGCTGCCAGTCAGTAATCCATGTGCTCCAGCACTAGAAACAGCAGCTGATTCCCACTCCCCAACCCCTGTGCACTAGTGTTTCATTTTCAAATCCACAATAATAGAATACTTTGCTATGGCCAGCAATTTGCAAGCGCCTGCTGAGTACTTGGTGTTCTTCACTCATTCAGATTTATAGCTCAAGGGACAAGGCGGCTAATGTTTCCTTATCTCAACTACCTTCTTCCATTTATCTCATATTCCACCACCCCCTCCGCATCCCCATTGATAAAATTATTCCCAGGACAATTTACAAACGTAGTACTGTACACTAAACAACAAACTTTATAACACTACAACAAAAGTTAGAACAAGTCTTAAAACCAGAGAAATAATACAACAGCAACAACACTAAAAGCAGCAATAAGTGCAACTTGATATCCAAAAGCTTGGGCAAATAAGATCATTTTTAACTTACGCTTAAGTTCATAAGGGTAGGTGCCAGGCACACAGGTGCAGAGCATTGGAGGAGAGCATTGCAGAGCTGGGACACCACTATGGAGAAGGCTGGATCTCTGGTCACCACCCACCCTGCCTAACCTAAATTGGAAGGTGCACCCAAAGAAGGGCCTTTCCAAGAGACCTTAAGTACACAGGCTTGTACACTAAAAAAAAGTAGTCCTTGAGACGCTTTGGCCCTATGCCATAGAAGTTTAATAAAAACTGAGCCCAGATACACACTGGTAGCCTGTGGAGCTATTTTGAAAGCAGCAAGAATGTTTCAAATGATCCATATCAGCCAGCAGTCTAGTTGCTGTATTCTGACCCAACTCAAGTTTGAGTAGCCTTCAAAGGCTGTCTCTCATGCAATGTACTGAAGTAGTCAAGTCTGTATGATACATGGAGGATAGTGGCCAGGCTCTCTCTGTCCAGGAGGGGATGCAGCTGGTGCACCAGCCTAAGATGACAAAAAGCGCTCTGTGCCAGATACACCACCTGGGCCTGCAAAGTAAGGACTGGTTCTAACAGCAAGTTTGATTTCCAGTGGTAAAAAAAAAGCTCACCAGCAGAAAACAGTACTATGCAATCTCTCTCACACACTCACTCAACTGACATCAAACACTCAGGCCACAAGGTATAGAGAATTACTCACCCTACTTCAAGAAAACAGTTTCCCAGAGTGAGGAGCTGTTTGCGGCCAAATGGGGTAGTGAATGTACTGCTGCGACCTGCTGCCAACTGCTTGTACAAAACCTTCCTGAAGACCCCGGATCAGATACAAGTTCCCACCCATTGACCTCAACACCCACCCTGCTTCCTGAAGTTATGGGGAAAACCTATAGTAATTCCTGACTGAAGGTGCCAATCTAGTACAGGGAGCCCAACAAAAGGTATGGTACACTGCTACCATATTGTCCAACTTGCCTCTATATGCTCAAAAAGGGCAGGAAATGTGTGTTTTTAAGAAAGGCATGAATTCTGGGGGTCCCTAGGAAAACTCCTAGGCCATCCAAGCATGCCTCAGCCTGCGCACCAGCACCACAGACTTCCATTTCCTCAAGGCCCCAAACCCCAAAGTAGCGCAAGCATGTGAAGAAACTTGCAGGGGGCAGCAGCACAAGAGCAAAGAAAATATCCAGGCTCTCTGGCAACATAATATGTACAGTATAAAACTCAACATGCTTGCGTGCTTGGCTTATATTATTGGCATATAACAGAATATGTACAGTATAAAACTCAACATGCTTGCGTGCTTGGCTTATATTATTATTTATCTGAGCTTAGACAGACTAAGGGCAGGGGAATCAGATTTATGAGCATGACAGCTAAGTGCCTTCCCAAACAATTGTGGGAAAGGAATGTCAGCGTGAAGCAGGCATGTGTTATGTATATGTGTGGCTCAATACGAAGGATTATGTGTGGGGTGGGGGGAGAAGAGTACGAAAGTTAGGGAAGTATGCAAAATACCAAGCATTGTGAGTCACAGATGATAGATAGGCTGTGGGACACCCTTAGCAGATCCCAGCAGCAAAATGCAGAGCGACCCAAGTTCATTCCTAGATGACATTTCACATCTAGGCCTTGGGGCCTGCCCTCCAAAATATAGATTGAACAGACACATCTGAAGCCCCTGTTCTGTTATATATCACACCTTAGTCCCCATTCCCTACCTTATTTAAGCTAAGTACATGTAATGGAAACAATCACATATGCATTCCCTGTCTCCCTTGTGTCAAATGCTAGACTTTAAGCGCGTTGGGGCTGCGGCCTACCTTTCCACTCAATATAAAAGTGTCATGCATACTGCGAGCACTACATAAATAATTGACCTATTTGTTTATTTCATTCCATCTACATACAACCCAGCAATGTAAAGCATTATCTTAAGTGCTAACTTTCATTAGCAAGAAGTAACATCTGCTTAAAACCAGCACAGGCACTACCCAAATTGGAGCCAGCACTTGGAGCCAGCACACTTACACTTTTAATTCCAACCAGTACTAAAAAGCAGCACAGGAGGAATAGCCAAAAGGTACAAGCACTTCTTAAGGTTGAGAAAGATTTCCATATACTATACTTACTCTGGAATGGTCCATTATTCCACGGATGAATGGGCCAGAGAAATAGGACATACTGTCCTTCAGATTCACACACAGTGGCTGCTCTGAGGCAGGCTGGATAAATATTGATTTTCAAAGAAAAAATAAACTGGAATGGATCTATTATTATCCAAATGTATAAAAAACAAATTACAAAAATCCATTACAGAAAATCTTATTTCTTCCATATGTTGTGAATATGTGTGAGGCCACAATGCTTTGGGGAACTGATTTGTAAAACATCCAAATAAAAGTTTCCACCCCATTGTTTTCCTATTGGATTCAAAAATATACTTGCTTAATTATGTGAAAGTATAGCCTAAAAATGTTCTAGTTTGTTTGTTTGTTTATTTATTTATTTATTTATTTATTTATTTTTAGGAGCATTTATATTCTGCTTTTCGACAACACTCCTCAAAGCGGTTTACACAGCAAAGGGAATTAAAAGATAGTTTCCTGTCTCAAAGGGGCTCACAGTGTTAAAATAATTTTCTCTGACAACAGCTGCGAGATTAGTTTTTGCTGGGTATTGGAAAAGTTTAACCACCCCAACAAAGAAAGAACAGATAAAGAAAGCTTGGGAACTAGCTAAATTATTAAATTAGGAGCATATCTGAGATATGCCTTGAAGGTGCTGAGAGAAAAAAAATCCAAAAGGTATGTTTTGTGTGGGTCAGAGTTTCACTGTGCTGGAGATGTTGTGGGAGATAAATTAGAACTTGACAACAGAGTTTTATCATTGGATTTCAAGGGTTTAAATGTTAATTTTAATAAAGACAGGTTTGTAATGGAGTTAACTAGGATCTAAATTTATAGACATAGGAGCATTTACAGTGGATCTTTTTTTAAAATTAAAAATCAATTTTTAAAAAATCTCAACTATAGTATGATATTTTTAACTAGTTTAAAGATTATGCCTCAAATTAACCTGCTAACACCGATTCCATGACCCAGCATCAAAATGCATTAGAATAAAGCATGTCACATGTAAAATACTGACCTTTAAGTTAAGCATGATAAAAAAGACTCAGTAGTTCGTGCACTAGAACTGTTTTCCAGGGTTTGAAAACAGCAGTGAAGAACTAGCAGATTATTAGCACTGGAATCCAACCTGTTTTAAATCTCACCAAAATCTATTTTCTCCCATTTTATGTCTTCGTTACTACCCGAGATGTGAACAAAGTATAACTGTTAAATAAGCAATGTATTGCAAACCATATTCTAAAAAAACATCACACACATAAGTATACCTTCAGGTGGCATAAGAGCCCTAAATGCCTAAAAGTTGTCTGAGACAGCAAATGGGAAATTTGATTTAATTCAATGATTTAAATTAGACACTCTTTGGAGATTTAACATTCTCTTGATTGAAAATCAAATTCCCTCCATTTTGAGGCAAACTATTCTGTACCTATTCCCCACCCCACCCCCCATATAATGTGTAACATCTAAGGCACACTCTCTAGCTCCATATACACAAAGTGCACTAGCAAGGGAAAGCCCATCTTCTGCACATGAGGCTATTTGTATAGTGGAGAGAGGCGTGCTGAAGGCACGCTGCAGCCCTATTGCCGAAGCTAAATTGCCAGAATGGGAAACCAGTGATGAATCATACGTCAGCCATTCTGAGCACTTTGGGTGCAAGTATAATAAATAATACTAACAACTCCTCCTCCACTTGGTGCAGAGCATAAAGACTACCACCAGTAGTATACCAAAGAGAACAGACAGGAATTATGGACATTTCCCCTTTTATAGAAGCTAGTATCAGAGGCAGTCTGAAATTAGCAGCACTGGATCATGTATACATAGTGCTGTTCTCTGGCAGCATTCCACGGCCATTGTCTGAGATTGCACATATCATTCGAATTGCATTTGCACCTCACTCTTCATCCTGAGAGTACAAAGCAGCTTGCACAGGGTTCCCACACAGTCTCTAATACGGGCAGGGCTCAGATCAAGATTCGAACTTGGGGTGAAGTCAGGTTAAGTGTGTGGTGGGAGTGGTTTGAACACACATTCACTGAGTTCTGAGCTGTTTGTTTCAGGTTGGTAAATGGATTCGCACCACTTCATCTTTGGCTGTAGCAGTAGCACAGTATTCTGTGCCTCTCTGCAGTTCAATCACATATACACCCCTAGCTAATCTCATCCCAATCAGTGACATACCATCAAAATTATAACCAGCCAAGAAAGTGAGGCCCGCAAAGACTCAAAAGCAGGACTGTTGTTCACCGTTCACCTGGGGCAATCAGTCAACTTCCTAGGTGAGCACTCGAGTGGCACACTTCAAGGCACTCTGATGTGCCACTGACAGCCTGCATGGTTCAACACAGAGCCAGAACACCAGAACTAAGGAGCACCATGTCAGGCGGTCTTCCTTTTGCTTTCAGAGAGCACTAGTCCTTTAAGGGAAGAGGAAGTACAGCAGCTGCACAGGCAGCCCGATATGGTGGTAACATGGCAATCACTGGATCACTTCCCTTGGGCTCTTGATTCGAAGGGGAGTGGCAGCATGAATTGCATGTACATCTGTGCTAGGCTTGAGTATTCCCCAGTCACACAGTCTGTCCACCTTTTTGTGCATGTGGACTGATCCTGTGGCTGACTCATGTCTTCGCAAAGGCCCTGGCTCATAAAAACAGTTCTGCACAGGAAGGGTGGCCTGGTGGGCAAGGGAGCCTCCAGCTCCTGTCTATAATCTATATTGCATGTAGAATATGCACACCACGGTTGACACACACACACACACACACACACACACACACACACACCCCACACCAGTTCTGCTAAAACCGATAGGTGCTATTTAGGGAGTTTATGTTGGGGTTATTGGGATCAGAATTGCTACAAATGTTCAGTAAGGTCACCCACAGTTTTAAATTGGGTGGGAAGGAAAAGAAGGAGAAAAGATTAGTATGAGGCAGAAAAGGAAAAGCCTTAATCCTGTTTCTGAGTTGCAAGTTTAGGGTTTTGAATGTTGTCATCGTACAGCGTAACTGCATTTACTTGCTCCCATTCATAATATCCCACAAACCACTAGGATGTACTAACGCTCTGAAACCTGAGGGGTTGAACTAGCTTAAGGGGTTCGTGGATTGTGGCCAGAGGCCATTAGATGGATAATAGGAAGTGGTGCAGGCTGCAATGAATAATTGAATGTATGTATAGGAGCAGTGTTGTAATCTGCCCAGGGAGGCTTGCATTTTAAAAAAATGTTTTACATTCAGAGACCACCTTTGTACAGAGTGTGTGCGTGTGCTAGGATTTTACTCTAGAATTGAGTGCTGGGTGCAGAATTTAGTATTCTGTGGCTGTGTGCTTTCCCAGGGGCCAGGTGAGAGAGACCCAGGTTTCCAGCCCTTCTGGCTGCAGATAGACATCCCAAATGCAAGATCAATGCTTTGTGAGATCTTAGGAGCCTGCAGGTAGTTCAGTAAAATTTACAGTGGTCAGAGGCAGGGTCCTGCATGGCTCTTTATTCCTTTCAAAAGCAACCTAAATTTTTCAAAACAGCACTGCTAATTTGAAATTGTGGTTTGTATAGGATTAGCCCAAGGCTCAATGGCATTGATGCGTCTTTTCAGGGGAAAAAAGTCTAGGAGTTAACTGCCCTTGAGAAAGGGAGAGTGTGTGTGTGTGTGTGTGCAGAAGTGGCATATGAGCAGTATATAAATATTCTTAATAATAATGAGAGCCGGCCTGGAGCAGGATCTTCAATAGTACATGACACAGTCAGGTCCTGTGTCCCAGCTGGGTAGCGTAACGTTTTTTCTTTATGTGTAATTGTGACATACCAGACTCCAGAATTTATAACGATGTGGTTCGGAGGCTGTTTTATACGAAGATATAACCTCACCACAGAGGCCCCATAGTGTTAATTTGATATGGAAAATGCAGATTTCCTCTCTACGCAGCTGATAATGCTGTGTGTCGTTTGTGCAGAGGGCCATGGTTCAGTTGGAGGGTATCTGACTGCGTGCAGAAGGTCCTGGGTTCAGTCCCTATTCTATCCAGGCAGGGCTCAAAACGATTCGGGTCTGAAACCATGGAAAGTCACTACCAGTCAAGTAGATAACACTGACAGCACAGTCCTATGCATGTCTACTCAAAAGAAGCTCCCATTGTGTTCAGTGAAGCTTACTCCCGGGAAAGTGTTATAGCATTGCAGCCTGGAGTTGGATAGACAATGGTGTGATCGCCACATGATCTCATGTTTCCCAGTAAACATGATACAGTACTCCCCCCCCCCCTATCTGCTGGGGATATGTTCCAGGCCCCTCCGTGGATACTTGAAACCATGGATAAGAGCGAACACCCCCTCCATGGTTTCCTGAGTGCCCCCTGCCCTGCCTCCCCTGCGGGCAGGCGTGCGCACCTCCCCAGCTCTTACTTGAGCTCCCCAGCTCTTATCTTATTCAGCTCTTGCTGAGCTTTGTTTCTTCCTTAAAACAAACAGAGAAGCAGCCTCCATTGCAGGCAAGTAGAACGAGACTAAGTCCTAGAGAGGCTCTGCAAGGCAGCGGGGAGGCGAGCCCTCCCGGTGCCCGGACCAAGGGGGCAGGGCCTGTGACGTCGACGCGCCCAGCGCGGCACTGCACACACACCCTGCCGGTTTCCTGGTCATTTTGGAGCCGAACGGGCTCCAGGGAGGGTGGGAGGGCCCAAACCAGGACGACCGATGAAGGAGATTGCGGTAAGGACAACGACTGCGCCGCCCTCGCCCGGAGCTGCTGCTCCACGCGCTCCACCCTTGTTCTGCCCCTGCTGCAAGGTTTCTGTTAACCTTGCAGAACCTCTCTAGGACTTAGTCTCGTTCTACTTGCCTGCAATAAGCAGCCAGAGGCTGCTTCTCCTATTTGTTTAAGGAAGAAACGAAGCTTACTGGGGAAAAAAGTAAAAGTCTGGGGGGGGGGGTCCCCACGATCCGTGGACAACTGAAACCGTGGATAGCGAATCCGTGGATATGGGGCCCCACCTGTAATGTTTGAGGGCAGAATGCATTAGGTGGACATGTCATGAGTTATAATGTGGCTCTCTGCATGCCTACCAAATCTTTGAAGACTTGTATCTGTAAACATTATACGTGTGCATTAAACAGGCACATAGTAAACAAGTGACAACCTTATCAGCTGCCTAAACTATGAATCAGTTCTAGCTGTTCAGGAAAGAGAGATCCTCTAATAGCTATTCCTTCCCTTTCTGTTTTGCAATGTAGCTAAACTGGGTGTGAGTTTGTCGTATAGAACTAAGTTTTTGTTTGTTTTGGGGGTTGATGTCCTGATAATCTTCAAAGCCCACATCTGAAATAGATCACGATTCAGACTGCACAACTTGATAGCTAGTCAACTGCACCAGTGGGGTGTATTCAGTGATGCCACTTAGGCTCGGTTTACATGAGTGCATTGTCATTGCCTAACCTGTGAAGGCTTTCATTTTCATTTTATTTTTAATGAATAAACTCTGCATAGCTTGCTATAGACACAAATGGTGCTGTTTTTCTCACATGCCTGATACTGGTTTGTGCTTGTGATGAGCTGCTTGGGGTTGATTAACACTGTGTAGCACATGTTAAAGGCTCCACATTTTTAAGTGCTTACAATGGTTGAAGGTTGTGCAGGTTTGTGTGAAACCAGAAGAATCAAGTTAGATGCTTGTGGTGGTCGAGGCTGTAAATTTTTTGGCATTCATGTGCACATGTAATTAATGATTTTTCTGACTGAACTGCAGCGAGGGTTAAAGGGAATTGCTTGGGGTCGCAGTGGAGTTCATGTCCCATGTGGGCAGTCTGGTTCAGCTGTGCCAGTAAGGCCTAGGTTATACTCTTTGCTTCTGCTTGCCAAGCCCTTAGCTCTTCTGCAAACTTCTGTTTGGATTTTGTTTGGTGTTTTTTGAATGGGATAGGAGGGAATGTTGAGTCATGTCATATGTGAAGCATTATGCAATCAATGGCTTCCTTTTTGCTGAACCATGTTTGTTGTTCTAGGGGGCCTTGTTTCTGCCTCTCCTGGGCCTAGGCATTCCAGGCAGAACCACTCGATGGAAGGAAGGGGCTAGACCAGCTTCCCTTACCAAGGACCATAAAATTCAGTAGAACACATACTTTGAGGAATAATGGCCATCTGAACTTACATACAGTAAAGGAATGGTTTCCAGCTGTTTTCCCCCACCTGCTTAAGTGTTTGTTCCTTGGGCGCTTCCACATGTGTTTCTCACTCCCCCCCCAGCACAGCAGCTGCTGTTTTCATAGTAGTGCACACGCCCATATTTCTGTGAGCCACGTCCTCTTCATGTTCAGTAACTTCTTTTGTACACACCATAAACACAGAATGATTCAGTTCTTTCTCTTATGGCCTGAGCTCAACATTCAAGTCTTTCCCATCCCCAGCTGTGAAGTAATGATATCAAGTAGGAAAAACACAAGGTCCCGGCGCAAGGCATGCTCCAGAGTGCTGTGGCAGGAGAGGGGTGTTGGAGTGTGTGTGTGTGTGTGGGTGGGTGTGTGGGTGTGTGTGTGTGCGCGCGCACACCCGAGTGAGTGAACTTCTAAAATTAGAATGATTACACAGAATCGTCATAGCTTACCAGGAAGTGAGAAGCTGGTGAGGGAGAGGCTCTTCTGTTCTACTGTGATCTCTTTGTTTTAGCCTCTCCAGAGGTTTTATGATGTTGCAAGCTGCTGGCTAAATTAGTTTGTAGATGGGAAGGAAAGCAGCCTGCTGCTTGCTGATAGGGATACATCTACATTGCAAAGCAGGAGCTGTTCCTCCTTTTTATCACCCTGAATTGCGAAATACATTAGATTACTGTAATGATGAAGGTTGTATTCTACCCCAGCACCACCCGCATCCTCTCCTCCAAGATTACAGCACTTGCCATAGGCAAGTTGCAGTTTGTAAGATTGGCTTAGCAGAACTGAGGTTTACATGTAAAAACCTTTCATGAGTGGACGTATCCAGTCACCCTATATAAGAAGCTTGTCTTTCTCTTTAGCCTTGGAGAATGTGCTCACCTTTTGAAATACATTAATAATTTGTTCTGTCAGGTCCTGTAGCTAGAGGCACCTTCCAGCCCATGTGAAGGCCTCTGTTGTTGTTGTTGTTGTTTCCATGGATTGCAGATCACATAATTGATTTGTGTCACATGTGGTGCCTTTCTAAAATGGATATAAAATTACAAATTGCAAATTCAAGCAATTTCACCAAGCAATGTGGTTTCTTGATGTTTGCCACCCTTCTGTCCCATTTAAGGACTAACCCTTAAGGCTTATGCAATAATCAAAACAATTTTAACACCGTAACTCCAAAATATAACAATTCTGATTGTCAGAGCCCAGCAACCAAAGGAAGCTTGGAGCAGATATAAAACTGCACAGTTTTACATATAGATGTAGATATAAGTCAGGGTCCCCAAACTATGGCATGGGGGCCACATCCAGTCCAAAGTCCAACAATAACGTTTTGACTTGCACAGTGGCATTATATTTACAAGTGGGGGGCATTCCTCTTCTCCCCCACCCCTGCTTGCCACTGTGCTGCTGGATGAAGTAAATGCTAGATTGAGTTTCTCTTGCTTGAGAACCCAGCATTGCAGCTGCAAATATTTTTTCTGCTCTCATGAAATTCTTAGTTTCACGTGCAAAAATGTATATTTTATTTTCTACAGTTGACCTGCTCTGGCCCCCTATAAGAACTATACCAAATGATGTAGTCCTGCCACCTGAAAGTTTGGGGACCTCTGATATAAATGGTTGTATAAGACCTTGTATTTTAATGGTTTGAAACATCAAGATTTTCTTATGCCTGGATTTGTTTTTGTTTTGTTTGTGCATGTTTATAGATGTACAGAGTTTTGTTACTTGTGATGTTGTATGCGGTGTGTGTTGTCAAAGTAAAACTCCATTTTTACACCTTCTAATAATTTTTCCTCTTGAAAAATTCCTCCATGTTTAAGTTGGGTGTCTGATTTCACCGGGCTGTTATGTGACTCTCTTTGGGGTGGAACGGGTGTGTATCCCCGGGGTGGGGGGAAGGAGAGATGAGTTGTAACCCAATCAGAGTAGAGTTCTCGGTGAAATGGCCAGGAGTTGCCACTTGCTAGTTTGTAACTTTTCTATTTGTTGTGGTAACGCTGCTTGGTCACCAGGATGCTGTTAACGTGGGGGCCCCTGTTCTCTGGAGAGGGCAGCCATGTTCTAAGTAGACCCAACTGATGTTGGCTTTCACCCCCTCCCCACCACCACCACTGACCTCAGACTGTTTTGGGGTGTTGAACTGGCACATAATTCTTTGAAGAAAATATTAATTAAATCCATGGTAAGTGTTCATTGGTACCTTTGTCAGGGAAGCTGTGGTGTATAGCTGTTGCACCCTGTCATGATTGACATAGGAATTTGACTTCTCATAAACATGACCTCAGAGACAGGGTAATAGGATTTTTTTATTTCCCACTGACACATTGCATTGAAACAGCCGTTCCCCACTTGTCGGAGATAGAGACAAAGGTCTGTACCTTTCAGGCTCTACTGAAAACCATCTTGTACAAGTTTTTTAATAGAATAGGAGGTATCTTCATTAGTTGTTCATGACTTGGGTTTAATGGACGTTGTGCAGGCTTTTGAGTTGTACAGAATGATTACTCAGGCTTAACTTTGATTTTGTATTAGGACAGTCTTTTTCCCTCCTCGGAATATCTGAATAGAATTGAAGCAGTGAGCAGCGTGGGTGACATTGGGGGGGGGGGGGAATTCTGGCATATTGTCAGCTGAAAGTGGTGGTATCTACTGTTTGAACATGCCAGGACAGTTTTCAGTACATGCCAGGACAGTTTTTTTTCTTCCCTGTATTATTAACTGCCACAAAATACCATTGTTTATACTTGTTACCTTACCTGCTGCCTTACCCTGTGATGCACAGGGCAAGCCCTGCTTGCGTACACCTAAAATAAGTGCAAGTGGAATCGAGAGATTGAACAAACTGACAGTAGGCTAATTGTGGCTTTGTTTTATATATTTGACCTTTTGGGATGAGAGAACCCGTACCCTATGTAGTTTTTGTTTGGTTTGGTCCTCCTGGCCTGGTATGTTATGGAGTACCGGGGGGGGGGGGGATTAGCCTGTTCCTGGTTCTGTTTATAACTTGCATACTTAAATGTGGTGGGTATTTTCTTATTTCCCTGCTATGACATTTGGTTCACCTGCTGCTCAGTTTGATTGATGTATACAAGGGAGGTAGAAAGCTTGGTCCTATCTGATTTTTCCACATTGGAACAACTCCGAAAGCTATGTTATTGATGTGCCATTGAGCAGAAAAGAATAAAGGCTGTGTGGTGTTGGATGTAAGGAGGTCAGAGCATTCATATGTGCCTTGTATAAAATCAAGGCATAGAATTGAGCCCCAGTGGGATTTATTTTTGAGTAATGGGTTTCAACTTAACATAATTTAACACAAATATACAACTTAACACAAATATAATCCCCTTCAATGCTGGGGGGGGGGGGGAAACATGCACATTGTTGCTTGTGAAACTCATACAGGCCTATTTTGCCTTGGGTCCATGTGATGGAAAGTTCTAGCTAGCTGCAGCTTCCCATCACGTGGACATGTGTCAAAAATGGCAACTTATGCCCAATTAACACATTGCTTGAAAGTAAAAACCATTTTTGTAATTGGGACTTGCATTGCATGGCAGTATTTAAATTAAAGATGAGTGTCACCTTGAGGTTTATACTTACGTACATGTATACATGCATGCCAAACGACCCACCCACCCTCAATATTTGTCCTGCAAGATTATCACACTGGAAATAATGGTATAAGTAGGTGAACTGTCCCTGGCATGTATATCTTGCAGCTTTTATTACATGAAACATGTCAAAATGCAGTATTTTCTATGATGACTTTATTCTGGAAATTTGTTTCAGATCTGAAAATCCAGTCGCTAGCCCCAAAAGTATATGGATTGAAGAATCACAAATGCAGATCTAGTCTCAAGCCATGAACTTAACTGGGGTGTGGCTGGGGATGTCAACTTCAGTCAAAGAGAGATGGGATTGTTAGCAGTTCACTTAATGAAAAGTGTCCAAAATCCTCACAAGTTTAATCAAGAGTCACCGTGAAAAGGGAGCATCTTGTCCTAGGGCAAAAGATTTGGAGTTGCGTGACCTACTGTGTGTCTTTCCAGCAATGTGTCTATGAAAACTCGGTGTACCGCAGCCTGTGTTGGCTACCCAATGTGCAGTCTTATCTGGTTTCTCTCTGAAAATGTGTACACACATGAACGCATCTATGGCACCCACTAATGTTAATCTAGAGCAGGGGTGGGGAACCTATTTGCAGTGGGGGGCCATTTTCCCATAGGGAAAATTTGCTGCGGGCCGATTTCCCCCCCCCCCCGCAAATTCCCCCCCCGCAAATTTACCACCCACCCACCGCTCGCCCTCCCTCCCTCCCACCCACCACTCGCCCTCCCACCCATCGCTCGCTCGCCCACCCACCCACCGCCTGCTCGCCCGCGTGGGCCCGGATTGGTCTGGTCCCGGGCGGGCCGGAGGTTCCCCACCCCTGATCTAGAGTGTGCATTTGCTTTCACTAAACCACACCTCCTTACAGAAATTACTCCACTGGTGATAGAGTGTCTTTTCTTGCAAGCACAGGTTCATATGGAAGCCCCTCTGCTTTCTTATAGAATCATGGGATTGTGTCTCATCCCTTGCTTTGGGTTAGTCTCCTGCATTTTTTTATGATCACAGAGAAGGCAAATACTAGGACAACAACATAAGTACCACAGGAATAAGGTACGCTGTGAGGATATCTTTTTAATAAGCAATTTTGAACCATTTTCTAACGTAGTTTTAATTACTCATATAATTTTATTTAATGGTGGCATTGTGTTATACATCAATTCAATCTTCAGAGGAAGGTGATGTTCATGCAGGGGTTACTTACCCACAGTATGACAACTTTTTGCATTGTGTTAAATAGTTCCACATAAGGTGTTTAGGATTAAACTGTTGAGTCAAACTTATGTGCTCCCTAGCCTTGTGGCACACATTAAATTGTACAGGTTTTCGAAACTGGAGGGGGGGGGGAGGGATGTATCTGCACCCTTTGTCCCACTAATGATACAGGATTTTCAGATGGGTAAGCGTATA
Organism: Plestiodon gilberti rubricaudatus; assembly: GCA_026170595.1. Classification (NCBI taxonomy): domain Eukaryota; kingdom Metazoa; phylum Chordata; class Lepidosauria; order Squamata; family Scincidae; genus Plestiodon; species Plestiodon gilberti. Next base: position 157,942,287 of record JANXHW010000002.1, read on the forward strand.
TCCAGAATTGTTTGTAACGTCTCTTAAAGTTGCAACAAGGCTTCCTTGCAATGATGTTGATAAAGTCCCTGCTCATCCCTCCCGCAGTCATGTTGTTGGCTATGCAAACTGAAACTTGGGTTTCCTCAGCATGGTGTCCAAGCTTTTTTAAACCTCTCTGATCTAGAAAACTTTGTTTAGTTCATCTTCTTTAAAGTTTGAAAGAATGTGCCTTCTGAAAAGCATAGGAAGTGAAACACTAGAATTGGGAAATGAAGGCAGGTGAGTTGGTGGACAGCCTCCTCCTAACAAGGTTTGAGTGTCAAAACAAATGCACAGATAGTCTGAGTGCGTAGGGGTGGCATGTCTGAGCTGCACCCAGAAGGGAGAATTTTGTGGAACACTCCAGGGCTTTACGTAACAGGCAGCTGTAGGACAAGAGGCCTGTCTCTTCTTGGGCACTTGAAACAGCAGTGTAGAGAGAATTTTGACTACTTTTGAAGACCGGCAAAAAGGGAGTGAACATGCATTGAATGATCTGAATGCTCCTCTGGGGATGGGGCAGAGCCCCTGGGCTGTTCTGGGAAGAGCAGTTGTTCCCAGATCCATGTAACTACCTAGTTAGGATCTACCTTGTAAGCGACCCTCTCAAAGGTGGCCTGGGTCATGCAATCCCTCCTCAAAAACACGCCATCCTTTGGTTCTGTTCTCAGTCATTAACACAGAGGAGAATTATGATTCCATAGTTTAGGAAACCTGACCAGCTAACCCGTAACATGCTGTAGCTATTCATGTATAAACGTGATGTCGATAGTATCCTCCTTCCCCACATCCTGCTTTCACTGGTGTTTGATCAAAACATGTCCATGTCTTATGTTCTTATGGTTAGTGGACCGGCGGGACACCTCCCTTGTAAGGAAAGGCTACAACGATTGGGGTTTGGTCTAGAAAGAAGGTGCCCGGGGGGGGGGGGGTTGTACATATAAACCTATGCATGGGATGGATAGAGGAAAGTTCTTTTCTCTCACACACAACATCAGAACCAGGGGACATCTACTAAAATTGGCAGAAGAGTTAGAACAGACAAAAGGAAATATTTCTTTACCCAGCATGTACCGGTAATTAATCTGTGGAACTCCTTGCCACAGGATGTTTTGGTGGCACCTGGCCTAGATGCCTTTGAAAGGGAATTGGACAGGTTTCCGGAAGAAACGTCCGTCACAGGACAGGTTTCCGGAAGAAAAGTCTGTCACAGGTTATAAGTCTCGATGTCTGTATGTGGGTTTTAGAGGTAGCCTCTCTCTGAATGCCAGCTGCAAGGGAGTGGCGACAGGATACAGGTATCATGCCTTGCGTGCTCCCAGAGGCATCCGGTGGGGCCACTGTGAGATACAGGAAGCTGAACCAGATGGGCCCTTGGCCTGATCCAGCAAGACTGCTCTTACGTTCTTGTGTTATGTCCGGTGTACAGTACTTTTAAATTCACCTGGAATGACCAAGCAGTAATGCATATTAAAACTGCTATATAGGCACTGTGATTCTTGGAAGGACAGATGTAAGTCTATACTTCATGCCTGAAGCATTTGAATGAAAGGACAAGAAAGTGTAATTGGTTTGTTCAGTGATTGTTGTAGATTCCTCCTTGGAGCCTGACTTTGCACAACCTCCTGCTCCCATTTAGTCGGCCCAGGCCAGCTGCATCACATAATGGGGTAGCATTTACCTGTCTGGGGCATCCTTAGGAAGTTGCAAAGGGCTGTAGCCAGGTACAGTTCTTCAGTTAGTCAGGAAGCATGTACCAAATTAAATTCACCCTATTAAAGAGACCAGTTTGTAGGTGAAGAAAATACCTGAGAGAGTTTATGGGAGCAAGTTGATTATAGGATGATGGAGCCAGACAAAGAGGTTGTATAGAAGAAAGGCGAAAGTGGTTGAGACAATTAATAGATACTGTTTCGTCATAAGTATGCCCTAAGTACTGCATCTCGCAATTGGCTGCTGTGATGTGGCTGTGGCCATCTGCCTCCTTTCTCTTAACTCTTGTGGTGGGGTTAGTTCTCCACTCTCAAAGCATCACTTCCTTTTCAGGTCTAGGTCAGGGAACTGACTTAAGGAAGTGTGCTTGATGCGTAAGGGTGGTAGATAAGAGGACACTGGCAGGGCAAGTCTAGGAGTTCCCCAGAAAATGAAGTCTGGCGCTTGATTAATGATGCAAGTCTAACATCGTATTTGTCATTTAGATTCTGTAAAAGAGGTGTTCCTCCACAGTGGAAAATATAATTGTCTGGAAAATATATTATAGAAAATATAATTGTCTATAATAATATAATTATTCATTGGAGAGGAATATAATTGTCTATAATAATATAATTATTCATTGGAGAGGAGGCCTACCATGAACAAAATGTCCGCACTTCCACAGTTTGCTGGAAATTATGCAAAAACGTATTCCTGTGTATTTGCTTGCTTTTAATTCTGAAATGCAGGAGGTTTTTTGCCCATCTTGGAATTGTGTAATACTTTTTTTTTGGGGGGGGGTCAAAGGCTAACAAATTTTAGGTAACTTTGAATTTGTTGCTAGTCATATGGCTAGTTCATACCTGTGGTCAGGCTTACCAGATCGCCGACTGGGACGTTCCTTTTTGCCCTTAAGGGGCGGGGGGAAGGGAGCCAGAGCGTGCTCTGGCTCCCTTCCCCCCGCCCCGCCCCTTAAGGGCAAAAAGGAACATCCGTCCCGGTCGACGATCTGGTAAGCCTGCCTGTGGTTCTTGCTCTCTTTAGAATTTGCATCCATTCCCTCTGAACTGTAGAACAAACTACCATCCACATTGCATGAAGCAGATTGCAGTGACTAGGTTACAGTATTTGCCTTGAGACACAGACAGAGATGGGTGACATGACTGGGGCCAGCAGCCTTCTAAATATGCTGGCAGGTTCTTTAGTTTTTTATCCTCAGAAAAATCTAATCCAGAAAAATCTGGACGCGATTGGCTTTGGAGCCAGAATTTGTTGGGGGAGGGGGGAGAAAGGGCGCATCTTTTTCTCTCCAGGGTTTAAGAGACCATACTGCTGGTGTTGCTGAAGGGTTCAAGCCTTGCTAACTCATATGTAAGCTTTGTCATGAGGAGCTTTCCAACAAAATAAGCCAGAGCTGGGAAAAGGCCAACTCCTTCCTTGCTTCGTAGCCAAGTGACTTGTATCTATATGGGACTTCCTGTTGATGAGAACAGGTTGATTCCACCATCCATGCTGTCCCAAGAAACCGTGGAGCTAGTGTGTACTCAAATCCTGGTCCATGGGTTGATGCCAGTCTGCAGGCTGCTTCCTGCAGGTCTGTGAAAAGGGAAACTGCTTGGCTTCCTACTATTATTGACTGGGAAGCAAGCTCTAATACTTTGATCAGCTGCTAAATTTGTCGAGGAGACAACGGAGGATGGTAGGCCAAGCTGTTGTCCTGCCTCCTCCTCCCTGCGCCGGGAAGTGGCTTTTGAAGACAAGTGCTAGCTACCCACTCTTCCCCATCATCGATGCCATAACTGCTGTTTTCACAACTTGTCATTTCTTACCTCTTTTCCCCACCACCACCTTTAGTCAAGTAGAAAGCAAGGCAGCAACGATTGGTGCCAACTGTTGTCCAGATTTGCCAGTTGCTGATTCCTGCTCCTGCTGTTAACTTCCTCCAGCAGCAGGAGGTTTCTTGCTTCTTACTTTTGAGTAGGGGGGGAGCATCACAAGCAATTGTTTCCCCACCCTACAGTTCAGCAAGACACAGTTTGGTGGGTAGTTTTCTGAAGAGTAGCAATCCTCTTCCTACACCAAAGCAAGAAACTGGTTAGCAACTGTTGTGTGTGCATATGCACAATGGCACTGAATGGGGCCTGGGGGCAGTTTACAGGTGGATACTTACGGTTACTTACCGGTAGTTGGATTAATGAAATTTTACCCCAATGAGTGCTTCGAGCAACGCCTGAAAGAAAATAGTTTTTTTTTTAAAAAGGGCTTTCCCCCAATTTTTCTGGAATTTTTTTGTGGAAATTAGACAGGTGAAACTATTTTTAAAGATTTTTTCAGAATGTTAGGGTCACCCCACTGACTCCCCCAAAAGAGCAAAGATCACTTTTTTTAGGGAAAATGAGGTGCAGGAATTGGTTGCAGGGTACCCCTCCTCACTGAAATTAGAAATGAAACTTTGGCTTTTTTTTCATGGCCAGGGCCCTGGCTTTTGAATCCACTTTGTTTGGAGCACGTCAGGTGCAGGTGATCAGCTGTACACAGCTGTAAGCAAGAGCAACACCAGGCGTTGCTCAAAGCTCTCATTGGGGTTATATGGGTAACAGAATAGAACTATGCAGCCATTTTCATCATATTGCATCATTTCTTATACTTTGTGAGTGGATTTCTGGCTTTTTTTCCCATTGCCAGGGCCCTAGCTTTTGAATCCACTTTGTTTCCAACACCTCAGGTGCAGGTGATCAGTTTTACAGAGCTGTAAGTAGGAGCAACACAAGGCGTTACTCAAACAACTCATTGGTCCTTAGAGGGTAATGTTGTTCCTGTAAGTTGGCTGTTTGTTTCTGGGCTTTTTTTTCTATTCCCCCCCTCAGGCTGAGCCTAGGAGGGGGTGAAGGTTGGGGTACTAAGAATTCTGTCTCCAGCCTCAAACTGACTGTTTGCAGGGATCTGCCAGGTTGCTGTGCCTGGATCCCTCCTTCATCTTGCAAAAACTAACTCTTAAGAGCTATAAAAAAATTTTTGCAGTCAGGGACTTGTGACTTGGGGTGCACTGTGCTGAGATATACCCCTACATACCCCTAAAGCACAGAAGTTGTGTGTACAGCACAACTATGTTCTTTTGAGCATTTTTGTGCTAAACTCGCAACTAAAGCTGCAGCATTTCAAGGATTTGAAGGGTCATAAAAAAACTCTTGAAGTCAGGGACTTGTAACTTGGGGTACACTGTGCTGGGACATCCCCCTACACAATCCTAAAGCACAGAAGCTGTGTGCACAACACAACTATGTGTTTGTTTGAGATCTTGTGTTGTCAGGTCTATGCTTTACATAGGAATGAATGGACAAATTTGTTATGCCTTAAATCCCAGTGAGTGGCGATTGCAACGACTATGCTACAGGTATATGGAACACCTGGGAATTTTTTTTTTGCAGGTGGTTATATCTCTTTGGGGGTCCCTTAAACATGTGGAACACACTGACATTTGGGAATTCTGGGAAAATCTGACCTTGGGGCAAAAGGGTTAATTAACTCTGTGGTATTTATTCATTGTATGGTTTGCACTTCCGTAGAAGGCTTATAGTAGTTGACACAAGACCCCAATGGTCTCCTATTCAGGCCTTAGTCACATATAAATCCACTCACTTCAATAATGCTACAACATTCCCTGATTTCTTGTGATCAGGATTGGCTAAAGGATGATTGAAGTGTGGTTTTTATTGATTTCATTTCATGTGGTTTTCACCACATGCTTATTGGAGTTGGGATTATAATCTGTACTAGTAAGTGTGAACTAGGAGAGTGATGGTTAATCTAGATGTTCCCAGCCTTTTTGGCCCACATACCACTTTCGCAGGCTTCCGGCCAGCCGCATACCACCGGAAGAAAGTGCTGATGATGTCATTGTCACTTTGCGGCCACACCAGAGCTCAGAAAGACAAGGTAAGGCACAAGGGAGGTCCATTCCCTGTGCTTGGAGCCCACACGCTTGAGCTCTGCCAGCTCAGCAGAGTTCGAGCTGCCGCTTTTCAGGCTCCAACGTGGCACCGTGTGGCCAAGATGGCGGCCACAATCTTGGCCACCGGCAGCCCACATACCACCAGCCTCTGGTCCCCAGGTTCGGAACCTCTGGTCTTGATTGATTTAATGTAAGCTGCAAGGGTGTAGTCTTGTTTATATGTGTTGGAAATGACTTTCTGTGTCTTAAACAGGCTTTACATGGTATCGCTTGGTTGGGTAGGGGGAAGCTTTGTTCTGGATGTGGGGATGTTATTGAGTGCATATGGGAAGGTGAAGTTGGAACTGGTATTATGTGCTGCACCTGATGGTGAAAACATTTTTGTAAAGTGTTGAAAGCAACTATTGTATATTAAGTTGGCGAAGTTATGGTCTGAGTTATAACCATGGTGTGTGTGTGTTTTCTCTCTCTCTTTCTATCCTCCTCCTCCAGATGTGCACGCCCAGCAATACTCCAGCCACACCTCCCAACTTCCCAGACGCTCTAGCTATGTTTTCCAAGCTGCGGACTTCAGAGAATCTTCAGAGCAGCAACAGCCCCATCACGTCCATGGCCTGTTCTCCTCCTGGTAGTTTCAGTCCCTTCTGGGCTTCTTCGCCTCCCAACCACCAGCCTGCCTGGATCCCTCCTTCATCACCTACCAGTCACAATCTCCACCATCATCTCCACCATCAACAGCCCATGTGGCCTCCTGTGTCTCAGCAAGGGCCGCCCCAGCAGAAAGCCATGGCAGCAATGGATGGCCAGAGATAAGACTTAACATTTTTGGAATGGGGGAGAAGTCGGAAAAAGAGGGTGTGGCAGATCCAGGGGGCACAGGGAATGGGTGGGGGGCATTTTTTTTTCCTGAAGATCGCACTGGAATATTTTATAGTGTTTTTTTTTTTTTTTTCAACCGAGGCTATGTCATCAGTGATCCCCGTGGTCCTTTTTTTTTCCCCCTACCCACTCTTCAGGAGAGTTAATAACTGGTCTTTTCTCTTTTTTTAAAAGAAATTATATAACTATAATATATAAATATATAAATATATCTAATGTATATACGTCACGAATGAAAGTAACAGAATTGCAAAGATCCAGGTGGGATTCTAAGAACACTGCTTGGAAAGAGGGGTGGTTATATTGGATTTTAGGTGGGGAGGTATCCCTTCAAAGTATGGCGGGACTCAGAAACTGCTCCCCCCCCCCTTCATTGCCCTTCTTTGGCTCTTTCTTTGGCTTCCAGTTGTAGGGAGATGCCTGTAGCAGCTAAGATAGTTGAGGGGCCTTTGGAAACCTCTCACTGAAGGAATCTACAGACCTCAAATGGTGGCTGTCCTGGTACATGTAGGGGCCAGGAGTGATATGGGGAGAATTCCCTGATGAAATAGAGGTACTTCAGAGAACCTACTAGACCGGGGCATAACCTGCTGAAGGAATCCAGGGACTCCTCCCTCCCTGCCCCATGCTGTGACTGGGGGAAGTGGCTCTTTCCTGGGAGAAGATGGGAGCACTCCGCAGAGCTTTCCTGTAAGCCAAAGGAGCCTGGGAAGAAATAATGGAATAGTGTGGAAAATGCCTCTCCTGCTAGGTGTCTTGCTGGGGGATTTCCTCTTTAAGCAGTGTCTTGAGCTCTGGCCATGATTTTGTACACTCAAGAAAGTGTGTATGCTGCCCTGCATTCTCGGAGAGGGGTCAATACAGGCATGTGTGCACACTGGCAAAGAAAACCATTTTGATACCCGGCTCCTCCTGTCCATGTGTGGGCTCTTTTAGTTCTGGTCGTGCAAGGTTTTGGGTGCTCCTACTTGGGCTAAACCCTTCCCTCACCCCCATGGTGGCCTATTTGAAACTTTCTTGATGACTGCAGCAGGTGTGCCCCAAATAGCTGAAACTAGCTACATTTTGTACTTTACCACAGAAGAGTCTCCCCCTTATTCCCCTGTTCCCCTTTTGTTTCTGGGAATGGTTTTCTCCCTTCAACTCAAGTTTTTTTCCCCTTAAAAAGGACAATGTTTAAGCATTTGGGAGGCTAAGCTGGAAGGGAAGTTGCTTAAGATTAAAAATAACAGGCGTCGACCTCCCTAGAAGATGGATCTTTTGAAGTGGGGCTCCCAGGTGCTCCCTTACATCCATGGAAGGGGGGAAGAGTTGCGACTCTCTTTGTTTTTTAGGTTTAAAATCAGAATCTTGTTTAAACAGGTTGAAGGTTTTTTTTATTAATTTAAAAATAAAAAAATCACTTTTTTAAGCCGCCTGGTACTTGTCTTTTTTCCCCTCCTTGCTGTTGTATAGTCTTGACGGATACAAATACGAGAACTGAGCAATAAGCCAAATGCTTCCTCTTTACACAGCAAGATTGCACCTGTCATATCAATTCCTGAAAGCATACCTGTCAACATTAAAAAAGAAAAGAAAACACAGAGAGAGAGAGACTTATTCCCTTCCTAGTTCTTTAGAAAACCTACCTTACTCTTATTTGCACATGCTGAAAGTAAAACTAGTGGAATGAGGTCACCAGTGTTAAAATGTGTATTCATTCAGAATTACTTCATAATGTAGATTACAAAGAAAGTTGACACCTCAGTGTCCTACTATTAAGCCTTAAGTTTACTCTTCCCCCCCCCCCCTTCACGTTATATTCTCATTTTAATTGTCTTGTAGCTGGCCGTCTGCAGAGTTTATCTTGATGCTGTAAGGCGCTTCTCTCGCTTGATGTAGCTGTGTTCATTCAGGGTTCCCTTGTCTTGATTGTTCGCATTACTTTGGAAGCCTCAGCGAAGTACAGTACACATGCTTTATAGCAATTTGGGTAAATCTGACCAAAACAGAAGCAGAAAAGGGCTGTTCAGACAGTGTTCTCCCTCATTGGGATAGGCCTCAGTGCTTCTTTCCTGCTTTCCTCACCACACAGAGAACTGAACACACGGAGGAAGATCCTGCATTTATTTGAGCATTGGGTCTGACTGTTGAACTCGCTTAGCCAGGTTCACAGAAGGTCACTCGTACAAATAAAGACCGAATCCCTCAGTTGAGGTGCTTATATATGCAGGCAGAGTGGAAGGGTGCGAGTTTGAGGCCTAGCTTATCAGGCCAACAGAGGAGCAGGATTGGAATTAATGTCCACACAATCCTTGGAAAACCATATTATAGCAGTAGAAAGTGACTTAGGATACTCTGCTGTCAAGGAAGTGTGGTAATGGGTATGAGGCTTTCTTCAATGTTAACTGAAGCCTGAACACCAGTGGCTGTTTTTGACGAGTTAATATATGTAACTGAGGGGATGAGGTTTTGAGACAAGAGCGGGAATGAATTTTGGACAGGAAGGGAGAACTTACAAGCACTTCAGACCTAAGCTATTTAACTGTGAAATCTAGCTACCCTAGTTAGGGAATCTGGTAGTTGCCCTATTGCTTGTAGTTGGAAGAGAATAGCTCAAGAGGCATAAATATCTATTTCCAAAAAGAGACAAAACTGTATAGGTAGTGTGCATAGTAAGAAGTCTGGGAAATTTTGTTTCTAGGAGGCTAAAAATTGAAACTTGGGTATTGGGTGGTTTCCTCCTCGCTCCCGTTATTCCTTGTGCGGTGATCTGGAAAGGCTGCCATGGCCCATCTTGCAGGGATGAGGGAAGAAGCAAGACACACAGCCAGCATCCCTGACCTTCAAACACTTTCCTGAGTATCTTGCAGGTAAGCAATCCAAAAACGGGTAGTTTCTACTAGGAAGGAAAAGGACAAAAAGGGATGTCCTCTCACCCCCATCTCCTACTTGGGATAAGCTACGCACAATTAGCCAGTTTCCCTCAGCACAGAACCTGGTTGTGTAGGAGTGTTCCAGGAGGCCACTAACCCAACCAAAACAACCCCATCTCCTCAGCATCCACACTTGGCCTGGGTAGCACTATCTGGGAACGAGGGCCAATAGCTTATTGCTCCAGGCAGAAAGAAGCAGGCTGGCATGTACTGTATTTTGCAAAAATAAGAGTTGGAGAGATTAAAAACAAAAAGGGGGAATGGGTAAAGGTAAAATAGACACAGGCATGTGGAATTGGAAGCAAATGGAAATCAACAACCTAGTTCTGACTGCTCAAGGCTTTACCTCTTCTGAACTCATTTTAATTCATTTTAATGCAAGATCAGCCCCTTGATGAACTTTCCTTTGGTTATGGTCAGAGGAATGGTCTTGACCAATACCCAGCTGCTAGCAAAATTTAGTGGAGTGCTTGCTGTTTTCTTCTTTGCCGGTTATTTCACCCAGGCTAGGGTCAGGCTCTCTGGCATTTCCAAGACATGCCCTAGGCCAGGGGTTCTCAACCCCTCTCCAACCAAGTACCACCTCTGGCACCACTCTCCTGCTGTGTACCACCAGACATGACAGATCATCCTGGGTTTTCGAGGCCACAAAACATAGGTAGGAAGCTCTGGGCAGGTGGGATGGCCCTTAGCGTTCCCAAGAGGTTTGGCTAAAGGCAGGAGCCTCTAGGGAGCAAAAACACATCCCCAAAAGCACCGCGTCGGAGCAGGGTTCCAGCGGGCCGGCAGTCTGAGGACCACCAGCAGTCGACCAAAGTACCACTGGTTGAGAACCCCTGCTCTAGGCTGCTCCTGTGTACTGCAGGTTAACAGGGGTCAGGATGAGCGGACTCATCCCAGCCAGAGTCATGTTGCCCACACCTAGGGCTTGCTGTTCAGGTGAAAGTTTCCCATTCACCACCCCTTAGCTTGGACTGGAGTCTGCCAGAGGTCTTCCTTTGCACCATTGTTGACAATTGTAACTTTAAATACAGTATGTGTTTCCATGTTTGCTCTAATGTCACTTTTTTTGCTGGTTTGTGCAATAAGGTGGTGATCCAAATGACACTTTGCTGGCCAAGTTGTCTCCACAGACTTGTGTGCACTTCCCTCACTGGTGTCATATTATGGATCTAATATTAGAGTACAATGAACCACAGTCTTGCCCAGTTTAGAGCTTCCAGATTTACTTGGTGTTCAACCAAATGTTGTCATGCAAGTGATCCTCTCTACTGAGTCAGTCTTCTGTATCTTCTCCTACTGAATACATCACCACCTTTGGGCCTGTTTACTTGATCAGATATTATGAGAGCCACTGGGCTTGCTCTTATCTCCTCTGTTTACACATTCAAAGGATGAACTATTTAGGTCAATCAATGACCTCACCAGGAAGAGTTCACCATTCTGTTGTCACTGCTTACTTCTAAAGGTATCGATTTCTAAGTTGGTTTCTAATATCAACTGGCAGCAAGAGGATGTGGATGAAATTGTCCTAGTACTAGCTACGGTGTAGACCAGGGTTGCTATTTCAGGATTAAAACCCTATGGTAACAACCTCTGAACCCTGGTTGGGTAATCAAGTCCAGAGAACTCCCATGGTTGTAAATAAGAGAGTTCTTGATAGAAATGTTTTTAAATCTGACCTAGCTTTTTTTAATCTGAGGACCCTAGGCCTAAAACATAAAAATCATTACAAGAACAATCCAAAATCAGAAACTGTGTAAGCAAGCCTTACCTTACTTTTTTTTTCCAGAATAAATGCATTTGCAGGTGGTTTGAAAGCAAATAATGAGGGGCAGGGAAATCTTCCTGAGGAGGATGTTCTGCAGCGTACGGTAGGTGTCATAACCGAAAAGACCTGTGCCAGTCTCCTGCACTTCTGAAGATAGCCAAGTCTAAACTTCAACTACTGTTGTATTTATTTTTATATAAAATAATAAAACATGTAATCATGCATATTTTCTATCAAAGCTTTCTCATTCTTGGAAATTGTTTTGTCTAAAGCCCAACAAATGAGTTAGCAGCCAATATCCCATTTGGGAAGGGAGTTAAACTGAAATTGTTTCGACTATTTAAGTTTGATGCCACCTTATGCATCAAGCTAGAGTTGAGCTAGACTTCTTGAAGCATTCCAAGAGGGCTGAACTCCAAAGAATTGCTCAATGTGTGTTAAAAACCTTGGTGCTCCTAAAACGTAACATGGTGAAATGGTGATGGCATTGTGCAAATGAGGAAGCAAATGAAAACTAGGGGTATAGGAACAGAGACAGAGGCTGCAGTTTATGATTCACAGGCTAACCAGTCTAACATCTTACTGTAGCCTATGATGAGTACTGCCAACAGTGGAATGGAAGTAAAGGGAGCAGAAAGCTACAGCTTGACTGGTTTTTAAAATGTCTCTGCGCAGCATCTGCTGTCTGTCTGCTTCAAGTGATGTAGACAAGGATTTGATATAACATGGGTGGATTCCTTTCTGTCTGTGCTTTTTCTCCCTTTGGGAAAGATCAGCTAGGCTAGGTAGTCACTGGTGTTTGTAAAACAAACAAACAAAAAACACACCCATGTTTGAAATTCATTGTGTTAGAGTTAAGCTCTATGTGTCTGTGGGTGTTCCGCATACAAAAGCATACATGATATGGAGTGTAAAATCTGGAATCTGGCCAGGATTAGGCTACTGGAAAATTCCAGCTTCTTTATTGTTAAATTATCATGTTTTTAGTCCTCATAATTTCCATTGACATCAAAATGTCTTGAATTTTGCAATTTTTCCAAATGTTACAATTGAAATGAGTTATGTAACCTATAGTATTTGTATACAAGAGTGATTTAAATAACTTGAGTGCCTAATCTGTGGTGTGGGAGGATTGCAAGAGCCATGTACAACCAGTAGTGGTTATCCTCTTCTTGAAGGTATTGGCACTCTTCCAAGAACCACCCTCTCCTTTTTAGCCAATAGATTAGAACAGCCTCGTAAAAAAAAAAGTGAGGGTTTTTGAAAACATACACATTCACATTTCATCCAAGTGAAAACCTGTCAAACTGACTTGCTATGTCCACATTCAGGAAGTTGCTTACAAACTAGAGTGAAGCATTAAATGTGAATGGGGTTCGTCTAGGCAGCTGCTATGATCTGATGCACTACTGATGTGCCACTTACTACTTCCTGAAAGGAGCAATTAGCCTCTTGGCAGCTGTGGAGAAAACTGTTGCAGGAGAGGACTAGTGTCTGCTCGCTACTTTGTTTTGGGAAGCTTGGCTTCTAATATCTTGCTATTCATCAGCTGCTTTGTTGAACTCTGGATGGGAGGGTGACAAGGTTTGGAAAGTTTCAGAGATGAAGTTTCACACTGCAAAAATGTGGAAGTCTAGATGTACATTTTTAAATTACAGAAGCACTGGGAATCATGTAGCTGCACTCAGGACCTTATAAACATGAAGGATGCAGTAAATAGTGGTATTCCAGTTTTCTATGTACTCCAGTTGCAGTGAGCTGTGTGCCTTTTGAAAATATAGTATAATGTCCAGTGAACACTTGGTCCTTCACCATAATGACATTGAACACTGATTGCAAATGGATATGCAGAGACATTTGGTGGAACTTGACAGTCCAATATTTATTAGTATGTTTAGAAAGTCTGGTTGATTTCATTGAGACTTATTTCCAGGTACGTGAGTTTAGTTTTACAGGCATTGACCTTAAATCTAGGCTTCTAGATAATCTGCATCTGACAGTGTCAAAAGAAGTGGGGCATGGAATGGAACAGAAGGCCCAATTACATGATTCTTCTGGAACAGTTTAACTCTGACATGGTACCTGATGGTTGCCAAGGCTAGTATTGTGTCTATGTGTAAGAAAGGGAATAAGTTGCCTAGGTAACCACAAACCTTTTAGTTTTAAGCTCGGAGGGAGGCAAAGCCTAGACCAAATAGTAAAAAGGGGAATTGTTAATGCTGATGGAAGAGAGTAGGTGGTAAACAAACGTTAAATGCTCATGGTAGTAAAATGTTGCATGGATTAGTAAAGTGAATTGTGCCAGCCTAATGTCATCTCTTTGTTTTTGTTAAATGAATCTAGTTTTTCTTTATCAGAGAAATGTGTGTTTATCTGGTCTCCTCAAATTTCAGCAAATGAAAACTTGTGTTCAGCCCATTTTTGGAATGAGTAAAAGCCTGGTCCCCCTTGGATCAGCAAACCAATGGCTACAGTAAGACATGGGGGGGGGGGTAGGACTAGTTTTACTATTTATACTTTAACACTCACTGCATATCACTATTGTGCAATGGGTAAGAAATGCATGGAAGGAACAAAGCATTTAATGTTGGAGATAAGTAACAAGTGGCATTCTTCAAGGGTTAGTCATGGGAACCATGTTAGGAAATGCCCTGGGTAGTAACCTAGGTAATGGCAATAGAGTTTTAATTAACTTTGCTGATGGCGCCACAGCCAGAGGCATTGTCAATATACAGATAAAGATCGGGCATGTTAAGCAGCTTGACCTGGCTGATGTTATGGGCTGAAGTAAGAGGAGGAGACTAAATAAAAAGTGTAAAGCCCTATGCTTTGAGATTCATAACTGAGGCTGAGCATTTTCTACCTTAATAAGTGTGCCTTAGATTTTGCATCGATCCTGCACTTATGTGCTAGGTAACTTGCAAAACAAAAATGGGCATCTTGGCTTCTAGACATCATGTTCCTCGTTGTAGTAGGCACTGTTTAGGGAGGCGGTCTCTGGTTCCAGTTTAAAAGTTAGTCTATAACATGATGGTAAAGAGACAGAGCCGTGAACCAGAATCTTCCTAGTTCGAATTTCGCCTCTGCCATGATCTCCCAAGGTGGGAGTTGCCAAATCACTGTTTGTAGCCTCAGCCCTCCCCTATCTGCAATATAGAGATAATGACACTGATGCCATTTAGGGCTGTTACAAGAATTCCTGAGAATGAAAAGGAAGAAGTGTTCTGAGCATTCCAAAGCACTATATAAGTGCAAAGTGTTTTATTGTATCCCCTTGTTGCCTTTGTCCTCTGGGCAGACAACAGATTTGTGTGTGGTTTGGAATTTGTTTTGCATGCCACTGCCATGAAAGTCCTGCTTCTCCCACTTGTGCTTGAGTTATGTTGTTGTGGCAACAAGTGATAAGGGATTCATCTTCGAATGCCTTGCTATATAAACATAACAAGCCTGATAACTTCATGCTTTGGAGAAAACGATACTGGTTGAAACTCGATGTTCCTATCCTAACTGAAGCTGGCTTGTATGCCATAATTTTCTGAAAATCTTGACTGTGTGCTTGCTCAGTAATTCATGTACAAAGAGGGGAAAGAAAAAAAATGACAAATAAGCTAGCATCTTGGCTGTGCTTTGGGAACGTGTCTGAAAATAGCCTTGCAGAATGTCAACCCATGGGAAACTGGGAGAGGTGTGAAGCAACCAGTGACTCAAATGATTGAGCCGGTGACACCTTCAACTCTGTCGCTAAATGCTATCACTTCCATAGGACCTCAGAAACCCAGCCCTAGTTGGCTGACGTAGTCCAGGGATTTGGTGTTGCACCTGCTTGATAGTTGTTTGGCAGGTGCTGCTGCCTATGTCCTTACATGGACGAGAGCTTTCTTGTTGCATAACCCCACTGTCTCCATTGGGTTGCTTCAGTTAACTTTACTCCTCTTCTTGCTACACACAAAGCGGGTTCCAGGAAATGCTCAGGAATTCAACTCTTTGCATGAGGCACAAGTTGGTTATATTCTCAGCCTATTTGAGCAGCTCATGGTGAGTAATAATGCTAATTAAGAAGAGCAGAAATCAGCAAATAATAATACAAAATAATCCTATCCCAATCACCAAATGTCTGTCTAGATAGGATGTTCTATTCCTGCTTCCAAAAAGTATTCAAGCTGAGGCTCTGGCAAACCTCCAGAAAAAGCAAATGTCATAAAATAGCTTTAAAAACGATTTGACAAATTCATGAAGAAGGATAGATCTTTCAATGACTGTTAGCAGCAAGAACTAGATGGAAGCACCATGTTTTGAAACAATATACCATTCAGTACTGTACTAGGTTCTGGGGACAAGTCAACGGGGGAGCCTTCACATCTTGCTTGTGAGCTTTCAGAGGTATCTGCTGGATGCTGATGGAAACAGGATGCTGGATTAAACAGATCCTTGGTCTGAGCTAGCATGGTTTTTACACTCCTCTTAAGTATAATGCCGAGCCAGCGGGTGGCGCAGTGGGTTAAACCACTGAACCATGAGCTGTCGATCGAAAGGTCGGCAGTTTGAATCCGTGCGACGGCTCCTGCCAACCTAGCAGTTCAAAAGCAAGAAATTGCAAGTAGATTAATAGATACTGCGTCAGCAGGACGGTAACAGCGTTCCATGCGCCTCGGTGTTGAGTCACGCCGGCCACATGACCATGGAAACGTCTTCGGACAGCGCTGGCTCTTCGGCTTTGAAACGGAGATGAGCACCGCTCCCTAGAGTCGGACATGACTGGACTTAATTGTTAAGGGATACCTTTACCTTTACCTAAATATAATGCCAGCTACCAGAAGGTCTTGGTTTATGCTCTGCTCTGGAATTTTCAGTTTTCATGGCCTTTTAACTTATTTAACTCTCTAGCCTTTTAACTTATGGAAGCATAAGAAACTGGTGCAAGCAGTTGTCTGTTCAGCTGCTCTCGAAATAAGTAAACTTGTTTCTACCTTTGGAGTGTAATGGCCAATGAGTGCAAAGACACTGAGATAGGTGCCAGGCACAAGGCCCTTTTCAAATAAAATCTCACTTAAAAAAAAAAAGCATCCATCTTAAATATAAGTGTGAACATATTGGGCTACCTGTACTTATGTCAAGGCTGTTTTACAATAATTCTCTATCCCCTTAGGCCCCTCACCATAACATTTCTGGAAACCGGCCTGAGTTCCTGATTCTGGGTCATTTTGCATTTGGCTGGCCATGATCTTGAATATTCAAAGCCCCAAGTATAGGCCTGTTTTTGTGTTTCAAGGTCGAACTACACATTACATTAAACGTCGCTAAGTCAAATGTGTGTGCTTGTTCTGAATGAGAGCCTTGGGGGTGGGATGATGCAGAACCCTTTGTCTCTGCCTTGGCCCAACTGAGGTCTGTCCTCTCCATGGCCGCCATGAGCGGGAAAATTTCCCATTGGCGCCAGTGGGACCTGGCAAATAGCAGCCACTGGGGGAGATCCATATTGGGACTATGACAGAGGTAAAGGGTTAAAGTCGTTCTCCCCCTGCACCATAGCCCTGAACTGGATCAGCACACACACACACCCTTCTATTTAGAAAAAAAAACCAAGCCACAAACATATGCACTTAATGTAAAGTGTCATTTGACCCTCCAGGCGCCATTCACAAAGGATGATCTCATTTGTCTGTGGTGGTGCAGATGCCTCTAAAGTTATGGGAAGCATTCTTTAGGAAGTGAAATAAATGCTTGTTTTTTCTCCCTGAGACTATATCTCGTTCAGACATGCATGTTCCTCACTTGGTGACTTGCCTATGCTGAATGAGTCACTGGAGATCAAGCACCAACAGACAACATTCATATCCCCTCGAGCACAATCCTGTTACAATGAAATCAGTACACACGCTTAGCTGTGAGTCATCAACTTGAGGACGAAATCAAATGGCTGCATGAATTAGCCCTTTGTTTTAAATGAGACTTGAAGATTAAAACATACTTTGATTGGTCAGGGCCACTAGGCAATTCTCTGTTTTTATAAAGTCACTGTAGATTTTGCAATAGTCCTAACATGGCAGACTCAGGCTTTGTGTGCGGGATGTTTTCTCTTTTTCCCCCCTCCAGAATTTCTGCGAAAATATTTTTTTTCTCCTTAGTATCTAGCATTGGGACATTACAAATGTTGGCAGCTTGACAGGATCAGGATCCAAAGCACTTTAAACATTCTTCTTTACTGTTCTGGCTTTTTTTTCTTTTTTCTTTTTTCTTTTTTTTTTTGCAGCTGGGACACACTACTAGCATGAATGCCACCCCACCCCAAAAACTAGCATACCAATTGCAATAGCAGTTACTCTGTTACAACTGTCTTGGATAGTACTATGCCATTACCAGTAATGAGTGACAAAGCTCTTCTTCGTCCATCCCTTGGGCACATTCTGTACCACTGTCTAACTTAAACTGTGATCGTATTTTCGACCACAGCAGAAGCAGAGCGCACACTCTGTGCCACTCTAGCTTGGGAGTGCTCATCTTGCCCCTTAGACAAAGAAAGCACAATCATGGCTGCCCCCACTCACTGCTGCAGTACTCTGCTGTTCACCACTTATTTTCCATTCTAAATGTATGTTAGTTTAAAAGCTGCACACTTTTCCCTCTCTATCGCAGGCAGGGGGGAGCCTATGTTCATGTGTAGAATCAGTTGCCCTGGTTTTTGAAAAAGCTACACATCTCCCCTTCTGAAAACACTGTGCTCATCTTGAAATGAGGAATTGCAAGACTCTTGCATTAATGCTAGAATATGTTGTTTTTGGCATGTATTTCCAATTTCCTTGCTGTCTGGATGAACCCTTCGAATAATTTAGATCTCTGTAAATGCAGCAGCAGACTAGGTGAGATGCAGCCGTTCATGCACACTCCCAAGAAATGGAAAGATTTGTTTTTTATATACATGGGAAGCGTTTGCCGCTCTCCTCTTAGCAGGGAGGCCTCAACAGCTCTGGGCTGCTTACTAGCCTCTCATTGGCTTGAATTTGTTTGATTCTGCGATGCCTGTTCTTTCTTTCTTTTCTTCGCTTTAGGAGTGGATGTGTTCAGGTATTTTAATGTAGCGACGCTGTGGGGAATATGGAGAGCTGCAATGAATAGGCCAGTTCACAGGGTTCTTTTGCCGCCTTTCCACCCTCAACACACTGAATGGTTGCTCTGTTCCAGGAGCAATGGAGGCTGACAGACAGCAGGAAGAACCAAAAGTGCTCCACTCATTCATAAGCCCTGTGCCTTGACGATGGATTAACCCTTCTACAGCCTACTCCAGGTCTTTTCTGAGCTATTTGTCTGGGACTGTCTGTCAAAATGGAGCAAGGCTCCACAGCAGGAGTGGGGATGCATTCTTAGCTGTTGTATACTGAGGCCCCTTCTGCTATAATACATAAGAGCTGAACCGTATAGGGTAGACTTAACACAGCCTCTAAGTATTCAATTCAGATTCATTCACATGACTATGTCAAGCCACAGTTCCTACTGTCTCTTAGCTGCACTGCAATAGGCTGAGGCACTCATGTGACCGCTGGCAGGCAGTTGCAGTCCTCTGCATGGATCAGATTATAGCAACAGATTAAAGCTACAGTTGCAATCAAGGACAAAATTCGATGCATGCAGAGGTCACATTACCATTTTGAGCAGTTGCAGCGTGGCTCAAAGTAAGCTCAGCTAAAACTGCTGTTGCCACAATGCAGACTGAATTGGCATGGCCGTTTGCATAGGAAAGAGCTTTGTAAGTAAAGGGGACACCGAGTAAGTAAAAAGGCATCCTTGTTGTTATGTGTACTTGTGAAAGAGGACAATACCTAGTCCGATTTCCCCATCTTCACCTATACAGAGATAATCCATTCAACGGTTTATACAAAAAGTAAAAATGCTAAGCTGGGACTCTTTGCACTCAGTTTGGAAACGAATTACAGTAGATAAGATATTAGAAGCCTGTAGTTTGTGGGCAGCTAGTGCTCATTCCAGAATTAAGGGAGTTGTGATCACCTAACAAGTTACGCATCACCCTGTAGGAATCTGGCAAGATAGTTCAATCAACTGGATTCCCCCCCACACACACACACACACCTTTTCTGTGCTTCCTTATGAATGAAATAAGAATTCTGCATTTAGTTTCTCAACTATCTGTTGATGTTTGGAGTTGGGATGTGCATTACAGCCAGCTGTGTGGCAGATTTCAGCCTTCAATGAGCTGTGTGGAAAAAGTTACTTGTTACAAATTGAAAATAAATCTGGCCAGGCACCCTATGACCACCTGAACTTGCCACTTGCACAGCTGACTTGTCCTCTAGCTTAAAGCTGCATTTGGAAACAACTAAGCCAAAAGCAGTAAACACTACAGATTTACAGTGCAATCTGACTTAACTTTTGTGCTGGTTTAACCAGCGGCGCAGCGAGAACGGGAAACCCCAGAACGGAAAAGAGATTCAAATCCCCTTTGAATTCCTCTTTTGGAGGGGATTTGAATCCCTTTTCCATTCTGGGGCCTCCCATTCTCACTGCACCACTGGTTAAACTGGCACAAAAGTTAAGTCAGATTGCGCTGTGCATCTCTCTAATTTGTTAAGGAACTACAAATACCAGTTTAGTTAGCACTCCATCACGTTATATTTGTAGAGGGATATGGTAGGCACATGCTGATGAGTAGACACACAAAGAGTTGTGGCCAAGCAAGAGCTTTCTGCAGCACTTAAATGTATTGCCTGTTTTAAACACTACATGCTAAATTCTGTGTCAGTGTTGTTGCATGTACTGTACATGCTAAAAATGTACCACCACGAAGCAGCCTCTTGTTCATCATCTTCCTACTTGAATGAAAAGAGAAGGCTGGCTTTTTTTTCCAGCAAGTCTGTAGAGAAAGCTGCAACAGGAGGAGAATTTTAATTATTTGGAAATTGTTTTGTTCCTGATAGCTTTGTACCATCCCAATTGATGAAATATCTCTGTGTGTTTTTCAAAGCTTTTCATGTTTTTGTTCTAGTTTTATTTACAATTTTCTCCTTTTTATTTATTTTTATTTATTTATCACATTTTTATACCGCCCTTCCTCCAAGGGAGCTCAGAGTGGTGTACATATTTCCTCCCCTCCTTTTTGTCCTCACAACAACCCTGTGAGGTAGGTGGGGCTGAGAGATAGTGACTGGCCCAAGTTCACCCAGGAAGCTTCGTGGCTGAGCGGGGATTTGAACCTGGAACTTCCAGGTCTAAGTCCGACTCCCAAACCACTACACCATCCTGGCTTGCTATAGAAAAATGAAACATTTTAATACATGACTGGTGATCCTAAAAAAAAACCTCAACGAATCAGCCCTTTTAGATGCAACCCGTTCAAATATTCCCATGTGCAGTTCACACACGGCCAATGTGTACAGATGATAGAATCCTATAATTCTACACCAATGCAAAACCTCAGTAAACAAGTGTTCTGTACTGACAGTGCATATGAACATGCATTCATGCATCCTTAAACATGTGTTTCTCTAGATTCATTGAAATATGAATTCATATTCATTAGTTTCACCTGAGTGTGTGGAGTGAGATGGAAGCATTATCTCACACTCTGTGTGTAATGTATATAAAAAGCCTGCCAGAGCCAGGATGGTGTAGTGGTCTGGGAGTCGGACTTAGACCTGGAAGATCCAGGTTCAAATCCCCGCTCAGCCACGAAGCTTCCTGGGTGACCTTGGGCCAGTCACTATCTCTCAGCCCCACCTACCTCACAGAGTTGTTGTGAGGACAAAAAGGAGGGGAGGAAATATGTACACCACTCTGAGCTCCCTTGGAGGAAGGGCGGTATAAAAATGTGAAAAATAAACAAACTATGGAACCCCTGCTCTTCATAAGATAGAGTGTAACGTATATGTGAATTATATTTCATACAAAAGGCTTGTGTGGGTTTTGAAAGCAGCTTTTTCTTCCTCAATATATTAATGAGAGGGAAAAGGGCAGGTTTCCACTTGTGAGTATTTTGAAGAGCAAAATCGTTGTGTTGAAACATGCATTCACTCAGACTTGCTTTCCCATCTGCAACACAGGATGTTACTTCACCAAGGTGTTAGAATAAAAATAAGGATCACAGAGCATGCCTGCTAAAATGGCGTCATAACTGAAAACTACCTTGTCCCACAACCTTTGTTTCTTTTGTGATTATATGCTACAGTGCATAAAAGTAGATACCCATCCGTATGTCAAAGATGCTTGCAATAGCACGTTCAACCTACTGCATCTATTATTGGTCTAACATTTATTATATTTATATTGCATCTTTCATCATGGAACTCAAGGTGGCATGGGGCTCCCAACTGGTCCCCCATCCAGGTACTGACTGGCTTAGACCTGGTTAGCTTCAGCAAAGTGGCTGTATTATGTGCCCTAGCAGACAGACATGCATTCACCACCCACCTACCCTATTCCCTTGGAAATATATAAATTTAAACATATATTATTAAAGCACTTCATGATGTAATAATGTTTAGTCTTTGTATGGTGCTTTCTGAGTGTGCTAAGTGCTTTACATGTATTAGCTTGATTGCATTCTTACAACAATTCTGTAAAATAAGTAGTACTGTATTCCCCTATTGTAGCTGAGGCTGAGGGGTAGTGTCTTGCCGAAGACTACCTCACGAGTTCATGGCAGAAGTGAGAATCAAACTGAGGAAGTCCTGGTTTGTTGCTCAGTGCCTCAGTGACTGCACAAGCTCTTATTATTTCAGACAGCACTCTTTACACCAGTTGTGTAAGATAGGTGGGCATTATCCCATACTGCAGGCAGGGGAGACAAAGGTTGAGAGAGGAAGGCTTAATGGTATCTAGTGAATTTGTGGATGAGGTGAAGTTTGCACCTGACTCATGTTTTTTTAGCCACGTGGCTACACCAGCACCCAGTGTAGGACTATATGCAAATTATTATTATTATTATTAACAACAGTATTTATATACTGCTTTTCAACAAAAAGTTCACAAAGCGGTTTACAAACAAAATTAAATGATGAAATGGCTCCCTGTCCCAAAAGGGCTCACAATCTAAAAAAGATGCAGAACAGCACCAGCAAACAGCCACCAGAAAAGACTGTGCTGGGGTGAAAGGGGGGCAGTTACTCTTCCCCCTGCTAAATATAAGAGGAACACCCATTGAAAAAGTGCCTCTTGCCCAGTTCTTACTTGAACAAGGCTCAAGGCCTCTCACACCCTCTGTGTTTCCCCAAACAGTCTCCTTGTCTATGTATACAAACACATTCTTGTGCAATGGGTTATTTTAACACATGAACCATGTTGTTGGACACAGACCAATTAAGGGCAGGGAAGCCATAGCAGAGCCAATGCAATGTTCTTGTAATGCACAGTGAATGGCTTCAGGGAGGCTTCTAATCACCTTTTTACCTAGAAGATACTGAGTGGTTTGGCTCCTGCGGTAAACATCTGGCTCCTTTTGACTTTGCAGAAACTGGGGGAGAAAGTTGTTCCTCGGGGCAGGTCCTGCCAGAGTCCTGGCCAATCTTGAATTCCTTTTGCATTGTTTAGAATTGGGAAGAATCGGGAAAGGCAAGAGAGGGATGTATGGAATATTGCCAGTTGTGAGTATTGACAAAAATAAGAATAAAAAGAAGCAGCTTACTTTCTCTTGTCGTCAGTTGCACAATAATAAACAATGCAACACAACATAATAATAATAAGAGCCCTGCTGGGTCAGGCCAAAGGCCGATCTAGTCCAGCTTCCTGTATCTCACAGTGGCCCCACCAGAGACGCGGCTGCGCCCCCACGTGGGAGGGTCCTCCAACGCTACGCCCCCACATGACCGCGGACGTGACATCACGCGGCCCCAACCACGCTCCCCCGGCGCCGATTTCCAGGCCATTTCAGAGCCGTTCGGCGCCAGGGAGGGTGGGAGGGCCCAACCTCCACACGGCGAAACTGGCGGAGACAACGACAGAAGAATGGCAGGCAAGTCCTGCGCCCTGGGGCCCACCGCACCAACCCCCGCGACGCTTCTGGGCCCCACCAGATGCCTCAGGGAGCACACAGACAACAAGATACAACAACACAACTGAGGCCTACAGCTTCCTAATTATGTTTGTTCCCCATTAATAAACGCCAACATATATGAAAACGTAGAGGAGGGCGAAGTCATTCTCCTTTCAAAATACTGACAAACCTTCCAACTCTACTGTTCTGGGCAATATTGATACAAAAATGAGCCTCCCTCCCTATATCATACCTGCTATTTGGTAATTTGCTTTGATCCTGACATTGTCTTTAAAAAGGTTTCCTAAATGGGGCATTTTATTGGTACCAATATGAATATAGCAACCTTGCAGCACCTTGAAACCCGACCCCCATCCATGCCCCTGCATGGATGTGAGTGATGCAGAGCACTTTCAGCGGCAAATGGGATATATTGTCTTAGAGTTGGGATGCCTTTGACCCCAAATCTGTTGCTGCCTCCCTCCAGCCTGCTGCAGAAAGAGTGGCTCCGATCCACTTCCTGCTCACTTTTAACAAACAGGAAGCAGATCAGGAGGCACCAATCCGTTCCCTTACCCCCTCACCCCATTCCTTTCTCATGAGGTTCCTTGAAAGAAAACAGGAGGTGTGGGCCCCAGGGCGTAGGGGCGGAAAGGCTCTGGGGGGGGCGGGAGCCTCCTTAAGTTTTGGGGTTTTTTATTTTTGTTTGCTTTTTTAAAAAGATTTTAGGGGATTTTTAGCGCTAGCGGGGCTTCTAATAGTTTATGTATGCTTTGCGCAACTTATCTTGTGTACTGTGACCCTCCCGCGACGATCTCCAGGGGCGCAGACGATCTTCCAGGGCGCAGATCGTTCCTCTGCTCCCGGGCGCGAACTCTGTAAAGCGCCCAGGAGCGCTTTGCAGAGTTCACGCATGCGCAGAGCGGCGATGTTTCCAATCGACGTTCTGCGCATGCGTGAACTCTGCAAAGCGATCCTGGGCGTTTTACAGAGTTCGCGCCAGGGGCTGCAGAGCAGCAGAGGAGCGATCTGTGCCCCGGAAGATCATTTTCGCCCCTGGAGATCGTCGCGGGAGGGTCACAGTACACAAGATAAGTTGCGCAAAGCATACATAAACTATTAGAAGCCCTGCTAGCGCTAAAAATCCCCTTTAAAAATAGCAATTTTTAAAACAGCATAATTATGCAAATTAATTATGCTAATTAGCTTGGGGGCGTCGGGGTTTTCCGCCCCAGTAGCAGGGGCGCCTGGCTACCCCTCTGGTGGGACATGCAGGGAATGCTCCCAATGCATCCCACACTTTTTGTTTTCTTTCAAAGGGTTATATGAGGAAGAGGATCACACCATGCCATGCCACTAGATTCCCCCCCCCAAGTTGGTTTCCTGCTTCTGATAAAGTTGAGGTTTGAGGTTTTTAGTGTGTGTCTCAATGTTTCTAACAATATGTTCCTCTGAGTCTTTTTCTTTTTTCCTCTTGCCTTATTATCAACCTATGTTTGTTCTGGCAGAATTTGTGCCCTTTTGTATTTTCCTCATTTGAGCAGGACTGCCACTTTTGAAAGGAAGCTCTCTTGCCCTTTTCGTTTCCTTGATGCTTGCTCACTCGACATTTCTATTGCATTCCTAATTGGAGAAGTACATTCTATTTGTGTTTCTATTACCGTGGTGCAAGTTGGTTCCCCTGGAGCCAACCTGTCCCTTCATAGGAAGAGTTATTAAGATGGTTCAGCAACCAGCAAGGAAAAACAAGGTCCAGGAGGTTCCTGCAAGAAGGAAGCAGTGTGAGGCAGGAGAGCCTGAAGGGGGGAAGCTATAATAGACAGGTGTTGGTGGGTCGGTGAAGGGGAAGTCAGACCTGCCCAAATGACATGGAAAAGGGACATGAGCCTGGGTCATTCAGGCAGAGGAGACCCACCATCTTGAAGGCAATTGGATGCTATCACTTCTTCAGGAGCCTGGGCAGAGGAGGAGCGTCAGTTTAGACTAAGTAAAGAGGGGGACCCTGCCCTTTCAATCACTGTCACCATGAGGACAAGCATGGAAACATCTGATCTGTGTCTGGTGCGTCTGCTTACATAATTAAAGCTAAGCAACTCTCTCTCTCTCTCTTTCTCTCTCTCTGTGTGTGTGTGTGTGTGTGTGTGTGTGTGTGTGAGAGAGAGAGAGAGAGAGAGAGAGAGAGAGAGAGAGAGAGAAAGATGGGTCCCATGAGGATCTTTAGTGTAGTGTTGCCCCCTCTGGAAGTGTGATACATGGTTTTAAAATAAACACTATGTTGCAGAAGCTTCCATGGCCAGCGATCAACATACAATGTTTTACAGTTACGGGTATAGACGCCATGTAAAAAATATTTACTTGAAATTAATTTTAAAGAAAGACCCTACTTTTAAGACCCTACAAAGACCCTACTAAAATAATTTTAAAGGAAACTAATAAATTGATTAAAAATTCCAATTTTAATTTAGAATTAAAAAATAGATTAGTTAAGTCCGAAGCACTGCCACCTAGACTTTATGGACTGCCCAAAATTCATAAAAAAGACTGCCCATTAAGACCAATTGTGAGCAACATCGGGGCACCTACATATGGATTGTCTCAGCACTTAGCAAGAATATTACAGCCATATATTGGTAATACATCAAGTTTTGTGAAAAATACATATCATTTTATACAACGACTGCAATGGGTCATCTTGAAACCAGAATCTAGATTTGTTAGTTTAGATGTAGTATCTTTATTTACTAAGGTGCCCTTAACCAGAGTAATGGGATTAATTGAGGAGTTGACTATCCCCAAGGATTTGGTGACATTATTCCATCATTGTTTAACGACTACGTATTTCATCTGGAATGGAGAGTTCAGGGAACAAAAAGAGGGGGTGGCAATGGGGAACCCCCTAAGTCCCGTTGTAGCCAACTTGTTCATGGAGACCTTTGAACGTCAAGCACTGGACTCTGCTAAATTGAAACCTGATTTCTGGGTGAGATATGTAGACGATATTTTCTGTGTATGGTCACATGGGGAGAGTGAATTGGAGGAATTTGTAAAACATATGAACAATCAGTGTGTGGAAATCCAGTTCACAGTAGAAAAAGAACATAACAACTCATTGCCTTTTTTGGATGTGTTGGTAACTCGTAAAGAAGATTTATCAATAAGCACTAAGGTGTACAGGAAACCCACACATACCGGCAGGTACTTAAACCAAATGTCAAATCATCATCCTGCACAGAAAAGTTCCTTAATGAATTCTCTCATCTATAGAGCCATCAACGTGTGTGATCAGGAATCCTTGTGGTCAGAGAAAAAGATAATATTTCAATCATTGCAAGCCAATGGCTATAGCTTAGCCCAGATTAATAAATGTTGGGTACAACAGAGCCAAAAAATTAAGGCAAAAAGGGAAGGTTTAAATAACAACAACAACGAAAATAAGGAAACAACTACAGATGAAAAGCTGTGGGTTTGTTTACCATTTATTAAGGGGACCACGGACAAAATTGCAAGGGTATTAAGACAGGGAAACATCAAAACAATTTTTAAACCCACAATGAAGTTACAGCAAGCCCTGGGTAATCCCAAAGAAAAAAGACCAGCATTGTCAAATGCTGGAATTTATTCCATTCCGTGCGAATGTGGCAAATGTTATCTGGGGATGACTTGTAGATCTATAAAAACTAGGATGGGGGAGCATGAAAGATCGTTGAGGCTCAAACATCCAGAGCAATCCTCGGTTGCAGAACATTCCCTGAACACTGGACACAGGATCCTTTTTGAAAAAACCAGATGCCTGCAGAATGAAAGTAATTTTAATATCTTACGCCACCTGGAATCATTGGAAATCAGTAAAAGACATACAGGGGGGCTGCTTAACAGGCAACAGGACCTGGTATTTACGAACAAAATATGGCTTCCGATAATACATAAACAACAACATGAAAGAACACAAAGGAAAAATAACAGCAGCGGATTCAAACAACAGACAGCGCAGCCGAGTCCTCTGTGCTGTGGATCATCGCACCAGCTGCCTACAATGAACACTGACAACTGACAGCGCAGACTACTTTCGCTGAGAATGAGTTACATCAAAGCACAGCAAAGGAGAAAGCAGCGGCAGCTGCATAAGTTAATTGACAGCGCGTGGATCGGTGAATGACTGCTTCCGCTTTTGATCGGCGATTTCCCGCGCTAAGGCTAGTTTAAAATTGAGAACGGGCAAACTCCAAACAATTCCATCTTATCCATCAGGATTTTTCCGTGAACAAGTTCCGGCGTACAGAACGAAACGTTGGGACACTGCAGAGCTTGGACTTAAACAGTTTCTGTCCGTTGGTGGCTGCCTGGATAAGGAGACCCGCGAACGGAGTGCAAGAGATTTTTAATTTCAAGTAAATATTTTTTACATGGCGTCTATACCCATAACTGTAAAACATTGTATGTTGATAAACACTATGCTTTTTCCTTTGCCTCTCTGATTTCTCTCTTCATTCCTCAGAACGTTGGGCACGGAATATGTTATGCAATATAGGTTGAGTATCCCTTATCCGGACTTCTTGGGACGGGAAGTTTTCTGGATTTCAGATTTGTCTGAATTTTGGAATATTTGCATAAATATAATGAAGTATCTTGGGGATGGGACCCAAGTCTAAACACAAAATTTGTTTATGTCTCATAGGGCGCAATCCAAACCTACTTAGGCTGCTGTTATAACCAGCGGCCCAGTGAAAACGGGAGGCCCCAGAACGGAAAGGGGATTCAAATCCCCTCCAAAAGGGGAATTCAAAGGGGATTTGAATCCCCTTTCCGTTCTGGGTTCTCCCGTTTTCGCTGGGCCGCTGGTTACAACGGTGGCCTACATAAGTTTGGATTGCGCCCATATTCACCTTATACAAATAGACTGGAGGTAATTTTATACAATATTTTTAATAATTTTGTGCCACAGCATGCCTTGCGCTATGTCAGTCAGGTGCTAGAATATTTTTTTTTAAGTCATAGCCCCAAAAATGTCTGGATTTCGGAATAGTCTGGATTTCGGAATAGTCTGGATAAGAGGTAATCAACCTGTAATATATACCCAGTACTGATTTACATTATGGGCCTGGAATTTCCATCCACAGTGCTTCTGTGAAGGAGTGAAATGAAAAGCACTTTCATTGGCTGGATGCATGCTAGAGATAGACAGAGCATGAACCAAACACACCACACATTCTATCATTTCTGTATTCTGCTGAAAGAAATTCTTCCTGTACTACTTCCTCCTGGCTTCCATCACTCAAATCCTCCCCGTTTTAAGTGTTGTACCTTGCGTGTTAGTCCCTCTCACTATGCTAACACTTACTCGCTCTCACACACACGCCCCTACCTATACAGTAAAAGCACTGCTAACCACATGCTTTGGTATTGCGCTTTGAAAGGCAACAGGAGCTGCATGCAATTATGGACTGTGCCAGGATGGCGTAGGGATTTGAGAAGGCCTGTTGTGCTCTTTAGAAAACTATGATTATATTGTATAAGCAGTAGCATAAAGGTTCCTTAAAACTCAAGGTGTATTTACATAAATTTGGAGGCATTTTCTCTCTCTTTTTTGCACATTATTGTGCTGGTTGCATTATCTTATTCCTTATTACAAGTTAGCAGGAATGTATCTAAGTAACTAGGCCAGTGGGTGGTGCAGCGGGTTAAACCGCTGAACCATAAGCTGTCGATCTAAAGGTCGGCAGTTCGATTCCTGCGACGGGGTGAGCGCTCGTTGCTTGGCCAGCTCCTGCCAACCTAGCAGTTCCAAAGCATGTCAATGCGAGTAGATAAATAGGTACCGCTTGCGGGAAGGTAAACAGCACTCCGTGTTCCAGCTGCATGCTACGCGCTGCGGCAAGGAGAGTCATGCCGGCCACATGACCACGGAGGCGTCTTCGGACAACGCTGGCTCTTCGGCTTTGAAATGGAGATGAGCACCACACCCTAGAGTCGGACACGACTGGACTTAATTGTCAGGGGATACCTTTACCTATCTAAGTAACTAGGTCGCGAGTGCGAGTAATTTTTGCACGAGTGCTAGTCGAGTGCAAGTAAGGCCAAAACCACGAGTCACGAGTCGAGTCACTTTGGGGAAAATGGCTTTTTTCCCTGAAAATGGGGTGGGTGGGTGTCTGTGTGTGTGTGGACTTCTGAGGCTTCTAAAGCACCCATTTGGCTTCCCCTATGCCCTTCCCCTCACCTCTCAGTCTTGTCACCACCCATCTGGTTTGGGAAAAACAAGCGTGTCTACATTCAAACCATTTATTATTCCCTCCCTGCCCCCTCCCCTTGCTGAGCCGAGCATCCCTTGGGCTCAGAATTTTGGCCAGTGAGGAGGAACCGCTACGGCAGCTTCACCTACCCTCTCCCCTCCCCACCCCTCACGCTTGGAGTTGTGGCAGATGGCAAAAAAAGGGAAAAATCTCTGAGCCAGGCTTGCTTTCCCACCCTCTTGAAAACCCTCCCTCTCCGTCGCCCTCCTCCTCTGAGGTCTCCACCGCACCTGCCTGCCTGTGTTGATTCCAGCCATTAAAGGAAAATGACTCGGAAATGGCAAGTCGTTACCCCCACGAGTGCGAGTCCTGTGGGTCGCGAGTGCAAGTCAGTGTCTGAGTCAGGAAAAAAAGTGACTCAGTCACACTTGCAAGTCGAGTAATTTGACTCGAGTCCCCATCCCTGCAAATTAGCTCCTCAATGGAGAAGAGCTGTTAACCCTGTCAGATTCCACACACACACACACACACACACACACACACACACACACACACACACACACACACACACAATGCTGAAAGCACTTTTTGTTTCAATAATGCATCTGTTAAAAATAAATAAGAAAACCAATCTCTCCCCCCCCCCCCCTTCTTTTGACTTGGGAGAATCTAAAACATGCATGCACTGAAATTAGCATGCAAATGAATAGTGGCTGTTTTGCTTATCACCTTTTTTTAATTTAAAGGAAAAGCATCCCTAGAGTTTATTTGGGCCTTAGGATAATTTTGATTCTTGTCTTGATTATGATAGACTTTGTGTTCTAACTGTACTATCTATTCTACCTTGACTTGTATCTGCACTCTTGCAAAACGTTATTCTAACCTGCAAGGCTTTATTTAGCAGCTCAGCTCTAGCAAAATTTATCTTGAGTTTTTATTTTCTAAACCATGCTATGTTGGTCAACCTACAGGAGCAGTTCAGATTAAAATGAAAATTCAATGCTACTTAAAATGTGACTATGGCTGCAATCTTATGCACACGTAACTGACAGCAAGTTCCATCTTATTCAATGAACTTCTAAGTAACCATGAACAGAATAGAGCTGCACATGTTCGTACACCAAACATGGAGGATAGGATCAAACTGCAACTTTCTTTAGAGTAGGGCTTGGCATCATCATGTTACATGTGTTCTTTATTTCCCCATGTAGGAAGAGGCTCCAGGGGTGCAGCACTATGTGGGTTCTGACTTCCCCTAGAACAGAAGAGAATTCCCTGCAGGCTTATGGTGCCTTTGTCATATATACCGGTACCCGCTGGACGTTAGATTGGTAGTAACTAAGAGAGCATACCTACACGTCAGCAGCAGATTACATCAATTCCCCGGAGAGCAAACCCTGCACCCTGTAAGGTGCTCCAGCCCTTAGCTTTCTCTCTTCACCTCTATCCCAGTCTCTTTCTCACTCCGAAGTTGCCAGAAACTCTGCTTGTCTTTTGCTCTCCCTTTATATTCACACATCAGCTATCCCATCAGGTGGAAAGTGATTCCTTGGTGTATTACAAGACTCAGGATATTTCAGAGCCTTCAACCTGCCCATTCAGAGACAACCACTGGCCTCCTGGAACAACAGTTACAGTGCAATCCTATCCAACTTACATCACCGGTGTAACCAGCAGTGCAATGAGAATGGGAGGCCTCAGAACAGAAAGGGGATTCAAATCCCCTTCAAAGGGGATTTAAATTTCCCCTCCCCTCCAAAGCCTCCTGCCCTGCCCTCCCCCGCTGGTTACACCGGTGGTGTAAATTGGATAGGATTGCGCTGATAGTGTCATGATGCACCTAATAAGAAAAGAGCTGGCCAGGTAGCAATCATAAACATAAACCCAAATTCATGACCAGATGCTTCCCCTGAGTTGGAGCATTCTGAAATATGAGAGTCTTACTTAAATGTTTAAATCTAAAGTTTGAGATTCAAGATCAAGCTTTCAAAAATGGCACCTGACAAAAGAAAAGCAAATCTGTACTGGGTCAATCTGAAAAGGTGGGAAATCTGCTGGAGCTTGAGGAAATGTTTTCTTGGTACTGTACTGTCCATTGCCATTTCAAAAGAGCTCATCATGAGCCTTTTCTCTGCCTATACTCAACTTCCCTAACCAGCAGGAAACAACTGTAACATGTCTTCTTCTTCTTTTTTTTCATCCTAGCTGTGCCAGCCACAAGCAGAAGCTCTTCTGGTTGCAGCAGGGTACGATTTTTCCTCTTGACCAGACATGTGACAGTTAAGGCAACCGCCATCTCCTCCTCTATAAAACCAGCTGCCTTTTGCAACGTGACTTCCTGCCTCCAGAAGAAAAAAACATGACCCTTCAGTCTGTCCCCTGGTGACTAAAGATAATGCCTCTAGGTCTTCCTGTTGGCTGGCTATCCCTTTTCTGTCCCTTCTCACTTCTTGTTTGTCTCCACAAGCTCTGCCCCTTGACAATTGACTCTTCCACTCATTTCAAAAGAGCTCATCATGAGCACATCAGGTGCTGTTGTAATACTCAGATTGGCACACGCCGTTACTGCCGGGAAACCACATCGACAAGACATTAGGATCTTTTGTACGTTACAGGAAGTGGCAAGAGTGACTGACTGGTGCTTTCACGACTACAGTATGTGTGAAGGGGAACATTAAATCCTCTCCACCCTGCACATAAAGGCATGTGAGCCAATTCCACCTCTGGAGTTGGAGCTACATAACAACGTGCAAAGGAAAACTTGCATTATACTCTTTCTCCAATGACTTCAGAGAGAGAGAGAGAGAGAGAGAGAGAGAGAGAGAGAGAGAGAGAGAGAGAGAGAGAGAGAGAGAATAAAATTATTAGGAGCAGATTACAGTGTTCTTTCTAAAAACAAATATATAGGTCTTGTATATACCTGAAAATAAAATTTTAAAAGATAAGGGGTTATCTAACTTTATACTCAGTGAACTGTTCTCAAGGTGAATCAAAGAAAGAGATAGTGAATTCCCCAAAAGCTGCCTTGTGACTTTCAAGGCTCAAAAAGAGTTCAAGTCCAACACCAGGTCAGCTACCCTGTTTCCTCTTTCATCACATCCTGTAATATGCAAAGGAGTTCTATGAATAAGATGGAGGAGATGGCTGGTCAGCATCAGCTTGGCAATCCTCTCGCAGGGAAGCCCCAGCAAAAGAACAGAGCCAATGAAAATGCTTCAGTTACACTTTCCCAGTTGACTGGGTGAGAAAACCAAGTACATTCAGTGCAGAAAGAGCTTCACAGTGTGTAGGGAGCAAGGCATTTGCATATAAGAACTCAGGGGCTGTCCCAAAGAACTGGAAAAAAATACATTGTGGTCTGGATTGGAAGGAACTCAGTGAATGTCCTACTCCGAAACACCTGTCACGAGACATGATATATACAGGCAGTTTCACATGATTCAAAAGAGATACTGTATGTGTTGCAGTGTATCCAGCAGGGGGCTGCTTGGTGAACACTGTACTATATGAAAGAAATACTGTACTTGCTTAAAGACATGCCTTTACTTACTGGTTCGCGCACAAGCATCTCCCCTTCAAATGTTGTGGTGTTTACTATGGACGCCACATTGCAATACCCCTCTCTTTCAAGGAAATCCCAGTCTAAAAAGAAAATTCATACATTGCTAGTGCCTTTCAACCCAAAGGGGTTCTCATCCCCTTCCCAGCCGAGTACCACCTCTGGCGCCACTCTCCTACTGGGTACCACCGGAAATGACTGGCAATGACATCATCACCAGTTACTTCCAGGTTCTCAAGTTTTCAGAGGCCAGAAAACACAGGGAGGAGGCTCTGGGCAGGTGGGAGGGCCCTTCTCAGCGTTCCCAAGAGGCTCAACCAAAGGCAGGAGCCTCTTGGGAGCAAAAATGCACAGCCGAAAGCACCATCTTGGAGTGGGGTTCCGGTGGTCCGGCAGTCTGAGTACCACCAGCAGTCGGACGAAGTACCACTGGTTGAGAACCCCTGCCCTAGTTCATTACAGCTATGCATGTTGCTTGCTTACAGTAGATATAATTTTGTTGTATGCATTCATTCAAAAGATTGAATGGTGGAACAGGAAAAAGCTTATTGTGCCACACAGAATGATCCTTGCATGTGTAGTGTTGCCACTTTTTTTCCTTCTTACCAAGTGTCTTGTGCATTTAGCACCTAAATGGTAAATCACCAAGTACAGCAAATGGCTCTAACCCCCATGACCTTGCCTTTATAAAGCCATTTACCACCTTGTGGTAGTGAATTGTGTTAGTTCTTTAGGTGCTATATGAAGAAGTACTTCATTGGCAAAATTCTGGCAGTCCTCCTGAAAATATGTGCAACTGTCAAACTCTAGCACCATTCGGGTAACCTTCCTTTCCTAATGTTCTCCAGTACAATATACAGTACTGTCCTTCTTTTGTGGCAGGGGCTCAGTCTGTCATACCCACTGTTTATCAAAACATTTTTTTAGCTTCACTTCACTGCAATGAGACTCGCCAACCAGCATTATCTAATGAAGCAAAATTGCTTTTGAATTTCTCTGGTGCTAGCGGATTGCTATATGTAATTAAAAGGAGGGGGGGGAGTTGGTGTACATCACTATTGTGCTATAAGTTGCTAACACTTCCTGATGTATTAACAGGTCTTATGGAATAATGACAACTTACTGCAAGATATGATACCTTCTGGGGTCCTGGTTACCCCAGCATAGTCTGCTGGCATTCCAGTAATCAGGGAGGTCTGGTTACAGAATCTGGGAGGCTCTTGGACAGAGGGGATGGCCTTATCATAAAGCAGGGTGTGAACTGGGCTGCTTCAGACAGCAACATTTTGGCCAGTTTTCAAGGGCAGCACACCCAGCAGCACCCACACCCCACCAACCCCTGGATGGCCTGCCAAGGCAGAAAGACAAGAAGGCGTCATACTGCTTTTCCTTTTCCCTTCCACATAGAGAGGCAGGAAGGGGAAGATTTGAAAGAAGGAAGAAACTGGGTGTGTGGTTTTAATAGAAAAAGAGAGAAAGGGAAGGGAAACGGTGCGTGGGGCTCTGCTTCAGACAGCAAGGTCACATGGTCCAGCACTGCTTCGATCAGCCCCCCTCCAAAGTGAAGTGTAGCGAGCTTGCCTCCAGTACATACACTGAGGCTCCTGTATGCATCTCCCATGAGCATCCAGCCCTTGTAAAGCACATATTTGTTCACACTCTTCCCTCCCTCCTGCTTTGCTCTGGGTGCCTGTGAAAGTCAAAAGCAAAATGAGTTTCCAACTACCACTTGGGCTTCTTGCCCAAAACAAAAATGGCAGCAGTGTTGATGCCATGACTCTTTGCTGGTCTCTGGCAAATGCTTAAACCATGATGGGCTTTGATGCCAGCCATGCCATCAGAAGAAGGCAGAGTGGCCACAGAAATAGCCACAAGAGCTGGGGTGGTACAGCTGTCCAAAAAGTGCCCTCTCCAGCCACTTCCAGAACAATTTGGCCTATGTCCTCAAGCTCCAGTGGGATGATAGCACCTCAGCATGCATGACAACCTTTCTGTGATGGAATAGTCTGTGATACGTCTCTGTTTTGTATGATGTTTGTTTCTAAGCACTGAAAGATCCATAGCCATAACTGTAGAACCAAATGTTACATTTTTCACCCAAACTTGGTTTGGAAAGGTCTGAAATTCTAAAGCAATGACTTAAGACTTGCAAGGGAGTTAGTTCTGGCCACACAAAAGTGCCATTAGTTGTTTGCCCAACTGAAAAAGGCTGATCAGTTCAAACGCATACTGGAGATCAAAGGAATGCACCTCCACCTTGTGGAACCCACAAATATTTTCCCCAGGTTCCTCTGCTATTTTGGGCTTTATGAAGTTTATAATTCACTCACATAGCTACATCCTGTGACTAAAATGAATGGAGCTAGCCACCCAACAACTCCAGTCCTTTTAAAGGTTACCAAATAGAGAAATGTGTGTCATCCCTTTCAGCACTAGCTTGCTTGCCCAGCACTTGCAGTGACAAATGGGGACTGATCCTTCTCTCCACGAAGGCTACCTTGTGTGTACAGTACCAAAAAAAAAGCCGTCATATCAATTTTGAATAGTATTTCAAGTTTGGAAACAAATCTGAATTTCCAAATCTGGCAAAAATTATGAACTGCAAGTTCATTATAAATATTTCACCAGAAGTTACACCTGTTAAATCTGAAGCAAGAGATATGCTCTCTCTAAAGTAAAGTTGCAACAGTTAAAAGCTACATATCCCAATATGCAAAAGTTTAATTGGCCACTGCTGGGAGAAGCCATTCCCGACATAGGTCTCTTCCCCCACTCCCACCCTCCTCAACCAATGATAAAAGGGCAGAAACTTGCTAACCACAAAACAGACTGCCATTTGTAGGTGAAACTGGCTGATAGATGTCTGGCTCTGGGTGATTACGACAGGACAGAAGGTGAGGAAGTCGACACATGAAAACAGCTCTCTCATTCATCAGTTTAAACAGAGAATTTTGTATTGAAGAAAAAAATTCTGGACAAATAAAGCAAATGTCCTGCAGAACCAGCAAAACAGTAGTTTCTGCAGAAGGAAGTGCTGTCCCCCATCTTTTGTCCCTACCACCCCCCAGCAACATCACTATATGGAGGAGCCAGAGACTGCACCTGCTGTAGACTTAGCACAACAAAATGGCTTGGTTCCTGTGGCAGCAGCATGCGTTGCACAGTCTTCTTGTTTCTGGCTTTCATCTATGAGAACCATGTTCTCGCTGAAGCGCAAGGCTCTGGGTCACCATGCTTATGCTGACTGCTCATCGGATCGCTGTCTGGAAGGGATTTCCAGTTGTAGCTCTAGAGTTTCTCTGTCCTGCATTCCAGGCTCCTCAACGGCCCTTAAGTGGCCCTGGGACATCATGGACTTGTCACCTATTGACTTAGCTGCAAGACAGAAGAACAACAATGTCCAGGTCATCATCATGAGTCAAGAGATGGCTTAACTGATCGTTTATTCACATGTGCAGCCAAACAACTTTCCCTGTGTACATCTCTTTCTATTCATGCAAGAAGGCACTCTGATTGGACACCTTTCTGTCTCTCCAGTCAGGGCTGATTGAGAGAGAGAGAGAGAGAGAGAGAGAGAGAGAGAGAGAGAGAGAGAGAGAGAGAGAGAGAA
This sequence comes from Plestiodon gilberti rubricaudatus, assembly GCA_026170595.1. NCBI lineage: Eukaryota > Metazoa > Chordata > Lepidosauria > Squamata > Scincidae > Plestiodon > Plestiodon gilberti. The sequence continues at coordinate 157,978,896 of JANXHW010000002.1, forward strand.
GTTTCTAGGATGCAAGTCTGTTGAGAAGACATCCGTCCCCACTCTACACATGGAAACCTGGCTATCCCTCAACTCTGCGAGGTTGGCTGGGGTGACTTAGTGCTGTGGAAAGGGAACTTTGTACTTGTTCAAAGGTGCTCTCCAGCGTTTCCTGGGATGGAAACTGTGTCAGCTATAGCATGATAGGAGCTCAAGGGCCTTCACACCAAAGGAGTCTTGGCGCAGATAGTGAGTGAGTCCTGTTCAAATGAAGCACACAAGGAATGTATTTTATTGTTCTTGGTATGACTGTGACCTGATAATGTAAATCTTGTTGGTGGCTATATAGCATTCAGTAGATAAGGAATGTATGATGTCAGTAGATTCTTTTCTGCTCATGTCTATAGAAAAAAACAACTAGCATGAGTTGGGGAGATTGTTCCTCCTTAGGAGGAGAAACAAGTACAAATGAATTTAACGCTTCACACTTTCCATAGCTGAGTCCTAGCACGGAAGATAGGTCAATAGTTGGAGCCCTGGCACCATTCAGCTGCTGGCTGGTTGTAAAGTTATCATCTTTTTTTTTAAACACAGATCAGCACAAGGTGAGTCTTATACACTTGTCAGTGTCACTTGTAAGTGAGTCACTGTACACGTGCCAATTTGGTATTGCTCTCCTTTGCAAAGAGATACGACAAACGCCATGGAGATACTTTGCAAAGAGATACTACAAATCCCAAGAAGAGAGAGGCCTGGAGACTTCTGTTGATGAACATTAATGTCAGACTCAGGCCTCAGGTTCTATCAGCCTTTCTGTAGGATAGCTACACTTTGCCCTTTGCAGCACAGCCAAGGCCATGTAGGAAGCATGAAGTACCCAACTGCTGAATAGACACTCTTCCCCCTGACCTCTTGCCATCATGCACACAGCACTGGGCAGACCTACTGGACTCGGGGCAGGGTTGGCCCGTCCATGCCGCAAGTTGTAAACTTTGCATCAGGTGGCAAGTTGGGGGAGGTAGTGGGGGGGAAACAGCACCTGTCTACCACCTCCCCCAGCCTGCTGCATCACGGAGTCCAGACAGCTGCATCCACTTCTCATGCAGTAACATGCAAGAGGAAAATGGGGAGGGTTTAACTCCCTCTCTCAGAGACCAGCACTGCTGCCACCACCGCCACTTCTTCTAATGGTTGGCAGAGGGAATGCTGAGGGGTCCTTCCTTCCTTCCTCAGCCATTAGAGGAAAGAGCAGCAGTAGCACTGGATGCCAAGGGAGAGAGGTAAGTGAAACCTACAGAGGTTGGGGGGCTGACCTTTCTCCCTCAACATCCAGCACTGCCGCCGCTGCCACCACCACTGCCTCTTCTTATAGTGGCCAGCAGAGGGAATGCTGGGAGTCCAACAGCCATTACAGGAAGCGGTAGAGATGGCAGCCCCGGATACTGAGGAGAGAGGTAAGTTCTCTTTGCAGGAGAGCAAGTGGATCCCACCTGTGTGTGCCATCAATGGGTGCACACTGGTGTGTGTGTGTGTGTGTGTGTGTGTGTGTGTGTGTGTGTGTGTGTGTGTGCTGGGGGTGGGGTGGCAGATTTGGGGTGTGTGTGTTCAGGCAGTAGTTTGGTACAGACCGCCCTTGCTCAGACCGCCACTTTCCTATGACACAAAAATCAGCAAGCACATCTCTCTACACTGTGTTATGCATCATCACATGAGAGGCAAATGTGCTTTTTCTGTTTTTAACTTTGCATACAGGTTGTGGGAGCTGTGACTGGCCTGGCCTTTCTTAGGTGTATATGATTTTTTTTTATTTCCTGTGCAAAACAAGGTACATTTGCCTTCTGCAAGTGAGAGTACATCACAGGTACAGTCAATGTGCTGCTCAATTTTATAATGTGTAAAGCAGCCGTTGAGACAGGCTGTGAGAGGGATGAGCATCAACTCTCTCCAGCAACCAGATCTCGCTGGCACACCCTTGTTGACTTTGTACAGAAAGTACCCAGGTTCTTTTCTCCATCCTCAAACAGATCTTTCCTTTCCCTTTCACCCTCATCCTTTCTTCCTGCTCTCAATCACTTTCCCCACATACTCTGTGCAGGGCAGGCAAAGTTCATTGGCAAGTTCTGCACATTTCCGTGTTAGTCAGTGGTAAGTAAACAGTGCTCTTGGGCTATGCGAAGCAGCTCTAGGATTTCCTGCACTATATTCTTCAATCCATCTGGCATGCAGTCCAATTGTTCTAACTGACTGTGTTTGCAATTACATCTCAGATGTGATCATTCAGCACCTCGGTGCAACCAGAAGGGAGTTCTCGATAATGGACAGATGGATTGGCAGGCATGGAGATTGTCAACAGACCTAGAATCAGTCAACCAGTGACTGTTGTCTCAGTAGGAGCCATTGTAAAAAGGGCTCGCCAAGGGTTTCTTTTCAAAACAGTCCCAAGCATTGACTATCTTTTTCCTCTATAAAGCTTTAAAAAGAGATAACCCATCTCCAATCTCCATTATTATTATTATTATTATTATTATTATTATTATTATTATTATTATTATTATTGCTTCCTATCACATTTAGCAGAGAGGTTAATAAAATGTAGCAGGAATTACCCTATATCTGCACAGTGTTCTTTACTCATATTTTACTAGGCACTCCCTCTTACTATGTGTCTACACACAGGGGCCTAGACAGGCAGAGAGTTTACAGAGGTTTTGGCCATTTTCTGAGGGGAAAACATAATTTGGGACAATGTGACAGTAAATTGGCAATCTTAGACCACCACCACCACCACCACCCCAGAAAGTCGTGGAAAAACAATGGTATTTGCTTTTCAAGAGCTTTCCATATGAATGAGATTTTACAATTCTATAGAAAGGTAGATTGGTCCTAGGCACAGAGTTCACCATTCTGAGCATCTCCGTTTGCTGTTGTTGTTACTTTCTTTACAGAGGAGATGGGTTGTCGTTTTTGCGGCTTCAGGGAGACTTAAATCTGTGTCAGCATTGCCTAGTGAAATCCAAACCGCAGGATGGGAGCTGAGCAGGATAGCAAGGGGACCCTACTACTTCCCCTGGGGCTAAACCAAACCCTCCAAAGAGGCACAGTGAAACCAGCCTGGCTATACCTACTCTACAGACTTAAATTGGTTCAACAGTCGTATCCTCTTCACAAAATGACACTTCCCGATAGGATGCTACAGTTTCCTTTAGAAGGAACTGGGTGGGCTAATTCTCTGCGTCTCACCAAACTACAAATCCCAGAAATTTTCAGTGGAAGCTATAGTGCTTTAAAACAGATGGCTTTGTAGTTTGTGTCTCAGCAATACCTTGCCTTTCATCCACTTGACTTTTATCGCTTTGCTCTTTCAACTGTTTTCAATTATAACCACATTTCAAATTTCATCCACAAGTGCTTTCCTCTTTAGTCCAATTTCATCCAACTTTCTACGTTTGTTGACGTTCTTATGTTTATTTTTACATGTGTTATATACGTTTACGTGTGCCATATACGTTTTTCGCCAGCCAAAATAAATTTGCAAGCTAAATAAGGCTATGCTTTGACATTCATCCATGCTCTGGTCCCTACCCAGACAAAAGTGCAAGGTATTGCTGTATTTGTGGATAATCACTCTCCTGTTCCATTCAGAAACCATTTTAAAATGAGTCTATATAAGTTGAGGAAACATGGACTCCAACTTCTGTGGGAAGATTTCCTTGGTAGCTTCTGTTCCCAACCAGATCTGAGTACCTGACATGCTGCGCAAAGACACTTTGGCAGTGTGGGGACGAGCTGGGAGGTTGGGAAGATCACTGAGCGTTGGGTGATGTCTTTGTGAGGAAGACCGGATTAGCTTGTTTCTTGATCTTAAAGTACCTGGTGGAAGAAATACAGAGGACAGAGCAGAGCTTTTCAACGTGTGTGTGCGTGCGCATGCACGTGCACACAAGTACAAGTTGATTACCCCTTATCCAGACTATTCCAAAATCCAGACATTTTTAGGGCTATGACTTTAAAAAGAAACCCAACTTTTCCAGCACCTGGCTGGCATAGCGCAAGGCATGCTGAGGCACAAAATTATTAAAAATATTCTATAAAATTACCTTGAGGCTACGTGTATAAGGTGTATATGAGACAAATGAATTGTGTGTGTCCCACCCCAATATATATATATATATATATATATATATATATATATATATATATATATATATATATATATATATATATATATATATATATATATATATATATATATATATATATATATATATATATATATATCTCCACCCCCAAGAATATTTATGCAAATATTCCAAAATCCAGACAAATCCAGACAACTTCCCGTCCCAAGGAGTCCGGATAAGGGATACTCAACCTGTACCAGCTTTTGTGAGGACCATTCCTGCCACCAGAGAAAGAAGTGGGCAGCTTGTGCTACCTACAGTTGGGGCTTCACTCTGCGCCTCCTTCCCCAAGCTATGCCTCTTTGGAAGGGCCAGGCAACTGCATAGCCACATCTTGCTCACTGGTACACTACTGTCCACTTCGAACAGGTTTGGGCTAGACTGGACACAGTGCCATGTGACTACCATGGCAGTGGGGCCAAGGACCAGCTGTCACACTGCACAGTGCCACTAGTCATACCTGTACCATTGGTTGAAAAGCACTGGGGTCAAGGGAGGCATCAGTACTTCTGATACACACAACTGAGTAGTCACATGGTGGCGTCTTAAATGCCAGGACACCATGTTTGTGCAGTGGGCTTTACAGATGTGACTATTCAACAAGCCATTTCACAATAGCTATCCCAAAGATGTAGCTAAAGAAATGGCTATCTGCCAGCACGTAATTCTATGTTGGTAGAATTACATAAAATAATTTGTATATTCTATCTACATACCTGCATGACTGAATTGGATTAAAAAAAAAAAAAAAGACCCACCACAACAGATATTAGCAGCAGTGACCCTGACCATTATGACTTTGAAAGGTTTAAATTGTGTTCATGAAAAGGGTAAAGCCCACCCTAAGCACTGGCATCGCTGGAGGTGGGGCAGAACGCTAAGTTCCGCACCGCGCTGACCTCCGTTACTCACCGGCTCAAGGCGGCCCCACCCCCTCGCAGCCATTCAGTGCGGCGAAGGCAACGCGCAGGAGGCAACGCGGAGGGTCAGCGCAGTGCAGAACTTAGCGTTCCACCCACTGGCGTCGCTGCAGGGGGGTGGAGCTCTAAGTTCCGCCGCGGTCCGACCCTCCGTTACACGGGAGAACGAAGCACCCCCGCCCCTCGCTTTTGGAGCCATTCAAGTCGGTGCTTTCACCGACTTGAATGGCTCCAAAAGTGAGGGGGCGGGGGCGCTTCATTCTCCCGTGTAACGGAGGGTCGGACCGCGGCGGAACATAGAGCTCCGTCCCCCTGCAGCGACGCCAGTGGTTCCACCCCACCTCCAGCGACGCCACTGACCCTAAGCATCTATACACAAAACACAAAACTCACCGTCCTTTTCTGTAATTGATGGGAGTTGCGTGTCCATCCGTCCTTTGTAGATATGACCATCAAGCCCCAGTATATCTACTTCTTCATGCTAGGAATAAACACAAACACAAATTCCAGCCCTGGAGCAGTAATTAAAATCCAAACTTCGCTGTTTCTTCCCATCAGGATCAGCCCTTATGGTTAAGCTTGAAAAGTTTATTTTCAGGGGAAGTCTTCCCACTTTAAAAGGTATGGTTGCCAATTTACTACTTTGAAATCTGTGCTATACCTTTTAAATTTCCCAATGCAAGCATGACTTCTCCAGCCCATTTTTCCCTTGGTCCAAGCACCTACCCGGTACTTCTTCCTGCTGTGTGTTACAGTTGCCTTATCTCCCATGTATCAGGGAATGTCAAGGTATAAAAAAAAATCATGTTTGGGTTGTAACCTAGCAATCCTCTTGGATGGTAAAGATTGAATAATGCTGGAAGAAACATTTACCCCTCAGTAAATTAATACACACAGTCAATGTTAAAACATGCAGGTTGATTTGTAACCTGAATTTGTCCAGCTTTTTATTACAATTGGTCTCCAGCTGCTAGATTAGACATTTTACTTGTCATCAGAACTATTCTACTAGTGCATATATTTGTAACATTTAAGAGCTTCCTCTCAGGATTGTCTTTAGATTAGTAAGAAGTGCAACTTTAATTTAAGTGTGCTTCTAGGTCACCACGGTTGCCAAGAAATGCTTAAAAATGCAGCAACAACAGGCATCCTAAAAGTGCAGCACTTACAGTTCAAGCCTAGGCATGTCTACTCAAAGCTAAGTCCCACTGGGTTCAATGGGACTTGCTCTCAGGTAAGTGTGTATAGGATTGTAGCCTTAGAAAAGTAAATTGAAGAACCTATCTACTATGATCTGTGGTGACATGGCAACCTGTACGGGCTCTGCCTGCCATCCTCGCCTGAGCAACAATGCCACTTAGGTCTTCAGTTGATGAACAGGTTACGATACATAACTGCATTATGCTCCATGCTAAGGCCTGTCACACCAATGCAATGCCGCCACCATTTTCTTCCGGTTTACATTTGCTTAAGAGAATATGAGAGTGGAAAAAATGGGGACATATAGTTTCAGGAAAGTTCTTACAGTTTGAGATTAGAGGTCCCTCCCAGGTTTGAAGAAAATTGAATACTGTACTATTGCTTGATATTACTGTATTAACTAGTGATGTTACAATTTCCAACCAGCAGGGGGAGCCTGAGCAGAAAAACAAAAACAAATGCTAAAGGCAAGAAGATCAGGGCCACACCAAAGAGGCTGAATGAAGTTCAATGCAAGGAATGAGGTGGTACAGTGTGGGATATCCCTGCACTGGGGCAGAGGGAGGATGGGGGGCAGACAGGTGATCTGTAGCAGAAAAAATGGGAACTAGAAACATGCCATGGAGCACTGTGGATTTTGAAAAAGAACTGGGCAAGTGGGAAGGTGGAAGTATCATGGGAGTATCATCAATGGTGCTAGCTAATGTAATCAGGGAACACATCCTGGAGTTTTGGCTCCCTAAACCTTGTTGCAAGATAAGAATGACTACTCTGCTATACATGTTTCCTGTAGCTTCTAGTATCAAGCATAGTCTGATTCAGAATTGTCTTATATTAGCACTGTTTACCCTAGTAAAGGATAACTGAAATGTTTTGTAGCTAAAATACAGTATATTTTTGCTTCCAGAGGAGCAAACAGAGTTCAGTGTAAATAAGTGGAAAGTGATGCAAATCGGGGCAAAAATTCCCAGCTTCACATATACACTGATGGGTCTCTAAGCTGTGACAAATCAGGAAAGAGACCCTGGGGCCGTGTGGTCAATGAAAATGTCAACTCGGTGTGCAGCACACAGTGGTGAAGTTCTGTGCTGGGGTCATTAGGAAAGGGATAGAGAATAAGACGGCTAATAATAGATTGTCTCTATATAAATCTATGATGTAGCCACACTTGGAATACCATGTACAGTTGCCACACTTCAAGACAGATATTGTAAAGCTAGGAAGAAGTGCAAAAGAGGACAACCAAAATGATCAGAAGGCTGGAGCATCTTCCTTATATGAGAAAGACTACAATGTCTGGGGCTTTTTAGGTTTTTTTTGGGGGGGGGAGGCATTTAAAGGGGACATTATTGAGATTTCTAAAATTATGCATGCTATGGAGCAAGTGAATAGAGATATGTTTTTCTCCCTCTCTCACAATACTAGAACCAGGGATCATCTAATTAAGCTGACTGGTGGGAAATTTCAGGACTTCTTGGTACAGTACATAATTATTCTGTGGAATTCATTGCCACAAGATGTCTTGATGGCCACTGGCTTGGATGGCTTTAAGAGGGAATTGGACAAAGTCATGGAGAACAGGTCTATCAATGGCTCCTAGTCATGATGGCTATGTGCTATCTCCAGGTTTAGCAGCAGTATATGTCTGAATACCAGGGGAGCAATAATGGGATTGAAGAATACCTTTCTCTCCTGCTTGTGGGCTTCCCAGAGGCAGCTGATGATTCACCATGGAAAATAGGATGCTGGACTAGATTGGCCTTTGGCCTAATTCAGCAAGGCTTTTCCTTTGCTCTTATGAACATTAATTTTTCCAGAGGGGAACTTGGCCAAAAGAAGAATTGTTTTTCGGCTGTCTTATGCTTTATAAATCCTAGAAGAGCTGGTGGCAAGTAAAGATTATCACAGGGACAATACCAAACCACCAGTCTTGCTGTTAAAGGAAAACGTAAAGCCAACTAGAAAGGGCTATTTTCTAAAAATTGTGATGTTATCATTTTCATGTAGATAATTCATTATTCCCTTTTTACAAGTGGAGAAGTGAGGCTAGAGACAGCAACTTGCCTGAAGTCAACAAGTGTGTCCAGAATTATAGTCTAGTTGCCTTTCAATTTCATTTCTCTTTTGTCCCTTGTTGTTCCAGTATTACATTTTGTGCATTTCTCATTCATGTGTGCTTCCTCCTCTCAGAATTGCAGGCTTGGGGTTGTAATTTGTTTTTTCTAAAAATAAGCCTAAATTTACCAAAAAGGGGGGGAGGAAGGGAGAATATTTCAAATGGGATCATGAAGTAGGCCAGTTTCAATTTCTACTGAAAGAAATGAGCAAGGTGTCTGTGTGAATGAGTGTAGAAGCATCAGGAAAAGAAAGTGTCTCCAATCATAAAGGAGGGGTTGTTTAACAGTGGCCAGGAAAGGAAAAGCACATGACTTCTGTTCAGACGCATTGCAAGAGAGCTTGTGCCTCTTAATGAGGACAAGCTTTCATGGGGGAAAAAATCTGAACATGGAGCACCAAAGACAGACAGAAGGCAACAAGAGGTTGGGGTGCAAATTGCACCTCTTCCTTAGATGATGTTTGGTAGCACATCATAGGAAGAAACTGTTTACCGTATTTTTCGCTCCATAAGATGCACTTCCCCCCCAAAAAATAGGGGGAAAGCGTGCGTCTTATGGAGCGAAGTTAAAAAAAACAAAAGGAAAAAAGCTTACCGGGGCTTCGGGGAGGCCAGCGCGACCCTCTGCAGGCCTCCCCGATCTTTATTTCGGCCAAAAACGGCCATTTTTGGCCATTTCCGGAAATGGCCGAAAATAGCAATTTAGTGCCGAAATGAAGATTGGGGAGGCCTGCAGAGGGTCGCGCAGACCTCCCAAAGCCCCGGTAAGTATTTTTTCCTTTTTTCCCCTTTCCTTTCCCTTCCCCCCCCCTATTTTTTTGCTCCATAGGATGCATGTGTCCTATGGTGCGATGCGTCCTATGGAGCGAAAAATACGGTATACCTTTTAGGGCTCAAGGGCAACAATTCCGCCATAGACCTCTGCTGATTTCTGTGCCTCTCTCTGTCCTCCATCCCATTCATCCCAGCCTTCACTTACCTTCATCATTGCTACCATGGCGTTTTCTTCTGGATGGACTGGTGGCATACACTGGGCAAACTGTTGCAGTCGCCCGTAGCGCCTGTACGGGTAGGTTAGGGTATGGCTGCCTCCACAGTGCCGAGGTACGCTTAAATAGGTGCAGTCTGCATTGTCAGGAATTTTGTCACTGTTAAGAATCAAGGGTCAATATTTCACACTTGGCCAAGTAAATCAGTCCAGAGAGCAAACCCACTCAGCCTTGAAGTGAAACTGGTTACCCTGGACTGGTTTCTGGAGGACAGCATTCACACAATACATAAATATCAGGAAGTCTGAGACAATGCTTGTGTACTCACCCAAATGCTAGGGCTCACTTTGTTTCTCCTTGTGCAGGTTGGCTCCGCTAATTCCTTTTAACCCCAGAAAGCTGCTGAAAAAAATAACTACCCTTTCTACCAGTGAAGCACAAATGCAACACTTCTGCTTCAGGTATATGGACACACCTTGAATGAGCAATGCCATGACTCTGCCAATGGGGGCAGCAGTGTCTGGATCACCAGGAGGAAAGCCCTGCTGAATGAGAAACATAGCCTGGGGAGGAAACTGGAGGGGATCCTCCATTTTGAAGTGAGTTTGTCCTTCCTATTCTTATTGCACCCTGTGACTACTCCGTTCCTGAGGGGCTCAGCATTTGTCCTATTAGGGAAGTAGCCTGTCCCAGCTGAGCTTTTGCCCAAGGACGTTTCATGACATGCTGCAGTAAACGTGGCAGGTGAGCCCACGTACGTTTGTACGTGGGCTCACCATAATGACTGTGGACTGGTGGTTCACACAGCCAGTACAATGAGCTGATGGGATCCTGAGATAGTAAAATAGACTGTACCACTTCAGAGTGCAGGTGTAAGATACTGCTTTTGAACACTGCTGCTCAGTATACAGTAATTACAAATTAAAAACATAACTAGCACATCAAGGAGAAAGATTCTTAGCTAGGCCTTTGTATACTATACTGGTTTTTTGTTTCCAGGGTATAGGTGAGTATTTAAAAAAAACAAAATAAAATCAAAACCAATTATATATAATCGCCCACTGGCAGGCTGAAGTAATATGGCCCATTCTCATTCTGCTACATGTGCAGACCGAGCCTTGGAAGCCCTTGTAGGGGGAAAAAAAACTCTGAGTGTAGTGTTGGAAACCCCAAGCTGTCTGGGGGGGGGGGGGGAACGGACCTACCTACCTACCTTCCTTTGACTCCGAAAAAAAAACAGCATCGGCTTTAATAGCTCTACAGAGCACCTTTCTTGTATCTCTCACATTTCACCAACATGTGTACTTCCTTTTAAGTTACGTAAATAAGAGGTTTATGCTGTAGTTAGCTAGGCTTACCATTGTCCCGGAATTGAGGCATTCTTCGGCCTAGAGAGGACCCGAGCCACTCCCAAGAGTGCACTGCAGCTGCCCAATGCGGCTTCTGCAGCTTCCGGTCAACGACGCGACCGCGTTGGGCAGCCACGGTGCACTCTTGGGAGTGGCTCGGGTCCTCCCTAGGCCGAAGCACGCCTCGATTCCGGGACTATGGTAAGCTTATAGTTAGCATTGTCTAGGAACAAGTCAGGGTCCATACTTGTTTTTTGCACACAGAGGCATCAGGCGCCGGGAGGGTGCCCGGGCGCATGGGGGCAGGACCAGCGTCGCGTCGTGTCGACGCGCCCCCCCCTGCCCGTTTTGCTCCCATTTCGGAGCCAAACCGGATGGAGAGAGGGAGGGCCCAGACACGACGCTGCTTCAGGAGAGGGTGAGTTCCCCCGCCCCCATTCCTGCCGCCCGCGACCGAGCGCCTAGAGCTCCTGCTCCACGCGCTCCGCCGTGGTTCCGCCTCTGCCTGCTCAACTCAGCTGTCACAAAGGACAACACAGCCATAGTTGCTTCCATCCCAACTCCTCGTCTTCTACCACACCCACATGCACTGCTGAACCAAGCAGAACTCTCTTTTTTGGCTCCCAAAGAAGGCAAAAGGGAGGTTAAGATGACAAGCAGGGAAGACCAATGCTTAGCGCCATCCTTTGTTGTGGCTGTGGAGCTGCTGAGGAGACAGGAAGGACCTGGGAATTCCAGAGGTGATGCCTGTTTGTGTTTGACGTAGTTGTTTTAAAATTAATTTAGGTTGTACTTTTTTTTAATGGTATATTGACAATTTACGATTTGAGTTAGCTGCTTTCAGCCTCCATTTGCAGATAAAGGCGAGTTAAAAAATGTATAAATATTTGGGAGTGAGCCAAACACCACTCCCAAGTAGTCTCTGGGGTTAAACCCTGCTCAAGAATTTTTGAAAAATTAACTTCAAAATGTCTGTCTCCCAACAGCCCAACAAGCACTCTTTTTTTTTTTTTGCACTTGTGTGTCACCAATTAGCACATGTTTATTGTCGCCCAATACTTCACTCACAATATTAATATTTTCAGAATGTGAAAACTCAGCTTGTCAGATCCCAGTTCCCAATAAGTCTGGGTAGCAAAGTAAGCTGAAGTATTAGGTAGACATTATATATAGGCAACCTGCCTCTGGCTTTGTCTCCCTGCCTTGTAACTTGTTAGACAGCAATGAAAACACACATGCACATAAAATAGAGGAAGAGCACATGAGATCTTTTCCCATCAGCATCTGAATGGGGAGGCAGCTTCCCAGACAGAAAGTGGAATTTCAGGCAGGGAAGCAAGAGGTGGCGCAGCAGCAGCAGCACTAGCAGGAAGCTAACAACAAAGCAAAACAGAAATGCACATGGATACATCAGGTTCTGGATGTCAGGGATTTCTGGAATCTTGGTTCTAACTTTCGTGATTGTAAGTCATCACCCAGCAGTGAAGGTGAATGCTGGTTCATAAGTTAAACTCCCCTCCATACAGGAGGCAGTCTGCAGGCAGCAGTAAATACACTGTTGACGTGATAACAATCAGGTCTGACTTGTTTGACAGACCAATGAAGTATCCTGAGCCTGTTTTGGAATGCCAGGTTTTATTACTCCCACTAAATATTTGCATTCACTCCCATTGTTGCAGACCTGTAAATACGTTAAGAGGGAAACAAGTTAACAGGTGCTTCAGGCTTGATGGAATCCCTACATGGAAGATAGTTCTGTGTAGGAATTGAAATGAATCCTACATGCAGACTCCCATTATGTGAGGATGATATTACATGTGGTGTACACATATGAAGAAACAGTGGCTTCCCACTGCATGTACACACTGAAGTTATCTAGACACAGGATTCATATACATTTGTTCACAGAAGTGACTTGTGTATGTAGGGATTTTCATTGTGTGTGAAACTGCTGGAAGAAACTTCACAAGAGCACATTTCTCAGGCTCAACAAATGAGGTGTTTTTGTTTTGTTTTTGTTTTTTGTTTCCTACTCTGCTTTTAAAGGATTCATCTTGACTGACTTGCAGCTGAATTCTCCAGGTTTACATTCTTCACTTTAGGATTGTTTCAGGCACCTAACTAGGAGTTCAAACCTGAGATTGCTCTGAATGGAGATCACTGTGTATTAAAAGTAATGCAGTAATACCTCTGTTAACATCGGGGTCCGTCCCGAAAAGCTGAGTGCTATCTGAAACAGCGCTTTAGGAGATGTCATAAGAACATAAGAACATAAGAAGAGCCCTGCTGGATCAGGCCAAAGGCCCATCTAGTCCAGCTTCCTGTATCACACAGTGGCCCCACCAGATGCCTCAGGGCATCTGTCATTGAAGGAGATGTCATTGAAGGAAATGGGCACTGATTGGCCAGAATGCACTGCTCCCATTGGCTACAATAGTGGTCATTCAACCCAGGATGAAGACCACTCTAGTGAAACAGCACTCAAGGTAACAACATTATCAGAGGTATTACTGTATATAGGAAGAGATGTATAATGGAGCTATACCTCCCATCTCCCTGGAGTTATAAAGTTACTATTTCTCCTACCGTTTGCCGTACTGGCTTGAGCCAAGACACTGGGACTGCAGTATCTCCCTAATCATCTGAGCGTTGACCTTCGCTGCATTGCCATAGTGCCTCTGCACCTTCTGTATATCCATGAGCATCTTGGAATGGATGCGGCGCAACTTGTTGAGACTTGAACTCTTCTCCAGCGCATCAAAGCGAAGGCCGGGTCCTAACTTCAGACTGGGGTGAGATGGGATGGAATGAAACGAAATGAAAAGGGTGCAGCACAAGCCAGAGGAAGAAGAAGGTTTACATGGAGTTGTGCAAACCAGGAGGACTGCTTCAAACTGACAGCTATGGCAAATCTACAAAGCAAAAGGCATTTTCCCATTCAACCAGGCACATTTTCTGTAACGGATCCTATGGATATAATACCTGAAGGGGCTATGGGAGGCACTGTTCCCTCTAAGCTGTGCAACCACACAGCTGAAATTGGAGTCTCACACTCCCCTGTCAGGGTGCTCCGGAGCTGTTCCTGCAAAAGCTCCAAGTGAGTTCCGCAAAAGGAATGTTGGTGGGAGGCGGAATGCCCATCCAACTGCACTTGCATCACTCAGAACATTGCAAGTAAAAGGGTTCGGCCCAGAATCTAATGTGCGGCCACAATCTTGTTTTGCTACATTGGTGATTCTCAGGCTACAAGCTATTTTTTGACCCCTCCTCTTCCCATCGCTGCCTGCTGCTCTAAGCAACATCATTCGAGGTAGATTCTTTGCACCCAGTCTCTTCCCAGGGTGAACATACTTTTTAAGGGATGCCCTTCATTAAATGATGAGCTTTATGCCAAAAGTGGAGTGGAGATTCCACTACAGGCTGAGTAGTGTGTGGGTCAAGGTAGATTAGTTCTTCACCTACAGTACATATCCAATGAAATAATGAGCATTCTTTTAGAAAAATTCTATTTTTTTTTAATGAATAGCAGCTGTGGAGGAACCCCATCCAGCATTGGACTGCAGGGCAGAGGAGGGGTTAACATTTCCCCTTGCACCATTTTCCCACCAACACACCCCTCCCCAACTATTTGCCCTGAAGCAACGATTTGATGTAAATAACTACTTCAGGGGCAAATAGCTGCCTTGATGGACTTTTTTTAGCAGAAAAACTTGTTTAGCAGAAAAAAAATGTTACAATTCACGCACAGTGGACCTGAGCTGGATTGGGGCCCCCTGCAGCTGCCAATTACACAAAAAGGGACCCTTCCACCTAACCCCACACATAGGTTGGTCCTCAGCTTCATTCTCCTCTTCAGGCTCGTTTTTATCCCCTTCCGACCTGCCCTCGAGAATATACATAAACAAACACCAGACGCTCCGGTGCTTTCCATACTTGCGGCTGATCTGCCTGATTTGTTCCATTTCATAAACCATGTATGGCCGGAGGGAAGGATGAGCAGGTAACCCTGGCACAGCAGGGAGTGATGCGATGTGCCTGTCAAGACAATAAACAGACCAGATAAGCAAAAGGGAAGCATTGCACAAGGTGAGGAAAGTCCTTTATTTAGTTTTCAACAGCTGTTTTATTTCCCCCTCACTGAATGACCACGATTTCATGCTGGTTGATGGACATTTTGCCTGACTACCAAATGCAGTGGCTTGCCCATGACTGAAATCTATGTCACCCACCTTCAAGTTCTATGAAGGACCCACTCAACCATGGCCAGCAGCAGCGAGCGTACACCCCCCCCACGTGATGGCACCCGCCACGCCCCCTGGGGGCGTGACATTTTCTCACGTGCCGGCAGCGGCACAGCTTCAATCACGCACACACACACACCACCGTTTTGCTAACCTTTTTGGAGCCAAATGGCTCCCGGGCGGGCGGGAGGGCCCAACGCAAACAACGGCCAGCGCCAGATGAGGAATACAGCAGAGGGGACGCATCCAGGAGGCAAGTACACCTCCCTCCGCCACCACATGCGCTTGAGGCCCATGCCCCCCCCCGCCCCTACCCCAACGACGCTACTGATGGCCAGATAAATATAAGTGCATAAGCAATGTAAGAAGGGTGCCATGTAAGAGTACTTACGGGCCGGGCACCACCATTTCCAAGGGTCGGTCACAAGAAATGCAGTGGAAATGAGCCAGTAGTCTCCTGTACAGGCAAACAAAAAAGTACCTATGCTCAATCAGAGAATATGGTGGGCGAGGAGGGAGAAGCACAGGGTACACACGTTGGGATGTGTATGAAGGAGTTCAATATGAAGGAGAACAAAACGAAGGTTATGCACAGGACAGATGGGTATTCCATGATGACTCTCAAGGAGTTATCCTGAGCCACAGAGTGGCAGCTAATTAGCATATTTCAGTGACCTACAACTAATGTAATTTGCATATCATGTTTCACAGGTGGAGAAATGGTCTGACTGTGAAAAGTTAGTATGATGGTCGGAAGAAAGAAAGAAAGAAAGAAAGAAAGAAAGAAAGAAAGAAAGAAAGAAAGAAAGAAAGAAAGAAAGAAAGAAAGAAAGAAAGAAAGAAAGAAAGAAAGAAGCAGCACTATGCTTAGCAAATGCAGTGAGATCTTTGAAGCCCAGATAACATCTGGTACTTGGAGTCCTCTTCATGCCAGCTGCTGCACAAGTCCTTTTTCTAACAATACAGCCAAAGCAGGAAAGACCACATAGAACTAGGGCACTTCTGCGTTTTCTTTTCTCGTGTCTATATAATGTATCTACCAGCTCTGAGGCACTGCGCTGGTATATACAGTAGGGCCCTGGTGTTCCCCCCCCCCCCCCGCCGCAGATATAAGAAACTGGATGAGGGGGAACGCTATCCCCCATGGCCCCCCTGCGCCCATTACCTTTATTTTCACAGAGCCGGTGCTAAGCCAGCGTGTTTCTTACTTGAACAAAACGCTATAAGCAGCATGCTTATAAGCATGCTGCTTATAGCAACGAAGCAGGCAAGCAACCTGACTACTAGAGAGGCTCCATTAACAGGAAGCAAGAAGCTTTTTGCTTCTTGTTAATGGAGCTCTCTAGCAGTCAGGCTGCTTGCCTGCTTCGTCGCTATAAGCAGCATGCTTATAGCAATTTGGTAAAGAAAGAAACAAGCTGGCTTGGCGCCAGCTGTAGGAAAATAAAGTTAATGGGTGCAGGGGGCTGCATCGAACTGCGGATAAGAGGATCCGCAGATAACAGATCCGTGAATAGCAGATCGATGGATTGCACCTGTAGTATTTCCCACAGGTATTTATGTATTTAATTTTATTTTTCACATTTTTATACCGCCCTTCCTCCAAGGAGTTCAGAGTGGTGTACATATTTCCTCCCCTCCTTTTTGTCCTCACAACAACTCTGTGAGGTAGGTGGGGCTGAGAGATAGTGACTGGCCCAAGGTCACCCAGGAAGCTTCGTGGCTGAGCAGGGATTTGAACCTGGATCTTCCAGGTCTAAGTCCGACTCCCAAACCACTACACCATCCTGGGTATCACATCCTGACACGGGCATCACACATTTCAATTGTAACCTCTGGGCAAGTCATAAAAGAGCATCTGGAGATTCTTCATGAAACAACGGACTTCTAAATTGTATGTCAAATTACATGTTCTATCAATGATGTGAAACTGTATTATTTTCATGAGTAGCTATGTGTGTGTTTCACTCTTCTTCCAAGGAGCTCTGGGCAACATATTCCTCCCCCTTTTTCCTCCTCATAACAACCCTTTGACGTTGATTAGGCTGGAAAATAGTGGCTGGACTCCAGGTCACCTGGTAAGCTTTGTGGTTTAACAATACCATGAAAAGCTTGTTTCTAAATAACAAAAGCAACATAAACACCCCTCAGAACTGTAGCTGTACACCCTGTAAACTGTAACAGTTTTTTGTGTGTGTTTTGGGTTTTACAGGGAAGGCTCTAGTCTAGCAGCTGATTCTGCCTGTTGAAATCAGGTAGCTATGGAGCTCCCCCCCATCCCAAGCATGACACACCTTTGCCTAATCCTTATGACGTAAACAAAGCAGGGATGAAGGGGTTGTGAGTCACAAATTGGCACTACTACTACCACTGGGTATTGCTGGGAAACTTTAATCAGTGCACTGGGCAGGGCTTGAGCACCAGCAGCTTCCATTTGTTGAGGACCGCCCTAGAGGCGGTGTTGGAATTAACTGCATGCACATCTCTGCCTGGAGAAACATGTTTTTTGTCATTGCATTTTATTTCTCCATTCCAGTGCAGTCAGTGTTTGGTTCAGTTAAAGGGTAAAAGAAATAACAGGTCACACAGCCTGCGTGGCGAAGCATAGGAATGGGAGAGGGCCTTCCTGTTTGGTCTCGTCTGTAGCTATTTAATGGGCATGTAGCATGGAGCTGCTTATTGTGCCATTCGCCCAACAGGATGCAGCAGGAACGGCCAGTTTGCATGTCTAAGGCAGTCCACAGGCGCCAGTGGGTGAGCTGTGCTCCAGGTGTCCACAGGCCCAGCACCTCCTGGTGGTGAGATGCTGATGACACAGCATGCAATAATGGAATTGATTTATAATCTGAAAGGATGACAGGACCAGTCACTGCTGGGCCATTCCTTGTAACAGAAATCAGAGAGGTCAGCTAAGCAGCAGGTACATGCAACAATTGGCTAGAGTGCGCCAATTGGCTTGAATGCCATAAGTTTAAAACAAGCTCAAAAAACCTAACCAATAAACATCAGTAAAAACAGTCGCAATAAAAACTCCATATTTATTGTGTGTTCAAAGCCTGGGCAATTAACATCATTTTAATGTGGCAGTTAAAACTCATCAGATTGGGTTCCAGGTGAACAATCCTGGAGACCGTGTTCCAAAATTGGGGTGAGCCTACAGAAAAGGCCCCATCTTTGTTTGCCAGCCACCTTCTCCTGATGTCCACTGAAGGCATATTTGCTCCCAGGGGCATCATTCATCTTTTGTTGACTGCTGATTTGTAATTTTTATAGATTGTCACTTTATTCTTTTTATATTGGGGGGGGCGGTGTTTGTTTTTTTAATTGATTTTTATTCTGTGGTTTGATGCCTATCACACTTCCCTTTGAGTGCACATGCAATTCATACAGTCCAGCCACTAAAGAAAAATGTACTTCAAACACGCAATTATTTTCTGAACAAGCCCTGAGTGTGCACTTTTCCATATTCAGAACAACATCTGCTCTGAAACCAGGGACGTTTAAGCAACTTAATGGCATACTAGTAGACAAAGCTTCAGTTGTGAAACAGGTAGACACGATGTACTCCTTAAACCAAGAGGATAGCATAGCACACTGCGTCACAAATGACTAACTGTGCCTGGAAGGAACAAACACTTATGAAAGGAGAGGAGGAGCACAAGCAGGTGAAATGTGAGAAAATCAAGGATGATGCAAAGAGAGGCAAGAAAACACAGCCCCCAATCAGGGCTAGAGCACTCGCTTCCTAGCACAAGTGTCAAGAACAAACACCAGGAGTCCAATGGCCCAATCCTATTGTGCCAGTTCACAGCGGAACGAGCGTTCATTGTCAAAGGTGCTCCGGAAGTGCTCAGAGTAGCGCGTCGTAGGAGCACCACAGGGAAAGCCGGAGCCTTCCTGCGTGCATCAACAGATCCAAGAGGACCAGCTGAGGCAGATAAGACGTCGGGAGGGTGGGACAGGGGGAGAAGGCGGAACGGGGGCATGGGAGGGCAGAACGGGGAGGCAACAGGGTGGGGGATGGGCGGATTGGGTCCGGGAAGGGGGTGGGTTTGACAGCAGCAGCACCCGCTGGATCCTAGCCCCCTTCCCAGACCCAATCCCATGGCACTGGTCCACGCAGACCTGTGCCAGCGAATTTGCTAGTGCAGGTCTAAGTAGACCCCTCCATGCTGTGGAGGCTTACCCACAGGTAAGGGAACGAATGTTCCTTTACCCAGAGGAGACCTCCACAACTCCCCCACCCCACCCCAGGATGCAGTGGTAGCCATTTTGGCACTGCTCCATCAGCAGGGGGAAGCATAGGATTGGGCTGTAAGGCTGCAATCCTATATGCACTTTCCTGGGAGTAAGCCCCATTGACTATAATGGGACTTACGTCTACTCAGAAGACGTATATTATTAGATGCATATTATTGTGCTGTAAAGAGCCCAGCGGGGCTGAAGTATGGGCCCAGGCTTGCCAATGGATGGGTTGGAGAACACATATTCTCCTCAAAGTACTATGTGAGGGTGTATACTATGACTCTGTCCTGTTTTGCACCGAAGAGCTTCCTCTCAGGCCCTCACAATGAATATACAGAGCTACTGTAAATCTAACCAGTCCCATGGCTCACCTACCTCAGCACTGCCTAGTTTGACTGGTAGCAACTCCCAGGAGCTCAGGCTATTTCCCAGCTCTGTTACCTATGATCCTTCAGCTGATGATGCCAGGGATTAAAGCAGGGGGGGGGGGACTCTGGTTCAAATCCCCACTCCACTATGAATTTCACTGGGCAAATGTGGGCCAGTCACCATCTCTCCACCTCACAGCTTTGTTGTGCCTATTAAAAACAGGTGGGGGCGGACAACGTATGCCACCTTGAACCTCCTGGAGGATGTAAAGGTAATAAATAAAACAAAGACAGGGAGTGCATTGGCACGCTGGTGCTTTTTTGATCATGCCAATGAGGTGAGAAGAATGCCAAGAGATGCCAATTCTGCCCGAGTCCCAGGGCATGCGATACAGCCACTTGGCTGAAGTTACGAGGGGTCGAGGTCCAGGTAGTGCCTGGGTGGGGGATTACCTGGGAACCCCATGTATGCCCTTTGAGTTCCATGAAGGAAGAAGAAAGGCAAGATAGAAATCTAATTAACAAAAGAAACACATTCTCATGGATGGTACCACAAAAGCACCTCCCCAGTGTTCCAATTACTATTACAGTTATTCCTCTTCAGATCTTTACCTCCTGATCCCGGCAGCTTCATCCCCTATGTCTTGTGGAGCCCTTTCCTTCAGCTGTTTCCGAATGTCCTTCCAGCGCTCCTCCAGCTGTTGTCTGAATGGATCCAGTTCCAAGCGGTCCAGCTGTGAAAAGCAAGGGTACTAAAGAGAACGGTATGTTCAAGACACCAAAGCTGAGACTGGATGAACCGTGGCGGTTAAACCATACAGTGCTGGCACCTAGCTATGTTCTAGTTCCAGGACGGGCTCCAGAGAGGAGTGTGTGTTTCTTCCAGCTCTGGCAGTGGGTGCCTTTAGAATTCCTTGCAGCTCAACACAGAGTGGCCATCTCATCATAGCGCATGAAAACAGCACTCCTGATCTTGACTGGTAACATGCTCAGCAAAGCTAACAGTATGGCTTGAAAGCCAGCAGAGGCTTTTTTTGAACTATAAACAACACATGGGGAGGATCATGTGTGCATGACTGAGGTAGAAATCATGGTGGGGCCTAAGTGCTAAGGTCCCCTTAATCTCTCCTCCCATGATTTTGTGACATTTTGTACCCTCCGTGCTATTGTGTTTTTATATCCTCAAAAAAAGAAAGGATAGGCAAAAGTCATGCATTCAAAGTAACATTTAGACTTGCACAATATAAAACAACAGTCAAAACAGACAGAACGAGATCAGAAACAGCATCAGAAACCACAGGAACAGCATTAGCAAACAGCCTGGGATGGGTGGGTGGGGGAGAATAAAATAAAAGCCTTTGACTGGGGCTTAGAAACAACAAAAGCAAAAGGTACAAGCTGAAAACTTTGGGGTGTTGCAAAATTGAGACAACACCACAGAAAGATCACCACCCACCTCACTTCTGAAGGTGGGGCAGCTGGAGCAGAGGTGATCTGAGTGAACAGGCTGGTTTGCATTGGAGAGAACGGTTCTTCAGAGATCCAAGCCTCAGGCCAATGAGAGCTTTATAGGTCTAAACTGGCATGTTGAATTGCATTCAGAAGCAACGTGGAAGTCAGTACCTACTGGCAGAAACCGCACAGTGCACTTCAGGCCACTATACTGTGCTCCCCAATGTGATTGACAGGAATTAATGCAAGCCATGCAATATATAAATAGCTGCCTTCCTCCTGTGAGTGCTCAGGTGCCTGTGTGCGCATGTGCACGCAACTACAATCACATGAATCTATCATCAGTTATACCTGCTGTCTGTGAACGACCAAGCAGGAGGAAAAGACATGACCCTTCCTTACCTTGGAGTCCATTTCAATCAAGAGTTTGTCAAGCATTTTCTGCCAGTCTTGCTCTTGCCCAGCCATCTTGTTTAATAGCTCCTGCATCATCTTATGCAACTGCTCTGTGGTCGCATCAAACTGGCTGCGGCTGACCTTCCCAGCCAAGGCAGCCTTATCTGCTTTCTGGAAAAAAGGGGAAACGAGGGGGTTGGTCTGTGAGCTGATCTGTGACCCAAAGGACTCTCTTCCCTTTTCCTCCAGCAGGCATAGTTATAAATATTCAAAGAGTATCTCCCCCTCTCCCCACTCTCAAAGAAAGACAACTATCAGGATCCCCATTCAAACCAAAATTAAGAAATGGGAAGCAAGCTCTTCATGATTACCCAGGTTAGCTGAAGAGTTGGGGCCCTGCTCTCTATCTTCTACACGTTAGCTCCTTCCGTAAATAGAGCTTATACAGGAGCATCCAACTCTGATTTACCATGCATGGGACAGTAAAGTTCCTTACCACATCAATTTCCATCACTAGGCGATCTTTGTCAGCTTTTTCACTTTCCAATTTCTCCAGGGACTTGAATAGCGTCTTTAAAGAACATAAAAAGTAAAGGGATTGAAAATGGCTACTAAAAAAATAGGCTCAAACTTCATACACTGTATAGTATTTCTTGTCTTTTTCACGTTTCCCTGGAAGTTACCATACGCAAATGTTCAAACAAACAAACAAACAAACAAAACCCTCAATCTCTCATTGGACCCAAATATTGCAAATCTTGGGTCCACGTTCAAAACCGGGCAATATGCTTCCAATTCCAGCTGACTGGTGCTAACCTATCATAGGCCAATATACAGTGGATTATTGCATCTGAAAGACAGTGGACCTGCACAGGATGGCCAATCCCTTACACTACTGCCTACGAGTAAGGAAAGGGAAAGTGATATGGAGACGATAAAAATGGTACATTACACCGTCATCTCCTCTTTGCAACATGGTAAATGCATACAAGGCTTCAGTGCATTCAAATGCTAGGAATCTGTGGCTTTATATCTACCAGCTCACCGTTTGGGGAATCAATGCTGTGAAACAGGGATGGTCAACTGTTAAACATATGAAGCTGCCTTTTGGCTAAGTCCACTCACTGAGTCCATTGGTCCACTCACTTTCCAGGGTTTGAAACAGAGGTCTTTGCTACCTGGAGATGCCATCAACTGAACCTGAGACCTTCTGCATGCAAAGCAGAAGCCTCGGCTCCAACCCCAAGCTGAGGTAGCCAACAAAGTGATTTGTTCTGGTCCCTGACAAATGTTGGTCAAAATTATACAACAACATCGCCCACAGTGTCACTTATAAGAGAAAGTTGCAAGAAGAAGCCGAGATACCTCAGATCATCATATGACCCCTTTAGGTTTTCTATGCAACATCCTGGCTCTCTGGAAACGGCAATGTAAAGTCTGGTCAGCCATGAGTAAGGAAGGGGTTGAGTGGTAGACCAGAAACACTTCTGGGCGCTGCACCATGGTCTGATAAATACACTGGCCCCGGAGGACAAAGACCTTGGCCGTATCTGGTGTAAGAAGTGGTTTGGTGACATTTCTCGAGCTTCAGCTGCTTGACTTAAATGTCAAGAAACCCAGCCAGGGTCCTAGTGCTGCTGCTGCTGCTGCTGTGAGCTCTTGCTTCTCACGGCTGCAGCCATTAGCCTTCCTATTCACAGTAGGAAAGAGAGGTAAGAGGAGAGCCAACCGTTGCAGCAAGCACCACAATCCTTATCGAGCAAGAGAACTGGCATACACAGGGCACCTACCCGGATGGCCCCCCTTCTCTTTGTTCCACCCTTTAACCTTGTCTCAAGATCACCTACACTGATCTCTTGCTGCTTCTTGCGATGGTCATCTATGAGAGTGCCTGTAGTGGCGTTGAGCTTCTCGCAGTCCTCCTGAACTTGCAGGATAGTGTTCTGGATATTGCTGAGCATCTCTTCATCCTGATTTCAAGGCAATCAAATCAACAAAGGTCTAAACAGGTTGAAGTGATGATGGCTTTCCTAAAAGCCTCCAGGTCCTGCTTAAGTTATCTCTGACTTTGGAAAGCGGGGAGTGAATGATGGACGAACAAATCTCTTCATAACAAACAGGGTTTCTTGATCACAGACTTGAAAATGAACCAGCAATAATCTGTTAGTGCCCAATTCCCATTCATTTCAGTGAGAAACGTCTGATGAATTGCACCTAGATGGAAAATATGGCCGCCCTAGACAGACGATTGTCTAACTTGTGAAAATAGTGACTATGTTCCTTATGGGAGGTGCCCTTAAACAGGACCTCTGACCTAGCCATAGGGGAGCTACTTTTACATACTGTTTAACTGATGGGCAGCGCAATCCAGTGCAAGGATCCAGCCAGCGGCCCATGGCCGCCCACCGGATCCTGAGCCCAGGCTGCCTGTCGACTGGCAGGACGGAGGTCTACTCGGGGAAGGGGACGCTCGTCCCCTTCCCTGGGTGTAAACCGGGGCCAGTCGGATAGGCCTCCTCAGATTTCCACCAGCTAAATAGCTGATGGAAGTAGAAGAGGTCGGCGGGGATGGGGATATGGCCGACGCCACACCCTGCCCCCTCCTGGGCCGGCTAGGCCAATGGCTTCCCTCCCTCGCCAAATGGCCCCCGCCGGATCCGGACTTACTTCCTCCGGCGGCCGCCTGGGCATTCCGGTGATGGAGTGAGGGAGGCCGGCCTCTGCGCTGGCCTCCCTTACTCCCGAGTAGTCGCAAACGTGCTTTCCAGTACGTTTGCGACTACTGACGGAGCACTTGCTCCAGTGCCAGGCACGTCGTCAGGATTGCAGTGCCGATCATGTAGGTCAGCGATGGGGAACCTCCGGCCCCAGGGCTGGATCAGGCCCCCGAGGCCATCCGGTCCGGCCCCCGGAGAGATTGCCGGGAGGCCGCCCAACCGGCCCCTGGAGGCTTGTCCGCGCGTCACCTCCGGAGGCCGGGAGAGGGCCTTTGCATGTCCTCCCCGGCCGCCACCTTGACCCCTTCTCACCAGGCTGTTGGCCATTTCGCACATGCGTACCATGCCGATGAGGGCAAGCTCTTGCCCCTCTTGCCCTCATCGGCATGGTACGCCGGAGGTGATGTGCGGACCCAGCGGCGGCTTTGGACAGTGAGCGCGGAGCCTCCGGAGGCCGATGGGGGGCGGGGGCAAAAATTAATTAAATAAATAAAATGGCGCACGGCCTTTTTTAGGTGGAAACCCCACTGTATGGGTCTTTCTCAAGGAATCAGCACCTCTCATTCCCAGGGGGGAGGTGACTCAAGGTCATAACCCATATGTTCAGCCTCTGTTCACATTGCTGAATCACTCAAATGTTATTCCAGCTGCACAGACGTTGCTCCTACATAGCTAGGGTAACATTTACAAGGCCTCAACATCAATGATAATTGGACTTTTTTCAACTGACAAATGACTGGTGTACAGTACTTGCATCCCTGTTGCTCTCCATTTGTAGTTTGTCTCCAGACTGTAGTTTGTTCTGAGACTATTTGCTGACTGATGTCTACATTCTAAGTATGTTTACCCAAACATAATTCCCTTTTATTTTGATGTATTGTAATTTCTATCTATATGTGCTCAGAATTGCAGCCTACACCATCAATATCTCTCTGTGGGTGTTATCCAAGCTTTGGAACAGGCATCCCTGGAATATGTCTTTAAATGTGCTTCTTCTTTTGATGGAAACGTGTGGGAATTTCACCTTCAGCTATTGCTGATGTTGTAATGGTTGTGTTCTGTCCCTAGGTGTCAGTGTAGAGCTATTTCAGCATATATATAGAGAGACATTTGTTTCAGAATACACAGAGATAATAAATGGTGGGGGGGGGGAGATGACAGAAGAGACAAAATGCATTTCTGGGAAGACAAACTTTGTCCTATACATTAGATTTCTTTTAAAGAAAAACAGTGTTGCTTTAAAGAAAAACAGTGGTGCTCCCATCCTCTGTACAAAAGCAAGCAACCACTGCAGAACCACCACATGAAATGACTTTCAGTGGAAAAGGCGTTGCTCCACATTGTGGTAGGAGACATTTTCAACCAATGAGTTTCTATACAAATGTTCAAAGATTTATGGGGGAATATAGGTAAAATAGTCTTTGACCATTTGTAAAGGAGACTTTGCTTGAAGAGGATGACCTTTAAAGCCCATTCCAGCCCTCAAATTCCTTGCTCTTGTTATCTGGGAGAAGAATCTCTTTGAGGGCAGAATAGGTAAAGGGCCCAAGGAAGACGTACACACGCATACCACCTGATTCTTGGCCCTACCTACTGCCAAGGCTGCTCACAATAGCCTGCTAAAATGTAGGGCTGTGCATGCAGATTGTCCATTAGGAGTGGCAGATCTGCAGGATTACAGAGGAACCATCACATGGTTGTTGTTGTTGTTCAGTCGTTAAGTCGTGTCCGACCCTTCGTGATCCCATGAACCATATCCCGCCAGGCCTTCCTGTCCTCCACTATCTTCCTGAGTTCGCTCATTTTCATGTTCGTTGCATCGGTGATGCTGTCTAACCATCTCATCCTTTGCCTTCCCCTTCTCCTTTTGTCTTCAATCTTTCCCAGCATCAGAGTCTTCTCCAGAGACTCCTCTCTTCGCATTAGGTGGCCAAAATATTTGAGTTTCAGCCTTAGTACCTGTCCTTCCAGGGAACAGTCAGAATTGATTTCATTTAGGACTGAATGATTTGATCTCCTAGCAGTCCAAGGGACTCTCAGGAGTCTTCTCCAGCACCACAGTTCGAAAGCATCTATTCTTCGGCGCTCAGCCTTCCTTATGGTCCAACTCTTGCAACCATACATTGCTACTGGGAACACCATGGCCCTGACTATACGAACTTTTGTTGGCATGGTGATATCTCTGCTTTTTATTATGCTATCTAAATTTGCCATAGCTTCCCTTCCAAGGAGTAAGCGTCTTTTAATTTCATGGCTGCTGTCTCCGTCTGCAGTGATCTTGGAACCCAAAAAAGTAAAATCTGTTACTGCTTCCATTTCTGCCCCTTCTATTTGCCAGGAATTGATGGGACCAGATGCCATGATCTTAGTTTTATTAATGTTGAGTTTCAAGCCAACTTTTGCACTCTCCTCTTTCACTCTCATCAAGAGGCTCTTTAGTTCTTCTTCACTTTCTGCCATTAGGGTGGTATCGTCTGCATATCTGAGGTTGTTGATGTTTCTCCCGGCAATCTTGATTCTGGCTTGCGATTCATTCAGCCCTGCATTTCTCATAATGTACTCTGCATATAAGTTAAGTAAGCAGGGTGACAATATACAGCCTTGCCGTACTCCCTTCCCAATTTTGAACCAATCAGTTGTTCCATGGCCGGTTCGAACTGTTGCTTCTTGACCCGCATACAGGTTTCTCAGGAAACAGGTAAGGTGGTCTGGTACCCCCATCTCTTTAAGAATTTGCCACAGTTTGTTGTGATCCACACAATCAAAGGCTTTTGCGTAATGGTGGACTACCCTCACATGGTAGTCCATGATAAATCCAATCTCTAAATATAAAGTCATTTCACGTGCGATGTGATTCTACAAATCTTTGGAAATAAAATGCACACACAACCCAACGTGCTCTTTAGATGTTCTGTTCTCCAAGCTCCACCTCTGCCATAAACCCACGTGAAGCTCCCCACCACCACTGTCCCCGAGGAGAGAATATTCTCATGAAGTAGAATGCTCAGCGTGAATATTCCAGATCACAGGAATATGCTCTCATTAGAGACAGTGTTTGCCTCTTCAGACAAGCAGCAACATCAGGGAGATGGAGCTATGGAGAAGGTCCATGGCAGGGATGGGGCTTGGTGGTGTGCTCCCAGGCAGGCATCCTGTAATCGTGGACAGTGTCTGTGCTTACAGAACATCTGAAGAGACACTGACACACACCAAAGCACCTAGAATCTTTTAGGTTTAGGACAGCTGCTTCTTTGAACACTCTGGCTACAATCCAACAGAGATTTAACTGCACTCAGGATGATTGAAATTAGTGGGCTTAAAATGCACTTAATTTCTCTGTTGGACTCTGGCCTCTATTTTTGCAAGAGCGTGCAAAAGTGGGACAGCAACAGACTTTGTAGTCACCGACAGAAATCCCATGATTTCCCATGATTCACCCTCCAGCCTTTGAGAGCCAGATCACTTAAAAAAAAAAAAAGCACAGTTCTATTGGGCCTTTTGATCATCTTTTAGTAGACATAGGGGTCAAGGGAAGAAAATAAGTGACAGCTCGGCCATATGAACCAAACACTCTGCATTCAGATCAACAGTCAGAAAACAACAACGTCAGGATGACACATAGGTGCATCAGTTGTTTAGTAGATGCTTTTCATCGCCAAAGAATTTGTTTTCACCATAAAATAATCTAATCACTGCCACAATTCCTTCAGTGTTACTGGGTTGTTGTTGTTGTTGTTGTTTTTAAATAAACATTGAAACAGAAGGCCAAGCAAGGGTAGAGCAAAAAGCATGGAAGGCAAGAGCTCCTGGCTGTCAAGCCCATCACCAAAACTCTCTGAGCTCACTGCATCTGGGCTCACTGCATCAATTCAGCATAATCAGGGGGCTTGGGGTGCGCTCCTGTAGCCACACTTGGTGCTTAAGTCTATTCAAGCAGAAGCAGGAAGGAAAATAAGCAGCAGCCTGGCCAGGAACAAGAACAAGAAGCATACAGGTGAAGGATATACTGCAGACTTAGTTTGCATCGCCATCTTTTGAGGATGGGGTAGCAGACCGATATAGGGATAGGAGAATAATGTATGATGTTGTTAACATGTACTGATGTGCAGAGGATTCTGTCTTCTTAGGGCAGCAGGTTATTTACATGATCTTTGGATACCTTCTAGACCTCTGCTTCTCAGCCTCAGTGTTAGGCTACAGCCTTCCATACAGATCTCAAAGGATCCATCCCCAAGTTCCTCAATTCATTATTTATTATTAATTATTATTATTATTATTATTATTATTATTATTATTATTATTATAGAAGCTCCCCTACATCTGAGCTCCCCTTTCAACTTACGAATGTTTGAGATATGAATGCAGCTAGTTGGGGCTTCTGTCTCTGGACGTATCACAAGATCACAAGGGGCCCTAAAGGCCAAGTTCAGCCACTGCTGTTATCTAGGGAAAATTATCTGGCCCAGTTGAGTCACGAAACACAAGGCTTCCTGCCTTTAAAAGGGGCACTTTAAAAGGGCTGTTTGGGGCTGTTTGCTATTGATAATTGTGATGCTGGACTTAAGAACAAAGCTACTTAAGAACAGACCCCTGGAACCTAACCTGATCGCAAGTAGGGGGAGCTTCTGTATTATTTTAAAATGTTGTATCTTGTGCATTCTCCTCTTGCTAGGGAGATGCTCAAGGTGGCTATTGAAATCATCAAAAGTACAATCAAAACCCAATAAACCTATAATCCCAAAATCTGAGGATCTGAAGCAGCAGATAGCAGCTAGCCAAAATGGAAACAGTATCAGTTGATATTCAATTAGTATCAAACAAACCAGGCCGCCTCAATGTCCACATCATGTCCCCCCAGGAGCCTTCCTCCCCTTGCCACAGAGAGTTTTCTGTGTTCTTGGATATGTGCTGAAAACTTTGGGTCAACAAACTGAGTCACACACTCTTGCGCTAGCCTTACCTGCTGGTGCTTGGGCTTCTTGGCCAATTTGTCTTCTGACTGCCTCAACATGAAGTTGTTGATCATGTCCTGCAGTTGCTCATAGCGCTTGAACAGCTGGCTAACCTTCTCACTGACATCTAAGCTGCAAGCTGCACATGTGCCTGTTGTACTCTGGACCGGAGCCAGCCCGGGCTCTGGGGTAGGTGGCATGCTCATGGACAGCAAGGCGGAGGATGAGTTCATCATGTTCTCTATGACAGATCTAAGCTTGTCTAACTGTGGGCAAGGGAGAGACGGAGGAAGCTGGTTTTAGGCAGGAGCTGAGCAGCAACGTGTCTGTTTCCACAGAAGCGGGAAAGGTGATGGCAGTGCCAGCCTTCTCTTTGGCAGAGACCTTGAGTTCATTAGGCGACATGTATCTTGACTGTCCTCTTTATGAACAGGCAGAGGGGGTCAAAAACTATGCACAGCCAAAACGACTTTCTAAGGCAGGATCTAGCAATGCTGCTGCCACGTTGGGAATCCCAACTCTCGTTTTTAGTTTCGAGAATTCAAGACTATAGTAAAAAAAAGCTTTAAAAAGTGGCATCTGCTAGAATCTTGAGACAGTGGAAGGAGACTGGTCGGAGATTTTAGGGGTCAAGGTGTGACAATCGTTCACCGTGCACAACTCCCCAACCCAAAAGACCACCCTACACAAGGATATAGTCCATCCATTAGGCCAATTGAGGCAACTTCCTGCTGGTGATGATGTGACATGGTTCCCCCCCCCCCTTGGGTTTTCCATGCACAGGACATGGGGGTGGAAAGTAGTGGAGCTATAGAAGTATGTAAGAGCCTCTGTGATCCTAAATGGTCAAAAGTCATGCCTCTCACATGTGTATGACCACCAGGGGAGGTCCCAAAGGGGGATGAGGCTTCCCCTAAAATTCTGCTCAATGTGGCAGACGTTTAGTGAGATTATTTGGTTCATTTCTATGCCGCTTTGCTGCCCATAGGCACTCAAAGTGGCTTCTGGATTGAGATGGAAGATCACAGGAGGTAAATAGGAAAGCCACAAGACAGCCAGCTGTGTAGTAGTTCGAGTATTGGACTTGGACCAAGAAGCCTGGGGTTTGATTATCTCCACTCCACTCTTCATGAGCTTAGGCCAGCCAGTGATCTTAAGCACTGGCAGTCACCATCTCTTAGCCTGCCCAACCTCACAGGATTGTTGTTGTAATGATAAAATGGAGGGAGAGTATATGCAGCCCTAAGTTCTCTGGAGAAGGATGCGATCAAAATGTAAATAAACAATAAAAAAGGATTACCAACCAGACAGGGACTGGGAGAAACAAACAACCTATGGCCTGCTCTTGCCCCTGGCTTTAACAAGAGTTTAAACAATGGTGAAGCTTTCCATAACATGAAGCTAAACATCATAGTCTGCTGACTGGTGCAGATCAAACTTCTACTACAGAGAACAGCTACAGGAGCAAAAGTTGGCAATCCTAGGGGTAAAGGCTCCCTGATGAAGCAGGGAGCCAAGGCAGGATCTGCCTTGCTGGGTACAGGAAGCCTGAGCTTCACACAAAAGACTGGGGGGGGGAGACACCTTTTCTTTTCAAAACTTAAGACAGGGAACTATCTATGTGCTGAACTTTGGGGTTCTGCCAGCCTTTTGGAAGGACTTGCAAGACATCTAGAGCCAGACCCTGATACCAACTTGGGGGGGGGGGAGGATGGGTAGTGCCAGCTACCCTGCCTACTGAAAAAAATAAAATCTCCCCTCCAATCCAGATCAAAGTAATCCCCAGACATTTCAGGCACCTTGGGCACCATTTCACTTGCCCATCCCAGGTGAGCTTAAGTGGACCCAGCTCATCACTAGGAAATCATGGAGAGAGACTCTTCTTCATTGTTACTTATAGCTACAGCAAGGCAGGTCAGCTTAACAGTCCCAACCAAGGACTTGGACAAGTCATCTTTCCTACAGTGACCAGGGTCTTGCCTGGGGCAGTTTAGGTTGGTGCCATTCTTTGTCATATGAAAGAGACGCCTCAACAGTGTAACCCTCACAAGGGAAAAAGGGTTCCTAGGTGAGAAGCTGAGGTAAGCAAAGTGCCCTGAACAGCAGGATTCTGAACCACCAAGGGGAACCATGGGATGGGGCCAACCATAAATACCACTGCACACCATCTCAGCTCATCCCGATTTCTCTTGCTGACCTGTTCCTGCAGGTAGAAGGCATTGTCGGTCACCGACTGCTCCAGAGTAGCTTTCCCCTTATCCTGCTTGTCTCTCAGCTCCTTTAGCTCTTTCTCTATATCCTTCACTGTTGCTCTGTACCACAAAGCCAACAACAGGGAGGAGTCACTCACCAAATGTCCCAAGGGCCTGTTAAATCATTCTGGCAATTCCTCTGCCAACTACTTTGTTCCAAAAACATAAAAGTCAACCACATGGGAGGAAGATAGAGGACGAGAGATGCAAGGTCACAGACTGGGCCTGCACAGGTAGGGGGTTAGAGTCTTTCTGATTAGGGACAGGGCCTTAAAAATATCTCAAGCTTTTCTGACGATGACACCTATGTCCTAGGAGGAGCCTAGGAGGAGCCTCTTATTTTATGGGAATGTGTCTTGTAGCCCAATCCAGCGTAGATTTCCACTTCCGGAGCACGACCTGCAACCACCAGAGCAAGGTAAGGGTTGCACCGGTGGGTGCAGGGGAGGGCGGTGAGGGAGGGCAGCCATTGGCCGAGTCAGCCCAGGAGGAGATGGGGATGTCGGCAGCGATATCCCCATTCCTGGGCTCGGTGGCCCTTTCCCCACCGCCCCAGGTGTATGTTGGCTCGAGAGCCGGCGTACATCCAAGGAGGCCCATTGGGGCCAGGCAGCCCTACACTGGGAGAAGGGGAAGAACGTCCCCTTCTCCAGAGGAGACCCCGGGCTGCGCTGGAGCGGCCTGGGAAGGGCTGAGGATCCTGCGGTTGGCCCATTGGACCGGCCGCAGATCCTTACTCAGGATCGGGCTATTGTTCTAGGAAACTCTGAACTATGTAAAATATATAGCACATTCCTTTTTTTCAGGACGCTGCAGATCCATCATAGTCTATAGTGTTTACATTGCACATACTGTATACTGTGTCCCATGTTTAAGAAATGTTGATCTGCAGTTCTTGGCAATTCCTGGCCCTATAAGTGGCATAGGGGGCACATTGCTGTGGAAAGGTCCCACCCACTACTGCGATAATTCTCTGATTAGAGGAACCACATGAGCTGCATTAATTATATGGGCCTTTCCCATCTGACTGGTACCCAGAAGAACCAACTGATTCTTCTCAGTTCCAAGCTACACATTAAGGAGAGATTTGTTGGCAGTGCTGACCCACATCTCCCTGCTGCTCCTTCCCATGTCTAACATCATGACATCACATCACGTATTTTTTCAACTGCAGAGATGCATATCAGCAGTGCCCACTAGGGTTGCCAGCTCAGTTCGTGGAGATTTTTCTTTCAGCATGATGTAATGTTGGATATTCCTGGAGGCCCTGTTAGAATCTCTGGGATGACTTTCAACAGTCAGCTGGAGACTGATGCTGATTCCTAGAGACTCCAGGCTAGTCCTGGACAGTTGGCAACCATAGTGCCTACCAGCCTCTCTATAACATGCAGTTTGAGCCTCAGCAAAGGAAGGAGGCCCAACACATCCTCTTCAGGGCTTCTCTGCTTCTAAACCACCACTGGAGAAGCAGCTCTCTTGCTCATTCATTCAGGTCTCATTCAGACCTTAGTTTCAGCACCTGGCTCCAAATGTAACCTGTTACCTAGGCTCCCTCTCCCTGCAAGGATTTGAATGAATGAATGAATGAATGAAGGCTCTTAAAAGGTAGACCTCTCACTTTTAAGGACCCCTGTCATGATGAATCTTTTAAATATGTTGTGGGCTTTTCCACACAGCCACCTTGTGCCCCAACAACACTGTACTAATAGAAACAAAGCTTAAACAAAAAGTATCAGTTTAATGAGTGTTGCACCAAGATGGCCTCTGCTATTTCAGCTTTGGTATTTTGGAAGGCAGCAGCGTCGCGACGATGCGCGTCACCTCAGAGCGGGGGCGCGCGTCGCCCTTAAGGGGGAGGCTCCACCCCCGCGCGTGACGTCACGCGCAGGAGCAGAGCGCCCTCCCCGCTCCGTTTTCGGCTCATTTTGGAGCCAAACGGACACAGGGGAGGGCGGGCGGGCCCACCTTCACTTCAAAAATGTAAGTAGGGGGAATCGCACGTCACCCCTAGACGCGCGACGCCCCCCGGCGGCCCGCCCCCCCGCTTCCCCCCGGCGGCGCCAGTGTTGGAAGGGGTAACTCATTGTTTGACTCTTTCCAATTATTCTTTTGAAAAATGTGAACATAAGAAAAGTCCAGCCAGATCAAGTCAAGGACCCCTATAGTCCAGCATCCTGTTTCCTACAATGGCCCACCAGTTGCCTCTGGATAGCTCACAGCTAGATGAAGAGATGGAGGCATACCTTGTCATGGACGTTTTTAAAAACATCAGTCTGTTATTGCATAGACCAGTGGTTCTCAAAGTTTTTAGCACTGGGACCCACTTTTTAAAATGACACCCTATCGTGACCCACCTAGCTTTACGAGACTTAAAAAAAAAGGTGATCTAGAAAGAAATAATATTTTAAATTTACAATTAATGTTTTATTTGCAAAGAACTCAATCCATCTCTTGTAATGAGGCAGCCCTAACAAATAGCCTCAAGGCTTGAGGGGCTTCGTGACCCAGTCCTTCACCTGCCCCCACTACCTGTCATTGAGGGACTTGGGGGGAAAAACACCAGAAAAAAAGAAGCTCAAGCATTTATCTCCCTATATTTACACAAGCTGGCAAACTGCAGGAGCTCAGCTGTTTGCAGGGCAATTAACAGCTATCTTGCAAACTGCAGGAGCTCAGCTCTTTGAAGAGCAATTAACAGCTATCTTGCAAACTGCAGGAGCTCAGCTCTTTGAAGGGCAATTAGCAGCTATCTGATTTTTGAATAGCCTCAGGGCTTGAGGCAATTACTTTTCTAATCTTTCCATTACCCGGGACTCACCAGAAATCAAGTCATCCCGACCCACAGTTTGAGAAACACTGGCTTAGACAGATAAAATACCTCTCTGGTGTTTTAAAAGTCTCCTGTGCATGCATATCAGTATTTTAAAGTGTGTGAGAGGGTGTTCTATTTAATTTCTCATGGGCTAAAAAACGAAACTATAAAAATACGGCTAACTGGCAAATTAATATCTTGAATTTTTTGCTGGAAAACCAGTGATATTTCAAATCAACTCAAACGTTTGCTCTCAAAATGTTTTTGAAACAGCTTTGTGAACGCTCATTATAGTTGCACTCCTGAGAAAGACTTGCTGACATTTAAGGAATAATCACTGGTAAACGTGTAGAGGTTTACAGCACGTTGGTTTTGACTTTGATGAGATCTTATGGAATAAAAATCCATTTTTTTATTTTATTTTCCATCCTACAGTTTGTATATGAACTCCATGGAATGTTGGTTTCAACAAGGTCTCCCATCAAAGATCAGTGTGTATTAATCAATGACACTGAGACAGGATTCACTCATATTAGTGGCTTCCTCTAGTATTACCTGAGATAACCTATCTGCATGTTGATCTGACCAGCTCCCTCCAGCTTCTCATCTGAGTCCGCTGCTGCCAGCTCTCCTTCAATGACTTTCTGAATCCTATTTAACTAGAATCACAATCAAAAAGAACAAGGAGCCCAACATTCAGGTTTGCCTTAAAGAACTTTGGGTACAATTTCTAGCTTTGATCTCTACCAAACTTCCCGTGGTGGGTGCGGGGGTACAGACCCCTGTATCATGCAAGCAATTACTTCTAGGAGCATACACCCATTTGTACCTCTGCTGAATGTAGGCCTAGAGGTTAAGGGAGTTCTTGGAAAGAGGAACATCATTAAATCAACTGACTCACTGGCAAGAGGAGCATCAGAGGAGCATTGTGACATAGAATTCCATTACATAGACTGGTGAGCCTCCAGTGGCTGCGCTACATATTTGGAGCCAGGAAACCAGACTGAATTCTGAGCTTCACTTGATATTTGTGTGCTCTCTCCTACTGATTTATTGGTGATTTCAATCTAATGTTCTTACTTGGGTATGCTAATGGTTTTTAAGTGGGGGGTTAAGTGGGTTGCATTTCATTATGTTATTAAAACTGCCTTGGGGGTCCCTTTTGGAGAAACTAAATAAAAAACAACTGAAGAAATCTGCAGCAAAACATGCAAAGGGTTAGAAAACTGACCCACAAAGACAGCTTACAAGAACAAGATGCTTCTGGAGGCTGAACAAATCTCCCTTTGAGAAACCTTGATTGCAACCATCACAACAATTCTCCTTGCAAGCAAGGGAGCATGCTGTTCCCTCACCTTATCTTTCTCAGTTTTCAGATCTTCTTCCATGGACTTCATTGCAGCAAGCCTGTCTGAAAGATCAGGTGGGATGACGGCAAGGCTCCTGTAAACTGCCCAGTAGCAAGGAAAGATATTTTAAATAAGATGAAATGTTTCTATGGTTTAAAACCCAACATCTAACCCCCAGATCCAAAATGGATCCAACTCAAATAGGATCTGGGTATTTGTCAATGCTAAAGACTTGGAACAGTAACTGTTGCATCTGCAATGCATACTTGCGTCTGTGAGGAAGTCTCGCAGCCTGTTGAGGTCAGCGTGGTTACATTTGTAGTGGTCCAGCAAGCTGATCTGCTCTCTCAAAACGTTGTAGAGGTCAGTTAGCATCGCGAGCTGGCGTAGGGCATCCACAGTCTCAGCATAGCGGGCTGGGGCCAAACTGGATCCAGATGGAGATTCTGAATACTGTACGGGGGTTGTGGGAGTGAGTAAGGGCGATGCTGGAGGTGTAGCACCAAGAGGCGGCCCAGGCGGCAATGAAAGTTGGCTTAATGAAGGTGGAGCAAATTGAAATTCAGGAGGCCAGGGAACCCAGGGCTGAAGTTCAGGATAGC
The DNA here is from genome assembly GCA_026170595.1 of Plestiodon gilberti rubricaudatus. Lineage (NCBI taxonomy): Eukaryota > Metazoa > Chordata > Lepidosauria > Squamata > Scincidae > Plestiodon > Plestiodon gilberti. The sequence continues at coordinate 158,015,016 of JANXHW010000002.1, forward strand.
CAGGCTTGGCAGCTTCAGGTTGGGGTCCAAGAAAACCTGGTTGAACCTCTGGCACTCCAGGCTGTGCTCCAAGAACATCTGGTTGAACCTCTGGCACTCCAGGCTGGGCTCCAGGATAGACTGCCTGGGCATCAGGAACACCAGGTTGAGCCCCAAGAGCTCCAGGCTGGGCCCCAGGAGCTCCAGGATAGGGTCCCTGGGCCCCGGGAGCTCCAGGATAGGCCCCAAGTACTCCAGGATAGGGTGCCTGGGTCCCAGGAGCTCCAGGATAGGCCCCAGGTACTCCAGGATAGGGTGCCTGAGCCCAGGGAGCTCCAGGGTAGGGTCCCTGGGCCCCAGGAGCTCCAGCAGGATAGGGTCCCTGGGCCCCGGGAGCTCCAGCAGGATAGGGTCCCTGGGCCCCGGGAGCTCCAGCAGGATAGGGTCCCTGGGCCCCGGGAGCTCCAGCAGGATAGGGTCCCTGGGCCCCGGGAGCTCCAGCAGGATAAGGTCCCTGGGCCCCGGGAGCTCCAGGATACGGTCCCTGGGCCCCAGGAGCTCCAGGATAGGCCCCAAGTACTCCAGAATAGGGTCCCTGGGCCCCAGGAGCTCCAGGATAGGGTCCCTGGGCCCCAGGAGCTCCAGGATAGGGTCCCCAGGGTCCCTGGGCCCCGGGAGCTCCAGCAGGATAGGGTCCCCAGGGTCCCTGGGCCCCAGGAGCTCCAGCAGGATAGGGTCCCTGGGCCCCGGGAGCTCCAGCAGGATAGGGTCCCTGGGCCCCGGGAGCTCCAGCAGGATAAGGTCCCTGGGCCCCGGGAGCTCCAGCAGGATAGGGTCCCTGGGCCCCGGGAGCTCCAGCAGGATAGGGTCCCTGGGCCCCGGGAGCTCCAGCAGGATAGGGTCCCTGGGCCCCGGGAGCTCCAGGATAGGGTCCCTGGGCCCCGGGAGCTCCAGGATAGGGTCCCTGGGCCCCGGGAGCTCCAGGATAGGGTCCCTGGGCCCCGGGAGCTCCTGGCTGGGCCCCAGGTATGTTTCCTGGAACACCAGTTGCTCCCATCTGTGCCCCTGGGTAACCACCTCCAGCCGCAGCAGCACCAGGCTGGCCTCCTGGCTGAGCTCCAGGGATGCCTGTTGGAGCCTGAGCACCCCTTGGAGCCCCTGGTGCCCCTGCTTGTGCCCCAGGTGTCCCTGGTGCTCCTTCTCTTCTGGAAACACCAGGCTGGGTTCCAGGAGATCCAGGGGCCCTGGCTTCCTGAGAAGTGTTTGAGCCAGTTGGAGAGCGCTGGACTGGACTTGTTTCCTAAAAAGAAATGGAAAGGAAACAAGTTTAGTGTCAGTGACAGACAAGAGGACAGGCTGACATTGCAAGGAAAAAGTTAGCAGGGAGTTAAAAACACACAGTATTAAAACAAAATCTATCAGTCACAGCTTATAGAAAGATTCACAAGTCTCTCAGACTTTGGAGCTGAAATTCATAGAAAAACTCAAACTCATCAATGTTGCTGTGCAGAAAGGGGACACCATTATCAATTTTCAATTGCATGAATGTGCTTGAGCAACTCAAAATGGCGGAAACCATGCCACTCCTCTCCTCTGTAAGTCTTACTGAGACAAGCTGGAAATGTGAAGGTGCTGGAGCTTGACTGGGAAGCTGGCCAGCTAACTTGGGATCAGTCTTAATTCAAATGACAACAATAAGGGCTGCACAAACTGAAAATGCAGGTTGCTTTAGATGGAATGTGCAATTGTACTGCCCTCGATAATTCCTAAAAAAAAAATTAAAAGCCAGTGTGGAATAGAGTGTCAAACCTTTGGCCCAATCTTATGGGCCAGTTACAACAGTGGATCTAGTGATCTAGGAAATTGCCAGAGGCTCTGTGCACATGCCAGAACTGCCCAGGCGCTCCACCAGTGCAGGTAAGGTGGCGGAGGGGGCAGTTCAGGGTGGGGAGTGGGCTGAACCGGGGGAGGCGGTTTGAGGGCAGGAAGGGGAGGATCTCCATGGCAGTTGCACATGCTGTCCCCCTTTCCTGGCTTGGATCCACCCCTTCCTCTCATTGGATATATGTCACCAAAATTGCCAGTGGGTCTCCTCAGACCCATGATAGCTATCAGGCGGCCTACCAGGAGTTAAGTAAAAGATATTTTTACTCACGGTACCTCTCGCTGGACATCTGATCACCCCCCATACCACAGCATGCAGTGTGTGCTCGGCATGGCTGCATGCTATGGTCTGGTGGGGGATAGGATTGGACTGCTAGAACAGAGAGACCCATCTTCAATTTCATGTCCAGCCATGAAGCTCTTTGGCTTGAGCCAGTTGTTCTTTCTCAGCCTGAACTACCTGACTGGGCAGGGTGGGGTGGGGGAGGAAATTACAGCATGAACACCATCTTGAGTTCCTTGAAGGAAGAATGGAATTATAATGAAATAAATAAAATTAAACAAAATAAGGATGTTTTCTCAAGTTACATACAGTATTTTCACTTCCCAGTCTTCCCAATAGCCACACTGACCAGAGCATATTTTATTTTTAAATGGGGGATTTCTGCTTCCATTATAGATTTCCAATGGCATCTCCTTTCCTTTCTTTCCTACTATTTAATCTTTAGATTGGAAGTCTGAGGGCAGGTCTTGTATTATTTCTAATTTTTGTATAGCACTTAGATACGTTAGGTACTGGTATTTTATAAATAATATAATCATGATGATTACAGGTGAAGAATATTTGAGACGAAGGCATTCTTAGCATCATTTCTGGAAACCTCCATTAATTTCCAGGAGCAGCAACTGGTCAATTTCACAAATAAGGACTGTATTCATGTTTCCTATATAGATAAGGGTCACACTTTGATCTTCTCATGGGTGCCCTCAGAGGCACCCTTACTTCTCATGCCCTAGGGGCCAGCCCTCAGAGGCACCCTTGGTTCACAATTACTTCTCATGCCCTAGGGGCTATCTGCTGACACTGAAAACAGATTCCAAGGTGAGCAGTATGGACTAATACACCCCTAAAGTTTCCCTTGCAGAGAAATGAGAATAGTGTTTTGTCCAGCACCCAGGAGTACTCGGATCTGTAGCCAGTCCCCCTCTGGTTTCCTGGCTTTGCCAGCTTTCAGCAGACACGACCCATGTCCAGGATCTGAAGAAATGTTCTGCACAAACATAGGAGAACTGCCCACATACAACCAGAGCTTGCTTTGGGGCCTATCTATACTAGAAATTTGTCTTATTTTTATACCCTGCTTAACTGTCATGACTTCCGTTAAAAAAAAAAAATTCAGGGAGCTGCAGTTTAGTGAAGATGCTGAGAACTCTGTTAGAAACCCAAGTCCTTCTCACAGAACTATGGTTCTCTGGGGGGAGGGAACGCCTTCAAAAGCAGTTGAGGTCTGCAGCACAGAAATGCCCAGGTGTGAAAGATTATTGCTGTCCATTTAGAATACCGTTTATCTCATTAAGAGCTAAGAGAAAACTGTTACATAAGTCCCTCCTTAAAAAGCAGGATTCCTTAAGCTCCAGCCTAATCATAAAGGTCTGCCTGCTTTTAAGTATTCTGCTTCCCAACACTGCCCAGTTGTATCAAGTAGACTGGGACTGGAAGGACTGATTCATGTCATCAGCATTCACATGCCAAAGAAACGCATGTATTGATTACCTTTGGTTGAGATTCTGATGCAAAACAAGAGCATCCTGCATGTCAGAAACATTTCCTTTTGCTTACTATTTTCTTTGCAAACCTCGGACTAGCCTGTCAAAGAGCTGAGTCTCCCAAATGATCAAGGAGCTCAGCTGCCTATTGGGCAGGTCTTGTGCGATTTCTGCCTTTGTACTTGTAGCAGGAACCCCAAATTTCACAGCCTGCTGGTTGGTAAATCCTGTAACACAGCGGTTCTCAAAGTCCCCACTGCCACAACTAACCTTCTGCAGCTGCTCCCCCATCGCGACCCACTGGGACGGCCTCCTCAGAAAGGCCTCCCGACGCAACCGGAAGTCACGTCAGTGAAACCAGAAGTGACCTGGAAGTCACTTCCAGGGGTCTTCCAAGGCCCGTGGAGGCCCCCAGAGGCCGTCCCAGCATGACAGGGGAGCAGCTGCAGAAGGTGAGTCGCGACCCAGAAGTGGCCTCCAGTTGCTTCCATTTGGCTCCAATGCCACAAAAGACCAAAGCCACAAAAGACCAGCCAAGAACTTGGCCTCCAAACAGTCAAGCAACAAACATGGGAAGGAAGCTACAGTTGATTCCAAGAGCACATAGGTGGTGTTTTTTTCAAGCCTGTATTTTGTGCATGCAAAAGTAGCCCTGAGTGATGAAACTATTGCCTTGCCTTGCAATAGTTAATTCTTTTGTGGAAGGCTGACTGTATACCCAAAATGCTGGCTTTGCAGGCATTTAACAAGCATGCACGTTTTGTCCTAACTAGCCTCACGGGGCACTAACTGCTTCGTGACTTTGTGGAACGGGGAAATTAATGATGCTTAGGATGATGCTAAATGGGGTGTCTGGTAATTGTACTGTATTAAGTGTCCCGCAGGGGCCAAAGGGTAGCCCTGAGGCATCCTCAATCCACTGTCCTGGAGCTAAGTTGCATAATATTAAACAAAACATTGCATACATACAAAGAAGTACAAATTCATCTAGTCTTTGTTCTTCAAGGCACTTATCCAGGTGATCTGGTCCACACAGGAGAATCATATGCAAACAGAGAACAGGTGGGCCCCCATATCCACTGATTCGCTATCCACGGTTTCAGTTATCCACGGATTGTGGGGACTCCCCCAGGCTTTTACTTTTTTCCCAGTAAGCTTCGTTTCTTCCTTAAACAAACAGGAGAAGCAGCCTCTGGCTGCTTATTACAGGCAAGTAGAACGCGACTAAGTACTAGAGAGGCTCTGCAAGGTTAACAGAAACCTTGCAGAGCCTCTCTAGGACTTAGTCTCATTCTACTTGCCTGCAATGGAGGCTGCTTCTCTGTTTGTTTTAAGGAAGAAACAAAGCTTGCTGAAAGAAAAATAAGAGCTGGGGGGGGGGGCAAGCATGCCTGCCTGCAGGGGAGGCAGGGTGGGGGGCCCTCAGGAAACCATGGAGGGGGTGTTCGCTCTTATCCACGGTTTCAAGTATCCACGGAGGGGCCTGGAACATATCCCCAGCAGATATGGGGGCCCACCTGTACTTCTTGAGAACTATTTCTCAGGAACTAGTTCCTGAGAACTATATCTTGCTCTTTGTTTTCTTCCAATCTAAGGCTGCTGAACACTTTTGTGTGTCCATACAGAATCTCTTTTCAGCACAGAACAAAAAAAAAAAGGAAGTAAAAATTGATGGCAAATTCCTAATGGTATAGCCTAGGGCCTAGGCAAAGACTTTGTGATGCTCTGGGAAATGATGACATGGACACCATCCAATAGGAGGCTGCCACCCTCATTAAAAACTAACATTAGGGTGAGCGAATCACCATTGTACAGCAATTGCAGTTAGCACTCTGAATGCTGAAAACTGATTTATGGACAAAGGGTGTGTGTTCTTGGATGACATCATCTGACTGGATTACTGATCACTAAGTCAGCCAGGAAAAGGATAGCAGCCGCAAAGTGTTTTATAGAAATCTTTACACACTCACAGTTAGCTTAACTGTGATTTCAGCCATCATGAAACCACTCCTTATGGGGCTGCCTGGTGCCAATTTTATGTCATGTGGCTTCAATGCTTAATTTGCAGAAGTATGGGTGTCAGGGGTCAAGTCTGTCAGGAAATATCCATTTCTGTTGTGGAAGCCCTTCCCACACGTCTCTGAAGTGCTGGAATGCTCTGTAGCTGTCCAGTGGAATGCAATTTACACCTGCTAAGGGGCTCTATTTTCATCACATGTTCATGTTTTCTTCATGAAATTCTCTGGTTCCAGATGTGAAACCAGATGCAGAACTGAGGCTTTGGTGAGCCCTGGCACAAATTAAACCTTCTGCAATTCCTGCAACTACTCCTACAGCCCAATCCTATCCTACGCTCTGCTCAGTGATGCGCCGGCAATGCTGTATCTTGAGCAGAGTAGGCAGGGTTGGAAGTCTCCTTGGGGTAAGGGAACTTTTGTCCCAGTCCCCACAACGAGCCTCCTCGGATCTGTGCCTGCCATTTTGGCAGCACAAATCAAGGCTGCCCATGTCGGGAGAAATGGGCCTGAGAGGGGGAGAGGATACAGCATATGCCGTATACAACATACAATATATACAAACAACATATTAAAGGAAGCTGCTTTATACAGAAGAAATGGCATCTTATGTGAATATGCGAAATCAGAGTGAAGGGACTAAATATAAATGAGATCTACAATATAGAAGTTCATTGTCCTGGCATCTATCCTCAAGAAAATATTATATGCAAAGCTTTTCCATAGCAAAACTCCTTTGGTCTGAGAAATTATACTCACAGGAGTAGGGCTCCTCTTTCCTTTCAGAAGGACATCCTCCAGAACTTCCCATCGCACCATATTGTTCATTTCCTCTGGGGAAGGAAAGCGGCTTAATTTCTTCTCCAAGCCTTTCTAGAAAGGAACCAAAACATGAAGATGTCACTACCTTACCTCCAGACTAGTACAGTTGGGGACATGGCTTTCTCTCTTCTCCATCCCTCCTGTAGGAACCCCTGTTGCTGACGGCTCTCAGGTAGCTAGGAAACAGCTCAGTGAACAGTTGGAGAGTGTATCCAACTATGAGACACCCGTATTATTTTAGGGCAACAGTGTGGGGGGACTGAATGCGCTCATTCTGTTCAGTCTACCTTGCGAGTCACATGTGTGCCAAGTTCACACAGAGCACTGGTGGCACTGTTTCAACAACTCACTGGGAGTGTATCTTACTGCGCTATGCATTTGCTGCATTAGTACAACACTAGGAATGCAAAAGTGAACAAAACAAGTTCCTCTGCATGACAAGGTCCCCCACACAAATAGAAAAGTAGAGATGTCTCAATATGTCTCGACATATTGCTGATGCACGTTTACACTGGTGAATGGATGAGGCAAGAAATGCACCGCTAATGCCCTTCAAAACCATCATGCAGATGTTTTCTAAAGGTTGTTGGATGCGGGAAGAGGGTTGTGTTTGTGATTGGCATGCAGATGGCTCGTCTATGGAGCAGTGGTGAGTGAACATACCACATCCTGATCCAAGCTCATTTGGTCACTTAAGCAAGTCTTTAGCCGATCGTCAAATGTATTAGGGTCTATCTGTGAAATGAAGATAGAGATCAGTTAGGGCGATGCATGGCTGCTCAGGGATAAGTGTGAACAAGCTCTAAACTAAGCAGGAATAGGCCTTGTGGGCTGGTTTCCTCACATCTGACCTTTAGGACCCATGGGCACCAGGGGAAAAGCTTGCAACAAAAGCTAAGCCCTCATCCTGGACTCCTTCATGAGTGTCCAGGTCACCACAAGTGCACAGCTCTAGGGGGCTATTTTTCCTCCCCATCAGCAATAGAAAGCACCCAAGAGCTGAGTTGCTCTCAGGGGATAGACTCTGGGTGCGTATCTGTGCCATCAGTATTGATCAAAAACACACTATATGGCGAAATGTGAGAGTAACACTCTACAGTATCTCATGAACCTGTCCCGAATAAATATTTGAAAATATGAATATATGAAAATATTTTGGGTTTAGGTAGTTCAGTATATTGAAAATAGCACAGGATCAAGGGTACCATTTAAGCATATTGAAATTATACTTGCAGGTTTGGAACACACACACACCCCAATCATACCCAATTTTAAATGGAGTTAATTTCTTTATTACTTAGCAATGGAAATTTGAATTGCCAAGAGTTGGAAGTGGGCCAGAATTCCATCCATTCATACACAGGTTAACAAGGTCCAGGACATACTAATCATAGAAAGGATCTCCTTGCAAATTAGGGAGTTTTGCACCCCAACTTTGTTGACTGCTTTTTGGAAAACTGGTTACAAAGGTTCCACTAAATCAGAGGTTCTCAACCTGTGGTATGTGTACCCCTAGGGGTACGCGGACCTCTTGCTGGGGGTACGCCAAGCCCTGCCCCTTATCTGCCCCATCAGCAGCTAATTAAGTGTTAATTAACATGAATTTAATTATTTTCAGAGCCCTTCTATATGATTTTGGTTTTGGGCTTATTTTTGTACTTTGGAAAATGTACTTTGGTGGGGTGGGGGAGGGAGGAGCTGATTTTGGAGAGATATGCAAGAGATCCTTGCATCCATCTCACTCACACACACACACACACACACACAGTTAAATAAGACATTTTTTCACATTTAAAATTGTATTAGTACTTTTTAAATGATTAATTACCTACTTAATTAATTGTTTAATCCAATTAATTAGCAGTTAATTAGCAGGGGGTACTTCAGAAAATTGGACCATGATAGGGGGTATCCGGGCCTCCAAAGGTTGAGAACCCCTGCACTAAATCATTGTATACACAATATCTGAGAGACTCAAAGCCATATTTATTTTGCGAAATGCTCATACACCGTCATTGGCTGCTACAGATCTTCGTATGGGTCTCGACTTTCTCTGTGTAAACAGTAATACTGTACTATGTAAAGTCATATCTAATTTTCCTTATCCAATATTATGTTTTCCTGTTGCAACAGCATGCAGGTGGAGGGTGATGAATTCCTCCCCTACCTGCAGCTTTTCTCCCTGCAGTGTATCCTCCAAGATAATTTGTCCCTCAGCTGCACTACTGGGAGGGAACCAAATGGGAAGGAATTACCTCAGGGAGCAAAACTGCAGGGAGAAGGGGGCAGATATGGAGAGGGTTCAGCATTCCTCGCCTTTTGCTCTTTAAACTGGACCTCAACCTCCTGCTTTTTACATGATGTGGGTACAGCACTTAGCAATACGGATACATTCATATTTTTATATTGTGTTGAATTTTTAATTTAAAAATATACCAGGAAAACACACACACAAAATGATTACCGTATTTTTCGCTCCATAACACGCACCAGACCATTAGACGCATGTGTATTTTGGAGCGAAAAATAGGGTAATAAATTTCTTGCTTTAACAATAAATTTTAACGGCGCTTGGCCGCTTACCGCGTTGCTGTAGCACCTCCGATCTTCGTCAGCAGCTCCAAGACGCAAGGCTCCCAGGCGCTGGACGCGACAAGGGAGCCCTGCACAAACATCGCAGCAGCTGCGATGCTTGCACAGAGCTCCCAGGCGCTGGAAGTGACCAAGGAGCCCTGCGCAAACATCGCAGCAACTGCGATGTTTGTGTAGGGCTCCCTGGTCGTGTCCAGCGCCTGGGAGCTTCGCGTTTTGGAGCTGCTGACGAAGATCGGAGGTGCTACAACGCGGTAAGCGGCCAAGCGCCGTTAAAATTTATTGTTAAAGCAAGACATTTTAATTTTACCCATTTTTTTACAGCATTCGGTCCATAAGACGCACAGACATTTCCCCCTATTTTTTTTTGGGGGGGGAGTGCATCTTATTGAGGAAAAAATACGGTAATTCTATTACACAGTAACAAGATTTTTTAAAATACAGGAGATATAAGAACCAAGAACAAGGAAATGTAACCATTTCTAAAAATCTAGGCAACTCTCAAAGAACAAACGAGAAGAAGGGAAACAGAAGAAGAAACGAGGCAGGGTGCCGGTCACCAGGGCTATGTGTTCCTTAAGTTTCTGCACTTCATCCTCCAAATTGGCTGTAGCCGACTTCGTGTTGTTGGCCTCATCCAACAGATCCTGCAACAGAGCCATGGCCTACAATATGGAGGGAGATAGAGAGACAGTTTAGTGGGAGTAGGAATTGACCTAATTCTCTAAAGATTAGCCTAAAGATTATTTTTAATTGTTTTTCTACTGCTTCCTAGGGTCCCCACAGATGTGAAATGGGGAGGGGGGGTCCCTGGTTGGATCTCCCACTGGTTGTTTGCTTCAAAGCAGCCACAGAGGGTAGGAAGAGGGTTGTGAATTTGACTGAGGAAGCAGTGCTATTCTGCCACTGCTGTTTCACTTGTCCAAACCCCTCCCCGGAAGCTGCTATGAGTCCCAGGAGGGGGAGTTAAAAAAAGCAGATACCTGGATGATGTCTATTTTTATTTATTTACGTAGACCATGAAAGGTGGAAAACACCCCTCCCCCAGTACTGCAGCTCCAATGCAATGCAGCCACTCCCCACCCCAGGGCTGCTTAGAAGGGTTTCAGAAATACATTGGGACAGTCAATCATGGATCTCGCACATCATGTCTGTTTTGGCCTCTGTTCTTCCAGGGACATGTTTCCAGCTCAAAGAGGTGTCCCCCCTCCCCCATTAGTAGTCCCACCCATTTTGGCCATCTATCCTTACCCATATAGCCAGCATGATGATGCCGCACAGTGCAGCTGGGATCTTGCTGGGAAAAGCATGCTCTGGCAGCTGTGGTCACCAGTTAAGCAACGTATTTCTAGAGCTTTTGTTGTGAGTATTTTTTATATCTCATCAGAACTAGAATCATAGGGTTGGAAGGGACCTACAAGATCCTCATCCAACCCCCTGCCAACGCAGGCAGTCCATAACTACAAGATCCCTGATAGACAGCTATCCAACCTGTGCTTAAAGACTGTCAACAAATGGTCTACCTACCACCTTCCAAGTGTTATCATCCCAGATCAAATAGTCATCCTTTTTTGTTTTGTATTTTTTTAAAGCAAGGAGATTTGCACCTTTGGTATGCATATCTAGGCCCATCTAGTTGACTATGACAGCAGTACTTGAGAATGTAGAACTAGCATTGAGCCCTTGTATGGGAAGGTTTCCATCCAGGTGTCAGGGTCTCTGACACCTGGCCTCCTGAACCAGCATCCTTTGAACCCTTGGCAACTTGACAGACTGAACTGAATGGTGACAATTATATGGGAGCTCCCAGCATTCCAAAGTCCCATTCAGGCATTTGCTTTCCCATGGAAAGCAAACATGTGAGAGGCTTCCTATATGAACATGCTACGCTAGCACTAGCTCTGCCCTCACTAATGATGCCCCTTCCAGACAAACACCCTTCGGGGGAGAGTGAGGGGTTAAGCTACAAGTGTGACTGCAGGGGCGTGGCTTGCCAGTGCAGTCAGACTCACGGACATTACCTAAACTTGCGGAGTCTCCACAATTAGACAGTGTCTGAATAGGGCTAATGTGGGTTCCCATTAAATTAACACTCTCCAAATGTGATTGCTGTAAATGCGCCCTGTGAGGAACTTTTATGCCAACAGTGCATGACCAAGGAATTTGGTCTCCTGGCCTCACCTGATAAGACCTAGGCTATGAATAAATTACACAAGGACATAATGAACTCTCATCCTTGCTCGGATGCAAAGCAGGAGACCAAGAAGTTACAGTTTAAATTCATCTAAATAGTTAATTATTTCCCATTTCCTTCTCCAACGCACTTCTCACCAGGGGGTAAATTCAGAATCGGAACACCAGGCTTCTAACGAAGAAATCAAGCACAGACTTGCCAGATGCCACCGGACAGAAGCTTTCTCAACTCATTAACCCACAGGCAGGCTGCCACTCAAACTCTGCATCGCCATTCACACCCACCCTGAATGCGAAACATTTACCAACATGTACCAGTTACTTCTTTCTATAGCTTTTCCTATCAACTACTATTATGGTCCTGCTATCTAGCAACTGGAAAGAATCTATTTCCCCATAATGCTCTGTTCTTCAACCAGAGCCAACACAATTACTGTAGTATTTATCATATAAGTACCGTACTGAGAAAAAAGTACATACAGGAGTGTGTGGGGAAGGGTGTCCCACCAGGACTGGAATTCAGCCTAGCTGGAGAAAGTAGAAAAGAGGGCAGAACTCTGACTGTGTGGCATCCCCAGCAGGATCAGAGGCCAGTTCTTGTACGACAGGAGAAATGCAAGCCCCCGTGTCAACGTGTATAGGCCAGAGCATTCCTGCAACTGGGAAAGTTATTTGTTCCTTGCTGCTAATCAGCAAGAGGCTGTAATTCAGTGCAAGAGCACCTGCTTTGTATGCAGAAGGTGGCAGGTTCAATCCCAGGCATCTCCAGATTGGGCAGAGAAAAGGTCCTGTCTGACGTTGCTGCCAAACAGTGACAACAATACTGAGCTAGACAGACCAATGGCCTAACTTGGTATAAGGCAGGTTCCAAGGTGTCTGGTGACATGGCTCCCCACTGAAGCGTGCAGAAAGCTTGTCCTGTTCCCCACAGTCAGCTTTGCAGATATAAAGAGATTTTTTTAGGAATCATTGTAAACGGCTTACCTTGCACCATCATTGATTCCTAAAGAATTCCCTTTATATGTGCAAAGCTGACTGTGGGGAACAGGACAGCTTTCTGGGCTTCAGTGGGGAAGCCACATGTCACTAAATACTTGGTGGACAGTAGCAGGACCCTATGGCTCCCCCATGTGCAAGGGAACATCTCCACCCTCAGCTTTGCCATGTCCTTCTGAGTTTCATAGGGCAGGGGGCTGCCCCAGGACTCAACCAAGCTGCTTAGTGCATTGCGACTGATTTTTCTGCAAACCTTAAATCTGAATTTGTGACACCCCCTACTAGTAAGGACGCCAACACCCATGAGTTCCTTACTGTGCAGTTAGCTAATAGCACGTTTAAGGAGCAAATCATTTTACCATCTGTATCTTGCTTATCCACTCAACAACCTTGCAAGGTGGGTCAGTGATAAACTGGAAACCAAGGCTTTAAGAATGGTGACCAAGGGTGCCCTTCTCACCACTTGAGGAGGGATCAGAACACATAAGAAGCTGCTTTCAACTGAGTCAGACCATTAGCCCATTTACTACAGTATTGTCAACACTGACTGGCAGCTGCCCTCCACAGTTTCAAATGGAGGTCTTTCTTATTCTTAGGCCTACCTAGAGATGCCAGGGATTGAACCTGGATCTTTCTGCCTAAACCGCAGATGCTCTTCCACACTGAGTTATGATCCTTGATCATTCACAGGCTCAAGTCCAACATGCTATTTACAGACACACACACACACACACCCCTATAACCACTACCACGAACAGAGGACAACTAGACCCAGACCAACAGGCAGAGGCGTAACTAGCCCTCCTGGCGCCTTGTGCTAGGAGGGCGGTCGGGCGCCCAATAGTGATTCGGGGGGGGGGTGCCCGGTGCAAAAATGTCCTCCTGCACCCCCCCAAAAGCAATTGGCCGGGGGCCCCCGTCCGCCCGGCAAGCGGCGCGAGATTAAAAGGACGGTTTAAAAGCGCGACCTAATCCAATGGCCAGACTGCTCTGCAATTGCTAGGTGCTCCAAGCCTGATTCCCCAGAACGGCTGCTGCCTATGCCCTTCATATGCCAAAGCAGCATCACATCCATCTATTCTAGCAGATGGGTTGAGTGGAGGGCGCTTGTCGCCGGGTCGAAGGAAGGGTTGAGGCAGGCTTGAAGCGTAGTAGGGGAACCGTCCTGTCAATGTCATGTGCAGGGGAGGGGGCGCAAGGCCAGGGCAGGCGGGAGGGTGCCAGGCTGACTGCTGGGGCCGCCGCGTTCCTGCTGATTTCAAAGCACGTTTGGCTTTTGATGACTTCCTCTCTGGAGCGCCTGTTTTGGAAAGTATCTAAAGTCGCTTTCCAAACATAAAGAGATGAGATAATAGGCCGGGTGTGGATTCAGTCTCTGCCCTCCAGGAGATCTCTGCAGCCGGGTGCTTATCTTGATGAAACTGATGGGACGAAGAAAGCCACTCGCCGCCTGTGTTCTTCTCCGAGGGACCGCGGCAGCAACTCGGGCAGACGCAGCTTTGCCGCGCCGCGCGGCCGCCCTGGCCCGGAGCTGCCCTGGAGCTAGTGCTCCACGCGCTCTACCCAAACTCCGCCTCTGCCAACAGGACTGATTCTCACTGCTCAGTGCACAGCAGATGGCTGGCTAGACAGCAACAGGGTATAATAAGGGGAGCATCATCTGATCCATCCTCAACCCAGGCAGGACTCCCACCACCTTCCAAATAGCAAGAAGAGCTGTGTCTCCACCTGCCCAGCTCACTGGTGCATCAATGTGTAACTCTAGAACAAATGGAAACTTTGTCAGGAATGTATGTAAGGTAGCAACTGTTCCGGTAGTTGCCTGTTGCAAAGCTTATCTCTGCTGGGAGTCATTCTTGGCATACCTCTCACAGGCCACAAGTTGCCATAGCTGTCTGCAGCTCACCAGTCCTAAGGGAGGCAGGGAAAGATGACCTAAGGGGGACACAGAATATTCCTGGAACCCGTCCAGCTTTCCCTGTTAGCCAGGCCTTTAGCTCTGCTGGAGCAATTCCCTTCCGATAGAATGAGCAAATTCTCTGGATTTCTTACATCTCCAACAGAACCATAATGTCCTGGTAACCTATGGCTTGAAGCAGTCCTATCAGAAACGACAGGAGCCCGTGCAAACTGTTTTCCAAATGTATGACTATAATCTGAATATTCAGTTGCTTGGATGACTATTCAATCCATATCTTTGAAGAACTGTATTAAATCAAACAGAAACATTGGAATTAATTTGAAATCCAGAAATCAAAGTGGAAAGAAAGTCACTGATCACATTTTAATCAAAATGTTATTGTCAAGAAGAGTATAGGAAGAAGCCAACCCTTCATAAAACTAAGCTTTGTCATTGAGTTGTTAATTGGTTTTTAAGGGACAGCCTGCAGTCCTTCCCCACATCCTTCCCTTGCCTCCCTGGAGGCACTATTCTGCAAATGTAGTCTCTAACCAGCACCCCCTCTCCCCAGCCTTCCTGTGCACACAGATTCACATGTTCGGAAGGCCTGAACATGCCGAATAGTATGCAAGAGGGAAATCCTGGATTGAACCCGAAGCACATAAGTACAGTATTTCCAAACCATTCCAAGATTGAGGGGCAGGTGTGACAACTGAGTTTATGGATGCTTAATAAATGCAACTATTTCATTATAAGCAAATTCAACTTTTTGAGAAATTATTAATAGAAGTTAATTATATTAACTTTCATTTAGACTAGGGGTGGCCAACCTTCCACCGTTAAGGCCTTTGTGTTCTTAAGAGTTGTGTAGAAGACAGAATCTTGGCAGCTGCAATTGCTGATGGTCCTGCTGAAATGCGCTCTTCTATACAACCATTAAAGGTCCAGGAGCATTCATGTTGAAAGGTTGGCCACCCCTGATTTAGACAAATAGACTAGGGCTCTGCTCCATGCCCCACTGCGTACTGAGGTGTGGCTGGCGGGGGTGCAACACAGGGCCTTTTTGGTGACAGCTCCACAGTTACAGAATTCCCTCCTCCATAAGTCCTGGCTGGTCCCCACATTGCCTGCTTTTAAGTGGGCAGTAAAAGCATTTTTGTTCTGTCCGGCTTTTCTTCTAATGGCACGACTCTGCCATGCTTTGGTTTTATTTTTGCTCATGCTGTTCGTTGGTTTCTGCTTATTGTGTTTTATGTGGCTTGCTTGTTTTGTTATGGTGTTTTAGTCAGCTGTTAAACTGTTTTTATTGAAATGGTAAGCCACCTTGGTGACTCCTTCATTGAAGTAGAACAGGCTATATGTTTTTGTAAACAAATACCGTGTTGAACTACTAGAACTAAAATGGGACCAATAGGGACTTGCTAAGTTCTACATAACTGTTAAATTAAGTATAACTATATTGGTTTCTGTTTCCAAACGTGAATAGATCTTCAAAGCTAACCTAGTATCATTCTACCAATTCAAAATATTGATCACAGTCATTCTGACAATGTGTCTAGATATAAATAACAATGTGCATATATTCTCAGCATTTGCTAAAGAACGATCACTAAGGAGGTGATTCCCATAGGAGAACTGTTTATGCCTCCGTTCATTATTCCAAGAGGTAGTCTCTCCAAAGGGGAAACCCGCAAGGCTCCAGGTGCTGCCAAGACTTGCACACAATTTTTAGAAGCACAGTGCTTCAGATTTAAAAATGGAGAGTGCTAGAGATGGAAGGAAGAGACCTGAGGATCAAGGAGCCCAACCACCTGCGACCAAGTAAAGGCAGAAGCTGCCGCCACACCCAAACATTCTTACTGGGTCAGTCGATAGAATCCTGTGAAGCAAATCGACAAAAACACTCCAAGACATAACTGAGTTGCCCAGGCTATGGCTTAAGTTTAAGGTAGATGTATGCGTTAAATAAATCTGATCTAATCTGGAGGGTCCAATGTGTGCAATCTGAGCTCCATGCTGAAGCCTGGCAATAACTCATTACTGTAGATCTCATTTTTAAAGACCAAGCAAGAGATATTCTATTAATTCATGGAAGGTCCACAGAGCCATGGGAGTATGGAAAGTGTATCTTGTAAGGGCTAGATTCCTGGCTTGCTCAACTATAATCCACCATGCTCTCATTATCAGACAGGTACCATTAGGTAAATCATTAGGTACCACAGGCCAGCTTCCCCATTCTCATGGAATGATGAACTCTTCACATTTTCTATTACAATGAAACACAGGCTTTCCATTACATCCCACAATAAAACCAGGCAGTAATTAAACATTTAGGTTTTTCCCTGATGTGTTGCAATAATTGTGCCACAAGGATGAGCTGTTTTGTAGACTCAGAAAGGGGGAATCCAGCTTTTTTCAAATGTGCTACAAGCCAGGGAGAGATGAATCATTTAGAAACATGGGAAGGGTGAGGTTCGAAATTTGTTATGCAAGTGGATCCTTTTGCTCCAGGCATCACAATTACTCTCACTCTATTTTTTAAATTAACAGAATAATACAAATATTATGTTTTTATTCTACATCATACACTTGTAATCCAGAAATTAAAACAGTCACCCAATGTTATTAGTGTAAAAAAATCCTAAATAACAGATACAGGCTGCAATCCTATCCACACTTACCTGGGAGTAAGCCCCATTGACAATAATGGCACTTTCATCTGAGTAGACATGCATAGGATTGGGTTCTCACACAGTGTGTGTCACACACAGATACACACATACACACACCTTCAATCATAGCTCTAACTGAGCAATTCCAAACGATCCAAAACCATCCAGCATAATAGTCAAAATAATATTTCTATTGGAACATTTTGTTTGGAAAAAACATCGTTCCAATCCTGCAAAATTCAGTTTCAGCTTTCAGACAGTTCATTTTACCATGTTGTTTTCCTTGGTTCCTTTCTCTGGTCAACCTCCAAAAGATAATCAGCTAGCCACAACACAGAAGTCAACAGCTTACTTGGTTGCCACTGTTTTCTGGCTACACATAAGATTCCATGTGGTTCTGAAAGATTATTTCTAGCCAGCCTCTGTACCCAGGTCTACTCCACTACAGATCAGTCTGTAATGTTTTTATACCAATGGTTTCTGGAGCTTCTCACTATATGGAGGAAGATGGCACAAGAAGTAGCTGAGTTTCCGGTGAATGCATTTTGACATGGCAGTAAAACCAACCACAGGAGCTTCAATTTCAGCCAGTGTGACACAACCCTTGCTCTAAACATACCTTCAGACAGGTGGCTACCAGAGACAAGGCCTTTTCTGTGATGGCACCCATGTTGTGGAATGACCTCCCCAGACGAGATTAGCTAAGTGCCTTTTTTTTTCCTTTCTGGTGCCAAAGTGTGTTTTCTTTGCATTAGTTTTGGGCAAGGGTGGAGGGTTAGTTTTAAATTGTTTTTCCTGTGATCTTTGTCTATAATTTCATCACTGTTTTGACAGCTTCTTTAGCGATGTTGTTTGTCTAAATTTATCTTATATTTTGTTGTTAACATGTGTTTTTTAGAATTTGACCTTAGCCCTCTGGAAGACTATATTGCTGAAAGGTGAGGGAGATCAATGCACATTCCAGTCAAGGCAGATTTTTAGTGTCATGGCTGCAAATTACTTTCGTTTTAGGTACCCAAACAGGACCTTTGGCGTTTTAAAAGAGGTCACATGGAAACAAGCACACATCTGGAAGAAGACTGAGAAGAGCTCAGGCTCAACTTCTTTCTCCCGTAGGCCTCCTCCTTTAAAATGTGTGGCGCTGCACTGCATGCAGCCTGGGAACAGCTCAGCTTTCAACACTGTCATGGATGTCCAGCCAAATCATTTATAAATGAAACAGAGACATAACATCCTCTTAAGTGGAATGCAAACTTTCTTTCACGTTCAAACCGGAAGAACACCAACAGCAAGATCTGGAAGGGCTCCTCCATCTGCTAGCAGAATGGCTCACAGCAATCCGATCATGATTTCCCTCTTGCTCCAAGAGCAGCCAACGCAAGGGAACTTTTGCAAAATTCACACAAGACCAGGATTTAGTGAGAACTGTCTGAAACAACATTTCCCCTCATTCCCTAGCCTTCTAGTCCTGTCCTGGCTATATAATTGATACAATAATAATAAAACAAAACCATATATAATTTTGAAAAATGTTACAGCAAGTGCAAAGCATACTGTATATCCTACTAGCATATTATTTTCTATTTTCAACTTATAATAACCCACAAGCCAAATCTGGCTTTGTAATAATACTTAACGCAATGGGAAAATGATGAGTATGATGGGTACAATGGGGGCTGGCTTCTTGGGTTCC
This sequence comes from Plestiodon gilberti rubricaudatus, assembly GCA_026170595.1. NCBI lineage: Eukaryota > Metazoa > Chordata > Lepidosauria > Squamata > Scincidae > Plestiodon > Plestiodon gilberti. Next base: position 158,033,529 of record JANXHW010000002.1, read on the forward strand.
CCCCAATACAATTCCTAATTGGAAGGCTTTGGGAGAAGCTTTGGGCGCCGTCTCTTAGCACACCCAATCCCCACCAACCCACACTGGTTTCCCACCTGACTGGCCTTGCAGAAGGGGACTATAGGAGGATCAACACAGCATCTTCTGTTTGTGCAGTCAATGGTGTTATGTCCGTGCGGGAGTCTCTTCTCCCATGTCACACTGTGCCTGCTTTCCCAATGACTACAGAAACAGAGTCCAGTGCTATGGCACGGCAGGAAGAAAAGTAAATCCACCAGCATTCCAAGTCACTATGTGGACGCATGAAGGTGCCCTATTCAGGCACTCAGGACACTCGTTCAGTATTGTTTACACTGAGCAAACTTGGCTCTCCAGGGTCTCCAACAAGGCTCTTTTCCCAACCCTACCTGAAGAAGTGGGATTTCTGCATGTAAAGCATTCGCTCTACCCACTGAGCTACAGCTATTTAGCTCTCTCCCTATGGTTAGTTATGGGGCAATATATTCCTAATTCCAGATATGGGACTCCTGAGTGTGAACTAAATATCCACCATGCAGGGATAGTGGGGATTTCAGGTGTGTGTGTGGGGTGGGGTGGGGGGAGAGACAGAGACTCACAGCTAGTTTCAAGTCTGCTCTTAGTTTTATTAATTTTTTTTAAAGTACTGTATTGTGGTTACTTTCTTGTACCTCACAATAACCAGAGGAGTTTCTGTGGATCATCATCTGAAATATAGTGGGGCCTTTTCTTAAATATCCCCCTTTGCTATCCTGCAAAAGCTAGCCTAACATGCAAATTGCTGACAACAACTGTAATTGAAATATCATCACCATCGAGATGTAACCTAGTTCTACAGAAGTTTGGATACTGCAGAATCTCTATGGTCTGGCTTGAATCGCATACCTGGTTGACGCCATCCTCGTTAGCTTCCACTTTCTTCTGCATCTGCATCATCTGCCACATGTCTGCCACAGCGGAGCTACCAGTGCCACTCTTGGACTTCTGCAACAAGTCTGTTCCAGAAGGGAGCTTGTCCAAGGCAGAGACTTGTTTTTCAAATCCGCCCAGCTTATCACCCATCCCTTCCACTTTATCGTGCACCTCCTGGACTTGGTCTTGCACCCCCTGGACCTGGTCTTGCACCCCCTGGACCTGGATCTGTATACCCCGGACTTGGTCTTCCACATCCGCAACATGATCTTCCACACTCAGAAGGTTCGCCTCCATCTGCTGTATTTTCTTTTCCAAGTCAGAAAGCTGAGCACTTGCATCTTTATCTACGTCCTCGTCCCTGTCCTTCTCGTCCCTGTCCTTCGCCTCTCTGTCCCTATCCTTTTTCACCCTCTCCTTCCTTTCTCTCTCCTTCTTTTCCCTATGTTTAGGCTCTTCAGCCAACCCCCCGACCCCGAGGTCCTTCTCAGGTGACACCACCAAGGGCATCTTCTCAAGGGACACCAGGGGGACTAGTTCTCCAGGCTTGGGTGGTGGACGCCCCTCCTCCTTAACCTCAGTTTTGTAATCCTCAAGTTTGAGATATCTGAGAATGGCACGGAGGAGAGCGTGCAGGGCATTGAAATTGACCACGCCAATCTCTGGGGTCCCTATGGAGAGGTCCGCCAACTCCCGCAGGCTGACTTTGACAGACATGGCCCCAGTCCTTCGAGTGGACTCTTCCTATATGACAACTGTGTGATTTATTTAAAAATAATAATAATAGAAAGATAAGATCTTCTTTAAGAGATATAAATCTGCACACATATATTATCCCTCAGAAAATATACGTTGAGAAAAGCAGTTCAGGAAACAAAAGATTTCTCTTCTTCACAAGACAAGTCTATCTGGAACATAGAAACCTTTCCTAAGCGGTTGACATCATGAAGACTGCACTGAATTGCAACCCCCCCCCCCTTCTTTTGCTGCATTGACTATATCCTCCCCTTTTCTTTAAAACAACAACCAACTCCAATTTAAAAGTCTCTTTTAAAGCTCCCTTTGACCGAAACAGCGCTGATCATGTCTCTCTCGCTGATCTGAACCCCCTCTATTGTGCTAGGGCGTCTGTCCCAGCCGCCTGTCGAAGTCCGACATAGACGGAGCAGCTCTCCGTAGCGCTCCGAAGGGAATCATCTCCACCGTAACAATCCAGCCCTGTTCGAATTCTTACATTCCATTGGTTACCGAACAAACCTCTCCGTTCCAGGATTGGCTACAACAGCTGCCCATGTGCTATTGTTTACACCACCACCGGCGTCTAAATTGTTACATTTCGGCGCTTGCGGTTGCTAAGCGGTAATGCAACCGAATTGGCGTTCCACAACTTGCTGCGCCACGAGAAATAGTCCCTTTTGCTCACCCTTTGTTGAGAGAGAGAGAGAGAGAGAGAGAGAGAGAGAGAGAGAGAGAGAGAGAGATCGTGCAAAAATGCATCGGATTCGGAAGAAGCTGTAAAAGTTGGGGGACAGGGTGAAGCGAGCTCCACCCGAACGTACAGATTAACCTATCCTCGCCGTTTGCCTTCTACAAAAATAGGAATCGTTGCTGTTTTTTAACAGTATAACATAAACATGAAACCAGTAAAAATAGACCAAGGTTAGGCTGCAATCCTATACACACTTTCCTGGGAGTAAGCCCCATTGAACATAATGGAATATACTAATCTGAGTAGATGTGCATAGGATTGTGCTGTGACTGCGTTCATTAGCCATAAATAATATGCCATCATATTTACCAATACTATTCATCTTTTTATATACATCGTTCTTCCTATGTAAAAGACCCTTGTGTTGTGCGATTCTAAGCACGTTTAGCCAGAAGTAAGTTGCATGTCCTAGTAAGCCGCCTCCTGCCTCAGGCAGGTTTTAACTTGTGGCAAGGTTTGCCATGCCAAGGCTACTTTCCATGCCCTGGGTTCAGTCTCAGGGGACAGACTAAAACAAATGACAGAGAATAACCCTAGGAATCCACTGAATTTGCAATGCTCCTGAAGACTGGAAGAAACACTCCCAGAATCATAATACAGAATTCCCTTCCTATGGCAAACCTGTCTGTGGCTTTGCTCAGTTTGCATGGTCCAATATGCCATTGACCACAGTGGTGGGACCCCCTCCCAAAGGATGGTGTCTCTGATAATTCTTACCCAAGTATACCTTCTTGATTACATTTCATTCTACAGGTTGAGAATCCCTAGTCTAGACTGCTTGGGACAGGAAGTTGTCTAGATTTTGGATTTGTCTGGATTTTGGAATATTTGTATAAATATGAGATATTTTGGGGATGGGACCCAAGTCTAAACATGAAATGCATATTCACATAGCCTGAATGTAATTTTATACAATATTTTTAAATAATTTTGTGCCCCAGCATGCCCTGCACTATGCCAGCCAGGTGCTGGAAAAGGTTTTTGTGTTGTTGTTTTTAAAGCCATAGCCCCAAAACTGTCTGGATTTCAGAATAGTCTGGATTTCGGATGACTGGATAAGGGGTAATCAACCTGTATTAATTTTTGCCCATTGTCCCAGTTTGGTTTTACATTTTTCCAGTTTGCCGATCAGTTTTGGCCCTATCTTCACCAACCCATTTCAATTTGAGATCTCTGCCAGGTTTAGGAGTATTTTCCTTTGGAGCGAGCAGAGCTCTGATGCTCAGAATGGACCAGAAAGTGACAGAGAGATCAACATAGGGATTTTCTGGTAGGAGGTACCATAATTCACGTTTCTGCTCTAAGACAGTCACAAATCCCATATTTATTTCTCACATCAGCTCCTTCAATTCATGAATTAATGTATCAGTTCCAGATCCAGGACAGGCTCTTGTCACAGTCCACTTGTTACAATATATTCCAGGCAGCTATTGAAACATTTAAGACTATTCATTGGGTATCTTTAATTGCACCGTTGTGTACGTTCTTTGTACAATATTTTTTATTTTCTTTGTAATAGTTGTCTAGGAGAAATTTCAGGAGGTGCAGCTTGTCATGCAGTGTGAGCAAGGCTGTTGGTCTGAAAGGTCTAGCAGTCCTGTCCTCCTTTGCATTGGGTCATCCTAAGAACAGATGATTTTGGAGGCACATTGAATGTGCCTGTGAAGAAGGCCAATTCCATGCTCGGGGTCATTAAAAAAGGGATTGAGAATAAAACGGCCAATATCATTATGCCTTTGTACAAATCGATGGTAAGGCCACATCTGGAGTATTGTGTCCAGTTCTGGTCACCACACCTCAAAAAGGATATAGTTGAATTGGAAAAGGTGCAGAAAAGAGCGACCAAAATGATTCGTGGGCTGGAGCACCTCCCTTATGAGGAAAGGCTACAGCGCTTGGGGCTTTTCAGTCTAGAAAAAAGGCGCCTGAGGGGGGACATGATTGAGACTTATAAAATTATGCATGGGATGGAGAGAGTGGATAGAGGGAAATTCTTCTCCCTCTCGCACAACACCAGAACCAGGGGACATGCACTAAAATTGAGTGGAGGGAAAGTTAGAACGGACAAAAGAAAATATTTCTTCACCCAGCGTGTAATAATTCATCTGTGGAACTCCTTGCCACAGGATGTGATGTTGGCACCTGGCCTAGCTGCCTTTAAAAGGGGTTTGAAACCACTGATGACGTCATCCTGGATGAAGTCTAATACAGGTCACAAGTGCATCTCTAAAGCCACAACCTACTGTACAATCGAGATGATACCACTGCAATATTTCTGCTCCTCCTCTAGATAGTAGTGTTAACTAGATAACTAGATAGTAGTGTTCCACTTCTGGCCTGACTGCATTGCAGTGAAGGTGAAGTGATTTTCTATATATAGTCATAGTCAGTAAAGTACCCAGGGTCTGCTTTTAAAGGTGCACTGCACAGGCAGTCATGGTGATACTCTTGGAGCTGGAATGAAAGCCAGAATAAGAGGCACAGGGTTCTGGGGTCTTGATAGCTCCAGGCAGTTTGATTAAAAGGTTCCATGCTACATATTTGCTGACCATACCCAAAAGGTTTGTCTGCAAGCCATCGATATTAAGGCAGTCAGATACAGAAGCAGCCTGCAGATGGCAGCACATCACATGAAATAGAAACACTTATCCACAAATCCCAGCACAGGTCCTAACTTATTAGGGGTCTTACTCACACTGCACCCTGGTGCAGATGTGACCTGCATCACAATCTTGCAATAAGACACTGCTGTTGAGATCAGTAAAACACCAGAAACTGTTGCATGGATAACATGGGTTCCTGTACCCCCCTTTTTAAACCCCAAGCAATCTGCCCAAACAATAGAGTCATCATGGCCTCCACATTGAAGCTGAATGAGAAAAAAAAAATGGAGGGGAGTTTTTGAACAAACCAAAACTAGCTGTGACCAACTGAGGTCAGGAGGGTTAGCCATCATCACCTCTACCCCGTGAAAGTTTTCTTAACATTTCAGCAAGAAGTCTATGCTGTTCAGTATTCCACTTGCCGGCTGTGGTCATTTTGATGCTGCAGACTCTAAGTGAGCCACAAGGTAGAGGAATTCTTATCCAATGTTCTATTCACAAAAAATCCCCTTTAGGATATGTCCACTAGCAATGAGTAGGCATGATAAGTCATTCAAACCAATCTGTTGAGAGGCTCTATCACTCTGATGGCAAGATCCTGGGGATGACCAGGAAATTGCCACCCCCATTGAGCCCTGCTTGCCAGCTTTCAGAGGCATCTGGCTGCCTGCCGTTGGAAGGAGGACAGACTGCTGCACAAGATGGATCTTGGTTATTAACAGTATTTAATAACCTGGTTAATAATGCTGGTTAGAGCCAGCAAATCCATTTTTATACTTTTCATTCCATTGAATTAAAAACACCTATTTGTTGCAGCTCTGGGTTTGAAATCTTTTGTTTGGCAACTTCTTCAAATGACTATATATATGTAGACTATCTTTGGTGCATGGTAGAGGAACACATCATTGTTTCAAAGACGAACAAGAAGTTGCCAAGAAGCATAGTTCTAAATACTACTTTCATTTCTGTAATGGTAATTGGAGCCACTTGATAATTCCAAGCTGTGACAAAGTACACCTTCCTCGGTTTATTTCCTGCAGCCTTGGTTATCCTCTTGTGGAGCTCCTAAACTATTGTTATGAGATTGGTGTCAGATTGCTGGTGAATGGGACTTGGCCTTGGGGTAAAACTAGAGACGGGGATTTGACAAATAAGTGCCAATTCATGTCTCTTTAATGCTGCTGGAAGAGAAACGATTATTCTGGGGGATTCTGAATGAAGAAGTCATCCGATCTTGGAAGGTAACTGATCTCCTACCAGTTGCAGAGAGAGGGCTGATCTAGAAAAATAAGCACTTTGAGATACAGGTATTCTCTCTGTGGAAGTAGCTGGGGTGCTGCCTAGCAGGAGTGCCTGCTGTTCACCTCCACTTGATGCTCAACGAGAATATTTGTAAATAAACCAAATATTAAAAAGGCATCAGAAGCCTCAAGTGAACATAAGATCCCTGCTGGATCAGGCCCAAAGGCCCATCTAGTCCAGCTTCCTGTATCTCACACTGGCTCCACCAGGTGCTTCAGGGTGGGAACACACAAGTGATGTCTCCTGCAACGGAAGGGAAGCTCAGGTAGCATTGTCTTCTGCAACTCTTGCTCCTCAGGGATGTGGGGAGAGCGTAACACTATTTCAAGAAACACAAGTGGGCCAGGTTGCTCATTGGAAATCTCGACTCACTACTAGTATATAACAAGGCCTAAGGGTCACAAGCTGATTTGTGTATGTGTGTGCGCTAACTATGCATAGTTTGCATGACAGTAAATACAGTAGTCCATAATTGCTGGTATCGTTGCTTTGATAATTCCACTTGTACTATTTCCAATGTGAGAGAAGAAACAGCAGCTCTCAGGATGTTTTGGAGAAGACATTTGCACACGATCTGTCACAATCTTCTCTGTCCTCCTTCCTAGGAAGAGCCTTAAGGATGGAAATCAGTTTCAGTGAAGGAAAAGTGAGATATCCCGGTACATTTCTAAAACAAACAACATTTATTCAAAACTCCAACTGCAGTTTAGCCCCGTCAGCCATGGACCCGTCTGAATTTTCCATAAAACAATTCCAGTTGTGTGTCGGATGTCAACTCCCCTTTCACCAAGTGAGATTTGCTGTTAGCCACAAGGACTGTAAACCGTGATGTTACTCTATCCAAGGATTAAGATATTAAACAGCACCTTCAAAATTACAAGAAAGACGACCTTGTTCTAGATTTTCTAGAACAATATTTTAGTTGCCTTTTGGCTTAACAAAAAGATTAACCCATTGCCGCCATCTCCAGACACTTAAGTTATGATATGCAGTTTGGTCCTAAGTGCTGCTTGATGGCTGTTTTGTTAAAAATAGCATACATGGAGATGCATGATCTGGTACAAAACTGCAGTGGGGGTGGTAGACAGACCTGTCCCTTGAGGAGGGCAACTGACACACTTGGAGGGGCCAAGCAGAGTAGGGCACCTCACTTCTTGTCTCTTCGTGTTGCTGCTGCTGCAACCAAGCACTGTGGCGAGAAACCACTTCAGAAGCGACAAGTGCAGAGGAAGGCTGGGACTGGTCTGAATGAATATATTCTATTCAATTCAAATACCTTTATTGGCATGAGAGAGAGTGAGTATATAAATTGTTGCAGAGATTCATGAAAATTGCTTCTTTTAAATAGTATTTTGTAGACCATAAGATATGGGTGCCTCAGGAAATTTCCCATAATACAAGCCTTCTCCCCTCCTCATTTTTTTCTACTTTGTTTCCTGGTTGGTGTTTTGTTCCCACTTTTTCTTCCTTACTTCTTTCTCTCCTTGAGGTGCTTGCTACCTGCCTCTTCATAAAGGAAATACAAATTTGATATATGTTTTAAAAAGGACAGATTCCTTTGAGAGTTGAGTTTAATTTAGAGAAGAGGTTCTCAACCTGTGGTACGGGTACCCCTAGGGGTACACGTACCTCTTGCTGGGGGTACGCAAGCCCTGCCCCTTATCTGCCCCATCAGCAGCTAATTAAGTGTTAATTAACATGGATTTTAAATTGTAATTATTTTTGGAGCCCTTCTGTCTCTGATTTTGGTTTTGGGCTTATTTTTGTACTTTGGAAAACGTACTTTGGTGGGGTGGGGGAAGGAGAAGCTGATTTGGGAAGTGTGACTTAGAGAAAAAAAGAGATCCATGTGTATGTGTCCCACACACAGTTAAGACATTTTTTCACATTTAAAATTGTTTTAGCACTTTTTTATTTAATGATTAATTACCTAATTAATTAATTGATTGATCCAGTTAATTAGCAAGGGGTACTTCAGAAAATTGGACCATGGTAGGGGGTACCCGGGCCTGCAAAGGATGAGAACCCCTGGTTTAGAGTGCTTTAGTTGGTATTTTATTTCAATTTTTAGTAGTTATTTTGACCGTTTTATTGGCTGGGTCAGTTGCTTGAATATATAACATTTCAATAAAGACGAGTGTTTCTATTATTATGGAAATAATGAGCTCAAAGTTACTGTTAATTTGAATTTTGGGGTAAATCAAGTTAAGCACTTAAGTTTTTATGCCTTATTTTATGCACAAACGCGTGCGTGTACACACACAAATATATATATGGCCAAATCCCCCCCCCCCTACTGGTTATGCCATCCGGGGCACCTCACCCTTCAGCTCGGAGTACAGCCACTTTTTGCTGTGCTCCACGCCAAAGGTGCAGGGCAGCCGATCACCACCTCTCTTCCTCGTGCCATCCCTCCTCCTCGCAAGCAGCTCCCCTTTGGGGCAGTGTGAGGAGGGGCAGAGATTGGCTACCCTTCACCTTCGGCTCAGAGCGCAGCTGCACTCTAAGTTTTCATCAGCCCCAAGTCACTATTTCTTAGATATAAAGCCCCATTTTCCACATTCCACACTAGAGGCCCCTGTGGGTTTAAGATCTAAACCACTATGAACCTCTCAAAAGCAACAAGACAGAACACAAGAAATATATGGCTGTGAGACAATCAAGGTCCCCTTTCAAAAGCTGAAGAGACAAAGTGTTCATTTGCTTATTTATTAGCAGTCACATAATTGTTCCATAAAGTTCTCATATTCCTAGCAGCAATCATAGCAATTGAAAACAGGTTCTAGCAAGCAGGCTTAATGGAATGGTAGATGCTGAGGTTGCAGCTTCCGTTGCACACTGAAGTGGAAGACTAAGAACCAATGGAATATGTGTGTGTGGATGTGGGGCTTTTCATATGACCTCACTGCACAATTAGCAGATGCACAAACTGCACAAGAGCCTCATATAGGGTGAACACTATATTACCCTGAAAACATCACCTCCCCTTAAGAAAGACACAGTATGAAACCAGTGCAGGAAGAAGGCCATCTTCACTATGTGCACAAAGGAGACACTGAGCAATCCTTAAATACTGCAGTTATATTGGAGTTCAAAGACAGTACCAACAGCATACATTATCTAAACTAAGATTTTCAATGTTGAGAAATAGGCCTTAACTGAATCATGTCCTGGTTGAACCAAGGAGGGACTGGGGCATTACGGGTCAATTCATAGCCATTTCTTTGAAGAATGCTCAAGGCATTTCTGCATGATCAGGGGTTTTTGTTTTTTTTTTTGCACCAGAAGGATACAATCCACATCCAGTGGTAATTCCCATTTATTTTAAAGTAACTGAATTGCTCTTTAATGGGCACTCATGTGTTATTGTAGAGTTCACACAGCTCCCAGATAGAAAATGCATTATCATCTCTGCAATGCATGCTTAGCATCTTGTCCTTGGGAAGGTGTGACACAGCTCCCAGATAGAGCAGCCAAAGCTATTATCCTTGGTGTGTTGGAAGAATGCTATTGCCAAATGTCGTGTCCCTGCTGTATATTCTCTGCGATGTTAGTGTCAACATAGCCATGCACTCCATATCTACACTACTCTACAAACTACTTTTAGTTTGTCAATCTAAGATTTCAGACACATTATTCAGGAGCTGTGTGCTGCCCTATTGAACAGTTCCTGCCAGACAACTCATCTAGATGGTTTTTTCCCCCCTTAAGTGGTAAAGAGGAGAAAGAGTACCCTCTTCCCTACTGCCATACTGCTGTGCTTATTTTTAGTTTTAATTCTTCCACCGCTTTGGAGATTGCATGCACATCCAGCCATAGTATGTTGAAAGCAGGACCGAACACCAGCATAATCTCTTCCACTTAAAAAAAAAAAAAAGAGTCCAGACAGGACACTACTCTGTCATCACCAGATAAAGGCCAAGAAACATACTTGCAAAAGGACAAATAGAGTTCGGGTATGCTTTGTTTGATCATGCAGAAATGCAGCAGGACATGTGTTCATTTATACATTGCATAGTCAGGGCAATGGTGTTCCCAGTAGCAATGCATGGTTGCGAGAGTTGGACCATAAGGAAGGCTGAGCACCGAAGAATAGATGCTTTCGAACTGTGGTGCTGGAGAAGACTCCTGAGAGTCCCTTGGACTGCTAGGAGATCAAATCAGTCAATCCTAAATGAAATCAACCCTGACTGTTCCCTGGAAGGACAGGTACTGAGGCTGAAGCTCAAATATTTTGGCCACCTAATGCGAAAAGAGGACTCTCTGGAGAAGACTCTGATGCTGGGAAAGATTGAAGGCAAAAGGAGAAGGGGAAGGCAAAGGATGAGATGGTTAGACAGCATCACCGATGCAATGAACATGAAAATGAATGAATTCAGGAAGATAGTGGAGGACAGGAAGGCCTGGCGGGATATGGTTCATGGGATCACGAAGGGTCGGACACGACTTAACGACTGAAAAACAACAACAAGCTGGCCATGTGGTTTTGCTGACCCTCTGAACCTTGGGTTATATCCCCATGTTGTGCTATTCTGTTGCTGATCATGTAGTTGGGCAGAGTGCCTTTTGCTTTTTGAGACACCCAGACAAAAATGTAAATTAATTCTTGCCTCCCACAGCTTTAACCTTGAGGCGATGGCTGATTGGCTTAAAAAGGGGGTAGCAAGTGCAGTAATAAATGTATTTGCTGCACCACTGTGTCATTTTGATGAAGAAAGAGGCACGACGTGTAGCAAACCCCAAGCAAAATGGGAGCGAAGGGGAAGCTAATTGTCTACATATGGTATGTTGTCAATGTCAGAACAATTAAAAAAACTTAGAAAAATCATTATGAACCTGTGCAAAACTGCTTTAAATTAGCTTTGGCTTTTTTAGAAGTCAGATATTTTCCTTCAAAAACCACACACATTACACTACCATGTAGCAAGACTGATTTATACACTTTCTCAAGTCTTGCTGTTGTAGCTTAAGTAATGCTTCACAGGATGTTATATTGTTTTTATATGCAGTTTTGAAGATTTCCAAGGCGGAGCAGGGGATACCAATAAGGGTGAAGCCATTAAAAAAAAGCCATAGCTTGAATGCAGCTCTTCCCATGAATGACGACATCATTCCCACAAAAGCTCTAAACTGACAAAACCCATTTGTTCTGAAGTCTGAAAACACGGTTTACAAGATCTACAATGTTCCACAACGTTATATGTGATAGGGTAGGAGAAGCTCTCTTCACTTAAAGAAATAAGGTCAATAAGTTTAAAGAGATAATCCTCTACCAACTAGCAGCAACAGTGAAACCATTAGGTTCAATGTGAACACAGATAAATACCATTACAACCCAGCACATGAAAAGCAAATGCCATGCATAACACTTCTACATCACTTTAATCCTTATCCACCATTACTCTTGCTGCAGTTACTGGGGCTCATGAACCCAGATTGTCCCCTGTCAAATTGCTTATAAGGAACAGTCTGATGCTGGATTAGAGCCCTTTTCCTTCTGACCTTGTTTAAACAAAGCAGTTTGATAATGCATAGATGAACAGAAACATTTTACATTTCCAACATGTATATGGATGGTTTTGATCGCTATACAACTGGCAACTAATATCCAGCATAAACCTGAAACTGCTCGAAAGCAAGGGTGACATCACAACGTTTAGAACTCCCATACTTTAGGCAACTCCATAATACTTGTATGGAAATACATTCTGTTACCATTAAAAGTATATATCAAGCAACTATGAAGCGAAGCTCATAATGTCACAGCTACAACATGATGGTTTTTCTCCACTACTAAGCAGTTACAGGAAAAACAATGTAGGTCCATCCCAAGGTATTGCTTACATTGAGAGTCATCTGGGAGGACTTGAACCTGTTGGCTAGAGAATTTTGACAGCAATCAAAGAATCTGTGGGTTCAAACCTGCATACCTATGCAGTTAAATGAGACAATAAGGTGATTACGTTTTGTAAGATTCATGTTTGCTTACACAAAACCCGAGAAACACTCAAGGCCTTTCCTGGGCTTGCAGTCTTGTTTGTCCTCTAACAGGAGTTAAACATTCAAAATGTGCTTGAATAGGAGGAAAACAGTAGGGGAAAGATGAAGGACAACTCCCCCTCCCAATAAGTGGAGAAAACGATCTGCATGGTCCTCTCAATCCTGACAGCCTCATCTAGGTTTTTGATAGCTCAGGCATTCAAGGAAAAGAAAGAGCCTGGACAGTACAATCACCACTAAAGATCGTTCCCAGTGAGTTGATCTAAAGGATACACCATGCCTGCCTCTGCTCTTACAATCACAAATGTGGATTAGAATTACCATTCCATACTTAAGGCACTTAAACCCAACTTGTTTGTTCCAGTACATTTGCCTGAGAAGCTGGTGTAATGTTTTAGCACCCCATTGACACAACTCTTGGTACGTCTGTGCTTTGGTGCAGCAAGTATTGGAATGAAGCTGTTAATACAGATTAGTTAATACAATTTACCCACATTTGTTCACGCACTTTGGAATGGATTAGCTAAACCAGTCTCTTCCTGTCCTCTTTCCATGTAGGTATTTGGGACTGTTCTCCAGAACCTATAATCTACACCGTGGGGCACTGAAAAATCCATGGTAGTGAACTCTCTAGCAACAACTGGTTGAGCTACAAAGATATCATGGAATGTCTGTTAGCATTCTAACTGATGAGGTCATGAAACTGTTTTATCATCTATGTCCTGCCTCATACTGATTCAGGGCAGGTATCAACTTAAGGTGTAAAAATTCCATGAGACCAGAATAAACTTAATCTGAATTCTGAAGACAGGATTCAAGCAGTCCAGCTTCAGTAAGGTCAAACTGACTCAGAAAACCCTTCTCACAGGGCCTAAAAAAAGGAGGAGCTGTATCGGCAAGGAGGGAGACTTAAGGTGGTTTTGACAGCTACAAAAAGTGATCAAGAGGATGCATGAGTTACAGCACAATCCTATCCAACTTACACCACCATTGTAACCAGTGGTGCAGCGAGATCGGGAGGCCCCAGAACGGAAAGGGGATTCAAGGATTTCCATCCCCTTTCCATTCTGGGGCTTCCCGTTCTCGCTGCACCGCTGGTCACACCAGTGTTGTAAGTTGGATAGGATTGCGCTGTTAGTTGCATATACTCTTTCCATGCTTCTGTACACAGTGGCAATAAGGAGCTGGAACTTGCATCTTTTCACTGCTTCAGATGTTACACTGTGAAAGGAGAATGCATGAGATCCACACCTTTTGTAATGGACAAAGTCATTCTCAGTAGGAAGCTGGGAGGCTAAGGGGCAGTGAGCCCAGAGGCAGATTGGCTAAAAGTAGAAGACATATTAAACAGTGGACCAATGGAGAAAGAGCTGAAGTTAAAAAAAAAAAAACACCCTTAACACAGGGATTTGTGGAGTTAGTAAGAAAGGAGCAGCCAGACAAGGACACTTTAGAAATTAGAACACTGTACTCAGAGGTGTATAAGTTTGAGATCCAGACCCAAAAAAGGGCCTCTGTCCCTTCCCTTCAACTCTTAAAAGCAAAATTGCACTGTAGTTTCTCCTGTTTCTGTAGCACCATGATAGAGAAAGCCACCCTGATAAAATTCTTCCTGATAAAGTTACAGGGTCTGAACCTGAAAAACCTAATGGAGCAAAGGAGGCAGGGCTGAAATTTACAAATTTATGCTACCAGTTAAAATCATGGGAGAGGAAGAGGGCTAGACATATCTCCGGATGGGTCCCTCAGGGAAAGTCAATAGAGCAGTATGGTGGGGGCATCAGACTTTGCTTTACCTTGCCTTCATCTCTGCCTGTTTGAGGGGCTGCCACCATTAAGGAAGACAAGGTGTGATTCTGATGTTGCCTAGTCTCACCTCCACCGTATAGACCATAGAGGGCAATGTGCAATGCCTAACCTAGGATTCTAATAGAGACACACTGGCAAATGACCACTGATGTTTTTTTGAACAAAATGGTTGTTGGAGTAACTAGCCTCCATCTTAAAGTTGTGAAAAATGTGTTAACAGTCTTAGTAAAGATTGGTGTTTCAGAAATGCCCTTAGATTTAGAGCGTCTTGGCCCTACTCTACAATCATCTGGGGAAAATCTACAGGACTTTCACTGTCATATACATAATATATATATATTATTCATTCTTGCATACAACCAAAAGATATTACTTAGAAGAGATTTGAAAGCAAGATCTATTTCTCATGGATCATCAAGATTTCAATGCATCGGGATTAGATGAGCAATCCCCAACCATGGAGGGGACCAGACAGTTAAGTTGTAGGAAACTAATGGGTAGAATATTGGCATTCTAGAAGCAGGTGTCAGAAACAATACAGCACAAGGGGATAGACAGTTTCACTTCCAAGTCAGGGACTGACATCTAATCGACAATCTCAATCAGATAGGACATTCTGTATGCCTTCTTAAAAAGAGCCATTGCATTAAAAAGTCTTAGTGTTGACAGCAGATAGTGATCTCTAATATTTACAAAAGTACCATTTTTCTAACTGTTCAGCATCAGAAGCTGGGCTGGGTACAATTCTGCATGAATTTTTCCACATTTTCTGGCCAGTGTATGCAAGCACAAAATGCCACCACAGGGTACATCCCATCAGACCATGCCTGGTCTTACACTTTACTACAAATTGTAGTAGGAGCTATGTAGTCTTACACTCCCCTTATTTGTCAAATAGGTGGGATTAGAACCTAGCACTCTATAAAAGGGTTCTAGATTCTACCACCACTTTGGAATCATTAGCATCATGCTATATTATTGCTGATGAAGTTACCTAAGCTGCCATAAAATGAATCTATTTGTAGATGATTTCAGAAGAGGAAGCTCTGCTGCATCCATGAGATTAGGAATAGTTCCCAAGATGGCAAAAGGGGTCTTGCACGTACTAGTAGTGGAAGAAGAAACTTGCTTCCTTCCAAGTTCCTTGACAGCATGCGTGCCTGGAGGATTTGTGGAATAACTCAAATCTCAATAAGCCACCAAGGTCATTCTCCAACTAGAAATGATTTCTAGTGTATCAAGGGCAAAAGGCCTCCACTAGAAATTTTCAAACAATGTTAACAGCCTCCAATGTCTATTTGTGTTTTGATCTAACGTAGCCTCCAGACAGAGGACTGCTGGACCAGTGAAACTCAGATCAGACGGCATCAGTCCCTCAACACCCAGGCCCCTTATAAAACCTCAAAAAAAATTATACTATCAACTTTATGGCACTCCTGTTTCATGCACATTTCCTTTCTTCTATTGGAGGAAACCAGACAGGGGAGTGACAAAAAGAATCTAATCGTCCACGGTGATATTGCGGAAAAGGTAAGCCATGGACTCCCCATTGTGGATCCGACGGATAGCTTCAGAGAGGATCAAACTAATATCCACAGTCTTTATCTTGGGACACTGCAGTTTCTGCACTTCATGGGGAACTGTGTTGGTGACCACCACCTACCAATAGATGAGAAAGGAAAGATGTGAGAAACATGTTCAGATTACAGTTACTGAGACACAGAATCCTGCTTTAAAAAGACAATCAGTGGAGGGGTCTCCCTGACATACCAAGCGAGACTGCAACCAGATTTTTCATTAAGGCATTTAGTGGCCCTCAATACAACTATTCCAAAATTTAGAAGAAAAACAAAAGTGAAAGATGTTCTAGAAGTGACAGGTGAAAGGGAGATCACCATGTGAAGCACTTCCCTAATAGGATGAATGTAGCGATGCATAGGAAGCATCTATAAGAGTAGTTCTGGTTAAAAAAAAAGGTTGCACAGCAATACTGTACAACTATCCAATTCTGTGCAATTGTCTAAATGCCTCAAAACCAGATCACCATATACAGAAAGATAACATCTAAGTGCTCGGAGGAGCTCCTCCTTTATCACAGCATTGGATGTCCATTAGACAATCAACCAACCTGCTTCTTCCCAACAAGCACCGACTATTAAGGTAAAGGTATCCCCTGCTCGAAAGCCAGTCGTGTCCGACTCTAGGGTGTGGTGCTCATCTCCGTTTCTAAGGCCGAAGAGCCAGTGCTGTCGGAAGACGCTTTCATGGTCATGCAGCCGGCATGACTAACGGAACGCTGTTACCTTCCTGCCGCAGCAGTACCTATTTATTTACTTGCAATTTCATGCTTTTGAACTGCTAGGTTGGCAGGAGCTGGGACAAGAGATGGGAGCTCACTCCGTCACGTGGCACTCGGGTCTCGAGCTGCTGTCCTTCCAGTCTGCAGTTCAGCATCTTAACCACTAAGCCACCACGACCCTTCCACCGATTATTATTACCAATGGTGAAAATCTGGTAGAATTCGTTTACTACACTAAGCTACTAACTCTCCAGTACCCACCTCACTGAAAAAGTTGCAACAAACTAGCAGGGGTGGTTGTGGCCTCCAGGGCTCCTCTGCCTCCACTCCAGTATTCACTTTCTCTCTCTTTCTCTGTCTCACACACTCTCTCACACACTCACTCTCATACACACTCACTCTCGCACGGCTAGTAGCACAGCTACCTTTTTAATTAAACACAGGGCTAGAATTCATCACAGCCATGCAATCAACCATAGAACACACAGTGCTATGTAATCGTTGTGCTCATTGCTCTCCATTGGCTTTTAAAATCTTGAAGTCAGAAGACAGAATGTACCACAACTGCTGCCACTGAATGCTCTACTGAATTTTCCTGCCTGGAAAAACACAGTTACTATACTGCAACAGTTGGTACCCTCCTCTCCAGCGATAAGGCATTGAGAGGAAGGCTGGTATCTTTGTGGGGGAAAATGTTAGAGGCCAAAAGAGGGAGTACGAGACAGGCAGCTGCTATAGCACATCACTGTATTTCCATAATCTGGAAACATTAAGTGCTGAGCTGTGCCAGTAGACATAATACGTTGTACCCAGTATAAAAAGGTGCAGGGCAGACACTTCAGGGTACAACAGGAAAATGACTATGGATATGAAAATAAATCTTAGATAATCCTCCGTGTGGAAGGTTTTATTTTAAGCCAACCATTATTTTTCCTGAAGTAAAAAGTCAATGGCATTTGGCCTCAGATTTCAGCTCAAACCTTTCACCCAAATTAACTTTTTGCTGCAAGCATCTTCTTAGGAAGGTGGATGCAAGAAGTCAATTAATGACAACATTTCTACTTCGTCTTTGCCAACTTACTGATGAGTTCAAATGCATCATATTGATATTTTAATACATAGTCTACCAAGACCTGCCTCATCAATGGATGATTCTTCAATGAGACGTGGCGCATCTGCCGACAAGAGCCCATGAGTGGCCATGATGAAAATCTTGTAAGCACCACGCTCTTTCAGGATTTCTGCAGCTGCCACAAAGCTTTCCACATCATCAATGATGTCATCCTGAGAAGCAAAGCAAGCCCCCATTAGAATCTGGAAGTTACTAAACCCACAGAAATTATTACCCCACTTTACAAGTCTTTACTACTTCTGCAAGATGCTTCAATGTCATCTACCTAGAGTTATGGGTGGAAAATTTAAGTACATTTCTAATTGGTATTTGGTAGAAGGAATTTTATGCCAGACGACTAGACGGGTTAAAGTACTCCAAGGAATAAATATATGCCCAAGGCAAATTTGGTGGGAAAGTTTGCCTTTTCAAGCAAATAGTGTTGGAAGAAAACAAAATCCACCAAGACAGAAATCCTAATGCTTATAGGAACACAAAAATGACCTCCAGTGAGAGAGATACCTCCCTCCCAAGAGTAAGTTCAGAACACAGCTTCCTGTGCCCTGGGTGCACTTTGCTGTGGAGCACAGATCCTAGGAAGCATCAGGCAGGCACGTTTTCCACCAGGACAGCTTTATGCTCACTATGAGAAGTCATCCAGGTGAATGGCACAGCGTGCTCTAGTTCTGCACTAGTCTTCAGCAGCCATACGACGTGCTGGGGAACTGAAGTACACTATGACGGCTGGATTCTGAAATACTTAAGCAGCACACCCAATCCTTGTGGTTAATGCAGCTCTTAGATCAAGGAGCAGACTAAAACTACTTTTTTTTACCACTTGCACGTATGGAATTCTATGACACAGTGAGAGGGCATGTGTGCATGAACTGCAAGTTTGCTAAAGCTGTCTAATCTTTCATAGTAAGACATTCTTCCTTCTAGATAAGTCAGGAAGACTAGCGAACCCAGATTCTTGTCGGGGAGGAGGAGAAACACGGTCAACATGTGACTGATGTCAACAGGCAGCTGCAAGTGCAGCAGCACACAGCAGTCCTTGATAAGGTACTACTGTGCAGCAGAGGGGGTAACAGTGTGTGTATTAGATAGGAAGGTTTCAGGAATGCAAATCAAAGTGTGCTGGAATGAACACTTGATATTGAAGTACAATGTCCTTAATTACACAGGAAAATAGAAACAATATTGAAACAATAAAACTGAAGTGACTATTTAGTGTTCCAACACAAATAATTCATGGCTTTTAGCCCAGAATTAAAATCAAAATCACACCCAGGCATAAATATTTGAGAGAAGATAAAACAGAGGAAAACCCCATTCATCCTACTGGTCTTTGGGTTCCTTACCACAATGATGGCAATTCTACCTCCAACGTCTCCAACTACTGTTATCGGTGGTTTCTCTTTGGCCATCAACACTAAGAAAAAAACATAGTTTTAGTTACCTTCGTTTTATTGCACTGCTTAATGCATATTTGTCTTTCATTCATGGTAAACAACATATTGTCTAGTTCTCTTATGTTGCATATATTAGAGAAAACTCCCAAGTCTATACACAGTACAAAGAATATCCTTAAACATTATGGGCACAAACACTTCAGCAACTTTGAACATATGGAATAAACACACAAGAATTTTAAAATAAAAACTATGTTCCAGAAAACCTACTGCTCTAAACCATATTTTAAAAGTTGAAGCCAAACTAAAATGTGAGAGTGCAGCCACATAGGTATATTTGTTGACATGTCTGCCCTTTTGACATAGACCCTAACCACCACCCCACTTTCTTTTTTCTTTTTACACAAAAGGAACGTGCAAACGAGGAGTGAGATCTCCTGCCTGTACCCAATTGTACTCTGTTCCTTAGAGGACGTTTCTCCCAGCCCCCAGAAGAGAACTGGGTAGAACAGACCTTGAAGCAACAATGCAATGAGGGGGAAGGATTTTAGTGCCTCTTACCTTTTGTTTGTGTGCACAAAACAAGACACCCATACCCTACTTTAAATTTGAGTACGTCAGATATGTGATGACAAACATATCGTTTTCCCATCACATTTAGCTTGACCTCAATACACCTCAAGCTGTCCGATGTATCTGTAAGTACCTTTGCATTAATAAATCTGAAATGTGCTAAAGAGTAGCCACTCTTGAGTGTCGCAAACACTTGGGAAGAGGTGGCACCGGTGGAGAGGCCTGCATCGCTTCATCCTCCCCAGTCCAAGGCCTGCGCCCACCAGGAAACATAAGATTTCCACTGGTCGGGGCACAGGCGTCCGGGGTGGTGGTGGCGATTGCCCTGCCGGGCATGGGGGAGGGAGGATCCCTGGCGGCGCACTCCACCGGATCCTATCCCAAATCCCGGGCCTGGCCAGCATTACAAAGATTCCTCGGATTTGCGTTGGCCATTTTGCCGGCGCACATCCAAGAAGACCCATAGGGGCAGCTAGGGCATTACCCGGGGAAAGGGACAAAATCCCTTCACACACACACACACCCCCGAGGCGGCCTCCCACTGAGCCGGCACTGGCCCGAACCTGCCCAGGATCCAGCACGCTGCAGCAGCCCTGGACAGGATTGGACTGCCAGAGTACAATCCTATTCATGTTAATTCAGAAGCAAGTCTTATTGACGTCAATGGGAATAACTCCCAGGTAATTGTGTATAGGGTTGCAGCCTAAGGCAAACTATATACATTTTTAGCAGCAACTACCTTCAAACATTTATGAAGTCAGTCAAAGTAATCCAGCCACTTGGCAAAAGAGCTCATTTTGCGATATGCAACAATGACCTTATTCAATGTTAGTTGTTATCTTAGCCAGCACTTATGCAGGTAACCTAATCCTGACTCAGCAGATCTTTAATGGAATTTCTCCTTGGCAATGTTTATTGCCATCTTGCCAGTGCTCTGAGACAGAGGAGCATTAGACAGAGGGAATGGCTTTCCTACGTTAGAGGATTACAGGCAGCAGCCGAGGGCACTTTTAATAAAACAGAATCAGACTTGCAAAGATAAGGCTAAACATTTCAATTGTAGGTACTACCTACCAGTGCAGATTTAGCCTTAATCTTGTTTCAGTAGTAATAAAAGTGTCTTGATAGGGAAACTGAGTTAATCCAACACCCAAAGGATTACCTATGGTTCCCAGCTTTAGCTAACATCAAAAGGACAGGGATTCTGCTTACATCAAATGGACCAGAGCAAATCTCTCTCAAAAAAACAGAGCCAAGCTAAACGTTGGAAATTCAGTACTATTTTACTGGTAAATGCCACTTTCAACTGAAATTTGCTTTTCACTTACCTCTAGCAGAAACAAAACATTTAACAGAAGTACTGTATTGATATTGTAAGTAAACTATACATTTATTTTTATTATTCTGTTTTATTATTCTATTGTTTATAAAAAATAAAAACGAAGTCTGTGTGGTGTATACTGATTTTTGCTTTAGCAGTAGTTCTGTTGTGCAGCTTATGTCTTATGTATAGCTGGCTTTTCATCATTTGTAAAAATGGAAGTCTACATAAAGAAACAAAATTTAAAACCAGCCATTTCAGCTCGAATTATATTTTCATGGAAGACCAATATTAAAAGCAGCTCCTCCCTTTCTTCTCACTCCTTAAAACATGGGCTTGCTCTTTCTTTTTAAATTAAGGAAATGATAGTCAAGGATACATACCTGTACCAGGCCTTAGAAAATAGTTCAAATACAAGAGAACTGCTCTCTGGAGGGAAGAGAGAAGCTTCAAGCTATTACTTGCCTAACATTTCAAAATAATTCACACTGCTATAAATGGAAGAAAAATCAATTCCAGAATTTCATCTCACTAGTTTGTTTTCACAATTTCATCTCAAAATAGTAAGTGAACAGGGTTTGTTGTGTTACTGTAGTAGATTAACACAGGACTAGGTGAGAAGTCCAGGAATCTGGACTTCATCTGAATAAACTTAATAACACTGCTGTTTGCACTAGTGTAATGGATCAAAGAGCCTAGTTAAAAGACTCTGAAATACCGTATTTTTCGCTCCATAGGACGCATCGGACCATAGGACGCATGCATCCTATGGAACAAAAAATAGGGGAAAAAAGGTTTTATTAAAATAAAAATAAAAAAAGCAAAATGCACTTACCGGGGCTTCAGGGAGGCCTGCAGAGGCTCGTGCAGGCCTCCCCGATCTTCATTTCGTCAAAAAACGGCCATTTTTGGCCACTTCCGGTTTTTGTCAAAACAGGAAGTGGCCAAAAATGGCAGTTTTTTGACGAAATGAAGATCGGGGAGGCCTGCACGAGCCTCTGCAGGCCTCCCTGAAGCCCCGGTAAGTATTTTTTCTTTACTTTTTTTATTATTCGCTCCATAAGACGCAGGCTTTTTTCCCCCTATTGTTTGGGGGGGGGAAGTGCGTCTTATGGAGCAAAAAATACGGTACTAAAAGATTTCCTTTGCATCAGTGGTTGCAAAGTTGCTATCACAAATACAAAAGTGGATATACGGTTTGCAAAAGGTAATTAAAAGAGATGTATCCATAATACCTAGAGCTGAGCAAAGATGTGAATAATCAATGCTCCCTGGCTCAGGCTCTTATTCCTAATTAGCAAAATTACATCCTAATGAAAGCATGGCTTTCCCTGGCAGCTTCTCAGGCCTAGTATTCCTGCCTCCAAATCCAAACCTCTTTGACCTAGTTCCCGCTGAGGTAGTGAACCTGTGTCTGGACTATACCACTTCAAACTAAAAGGTGGGGTGGGCTGCATGATGACTGAATGTTCCTGTATATCAAACCAATCCTGGCAGACAAGAAAACTGGATGTCATGGAGAAGCCTGCTAGGACTTTTCTCCCTCCCCAACATGTTAGTTTTCTATGTGCAAAGAATGCTTTTGTATGGAGGCACATTCCATCACATGACACACACTTCCCCACCAGCACTCTGAACTGGCACAACACAGATACACGTTAACCACCTTAGCAGGAATTAAGCCTTAGTTTTGATAGACATCTCAGCTCTGGTCAAACAAAGATGTCAACCAACTTCAGATTACCTCTTGGCATCTGCACGATTTCTCATTTATAAGCTCTGAACCTACTTGGCTTCTGGCCAGCAGCATATTACTTGAACAGTTTATGTGCTTCCAACAGTTCATTCAAGAAAACAAAACAGTTTTGTTTCTTCAGCAGAGAACTCAGATGAGCTCTTGCTCAGTGAACCCAAATAACACAAGGACAGAAAAATGCAACAACGTACAGGGCAGCTCCAGGCCAGTATGCACAGTGGTATTTTTTACAGTTGGAGGAGAGTGGCGCCCGTCATCCATGTCTTGCTCTGTGCACTGAGCCTCCCCGTGGATGACTGCTAGTCCTAGACGCAGCCGCTCTGCATAAGACTGGGCCCTGCAAAAACACAGCATATTAGTGGGACGCAAGACCTTCACCTTGAAAAGCCCTTTGCTTTGGTTCATTTCCATGTGCTTTCTTCAAACAGAATTCAGCCTTGGAAAGGAGTTTCTGGCCCTGTTTGTTTGCTTTTCAAAACAAAACAATAGTCTGTGCTTAATCATCATGCTTTGCCTCATTGTTTTAAACTTCCTTTTAGCAAGAATATTCCAATGCACTCCCCGCCCCTCCTGTCACTTCAATATGAAAGCCAGATGCTGTTTATTCTGAAAATGTATCAAATGCTACCAAAAGGGTTTATTCTTCCTCTTTCTATCTTTGAATTTATATTAAGTTATCTACAATACTACAATGCCAGCACCAGCCTTCCTATTCATTCCTTTCCCTGTTTGAGACAATTTCACATCATCAACTGCAGGTCAACCAAACAAAAACCAAGGTCATAAAAAGCTAAGTAGAGAAAACCTAAGAGAATAGCATTTCAACGTGATTAATTTCACCAAAGTTTTCCAAGAATGGTGCTCAGGTCTTCTTGGGCACTGCTATTCCTTGACACACTCACTTCCTACAGCAAAGGTCCCAAGTTCCCCCATTCAGTTATGAAGGAGGAGGCTGGGGCTTCCATTTGTGAAAGATGCCAATCTGACTTCTAGGGAGGCCATCTGTGCTTTTGTTAGAGCCCAAATTACAGGTAAGAAGCCCACTGCTGCATGCTATCCCATATATAGATGAGGTAACACCAGCCTTGAGGAGGTAAATCTCCAGCAAGTTGCCCTAAGGCTCCTATACCCCTTTTAACTAACTGGGCAGGGATACAGCAGTCTCTATACAGACATTTCCTTAGTATGAATTGGAGACTGATATCCAATGAATTGGAGACTGATATCACTAAGCAAGGAGGATCAGAGTACAGAGCTGTACAAAGCTGTTTTCCATTGGTTTGGGTGATTCGACTACGACGAGTCTTCATTCTAGGCTTCTCACAGGTGGTCTAAGGTGCGGCATATCCTGGTACAGGGAATGATAATGCGCACCAGAACAGTGGAGTTAAGATCTCCAATGCTGCAGAAATGTGAGAAGATTGAACATGCTTCAGGGCTAAACAGGTTAATTATATTGCAGAAGTATAAATTGCCACTGAAACTCAGATTTAAAAGAGATTTTCTGCTTCAGTTCAGAGAATGCAAGGGGGGCACCTTGGCTGCTCCTTAGGTAGACACTGGATATACTCCACAGAATATAGTTGTCTAGTAATGAATTTAATTTAAAAAAAACTTGAGAGAATTCCTTGCATTTCAGCTTGAACTTAAGGAATTCCCCACTGGTGTTCAGAGTGCGCATGGAAAAGAGGATGCAGAAAAATCCTTACTCCTAGAGGTTCTTGGTGCATATTCCGACTACGTATCTGAGGAAAACACTTTGTCTAGTCTCTCGGCAATCTCTTCCACTGGACATTTACAGTTGCCAATGGTGGTTTCTAGCACAATGTGTAACTTCTCCCAATGAAAGCCAACTGCCTCTTGCCCTGGTTTTCATACTCAAAATGTATCAAACTCTTACACTCTCTTGTGCTAAGAGGGCCTGAATCACAACGAGTGACCACTTTCCGATACACAACATATTAGCCGAATCTTTCAGGATTTGTAAAGTGTATCCACATCAAGATTAAGTGCAGTTACCTCTTAGCTGCATCAGGAGACTTAGCTACAATCACTGAATTTCTGTAATCAGGAATCTGGAGTAAAGATAAAGGATGTTGACATTTTAAAGCTGTACATCTCCGACATTCATTAACTTATTACAACTTGAATGAAGGCCAAACTATATGCCATGGGTGGCCAAACTGTGGCTCCTGAGCCACATGTGGCCCTTTCCTCCCATTGTGGTCTCAATACAGAGCATACCTCCCCCCTCTCCCATGACAGCTATTTCCCAAACACTTCCCGAGGAGGGGGAGAAGAAGCCACAAGGGCCTCCCAATCCAGATTAGGAACATGGCAAAGGAAAACATTTCAAGCCTCCCTCCATCTCCACAGCAGTCCCTACTAGACACCCCCAGCAGATATTTAATAAACCATACAAGGGCAAATGATCCAATTATCATCCCAGAGCTTCTATTAACATTTAACAAGACAGAGGAGGTCCTATGTGCAAATCTCCTATGTCGTGTCTTGTTTGGACCCCAGACACCATGAAATGCTCTCTGTGTGAATCGCATTCTACACAGCTGCAGAGAAAAGAAAAACTGAGTCATGGTTCATAAGACACAACTGCTGCTTGGAAATGAAATGTTATCACCCAAAGAACCAGACTTTCCATGTATAACCTTAGACCTACAGTCTTAGAAGCAGCATTCCATGTGTCTGAAAGAAGGATGAGATGTTCCAGCAGGCCTAAACTTTGATCTTGAAGATCCCAAGTCCCCACAAATGCGCTACATATCTTAGGCTTAATGACCTCTTTTTTAAAAATTAAAAAGCGATTTCTAAAACAAATGAATGAGATTAGTCTCAAAAGGTTTTATCAAATTACAGAATAAATTCCAAATAATGCTTTGAGACATTAGATATCCTCCAGTTTGGAAATGTCTTCCTGCTTATTCTACCTGCATCACAAAACAGACAAACACAAAATTTTCTTTAGAAACCATCAATCTTAGTACTGTCCAGGATGACAGAACACAAGGCTAGCTAGTCATTCCTAATGATTCTTATGAATTACTGGGGATGCACCAAGAGTATTTTTCTTCTTCAGAAATCCCCTTATACCTAAATCCCCCTCAGATGCTTTATCATCATCCATTTCAGGATATAAAAGTAAAGTAGAACTGGGAAAGGGTGTGTGTGTGTGTGTGTGTGTGTGTGTGTGTGTGTGTGTGTGTGTGTGTGTGTGTGTGTGTGTGTGTGTGTGTGTGACTGAATAAGTGTGCAGTCACTCTTGCTACAGAGAAAATGAATGCCAACATTATTGGCAAATGCTGCTCAACAAGCTAAACTAATATCATTTGGGGATCAGTAAGCTGATGGCAAAGAGGCTGAAACGTACTAGTATTAGATAATCAGTTGTACATGGCTTATGCAATCTTGGATAAATCTCAGAATGAGCAGTATTCATCACAAGTACTAGTGGTTTAAAGAGGACTTCACCTCTTCCTGTATATACTGAAGCAAGAAAGGTGATGCCCTCAGGTTGTCAACAGGAAAGCTGAAAAAGCCCTGGATTTCTTTTTGATGAAGATCCATAGTGATGATGTGGGTTAAACCTAAGAAGAAAACATGTTAAATTCACTGAAGAGTCCCAAATGTGAAGTGAAACATCCATCGCGTTAAAGCATCCACTCACACTCTCAGATACCATGGGTTTAAAGAACCTCACTTGTGCAATGGCTGCCATGAATTCCTGGTCTGATCTCTCAGATTGTGGTAATCTGTCAGAATGCCTGCTGCACTCTCCTGTGCATTACAGGTTACAGATGCTGCTGAACCTTAGCCATAGAGGATGTTGGTTTACAGAGGACTTTGACTTTCCCTAAATATTTTTCTCATTATAACCGCAATAGGTGAAACACAGAGCAAACAAAAGACTCAAACACACTGTGCTGTGCCAATGTTTTCATGCAATATTTAAAGCAACGTAAGAAAATAGACACAGACAGAACTAGACCCAAGGTTAAACAGGCCCCAATGATTCTAACCTGGACTCCGTCTTAGTAGTCACCTGAGCTTTCCCTTGCTCTTGCAAACATCTAATTTTCAAATACAGACAATATCCATTATCTACAGTGTGCAGAGGAGGAAAATCAGCTAGTTTTATCCAACCCTTCCTCCAAGGAACTTTCCATAGAATATATAGGGTTGGACCAAAGGAACCCTCACACAAGTGGAAGGCACTTCTGCTTGCACAAGGGGTAAGTTCATGATTCCTCCTGGCTTCTCTCCATCTGCAGCTCCTTATACCACTTCCCATGCCATTCCCAAGAGTCAACGAACCTTTTAGCAGGGGGAGGGGCAAAAGAACTCTGCTCCACAAGTGGAATTTTGCCTGCAGTTGTCGGACCCAACATGAAAGATGGCTTTTATCTTAAGGTCACCTCACTGGTAAGCAGGCGTGGGTTGAGATTATGACTACTAGTGGTTCAACAATGTGCTCCTTTCCCTTCCACATACTGCAATACATCAAAATTGCCCAGGCACATAACAAAAGTAAAAACAACAACAAGTAAGCAGCCAAATAAGTTCTTGAAATTATTGCCGAGCATAATTGTGGGAGGTAAAATCTTGTTGCCTCTGATCAGCCCACATACCTGCTTTGGCCAACATTGAAGCTAGCAGTTTGCAGACTATTGAGCCTCTCTTCCTCATTTTGCTTTGCTTGCTATAGGGGAAGTAGGGAATGACCCCAATGATATTTTTGGCACAGGACGTCTTCAGTGCATACGCCATGATTAACAGTTCCATCACTGCAGTGTTCACATCTCTGAAATGGTTTAATATATTAATCAGAAATCATGGGCCAATAAAGCGAAACGAAACAATGTCAGGACAAGTACTATAAACAGAATGATGAGATTGTGCTATTGAAATACTGTTACTGATTTTGTTTCTTAGAGATCAAGGCAGCTAACTAATCTCTCCCTTGGCCACCCTAACATGTTAAAGGGCGATTCTGCCAAACTGGGAATAGGTGTTCAACTCTGTCCAATGCTGAGGTCCAGAGCGCGCTCTGTGTGTGTGTGTGTGTGTGTGTGTGTGTGTGTGCGCGCGCACACGCACACACACACACGCTCCCTTGTTGGAAGCCCAAGTGACAGCGATGACCAAGGGCATCTTTTAGCAGCTTCAGTTGGTCACAGTTCCTAGTGAAGTCTGACTTGGGCTGCAATCCTATATGCATTTTCCTGGGAGTAAGCCCCACTGGACACAATGCGAATTACCGGTACATCCGAGTAGACATGAGTAGGATTATGCTGTTTGTCAGTTACCCATGCTCCAGTAATCCAGAATGAATTACTGTAACACACTTTCAGCTCAATCCTGTGTAACTTTAGGGCGGTGGAGCGTGCGCTCCGCCAGCCTAAAGCATCACAAACATGCCAAGAAGCACGTTTGAGATGAATCGGGTGTAAGTGGCTGCCACAGATTAGTCCTATGCCGGTTGGTGGGAGAGAGGGGGGCCTTTGGCCGGCCCAGGAGGGGGCGGGGATATTGTCGGCGATATCCTAAGCCCCTTCCCAGCCTGCACAGGCCTTACACGGCCTCTCCGGATGTACGCCAGCTCTGTACGCCACGAATGTCCCCTTCTCCTGCGGTGCGGCCTAGCAGCAAAGGAGCAGTCCAGAATGGGCTCAGAATGTAGCGGCCGGCCCTTTAGGCCAGCTGTTCATCTTTACACAGAATCTTTACACAGGATGTTTGTCCTTGAAAGTGCAAATCTTAGCCAGGATTATGCTGGAAACCTACTACCCCAATGCTATGCAAGTAGCATTGATTACTGGCGTATTTCCAGACCCAATTTAAGGTCCTTTAAAGCCCTAAATGGCTCAAGACCCACATTCCTTAATTACTGCCTTCACCCATATGTACCTCCTTGCTCACTCTGCTCTACACGAGGCCTTGCTCCAGGTGTCTGCGCCTAGTTAAGTGAGATGGGCAGCCACTAGCAACAGAGCCTTTTCTGTTGTGGCCCCAAACACCGAGGAAGTCCGCTTGACCCTCATACTTATCTTGTTCCAGGCTCTTTTGAAGACCTGGCTCTTTTGTAAGGCATTTGGACTGGGATGACATGGCCCCTGTTAGTTTATGGATGGCCTGCTCTATATGCAAAGGTTTAAATTTTATAGCATTGTTGAATTTGTTGTTCTTTAGTTTGTGTTTTTTCCCCCTATATTGTTTAAGAGTGCAAGCTGCTTTGGGCCACAAGTTGTGGGAAAAGCTGGGTAATAAGATTTAAAAAATAAATCACCTAGTGCTTTTCAAACTGTGTTCACAGGAACTCAGCGGTTCCACAGAAAATAGTCAGTTGAGAAGACCAGTAATTCATAAAATAATATAGTGCAATCTTCTGCTAGCCAAAGGAGAGCATCAGGCAAATTTGTGAACATGTTTTTAGTTTGTGCAGGGCCACTGCTCCACTTGAACAGAGAATGTACCTAAAAATACACCCAGAATCATTGTGGCAGTCAAATCAATTTGGAACAGGTTTCCTAAGGACAAGTTTGAAAACTCATCTAACCAACTTAACATAATTGCTATTTGTAACTGCCTCAATTACATTAGAAGCCCTGTCTGAAAGAAGAAAAATTCTAACTGTTTTAACCAGCTATTTCTTACCTATGTTATTCTATACAGTGCAATTTGTTTTTATTGAACTTATTGTGAGTTGCTTAAGTGTACCGATATAGAAATGCAAGGTATAAATTATAGCAATAAAATAAACAGACAACATAAAAAATGTGCCTAATACATGCATGCATGTGCGTACATGGATTAAACCAGGGTTTCTCAACCTTTGGGGGTCCGCGTACCCCCTATGCAGGCCCCCAAAGGTTGGCATACCCCCTGACCCCCCCACGTCCCGCGTACCCCCCCAAAGTGTCTTTTTCCGGCCTGCAGTGCGGCTGAGCGGGTTCTCCGGCTTGCACCGCAAGCCAGAGGGAAAGGCTACAGCCCTGCCAAATTGGCAGGGGTACCCCTAGGGGTACGTGTACCACAGGGTGAGAACCCTGGACTAAACGTTCTTCATGCATATGACACAAATAAGGACCAATTTAGTCACTTGTGGTCCCAGCCTGCCTGAAAACTAGAACCAGTTTTATTTTATTTATTTACACTATGCCTCTCTTTCTCAACAGGAAACCCAAGGCAGTTTAACACAAATACTGTAAAGCCATATGAACCTAAAACAAAACACTCAAAAGAAGCAAATCAACAGTTATAAGAAAAAAGTCAAAATGTCAACAGATACTGTACAACAACCAAGTGAAAAATAGACAGCATGCATAACTACTTAGAAGCAAGTCTAAATGGAATTTACTCCCAGATAAGCATGTATAGGATTGCAGTCTAACTCAACTAAAGTCTTGTTGAAAAGGAAAAGTTTTTAAAGTCCTGCAGAAGACCAACGCAGAGTGGGCAATCTTGATCACACATGGGAGGGAGTCTCATAGGTTGGATGCCACAACAGAGAAGGCCCAGTTACAAGTTACCATCAACTGCACTTCCAGTGGGCCTCTTAAGAGGATCTCAAAGGACAGGCAGATTCATGGGGAGGGGGACGGCCTTAAAGTATCTGGGTCCCAAGCCATTAAAAGATTTATAGCTCCAAGGTAGAACTTTGAACTGTGTCCAAAAACATACAAGCAGCCAATGAAGATGGTATATAACAGGGCATGACATGGTAAGGACTCTGGCACTAACCTTGTGGCTGCATTCTATACAATTAATGTTTCTGAACAGTCTTCAAAAACAGTCCCATGTAAAGCACACTATAGCAATCCAACCTAGATGTTACCAATGCATGGGTGCCCATTACCAGGTCTAGCTGAGCCGAGAGCAGGAGTAGTTGGTGCACCAGACGAAGCTGAGCAAAAGGCACTCCTTGCCACAGCTGTCACCTGCCCAACCAGGAGTAAAGTTGGGTCCATGAGCCCTCCAAAGCTGTGAGCCTGTTCCGTCAAGGGCAGTGCAACTCCATGCATTAACAGGCTGGCACTCAAACATTGGGTCAGCAGCTCTTCTGGCTAACATATTTGTCTTGTTCATATTTAATTTCAGCTTGTAAGCCCTCATCTAGCCCATCACTGCCCTCCAGACAATGGTTCAGAACTTCTCCAGCTTAACACAGAAAAGAGAGGCAGAGCGGGGTATCATCTGTATACTGACACCCTACTCCACACCCCCGGATGACCTCCCCACAGCAGTTTGTTGAGAAGTGGTAGAAAATATTCTTAATAATATTAAAAAAACATAGGAGACAGAATAGAACCACAGAGATGGGTTCCAATGGCCAAGGTGTTGAAGAGGAGTCCCCTAGCATCATCTTCTGGAATCTACCTTATAAGGAGGACAGGAACCAACAGAGAACCTTGACTCCAAGTCCCATTCCTACAATGTGCTCCAGATCGTCGATGGTATTGAAAGCTGCTGAGAAGTCCAATAGAATAAGGACACTCTCCCCTGTGAAGCTCCCAGGGCATATCATTCGCATGCACTACCTCCAGGTTCAGCAGTTATATGGCTCTGAATATCAGTTGCAGGAGATTAATGTTGGGAAAGAAGTATGCTTTTCTCTCCTGCTTGTGGTTTCTCAGAGGCAGCTGGTAGGCCACTGTGGAAAACAGGGTACTGGACTAGATGAGTCATTAGTCTGATCCAGCAGGGCTTTTTGTAGGTTCTTATTTTGTAGGTTCTTGTAGGTTCTTCTTATTCATAGAGATGAAGTAACCTAGCTCACATTCTGCTATATTCATCTATGATGCACAAGGAGAAAGTTGCTGTATATGCTTTAACCCTCAAATTTTTACTGCCTTTGGACCTCTTAACAATTTTAATGTGGTCCATTCACATGTAAATGTAACTGAAGTTTTTGGGTCATCGGTGTTCTGTTCATATTTGGTCCTTATTAATTTTATTTAATAATTGTAAAATGAAAGTGGTAGCCTGTAAATGGTGTTCCTGGGAAATCTTTAGCCTCTGCTGCCTTATGTCACAGAAGGGGAAAAGGGGGCATTGTTAACGCCCCTTAATTGCTTAATTGTCTTAATTGGTTGAGAAGGGGGGCAGATTGGTATTGTGTAATTCTTGGCTGCTTCTTCGACTGTGAACAAACCTTCTTTGTGTATAAAATGGCATATCAGTGCAGTATAGTGGAGGTAGTACTAAGTAGATGAACAAATCAGTCTGAAGAATATTGGCAAATGTGGCAAGATAAAATGGCATTTTGTTTTCCACGGGAAAGTTTACAATGGAAAAAAGAGTGACTGATTAAGAATCAGTGATGTATCTTTAAGGACTTTAAAGCCATAAGACTGCTAAAGATATCATTCTGGGTGACCAGGAAAGACTGTGGCCCCAATCTGGTGGAATACTAAGTGCCCATGAATACTACGGTAAATGCCAATACTAAGTTACCAAGTCACAGCTTGGTAACTGGCTCTGCTGAAGATACTGGTGTTCTGTTGTCTTTTCCTAGAGTGCTTCTAGGCAGAGAGTTTCCCTGAATGTCCACAGCAAGCATAGACAGATGATCAGGCATGTTGAGACCCTTTCCCCTTATGACTGCTGGGGTGCTGCTCTCTGCAAATGACACTGCCACCATCCCACGCACACCTGTCTTTGAAAATCCTGTCCTTCACACCTCATCTATGCAGTTAATAAGCACACATCAGATAAGCATGCCAACTGTTGTATGTTTAATGTATGCTATATGTTCACTGGTGTGAAACTTTATACTGCACTGAGCTAGCTAACACACTTTCATTCTTTGCTACATGCCAGTCAATGCATCAATAAATTTTGGAATATGCCTTAAATTGAGAACCCCTGATATAGTATATTTTATTGAACATATTTAACTTAAACATGTTCAATTCAATAAAATATACTATATCAGGGGTTCTCAACCAGTGGTACTCGTACCACCATTTGTGGTACTTGGGACCGCCGGAACCCTACTCTGATGCAGTGCTGTCAGCACTGCATTTTCGCTCCCGAGAGGCTCCTGCCTTTGGCCAAGCCTCTCGGGAATGCTGAGAAGGATCCTCCCACCTGCCCAGAGCCTCCTACCTACGTTTTCTGGCCTCCAAAACCCCGGAAGTAACTGGCAATGTCATCGCCATTCACTTCTGGTGGTACACAGCAGGAAAGTGGCGCTGTAGGTGGTACTCGGCCGGGATGGGTTTGAGAACCCCTGTACTATATGATAATATTATATAGAGACAACATCATTTTATTATTTCAGATGCAAGACTGAAGCAGTTAATGAGGCTCTATATATTAACAGTTCTTTCTGCATGGCTATTGGGAGTGACATGGCTGTTGTGGACAGGAGCATTTGTCTTCTTGAAAGCAACCATGTGGCCTGTTCAAGTAAGCCCAGGGATACCTAGATGAAACTGATTATCAGGGTACATTTTGAATCTGGCTCTGGCCTGGATTTGGGTTGGAAATGGTTTTGGTCACCCTAGCAAATGATCTACCCTGCGCGTAACCAGAAGTCACTTCTGGTTGCGTTTTTTCCCCTTGTAACAGGGATTTTAGGCTATTAGAATGCGGCGCCGAAGGGAAGGAATGAGCGGCAGGTCCGTGCAGCTCTTCAATAAGGTAACATGGTGATGCCTGCGGACTTGAGCATCGCGGCTTTTGGCATCCACAGGGGTTCTGGGAATGGAACCCCTGCAGATGCCAAGGTCCAGCTGTACTGGTAAAAGATTTAAAACTTAAAACACAAACTTCCCACAGCTAAGAGTCTACTAAAACACTAAAGCCTGAGTAGTTCAAAAGTTAGGACTTTTAAACTACTTAGGCTTTAGTGTTTTAGTAGACTCTTAGCTGTGGGAAGTTTGTGTTTTAAGCCTTTAGTATAGTATTTTCTTAGCTTTTAAGTGTAGCATTTTTACACTTTTTGCTCCCAAGCTTTTATTAGTATTTCAGGTGTCTCGTTTTAGTCCTTTGATAATGCCCTACTATACAATTGAGGGTGAAACGTTAGGAAGACCCAAGCTCGTTAAACATGGTCAAAACCCCCAAAATAATTTTCTACCTCAAAAATACATGGGTTGAACCTCCTCCCTCTCTCATTCCTCTCTCCATAGTCAGGGATGCCCTATACGGAGACACACTGTCTGAAATGCAGCCTGGGGTAGGGTCACTGGGGGTAGCAGTAGTCTCTTAAGATCCCATGCCACCTCCTATGCCACCAGACCTTCCAATATCTCTCAGGGGACATTGTTCAGGTCCCTGAGGCCCCACCCTCTGGCTCTCCCTTGAGGTGGTAGCAGCCAGGAGAAGGTATCTATGCTCTCAGTTTGGGCCCCTGAACCTTATTTGTGTCCTCCTTCCAGGGACGGGCTGGCCAAAGCCCTCCTTGTCCCTCCTACTGGGCTCAATCTTCCCTCATTAACTTCACTTTCCTCCTCTCTTCCCTTCCTCCAGGTCCCTCGCAGCTTCTCCCTGACCACATCTGTGACATCTTCCTACCTCTCCGTGGTCCACTCCCTCTGTTCCTCTCCAACACCTCTTCCTCATCCGTTTCTCTCTCCTACGCCTTTTCTGTCTCTAGTCCCTTCTCCATCCTGTCCTCCCCTTCTGCTCCTCCCCCTCCTCCATTCCCACTCAGCCAGGTACAGCCAATCCATCCCCCACAACTGGCTGAGAATGTGCTATGGCCATTGTCATTGCCAATCATTTCACTGCCCTGCCTGTGGGCGGGGCCACCCAGTCCAATGCTTGGCCGGACAGCAGGAGCACATGCACTGCCTCCCAGATGATCAGCAGTGTCACAGGCACCACCACCCAGCAGGCCCACCCCCTCTGCCTCGCCAGGCCTCTCAGAGGCTCACATCCTCAAATGCTAGTTCAACATCTGTTTTACCACATAAATAAAAAGCTACTTTCCTACTAATTTTAGGCAAGCGAGTTGCAACTGAACCGCAATTAGGGGTATCAAGCAGATTTTTTTTTTAATGTTAAGAAGAAGCATTCATTAATCGTGTTATAAAGAATACTCTGGTTAAAGGAGTAACAATTCTCCAAAAGGTTCTTAAAATAGAGAGATGGGAGAGATTAATTAAAAGGCTTCAGGAAAGCTTCACCAACCACAAAATCTCATTGGTTTCATTTACTACCACTTTCAGTACCACATTAAGCTGTCTGATTAGGAGGCTCCACAGTGGCTTCAAGAGATTAACTGGCATGATTAGCACCACATATTCTTCCAGTAATATAGAAGAAACTGGTAGCAGGACTGGTAGAAGAGTATTTACACTTATAAATGTGGAAGAAACACTCCAGAACAAATCCATTCAACAGGAAGTATCACATATCCAATGGGTTGCTATTGTTCACTCCATTAACAATCCATACAAAACTCACCTAGGGATTGTTTGAATAATGAACACATCCTGGCCTCGGACAGATTCCTTTATTTCAACCCTCGTTTCTGTAAAGGAAATAATAGATATTTAAACACAATGCTTATAAGCTAGTCTAATAACATGCGTGCTTCCAACAAGCTTTGTATTTGGAACATGGACGGAGAAGGGGACACTTGTTTTCACAATTTAAACTAAACTAAACTATTATAGACACCTATTTTTCTCACTTATGGCAGCTGTCTCATTCATTTTTTTTAATTTCAAGTGTCAAAATACACAATACATCAACAATTCCAACCAGACATACACACTTGATCAAGACAAACATACTGAGAATTAAAACATTATATTAATCTAACACATCAATTGTCAACACCAGATTCCCAGAATCTGATCAAAATATTTTACCTCAATATATTATTAAATTTGCACAGTGACATATCCTGAGATCATGATTTCTTTCCCCTTTAGTCTTTAACCAAAAGCCACTCAACAATATGCATATTTTCAAATGCAGGAGAAGGAAAAGGCTGTTCTGAGCCTATGGGTATAGCGGAATATAAATCAAAACAATTTTTAGTGTTGAGGGCATCCTGATTACTCCTGTGGGGGTAAGAAGGGTAGAATAAAAAAAATCTTAAATAACATTGCACCCACGCTGTGCCTGAGGTTACATCTGCGTCTGGAAAGAGGCAATGTCACCTGAAAAAAGCAAAATCAGCCCTGATAGGTCTCACATTGCTGGATCCATTTTGTCAAATGCAACAGAATCTAAATTTATAACATCATGACAACAGAATTTCACAAACCAGAAACTAATTTGCACTACAGTTGCAAAGAAAGACTGCCTATGAGAAAGTGTCTCATTTTGATACTTGCCTCATTTTGATACTAGCAACCCTTTTTAGAGGCAGGAAGTACAAGGATATCTCAGAACTGGAAAATGCACAGAAAAGGCAACTAATATGTTCAAGATCCTGGAGCAACTTGCTTACAAGGAAAAACTAAATCAATGGCCTGGTTTTAAGATGAACTAGGGCAAGGGACAGGATAAAGGTTTGGTAGATTTCACTGCCACAAGGTATGGCGATGGCCATGAATGGGAATTAGACAAATTTATGGAGGATTAGTCTATCAAGAGTCATTAGCTATGACAGTCTATGTCATGGTTAGGGGCAACATAACTCCAAATACCAAATTCTGTGGAGGACACTCACTTTTGTGCCCCACTTGTGAGCATCAAAAAGGTATCTGGATGGCTTTTACTGGAAAAATAATACTGGAACAGATGGATCTCCATCTGATCCTGCAGGTCAGAACTCACTAGTACAGTACTCACCTGGAATCAACTGAATGGCAACATACAAAGAAGTCAAAGGAGAAATCATGAAATGCTAAGATGTTTCTAGCTACATCAGTGGAGGAACACTACTATGCTATGAAATCTCACTTCTGAGCTATTACAATTACTTATAGACCCATCCATGTGCGTGATGCTTTACAGCAGAAGAGAAAGCAGGTCCCTACCCTGAGGGATTCACAAGTCTAAGAGAGATGACACTCCTCCTTAGGAAGCAGAAGTTGGACTGCTGCTTTGCTAAATAAGCTAACTGAAACAACAGTGTTTGGGAGGCTCTATCTTATATCTATGAGTCACCAAATGTTCTAAGACTGAAGCAGTTATAGCAGCGTTTCTCGAAGTCCTACAGGGGAGTTTACTCCCCTGTAAGTCTTTGCGGGGGCGGGGCGATGTCAGAAGCGGTGCTCCAGGGTTACGCCCACCCCAACCCAAAACTCTTTAAGCATACCTGGTTGTCTTGCCAACTCTCCGAAGGGCCGGGGGTTGGGGGTTGCTGCTGTCTCTGCAGGCCTCCCCAAGGCTCTAAACAGCGGCGATAGTGTCGAAAAGCCCACTTCTGGTTTTGGCCCAAAACCGGATGTGGGCTTTTCGACACTATCGCTGCTGTTTAGAGCCTGGGGGGGGGGCTGCAGAGGCAGCAGCAGGACCCCCGGGCCCTTCGAGGAGCTGGCAGGACAACCAGGTATGCTTTAAAAAACGTTTTTGGGTTGGGGGCAGATGTGATCCTGGAGTGCTGCCTCTTCTTGCTGGCCATCCCCCTTAAGGGGATATCAGCCATTTCTGTAAAACCCCTTTGAGAACCCCCGAGTTATAGAATTGTCTATTGTTCATGCTCTGGAAGGTATCTGAAAACAAAGGTTTTGATTCTGACTTTTCAAAGTTCAGTTTGGGCAACGGTTGTGGCTTCCTAGAAAATTCATCCTTTCACAATATAACATGTGAAGCAGCCCATCCATTTATAAAATTCTGAGATAAACCTTTCAGAGAAAGCCTGCTTAGGACCTCAGGTCCAAGCTACCTAGCAGTTCATATTTAGCAAAGTTTTTACAAAGCAGCTAGAGTTCAAAAAGCCAGTCCTTTCTACAAGAGTAAAAAGAGCACAAGCAGTCCACATCAACACACGGAAGTGAACTCCGACCAAGCAGGTTCACCCACCCAAGAGAGATCTAAACAAGGAGTGACCAACCTTCCACCATTAGGGCCTCTGCATTCTTAAGAATTGTGTAGAAGAAAGAATCTTGGCAGCTGCAATTGCTGCTGCTGCTAAAGCAGCTGCACCTGTTGAAATGCCCTCACCTATACAACTATTATAGCTGTGGTGGCTTAATGGTTAAGACACTGAACTGCAGACCGGAAGGTCGATAGGACATCAGTTCGAGACCCAAGTGCCGCAACTCCTGCCAACCTAGCAGTTCAAAAGCAAGAAATTGCAAGTAGATAAATAGGTACCACTGCGGTGGGAAGGTGACAGTGTTCCGTTAGTCATGCCGGCCACATGACCACGGAAGCGTCTTCAGACAGAAACGGGGATGAGCACCCGCACCCTAGAGTCGGACACGACTGGCTTTCGAGCAGGGGATACCTTTACCTTTACTATACAACTATTACATGGCCAGGATCATTCATGTTGAAAGGTTGGTCACCCCTGATCTAAACAAATGTGTTTCAACAGAACATTTAAAGAGAGTCACAGCAGCAGCTAGAAAACCAAAGGACTTATCTCAGTGGTTCTGTGAAAGTCAAACAGTCAATATAGGTTCAATGAGAAATATCAAAATGTTTTTCCTCAAGGGATGTTTCACTGTTATTTGTTTATGTAGATTAGGTTGGTTTGGTAAATAGCTCTCCCTTTTGTGAGTTTGTAAATGCAACACAGCAAGATCACTTTGCACATGTTATTATAATCCTGACTTACCTCCATTGGTTTCCTGATACACTACAGATTTTCCAAGCTCAGCACCGAGACGCCTAAAGAAGAGAAAAAGATGCAAAGGAATTTAGATGCTCAGGTAAGCAGCTGATTATTAGTACTGAATTGCTCACCATGCAGCTTCTAGAACAGGGATTCTTAACTGGGGGTATAACCATGCACCTTGGGGGGGATGGGAACCAAATTATGGGGATATGGGACTTAATCTCTGAACAATTTTAAAAAATGTTCAGAGACACAATGTTTATGGGATTTTCCGCCATGTGATTCAGATCTTAATATAGAAGAGGTAGAAAAATTTTTATCTTACACTTGTCAGACGAAATTCCAGTTCCTAAACTGTTACTGCGGTGCTGCAGCAGGCAAACGGAACAGGCTATCCAAGACTGACGAAGAGTTAAGAAGTCTTGGATAGCCTGTTCCGTTTGCCTGCTGCAGCACCGCAGTAACAGTTTAGGAACTGGAATTTCGTCTGACAAGTGTAAGATAAAAAATTTTCTACCTCTTCTATATTAAGATCTGAATCACATGGCGGAAAATCCCATAAACATTGTGTCTCTGAACATTACAACCAGCCATGAAAATCTACATGTGTATTTAAAAAATGTTGTTCAATTAGATTATTAACTATCGCCATGATCAATACAGATTGAGGTGTTCTGTTCCTAGCTATACATATGTAAAATAAAAAACAAGCTATTGACATATTTTGAAGTCATATTGGTACCTAATAGGACGGGTGGTGATGATGATTTTGACAGTCTGGTGAAAGAGCTATGGGGACATATTGGACAATCCATTTGGGGTCTGCAATCGTAAAAAGGTTAAGAAGCCCTGTTCTAAAATAATATCAGCAAAGCTAAACTCGGCACTAAAAAGCACACCATGATGACAACCTGCCATGATGATACAGAACATTTCTAGCCTACTTTTTGATCCAAAACGACACCTAAGGCAACTAATCACAGAGGAAAATTTCATGAAAACAGTTAACACAAAACCGCAGCAGCCCACAACAGAATAGATACAGGAACAGCTTCGTGCCAGTTCAGCTTCCAGAGATCCCAAATACCTACTAGAATAGGCACATTTTAACTGCCTGACGAAAGGCGAGCACTGTGGGTGCCAAATGGCTCTCTCATAGAAGGGCATTCCAGTTATGAATTGCATCATCCTACAGAATACTAAAGTGAGGATTTACAGTATTTCTGTCCACCAAGCAAGTGGTGTGAGTATTTGATTTTTACTCTTGGGGCACTGTAAATCATTCAACTAAAACAAGCAACACATCATCAGTTTGCCACTCCTCAGGAACACAATTGTTGTGTGTCTTCTACCATAGTCTTTGTTTCCCTCATGTTATATACTGGTATGCCAGGAAATAAGACTCCTAGTGAGCTGAACTGTCCTACTAAAGTTTAATAAGAATAAATATCCTATCTTTTTAGATCTTATCAAAAAATAAAAAAATCTTACTCGGTGGGGTATAAACATTTGGGCAGCCCAATCCTGTGTAGGCTGTGGCAAGCGGCCTAAAGGGCCGACCGCTGCATCCTATCGAGTTCCTGGGCTGCTTTGGGAGAGCCCAGGAACAACTCGGGAGAAGGGGACAATAGTGACTCCTGTCAATAGTGACAATAGTCCCCTTCCCCTCGTGTAAGCAGCAGGAGGCCCTGGGCCTCCTTGAATGTATGTGAGCTCCAGAGCATACATTTGCGCCACCCGTGTCAGCATACCTGGGGCCTGGAAGGAGCTCAGGATACCGGGGATCTCAGCCCCCGGTATGCCTGCCCCCTCCAGGCCTCGGCCGGCCTATAGCCGCCCTCCCTCGCCGCCCGGTCCGCCCTGCCCCCACCCCTGCCCTGACCAGCGTAGAACTTATCTGGTCTGGCAGGCGCAGGGCTGGGGAGATGGCAGGGTAAGCAGCGCCGGGGCTGCTTGCTCTCCAGGTGTCGCGCAAGTGCTTTACAGCGCTTGGGCAACACCCTGCCCTGGGGCAGCGCTATACAGAATTGCACTATTAGACAATAGCAAAATAGAAAGGTATTCAATGAAATACTCCATGTTTTATACAGCTATGTTTCCTGTAGCAACACTGTAAACACATACAGTGTGATGGGTAGGCATCTGCCCCAAAACATTCGGGGACACATGGTTAATTGGCCCCAGATATCAGTGTTGAGCTAGTTTATTAATCTAAAGAAACACCAAGACTAAAGCTTCACCACCCCCAAAATAGAACCGGTATACCAATTCATTTATCCAAGTACAAAGGAGTCACTGAAGTTTTCAATCTAGATAACCCAGTGTCACTACTCCTAAATTTCCTGAGCCACTTCCGACCCAGTTCGTTTTTCCTTGATTATATTTCCAATGCCAGAATTACATTAACTGAGAACCAGCTATTAATTAGAAGCCTGTTCTAAGCAAACTTTTATGCATTATTTATAAGCTCAGCAGTCACACCTGAGGTATATATCCCTTAACTTCAAAAGATATTTCAAATCACATTGAAAATAGCTCTAGTCAGAGATTTGTTGAATCAAAATATTTTTATGCATAACACTATTTTAAAAAAAAAGATGCTGGCTCATTTGATTTTGACATTCACATCACATCTGAAGGCAGCACATTTAACAGTTTTGTTTTTGTCATTTCACAGCTTTGCAAGCTATTTTGCCCAAAAGTTTTTAGAGAGATAAAAGCATTTCTATTTTTGGAACACATCCTTTTGTTAGATTTTATCTGACAAGAAACAAGGTGGCACAGTGAACAAATTAGATAAACTCCAGAAGCTTCACAAGGCGTCCATTTACAAAAAAAAGATGCTTGACCCTGACAATCCAGTGTTTTACTTATCAAAAACAGATCCTTATACATGGATATAATTAACAGATTTTTATTCAAGGGGCATAAACACAAAGATCTGAGACCATCTGAAGAGCCTTCATAGAAGACACGCACTATCCTACTTTATATAGACAGAAATTAAAAAGAGCTCCAATTAGAATGTTTATATACTGCTTTTCAACAAAAAGTTCGAAGTGACTTACATAGCAAAACAAATTTAAAAAAAGATGGTTTCCTGTCCTAAATGGGCTCACAATCTTAAAGACACGAGAGCATACCAGCAAACAGCCACTAAAAAAGATGCTATGCTGGGATGGAAAACTGATCTCCCCTTAAGAGAACCACCACTTAAACAATGAGGTCAGTTTTACCTTTCTACGTACGTTTAACCTTTACACTAACATATACTACAAATATCCCAATAGCCATTTGCAATGTTAAGATTCTGAAATAGTCATTAGCCACTAAAGCAAGTCATGGTAAACATTTTCAAAAAGCATTTATGAAGCATCTCAAATGCAATTAAAAACTGTTATTTAACAGGCAGTTAAAAGCCATTAAGGGCCTTAGTGGTAAAGATGCTGAACTGCAGACCGGAAGGTCGGTAGGACAGCAGTTCGAGACCCAAGTGCCACGTGACAAAGTGAGCTCCCATCTCCTGTCCCAGCCCTTGCCAACCTAGCAGTTTGAAAGCAAGAAATTGCAAGTAGATAAATAGGTACCGCTGCAGCGGGAAGGTAACAGCGTTCCATTAGTCATGCCAGCCACATGACCACGTAAGCATCTTTGGACTGTGCTGCCTTTTCGGCCTTAGAAACGGAGATGAGCACCGCACCCTAGAGTCAGACATGACTGGCTTTCGAGCAGGGAATACCTTTACCTAAAAGCCATTAAGATGGCTTGTTTGATCTTAAAGCTATATAAAATCAAAAGTGGAATCCTTAACTGAAAATAAGTTCAGAATAACTTTGTAGCTGTGCTCATACCAGAAACCCTAAAGTGATACTTTCTCTCTTCCTTCAAATCACTCCTTACAATCTGCCTTTTCTGTGAAGCCTTTGGCACAACCCTAGTCTAATGGGTCCCCATTCCCAACCTTAACCAAGTTCAAGAAAGAATTTGTTGTTGTTCAGTCGTTAAGTCGTGTCCGACCCTTCGTGATCCCATGAACCATATCCCGCCAGGCCTTCCTGTCCTCCACTATCTTCCTGAGTTCGCTCATTTTCATGTTTGTTGCATCGGTGATGCTGTCTAACCATCTCATCCTTGGCCTTCCCCTTCTCCTTTTGCCTTCAATCTTTCCCAGCATCAGAGTCTTCTCCAGAGAGTCCTCTCTTCGCATTAGGTGGCCAAAATATTTGAGTTTCAGCCTTAGTACCTGTCCTTCCAGGGAACAGTCAGGCTTGATTTCATTTAGAATTGACTGATTTGATCTCCTAGCAGTCCAAGTTATTCAAGAAAGAATAACTGAAATAATTGCATATTCTTTCCCCGTTTACTTTTGCCTCCATTTCCTACCCACCCCTTCATCCACTGTCTCACTTGTGTCAATATCTACACTGGAGTTGCGTCTTACACAGAGGTTAGGTTCTAAAGACAATACGCAAGGCGAACATCGCATCTAGTCAAAATTACCCTTGACAATCTTTTAAATAACCTATAAAGTACAATATACAGTACATGGCAAGATGTTCACACTATGAGAGGCAGATGAGGACTGAGAACAGCTGAGGGAACAGCAGATTCACATCTTCTATCTCACATTCACTCCAGTGGCATACACTCATCGAGTGGAATGGTGGGCGGAATTGCCCACACTATTTAAATTGTTCTTTTTGCCGAGCGCATATACTGTAGTTGATTTGTGTTAAGTTAAAATACTCCACTACATTGTGAACCCCTCGGGACAGGGATCTGTCCTCTCATTTCTTTGTAAAGTACCATAAACATGGATTTATACATTAAAAAATTGTCCTATGAGCTCCATTTCCCCCTTTATAAAAAGGCCTGCAAAAATACTTTTAAACTCATTAAGCAAGTGGCTTTTTTTTTTTTTGGCACCACAGAATACTTGAAATTTAAAACTGCTATTTCAGTGCCCTCTTAAAAAGTCATCTTAGCTATAAGATACAATGAGATTTTTACATATTTGTGTCCTAACCATGGATGCTACATCTTGAATCATAAGCCAGTTTATATGCAGCACTGCACATACTGCATTGCAATCCTTGCCTAGTTCTCTACAGAGATCTTGCAAGTGTTGACAAAACATCAGTGAAGACTATCTGGCATAAGCACTTCCCAGAAGTGGATGGTCACGAAAAAAATCAGTCTAGGGAAAAATTTCCTTACAGATCTTAAAATTCCTTCTCCTTAACAAAACAGTTAAGCAATCAATTTTAAATGCATGCACTCTAATACCGGCAAAAAATATTGCCCCTCCTGGGCAGGAGGTCTGGCTCAGTTGGTAGAGTGGCCGTCTCATATGCCTGAAGATCACAAGGACAGCAGTTCGGGATGGCTGGAAGTCTGTCAGACAGCTGCCGGCACGCCACTGATAAGCTGCAGAGCCTCTGTGAAAGAGAGAAGCTGCAGCTGGCACCTTGAGTGGGAGTCAAGGTTGCCTGTCAGTTGAAGCGTGATGAGATGAGCGCCAATGAGAAGCTGGAGTGTGAAAGAAGCGCCATCTAGATTGAATGAAGGGTTCTATGTAAGACTGGAACATATTGTATTGTAAAAACCCCTTGGGGTTTAGAAAGCCTGCCTGTGTAAACCTCCTTTGAATTAAAGTCAAATGAGAAATCTGATGACCAAAGAAAAGGCGGTATATAAATATTGATTATTATTATTTTTCAGAAAAGATACCGTAAA
The DNA here is from genome assembly GCA_026170595.1 of Plestiodon gilberti rubricaudatus. Classification (NCBI taxonomy): domain Eukaryota; kingdom Metazoa; phylum Chordata; class Lepidosauria; order Squamata; family Scincidae; genus Plestiodon; species Plestiodon gilberti. The sequence goes on from JANXHW010000002.1 coordinate 158,077,576, forward strand.
GATAACTCTGTACAGTATTTGTAAACCACTAATCCAATGGGTAAACAGGCTTAGAGCTGGGGGTAGTCCAGGAAATACAACAGCTTGATATACTTGTCAGCAAAGTGCTGCAAAATAAAATTATACACCACATTGCGCAAGCACAAACTGAGTTCAGACTGACACAAGTCTGGTTCAGACAACCCACCTTGGACTAACTCTCAGCCTCACTTAACGCTTTGTCTACTATTATTGCTGTTTTGAATTATCGATGAACTTAATAATGGATACCAACTGTATGTACCTCTTCCATCCCACAGACCTCTGACCCCACCTTTCACAAGGAGTTTCTCTTTTTCTATACCTTTGATACAGTGTATCAAATCTGATGCATCTGATGAAGTGAACTGGAGTTCTTGGAAGCTTAGGCAGAAATAAATGTGTTTGCCTGCTGCAGCAATAGCCTGGTCTTGTAGCACCTTACAGATCAACTGTGTAAGAAACAGGATCAGCCTTCAGTTAGGTGAACATGACTGATAGAATTCTTCCACTGTAAATTAGATCTGCTCCATTCGGTTGACGCAGCACAGTCCTGGAGTACAACAGCAAGTACCTCTCCACTGAACAACAACAAAAAGCTTATGACGCATCTCAACAAAAAAGTGCTTTAGAAAGCTGATACAATGATTACATCGCCTCATTTTCAACTTGTAACCTTTTTCAGGACACTTGAGCCACATGGGGCTGATCCAGGGTTGAGTTCCAGCAAAGCAATTAAGGGGAGGGCAAGTGGAAGAACAAAGTTTATTCCAGACTGAAACTATTCTAAATTCATCCCTGCAGCAAACTCATTTATTGAATCAAGATAGAATGAGGAATACAAACTGGTAACATCCCAGACTCAGGAAAAGTCTCTCTTTTCTGCTTGCCTAGCATAACTTTTGCTCTGTAGTTAGCAACCAGTTATCTTCATACTGGTCTAACCTACGCTATCCAAAGCACTTTGTCCTAACAGAATGAGAGGCCCACTAAATGCAAAGCGCTGAAAAATTAGTCTCTGTTGGCTTACTCACAGCCTCAAAAGGCTACCCAGTGTTTCCCAAACTTTTCGACCTGCAGCTCCCTTGACCAATGGCGACCCTTGGCCGCGGCTCCCCATTACATTATACTGATGTCTGCCAGTTGGCATTGCACTATTTTCTGAGAGGATTCCATGGCACTCCGTGGCTCCCCGGGAGCCGTGCCTCCCAGTTTGGAAACCACTGGGCTAGCCCAAAGGGCATATGCATTACCAACTCCCTCATTTGACGCACACCCACATATCTTGAAATTATAAGAAAATTGCCTTCTTTATTACAGATTTGAGTTCCTAGTTGGGCACACAAAAAGGAGAGCCAATTTTTAAGCCATTATGTATGTAATGGAGGCAAAGATCAGGAATAATCCAAGGGCTCGTTCATATGTGACCTGGCATGAAGCAAAATACATTGCCCAGGATAAACATTCATGCACAATGGCTACATTTCACATTAAAAGTTATGCTCAGAAGGAGGAGGGGGGAATATGCATTGTTTCCACACTCCACTGGGTATATAATTTATGCAACGTGTATAAACTGGTCTTACCATTCACCTACTTTTAGCATATAGGAGGGCACAAAACCTCTTAACTGCTGTCTCCAAGTCAGTGTGATAGCCCAGCATCATGTGCTACTCTGCTCATTATTCCCACAACTGGCTCAGGTTCCAGTTACTAATTAATAATGTTTTGAATTTCTCTTGAACTTCACAGTGAAAGTCTCACATAACATTAAGAAGAATGCACAGGACTGGATAGACTCATCCTTATAAGCCTGCTCCATGGGGAGGGTGGCTGACCCCCCCCCCCCCCCCGCAAAGTGCATTCCGGGATGCCAGAAATTGTTAGCCACAGAATTTGCTTTACAGTGGTTTTTGAAGTCAGCCTCACAGAAGCTGCGATAGCAGATGTTTATGCTTTGGCTCAACCAACTGAATATAAATCTTACTTTAGTCCTGTTCAGGCATTCACCTCCATAGGGAAACAAACACGTGAGGACTTCCCTAGGAGTGTGTCTGCTCCTCTCTACCCCCACCAATGACACACGTTCATTAGTGCGCACACCCCAGTGATCAGCGTTTGTCTGCAGTAACGAATGCTAAACACAGGGAAGGCGGGATCAGGACTAATTCACGCATCACTGGAGGAGGTGGGGCTAAAGAGGCATGCTCCTCGGAAGCCCTCATGTGTTCCTCTCCTCATGGAGACGAACACATGAAGAGATCTAAAAGTATAGGCTTATTACAATGGAACATGAGTAAGCACACCATGGCTAAGAGGTCGAAATTGACAGACACTTCCAAAGATCCTGGAAGTCAAGATCCTAGTAGGAACAACTGGGAATTATGCGGAAGGTCTCAGGAAGTGACAGCTGAGCACTTACAATGCCCAGCCACAGGCCGTCACTTCCTGAGACACCACACATGGTTCTCAGTTGGTCCTATTCGGATCTTCACCTAGAGTCTTTGGAAGCATCTGTCCAGCGTCTCAGCCCTGGTGTGATGTTACAGATATTTCCTCAAAATAAACTTGGAACAAAGAACAGTAAGAGGATGTACAACTGAAACAATCCAATATGCTCCCTCTGTTTATCCCTACCTTCACCCCTACAGCTATGTCATGTCAATATCTAAACTGTAATCCCCTTGGAATAGGAACCTGCCTTTTCATTCTTTGTAAAGTATCAGGTATATTGATGGCACTTTATAAAATAACAAACAAACCAATAAATTTGGTTGTGCTGAAACATGAACTTAAGCTATTTCATTATTAGCCAGCTTGGGTACTATGGCGGTGATTTCAAAAACCACTTTACAGTAATGGTACATATTTTATTTCAAGGAAAACAGTCGCAGATAGCTTAACTAATAATATTCTAATCTAATATTCTAATAATAATAATAATAATACTATTCTAATCTAATTCTAATATTCTAATATTCTAATACTATTCTAATCTAATTCTAATATTCTAATATTCTAATAAATAACTAATCGCTTAAGGTAAAGGTGACCCCTGACAATTAAGTCCAGTCGTGTCCGACTCTAGGGTGTAGCGCTCATCCCCATTTCAAAGCCGAAGAGCCAGCGTTGTCCGAAGACGCCTCCGTGGTCATGTGGCCGGCACGACTCTCCTTGCCGCAGCGCGTAGCATGCGGCTGGAACACAGAGTGCTGTTTACCTTCCCGCAAGCGGTACCTATTTATCTACTCACATTAACATGCTTTGGAACTGCTAGGTTGGCAGGAGCTAGCCAAGCAACGAGAGCTCACCCCGTTGCAGATTTGAACTGCCGACCTTTCAATCGACAGCTCATGGTTCAGCGGTTTAACCCACTGTGCCACCCGCTTGCTAACTAATCGCTTAATTAGTGGCTAATAAATTACTGCTTTTGTTAGTGCTCTTTAAGCTGGTATAAAACAAATGCAAGTTGGACCCACAGAACCCGAGATATAGTGTGCTCTACAAGTACTCTGCAACTAGCTAGCTACAGAATTGGCCACTAACCTGAATATTAGAAATGCCTCCCCGACTTCATGGGATATCCTCTGTGTATACCTATGTGCATCACTCAGTGCACATTTTTGTGCTAAGCCACTGTACTAAGCATCTTCACAAAATACCAGCCACCACATAAGTCAGCCTTGCAAATAAGTACTGTACTGAGCAGATGGTTGGCCGTCTGCCTGCCTGCCCTAGTCTCATCACCATATCAAAGACAGACAACAAGTCCACTGCAGGCAAGCATCTTTTGATATCAGGGAGACAGCTTTTTCTATCTCACTATGAGCACACCTAACTGGAAAGAAATGTACTGTACAATATTTTACATTTTTGTAGAGTGATTCCAGATTAATATATCTCCAGACCTCAATAAGACCAAAGTAGATATTTGTCTACTTTGAATTTGTCCACTCTTAAAAGCAGGCTAAAAAGAAAAATACCCTTGTTTTATTAATACTTGCTCCTTATCAGGACACACAGTTCTTTCTTTATTTCCAATTTTAGAAAGGTTACGGGTAATATTTTTATTAGTGCATGAAAAATACACTTATGGATAATCGAAACATTTGTTAGACAAGATACAAGCTTTGTGCTGTCGAAAATGCTCAACTTTTCTTAACTCTAAGCCTACTAGAAATATAACTACGGTGACAAACTTAATTCAAAATGTTTACAAGCTTGAAAATATTGGATAGATTCTATTTCCTTCAAAGGACATTTGCTACTACCCCAGGCATTGCAGCGCTAAGAAAAAAAAACACTTGTTGCTATAGTATCATGACACTCAAGTCCAAACTAGATGTTATAAAGCAGGTACATACAAACTTTTTTTTTAATTAGTGAAAAGCAGTCACAGAAGGTTGAAAATTTGTTTAGAGAAATGAGGGGTGCTTTTTCATCCCTTGGGAAATGTGTATGAATACATACTTTTCCCTTTGCAGTTGGAAGACCATCAAGGGGAGAGTACTTTTGATAGATCATTTTTCCAAACAAGAAGAGAGTTAACTATGCCCTCACTTTACCTTATCAGCTACTCTTTGGATCAAATTTACCCCCTCTCAGGTTTGTTTTTCATTAAAAAAAAAACCTGACTGCTTGATGTTCTTTAACAGTGCCTAAAACATTAGGCCTTCTGGAAAGGTTGGCTATGTGCCTTAAGTGACACTGTAAAACAGAATGCTTTTGTCTAATTCGTGCAAATAAGATGCTAACAGGACTGGCCAATTAATTGGCCAAGGTGCTCTAACCAATTCCATTAGTTTAAATAAAAGTACAGCAGTTAACAGAAAAACGGGGCTACAAATGCTCTTGTCAACAGTGTGCATCTGCAGACAAGAGATGGGGCAGGAGCTCATTTCTAAACTTGTATTGGGCTCCAAAGGCACTTATACGGAGGAAGAAGCAGAACCTTGTCCCTGTCGACTGAGCTTTGAGACCAGTCCAAAGCATGCCTCCAAAGCTCAGACTAACATCAAATACAATACCATATCCCAATTTGGAGTCAGGGGAGGGGCAGGGTTGCTGTGACCACCAATTCTGGCCAAAGACCAACAGCTCAATCCTATCCTGCTCCTCCACCAGTGCATTCAGTGGTGCAGCAAGAACTGGAGGCACTGGAAAGGGGATCCAAATCCCCTCTAAAGAGGGATTCAAAGGAGATTTAAATTCTCTTTCCCCTCAAAGACTCCTGCCCTCCTCCACTGGTGGAGGAGCTGGGTAGGATTGCACTGCAAGGCCAGGTAAATTTTGTGGATCCTTGACAAAAATATGATTACTAATTTTGCTTCAGTTTCAAATACTAAGAGGGATAGGATGATTAACAACATATTAAAAAGAAAAGAACACAAAATACTAAAATTCATTTACTTATATCCCACTTTTCCCTTGAGACAGACTGATGCAAATAAAATGTTGCTGAAAGCTTATTAGAGTCTTATTGACTAAACAAGCAAATGTTTGCAAAATGGTTGCCAGCTGCATTGATGGAATCAAGAAATAAGTACACATTCTTTAAAACACTACATTACAATATCCTTTACATCACTTCACATAGGGTCTAGTAAAATCCAATATAAAACATTATGTCTGATTAGTGAATTTTCTGGTTAATTACAACAGTCAAACACTGCTTTAAGTTCCAGCTACTTTAAGTGTCAACAAACGTATGAGAGTCCAATACTTACTGGTAAGATATTAAACATATGAAGTAATGCTACATCACTTGCATTAGGTTGAAATGAAACAAGTAACCAAAAGGATCATAGGCAGCTTGTGTTGGTCCACTAGAAAAAGTTTGTTCACAACTTGCGCATGTCATTTGGGTTGCCCTAATAAAAGCACAAACAGACCAGTGCCTAGAAATAACCCAAATTTTAATTAACTCAATGCAAGCCTGTGGCAAAAAGCAAGCATATTTTAGCAAATAATTTGTTTTTATTTTATTTATTTATGACTTAATATGACTTATTTTCAGTCCACATACCACCTGGAGTAGCCTAATGATAAATTCATGACTGAAAAGCAACATAAAGCTTAAGAGACTCACTCAGTGATTTTCTTCGCCAGCTCCGTACAGGCTGCTGTGGAATTTGCCGAGAAGACCCGGTAGCCACTTCTGGCTGCATTCATTGCCAAGGAATCATGCAAACCCCTTGGAACTCGAGAGTGAGAAAACACAGATTTATAAGGTAACAGCAGTTTCCTTGGCATCCTCCAAGTTTACCCGGAAGATTTGCCCCCAACCAATCAGTTATGGCAACAACAAAGAAAGATCTCTTAAAAGTAGAAGCAAAGAAGCAACAAAGTTAGTTCAGAGTTAGTGCTTTACACACTCCTTTAAAAAGCCATACTGCCCGTTTGCCTAAGGAGGTCAAAACCCTAAAATGCAAGCAGCCACTAAGCTTGTGTGGGGGAAGATGATCAAAAGCAAAGCAAGTACAGTACTGTATGTGGGTAAGAGGAAACCTAGAGGTTTTAGTTTCTGTTTTAATTGCTAGACAAAAAATTAGATTGGGAGGGGGGGAGGATTTTTAAGTCAAGCTGCAATGGAGAGGAAAGGCAGTCGGAAGCAAAAGCAGAAGCAATGAAATTTGTTTACATACAAGACAAGAGGGGAGACAGACTCAGGAAAGAGAATTTCTCCAGACAAAAGATATGTCAAGAGAGAGGGCTTGAGAGCTCCTGAGGACACAAAATCAGCCCCAGAGAAAAGAGGTAGGCAGGGGAGAGTCTCTCTAGGATCGACTATGAAGGGCATAGAAACCAGTGAAAGGAATGACACGTTAAAGGAAGACCTCTTGGGATAAAGTAGGGAGGAGGGGAAAGGTGAAAAGACAGGGAGAGGTGCGAGGCTAGAGTCTGCCTGGGAATGAAGGGGAAATAGAGGGTGACATGCAAGGAGCTAAGCAGGCAGAACGGGGACTTTCAGACTATCGGGGATAACAATGCAGAAGGAATAGGGGGAAGGGTGTATGTGTGTGTAGGAATGTACCCTCTCTCTTCACCTAAAAGGATAAGAAGTTGGGGTGTGGGTGGCGAGGTAGGCAAGGAAACCCTATGCCTACGTGGTCTGAGGGTTCCAAGAAAGAGGGGGTTGAGAGGAGCGCAAAAGACTCACAAGGGGTGGGAGGAGGCACGGAATAGGATGTCCTCAAGACAGGGGACTTTACAGTGGGGAGGACGCTTAAGAGATAGAAAGAGAAGCAACAGGGTAGGGCTGGAGGGGCAGTCGGCTTTGAGGAGGTAGAAACAGAGAAGGGGTCCCTAGAGGAAGCGGAGAAGGAAGGATTGCGAGGGCAGAGAAAAAGCAACAGGGCGAGAATCCTGAAAGAGGAGGAGAAATGACGGGAGAGAATGAAAGCGAGATGGGAGCAGAACAGCAGCCCCCCAATGTAGGGGGCAGCAGGACAATCCCAGCCTCTGCTGCCGTAGGCAAGGAGAGCCACACAGATTCTATCGTCGCTCTGGCGTTGCTGCTCCTTCCCCTCTGAATCCTTCAGGCCCGCTCGGTAGCCCCCAACTCAACTCCACCGGCATGCTCAGTCATAGAGACGCTGTGCTAGAGCGCCACCTTCTGCTCTGGGCGGCCATTTTGTGTAAGCAACCCCTCTCAGTTCTTGCCTCTGCAGCGCAGACATATTGACTGAGGGCAGCGGGGAAGACGGTTCATCATCATCATTATACCGCAGTACTCACCGGTTTTCCCTTACTTCGCTCCGCTGCGAACTGGGGGGTTTCAGTTTAGTGTTTCTTTTTCTTTATTTTTAAACCCTGGTGCCACAGCTCTGGTGGCTTTTTTTCACCTCTTCCTCAAGACCGTGAAGGTTTCTTTTCCCGGATCAAAGATGGGTGCTTCATTGGGAGGACCAACCAACGGTTACGTGAGAAGCTCTGAGTTTAGAATGAGAATGAATAGTCTCCGCTCCCAAAGAAATGGGCGGAGTCAGAACCGAAGAGGGCAGGAGAAGGCGCGAACAGAAAGCGGTGGAATGGGCGGGGAGTGATCGCTTACCTAAAAGTTTAGATAAGGCCATTATAATTTTATGCACGTTTTCTTGGGAGTAAGCCTCATTATCATAACACAGCAGGACTTACTTTCGAGTAAGCGCGTATAATAAGATGATGCGCTGTATGACTTGTTGAATGGGGTGAAGGGTGGGAATTAGAAATCTGGAGGTGTGGAAGAGCGAGGGCAAAAAGTAAAGTGGAAGGGAAGGACTGGATAATTTTTACTTCTTGGAAGGTCATTCATTCGCTCGGTTTCCCATTCACTGCTTGCTCCAGTTCTGCATTAAATCCCAGGCAGTCCATCTCTTAGGACTCGTTCATAAACGAACATATGAAGCTGCTTTATGCTGAGTCAGACTATATCAGGATTGTCTACCTACTACAATGACTGGCAGTAGCAACGGCTCCCCAGGGTTTCAGATAGACTCACTAGATTACAATCTTTCCCAGCACTCCCTGGAGATACCAGAAATTGCAACCTGGGACTTCCTGGCCTGAGACAACTCTGCTCTCCTTATTTTGTCTTCTGTGTCTATTACATTATTAGTATTGATATTTTAACAATGGTCCTGCGTGGTTGCTGTTGCTCTGGCAGCTGCACCAGCTGCTCATTCAATTCTGAGCCCAATTTATTTAACACATTTACCCAAGGGTGTATAATATACACAACAGAAGTTAAATGTGTACACCTGTGGGCTGGGAGGAAATGGGTGATGGTGATTACCTTTTAGAGCCTTATACGGCATGGGGATGTGGCATGGGGATGTGGGCCGGGTATCTTAAGGAGCACCTTCTGCATAATCCTGCCAATCCCTTAAAATAATTAAGCAGGACCCTGCTTAGGATACTGCTGCCATCTGAGGCAAAGGGAATGGTGACAAGATGCAGGGCCTTCTATGTTGTGGCACCACCATGTCTATGGAATGAACTTCCAGAAGAGCTGAGGACTATCTGGTGGGACTATCTGATAGGGCTACCCCTATCTGGTGGGGTTTCTCTGGTTGGGTGTGAAAACATATCTACTGGTATTTCATTTAGTATTTGAGGAGGGATGATTCCTTGTTATATAGGATCTGTGGCTTTGATTCCTTGTTACTTTTTAAGTCATTTTTAGATTCTGTTTTCTTAGTGCTGCTTTTATGGTTTTTGTCCTGCTGCTGTTAGGTGTGTTAATCCACTCCTGTGGTATTAGTGCTAGTTGGTTTTAATATTACCTGCCTATTTGTATTGTTTTTACATATTTTGTTTTTAGTTATTTTAAATGTTTTCATTGTGTTGTATGCTGTTTTGAACTTTGGATAAAGCAGGGAGAAATCTTTTAAATAAATTTGTAAAAGCTTTGAATGCCTTGGCAGAAAACTGGCATATAGATACAATAAATAAATAATCAATTACTTTCAAAACTGTTTATCTTATTCCTTCCTCCAGGAAGCCACCAACACCAGTGCTTAACTACTCCATGCAGGGCCAGTGCATCCATGAGGCAGTTGCTTCAGGCAGTAAATTGGCAGGTGATACACACACCTCCAGTCACCTGCTTGTGTCCACTGCTCCTTCTCCTCCCCATTCCCTTGATAGGAAAAGGAAGAGCGGGCCAGAACTGAAGAGGCAGTGTGGAGAAGAATGGTGCGCTACTAGAGCATCTCCTCCATACTTCCTCTTCCACTTTATCCCCCTCTTCCTTTTTCAATCCAGGGATTGGAAGGAGTTCAAGCTGACACATCGCCAGGTAAGAAGGAGGGGCAGCATTTGGCATGCTGCCTCAGGCACCAGAAAGTCTTGGGCCGGTCCTGAATCCATGCTCTTAACACAGTTTATCCATTACAGCAGAGCAGAACAGTGGCTTTCCCCCAGTTTTATTCTTATGAGAGTGTTATTCCTGTCAGAAATAATCTTGCAGAAAGGATATGATCTTGGATATATACCCTAAATCAAGAATTCCATAAAAGGGTGGGGGTAATTTGCCCACAAGATAGACAATAAGTATTGTTGCAATCCAAAGAAATTACTGCTCCTGGAAAAGGAAAATCAAATGAGATTGTGATACTTTTGGTTACAGGTGTCCATCTCTGACCTTCTAGTATTGGGCTTTGACCAAGGAGACCTGAGTTCAAATTCTTGGTTCACACACACAGAAGTACACATTTCTGAGCGACTTGGGGGAAGGACAGGATGGAAACCTGCATACAAACTATTGCTTATAGTCAAAGCCACATGTGTCTACTACTAGGATGAAATTGTAATAAATATACATGCTAACTGTAATTTTTAGTGTGTCTAGATTTAAAAGAACTTAATCTTCATAACATTTCTGGATTTCCCAGGTAGCAATTAAATGATGAACCTTCTGGGATAGGTCAGGCTGTAAATCAACATATGTTCATCAATTTAAATACAGCTTAAAGAGCATTACATTATCTAAAATACTGAGTGGAGGTTAACAAGAAATGCTATAAAGTGTCAGCAATAAACCAGCAAATCCAATAGACAGAACTAAGCTCTGCTGGGAACCAGCCCGAAAGCCAAGGAGACTGAAATGACTGCCTTGGCCCTGGATAGCTAAACTTATTATGCAGGAAGACCTGGGCTTGCAAAGGATATCCTGCCAAGATGGAGAGTCCAAATTTGCAAGACCTTAGAGCAGTGGTTCTCAAAGTGGTGGGTCACGACCCACCATTGGAACCAAAAGCTGTCCCCTGCCCCCTTAAGGGATTGCTGCCAGTGCTGGGGGAAAAAAGTTTTAAAAGGTGAATGGTTTGGGGAGGCCCACACTACCCTCTGCAGCCCCCCCCCCGAGCTTTAGATCGCTGCAGAACAGCGATTTACGACCACTTCTGGTTTTCGCAAAAACTGGAAGTGGTTGTAAACCGTGATCTAAAGCTCGGGGGGGGGGGGAGCTGCGGGCAGCACAGGCCTCCCCGAACCCTCCGGAGGGCTGCAGGACCCACGGTAAGTGCACAAATCACCTTTGTTTCCCAGCAGTAACACAACACTGACATTCTTCTCGTTTCCAAAAGCAAGTCTCTCTCTCTCTCTCTCTGAAGGAGCAGGTCTTGTAGTCCGGGAGAAAGGTGGGATACAAATTCTTTAAATAAATTAAAATAAATAGTCTAGGGGTTCTCCTGGATGCGCAGATGCTCCTGGATTCCCAGGAGGGTAGCCTTTGCTCCACTTTGGCTGATCCAACAGCTGCAACCATACTTTAATCGCTCAGACTTGGCCATGGTGACCCATGCCTTAATGATATCTAGATTAGATTACTGCAACGTGCTCTACGTGAGTCTGCCTTTTGAAAACTGTCCAGAAACTGCAACTGGAGCAGAATATGACTGCCCGTGTAGTTGCAGGGACCATCCGTTCAACTCAGTCGGGCCGCTGTTTCAGCAGCTATACTGACTGCCAGTTTGTTTCTGGGCACAATTCCAAGGTTCTAGTTTAGACTTTTAAGGCCTTTTATGGCTCGGGACCTGGGTATTTGAGGGACTGCTCAATACAAATATTGAGGGGTATTATCAGACCATATTATCAGAGGGGACCCTTTTAACCATGCCACCATTGATGGAGGTGAGGGGGGGATGGTGGTGAGGAATAAGGCCTTCTCGGTGGTGGCATCCCAATTGTGGAATTCCCTCCCCTTGGAATGAAGAAGCACTCCCTCTTTGCAGAATTTTCGGAGGGGCCTTAAGACCTTTTTGTTCAGGATGGCTTTTGATGGCTGACATGATGGCCTGGCATTTTAATTTTAATTGAATATAATTTTGTTTAATTTTATGTGATCCATTGGGTGTTTCTGTCTTGCTTTTATTGTTTTAATTGTTTTTAATGTTTAATTGTTGTTTTTTTAATCTTGTAATGCCCCTCGAGTGCCCTTACTGGGAGAAAGGCTGGGTATATATTCATTAAATAAACAAACATACATATGCAATACAGCATTATTTCTGAAAATCTAAGTAACTGTGTAAAATAATGAGGCACCAAGTTAATTCTGCCTTCCTTATTTACATCCCACAGTCATTTGACAAGCAGTATCTGCATTGGGACTGCCATAGCAAGGTCTGGTGCTCTTTCTGGCTTTAGTTTATTTAAATAAAATATGGCAAGGAAAGAAGATGTTACACAGATAATGGAAAGAAGAGGGGGCAGGTAACCTGTCTTGTGGTAAATGTATTTAAACTTGGTAAAAAGCAGAGCTAGGAGATATGGCTTTAAAAACACATTAAACATTCAGGCTCAGTGTATCTTTGAAGAATCTATTTCTGAAAAATTACAGGGCATGAGTCCAGAGGAGAAAGAGAGTAATATACTTTTACCTGAGGTGTGGCCAAACCGGGTTTAACAGCATATAAAGCCACATTCAGTCATGTTTAAGGCAAGCTATATATATACTGGTATCTTTAGGTCATGTGGGCTATATCTGTAGTAGAAATCATAAGCCACCATATCTATGAAATGGGCTTTTTGATGATACTTCTGACCTCATAAAACCCAGAGAAAAAGGAGAATACAGTATAGACCAGTAAATTAGATCCAGGATTCAAAACTAAGTATGAGGGCTGTGAACCTTTATTTCATGACTAGGAACTCAACACAACCTTGAGAATTCAGGCTTCTCCTTCTAAAAGCATATTTCCTGACCTGATTATTTAGAGCAGGGATGGCCAACCTTCCACCATTAGGGCTTCTGCGTTCTTAAGAGTCGTGTAGAAGGTAGAATCTTGGCAGCTGCAAGTGCTGATGGTGCTGCTAAAGCAGCTGCACCTGCTGAAATGCCCTCACCTATACAACCATTAAAGGGCCAGGAGCAGACATGTTGAAAGGTTGGCCACCCCTGATTTAGAGCATTAAAAGCAAAACATGAGTTTCACAAGAAAATTTTTGAAAATGCCTGGAATTCAAATTACATTTGAAGTCTGAAATGTTGCTAAATGTTAACAGTTTGTGCAATTTCACTTCTGCTGTAATATTGATCCATAGTATGATTCTTCTGTTACAAGTGTATGTACTCTGACAACAATTAGTAGGTCCCTTTTACAAACCTGAAATGATTTTGTTGTTTTCTTCACATAGCAGAATATGTTTGTTCTGGGAACACAACTGCTATTGTGCTGTCTGGAAAAAACTGATTGCCAAGTGCAGAGTCTTTGCTACTGAATGCTGTGACAGAGAAGGGGCATCAAGATCTAGAGAAAGTGATGTCTGAAAACTGGTGAGTGACTGCTTAACATTCAACAAGCAAGGTGACTGCAAGGCTGACGACAACAAGATTAACTGTGTTTAGGTTTTCATGGCCAGCAATTATTCTCACAAGCAATAAATGGGTTAAAAGCCATGACACAAAAAATTTAAAATCACAAGTCAAAACACAGTTAAAACTCTGTTTAAACCTATGAATCTTAAAATTAATCTAAAAGCAATGTTTCTGTCATCTATCAATGACCCTTCATCAGGCAAAAAACAAAGCTATAGTGAGCTGTAAAGATGGCAAAGTAATTGTCTCTCAAACTGCAGGTTTAAAAGGACACAGCAGCACTGGTCAGCTGAGGATCGTTAACATGGGAGTTCCAGTTGTGGTCCATAGCAATGATCCTGCAAGGACTCTCAGACAGCCTGAGGCCTGCTTAGGGGAGGCCTGCTTAGGGGAGGACGGAGCTTAGGGGAGCTTCTGGCCCCCCGCGCCCCGCCCCTTAAGGGCAGGTCGCTCCGTCTCGGTCGGCGATCTGGTAAGCCTATTCATAAACGAAGTTTCCTCCCTTCTGTTCAACAAAATCTGATGGTTTTTGAAGATCTCAATCACCTCCCTGTGTTGTCTCTGCCGGTATGAGGTTTCATAGACTAATGTTTTGGTGTTGTCAAAGTCAATCTTATGACCAGTGTCCAGATTATGTTCAGCAAGAGCTGATTGTAGAGGATGTTTTAATCTGCATGAGCATTCATGCTCCCTTAGTCTTGTCGATATCATGCGCTTAGTTGTACCAATATACGCTTTTCCACACGAGCACGGAATTTGATAAACACCCGGGGTTGACAGTTTGGGTCTCTCATATTTAACACCTCTAAAATATTGAGATAATTTCCTGGTGGGTCTGAATATGGTTTTAAACTCAATTTGTCTAAAAATCTTGGCAACTCTATCAGTGACCCCCCGAATATAGGGTAAACAAATTATATTTTCTCTTTCTGTAGTAGTCACCTCTTCCCTCTTCTCATCTTTATGTATGGTTTGATAGTGCCATGACTTGTTTATAAGGGCCCTAGGGTATCCACTATTGTTTAAGGAATTTAAGGATAACAAGATTGTTTTTCCTGGATCTGCTCCAGCCTGGTAGAGTCTAAGAAGGCCTGCAATAAAAGATCAGACTATGCATAATGAAGGATTTTTCTTATTTCTCTATTACAGTGCATTTAAAGTTGTTGCTGTCCAAGGCATTGTAAGTATACTTTCAGAGAGCAATATATGGACCTCTCTTTTATTTTCACAACTGTGAGGTAGGCTTGGCTGAGGGATGGTGACGGACCCAAGGTCCACAGATGAACCTCGTTGCTGGTGGAGACTGAATCCAAATCTTCCTGGCCTAAACTGAACACTCTAACCACGACATTACTAGCTCTCCTATTTAATGTCTGCACTATGTTATAGCAGTGTTGGTTGTCCTTTTACATAGTTTGCAAATCTCTTAATTCAGTTTATTTGCATACTCTGAGGGCCCAATCCTATCCAAAATTCCAGTACCAATGCAGCCCCAAGGTAAGGGAACCAATGTTCCCTTACCTTGAGGAGGTGTCCGTGACTGGATTGTAGCGCACACCCTGTTGACACGGCTGCATTGGTGCTGGAAAGTTGGATACGATTGGGCCCTGAGTCAGCGTAGGCCATTTTTCCACCGGTGAACTGCGGCTGCGTTTGTTTTTCAGCTAGCAGTGCCAGTAGCGCTGGAGAGGTATATGTTAATCTCTTAACATGCTAGGGTCGCATATGTTTTTCAGCTTCTAGCACGCTCAAAACTTTTCCTTTGGGGCTCAAAGCTATTAAACATGGCGGCCTCCATGAACACAATGGGGCTTGCTTCTGAGTAGACATGCCTAGGATTGTGCTCTAAGGTTTAACGAGCTACACCTGCCCACATTCCTTCTCCTAAAGGTCTAGCACTCTGTCCCGGTTGGAGATCTGGTAAGCCTACCCAAGGCCATCTCATGAGAAGTCATGGCAGAGGTGAGCTTTGAACCAGGGAGACACTGATTCACAACTCAGTCTCTTAGCCACTATGCTACATGGCTACTGGGCTCCCCCCTTCCCCAGACAGAAGGTGGGGTGAGGAAGGGTGTCCCCTTTTTGGTCTTTTCCTATCCTGGTGGCAACATCTACCCCTTTTCAGGATAGCTCGTACTTACCCAAGAGTAGGGTGCATGGGAAGGTTAGGTACATGTGCTGTGTGCCTTGCTTCTCCTCTTCATCACTGCACAGGGTGCCACAGCAGCCCCACAAGATCTCCACACTAGTAAACTGGGAGCATCCCAATAGTCGTGCATAACGTGTGGTCCATCACACCAAACGCAGCAGACCTTGAGTTACATATGTGGCAGTCCAGCAGCAGTTCAGTAAACTGCCTGCTTCTATTGTCAACCTGAGGCTGCAATCCTATCCACACTTACCTGAGAGTAAGCCTCATTGACTATAATGATGACTTCTGAGTATAGATTCATATAATTGGGCTCTCAAAACAGCAAAACCCAGAAAGTTGTTAAATACCTGTCAGTACTCGGCTTGGAGGGCTTCATTTAGCTTGGAAGGTCACACATTGCGCAGGCTGCCTGCTGCAGGGCTATGGAGTGTTCTGCTGCTGCTTGCTTTGAGGTCATTCCAGTGGTCTAAAACCATGTTAAATTGTCCCAATTTTAGCAGCTTAGACTTTGTGCACACAACTAAAAAATAAAATCCCATGAGGCTGAAGAAGCCGTTTTCTAAATGGTTTGTTCAGGTAGCTACCCCAGACAAAAGTGTAAACTCTTACTTTAAATTGCAGATGGTCTATTAGAAAGCAGCATGTGTGTATTTTAACAACCAGGCTGGAATGGGTTCAAACAAAGAACTCAGGAAAATCATCTTGGTTGACTGAGAAAGCCATAGCACTTGAGCAAAAACTTATTTTCCATCACTTTCCCTTAGGGGAGAATTTGACCAGATGGATGACTTGTCTTTTCATAATGCCACCTGGTGGAATCTGCTTACAACTGCCAGTCTGCAGAGATTTACAGCAATTTACAGCATCTCAAGAAGAAGATGTGACAAATAATCTCATGAATCTCTGCCTCGTGTTTTACACAGACGTTAATGGGATTTGTTATGACAGCTGGGAAATCACTCATGCTAATCACTCATAAGGGCATCTAAGGTCTCGGGGAAGAGTAGGATGTTGCAGGGGAAGAGACCACATGTAGGACAGGACAGGGGAAACAAAAGTACCACTAATTCAGGACCGGCACACTGAGGCGTGCCTCAGTTTGCAGGGTTTGGATACAATTAAAAGGTAGGAAATTATTGTTTATACGTTTCAAATGGAATGCAATACATTCTAAACTTAGAAAATGCTAAGTGTATGTGACTCAGGCTGTAATCCTATGCATGCTTAGAGGTAAAGGTAAAGGTGACCCCTGACAATTAAGTCCAGTCGTGTCCGACTCTAGGGTGTGGTGGTCATCCCCATTTCAAAGCCGAAGAGCCAGCGTTGTCCAAAGACGCCTCCGTGGTCATGTGGCCGGCATGACTCTCCTTGCCGCAGCGCGTAGCATGCAACTGGAACACGGAGTGCTGTTTACCTTCCCGCAAGCGGTACCTATTTATCTACTCGCATTAACATGCTTTGGAACTGCTAGGTTGGCAGGAGCTGGCCAAGCAACGAGAGCTCACCCCGTCGCGGATTTGAACTGCCGACCTTTCGATCGACAGCTCATGGTTCAGCGGTTTACCCCACTGCGCCACCCTCTGGCCTGCTTACTAGGGAGTAAGTCCCATTGAATTCCTTGGGGACTTACTTCTCAAGAGACATGATAGGATTACCGTGCAAGTCTTTCTTGGGGATTGACAAAATTGTGATCTCACTTTATATTGTGCAAAATCCAGTAGTTGACAGTAGTCATCTCTGCCACCCTGGGCAAACAGGAGCCTCCAACATCTACAGAGTATGAATGAATTGGATCCCTTACTTTATAAATGAATCATTTCTGTCTCTCAAAAAATATTCTACAGAGATCATTGTACAGGTTTTTGTAGGAAACTCACAGTGCAAACTTAAGCATGTGTCATGGACAAGAGGGGACTCCAGAGAGAATGCAGGCTGACCCAGGGAAGTAGCATCTAGTGAGTAGCATGCTCACCCCTTTCCTGCTCCCCACTGTCCCTTTTAGACAAGCAGTGGAATAGGGGAAAACCTGGGTAAAATCTACCTGCTGCCACCAGCCCAAGCTATAAGACTAGTCAGAGGGAAGCTGTCTGGGCAAAAACCGCTTCCCAGGAGAACTTTAAACCCCAGGAGTCGTATTAGAATCCCTCACAGTAGCATCTGCAGAGTGAGGAGATGTGACAATCCATTAAACCTCCCTGTAAGAAGGAACCAGGCAGACCAGGGGTTAAAATAGATCCAATTTTATTTTAAGTTTAAACAACATTAGGAGAAGAAAGGGTTAAAAGTGATACAGGTTGATTACCCCTTAATCCAGACTATTCTGAAATCCAAATGTTTTGGGGACTCAAAATCAGAAATTCCCAGGCTTTCTGCCATGTTAAAATACAAATTAAAAAAGTTTTTAAAAAAAGATGTAACATTTGGAACTGTACAGGTGGGCCCCCATATCCACTGATTCGCTATCCACGGTTTCAGTTATCCACGGATCGTGGGAACCCCCCCCCCCCCAGGCTTTTACTTTTTCCCAGTAAGCTTCGTTTCTTCCTTAAAGAAACAGGAGAAGCAGCCTCTGGCTGCTTATTACAGGCAAGTAGAACGAGACTAAGTACTAGAGAGGCTCTGCAAGGTTAACAGAAACCTTGCAGAGCCTCTCTAGGACTTAGTCTCGTTCTACTTGCCTGCAATGGAGGCTGCTTCTCTATTTGTTTTAAGGAAGAAACAAAGCTTGCTGAAAGAAAAATAAGAGCTGGGGGGGGAAGCATGCCTGCCTGCAGGGGAGGCAGGGTGGGGGGCCCCTCAGGAAACCATGGAGGGGGTGTTCGCTCTTATCCACGGTTTCAAGTATCCACGGAGGGGCCTGGAAAACCCAGCGGATATGGGGGCCCACCTGTAACATCTTTTTAAACTTTTTAAATTTGTATTTTAACATGGCAGAAAGCCTGGGAATTTCTGATATTTAATGGATGGGCCATGAAAGCCTATGTCTATTTGTGATTTGGGGGGCTATGACTTAAAATTCCAGCACCTGACTGGCATAGCTGGGGCACAAAATTATTTTAAAAGATTGTAAAAAATTACCTTCAGGCTATGTGTATAAAGTGTATATAAGACATAAATGAATTTCATGTTTAGACTAGGGTCCCTGTGGTGAAAAGCTCTCTAAACTCTTTGATCTGTCTCCATTTTGGATTTCCTGTCTTGGTTTTTCTGCCTGCCTGCTACAGAGCCCTGGTGATTGGCGCATGGCCAGAGGCCTTGGGAGCCTTGCTTTGAGCTACCCTGTTTATTCCTTATCTGCATGGGAACAGTGATACAGCAACTTCTCCCAATTAAGTTCCCACACCTGCGCTGGCCATCACGCACTTCTTAGATCTGGGAGGGGAAGCGAGGAGTGAGCTCATCTTCGAGAACTTTCCCTTACGTGTCATCTTTTCATGGTCTGCCCCCCCCCGTCAATCATCTTACCCCCGAATGTCTACTTAAGCTACTCTGTGGCATCCATCTTGGGTTCGTCTTTTCATTCTCTAACTGATCTTTGTTGGAGACAGTTCTCCCAGTCTATGCTACTCCTATGGCCTGACTTTAGCCCTTGCCTTGGGCGAGCCAGCCCTGCACCATCCTGCCTGGGATGGCTGACTATCCTTTCTCATCTTGGTGAGTGTGTAGGGAAATGTATTTAGCTGAGGAGTTATTCCTTTATTATTTTGTGCTGTATTTTAGTATTTGGATGTTATGCCTTTACTGTTGCAA
Source organism: Plestiodon gilberti rubricaudatus (assembly GCA_026170595.1). Lineage (NCBI taxonomy): Eukaryota > Metazoa > Chordata > Lepidosauria > Squamata > Scincidae > Plestiodon > Plestiodon gilberti. Next base: position 158,096,793 of record JANXHW010000002.1, read on the forward strand.
CTCCAGTTGCTCTTATCTTTTACCTGTATTACTATGCTTGGTTTGCGTAGCCTAAACTTAATAAACATCTCTCTATTTTACCTGGGAGTGTTTCTTTGAAACCATGGAGTCTAAGTCCTGAAGCCTTGGGGCTTGGTTACATACTACCTGTGTCTGCACGTTGTATTTCCTAGCTGGCTTGGTCAGACAGCCTAGTGGGACCAACGGTTCACTCTGCACCCCTTCCCAGTAGCCTGGGACTGGAAGGGCTAGGAGGTACCCTGGCTGGTGGCAAATACTATTCCCTTGGTCAGGGGTAGTTGGGTTATTCTCCTGTGGCTCAGGAGTGCCTTCTCTCCCTCCTTGGTCAGGAGGGGACACCCAAAACATACAAAGAAGAGGCAAAACCCCTCTTGCTAAGGTGGTGTGGCCTTGGATTGTGCCAGCATCGAAGCTCGGGGGGCAAGCCTCTTCGTCACAGTCCCATCCCCAACATATCTCATTATATTTATGCAAATATTCCAAAATCCAGACAAATCCAAAATCCAGGCAGCTTTCTGTCCCAAGTAGTCCCCAAATAAGGGATACTCAACCTGTAGTAGGTTAGGGGAAAACAGATGCAAAAAGTAGAATGGCCTGCTAAAGGTGTAGTTATCACTAATGCCCAATAGATGGGGCTGTGATGCAACCGAATCTGCTTCTTGCTCAGAAGATGTTTGTGATAGCCAGGAGGACTTTGCAAAATGGACAGAAATGAACCAGAAAACCTCACATATTTTCGCTCGGCCTTTTCTCTAGCTAAGGGTGCAATCCAACTTAAAGATCGGGCGGCTGTCCGCCCAATCCAGTGCTCCGCCGCAGGCTGCCTGCAACAGGTGTCCCGCGGCGGAAAGTGTAGCAGGAAAGCGGCGGCCCGAGTGTAAGGGTGGCTGGGGCCAATAGGCCTCAGAATTCCGCCAGCTATTTTGCTGGCGGAAGTCGGAGGAGGCCGTGTAACGGCCCAGCTGCCCTCCGGAGCCCTGCAGGGACTGGGATATGGCAGATGCCATGTCCCCGCCCCCTCCCGGAGCGGCTGGGCCTATGGCTGCCATGTCCCCGCCCCCTCCCGGAGTGGCTGGGCCTATGGCCGCCCTCCTGCTACCGCCCAAAATGCGCCCACCGGCTGCCTGATCTCCCGCTGGATCCTACCTTTGCTGGGTTCACCGGCTGGTCGAGTCCTCAGCCAGCGGAGCAGGGCAGGCCAGCCTTGTGCCGGCCTGACCTGCTCTAAAGTAGACTGCAAACGAGCTTTATGGCACGTTTGAAACTACTTTTGGCTATTCGGGGCGGCGGATCGCTAGGTCCGCTGCCCAGAACTTAAGTTGGATCGGGCTGCCTGTCACCTTGCCTGAAGGACTCTTCAATCCTTCTCACTCACTATTTGACGAGTGGGTGCTCTGCTCTGAATCTCACAGAGTGGGTTCTCAGGCTGCTGGAAGAAACTACAACAACTTCCTGCATGCTGGGAGTTTTTACATTTGCTGGAGTGGCATTGGTGGAGTGCAACAAAACAGACAGGAATGTGAGCCAATCGTCAGGCACATTCCAATTTTTGGGATGAACTCACAAATTTGGATGGAAGAGAAGCTGAATTCACCCCTTTTCTCCTCCCCACTGTCCCTTTTAGACAAGCAGCTGACTGGGGAAAAGTCAGCTGCTTGTCTAAAAAGCTGATTCTGAAAACATGTTATTAGGTCTTGAGTGGAAGGAGGGACAATCCCATTGTCAGGGGTTTGGACTTAAACATAATAGTTCTCAACTCTTCCACTCAAAAATAAATCAACTAAGCAAAGTGTGAAGCATGCAAATACAGTGAATATTCAAGCCCATTAACGGCCCAATCCTAACTACATGCTGCCTGTAGGGTGCAGCAGTGCCAGCACAGGGTCTGCTGCTGGAGACCATGCAGGGACGGAGAGGTAAGTAAAAATTTATTCTCCAGCATGGTCCCCAACAATGGGTCTACTTGGACCTGCGCCAGCTCTTCAACTGGTGCAAGTTCGAGTAGAGGGAAGAGAAGGTGTGTTGGGGGGGGGGGTGAAATGGAGGACAGGATATTGGCAGAGCCATTGCTGCTGATACCTGCCCTCTGCCCACGCTGATACCATCCCCTACACCCTGCATTGGCTTACTGGCACCGGCAGAGGTGAAGGGCTACCCCAGCACTCCTCTGGTGCTGCCACCTCTTGTGACAGTGTTTGGAAAAAGGGTGTCATCAGCATGCTTTGTGCGTCGTCAGCAACCATTTTACAACAGCGGAACTCTGTTCTGCTGTTATAAATCCCTACATGCGCCGGCCCAATACTAGTTAGGATTGGGCTGTAAATGTGCATAATCTATTCCAGTCACAAAATGGGGGTTCTATGATTATAGGATTTAGGTTTTGTTGGTTTTTTAGTACAGAATTCCAGAATGTCAGCTCTTAGGTTCTGTCACATAACTCGTTTTCATCCCTTTCCCCATATTCTTTTGAGTCTTTCATTCATTCCCTCCCGCATTCATTCATGCATGCATGACCTGATCTGAGCGATTCATATCATCCTTGCTTATTCCCCCATGCAGTTATTTATTCCACTGTGGCATGAACATCTCAGCTCCCTGCACTTACTGATCTGTTCTAGGTTTAAAAAGAAAAGGGTGAAAAAAAACAAAAAAAGAAAGGCCATGGAATCAGCGGCCCAGATTTGCCAACTGCCTTGGAGAGAAAACAGCATTTGTAGTGACTTGTTCTAATGCAGCGAGGCATCCCACACTGATTGCGGCTTTAGGGCAAAAAGCAATGATAACCCTTGTATCCAGCATGAATTGCTGTGCTCTCAGCTTGTCAGCTCACAGCAGTTGCCTTCACATCTAGGTCCTTCGGCATTGTCCCCCGTTTTGAACAGAGAAGCTTCTGTGCCTGAATGTTACAATAGCAGCAAATACCCTCATTAAAATATGCTAGAAGTTGACGTTGTTTTGCTACATAACACAGCCCTGTCCTCCTACCACTATCAGGGCTCTTCCCTGTGCCAGCTGCTGTCACTAAGTGGTAATTTTTGACCTTCAAATGAAAAAAGACTCGAGATGGAAGTTATTTATAGGAAGACAAATGAGAAACGACTTGGCAGGTTTTATGCATGACCTCTTTTGGACAGCTGCCTCCCTCCAGATATGCACAAGATTGTACCACATGGAAGGGTGGCAACAATCCTTCTGCCCCTAAACCTCCTATCTTTTGCACCGCTGTATACAACCTCATTCTCACATCTCAAAGCCCAGCTACGGTAGCAACCTACACTTGCAGGTTGACAGATCTCCCTCCAGGGGGCTGCAGGTATCTCCAAGTCCTTGAACATGCACCCTGATAATGTTGAGTCAAGATGGAAAAAGTTGGATAATTTATAAAAGACAAGGTTGGAGGAAGAGGCAAAGATGTAAGGTAAAGGGGGCATTGTATAGGAGCAGGAATACAAGGTAAAGAGATAATCATCAAAGTGTGGTCAGGTGTGGGTGGCTGCACCAGTGGGCTGGGGTGTCAGCGCATCAGAGGACAAAAATTAAATGGCTGATACTATTGCTCTCAGTGGTCTATGGAGGGAATTCCTCCTTCCTCTCTCAGATTCTTCCCCAACCACATGAGGAGTGTGGACTTGTGAATGATTGACAATAGCTGTGCAGGAACTACCTGCTTGCTGAATCAGAGATTGACCTGGGAATTTACATGCTGCTGCTCCAGAACCGACTGAGGAATGCCTCACATGTTGTTCTGCTGGCTCTTTTTACTATAATGAGAGAGGCACTGGCTATGGAAATCTGGGTCAAAACCAAATGCCATGACAATTGCTGTAATCATCCCTGGGTTTGAAAGAGAGAGGGACCCATTAATGAGCTCTTCTGGCTCAGCTCAGGGAACATTTTCTGAGGCTCCAGGGTCTATGCTAGCTGAATCTCACAGGCACACGCACGCACACACTGCTTTGAGTATATCAGCCTTGTGGTCACACCAACTAAAAAGAAGATGACTAGTTAGAAAGAAGATGCCCAGATATAGTGACTTGTCAATAGAGAAAGTGAAATTTGAACCTTTATCTCAATCTCCTCCAGCATCTAAGCCCAAGACAGCATTTCCTGAATCACCCCCGACTCTTCTGCTTTTGTTTCTGATAAGGACTACAATAATAAAACAAATTATATTCTGGTGAATCCTTGATGAACATCTGAGGGAAAAAAATCACAAGATAGGAGAGTCCCAAGGTTCAGTCTGTGGGAATTTCAGCTATTGAGACTGCAATCGTATAAACACGTAACTAGAAGTAAGCTCCACTGAACAGAAATGGGTATGGGACTTACTTGAGAGTAAACAAGTGTAGGGTTGCACTATAATACTGCAATCCTAGGCACACTTCCTTTTCTGGCAGCTCAATCCTACCTAACCCCCTGCGCAGTGATGCAGTGGTGCTGGCATGGCCTTTGCTCTGTTGCATCTCGTGGGGGAGTTTTGGCTGCTGGAGGTCTCTCCGGAGTAAGGAGACATTTGTCCCCTTGCCTCAGAGTAAGTCCCAGCAGCCGCTATGGGGCAACGTGGACCGTGTTGACCCATGCAGGCGAATCAGGCCCAGGAAAGGGATGAACCTGCCCCCTCCCAGGCCCAATCTGCTTATTTCCCACCCCATCTCCTCCCCGTTAGAAATCTGGATTGACTGTCAGTTGTATTTTATTTCAATATTGGATATCTGACAGTAGCATTGCAGTATTGGATAGCTAATATGCAATCATGTTTGGTATTTGACAATACCTGTACTGATAGCTGACATGCAGAGGTTTATCACAGTAGTTAGCAAATCTTCTACCTTGAGGGGATGCTTTCCTCTCTGCTACAGAGTATTCTAGGATATGTTCTAGTTCTGACTTCTGAGACATAGCAAACATTCCCTTGTGGCTGCACATTGCAGAGGAAGAGTAGTAGTAGTAAGAGAACTGTTCGTCTCATTCAACAACCCAGGAATGCTTCCAGAGAATTGAAGGATTTAGCATTTAATAAAAGTTACTAATAATCCATTTTAGATGTACAGAGGAAGCCTCAGCATAATAGGCTTGGCCCACGCTGATCCTCTGCCCAAAGTAAGGCCCAAATTCCACCCCCTTTTGTCTGCACACACAGCAAAGTGGGGCCCAAATTCCCCACCTTCTATAATTGCCCCCGGAGAGGAGATGGCTTGCAGTTCAGTTTTGGAAAAGTGCCTGTAGTAACGTGGCATCTGTGTTGTCCTTGTGGAGGAACAATGACTCAGGTACCCCACAGTGTCATAAAAGGAAATAGATTTAAGCAAAGTTCCTGCTTCTTCAAAGGGGGTCATTCTAGCTTTGTGCAGCCTTAATCCCAGAGTATTAGTCATCCCAGAATAATGCAGAAATCATGTTTATCAAGGAACATTGTGGTTACTGAGAACAAAACAAGTGTTCCCTACATACTGTTTCTAAAGTTCTGAACCCAGGGTTTACAGGCAACCTTGTAATAAATCTGTTAACCAAGAGGAACAAACAGATTTTTCCTTGCTAGTAAGTCACTTTTATTACTCAGGACCTTATAACTAGGCTTACCATAGCCCCGGGCCAGAATCGAGCGCCAGTGCGGCCTGCAAAAGACACTAGTCTCTCCCAGAAGTGCACCGCGGCGGGACGAGACAACTGCGTTGGACCCCTGCGGTGCACTTCTGGGAGAGGCTCGTGTCTTTTGCAGGCCGCGGCAGCGCTCGATTCTGGGACTATGGTAAGCCTACAGGCAGCAGCGGGCTGGCCGAAATGGTAGAAATCTTAGTCAAGATGCGGGCCGTGCTGGCGTGGTTGGGCTCACCCCCTGGTGTAAGTGCCAGAACAGAGGCCCTAATGGGCCTCTTCAGATTTGCACCAGCTCTTTAGCTGGCATGCATCCAGGGAGGCCATGTAAGGCCGGGCCGGCCTGGGAAGGGGACAGGGTTATTGGTGCAACCCACCAATACCCGGGCCTCCAAAGGTTGAGAACCCCTGCTTTATGGGATTTCAGGTTTTGGCATGATGAAGGTTGTGTTTTTAGGTTTCAAGTTTTGTGAGGAGAAAGCTGATGGTTGATACTCCCAGATCTGTATTGTAGTACACCATAAAGTAGTACTGGATTCAGGCTCCACGTTGTCCAATAAACAGCACAGCAAACAGATAATAGAATTCAGGATAGGTTTATTCCATGGAACAAATGACCCCAGTGGAGTCAGCTCAAAAAGACTGAGGCCCCGAGCACGAGGCATTGAAAGCTTTTATAGCAAATTAAACGTCATGCATAATCAACAATTTCTCCTCCTGTTTGCGGTGTTTTCTAGCCTATCACCTTCTCACCTCCATATATGCTTATCTATGAAATAGTGTCCAGTAATGTCCAGTTTCACAAAGCATGGCTTGTTCATGGCTGAGTCTGCATAGGAGGGGTTGTACTTTCTGATTAGGGTTACATATGTGCGTACATGATCAGCACGTGCAAGGACACTTGCTTCTACGTGATTAGTGCTGGAATGCAAGAATTGGAGTAATAGGAGTAATAGTTGGAGTAATAGTTCTCACAGTTACAGGCCTCTACTTCAGAATCAGAGAGGAGCTTTACTTGTGATTAGGGTAGTGTTACCTAGTAATATTGCAAAATCATAACCATAACCTAGGGTACCTCAGTATTACCGGTATATCCATTTGATTGGATTTTAAACTCATGTTTGGTTTGAGGCTGTTTGCCAGTGTCTTTGCATGGTTGATTTTGAATATATTGAATTTATTTGTGTGATTTCTTTATGCCAGTTGTTGGGACTTTTGGAAATCACATGCCACAGACATACACATCAAACTTGCTTGACTAGGAACAATCGTCATTGCTCTGCGTTCATGCCTGGGCTATCTGGGAATAGTCCAGGTGCCACAGGGAAACAGTGCTCCGATTATCCCTTTCTTCTCACAATCCTGCATAATCTCAGAACAGCTAACTGCTGGAGTCAAACTAATCTTAGATTACTTCCACGATCATCTTGTTGAAGAGTCCTGCTCATCATCCCTCTGGACCCTCACATTGGTATACCTGTGTACTAGAAATCCAAACAAATAGTTGCCTCCCTTTCTTCAGCTTCGCTCATAGCTCTTTCAGAATTGTGAGGGTGAGGGGAGAGAGGCCAACAGATATCATCTTCTAGAATCTTCCAGAGACTGAATGCAAACAACACCCACAAACTGCTGCATGACAGAGGCCCCTCAGGCTCTGTATCATTATATCAGTGATAGGCAGGTAACCTCCTTTATTTTGGTATAAGCAGCCAAGAGTCTTGTGACATCTTAAAGACTAGCTTTTATGAACTATAGGCCACTTCATCAGAAGTGTGAAGTGAAAACCTCAGTAGGCCACCACCTTGTGGATGTGTAGCCCCCTGTTGGATGCTCTCTGAGCAACCCTTTTTTTGGCCTAGAAGGGCTGATGTAGGAGAGCTATCTGAGAGGTCCTGAGAGGACACACACAGGGAGAGAGAAAAGGGGGAAAGATGGATTAGAGAGAAAAAAAGAAGAGTTTGTGAGGAGACAAGAGAGGTTCCAGGGAGGCAGCAGCGAGGCGGAGAAGAGAGCGGCAGGCAGCCTTCTGCTCCCAAGCAGCCTCTCTTCAGTAGCAGCAGCACAGTTAGCTCCAGGAGCAAGCGGAGTGGAGGCCTGACAGCAGCAGCAACAGCAGCAGCAGCAGCAGAGAAGCCCGAAATATCTGCCTCTTTCAGGTTAGGCCCCTCCTCTTCTTAGGTTGCCCTTACATAAAAAAGAGTTGTAGTAACATGGTCATTATTAATGAGTTAAACCTTGGCACTTCTATTAGGGGATGGAGCTCGAGTTCACCGGAAATTCCGGGACGGATGGTAAGCCTACTTATAGACCATGTCCAGAAAGAAGGGAGTCAGAAAATTCTGTTCCTCTGGGGAACTTATCTTCCCCCCCTAACAAGACTAACCACCCTCATCTGACTTTTTACACACAAGGAGTCCTAAATAACTCTACTATCAAAGCAGGGAGGAACTCACATGAAACGTAATAGTTTCATGATCATGACAGATATGGTTTCCAGATTCCTGTTTGCTGCTCTCCTCTAAACCCGTTCCAGCTTGTCAGTGTCCTCCTTAAACTGTGGTGTTTGGTAATTGTTCGTTTCGAGTGACATCCCTAAGCCACAGACCTATCTGTTCCTTTTCTTTTAGACATAGTAAAAAACCAAAAAAACCCAAACCCTTTGTTATAATTGGGCTATACTGACCTATATATTGTTCCTTTATTATCTATCCATCCTTCTGCTTCATGTACACATCCTCTTGCTTCTCAACATTTCTGAAAGCTCGCCGTTGAATACATCTACAGGTGGGCCCCCGTATCCACGGTTTCAGTTATCTACGGATCGCAGGGACCCCCCCCCAAGGCGGTTACTTTTTTCCCAGTAAGCTCCGTTTCTTCCTTAAACAAACAGGAGAAGCAGCTTCTGGCTGCTTATTGCAGGCAAGTAGAACGAGACTAAGTCCTAGAGAAGCTCTGCAAGGTTAACAGAAACCTTGCAGAGCCTCTCTAGTCTCGTTCTACTTGCCTGCAATGGAGGCTGCTTCTCTGTTCGTTTTAAGGAAGAAACAAAGCTTGCTGAAAGAAAAATAAGAGCTGGGGGGGGGTGCACGCCTGCCCGCAAGGGAGGCAGGGCGGGGGGCCCTCAGGAAACCATGGAGGGGGTGTTTGCTCCTATCCACGGTTTCAAGTATCCACGGAGGGGCCTGGAACATTTCCACAGCGGATATGGGTGGAGTACTGTAGTTACTTTCCCCTCTTACTTATACACAAACACACATTGACACACATTATAGAAAAGGAGGGAAAAATGTTTTCTGAAACCAGCATACTTGGGTATGTGTTTCTAGTGTCTTGTCTGCCATCTGATGTTTTCTCATGGTGCAAACTGAACTGACAAAATTATCAGGAAGCAGCCTGAGCCATGAGTAGGTTTGAGGTTGCTGCAGTGCATTTTAATTTGGGAAATTACAGACAGTTTGGCGATTCACCTCATCAGTGGGTTGAAAAGAAAAGGAAAGAATTAGGACATGCAAGAACTCATGGCAACCATAACATAATTTTAGAAACCTGGGTCACTTTGAATTCTAAAATATAGAGTCAAGTCATTAGTGCTTAGTGGTTAACATAATCTATTATTACCCCACACAGCAGTTTCCGTATTCAGATGGGGCAGGACAAACAACCTTATGTATTTCAGCAACTGACTCTTGTTATGGGGTCTGTGTTTTTTAAGTTCATTCACATTTGCTCTTTACAGCTTTCAGACGCCAGTTTCAAAGACATATTTTTGGAATGAAGGGAAGGATGGACAGCAGTCACACAATTCTGCCTTCAGAATTGGAAGAATGGAAAAGCATATTCATAATAAGTGTCTTCTTGTTACGGAGATAGTTTTCAGATATTAAATACATAATAGTTGTAAACAGGCAGGAATGCCAGTAGGATTGGCACTTCCTTTCCTGACAGAAGTTTCTGTATCTCCAACAGCTGCACTAGTGGTTTGATAGGTAGTGGTTTGATAGGAAGATAAGGGCTACTCTTCTCCCTAACAGGGAGGAGGCAGGACTTATGCACAATATCTTCATGGCTCTGTTTTCTCCAAGTTAAGTAGACACATGTGTATATGGAGACCCATAGGTGTGGAAAGTGGTTGTCAGCCAAACATCACACTTTCTGTAGTGGCCATTTCTGTGCCCCCACAAGTGGTTCATCTTTTGTCACTGTGCTAAATGAAGGGGTGGCATACTTTTTCCCCAGCTGCTAGGGATGAACAAAGCTGCGGGATTAACTAAAGCTGAAACTAATAATAATAATAACAACAATAATACTTTTACTGAAAAGAAGTCACAGAGAATATTGAGAGAGTGGGTGTAGGAAAGAGCAACTTAACAGTTTTTGTTCCTGCCATTGTCCTCTCAAAATACTTCCCTCCTTATTCTTAAGCTGCTCTCCTGCCCTTGGAGAAAAAGACATAGATTTTACTAACTTTTCATTCGCAGGGAGAAAAGCAGCTGGGGTGGGATTTTGGATGGACAAATGGCAGGAAGGGAAAAGGTGAAATCAGCCCCTCCCCCATTTCTCCGTTGAGACAGGCAGTCTCTTATGATAAAACAAACCTCTCTCAAAAATATCTATGAAAGGAAGGAAACATACACCTGCGTATGTTTGGTCCTTATATTTTGAAAATCTTGATTGGCCCAGCAGCCTCCTGTAAGTAGAGAGTCTATCATTCTTTAATTAAAAGAGAATTTCTAGCCGTTTTAGCAAAGGAAAGCTCAAAAGCACATTATATCACTGAATACTAAACTCCGATTACCTTTCCACAGTCACCATGTGAAGCCCAGTGATTCTGGCCTGCTTCATTGGCAAAATACCCCAAAACTAAGTATTGTAACCCCAACTGATCTCTTGGGTTAATTGTTCAGTTGGAACAGCCAAAAGCCCGGACTACACACTGTACGCATTTGCGTTGCGTTTGCGTTCCGGGTGTGTCTGGTGTCCCGCCCCCAGGTCAAACAACAGACTCTGATTGGCCAAATGTAGCACAAATGTAGCAAAAGTCGAGCCCAGCAAAAGTTGAGCCCAGCTCGACTTTTGCTGCGTTTGCACTACGTCCGGCCAATCAGAGCCCATTGTTTGACCTGGGGGTGGGACACCAGACGCACACGGAACGCGAACACAACATGAACGCATATAGTGTAGCCCAAGCTTTAATCTAGCTGAAGGAAGAATCCAATTCATAACATTCAAGAACAAAGGGAGATTCCTTAGCCACTTGGCCACAATATTCCATTTGGCAGGTGACAATAATTTATACACAAGTACCAAAAGGATTCTAGGAGAGCAAGTTTCTCTACTGTGTTGACCTAGAAATTGGCCTGCTTGAGGAGGGCTCCAGTAAGCTTAAATTTACTGCTGCTTTCAGCACTCCTAAACTATAAATCAGTTGTGATTTGGGTTTAGCTTGAGAGATTCACATAGGAATCCAGAAATAACTACAGTATTTTCTTGTTCTTCCTTTTTGATGCAAACAGAACCTTTAACCTAAATACTGCCACTGAGGATTTTTCCAGAAGTGATGCTGAGAAAACTGTTTAATGTAAATCATGTAAGGTATAATGCATCACTTGTGAATGTATTTAATATGGGATATATATAGAGCATTTTAAAGAGAATGCACAGTCTGGCCAATGTAGCCTTCTATTCAAGTTAGAGATGTAGGAAATGCAAATGATTTACACATGACTGGCAAAAGCAGCCTCGACCTTCAGCTGAGGAATGCCATGCAACGATCCTCTCCTATGCGCAACAGTTTTGTGCACCCGGTTCACTTAATCTGATTGCGTAATCAGCCATTGCTGGGAGTCTGGCCCCCAGCTGGACAGTAACAAATATTAGTTACAAACATGAATCAAGATATGTCACTGGAGATGAGGAGGAAGGGAGGGACTTAATTAGAATAGGATGAGTTGTATAGAATGCTGGGGCATGCATGTGCTGGGGACATAACAGTTCTCTATTGAGGCAGAATGAGGGAGAGGAACTCTGAGAGAAAACACTGAGCACTGAGACAGAATAAGGTAAAGGAAACCATGAATGAGACATATCCTAGCCTCAGACCATGGATCACTTTCATTCACTATCAGGCTTTGGTCAAGCTTAGGCTTACCAGATCTCTAACCGGGACAGAGTGCTAGACCTTTAGGAACAGGAATGTGGGCAGGTGTAGCTTGTTAAACCTTACAGCACAATCCTAGGCATGTCTACTCAGAAGCAAGCCCCATTGTGTTCAGTGGGGCTTGCTTCTGAGTAGACATGCCTAGGATTGAGCTGTAAGGTTTAACAAGATGTTGTTGTTTTTCAGTCGTTAAGTCGTGTCCGACCCTTCGTGATCCCATGAACCATATCCCACCAGGCCTTCCTGTCCTCCACTATCTTCCTGAGTTCGCTCATTTTCATGTTCGTTGCATCGGCGATACTGTCTAACCACCTCATCCTTTGCCTTCCCCTTCTCCTTTTGCCTTCAATTTTTCCCAGCATCACATCAGAGTCTTCTCCAGAGAGTCCTCTCTTCGCATTAGGTGGCCAAAATATTTGAGCTTCAGCCTCAGTACCTGTCCTTCCAGGGAACAGTCAGGGTTGATTTCATTTAGGATTGACTGATTTGATCTCCTAGCAGTCCAAGGAACTCTCAGGAGTCTTCTCCAGCACCACAGTTCGAAAGCATCTATTCTTCGGCGCTCAGCCTTCCTTATGGTCCAACTCTCGCAACCATACATTGCTACTGGGAACACCATCGCCCTGACTATGCGAACTTTTGTTGGCATGGTGATATCTCTGCTTTTTATTATGCTGTCTAAGTTTGCCATAGCTTTCCTTCCAAGGAGTAAGCGTCTTTTAATTTCATGGCTGCTGTCTCCCTCTACAGTGATCTTGGAGCCCAGAAAAGAAAAATCTGTTACTGCTTCCATTTCTGCCCCTTCTATTTGCCAGGAATTGATGGGACCAGATGCCATGATCTTAGTTTTATTAATGTTGAGTTTCAAGCCAACTTTTGCACTCTCCTCTTTCACTCTCATCAAGAGGCTCTTTAGTTCTTCTTCACTTTCTGCCATTAGGATATCGTCTGCATATCTGAGGCGGTTGATATTTCTCCCGGCAATCTTGATTCCGGCTTGCGATTAATTCAGCCCTGCATTTCTCATAATGTACTCTGCATATAAGTTAAATAGGCAGGGTGACAATATACAGCCTTACCGTACTCCCTTCCCAATTTTGAACCAGTCGGTTGTTCCATGGCCGGTCCAAACTGTTACTTCTTGACCCGCATATAGGTTTCTCAGGAGACAGGTAAGGTGGTCTGGTACCCCCATCTCTAAGAATTTGCCACAGTTTGTTGTGATCCACACAATCAAAGGCTTTTGTGTAGTCAATGAAGCAGAAGTAGGTGTTTTTTTTGGAACTCTCGTGCTTTCTCCATGATCCAGCGCATGTTGGCAATTTGATCTCTAGTTCCTCTGCCTCTTCGAAACCCAGCTTGTACGTCCGGTAGTTCTTGGTCCACGTACTGCTGAAGCCTAGCTTGTAGGATTTTGAGCATAACCTTGCTAGCATGTGAAATGAGTGCAATTGTGCAATAGTTTGAGCACTCTTTGGCACTGCCCTTCTTTGGAATTGGAACGTAAACTGACCTTTTCCAATCCTTTGGCCACTGCTGAGTTTTCCAAATTTGTTGGCATATTGAGTGCAGCACTTTCACAGCATCATCATTTAGGATTTTAAGCAGGTCAGCTGGGATATTATCATCTCCACTAGCTTTGTTGTTAGTAATGCTACCTAAGGCCCACTTGACTTCACTCTCTAGGATGTCTGGCTCTGGGTCAATGACCACACCAGCGTGGTCATCAGGAACATTAAGATCTTTCTTGTATAGTTCTTCTGTGTATTCTTGCCATCTCTTCTTAATCTCTTCTGCTAGGTCTCTGCCTTTTTTGTCCTTTATCATGCCCATCTTTGCACAAAACGTTCCCTTGATATCTCCAATTTTCTTGAAGAGATCTCTAGTCCTCCCCATTCTGTTGTTTTCCTCGATTTCCTTGCATTGTTCATTTAAGAAGGCCTTCTTATCTCTCCTTGCTGTTCTCTGGAACTCTGCATTCAGTTGTTTATATCTTTCCCTTTCACCTTTGCTTTTGGCATTCCTTCTTTCCACAGCTATTTGTAAAGCCTCATCTGACAGCCACTTTGCTTTCTTGCATTTCTTTTTCTTTGGGATGGTTTTTGTTGCTGCCTCCTGTACAATGTTACAAACTTCCGTCCATAGCTCTTCAGGCACACTGTCTACCAGGTCTAATGCCCTAAATCTATTCTTCACCTCCACTGTATACTCATAAGGGATATGGTTTAGGTCATATCTGACTGGTCTAGTGGTGTTCCCTACATTCTTCAGTTTAAGCCTGAATTTTGCAATAAGAAGCTCATGATCTGAGCCACAGTCAGCTCCAGGTCTTGTTTTTACTGACTGTATAGAGCTTCTCCATCTTTGGCTGCAAAGCACATAATCTATCTGGTTTCGGTATTGACCATCTGGTGATGTCCATGTGTAGAGTCGCCTCTTGTGTTGTTGGAAAAGAGTGTTTGCTATGACCAGCGTGTTCTCTTGACAGAACTCCGTTAGCCTTTGCCCTGCTTCATTTTGCGCTCCAAGGCCAAACTTGCCTGTTGTTCCGTTTATTTCTTGATTTCCTACTTTAGCATTCCATACTTTAGCATATGATGTAAAGGACATCTTTTTTGGGTGCTAGTTCTAGAAGGTGTTGTAGGTCTTCATAGAACCGGTCAACATCATCTTCTTCGGTATCAGTGGTTGGGGCATACACTTGGATTACTGTAATGTTGAATGGTTTGCCTTGGATTCGAACTGAAATCATTCTGTTTTTGAGGTTGCACCCCAGTACTGCCTTTCCCACTCTTTTGTTGACTATGAGGGCTACTCCATTTCTTCTAAGGGATTCATGCCCACAGTAGTAGATATGATGGTCACCTGACTTAAATTCGCCCATGCCCGTCCATTTTAGTTCGCCGATTCCCAAGATGTCAATGTTCAATCTTATCTCTTTTTTGACCACATCCAGCTTGCCTTGATTCATAGACCTCACATTCCATGTTCCTAAGCAGTATTGCTCCTTGCAGCATTGGATTTTCCTTTCAACCTCAGACACATCCACAGCTGGACGTCCTATTGGCTTTGGCCCAACCGCTTCATTCTTTCTGGGTCTACTTGGAATAGGCCTCCGCTCTTCCTCAGTAGCATATTGGACACCTTCCGACCTGAGGGTCTCATCTTCCGGCGTCATATCTTTTAGCCTTTTGGTACTGTTCATGGGATTTTCTTGGCAAGGTTACTGGAGTGGGTTGCCATTTCCTTCTCCAGTGGATCACTTTTAGTCAGAACTCTCTGCTACGACCTGTCCGTCTTGGGTGTCCCTGCACGGCGTAGCTCATGGCTTCATTGAGTTATGCAAGCCCCTTCGCCACAACAAGGCAATGATCCATGAAGTAGTTAACAAGATACACCTGCCCATATTCCTTCTCCGTCTAGCACTCTGTCTAGCACTCTGTCCCGGTTGGAGATCTGGTAAGCCTAGTCAAGCTCCAAGACAAGCCACAGCAGAGGCATTCCAGTTTGGGAGTGGGCAGGTGAAGAGCAGAAGAAGTAACATGGTTGAAAATAGGCCAGGATCAGATACTGGATCAAACAGACAAAGGCCAAGGCTGAAAGATGGGCTGGTGTCTGAATGGGGCAAAGGTACTTGATATGACAAGTTGCTCAGGCTGCCCTGTTGTAGACTTATCAGATCTCTAACCGTGACAGGGTGCTAGACCTTTAGGAGAAGGAATGTGGGCAGATGCAGCTTGTTAAGTCCTAGAGCACAATCCTAGGCATATCTACTCAGAAGCAAGCCCCATTGTGCTCAGTGGGGCTTGCTTCTGAGTAGACATGCCTAGGATTGTGCTCTAAGGTTTAACAAGCTACACCTGCCCACATTCCTTCTCCTAAAGGTCTAGCACTCTGTCCCGGTTGGAAATCTGGTAAGCCTACCCTGTTGGCTAGATTGAAGGCAGTGGTTTTGCAGAGTCTGATGCATGCTTATTGGATGAAGGGGGTTCATTGACCAAGGCTGGCCCTTTAACAAGCCCTGATGAGGCAGGTGGTCCATGGCAGCAATTTGGGAGAGCGGCAGCTTGCCTTGTGGGTTGCCCCAGCAAGAAGGAAGAGGGAAGTCGGTCACTGCTTTGGAGACTGTGCTGGCTCGCCATTTGCTTCTGGGCCCAATCCAAGATGCTGGTATTGACATTTAAAGCCCTTCATGGTTTGGGACCAGGTTATCTGAGGGACTGCATATGTGTGGAGTTTCATTTTGCTGCCTGCTCTGGTCTGGATAGCTGTCCCCCAATTGTTTTTAATTGCTCTTATTTTATAAATTTGTTTTATGGAGCTTTGTGAGCTGGGATGTAATTTTTTTAATAAATAAATAAGTCTTCCCTGCTTCCTTTTTCTTGACCCCAGCCTGTGTGCTGCCTTATGAGAAGGCAGCGTGAGCAGCAAATGAGGGAGAAGCCACCAGTGGGGCCAGAGCCACTGAAGTGGCTACTAGTAAGTGCACTGAGGGGTAAATTGGTGAAAGGGAAAAAAATGGGAGATGGTACAGTGTGCTTTGTGCACAAGCAGGGGGAGAAATCAGAGCAACCTGGTCTCAGGTGTCCAAAGCGTTTGGTCCAGGCCTGCAAGTGGCAGTATACAACCCAGCATTGGAGCCTGAGAAGGAGAGGAAGTGGAGTGAAGGGAACTGGCAATCTTCTTCCTGGTTGCTGGAGACCAATCTGGAACAGGAAGTGAGCAGCCACCCTTATTTCCTCCTCCAACTCCATGGCTGTGTTCTACAAAGAGAATAAGCAAGAAGAGGTGGGACAGAAGCTGGGTGGAGTGGCCAGGAAGGTGCCCCTGTCATTTTGCTGCCTCCCCCAACAGGATAGAATCAGTATTGCTGGTACACAATAGGGCCCAAGAAGAAGACCTCAAAAGTTATTTAGGTAGGCTTACCATATTTTTCAAACTTCAAACCGGGACAACCCCCAGACCCCCCCCCCCCCGAGGTAAATAATTAATTAATGTCAAAGCAACGAAAAAGCAAGGCCAAAGAACCACAACCAATCGTAAAGCACCACGAAAAAGCACTCAGAAAGAGCCCAAACCAACCTTAAACTACCCTCCACAACGAAAAAGCAATTCTAAACCACAACGAAAAAGCAGAAAAAAGAAGCATAAATGTCACAATAAAGCATAAATCCCAAAAAAAATTCATTTAATGAATAAATTTTCGAAGAAAATGCGGTGCCGCTGGGAGACCGGAGAAGCACAGCCTGCTTGCCCGGCCAGCGCGAGCCTCCAGCAGGCTCGCGCAACACGGGCAAGCAGGCTGTGCTTCTCTCCGTGCCGCTGGTCTTGCAGCGGCACCGGGAGAAGCACAGCCTGCTCGCCCGCGTTGCGCGAGCCCTGGAGCTCGCACAACACGGGCAAGAAGCAGATTTCGTGACCCAAGATGCTGCCCGGTAAGTTTAAAATTAAAAAAAAAAGATGGCGGCGCCCATTCGGGGTCCGATTTCCGGGACTGTCCCGGCGAAACCGGGACGAATGGTAAGCCTATATTTAGGTTAAAATAAAACATGATGCAGAAACAAATGAGCAGTAATGCATTTAAGATAATCACTGGTGCAAGATTTGGTCTTCTCCTAAAAACAGACCTTGGTTCAGCGATTCTCATGTTTTAAAAGAGAGCTTAATGAAAATGTTTTCTTCCGAAGTGGTCTATGGATGACAGGGTTAAACCAGAAAGGTAGACATTTTAATTACTAGTGTCATGTTTAACAATATTAATGCAACTAGAGGGCTGCCAGTGGTGGAGTTTGGGGGAAAACCTCATTGATTGTTAGGAATAAATCAAAGCCTGAGTTCTGCAGAGCAAATCCTGGGCCTTTCCCTGTCTGCTGTCCATCCAATAGAAACAGTCTGGCTGTATACTGGCCTTCCTTAACCGAACTATCACACATTTATACTGTTCTGGATTGCTGATCTATTTCAAGAGGGTTTTCCATCATAGTTAGAAAAGCTGCTACAGTTAGAGTTTGTTGTTTTGTTTTTGTAAAGGCAGAGTCGTGGGCTCTAACTAATATCAGTCAGTCCGGAAAAGACAAAAGGATGTGCAGAGAGAAGAAGGGTTCTAGAGGTAGCAAATAGCAACAGTAAGTATGTTTTTAAAGGAACTGATAAGAATAATTTGCAGAAATTAATACATGTCAGTGTATTATTATAATATAATACATTATAATAAATATGAATTATAATGCTTCATTTTAATGCAAATTAATGCCATTTGGCTTGCTCACTCTGCTGTAGAGGACCATAAGCAACCATTTGGCATCAACAAGTTATTTTCTTACTCCATATTTAATAATTAGGATGATGTAACTAGATACACAATGGGCAAGGTACAACCATGGGTAACCTACATCCTTGTCACCCACATTGATCTGTGAGGGACCTGTGGAGACTGAGGCATACTACTTAATGAGGGACATTTTCACAAGGGTGCATGGGAGAGCATTGCGTGATGTGCTGCTATTCCCTGCAGCACCAGGTAGGATTGAAAAGTGCTCACTTCTCACCACTTGGAATAGTGGAGTGCACAAAATGCACTTGTCTGACTACAGAGCGAAAAGTCCATCCAAGAACTGATGTACAACATCATATGCTCTGCTGACCAAATAATGGAGGCCAGAACCAGGAAAAACACATTTGCCTAAGGCTGCAATCCTATACACACTAACCTGAGATTCCAATCCTGCTCTTTCTCCCCTCGCTGATGCAGTGGCACCAAAATGGCAACCGCTGCATCCTATGGGGTGGGGCAGGTGCGGAGGTCTCCTCTGGGTAAGGGAACAATCATTCCCTAATTTCCCTTACCCAGGGGGTAAGCCTCTGTGGCACAGGAAGGGTGTTGTTTCTACTTGGATCTGTGCTGTAGCTGGCGCAGGCCTATATGGACCTGCGCTGTGCAGTTGTGTTCGGGAAGGGGGTTAGGATTCAGTGGCTGCCGCCAAACTCGCCCCTTCCTGGACCCGATCTGCCCATTCCCCACCCCTGTCGCCGCCCCATCCCCCTTCTCCCCACCCTTGTCGCTAGTCATTTCCCTCTCCTCCACCCCTGTTCCACCCTTTCCCACCCCCTTCGCCTCCCCTGCCACCTTATCTTTGGCAACAGATAGCTCTGAATCTGCTGGCGCCAGCAGAAAGACTCCTGCCTTCCCACCAGCGTCCCTGGTAGCACTCCAGTGGAAGAGGCGCTGTGACGACAGCTGGCCCAGGTAGGATTGGGCCGTAAGTTACATTACATTAAACCAGGAGTGTCCAACCTTTCAGCATGAATGCTCCTGGCCCTTTAATGGTTGTATAGGTGAGGGCATTTCAGCAGGTGCAGCACTCTCAGCAATTGCCAAGATTCTGTCTTCTACTACACAACTCTTAAGAACACAGAGGTCCTAATGGTGTAAGGTTGGCCACCCCTGCATTAAACACAGTGGGACTTACTTCTGAGTAGACCTGCATAGCATTGCACTGTAAGTGTATTATTTTCAACAGGGAGGCATAACCCATCCTGCTCCCAAGTTCTGTTTGCCAAAACTGAGCATACTAAGGGAAACTGAAATGTCATCACAGAGGTGGGATGTAATACTTCTACAAATAGCAGCCCTGCCACAAGACTCTAGCTCGCAGTTTGTGGTTCTGAAGCAACTAAAATAGGTGACATGTTATTTCAGAGCCTAACTGAAATGAAGTCAGATTTTTCAAAAGCCAGAGTAGCTCTCCCACAAATCATAGTGGTGAGAGTGATGCATGGGTATTTTCTTATTGGGGCACATTAGGTCAAGTACCCTCAAATATTATGGGGGAAGCTAGAAGACAATTGCACAGCCTGAAAGACAGTGAAATGCCGAACTCTATGCAGATTTACTTGTCCCACCGAGTACAATGAGGCTTATTTCCAAGTCAGCATGCGTAAGACTTGCTACCAATGCAGTGGTTGGTTAGGAACACCTGTTTAATATGCCAGGATTCTCCTTTTCTACAAGTACTTTAAGATGGTGCTGTTTTCCTGGGGCCAGGATGCAAAGGTCTTCCAGAGTCCCTGAATATACTCAAGAAAACCAACAGCACCATTAACCTAGAATTGCAAGACTACAAACATGAACAATAAGGTACAAAAGAGGTTTACGATGTTGCGTACTTCTGCCACAATGTCTGCTATAACATCACCTCCTTTGAAAAAATCAGTGCAAACCCACCGCCACCTTGTTCTGCAATTCATAATTTTACAAATCATAAGATAGTCTCACCACTTCCCCTTGTGGGGGCTGATTTTGTGAAACAGCTCAGTTTGTTACCTCATTCCTTTCCTCTCTTCTCATTCCTTTCCTCTCTTCTCCTTTAGACTGGAAGAAATAATTTGGATACGTCAATGCCTTTTACTGAACAAAAATCTGTTGGTTTAGGATTGTGCACGCTGCTCAGAATTTTTCATCAGGAAAAATGGAAAGTTAGCTCGTTCTCAGCAACAGAATAAAGTAGCAAAGTAGGTTTTCTATGCTGCCATTTGCAGTTTCAAATACCCTGTAATTGGCCAGCATGGGGAAGAGTGTAGATACTGTAGTTGTAAAGTCTGGAGGTAGACATGTTGGTCTATTTGCCAGAGAAACAACAAGAGGTCACAGCACCTTAGATCAACCAATTAATTGTGGCATAAACTTAATGCTGTAAGTTCTATACACGCTTACTTGGGAATAAGGCCCATTGAACTCAATGGCAGTTGCTCCTGAGAAGACCTGCCTAGGATTGCATTGTTGTACAGACTCAAGTACAAGACTTTTATATTTTACTGCCACTATTTATACTTACTTTTAGTACCCTAATAGGCTGTAAAAAAAACCCCATTCAATAGCCATCAGAATCCTGTTTGGCCTCAAGCCACAGCCAAGGTTGACTTATGTGTGTGTTTTATAAGCTTGGTTTGCAAAATTACTAGCCACACTTTCTTTCCAGAGCAGGAAGACAAACTACTAATAACTAGACCAGGGCTGTCCAACCTTCCACCATTAGGGCCTCTGCGTTCTTAAGAGTTGTTTAGAAGACAGAATCTTGGCAGCTTCAATTGCTGATGGTGCTGCTAAAGCAGCTGCACCTGCTGAAATGTCCTCACCTATACAACCATTAAAGGGCCAGGAGCAGTCATGTTGAAAGGTTGGCCACACCTGAACTAAACTTTTAGATTATACAGCAAACATTTGCTGTGACACTAAGGTGGTTTCAAGAAATTTGTGCTAAGCAACATGAAAGAGGGAATTCCTTTAGCTGAGAGAATAATGTGCAGCTAAAATAGCACATGAAATGAAACTGGACAACTCCGCTGGAAACACTGATAAAAGTGAGTTGCTGCGTAGTTTTCTCTCTTGTTATTTTCCTGGGAGAGAGGGTGGAGTGTGGTGAGGAAATGACTGCTGTCATTTTAAGAAGATGGAGAGAAGTTGTGCAATCTGACACAGCATCCAGATGGTAATCCTGATTTTAAGATTAGAGATCAGCCTTATCCCTCTTATTTCAAAAGCCAGCCTGTTGCACAAACTATTCAAAGGAGCACATCCAATCAGATAGAGAATTTAAATTGTGCATTGCTCATCTGTCCCATCCTTCCACCTTTGGTGTAGGCCTTTGGCCATATACTATTGGGAGTAGTAAACATACTCCCACTGATTTCCTTCCTCCTTTGATGTGTATATTAATTGTTGTCATGCAGTGCTGGATTAGCTGTTATGCTAAGGACACTGCACTGTTTGTCATGTGGAGAACAGAACATCTCTGTACAGGGGCGGCTCATGCCCTCGGGCTGCCTGAATCCCACCTGGAATGCTGTTTCTGCTGGGAATCCAACATCCCCTTCTTGTGCACATTACAAACAGAATCAGTGAGGAGTAGGGAGGCAGCACGTTGCGCTTATCATACATAAAGGGAAGGTGAACATGCTCCAAATTCTTTCCCTGCCTATTTGGTGCTTCGTAAGCACCCAGTAGGTAGAGAGAAGCGATTTGGAGCCATGGCAGTTTCCCCCCTCCTTCCTCCAGCAGTGCCCCTCCAAGGATGCTGTTCCACGCAGCTGTTTTGGGTCACTCACTGCATTGCAAGGCCAGTCCTACCTCTGTAGTACAGGAATTCATTAAGATTCCTGTTAGAGGGCAGCAAGAGCACTGGATTCTGTTGCCAGGTATATGACCACTTTCTTGTGGACCAGGAATACCTTCCAATAGACACCTCTTGCTTTGTCCGTATTACGAAGCCTGATTTCCACAAAGCCTAACTAAAGTCTCTCACTCATCCGATGTACAGGCAGAGACTTGCCAAAGCAGAAAAGACCTCTGAAGTCTGCACCATGCCCTGTTCTGTTGATTAGACCCCATGGGATACAAACTTTTGCAGAAATCTTTTGGGCTCTTTTTGACTGGGGCTACCAGAGCTTCTACCCCAACACAAATTTCTTTCATTTTTGTAATGGGTTTTTACACAGGCTGGTGGTTACAGTGCATGGGACACACCAAAGCAATTAAGGCATTTTTAACCAAGGGTGTACCGTATATTCACAACAGGTGTTAAATGTACACCTGTGGGCTGGGTTAAACCCAGTTCACATTCAAGCACCTGCATTTTTGACAATTCCTGAATCATTTGTGATTCATTTCTCACCACTTTGCCACTTAGCTAATAGTATCTCAAGGCCCTGAATCTGAAAGAAAAAAATATCCATTAAGATTTCTCACTGTTCAGAACAAGGCTGAGTTTCCGGTGTGTGGGTGAGTGCGAGGCATTTGAAGTACTAGTAGCTTTGCCCAACTGCAGAAGCAGATGGACCATGTTCATTATACTGTGGCAGATTTCAGATCAGCAGTAGAGATGGACTGTTGCCTTTGGGTCTGTCTCTGTTAATAATTGTATGATGCAGGCAGAGGATAGTATATGTAGTATATGGCCGAAGGCCTACACAATACAGTTCAGCACAGGGCTCTGTGATCTCATGACCTGAGATAATGAAGAGATTGGTTACTTACCGTAACTGCCTTGCTTTTAATCAACAAATCCAGAAATCAAATTAATAAGGTATTGCGTATACACAAGGGTATATATATATGCAACAGGAGTTAAATACGTACACCTGTGGGCTGGGAGGAAATGGGTTTTAATACAGGTTCCACTGTGCCTATTTTGAAGCTAATTTGAACAAATGAGGATTATTGGTAAAATTTTTGTTAAAATACAAAGTCATTTATCATTTTGAAAATTAAACACATTTCCAGAGTCTTAATAAAATTAAGTTTATCAAGTAATTCTGGGGGTGGGGATTGTCGCTACTCCTACCAACCTTGCTAGCTTGCTCCTCTAACCGTAAGAGCAGGTTGATATGCAGACATTTAGTAGACAAAGCTTTTCTGGCATGGAATAAAGGATGTGAAAAGTTTTATCTGCTTCATTTCTGTGTGCCTAGCGTTGCCAACTTCTTTACTGACCCCTACTCCTATGCCACTGACAGCAACTTGTTTTGCAGATATTAGCAGGTGATCATGCTTATCTCTCCATAGTGTGAAAAGTTTGGCTAACAGGACAGGAGCAGGCCATTTTTTCTGTCCAGTTGGCAATGCTGTGTGTATCATGGAGCCAGGTGAAAAAAAGGTGGCACATAATTTTATTATGTAGGAATCTGATTCTGAAGACAGTGCTATGTAGGCGCTATGTAGGCGAAATTATTGTAATCATTTGCACCAAGAAGACAGCTGTGGTCTAAACAGAACAGGAATTACTCCCAAAGTCTGTGTGTAACAATGTTGCAATGTCTCAAGTTGACTTAACTACAACATAAAAACAAGAGGAAGGCAATACTCCTTGTTAATTATTTAATTGGTACATTAAAATTGCCACCCTACTCATTTTATTGGTCCTGCTTCCGTGCCTGAGCAATAGTCTAAATGCACAGGAAGTTGCTGGTGGATTTTTCCACCATTTATCTCTAGGGCAGGAAAAACCCCTCATCTCTTTAATTTCTACTAAGGCTGATGAAGGAACAGGACCAGGAAAACAAGAGAAAAGGCAACCCTGAGTTATAAAACTACCGTATTGCCCCGAGTATAGGACACTCCTGATTATAAGCCGCACCCTTAACGTTTGGTGCTATTCTTTAAAAAATACATTTAACTTAAAGAAAATATACACATTAGTAGAACAGTAAAACAGTATAGCTTTAGTACAATTAAAAGCATAGGCACCCTGTCCCTTATTGAATCTGAGCACCCTAGTATAAGTAGCCTTCCCAGATCTAAAGGGGCATAGAGTGCCTACATTTAACCTTTGGAATTTGGGCAGGTGCAGCTTGTTGCACCCTTCCATGATGATGAGCTGCACCTGCCCAAATTTCAATGGTTAACAGCACAATCCTATGCATGTCTACTCAGAAGTAAGTCCCATTGCATTCAATGGGGCTTACTCCCAGGAAAGTGTGCATAGGATTGCAGCCTAAAGGTTGGCACTCTGTCCCCCTTTGGATATGGTAAGCCTATGCAGGAGCTCTTGCTCTCAACTTTCAAACTGCAGGATCAATAAATATCTTAGTTTCCACAGAGTCCTGGGGATGGAACTTAAGGGTTAATTTTTTCAAATACCTCTAAGGCTAGAGGTTGCTAGAGAGATCATGGCCATTTAGCAAGTGATTAGGAGCTGAAAACACAGAGCTTTGCAGTTAAAAGTTTTACCTTTGAAGGAGACTTGGAGAGGCTTGAAAAAGAGAGGCTTTGCAAAAAACCCTAGGCAGAAAATGCTAGACTTTGATTGTAGGCCGCACCCCTACTTTAAAGACCTGCCTTAGGGGACAAAAGTGAGTCTTATACTCAGGTCAATACGGTAATTAAAAAGAACACCTTTTGTTCTCTTCTCCAAGATTTCCTTGCCATATGGTATCTGGGGAAAAAACTCTGTGATCCAGTGGAGAGATTATTAAGTATGGATGTGGGAAACATTAGATGAAAAATCTAAGCTGCAGTCCTAGTTATGTTTACTTGAGAATACGTCCTAATGAAATCAGTGAGATTTATATTTGGGTGAATGTTAATAAGCCTGTACCCATTGAAACTTTGGAATGTATATGAACCTAGCTTAATAATTATAAATATGTGCATGGTGTGCAAAGCATTTGATATATTGTCTGATGAGATCCTTACAGCAACCCTTTAAGGTAAGCAAGCATGATTAAATCCTTGCAGAACTGAGACTGAAAGTGGCTTGCTTATAGCCACCTTGTGAGCTAAAGGCAGAGGCGAGATTTAAACTAGAGACATCTGGATTCATCGCCTAGTCCAGGGGTTCTTAACCCCTTCCCGGCCGAGTACCACCTCCAGCACCACTCTCCTGCTGTGTATCACTGGCAGTGACTGGCAATGACATCATCACCAGTTACTTCTGGGTTTTCAGGTTTTTGGAGGCCAGAAAACACAGGTAAGAGGCTCTGGGCGGGTGGGAGGTCCCTTCTCAGGGTTCTCGAGAGGCTCGGCCAAAGGCAGGAGCCTCTTGGGAGTGAAAATGTGTTGCTGAAAGTGGCGCGTGGGTCCGGCAGTCCAAGTACCACCAGCAGTCAGCCAAAGTACCCCTGGTTGAGAACTTCTGGCCTAGTCTCTTAGCCATTATACTATACTAGCTCTATATTCTGTTACATTATGCAGAGTTAAGGGTTGTCTGTCATCTTTTTCTCTCATCTGATTTGTGTGCCTTTAGTAGCAGCTAGGTTCACAGAAATTAAGCTGCTGAAGTTTGTCCCATGACTTATTATGGTGCCAGGAAAGCTTTTGCCAGCTAAACTTCAGCTTCAGGCTGCTGCTAGAGACATGAGAGCTGGTCAGAAAAAAAAGGTGGCAAGATGCAGATGTCCTTGGGGAAATCAGTCTCTCAGCTATAACTCTGAGGACAAATTGAGATAAGGTTCTACTAAAACCAGTTCTGAGACAAGGTGGGAAAGAAATCTGGACTAATACCTGATTAAAGCAATACCAGGATATTCAAAGACACAACATTCATGGGATTTCCAGCCATGTAATTTCAGCTCTTAAATTGAAGAAATAAAGATTAATCTTACGTTGTCAGTTGAAATTCCTCAGTCCTACCGCGATGCGATGCAAGGCAATGCAGAGCAGACAAACAGATTATCCAAAGCTGACAGGATGGTAAAAAAAAGTCTTGAATTCTTCCCACTTGACGTTTCTCCCCAGTCAGTTGGGGTTTCTTCAGAAGCAAAAGAGACAGCCACAGGCTGAAAGATGTCCATAACCTTGTCTTGCATGCACCCAGTTTAAATAGAAGCAGGCTTTAGAGGCTGATTGCTTAATTGAATGCAGAAGCTGTCAATTCCTCAATGACTGGGGATGACATCTCCTTCGTGCTTCGCTTTCCCTGTTCGCTCCGCTGCTTGAAGGATTTGTTTAAAGAAGGCAACCATATTTTATTGATGTAAGATAATTCTTGCTGACGATTAAAGAGAAATTTAGGCTGTCGTTGGGCTATTGAGATTGCTTCAAGATTCAAGCGCTGTCTGTTTCTTGATTCGCTGAATAAAGAACGGGTTCTTTGAAAGTCAATCTGGTGTCCTGTTGCTTTAACATGAGCAGCTACAGCTGGTTTCTCTTCTTGGGCATTTTTTACAGCTCTCAAATGTTCTTGTACCCTGGTTTTAATAGGTCTTTTGGTATTCCCTATGTATGAGCCTTTACATTCTTCACAAAAAATCTCATAAACCCCTGGATTGGTTAAATCTGGTCTCCTATCTTTGGGATTACCTAGTAATTGTTCAATTTTAGTTGTGGGCAAAAATATGGTTTTCACTTCATGCTGCCTAAACACATACGCAATCTTATCTGTTACTCCCTGTATGTAAGGTAGAGACAGCCACTTGCGCTCTCTACCTTCTAAAATCTTTCCAATTCCAGCTCCTTATTTTTCTTATTAATTTCCTCTGGGGTGGGGATGTGGTTGGCCTTTTCCCATTGCTTATCCCACACTTGGTTTATCTGTCTTGTTGTGTACCCATTGGACAACAAGGTATCTGTGATGATTATTTTTTCCTCAGCTAGAGATTCCTTGTCACATACATGCATGGCCCTATAGATTAATGAGTTGATTAATGAGTTTTTTTGAGCCAGGTGATGGTTAGAGGAATGTTGTAAGTATCTACCTATAAAAGTAGGCTTTCTATAGACAGTGTGACTAAAGGTCAGATCATGTTGTGTCTTTGAATAACAAGCCATGAAAACTTGCATGTATAACCAATACCAGGATGTTAGCCGGTATTTCTGTTTTTCCCCATAGTTGTAATGCTCAGTGCAAGAGCCCTGTCAGCTGAAGGGAGCCCTTTGAGGCTATACTATACATAACTGCCACTGTGGTTGGCTTACCAGATCTCCAACCGGGACAGAGTGCTAGACCTTTAGGAGAAGGAATGTGGGCAGGTGTAGCTTGTTAAATCTTAGAACACAATCCTAGGCATGTCTACTCAGAAGCAAGCCCCACTGAACACAATGGGGCTTGCTTCTGAGTAGACATGTCTAGGATTGTGCTCTAGGACTTAACAAGCTACACCTGCCCACATTCCTTCTCCTAAAGGTCTAGCACTCTGTCCCGGTTGGAGATCTGGTAAGCCTTAGTAGTTGTACAGCTGCTAGATATGCCATTAGGGAAACCACGTGAGTGGAAGGTTTTAAAGACAGAGGGACCAGTGTGGGAACAAACACACTGCTCCAGTTGTATGTCAAGGGGGCTCAGGCCCCATTCAACGTGATAGGACTCATGTCCAATTATACATGCAGAAGCAGGGTAGCCAACAGTAGCTCAATCTTGGGCATGAGGATGGTCCCAGGGTCAATCCAGGTAGGGCTGGGAAGGGGTGAGAGAATTTATTTATTTTTCTGGCAGGATTATTTTGCCTTTTTAGCCATGCCAGTCAATCTAGTACTTAAGCATTTCTTCTCACGGCATCTCCTTGCTGGGGGAAGACTTGCCTGTTGAATTTCTGCCTGTCAAACACCTGTAGAAAACACAGGAACTCTGTTGGAGCAGTAAGGCAACACTTCTATTTGCTGAAGCATTTAAATTGCATAGCTCCAATTATGATCACCTGATTGTTTAGGTTGGCTACTATGGACAGAGCTTTCTTCCTGGGTGAACAGAGTGCTTGTAAGTGGAGGTGACTCACCTCAGGTGAGGCCTGGCAGGAATACATGGAAACCTGCCACAACTAACCATGCAAATCGGTCTTTGGATTCCTATTCCAAACACAGACCAATTCTCACTAGCTTGCAAAGAGCTGCCCTAGACTGTCATTCATGTAAGGGTGTCTTAGAATGCAAAAGAGAAGCCTCCTGTCCTTTTAACAATTGTGTAGTAGTGGATTTGAGCAGTTTCAGTTCATCATGCAGGGGTAAACAAACACCCTGCATCTGCTGAAATCCTGAGCACGTTTTCTAGGAGGGAGTAAATTTTACTGAACTTAGAACTTCTGAGGAAGCATGTGTAGGATTGGACTCGCCTCTTTGTGATTTCTGGGTCTCCGCTCAGCAGAGTAGTTCAGCCCCTGGCTAGCAAGTTACAAAACAAAAAGGAAAGGGGAAAGGAAAAAAGAAGACAGGTTGCCTTAGGTAGCATAGTTCCGGGAGTGAGAGCATTATGAATGAAAGCATGCCTGCTGTCATTTCTTAGAGCTGCCGCCTGGTGTCAGCAGAGAGCAAAGAGCCCGGGAGGGAGTCAATGTCAAAGCCAGCCTTCTGCCGCTCATTGAAAAGCAAGGGACAGGAGTCGTGCCGCTTTCCTGCGCCCAGATCAGAGAGCGGACGGAGCCCTCGCTAGGTGCCGGGTCGTCTGCTCCATGAGGCTGCGGGGATGGAGGGAGGCTCGGACCCTGCAGAGGACGCCCAGCGCAGGGCTTCGGCTTCCAGCGAAGTTTTGCTCTCAGGGGTCTTCTGCCTCGTCCCCGCTCTGAAGATCAACTATGACCTGTGTCTCACCCGGGACGCTGAGCTGCAGATGCGCCGGCTCGACTCCGCGCCGGAGAGTCCGCTCACCGCGTTGAACCTCTCGGACTGCATCGGCTGCTACGCTTTCCAGAGCAAAGACGCTCCGCAGCAGGCGGCCGCCTACTTCACCGTCTTCTGCTACCCCTTCAAGAAGAGCTGGTGGGACTCGGGGGAATCCAGGCAGAGAGTGGCCAAGACGTTTTGCGTGCTGGCGTCTCCGGAAGCCGAAGCGAATCGAGCCATCGCCGAGACCTGGGCCAGAAAAATAAGGGATCTCTCTACTCCCAGGAGCCCCGAGTTGGAAGGTGAGTGCCACTGCCGACCTCTTTGGGAAGGTAGTGGGGTACAGGCAGAACTACGGCTCGTCGTCGCACTCTGTCTTTGCTAAAGACTCATGGAGGGCTGGGGTAAGTCTCCATCTCTCTGCCTGAGTTCCCTATCTGTAAAATGGGCATAAGTTGTTCCGAGGGTGGAAGAAAGGTGGTTTGACATCTCTTTCTGGATTTAAAAGGTATCTGTAAAATGGCTCAATTTTAAAACATGTATAACCTTCAAAAACTCTCCCTACATTTTTTTTTGGGGGGGGGGCAGTGTTGGAAATAGCCCCACTTTAAGCTACAGATGTCTTAAATGGGCCTGCTCTAACCTTCAAAAACTCCCCCTACCTTTTTTTGGGGTGTGTGTGTTGGAAATAGCCCCACTTTAAGCTACAGATGTCTTGGGCCTGCTCTACATAGGTAGGCTTACCAGATCTGCAACCGGGACAGAGTGCAAGACCTTTAGGAGAAGTAATGTGGGCAGGTGTAGCTTGTTAAACCTTAGAGCACAATCCTAGGCATGTCTACTCAGAAGAAAGTCCCACTGAACACAATGGGGCTTGCTTCTGAGTAGACATGCCTAGGATTGTGCTCTAAGGTTTAACAAGCTACACCTGCCCACATTCCTTCTCCTAAAGGTCTTGCACTCTGTCCCGGTTGGAGATCTATGGATAGGAATGAACATTGTAGTAGTCTATATGCAGGTTGTCATGTGTGCATGTAGTTGTGTGTGTCAGCGCGAGTGCTTAACTTGGAAAACTTGACATTCTGGCACATTTTGCATGCAGCATAATGTACACCTGTGTGTGAGAGTTGACAGTTTACATGTCAATTGCATGTTCTCCTCCTAGAACATAAGTGCTTCTCATGTTGGGTTTTCATAAGTTGTGAGGTGGCCCATGCATGCATGATGCATGTTTACTCAGAAGTAAATTCCACCCAACTGAGTGGGTCATACGCCCAAATAAGTGTCAGTAGGATTGCAGCCTTTTATGCGCATTTAACCCATCAACCCAAGTAGAAGTCACTGCTAATAGGCTTGCACTTGTAAGTCTCATTTAAATCAATTGGGTCGTGAGGCACAAGCTACTGAAGCTCATGTATCTACATGAAGGCAAGATGGATTATTTAAATGCAGATTGCAGCACAAGGCTTCCAATCCTCAGTTCAGTTTGCTAGGGGCTAGTCTCAAAGAGGTCTGTAAATGGCTCCAGAATGGCACCCTAGCTTCTGGCAGGGCTGGATTTAGTGGCAGGCAACCCAGATGCTGGGCTGGGCATTCCAGTTATTATTCTTAAAATGTACCTGTTTCTGTTAGAAATGTTTCTGTACTGAAATGTACATGTTTCTGCAACAAATATGCTTTGTTGCTTATATATGGCATAGATACAGATTTTCAGATCCATGCATGCATATGTTTCATTTTACGATGGAGGTAAATCATTTATACTCGGTGTGCATGAAAGGAAGGGCAGTTTAGAAAAATTCAAAGTTGAGTCAGTGGAAGAGAGCACCAAAGATGCTCTTCTCCCAGGGTGCCATTTGCTCTAGTCTAGAACCAGCCTGCCTGCTGGCGTGGAAGTGCTTGAGTTGGAGATTCCAGAGGTAGCAAATGTATGTGAGATCCTCTACTATTTTATTTCTCCCACCCAGCTGTGTAACCCGCAAAGCATTTACTCTGCAGTAGTCCCACTGAAGTCAGTGGTCTTGTTCTGGAGCCTATGTCTTATGGACTGCAATCACAGTAGCTGATGAAAAGATCTGTTCACTTGGGCTTTCAGAAACATAAGAACTGTCTTGGTTGATCAGTTCAAATGCCATCTGTCTAGCATCCTGTTTCCAGCAGCAAGACAGAGGCTGAAACTTCAAATTGATTTGGCATTTATTTCTACTTCAGCTTTGCCTCTGTTCACAGCCTGGATCCACGGATCGTTGTGAAAAGCCAACCGTGTATGCCAGCCTGAATTGTTTGCTGTGGATCTGTCAGTTCTGATTATTTTAATCTGCAAAATCTAAGACTTGTTGTACAAGATCTACATAAGATTGTCAGGTTTCTTGTTTTAAAAAGGTATGTTTCTAGGCCTTATGAAAGACTTGCAGTGCAATCCTGTGCATGCTTACTCAGAAGTAAGTTCTATCTACAGTTCAATGGGATTTGCTCTCACGTAAGAGTGTATTTTGCACTCTTTGCAACCAAAGTCCGCAACCCAAATAAAATTGCATGTTTAAAAACAAAGCAGTACAAGGATCTTAAGCTTCCTGTTGGAAAACATTAACCAGCTGCAAATCGGTTGGGTGAACCAAATCCCCTTTGTGTGCATTGTCAATAGAATTCTTCCAGCCTGTTTACCACCTGTTTTAAGGTGAAAATCGGAAGGCATTTCTGTAGCATAAGAGCAGCTGGAAAAAAAGAATTGTGGATGATACTGCCCAATAGGTGAAATGCAGGGAAATGGTCTTGCTCTGATCTAGGAAAGGCGCCTCTGCTTGTTAGACATGAGTAGGAGTGCTTCATTCACTTGCTGCAGTCCAGGTGAATGGTATCTTGAAAATGAGTAAAAAAAAATTACCGTATACAATTGATGTTAGTAGAAGTATCCCAGTTCTGTGTTACAGTGGTATGAATGGCTAGACAGCGCTCCAGAGCATGCAACTGTATGTCATCAAAATTCTCTCAGGGAGGTGGATTGCTGAATAGGCAAATTTCAGCCCTAAGGAAAATGTCATACTTTGTGGATTCAGTTACGCTAATCCCCATACTCAAACCTGTTTGACAAAGCAAGCCTGTGTCCCTGGTAGATAGGTGCAGCTGTGCATCCAATCACCTTTACACAGGTTGTAAGTGCCTCTCCCCATAGTTACTGTGCTGTGGCCTTGAGTAATGCTACAGCACTCAGCCTTGGCTGCTATATATAGTTTTTAACAAGTGAAGTCATTTCCTGCTGAACCAAAATAAATAAAACTCTCCAGGCAACAAAAACCGTATTTTTAATATGGTCAAAATTGGCCACCGATCAGATCAACAGAGGATACGTTTGCATAAGCCTTGGCCCACATAAGCACTGAGGTCAAGTGGTGGCTTGTGAATATGAACATTCAAACAACAGCAAAATAGAGAGGAGGCACAGGTGCAGAAAAGACAAGGTGTCATGAGATATATTTGAATGCTTAAAGCTTTGGGGCAAAAAACCTTTGGGGGGGCACTAACTAAAGCAACAAAATCAATTATGAATAACTGGTAAACATACTCTCAAGTACATGAAACAGAATAATAATAAAACAATGATTGACTCTTTCAATTGTTCAGAACATAAAATCAATAGGTTTATGATTAGATTCAGTGAAATGGGGCACTAGTGGAGCATGCATATACAACGCAATCCTGTGTAACTTTAGACCAGCGGAGCTGTTGCTCCGCCGGCCTAAAGTGTCGCAAAAGTGCCGTAAAGCACTTTTGCCGTGACTCGGGGGTAAGCGGCAACAGTGCAAAGGCTGGCACCACTCATCCCCTGGCGTCCCAGACCTGTACTGGCTGACGCCGGGCGGGGATGGGCAGGACGGCACAGCAAGGGAGGGGGCCATTGGCTGGCCTGGGCTGGGTGGGTGCGTGGATATTGGCGCCAATATCCTATACCGCGTTGTAGCCTGCACCAGCCTGTTGCAGGCAGAAATTCAGCAAGTGAAGCTTTTCCTGTCAGGAGTGCCAGATTTTGAGCAGCCCCCTGTAGTTGTCCCTTAAATAGCAGCTTGAAGTGCAGATGGTAGCAGATGAAGTTTATCTGCATGTCGTAAAAGGAGTCCTCTACTGATTTTTGCAGATCTACCACCCCTTGAAGTCACAGGAGCTAGCTAAGCTGGTGGGCAGACTATGACCACAGCCCCTCCTTCCTTGTGATGTCACTACAGTTTTTTTCCCCAGGGAAGGGGGTAGTGGTAGTTGTGTTCACACCCAGGCTAGTGTGTTGTGCAACTTTCTGTTGCAGGAATTTGAAAACCTGTGGTTCTTAAAGGCATAGGAGCACTAATAGTAGAAAGATGGTCTGCTGCTGGGGTAGTTCCCTTGCTGAAAAGAAACCAGAATCATCATGAAACTGACCCAGGACTGCTCTGTGGTTGAATTGTCTCCTGGCTAGCTTTGGCCAGTTCCGTGATGTGTAACATTCCCTTTCTTTTCAGTAAGTGGCTGTTTTGAAAAAGGGCAACGAAGGAGCAAGCATAAGTGGGCTGAATACATTACAGGAAATAGATTTGCCAAGACAGTTGAAATATTGAACTGTTGTTGTAACAAAAGAGAGAATAATTGACTTGAAAAAGAAATCTGAACTGTAACTGGTTTCTTAAGTGATTCAAATCATGCCTCCTTTTTCTTATATATATAGCTAGACAATGATGTACGTCGGAGGAGACCAGTCTGGTAACACAGCCATGATGTTGTTTTTGGAGAGTTGACAGCAGTTTGAGAGAAACCTGGTGTAATCCTTTTGTCCCAGTGTTGCTTCTGATGAAATGGGGTTTGCAGGTTTTTGAAACATTACATATTTAGAGGCGTGTGATTCTTCTAAGAGCGCTGAAGGACAAAAGGCACTATGGACTCCTTCAGTCATAGTTAATTTGGTAAGACTTTTAGTAGTAACTTGTCCTAGTAGCTAGAATACTGGTATTATTACATCACCAATGGACTTTTCCACAAGCCAGCATGCTTCAGATCTGAAACAGGATTAGGGCTCCTAATTTTCTTGCAAGATTCTTATACCTTTAACAGCTGTTTGAAATGCAGGCAGTTTAGCAAGTGAGGCATTTATATCTTGCATCTGCATGCTGAAAAAAGTAACCTGCAATATTTCTGCTGAGTGTTTAGTGGTAGGCATAGGATAGGAAAAAGTTGGCAGTCCCAGACAGGATAGATGGGAAAATAATTCTACCAGGTTAATTTGCTCAGGTCTTAAAGTGGTGAGGGCAGGGGAGAGAATTGTGTTGCTTGTCATCCCCATTGATGCCACAGGTACCATAAGGACTCATAAGTGGCATTTGCACAACTGCTTTCCACAGGACTAGCCCAAGACTTCCCTTCCTCCATGATGTGCCAGCCAGTAGTGTAGCTAGAGGGGGGCGGCATGGTAAGTGCTGCATGGTGCTACACAGCGTTGCCTTCGCTGCCAGAATGGCTCCTACGGCAAGTGGGAGAGGCCACTTTGCTCCGCCACGTAGCACTTACTGTGCCACCCCCTCTAGCTACGCTACTGGTGCCAACCTCTGCTCCTCCCACTCTCTGATGTTCTAGCTCGGCACTTCCCCCCCTCCCCATTTCCTCTTCCTCTCTGTCCCCCTCTTCCAATCCAGGGAGTGGAAGGAGAAAGGAGCAGTGGAGGCAAGTAGGTGAACAGAGATGGTTTCTCCCCCCCCCCCATCTGCTGCCTGAGGTGGCTACTTCAGTTGGCCTCATGAATGGGCTGGCTCTGGCTTTCCATGTCACACTCACCATGAACCAGAGCATCTACGGTAATCCTCTGACCACAGATTTTTCTGTGAAGCATAGGGGTTTGTTGTTGCTTGTTTGCAAGTATTCTTCTGAAGGGGAAAAGAGTTAATAGTACATATGTGGCCCAGAGCATTTGATGTTCTGTTGTCCTTTGAGACTGATAGCTGGCAATGGTCTTGGACAAGAGGATTCTCTTCCTATGTTCTTGCATTGTGTGTGAAGTATTCCCTTATCCCACTTTTTCATGTTCATCCCCAGGATGGACACCTAGGCTGCATCCAACGCTTAAAGTTGCTAACAGGCTACCTTTCTTAAACAGCATATCTGTATTGCCTGCAAGTGATCTGTAGATATATCTCACTCTGTATCTGTATCTATGTCTGCAAGCTCTCTATCGGCCACCTACTATTACTGCAAGCAGACATGTAGCTCTCGTGCTTGTAGTGGTGATGATGTCACACAATGCTTATCCTGATGTCAAGGAATTCAGTGCCCCCCAGGTAATGTAGGAACTGGTGCTCTGAAGCACAGAATTCTGGAGATTTGGGGAACTCCACAGGTAATCTGATGCATACAGATAGGAACCGCCACCAAACCATGTCAAACAGAAAATTAAAGGCTATAATTTTTTTAATGATAGTGTTCTACAAAGCACAGGAAGGAGCATGGGTGCCAAACACAGAATGGTACATCTATTAAGGAATAAATATAGTAAATGAGAGATACCCAGATGATTCAGAGTTGTTGCAGGGGAGGGCAAAATCTTATCTAGCTCTGCAGTTAGCCAGAATCTAGGATTTGATTCAGTGAATTTAAGAAGGCGCAGGATGAAGGAGGTTGTTTTCTTCTTTTTCTCTTCTGCAAGGGTAGGTTCAGGGGCATATTTATTTACTTACTTACTGTATTTATACCCCACGTTTTCTCCCCGAAGGGCACTCAAAACATAAAATCACATTAAAAACAGTGTAATTAAAATCACCTAAAACAAGACAACCTTAAAAATATCACAGTAAAAGCAAAAAACAAACAAACCAAAAAACCCAGTTTTCTGCTTCAGTCTCTGGTATAGCCAGAGACGGTAGCAGAAATCCAAGGCTTGACAGTAACGGTATTACTTAT
The DNA here is from genome assembly GCA_026170595.1 of Plestiodon gilberti rubricaudatus. Lineage (NCBI taxonomy): Eukaryota > Metazoa > Chordata > Lepidosauria > Squamata > Scincidae > Plestiodon > Plestiodon gilberti. Next base: position 158,132,504 of record JANXHW010000002.1, read on the forward strand.
CACATTTGTATCCCAGTTTTCGGGAGTAAGGATGAAGAAATCTTAATGCCCCCAATGAGTTCAATTGATCAAATTGGCAGACGTTTGCATTTGAAACGGTTCTGAAAGGGGGAAAAGGCATCCGTTCAGTTTTTGTATGACATACAGTACTTGCATGATGCAATATTTTAGAAGTGGTGTTTCCTGCTAAGGTATGTGAAAAGAGAAGGGGGGCAAGGCAGGTGTGGCCAACCTTTCAACATGACTGCTCCTTGCCCTTTAATGGTTGTCTAGGTGAGGGCATTTCAGCAGGTGCAGCTGCTTTAGCAGCACCATCAGCACTTGCAGCTGCCCAGATTCTGTCTTCTCCACAACTCTTAAGAATGCAGAGGCCCTAATAGTGGAAGGTCGACTACCCCTGTTCTAAGGTAACAACTGTCTCCCACAGTTGTTGTGAGTTAGTTAATTCACTTTTTTATTTTTTAAACTCTTGCTCAGTTAATCAGTGGTACCTGTTTAGACTTAGTCAAGCAAGAGGTTTTAATCTATCTGACTAAACATTGCAGCTCTGGGGAGAACTTGAACTAAAGTCTCTTCACTACAAGACTCTACGCACAACACAATGCTAGGAATACCTGCGTAACGGCATATTAAAGCCCAATTGTGGGCAGTCTTGACTGCCTTACCCTTTGAAGCCAAATGAATTCAGTGTATTGTGTGTGCTTTTTTTCCACTGTCAGTTAAAATGGAGGCTTCTTTCCGCCTGAGATGATTGTTAGTCAGAGCCCTGCTCAGCAGCACTGCCAGTCATCCATGGATTTATGCTGACTCAACACTTCTTTGTTTTTGTTTTTTTAGCCATTATTGCTAAACTTACATGGGATGGAGACAGAAAGATAGTTGGTTTTAGACTCGCTGAAGAATGAAAACCACTGCTTTTACACAATCTCTGTTCCCTACTCCACTTTGCCTCCTACCTGGTATGCATTTATACTGCTGCTTCTCCCTCTGTGAAAGATCACCCAGCAGGGAGATGCAGGGAAGGGAAGCGAAGGGAGAGCGACACAGTGAGGAATGGCAGCTGACTCGGAGCCCAGAATGTTGCTTTGTAATCCAGTTCATGAACTGACAGATGGGGAAGGGAGTGCCTGAAGACAGACTTCTTGTATTGGTCATTTTGCCTAAAGAGAGATGAAGACTTGGTCTAAGGAGCTTCCCCCCACTCTGTGTGTGTGTGTGCGCGTGTGTGTGTGTGCGCGTGTGTGTGTGTGTGTGTGTGTGTGTGTGTACACTAGTTTCCCTTTCTGAGGCCTCTAGAAACCTTCCTGTCCCAGATAGATTTTGTCTTATCTAGAGAAACATATGCTCCCCTTCCACCCCTCAATTAAGTGATCGCACTTCTGCCTCCTACAGCTTTTCTGTTTGACCTGAAACACTTCTGGGTGCTTTTCAGAAGCAAATTAGTTGCCATGCAAGAATTAGTCATGTGAACAACCCTTGTGCTGTGTGTAAATGAAACTGATGTACTGTATAGTGTCACTGTGACCTGGGAGAAGGCAGGCATAGCCTTTTTAACTGAAGGGTTGCTGGTCATTTCAGAACATACCAAACAGATCTCCCTTTCTTCAAAGCCTTTCACGTCCTCTGAAAACGACGCAAAGAGAAGGCACAGTTCACATTAAATTTCCGTCCCTGGGTTTTCTCCTGGGCAAAGCTTTACACCTCAGTAAAGAAATACGACACTTTTCATGGTTTGTTTAAACAGAGTGTTCCATTGTCCTCTTCCCAGCTGTGATCCTGTCCCGGTCCCTCTGTTTTGGATAGGATGATGCAGGTCAGTGCAGTCTGAGAACTTCAATTTTGATATTTGTGGATGAGGGTGCCTCAGCAGCACCTATGCTATAGGAGCTTGACAAAATGTAGTGACATAATATCTGATGCAGCCACAAGTCAATTTAAATTTATCCCTGCTGATAATGAATAGCAAACAAAAGTTGGTTATATATTTCCTACAAGACACACAATCCTCTGTGTGTCTACTCAGAAGTAAGCTCCTGAGTTCAAAGAGATTTACTCCGAAGGAACTGTGTGTAGGATAGATTGCGGCCTTAGTACACTATGCCTGTCTTGTAGACTTTTTTCCAGTTCTGTGCCACTTGGACGCCAACACAATTTGTACCAGATATGTGTAATTTACCAGGAGTTATTAATTTATGTTTGGCTGCAGTGACAAAAAGATGAACTTGTACTGTTGCCCCTTAAGAGGCACCACCAACACTCATTTCACCTTGTGCTGAATGGTGTGTGTGTGTGTGTGTGTGTGTGAGAGAGAGAGAGAGAGAGAGAGAGAGAGAGAGAGTGAGAGAAATCAATCCCCAAGGCTAAAAGGCAGATGTTCACAACACCCAGAAAGATGGCTTCCTTTACTGTTTACCTTCCTTTTCTGAGTTTCAAAGAACTTTGACAATCTTTGTTGTCGTCCTCCTCTGAATCCTTTCTGACATTTCAGTACATCCTTTTTCCCTGCTGCCTAGAGCTTTCGTCTTAACAGTCTTTTATTTACCAAGTCTGATGTGCCAGACAAGGCTACAGTACACAAACCAATTAACTAGGACTTCAGTAGGACTGTAATCTTAAAACCAATTAACAGCCCAATCCTAACTAAACCCTACACACACACACACACACACACACACACACACACACACACACACACACACACACACACACACACACACACACACACACACACACACACACACACTGGAGTGCACTGCATTCTGTTGGGGTTTGTGCATGTCTCGTGTGTGTCTCTTCTAGGTAACGAACATTCGTTCCCTTACCCAGAGGTAAGCCTCCATTAGCCCAATGGGTCACCTCAGATCTGTGCCAGCTACTTGCCTACTGAGGCGAGTAAGGGAGAGGGAACAGGGCAAAACAGGACGAGGATATTGACTCAAGCTGCTGCTGACATCTACCCTGTTCTGCTTCCCTCCCCACCCAGACATTCTCCCCAGACATTCTCCCGTTCCTCCCCCTCCCTGCCCCATTCCACCACCACCCCACTGCTGGTTTACTGGCTCCAGAGGCTCCTTACTGGTTCCTGCCTCTTGCAGCGGTGCTCTCAAAATGGCTATTGGTGGCACGCTGTGTGCGCCATTGGCAGCCATTTTACGAAAGCAAAACACTGTTCCGATGTCATAAAATCCTCTGCACCCCGCCCCAATCCTAGTTAGGATTTGGCTGTAAATCCCAGAAGGGTCACACCCAAATATTCCTGTTTAACTATAGACGATTTGGGCTGTTTGTTTGCCACAGTGTCACTAACAAGTTGTAAAACTAGTATTTCAGAGTCACTGAGCTGGACTCTGGTCTAAAGCCCAGTGCACATGTGATCATTAATAGGGGAGGCTATGATGGTGAACCATTAAAACTGAGCCTTGTAATGAAAATAATCCAAGGCTGATGAGGAACTATTTTGCATGAACTGCTTACTTACTGTGTGCAGAAGCAGGGGTGTCACTAGGGTTGGGGGGCCCCGGGCGAGATCTCATGGTGTCACCTCCATGGACCTCCTTCCATACCAGACCATACAATGTGGAGGCCTCCTAGGAAATGCGATCCCTGCATGAGTCGCGGAGGGGATTGGGAAAAATCCATTTTTACACCACCGGTAACAAATAGAATAGAAAGTCTGGTCTGCCCCCCCCCCACCCGTGATGCCCTTGTGCAGCAGCCAGTTCACAATGGTTGCATTTCAAGTAGCTAACCATGCAGTAGCTAGCATGTATTGACTGTATCTAAGGGGAAATGACAAGCGAGTTCAGTACTTACTGCATTATTTGCTTTTGGTATTTGTGAATAAAGCCAGAGGCATGGGACATATTCCCTGCAAAATAACAAAGCCAAAATTCTTTCTTCCTTTCTGTCTGTCCTCGGCCTGTGATTTCCCAGTACCTGTAACACAGGTTAGGCAGAGCAACAGTACAGGAGGGCAGTGTTTCTTGCAGAGATTTCCATTTGCATAAACAGCTTCTAGGTTCTGTAATTTTCGTATTGTGTTTCTTTCTCTGTTGCCGCCCGATGACTTACTGTGACGTCTTTCACACATGCAAATGTATTTATCGGAAGTTTTGCACCTTGGTGTGTATGGAGAGATAAGAAAAATTTTGTAGTATCACTGCAAGCATGCTGCTCCATTTACGAACAGAACTAAAGTTCAGTCATGCTTCTCGTTCCAAAATTAAATACTATATTAAGGAAAGGTGCCTTAAAGATTTGCATCAAAGACCAACAGGAGGCTATTTAAACTAATTCAAGTGAACATAGAACATTAATAGCTTCACTAGTGAGAGATACTTCAAGCATGCCCAGAGAGGACCTTTCCATGTTCTTAGAGGGGGGCTATATAGAGCAAGTGGGGAAATGAAAAACACCGCAGAGGTTGTCTGGTATCCTTCCCCTGAGCATGGCACACTTGACCTCGGGTAAGATGCCTGCCATGTAGAAAGTACTGCCTGCATTAATTCCTTTCAGCCCTATGGACTGTCAGTGGACTGGATAGGATGAGGCCGCCCTACTCAGCTGTACTGTTAATATACTCTGCTAGGTCATAAACATTGTAGTTGTCTGTGCGCTCATTAGAAATGTGACTTTTTCAGCAGTGCTCTGGGATATGGTGAAGACTATTGTCATGCCATGTATAATCCCTAGCTTCCCCTTTTGCAGTCCTTATTGGAACTATGAGTTACCAGTAAGGGGGGATATGAAAACTGGGTGCAGCAGGACAGAGTCTCAAGTGAGCAGGTTTCCACTTTTCTTCCATCACACCATGCTGAGTCTGTTGTTTTGCCGCAGTGGAAACATCCAACAGAAATTACAGTGCAACGGTGTTCTGTTTCAGAAAGAAGTAAACGTTTTCCTCTTTCAACAGTGAACAGATTGCAAGTGTCCATTGCTTTGGGATCTGGACACCTAAATCCAAACCTTTTGAAGATTTATCACTCGCCGCTAAAGGTTACAAAGTTAATCCACAACTCAATGTGAAACTCTGCGCTGTGTTTGCAGTCCTGTGATGGGTTTTTGTACATTGCATTAGGTATTTTCTTTAAATGGAACATTAATTTAGGATGGAATGCTGTACATGAATGCTGTCAGGGCATTCTGGCACTGGGGCATGGTGTGCAGTCTGGATGAAGGTTCAAGGGTTTGGGACTTGGGAGTTGAATGTTCTGACTAGGTTCAGATGTCCATGTTGTGATGTTCCATGCTAAAATTTGGTGGATTGGGAATATGATATAGGCTCTTCCCTCCTCTCTCTTACCCTGATTTCTTCTTTCTACTCTTGTTTGTTCTAAACATAGTTTGCCGTGATATCCAAACTGAGCAAACAATGGTCCATGCTGATCAGGATTGCCTCCAAATCATAGTGTTGTGAATGGGAATCCTTCATTCTTTGAAGCTGTCTTACCTAACAGGAATAAGGGGCCACAAAATAACATAACTGTCTGGCACCTGTACTCCTCTGAGATCAGAATGACATCGGGGACACCCCACTGGGATATGCTCCCAGCTGCCTATGGTTGCATCCACCGACCTGAATATGGCTAGGTAGGAGAAGGCTTGGAGGATGAGCTAGGTTTTCCTGCTTCTCAACTAGTCCATACGAAAAGTAGAAACCCAATTTCCCCCAAACGCCATCAAAACGGAAGCTGTGTTTGAGAGGTGGTGGCATGTTTTGTTTCAGCAGGTTTGGCATTAACTGTCCATGCTATCATGTCCTTCCAGTCTTGGAGATGAATATGAATCTTCAGCCTGCATAAGTGGAATTTAGTGCAGGGGCTGTTCTAGCTAGATGTGATTTTGGATTGTTTTGCTTTGTCTCTAAGCTAAGTATCTGAGTTTTCATTTTGTTCTATCATGTCTCTACTTTTTAATAAACCTTAAACGTCCTCTCTCATTGTGACAATAATTCTGACCGATTGTGTCTTGCTCCCTGCTCTCAAAGTGTGTGCTTTTGGCCAAACACCACAAAGGCATGAGGTGTGCCTGGTCAAAGGACACTCCTTTCCCTTCTTCAGCAAACTGCTTCAGTGCTGGGGGATGGAAGCATGAAAGGGAGCCCGTGGTGGCAATGAATCCACCCCCCCAAGGGCCAATCTGGGACATAGCAATGAGAGCCAAGACACACAGGACATTCTGTGGCATGCCTCCCCTTGAGGAACCCGAGAGTGCTTGGGGGAAGCCAAGTACAGGGTGTGTGTTGGGCTCCCCAGCACTACACATGCTTTCAGATCATGGTCTGAAGGCAAGCAACTTGCCATTTGCCGATCTTCGGGCTTTGCAAGGCGGCGACTCTACCGACTGAGCCAGACCCCTCTGCCCCTGATCCCACTGATGTGCTGAACCAGTCACTCCCCAAAGTCTCTGCCTGGGAGTCCCCATATTCTCAGATGATCCCTGCTAACTGGGCAAAGGGGCACTTTTTCAAGTGGTGCTCCTCTTATATTAAGAACATAAGAGCCTTGCTGGATCAGGCCAAGGGCCCATCTAGTCTAGCTTCCTGTATCTCACAGTGGCCCCACCAGATACCTCAGGGAGTACACTACCAACAAGATTACCTGTTTCCTTTTGTCACTCCCTTGCACCTGGCACAGAGAGAACCTACTTCTAAAGCCAGGAGGTTGCTTATGGCTTGTAACCTGTGATGGTCTTTTTCTCCATGAATCTGTCCAAATCCCTTTTAAAGACATCTAGGCCAGGTGCCATCACCACATCCTGCGGCAAGGAGTTCCACAGATGAATTACACGCTGGGTAAAGAAATATTTTCTTTTGTCCGTTCTAACTCTAACCTCCACTCAATTACCTTGTTTCCTTTTCATAAGGCATTCCTTTCTTCCATCCAGACAGTAGGTGCTATTTAAATGACTGGCTTGCTTTAACCTCGGGCTATTGGTGGTGATTACTTATTCATTTAACCCAGACTGCAACTGGGAGTGAAGAGATTGTGCATGGCTACTCCACTGAGGCTTGGTCGGACTCACTGGCCTTCGGAGTGCCAGCTCCTGCCAGACAAAATTCTGGTACCTGGGTGGAGCCTATGCATTGCCTCCTATTTCAGACAACACTGATACTGAAACCATCCACTCTTTTTTTCCCCTAGCTCTCCCTTTCCTTCATATCCCTCCCTCCAATCTTTCTTTGTTCTCTTCTTCTCCTCCCACCTTGTCAATCTCATCAAACCCTGCCTTGTGTCCTCTTGATCCGATCCCCTCTTGACTCCTGGTTACCATCTCCCTTGCCATTATTCCACCTCTCCGCCACATCATCAAACTGCCTCCCTACTACATGCCACTGTCACCCCCTCCCCGTTCTCAAGAAGCCATCCCTCAACCTTTCCTCCCTTTCCAACTACTGCCCTGTCTCCCTTTGCAAATGAATTGGGCAAAGTTATGCTGCTAGGATTGATGATTGAGGGTGTCTAATAATAATGAATATTTATTTATTTTTATACCGCCCTTCCTCCAATGAGCTCAGAGTGGTATACATGGTTCCTTCCCTTCTTTTGTCCTCACAACAAACCTGTGAGGTAGGTACCATATTTGGTTTACAGCGAACGCAAGAAAGTAGTTCCCACACACTGTACTGAAGCTGTACTGTGGACTTTGTCAGCCATAGTTATAATAAGGCTACCAATATCAAAGGATTTACATGACAAGAGTTAAAAATGTCAGGGTTTTCTGACCGTTTATTGACTGTTTTCTGATTTTTTTTAACAGTCACTACTACGGGAAAGGATCAACAATGGCAGGTATAAACTCAGTAAAATTTATAAAGAACTGTACATGGTACATTTAAAACTGAGTAACATGGTGTCAATAAGAGATTGGAAATAATTAGATGAGATTGGGGAAATAGTGAAAGGGAAGGGTGTTTAATCAAAAAGAGACATGAATGCAAAATTAAACGGTTATTGGATAATAACAAGGAATCCCAAGTTGAACTGATTACAGACAAAGTTGTAATTAATCTTTCGGACCAACAACTTATAACAGATCAAATAGCAGTTGGAAAAAAGGAAACAATTTTGCAATAACACCAAAAACTTACCAACTGAAATGATTGTAGCAAACATTGAAGCAGCTATTAGTAATCTAAGCAAGTAGGAAGTGAGAGTAGAAACAACCAGTATATTGAAAAAAGCAAAACTCCCGGAAAGCAATTTACCAATACCGTAATGGAAAGCCTTACAGCTAGGTTTAGCACCCCCCCCCCCGTCACAGTGGGGTGTGTGTGGAAGCGATGTCGTCCGGGGCAGGGCCGGGAACTTCGTCCCAGCCTCGCACACCTGCATGAGGCTGGAAGGTCTTGGAAAGCGTCCAAGTTCACTCGGGTTGTTTCGGAGAGCTTCTAGCCTCATGTGAGTATGCGACGAGGCTGGAAGGGCTTGAAAACGTCCGAGTGAACTCTGACATTTTCAAAGTGCTTCCAGCCTTGCGCAGGCGCGCAAGGCTGGAAGAAGATGCAGCGCATTAGTGCTGCATTGGGGGAATGTCCGAGCTGGCTGGGACAATGAGGAGACCGGCCAGGAGCCCAGAGTTTGGGCTCCCGAACTGGGATTGTCCCGGCCATATCCGGGACTATGGTAAGCCTACTTACAGCAACTAAGGAATAACAAAAATATCTTGATCCTGAAGGCAGATAAAGGGAATGCTACAGTGATAATGAATACCATAGAAGAGAATCTTTCATTCTGACTCATCTCGACAGTCTGGGTGTATTTGCAGCATATCTGCAATCCAGCCTTTGCCTACCCTTCCTCCCCATGGTACAGAATCCTTTGAATTGGACAGATACAGCTTTTTTCAGAGATGTCTCTTCTGTACTACAACACGATCTGCTTCCTTAATAAACTGGGATGTGTGCTGCCCCTCCCCCTTCCAAATGTGACCAAGCAAATATTTCTAGCCAGCTCAACATTTTATCTTGCTCTGTGGTGTAGTCGGCATAATCTTAGCTTGATTTAGTGAGCTGGTGAGTAAAAAAATAAAACAGACTAGTCAGCCCTGCATGACACCTTTCTGCAAGATGCAAGGGAAGTGCCAAGCTGGCAGTTATGATGCAGGGACATGTGAAAGTTCAGTCATAAGAACTTTGATTATTGGGTCAGACCATCCATCTGTTGCCAGCCTGAGTTGCATCTAAGAACATCTACAAAAAGCTGGTCATGCATGGTATCCACGAACAATTACGGTAATTGATATTCTGGCTTTCAAGAACTAGTAGACTTGCCTTGAAATATTCTTTGATCACCTTGGCCACTGGGTGGGACACCTTAATTTGTCTTTTTCATGTTTGGAACTCTATTTTTTATTATTGACTTGATTTTCTACAATCTTGTCAACTTGATCTCCCTGTGTTCTCTCTTCTTGTTTCTAATCACTTTCGGATTACCTCAGTACAATTGCCTCTCTTTTCTCCCACTTGCTTTGAATAAAAACATACGAGTCAGAGCTTAGGGCCATCTAGCTCGGTACTGTAAATACAGTAGTGACTGGCAGTGTCTCATCCGGGGTCTTTCCCAGGCCTACCTGGAGATGCCACGTTTCCCGTGTTCCTCTGTCTCCTGGCAGATGTTTAACCAGAGCTGTATGCACTTGATGCTTAATTCTTTTTTTTTTTTTAAGACATTCAAATTTTGCAACAAGAAAACCTGAGTTCTGCAACCTCTCTACAAATCATGCAGCATATGTGCATATTGTATGACTGTCACTACTTTTATTTAACTCATTCTGGTTCTCTTAATCATGGGAAGGGGCAGTGAACTAACTATGCAACCCACCGAACCCCCAACCCAACTACACTACTTGATATCTATACTTGGGCAACTCTTTACTTGGGGAGATTTCAGTAGGCTCCTCATCATGGCCTCCCTGATTTCATGCATAAATCTCTTTCCTGGCTTCCTGTCCATTCCTGGATCTGGCACAAACCCCTTCTCCTTGTCTCTGTGGTCTGGCCCCTCCATACCTCTCAGGGCTCATATATCCTGTTACACTCTTGCCTGTAACCTTTGTTCCTCTAGCTCCACTTCCCTCAACCATCCAGAGGCCTCTGCTCCCTCTAGTGTCCCCTGTCTTTCTGTCTTTCACTTTCTGTCTTTCTGCCCCCTTATGCTTGGAACTGCCTGCCAGACCCCCTTTGTGATGCCTCCTTTCAGATTCTGTCTAGTTAAAACCCACTTTTTCTGAGAAACCTTTGGCAGGAAGGCCCTTACTGCCCAAGCCTGTCCTTGGATTTATGGCAGCAGGACACCGGTCTGCTGTTGTAAATCGGATGTCAGTGATGTGCAGAGCATGCTGCTCGTGGCCATTTCTGAGCCTCTGCTGCAAAGCAGCATCGGAGGCCTGCTGTTGTGGCTGGCAGCCTGCACTGGAGCAGGTAAGCTGGGGCAATTCAGTTCGTGGGCGGGGAGGGGGAGTAACGGGGCATTTCAGGGAGGGAGGGGTGGATCTGGCTGCAGTTGCACAAGTCTGGTCTTATCCCCTCTGGACTCTGGTGGTTAAAACCTCCCAATTCCTTTTCTGTCCCCGGACATACGCCAAAATGGCTGGGTATGTCTGAGGAGATCCAAATGTGATCAGGCAGGCTACTGGGTGGTAAAAAAAAATTTTTTTTAACTCTTGCAGGCTGTCCGATCTCTCCGTTGATGCAGCTGCATGATATAACATAGTGGGGGATAGGATTGGGGCCTAAGCTTAAGTATGTGTACACTTACCGTACGTCCTAGAATGCCCGGGACCCTCCTGGATTTTGGGCTTGCGATCGGGTATGCCGTGATCCCGGAATCACGCCACCGCCACCATTTTGAAAATTTCAGGTAACTTACCCGAACGCCGGCATGTTGGCTTGTGAAATCTCGTGAGATCCAAGGCAGTTTTATGTCGACTCCCAAATCTTGTGAGGGCATGATGCACTGTATCATAAATACAGTCAATGATATAGTCACTGCTATAAGGGCTAGAAACTTCCTAGTTTGAAAATCAAAGCTGAGGTTGTCAGGAAGCTGACCTTTGCCCGCAGACCTGCAGCTGCATTCTGTGCATTTACTGGCCTGTGAACAAGCTGCAGTTCATTGGGGACACTGAAAGCACAGAATGTGACTTGGAGTAGTATAAAGACCTGCTTCTGAAAATCTCAGCCTTTGTTTCAAAAACACACGTTTGCTTGTTGTTGTTGTTTTTTTTTTTTTTAAGAAACTGGTGAGAACAGGGACTGTTGAAACTGGTCCTGGGTTGTCGGGTGTTATGATTGTTAGATGAACATCCTGCCAAGGGTTTTTTTTTTTTGCTTATTTATTTATTTTTAATATTACACTGCTGTGGGGTATGTTGGGTTTCTTTTGGCTCCTGTCAGTGCTTGGGGAACTGGGGAGATGGCATTACCATTGTAGTTCTGGGGGCAAGGAGAGAGAGTGCAGTGGGAGTTGAATAAGCCAGGGAAGGGGAAAAGGGCTAGAGCTAGCACGCAGTGGTTTCTTTCTTTCCTTCTGGTTCCTCCTCCAGTTTGAGGGGCCCTGCCTGGTTTATTATCAGCAGCCCACTCTTGGGCCTGTTTTTGAATATTTGGTCGGTTAATGGCCATGCTAACTGCTGCAAGGCCTTTGTTCCACAAGGGATGCAGCCCACATATCCAGTGCAACTGCTAAAAAACACTCTTAGCTACTGCTGCCTAAAACATCGGCAGTGGATCCAGGAGAGCGGCCAGACTTGTGGACCTGCTTCAGTTGAGCATCACACATAATTATTGAGAGTAAGTAGAGCATATACATCCAGAGAACTTCAGGCCTCCGAACCATCCTTCTGTCTTGTCTGTATTCAGTTCCAGCATGTTCACCCTCTGCCATCTGATCACGGCTTCTGGACATTGATCTGGAACAGCCTTGACTCTTCCTGCTTACATAGAGAAAGATCGCAAAGTGTCCTCAGCAGATTGTTGGCACCCAACCTCAACGTATTGGGCAGTCTCTCTCCTTATGGCTTCATGCAGATATTGGTGAAGGACTGGCCCCTGCAAAACCCCATCTCGCATTTCCCAGGGTCAGAGCTGTCACTTCTAACTATCACTATCGGGGTCTGCTCTGACAAAAAGACCAGCCCAGTACCAACCTCAACCAGGTGTTCAGATTCAGAACCTTTATTGGCATAATTAAAACATACATAACATACAACATAGACATATAACAAGTAAGGGTGAAGAGTCCTAACCTAGCATACACTACCCATATGACTCGCACTGCGCCTCTTTACAATTAGCTTTAAGTAGGTTGCAACTTTTTCTGTTAATACAACATCTACACCCTGTAAAATAATCCGGATTTTTTCCTGATCCTCCGAACTCCACCTATTGGACAAGATTGGATATAAATATTTCTCACGTAGATCACTATACAGGGGGCAATAAAATAACATATGGTGCAGAGATTCCACACCTCCCACAGCACAAGAACAACATCTCTCCCTAGAGGGAATCCCTCTAAATCTCCCATAAAGTAACTCTGATGGCATGACATTACACCTTGCCAATAAGAAGGCCCTACAATCAGATGGGCATTTTAGGTGGTATAAATACTCTGCCCGTTGGCCATACTTAATAGGAATCTGATAATGAAGTGGTGAGCATGTCGTGTTGGCAGCATGCTGAAGTTCTTGCTGTTCAATATCCAGGAGCCTGCCCCTAATTGTTCTAAATGCTTGTTCGTGGGTCAGTGAACCTACTATATCTAAAGCAAGGCCTATAGATTGTATTTTATTTTCAAAATAAGTGGCCCCAAAAGGGGGCTCAGAGTCCAAGAGAAGTCGGGTAAGTAAACTATCCTGGTCTAGATTGTAGAAAACTCTTAACCAAAATTTTAAAAAATCTCAGCCATGCCACAGTCTCCACCCGAGATTGACCAGCTTCTAAACAGAGAGTGGCATAGGCCACACAACCTGGCAACCCAAAGATTTTTCCGGAGAAATGACGCCTGAATCCTCTCTAGAGAACGGTTCATAGCACACATCCATATAGGGACGCCATATAGGACCTGAGGAATGATTTTAGCATTGAAGACCTCAAGAGCTGCTGGCACATAAGAATTCCCTCTGGTGTAATGAAAACGTATAATAGCTTGGGCAGTAACCCTAGCAGTACTTAAGGCAGCTTTACGATGAGGGATCCACGAATGTTTATAGTGAAAATAGATCCCTAGGTATTTAAACTGTTGTACCTGCTCTATTTTGTTGACACTAAAGTTCCAATTAGATGGCTTCCATGATTTGCCGAAAACCACAATTTTAGATTTACAGTAATTCAATTGCAGGTTATTCTTACATAGATACTCTGTACATCTATTTATTAAACGTTTCAATCCCAGACGTGTGCACGATAAAATGACTGCATCGTCTGCATAAAGAAGAAGAGGTATACGTAATAACCCAAGTTTGGGACTATGACCCTCTATTTCCTCTAAATAGGAAGCCAGATCATTAATGAAGAGATTAAACAGAGAGGGGGCCAAGATACAACCCTGTTTGACTCCTCTGTTAGTTGAAAACTGTTCAGAGAGTTCCCCTCTCAAGGAGACTTTAACTTGACAGCTGGTATCAGAATATAAATTTCTAATAAGATAAAGGAGTCTTTTTTCAAGCCCAAGATGTAAAAGTTTATCCCACAAAAGGGATCTGTCAACAGAATCAAAAGCTCCCTTAAGATCAAGAAAAGCCACAAAAAGTTTAGAATTGGCCCTCAGTAGCTGTTTGTTAATGAGATGAGACAATATCAGGCAGTGATCTAAAGTGGATTTACCCCGCCTGAACCCAGTTTGTTCCAGCCCCAAGATTCCATTCTCTCTAATCCAGGCAGTCAGTTTATTCAACAGATGCCTTGCATACATCTTACCAATAACTGACAAAAGGCTTATAGGCCTATAGTTGTTTGGAGATCTATGGTTTCCCTTTTTATAAATTGGAATAACTATAGCCCTGGTCCACATCTTAGGCATTAAGCCAGTTCTGTCTACCAGGGTAAAGAGGTATGCAAGCAATGAGGCCCACCACACCGGGTCCGCTTTCAATAGATCAGGGGGTATAGCATCGGGACCGGGCGCCTTCCCCAACCAGGTGTTCCAAATGACACAATAAGATGTCTTCTTGACTCACAGTGTCAAACACCATGAAGGAGAAATTCAATATGCATTTTTGGGCTTTTAGACCATATCGCATATTGAATTTCAGCATTCCAACCACGAAAGTCTTGGTAATTATATCACCACAAAGGAGAATAAACAGGAAAGCATTTCCCCCTGTCCATTACCAGGTAAAGATGGGCTACCAGGTCAGAAGCCAGTTTGAAAAGAATTAAGGAAGAATCTGTTGTTTTCCTGATGGCATACTTTCATTTTCAGCATATCAAAGGACGAGTCAAAGGTGTGTTCGTTCTCTCTCTCTCTGTGCATCAAACACAATTTAAAGATGGTTTGGAATTATGGAATGGATAGGGCTCATGCCACACACAAGAAAAAGGGAAATGACTGCAGTGTGAACACAGTTCCTATGAAATTCCCGCAAGAACAGGTGCTTCCCCTCTTTTTGCCAATCCTCTATCTCCGACCCCAGCAGTCCTGGGAACGGCTGCATGTTTTTAATTATTCACTGCTATTCACAGCAGGATTCTAGTTCGTTTAGGCAGGCTGAATGCAAATTCATGGGCCCTTAGCAAAAGGCACTACCTTGTTCTTGCTGTGTTTGAGGGCAGATTTCTCACTTTGCTGCAGAAGTGGTTGCTCATATCCCAGCGGAGTTTCCCTGGGTAGCTTCTCCACAGGCTATGGCATGCTGCCAGTCTGTGCTACTTTTCACTTGGTTATCACACTGAACTCTCCTGAATTATTACCCATCTACATTTATATTACCTATGCTATTATGCTGCTATCAACAACCTCCTTGACCTCCCCCATCTATGGGTGCTGGGAGAGAAACATCTTCCAGCTCTGTGACTTATATCCTGGGAAGCCTGAATAATCTCTTCACAGATCTGCAAAGCCAGTGGGAATTAATCTAATACTTCTGAAAGGGTTGAGGAAAATAATGTGTGCTTATCCTTAAAGGATAAGCAAGATTTCCTCTGTTTGAAAACAGAGATTGAAGAACAGGGGCTGTTGAAAGCTAATCCCGGAACCATGAGATCAAATCATGACATCGACTTATTTCATAGATAGGATTGTGGCTGACCGATCTCCATAGCTGGAGCTCAGACGAATTAGAATTGGGTTAAAAGCAGGAGTCTTGAAAACAAAATTTCATCCTGCAATACACCTAATGTCGGTAATGTGGCATTTGATCTAATTGCGTCAAGCAGAATGCTGACCATCTCTGCTTTAATTTTTAAAGCATGCTTCTGGCCCTCATTGTAGACCTCTTCTGGAGTGAAGCTTTGGATGTATAAGGGGAACAGCAGCTGCTAAATACTCAGAAATCTTTTTTTTGTCGGGGGACAAGACATTCAGACCCTTAATCCTCAGATTAAGGAAAGTACATTTCTGTTTCTTGGCCTTCAGTTAACTCCCGTTTATCCTAACTATGTTCTTTTCCACAATCCCAATCCTTTACTACCAAAGAACCCAAATGGTACAAAAACCCAGTCAGGGAAATAAGCAAATTGGGTTTTTCTCTCCAGTTTCATCTACAAACTGCCCTTCCTTTTTAGGACATGATGGTTGCTGCTTTTTGTGAACCTTCAGCATCAGGCTGGAAGGGTTGAGATGGCTGTAAAAGAGGCACTGCTTCAGGCTATCTAGCGAGGCTTTCATAAATGGGATGGATTTTTGAGCTATAGGAGAGGAGGTGGATGGAATTAAGGAAAGGCTTTCACTTCTTTACTAAACATTTGGTTGGATTTGGAAGTGGCTGGAACCATAAGCTTCACCTTCTTAATCATTAATGCTAGTCACAATTTCTGAATATCAAGTACAGTAGTGTGCTCATCATGTCTCCTCCTAACAAACCAAATGCAGGAGAGACTGAAATGGCCTTGTGTTGTGATGCAGCAGTCTAGTGGAGCTAGCTAGCAACCAACATGCTGGAAAATAATTTGCACGCACACTTAATTAGATCTGACAACATTTTCTCAAAGCCGCTGTAGCCTGTTAGCATAGTTTCTGTGTCTGCTGTAGATAGAAAAGTGGTGGTGGTTTTTGTGTGTGTGTGTGTGTGTGTGTGTGTGTGTGTGTGTGTGTGTGTGTGTGTGTGTGTGTGTGTGTGTGTCTTAGCAACTACAGCATTGTTTGAGATATTTACTCAGGCTTTCACAGTCCATACGGCATTGTTTGTTTAGCTATGGATTGATTGCTCCATGGGATCCAGATTTGAGTAACTACATTGTTGCAGAACATCCACTTTTGTATTCAACCAAAGTTTTAGTCAATAGTTTTATTAGTTGTGGTAAAGGCTTATAAGAAAGAAAACACTGAGAAATGAAAGCATTAGCTAGGTATTCCATGTATTTTCTTAAGGCAAAGTTGTCCCTATGAAGCCTTTGACATGGACTTCAAGAGTCCTTCTTTTGTTATCTTGACTTAGAGAGAGCATTCTCTCCTATGACTCACTCCCTCACAGGCATTCAGACCTACAGGAGAGGTCTTGTTCTGGGCTCCATCTGTCTGAGAGATTTTACTTGATCTGATGTCATTCACCCAAGGGCTGAATGTGACAGTAGATTGGGGGCAGGGACATACGGGAATCATATCTGATTGTTTCAGTTAAGTTACACATGTTGCTTACATACAGCAGGGGAGAGGGTGCATTTCATCAAAGGATATGTAAAAAGGTTGACTTCTCCTTATTTCAGTTTTTTTCCTCAAGATCTTCATAATGAATGCATAATGAACTTCATAATGAACACAATGAACATCAGAGCTGTTCCTGCTTAATTTCCAACAGTCAGCAAATTTTGTGTAAATAAACGTCCTCTCATTCTCCTGCTGTCTTCTCTCCTTTCCTGCTTGCCAAGCACACGTCACATGGGACCCGCAATGGGAAACAGAGACAGAGGTCGTGATAGGGAATGTTGCACCATTTGTGCTGCAGTCTGTGAGGACTGGCATGAATGATCTCCAGAGTAGTGAGATGAACTTACCAGCCTTGGGGCTGCATCTCTCTCCTCCTTGTGGCAGAGCATACTAACTGAAAAGGATATGGAGGACTCTGTCAGGATGGAGGCATGAATGAAGGCTACACGGTAAAGTGTGAGCTCAAAAGGCATACATAGCAAGGAGCCTCCTGCAAGGGAGAAATGAAATGTGAACGTAAGATATTTTCTGGTATTGAGTACAAATACATTTTTTTCCACAAACCATATAATGTTTCCCCCATCGTCGTGCTGCTTGAGAAGGCTTCAAAGTGGCCCACAACAAATGAAACGCTTTAAATCGTATTAGAAACCGTCCAAACAACTACGAGCAATAAGCAGCAGTAGAAGACATTAGCCATCAAACGCTTGGGAGAATGCTGACTTGCGTCCAGGTTAGGGTGCTGGTGATTTGTTTTGCTATCGTGCATTTCAGTGTCAACATTGCTTTACAACCTTTAACCATTTGGCTCCTGGCCTAAAATGTCTCTGAAATAGGTTGTTAGAATTTCTATTTTAAGATGGGGAGCCAAGAGATTGGCTGGTACCAAGGCCACTCCTTGGGATCCTTGCCCTGTGCCAGTCACGATTGGCGCCCGTAGCAGCGTGCAGATCTGCTGCTCAGGATGAGAATCTGTGAACTGGGACAAATTAATACTAAAGATGATTTACTTTGGCATGAGTGAATCCCCCCCCCTTCCCCTCACCTCTGCTCTGCTGGCTGGCAGCTGGGCCTACTCAGCTGCCTAGATGCTGAGGAAAGGAGCTGAGCAGCAGCTTCAGCAAGCTGCCACTTGCCAAGCTCCCACTTGGTGTCTTCTTGTGGGAGGGAGACAACCCCAGCCAGCCACTACTTGTTTTCAGCGGCAGACAGTGAATTATTTCCATTGACCCTCAGGTTGAGACCCTTGACCTTAGTGAGGTTTGCTGCCTAATGATGACAGGGAGCTTCTTTCTCTTGATCTTTCATTCTCTACCCTAGGTCTTTGCTGGGACTGACCTCTGCAAGAAAGTTTCAATTCTAGCTCAGTCCCTGATTGGTTGTTAAATAAAAGCCATTGAATGCAGCTGTGGCGTCGGGGGTCGGCCAGGTCAGGCATTGGCTGAGGGCCCAACCATGCCCATCAGAGGATCTGCCCGGCCAGACCAATTCCTGAACCCTTGATACCCGTGGCAGTGCCCAGTGTGACGTCAGAAGGCATGATGAGGGGTCCGGTCCAAGGCTTTGACCAGGCCCCCCTCAGCAACCTGGTCCTGGCACTAATTGAATCTTTTAGCAACTGTTTTTTTAGCAACTGTTTTTTTAACTCTCTCTCTGTGGTGTGTCCCCCCCCCCCCCCCGGTTCTAAACGAGCTGTCTCTTAAGGCCAGAATAAGAAAGGTAGATGATGTAGAGGCAGAATTCTGTATTGATTTACAGGACCTAACTTTCAGGCCTGAGCCAAGTGAAAATGGCACCTGAAGTTGCTCCTTTTCAATGTGCTACTGAAGTGGCATGGCATTGCTGGAAGCACTCTCCTCTGGAATGGCTCCGGGGGCGAGTGGGAGGGGCTGCATCACACCAGTTTGCACTTATGGTGCTGCCCCCCCCCCCCCAGCAACACCACTGTGCTGCTGCTATGCAGGGGAGAACGGCATGCGTTCGGGGAGGCAAACCTGGCTCCTCTGCTTCAGTTTAGAATCGGAGAAGAGGTGATAGTGGCCGCCACCTTAGTGTACCCACTGCTTCCTCTGTGAGGGTGCAGAATGAAAAGAGGAGGAGATGATGATGATGGTGGCTGCCCATGAGCCCATCCGCTGCCTGAGGCAGACGGCCTCAGCGTTCCTCATGGCAGGACCAGCCTTGCTAACATTACCCCTGACTGTGATTCCTACTTTCTTGTCTCTGCAGGAGCAGTACATGGACTACTCCCTCGCCCCTGCCGTGTGATGGTGTTGTTGAATCCACAGAGCGGCTCAGGCCGGGCACTGCAACTGTTCAGGTCCCAAGTGCAGCCGATGCTGAGAGAAGCAAACATAGCATTCACTGTGTTCGTAACTGGTAAGTGTTGTGCCTGACCGATGACTCCTCAAACGGTGCAATCATTCATTCATTTTCTCATAGCGTTTGATGGGCTTATTCATGTTCTCAAGGGTGAGGTGGGGGCTGGTGCCCTGCAACAGTGCTTAAATTCCCATGCTCAGCTGCTCTCCAGGCCTCGCCTACAGTTGCCCCCCCCCCCTTTGCTGTGGCACACTTTGCAGACAGTCGGAAGAGGATTACCTTTTGTCCTGTTTAATTATACAGAGCATACGCAGGGCACAAAATCACTCAAAAATGCATGCACAGACTTCATAAGTCTTTGAACTCACATATTTTTCACAGTTCAAGGAGTCCCCAGTAACTTTCCCCCAGCAAATTTGGTGCATTTCCATAGTGGTGTTCTTTTTAAAATGGGAGTTCCCATGACTTGGGGGTGCAGCACATGACATCGTAATGGTCTTGTTGTTGCAGCGAAGGGGATTGAACTTCATCCGAGTTGATGCCATGTTTGATGTGCCCGTCTCCTTTGCTCCTTCACATTTTATCAAACTATGCTGCCTCAAACCTGCTTGCATTGGCCTGAAAATTCTCCACGTGGGAGCACTCCCAGCAAACAGGATTGGAGGAAATGGATAAAATCAAACTCTTGAAATCTATCAATAAAGATATTTTATTCCATTTGACTTTAAAAGGTAGCTGGAGGAAAGGTTTTTGGCACCCATAAGTGCAACAGCTATTGGGGATATGTTCTCTCTGCTTCAGCGGTAGTGTGTGAGGTATAACATTTTTAAGTCATCTGTCCCCGTCCCTCCCATTGTACCTGCCTTGTTTTTCCCAAATTCTTCTGAAGGAAAGAAAAAAGGCAAATTCCGTTCCTAGGTGGCTGACTGAGATGGGGTGGCATCAACATTTAGCCCTGTTTCTTCTGCTTTGGTGAAGTGTTTACCTGAGAGTGGAGGTAGGGAAGGAGTGGGAACATGAACTGTGTGTGAGAACACAATTTGCCAATTCTTTTTCTGATAGTTTGAATGATCCCGTGTCCTGGATCTTACACAGGGTAATGCCACCCACAAGTCATACCAGCTCTTTGTCTTTCTCCCTAGAGAAGCACAACCATGCTTGGGAACTGGTGAGGGAGGAGGACATGTCCAGGTGGGACGCCTTGGTCGCTATGGCTGGGGATGGCTTGCTGTATGAGGTAAGGAGGGCAGATGGGATGCTGGCAAATATGGGGTCCTGGCTTTGCCTGTTGTGCCAGGGGACCAGTGATGTTCCTCCCATCACCATCCCCACCACAGAGGACCAGATGCTGCCCTAGTGTTTAAGGTGGGCATATGCTATCAGAGATAGGGAAATGGTCAGTCTTACAGTCTGATAGACTCTTCTCATTTATTGCAATGCAAACTCCTTTGCTTTGGAGGAAGTGGGGGGGGGGGAGGCTGAACAGAGTAGCATGTGTTGAACCATGTGTTCAGTCAGCATGTGTTGCCAGATTCAGTCTTGGTCAGTGATCCTGTGCTCTTAACACCACTCTTGCTCAGCTAGCAAGTTGCACTTCTTCCCCCACAGTGTTGCAATTATGGGGAAAATGTCATGGGTTGAAACTTTCCCTTCTGTGCAGCTACTAAAGATACAGGAGCCCAGTTCTATCTTGAGCCTGGAAACTCTAGGGCAGTACTGACCGAAAAGAACTGGAATTGGAAATGTGGGTAGGAAGTTGCAAAGATAAATGAGGAAGGGCAATAATGGAGCTGGTTGAGGAGGTAAACCAAGATAAAAAAAAAGTGGTGCAACACATGGCTCATTTTATGTTTGCAAATTTCATATGGGTAACTCTTAAAAGTTGGAATTAATATCTGAATTTGACAAGAAATCCCACTATATGGTTGATTTATCACTACTTCGTTGTTAGCTTTCACCCTCGGTACTAGATGAATAGGACTTTGCATCCTGTTGTACAACACAAGTTAAACTATGAATAACTTGCAACACTTAAAAATAAATCAATTGGACAATTCCATGTGGTTGCAGTTGTGCTGCACAGTGCAGAATCCAGTGTCTTATTACTGGTGCTGGCACCATGTAAGAATTTTCCCTTTTTTTAAGAGCACTCCTAGTCATGTTGGGGGCAAAAACAGCAGCTAACACACTTGCTACTGGAATAAACCAGCACATTGTGTGTTTGTATAATTTGTATAACTTACCTTGCATGCAGAATTTGTTTCCTAAATTCAGATTTTAATGCAGAAATTCAGAGTCTCCCCATGTAACAGACCATGAAACATCTGTAGTATTAATGTGAAAAACAAACCATTCCAGATGGGTGTATTTTAATACAATGAATTTAAAGTTTAAATATTTGTACTGGCAGAAGTTGGGGCTACCTATAATGTGCAGATGGTGCATTGATAAAAGGGGGGAAACTTGGACTGATTCTTGTCTATAGCATATATTACATTTTTAATAGTCTCTGACTTCCAGGTGGATCAAAAACCACAAAATATTTGTAGAGTCAAACCAGATAAGTCAGCATTGGGCCAATCTGGTCAGGGCTAGGAGTGGTAGGGGGAGGAGAGTTTATCACTCCCATGTGCCATGATCTTGATCAGAATTGCTCCCCTTTCTGTGGCTGTTTTTCCTCAGAGGCACTTATTTGTAAGCATGCCCCTTTTAAAACTTATTTACTGGTAGCGGTAGGTGTACATTTGATTTGACTCTTTAGTGTGCAGACAGAAAAAATTGGAATGCAGAATCCCCGAGTATGTATCTGGCATCATTTTGACACATACTGCTCTCCTGGTTCTGGAACTGTGCAGCAGAGTTTTATTGTGTGCTTGTCTACTCTTCATGGCTGACCATTGACTGAAGCCAAGCTCAAAGATGTCGGACTGCTCCCTTTTGCCTCAACCAGTGTTTGAATTGCGACTATCCTTGTGTCTTTGCAGATGATAAATGGACTGATGGAGCGTCCTGACTGGGCATCTGCTATCCAGAAGCCTTTTTGCATCCTCCCAGGGGGCTCTGGCAATGCCTTGGCTGCTTCTCTCAATCACTATGCTAGGTATGGGATGGCCAACCTGTTTCTGTACCATACCTTATGGGCACATGTACGTGCCTGACCTTATCCATAATTGTGGAGTTGGTATCCTTCTCAGAATTTAGCCATGACGAGTCATTGCAGAACATGGTGGCTGCCTGCATTAGCTTGCAGCTCATGGTGAACTGGTTGCATGCAGCCCCCGATGCTTACAGAATGTTGCTTCTCCCACACTGTCTCAAAGCACCCTACACGTGGCTTACAGGGCAATCCTATATATGTTTACTCATAAGGAAGTTCCATCGTATTTTATTCAATGGGACTTGCTCTCAGGTGAGTCAGGATTATAGCCTTAGTGTGCTAAAGCATGATATCCTGTGTATAGTAATAGCAACAGACAGACTTCATGCAACCCCCAACCCAGAGAGTTGTGAGAGCCAACTCTGACTTGTATTTTACATCAATTTTGGAGCACTGTGGAGTTTCTAAGCACAACACCTTGCCCCTGTGCTGTGATCCTGCCCTTGTTAAATTGTCTAGGGCTGTTACAAAGAGGATGCCCATTATACTTGCTTCAGAATAGTTTGTCTGTCATGGGCACTATACCCTGATTGTAAGATACGGGCTTTTGCATAATTCTGCTAGCCATGAGGACCATCCAGAGCAATGAAGCTCCACAACCTGCCCATCTATCGGGAATCCTGTTCAGCCAGTCTCTGTGATTCTAGCAGGCTAAGCAATTCGAGCAAGAT
The DNA here is from genome assembly GCA_026170595.1 of Plestiodon gilberti rubricaudatus. Taxonomy (NCBI): domain Eukaryota; kingdom Metazoa; phylum Chordata; class Lepidosauria; order Squamata; family Scincidae; genus Plestiodon; species Plestiodon gilberti. The sequence continues at coordinate 158,155,459 of JANXHW010000002.1, forward strand.
TTGGACCTGCCTTTCTGACCCCACTGCATGGCTGTCTTCTGTATTGTGATGGTGGGGGTGGCAGATGATGGTGTCTGGAGTCTCCTAGCACTGCTGTCACTTGTTGAAGAGGGAAGGGCAGAGGGGAGAATATGCAGTCACAAGGGCAGCTTAATTGCAAGTCCTTTTGGCTCAGGTTTCGATTCCCTCCCTGAAATTGCAGCCTTGCTCCCCTACCCCAGCCTGGCCTCTGCCCCTTGCATTGCTAGCTGCCTCTTCCATCTGTTCTGTGACTAATCCTCAGTTCCTAGTGGGCTTCATTTTGGGGAGGTGGGTGTCACTCATGGGCTCTTTTCCTTTCCCAGTCAAGCTGTCTCAGCCAGCTGGCTTCCCCAGGACAAATGCTGCTGTTAGTTCTCAAGTTTCCACAGTAGGGAAATGATGGCCTTAAGAAGGTGCCTAGGTCCAGTCAAATAGAGTACAGAGGGGAGCAGTACACGGGGCTTGCACAGCCTCTGACCATGTTCTCAATTCTCCCTGTCCATCTAGTTGATGTCGACACTTGTTCCACTACCCCACTGGCTCCCACATCAAAGCAGCAAAGTATGCAAGTGGGTTACTTGCGTGGTGTGGTTATGTTCTTGGCCAGTATTATTGGCTCAGGTGTCAGAACAGTGGTGAGAAAGCACCTTTCTGACCAACAGTCTTACATGTTAGTGATGCAGTGTAGGAGTTAACCATTGGAACATAGGCCTACAGCAGCAAGTACAAGATCAAGTGTAAATTAGGGTCTGTGAATTGCTGGAGTCTAAGCATCACATAAGGACAGGTTTAGTTTAGTGCAGTGATCCCCAAACTTGCCCCCGCCACAACCTGCCTCATTCTCCCATGGTGGGTCACGACCCAGTGCTCCAGGCTGCAGCATCTGGAAGCCTCTGGAGGCTACTCCTGGGCTGTACTGGGCCCGGGATGACCTCCAGGGGCCTCCCCGGGCCTCAGAACGCCTCCAGAAGTGATGGACGCAACACTAAAAGTAAACCAGAAGTTGCTTCCGAAGGCGTTCTGAGGCCCGCAAAGGTCATTAGAGTGCATCCCAGGCATCCAATTTAGAGCCAAACAGATGCATGGGTGGGGGGGGGGATTTTGTGACCCACTGACCCAGTTTGGGAAGTTTTTTAGTGCAGTTTTTTAGTGCATTATAGTTCAAATTTTATTTTGGCCCTAGCCTTGCATAGCTCTTTACATCTTTAATTGCCTTCTCTCTTTCTTTCCTTCTACAGGAAGGGCCCTCTTGTCAAGGAGGAATTGCTGATGAACTGCACTTACTTCCTGTGCAAAGGCTTGCATTCTCCCATGGACCTAGTGTCCCTACACACAGCCTCAGGCAAACGCCTGTTTTCCTTCCTGAGCTTTGGCTGGGGTTTTGTCTCCGATGTAGACATTGCCAGTGAAAGGTATCGCAAATTGGGCAGTGCCCGCTTCACTGTGGGCACATTCCAGCTCCTGACCACACTTCAAATCTATAAGGGTCGCCTCTCATACCTGCCAGTGGAGGAGCCAAGTCCTACCTCAGGGACAGCATCCCCTCTAGGGGGACAGAGCTGCCTATCAACACAGCATGACCACCAAGGGTCTTTCAGCAATGGGAAGTCTGTGCACATCCCGCCTCAGTCAGTGCTTGAGGACTCCTTGTTGGTACCCTTTGACCAGCCAGTTCCCAAACACTGGACTATAGTACCAGACGAGGAGTTTGTCTCTATTGTTGGTATGTATCAATCCCACCTCGGAGCAGACCTCCTTCTGGCCCCCACAGCTAAGCTGTGTGATGATGCAATCCACCTCTTCTATGTGACTGCTGGAGTCTCCAGGATGGCAATGATCAAGTTCTTTATGGCCATGGATAAAGGAAACCACTTGAGTCTCAATAACCCTCACCTCCACTATGTGCCTATCAAAGCCTTCCGACTTGAGCCTCTTGTGCCCAAGGGACTCATGACAGTAGATGGTGAAGTGTTAACATGTGAGCCAGTGCAAGGTCAAGTTCACAAGCGGCTCACCCATATTATCAGTGGCTCTTAAAGGTGGTGAAGACTTTTGACAAAGGAGCAACTAGGATGGTAGCAGAGAGGGTTGAGAGGGATCCCAAATACTGCCCCATCAACTCTCTCTGCTAGTCATAATTCTCAGGGGGAATTTGTCCTTCACAGCAACTGCTTTGTTGCAATATGAATAATGCCTAGCCCCTCCCAAGAAAGCAGATTAGCCTCACTGCTGTTGTGTTCAAACAGGCAGCTTTATAGTCCATCTCCATGGAAGAAGTCTCCACATTTAAACCCAAGTCAGCTTCTCTGCAGGAGTGTGTTATCTTAAGATCAGAGCCTGTACAGAAAGCAGCTGAAGTGAAAGATGTCTCTTAACCCAAGGATCTCTGGATAATGGGTGAACTCCATACCACTTTTAGGACCAACTTTAATTCTGTTTTGTAAAGATGTTTTTAAACCCAAAGCCGAATATAGTAGATTATATTCTTATGGAAAGAAGAAATAAAGATCTACCTTTTTCAAAAATGAAAAGCTACGAGTAAAAATTTAAACTTTATCTTCAGTCATGGTGGTACCAATGGCATATTCTACATGCAGTTGTGAAATCTGGATGGCTCGCTAAGGGGGAAGAGAGTGCCTCTTATATCAGTGTCTGACCCACATTAACATTTATAGGTACATCATCATAATAGAGGGGATAGAGCCTTCTGATTTTCTATAGAAGGGCTAAACTAGCAAGGCAATATTTTCTAGGAGAACTGTTACTACAGCAAACCAGAAGGCTCTACCTTCATTAGCAAAAGGTGATAATTTGCTTTACATTCCTAGCTGGTGCCTATCTGCAGTTAAGTTCCTTGGGTACATTCAGATTTCATTCAATGTATACAATATAGCAAGATCATATTCAGCTGACAGCTGGGATGATTTACGTGGCCATCTTCACATTTGCAATGCATTTGGTATTGACATTGGCCCAAGAAGAGTCTTATGCTAGGTAGCACAATCAGTTGTCTGTTGGCAGAGTCTGGTAAAACAATTAGTACCGTAGTTATTACCAACAGCAGTACTGCTGTAATGAGCGGGGAAAATGAAGACCTGAGGTTCTGGGTCTACACAGCAAAAAAATCAATACAGCAATTTCATAACACTGGAAACTTGCAAGAACAAGTCCTTAAATATTAGTATCAAGTTGGTAGGATGGATACAATACAATATTGATATTTTCCTACCTGGGAAATCAGGTTTAAGTTACAGTATATGTAGAATAGTTTTCTAGGACCGCGGTGGTTAAGATGCTGAACTGCAGACCAGAAGGTAGGCAGGACAGCAGTTCAAGACCCGTATGCTACGTGATGGTGTGAGCTACCGTCTTCGGCCCCAGCTCCTGCCAACCTAGCAGTTTGAAAGCAAGAAACTGCAAGTAGATTAATAGGTACCGCCTCGGTGGGAAGGTAACAGCGTTTTGTGTGCCTCGTTGATGAGTCACGTCGGCCACATGACCACAGAAGTGTTTTTGGACATTGCTGGCTTTTTGGCCTTGAAACTGAGATGAGCACCACCCCTAGAGTCGGTAATGACTAGCTTTTGAACAAGGGGAACCTTTACCTTTACTAGAATAGTTTTACACCAGTGCTTCATGATCCTTATTTTTATGCTATCACTAGTTTTTTGAGGTAGATCCACAACAGCATCATAGATTAAAGCCTTGCTCCTAATTGGTTTAGTATCTTCTTACAAAAAGAGGCTAATCTTACAACGGATGAGATAAGCTAGTAAATCGGTTCCTATCTGTACCACCACTTCAGACTACAGGAGAGGGCTCAGATTTAAGGCTTCTCCATGATAGAAAAATACCACACAGAAAGCTATCCCTTCTGGTATTATTTTTATGTGGGAATATTTCTGAATGGAGCAGCCTTTGTACACGCAAGTCTTCCCCTGCAGCCTAAAGCAGTACAAGCCAGAATTTTTTCCTCATAGGAAGTCACCTTATAAACACAACCTTGAGCATGTACCGGTATATGCCGTACTATATGGTGATTTTTTCCCTTATTCCTTCATAAGCAACCCCCTTCAAAACAGGGGAGGTAGCAGAGCTTTTGCATTACTTCCAGGCAATCTTGAATTGCCATTGTTAAAATACAGGGTAAGTCAAGAACTGTTCTGAGACATGGAGGTTGCTCTGACCAGAGTGAATCAGCTTGGAGGTTGTGGTTTCTGGCTGTTGTTTGACTAGCAACAGCCAGCCTGAGTCACACCACCAAGCTATTTACCTTCAAGGACTGCTATAGACGATTGCCTTGATGCAGTAGACGTTTGCCATGTTTCCCAGCCCTGAAAACAGGCAGAAACCTAGACAACTCCAAAATGTGTCAAGTCTTTCCAGACATTTACTGTATTCAAACATGATTCATTCAAGTTAAGGCTAGTGGGGGTACCACATTAGTTTTGCTTTTTTTAAAATAAAAGTTAAACCTGATTTTAAGGGGTTTGTTTCTCTCTCTCGCACACCCACGAGAGTTCTGTTCCAGTTCAAGAAAAATAAGGGTAGACCAAGTCCATAGAAGCTGCAACATACATTAAGACTTGCCTGGTTTTCAGAATCTGGTGTATCCTACTATTCCTTTACTTGCTTGTCCCCCTACCAGCCCACTTTCAACCTAAGCAGAAGGAATCTAAGGGTTGTAGCATAGTGTGAGAAATTGATGCAGTTGAAACAAATTGGTATGATCACACACACTTCCAGGAAAAGAAAACAAGATCTCTCTCCCCCCCCCCCATGTTTACCCAACAAGTAACTGATCTGTGGAACTCCTTGCTACAAAATGTTGTGATGGCACCTGGCATAGATGCCTCTTGGACAAATTTATGGAGGAAAAGTTCATCACAGCATACAAGCCATGATGTGTTTTAGAGGTAGCCTATCTCTGAATGGCAGTTGAAAGAAAGTAGCAACAGGGTTATGGGTATCTTGAGTGCTCCCTGACACATCTGGTGGGCCATTATGAAATACAGGAAGCTGAACTAGATGGGCCCTTGGCCTGATCCAGCAGGGCTCTTCTCATGTTATTATTACCAGTATTTATATACTGCTTTTCAACAAAAAGTTGACAAAGCGGTTTACAGACAGAATCAAACGATTAAATGGCTCCCTGTCCCAAAAGGGCTCACAATCCAGGAAGCTCTATGCAACATCAGGTGAATAGCTGCTAATGACAGGAGCACATGACTAAATGCAAACAAGCACTGCAACTAGCAGAAATGATGTAGCTTAATACAGTTGCTGGCTCAGTCATTACAAATGCTGTTGTGGCCTCTTCAGGTGTAGTAAAGGAGTGCAACACTGAGTCAGGACGATCGAGAGAGAATTTGAGTTCACATCTTTTAAAAGGCCTAAGAAACAAGTTGCTACTGGTAGCTTTTCTCTGGGGTGGGGCTGTAGCAGTTGATTTGGATTAGTACCGTGGAGAGCAAAGGTTGAAATCTTCTTCACCCTCACTCTATGATCTCAGTCAAGGCACCATGTGGCTGTTATCTGCATTTCCTAGGGAAAACTATGAAAAATGCATTTTAGCTACTTGTCCCCAAATTACCAAGTCGACAAAGCTGAGAGAGTTAGGCTCTATAGCTAATCCACCTTTGCCGGTGAAGAGCTCTATAGCTCTCACAAGGCTCTGTCTGTATCTGCAGCCTGCTATCTGTGATCTCCTCGGGGCCATTGTTCTCATGCGTGTGTACTTGGCTTTGTGTGTGTGTGTGGGGGGGGGGGGTCACCAAGTAGCTCTGGGAGCAAATTTCCCTGCCTTGCTGCATTTACAGTAAAAGGTAATCTCTCTTCTGGAGTTGCTGTGTGTGTGTTTTCTGTTGAATGCCATCAGCAACACAATGGGAACTGTTTGTGCTCTCTCTGGGCTTCCAGGATAATTTTAAATTTGAATATTGTTAGGAAGGAATAATTTGCTAGAGTTAAGAATTGTTCCATAACAAATAGCCAATGTGGTATTCTGGATGCTGCCCTCGCTACCACCCAAGTCCATAGACTTCAAGGTAAGATTCAGGTTCACAAAGTTCATAGTGTATATGGTAAAGAGGGTCCCCTGGAACCTAACCCCATTTCCCCCATAGGCTTAATGATTTTGTATTCGCTAACCTAATTTGGTATCCATTAGGTACCAAACAAGAACTTATACAAATTCCATACCTCATGCTAGAAGGAAACACAAGCACAACTAAGCCTATTAATAGCAGAAAAACGTAATGGCAAGCCACTTTCTCTCCTTTATTACTACATTTTAACTAGCCAAACAAAGTTTGCAAGTAAAAAAAGATCCATCACACAATACTTTATACATATATTGTAAGCAACCAAGCATTCACAGCTGCAAAAGTAACACACCTCTAAGCATTGCCTCAATAGACAGCCCCATCGAGTTTAAATACTGTACATCAGGGCTTCTCAATGCGTGGGTCGCAGCCTAGGCCCTCCTACTCGCCCTTGCTCCGCTTTGGCTCCAAATTGGAGCCATTCCGGAAGCTGAATTACTCACCGGGAGGGTGGGGAGGCCTCTTCCGGGTTGCGCCAGGCCGGCGACCCACTCTGCTGGCCTCTGCAGGCCTCAGAATGCCCCGCAGAAGCCTTGGAACCCAACTTCTGGTTTTTGGAAAGCCACTTCCGGTTTGCTCCTGAAAACAGGAAGAGGCGTTCCAAGGCTTCTGCGGGCCATTACGATTCTCACAGAGTGGGTCACTGGCCTGGAAGAGGGCTCCCCACCCTCCCGGTGAGTCATTTCGGCACTGCGACCCACCACAGAGGATGAGGTGGGTCGCGGTTCCAAGAAGATTGAGAACCGCTGCTGTACGTAATCAAGGCTATAAATTGATTGTTTTTGTAATATTCCTTTCCCTCCCCAGCACTTAACAGATAATTTTAAATTTATACATCACAATCATGTAGCCCATCTCAAGACTAACGATATGCCTCATGCTTTGGCTTGTGTGTATTTTTTTAAGCATTTGCCTCTTGGAAATTCTCATCACTCTTAATTACATACATACACCAAAAAAGTTACATAGTTGCAGTGTGCTCAACAGCAACTGCATAGCCTAGAAGAGCTTCACATTATCGAAAAGCTTATAGAAAAGAAAAATTGTAAACTTCTGTGCATGCCTCTTGTAGGGCCTGACAGCAAGGACAAAAGGGACAGTGCTTGATTGATGCAAGAGGTGGCAGCAGATCTCCAGGAGAGAGAAAGCAAGGCTGTACCCTTGCTGTAGCCAGAGTACAGCCTCTAAGATATCAGACAACGCTCTCAGTTGCACTTTGAGAAAGGGAGTCCTCTAATTCAGCTCTCTGCAATCTATAGCACCATTAGCCTTACATTTTGGTGGCTCCTCCCAGCATGTTAAATCTACTCAAAATAGGAGAGTAGCTACCTATTGAGACTGGGTGGGCCGGTATGCCAACTGGTGGTTTGGGAAAGCTTGCTTTTCTAATGTGTCATCATGTGGCTACTCAAGTTACCCTCTCCTGGAGAGATGAAGAACCATGACCACATCTGTCGTCTGCAGATACAGATACACATCTGCAGATACAGACACATCTGCATGTTGAGGAATGCAATGACACAGAAACAGACATGGACCCCTTGCTGTTTGCCCTTTCACACAATTAAGAGTGTGTCTGGTAATGCAGGCAACGGGTCCCTGGTAATGCAGGCAATGGGTTCCTTTCTTGCCCTTTCCCTTATATGGCCAGGTCATCAACTTAATCATTCTGCTGCTCTTCCCTTCTGATTCATGATTGGCTTGGCTACAATGAACTGTGAACTGCAGCCACCCCATCCCAGCCCTTTAATCTGCAACACTAAGACGACTGACTAACTCACTAATATCTGAGTAACACAAGACTTGCCATTCTCCTCAGTGTTTCCAAATTGATTTCATTTACTGGAAGGATGACAGAGGGACATTTAGGTCATTATTAGGAAATGGAAGGTACAAGGGTAATTGATGGCATGCAAAGGTGTAGGAACACCAAATGAAGAGCAGACCATAATTCCATTTAGGGTGCAAGAAAAAAAAAAGAACACATCAGCAGCTGTGATGTTAGAAGTACATGGTTGGCCCTTTAACACCTGCTCTGTCACAATGCCAATGGCCATGTCACATTATGGGAATATATGAGTTTATACACAGTCTAGGAACGGGGAAGGGAAGTAAAACTGGTTTATAATGAAGACTGTGATCTTAAGGATGCTGGACAAGAGAGACCCATTGTCTACCAGAGCATACGCTTGTTGCTGTAAAGTTGATACAAGTCCATGGAGATATGGAGCCAGACAGAGCTGCCACTTGGCGAACCCATTTGTGAAAGCGGAAATTGAAAAAACATGTGTCACACCATGCAATTGTTCTAGTGCCATCCTGAGGTACGTTAGTGCACACGGTTGAGTTGGTAGCAGAGTGTTCATGTATCCAGGAGAGTAGTGGGCTACACTATATGCACTATTCCCCTTCAAGGCAAAGTGGAAAGAGAGATGCTGCTCAGAAGGAACTGTATACTTGAGACAGAGCAGGTGATTCTCAGAAGCCAATGTGACTGTCCTGAGTGCTGACCACACCAAGCAAAGCTTGTCTAGCACTTTGTTTCTGCCTCAAGGTGGCCTATTAAGGGGTTCAACCAAGACTGTCAGAAAAACACAAATAGCTTGCATTCATCACTTACAGGATCATTAAGCAGTCCAAGTGTACACCATCTACAGTTCTGTACATTCTGGAAAATGTATCCTCTTAGCTCACAAAGTGGTAGTAAGCAGTGGACAGATCAAGAAGGTGAAAGGTACAAGAGTTGAAATGGAGGCTATTTGAGTGCTAACTAATTCACAGACCTAGGCCAGAAGGTTGAGGAATAGCAGAACATGACATTTCCCTTATTAGATCTAAAGCCAGGCTCTTCCAGGCTTAGGTCAAAAGCATTCCCCATCATCGGCATCATATGTAGCACACAACAGGATCAAACTGGAAAAGAAGAAGTCACTTAACATGAATAGGAGTTGAAAGGATCCCAATTCCAGCTTTGCATGAGGTCTGGAATAGGAAGGCCCCAGCTCCTACTCTCTCAGAACCAAGCTTGGAAGGAGAACATGGTGTGGGTGTAGTGTGCGCATATACAGAGTTGCTCAATAGTCTTGTGCATCTGGAACGTGGAAGAAAAGAGCCAGCCTAAAACAAGGTACAGGAGCTTCCGCTTTCTCTATAACAAACCAGGCCAAGGAGGAATGGGTGCAGTGAGACAAAGTCTATTTATTGGTAACAGTGTTTGCTAGTTTCTTGCTCCCTGCTTCCCCTTCTTTTCTGTGCACCTGCTGGTCCCTAACCCGATGTTTTTATTTCTCTTCTGTCCACTCTGGGATGTTGGCCTCTACTAAGGCAGCCCGGTACTGCTGCAAGACACCACGGATGCTCTTTATGAACCCCTTGGACAGCGGGAAGAGTGGAAAACCAATGTCAGGATAGCCACTCCTCTCTGGAAGGAAGCTCCTGTAGCTCTTTCTCCTTTTCTTTGGTTTCACACTAGGCTGAGAAGCAGAGTCTTGAGCGGCTTTACCCTCATCTGTTAGGTCTCTAGTTAAGTGTGCTGCTCTAGCCTGGCCCATGCTCTCCGAGTCCGAATACTGGTGGGTGTCGCTGGCAGTAAGTGTTGACGTTCCACAACCAGAATCTTCTAGTTCTTCCTTGACATCAGACAACTGAGGGACAGTTGCAGCAGCTGCGCCTAACTCTTGCTCTCCCAATAGCCCTATATTTTCTATAGGGCTCTCAGCCAGAATGCTGCATACAGAATGCACAAAGGAAGAATCCCCCAGGCTGGCATGATCATGGCTCCTTTCCACCAGCTCATTTGTCTCCACCCAAGACTCAATACGGTGGACAAGGCGCCAGCCATTGCAGCAGAAGTGCTCGTAGATCTCTTGCTCAAAGACCTCCACTGGCTTGCGCAGCAACTGCATCATGGACTGCACCACACGGATCAAGGCCATCTCATTGTAGCAACGGCTGTTCTCGTAGCCCTCTTGCAAGCCCCGGTCACTGTCAAAACCAGCCTCATTGTAATAAGGCTCATTGACTAGGATAAGTCCTGAGGATAAACAATGGGAGAAAGAAGAGGGGGTGGGAAGAATGAGATTTACTGATCTCAGAAACAAAAACAAACAAAAATTGCTGGGCTCTGTCTTGTTTCCAAGTATGGAATATGTCTGGAGAAGAAATCAGTGAGCAATTCGACATACTAGAAAAGGGAAATATTAAGGTGGCATGATCCAAACACTGAACTATTTCCCCCAAATCTCGAGGATCCATATTCAATGTAAGCTCTATGTAAACTCCCCCCCCCCATGCAAATTCTCACAAAAATGTATTAAAAGCACAGTTCCACAAGTAGTGTCACACCCTATTTTTTTTTGGGGGGGGGGAATTTACAGTCTTCAACCTCTCCTCCACTTCCTGGTCAATTTGATTAACCAACATTGTGGGTTTGGATGCCCTATTAACTTTTGTACCTGGCTTGTCTGGAAGATGGATATAATTTCGGTACACCAACTACCTCCTCCTCCAAGGTGTATATTATTTGTGTCCAAATTACCTCCACATTTCTCCTCAGAAGTATTAGCTTTGTAATGTCCTCATCAATGAGGAACACTGTCTCCTAAAACTGCAGGCTGGTGGCTAATTAACAACAAACAAAGCCAAGAAGGCCAGATAGGTGCAGTGAGACAAAGTGGTAACAACTGTCACTAGTTTCTTGCTCCCTGCTTTTCCTCCTTTTCCGTGCATCTTTACATCCCTTACACAGATGTTCCAACTTGCCATTTAAAGTGACAGGGTGGGATGCTTCCTCTTGCTGCAGGGCTCTTCACACATGTGGACCACACACCTACAGATAATAGCACAGTGATGAAGAATCCTTGTGTGCAAGAGTAAGCACCGTATAGTCTAGCCTGGTGGTTTGCTGACTTTTAACAGCCAACTCAAAGGGTGACTTGCAGCTGCCTGGAGGTAGCTGTGGTTTTGGTTTTCCTTTCAGGGCATGAAATAGAAAGCAAATTGGTAACAATGCCTGCAATTATAGGGAGAAGAAAACAGGCAAACAGGGAGGGAATGGAGGGGCAGGGATTGCTTGAACTGATGCCTTGGAAATCGCACCAATGCTTCTATTCAGGTGAGCAGAATAGGACAGCCTTGTTCTGCCTGTTCTTGCAATTCTGTGCTGAAAGTGACTCTGGCCCCACCTTTTCTATACTACAATTTTGGAATTTTACCTTGGATTGAGATGAGCACTTGGAGAAGGCTGGATTTGCTGGTCCACCGCTCTGTGCCCTGGAACAGACAAATTATAATGAACAGGTAAGCAAAGAGAGAGAAGGGTCTAAAATAGCATCAAACCATGGGTGGAAACCGAGTTGTAAGCAATTTTCAGTCAGTTCCTCTTACTGTGTCTATTTTAAAACTTTATGGGAAACACATGAACTCCATAGGCCGTAAGCCATGCAAGCGCCACACAGGCTTCTCTCAGATCTATTTTGTTATTACATCGTTGGGGCCTGACTACACTGGCTTGTTGCAAGAAACGTGGCTAGTCAGGCTCTGGCATAGTATGCTAGGAACTAATATGAAGCAACTCCACAATGTTGTTTTAACCCCCCCCCCCTTCCTCAATAGCATGTGGGTAGCCTGCTGTTAGGGCAGCGTCTTAACAAGGCTAGGGTCTATCTGTTTAGCCAAAGACTAAGCACTATACTCAATCCCTTTGTTCATACATATATGCTGGCCTTGAGCTTGCATGACTCTCCCGAAAGCCCAAGCTAACATGTACACCCATGGACTAGTTGGAAACAGCCTACCTTCGGTTTGCTCTCCTCACCAAATATCATGTGTGAGAGGCAAACACTGTGAACTTCAAAGTTCCACAAATGGAGTCCTTGGTTCCTGCTTCATCTCTCCAGGATCAGTTACTGTAATTTGTCTATCCTGCCTGAGGAAATTCTCTGTGCTGGGTGGACTATCAACAGAACACCAGCCGAGACCATTTTTGCTAAGGGGCAAGCTAACAGCTGTGCTTCCCCAACCCAGAGGAAGGCCGGCCCCAACTTGTTGATACCAGCCTGGGGTGTTCTGGACTCAACTGGACTGGTGGCAGCAGCTGTGCCACTTTCTTCAGTGGACTAGGATCTGCAGACGTAGGTATGGAGAGGTCACATGAGCAAACGAGTGTCTCCTCTTTTTCTACCCTGTCCTCCTGATACACCATGGTTTATTTCAGGTTCCCAACTGTTTTTCCATTTATTGGGGGGGAGGGGGAAGGAGAAGAGCTGCACATTTCTCCCCCACCACATTATTTCAAAGCCTGGTCACCAACTTTCCTTTGCAAAGCAGAGGAAAGCATAATTTTCACATTGCTCTTCCAGACCTGTTCTCACCCCAAACATGAATCTGGAATAAACACCCTTCTTCCCAACCACAGGTTTTTCACTGGAAAGTGAAAAATGCCCTCCTGGCAGAGAAGCAGTGGTGGGTTTGGAAAACATGTGATGGAAGGGGGGGGGGGGAGGAATATGTAGTTCTGTCCTCAGTCAAAATATTAATCATCTAGTCCTGCAAGTAAGCCTATGTTCTACATGAATTTCTAGGAAACTAGCTTGTACTGTGGATTTGCCTTGGTTAGGGGTAGTATTGCCAAGACCCAAACCTATCATTCGCAGAGGCAGATAATGGAGACTCTCTCATGTACCTTTTGAATATCTGCTATCACAGAGGACAGCACCTTTCTAGTAGGACATCTTGCCCCTAGCCTGTGTCATCACACACCAGGACAAGCCGCCCCATTCTCAGCCATCTGCTATCATGAATGCTATAGGAGTGAGGCTGGTCAATCTGTCTAAATGCTACAGGGGGTCACATTTGTATCAGAGATAGATCACAATACCTCCGTTGGAACTGGGCATTAATGGTGTCACCATGCATAACAAAGTGGCATCTCCTAGGTTAAAATAGCACAACTTGCCCATAGTATTGCTGTGGTCCAATGAACATGACCTACATTAGAAGGTCACCAGCCAAAAGATTAGTGCAGAGGTTCCCTAACTCCTGGGAAGGCCCTCCACTGCTCTAAGTAGCAGCGGGGCCTTCCCAGGGGTCGCGATGACGTGCCCGGGATCGCGCCGCCGCCACCACCGCTGCGCCCGGGATCGCCCTTTTTACCTTCATTGGTGGGCAGTGGGTGTCCGGCGGGGGTTGTGGGGAGCCTGCGGACCCCTCCGCTTGCCTCCCCAAGCGTCGGAGCAGTGCTCCGACGCGATCGCAACTCACTTCCGGTTTCGCGTAAAACCGGAAGTGGGTTGCAATCGCGGAGGAGCACTGCTCCGACGCTTGGGGAGGCCTGCGGAGGGGTCCGCAGGCTCCCCACAACCCCCGCTGGACACCCACTGCCCACCAATGAAGGTAACAAGGACGATCCCGGGCACGGCGGTGGCGGCGCGATCCCGGGCGCGCCGTCGACGTCACCGCGGGTTGCCATGCCCCTTAAGGGCATAGCAACCCTTTGTTCCCGGCTGGGGCGTCGCGACGCCCCAGTTAGGGAACCACTGGATTAGTGCATCATGTAACTATCTGTGTTGCCCATGCAAGCCAAATGAAGCCCAAACAGCTGTAGAGCTGCTCACAGCAAAGATACAAGTGTCAGTTGTTGCACACACTAAAGATTTACTTCCCATACTGCATTTTGAGTTACCAGAAGAGATTTCTGGAAAGAGGTTTCATGCAGGATGGTATCACCTAACCTTTATTACAGGAATCTGCAGAGGAAAAAGCTCTGAAATGTGTTGCCAGAAATTACTTAAGAACTTTCTCATAGCAACTCTTCATGTCTTTTTGTTGTTCCATCTGTAGACTTACAACTCCACCTTCTTAAAGCCAGGGAAGGAAATTTAGGAGTAAAAGCAAGCAAAGTGACATTGCGGTACCTGGATGAGCCAGAACCAGCTATAATGATGCAGTATTACCTTGCCTATCCATGTCCCCAGAAGGCTTACGCAGACCTTTCCGTTGTCATACAAGTTGGGATTCAGTCTCCCGCTGCACTGGGAAAGGTAGCGGAAGAGAGGGGGGACAGCTGGATAGATGTTCGGAAGCTGGATGTCAAACAAGAAGAGGCCATCTTCATACGGTGTGCGTGTGGGTCCTTTGACTAGTGCCGAAAAGAGATCCTGTGAAGAGGCCATATGGACACCCAAACAGAGAAAAATAGAACTGAGGAGATGATTCACCTAACATTAACAGTGAAATGTTTAAAAAATCGTTCCACGTGGCTTCAGACGCCTATATACCAAGCACACATTCCCAGATGTTTCCTCTTGCTAGGCTAAACTTTGACTGACATTTCAAATCATATGTTTTTTGATAAGGTTGACGAAACCTTCTCTTTTGCTAGCATATATATTTATTTCACATTCAGCTAATACCTGCTAAATCAGGGGTGGCCAACCTGAGGCACACTACATGGAGCATGCCACTAAAATAAATAAAATAATTTCTAAGGCAATGAAAATATTTAAAGCACAGTGACAGCGCAAGAAGCAAGAGGCGGAGTGGGGTGCAGAGACCTGTCCAGCCTGCCTTCTTTCCTTCTCAACTCCCCTCAACACACAAACAAAAGACAAAAGTCTCTCTCTTTTTTCCACATGCGACTCAGAAGTTTGTTGCATTCAAGCCCACCCACACTTCTCCCTCCTCCAAAATCCACTTATTATCAAAAGCAGAAATCTCCCAACTTCACACAAATAGCCACACTTTTTTCTCTCTCCCCGCACACACAACCTCCGCGCCCCACATGGTTAAGGCAGCAAAGGAACCAAGTGTGCCTTGGTGCAGGTGCCAGAGTCACTCAGCAAGCTGCCGAGATAGCGCCCAGCAGGCCCTGCGTTCCCTCGGATGCTGGCCGGCTCTGCCTGTTCTGCTTATCTGTTGAGCGAGGCTGTGTGACTCCGTGCAGAGATCAAGCCAGGCTGCCTGGGAAGGGGGCAAGCCACACCGCTGAGGGACTCACTGTGTGCCATTTTGGAAGTGGCACACGTGCTGCGGGTTGGCCACCCCTGTGCTAAACATTAGTCAGGTACTAATAGAAACACAGAGCAGAATCCCAGGATATGGCCTGAATGGCATACAACGCAGCAACCTTGCAGAAGCTAAGCAGCTCTGGGTCTGCTCAGTGCCTGATGGGAGGGCTGCCTGGGAACCCTATATATGCTGTCTTGGGTTCTATCATGGAAGTTGTTGGAGGAAAAAAACACCTCCCAGCCCCATCTTGTTCAGTTGTCTTATGTATGAAGAAATCAGAACAAAAGGACTTCGCTGTAGGCAGTACAGCTCTTTGCTGCAGCTGTGGCCAAACTAGGTCATTTTTTTAAATAATGACAGATTGCTACCATATGTAGTAAATGGGCTATTTTATCAATTTTAACAAAGGATGCTTGAGAAACTTTTTCTGGAAATGATTGTGCAAGCGTCTGGTTTTTATGATCGATGATTTTGACATTAGATTTTGGTTGACTAACATACAACTTTCATATTGTACTTTTATATTAGTGTGAGATGGACCACATGTAGTACAATCAATTGTACTATTCACATCTGCAGTATAAGGCAAGGAAGACGAAGTAGAGAGGCTGCAGTACAGAACTGGTGACCAAGACTGGTACCAGTGACTGCAGTGTCATGAGGGAAATAAAAACCCTTCCCATCCATCTCAAGACAGAGTGAGCAACAGACTTCCTGGAAGTACACAATCTGTTTCTCTAGTGAAAATCCTAAGAGGTGCAGATAGAAGTGATAGTCCCTTTCTGGATCCTGGTCTGTGTTTCACTGGGCAGAATTTTAACAAGAACGTAGGTACACCGTTCCTGAGTGAGGGCTAAACCTATGTAGGGTTAGGTGGGCTTACCATTCTGTCTTCAAAGGTTTTGACCATGATACCATCTGGCAGTGAGGTTGCTAGTAGAGCCATTTCTTTCCTCACTGTGCTAAAAAACTTTTTGGCTTCTGGAGGCTGGAATTCCATTTTCTTAAAGGCATGGCTATCTAACGGGACAAGAAGAAATAAAGACAGCAGGTTAAAAAACCTTCTACCATACTCAAATATAAAATAATCCTCAAGGAGATACAATTCTGTCCTCCTTTAACAGTGGCCAGAAATTACCATATATACTCGTGGATACGTCAATCTCGAGGATGGCGAGGACAAGTTTGGAGCAAAAAAAATCAGACATTTCCTATCTATGATCCGTGTATAAGTTGAGTTTGGGGGAAGCTTATTGCCTCCATGGAGGCCATTTAAGTGGGGCTATGCTGGTTTGATTAGTGTCGGAATTCCAAAAAACTGCAAACAAGCTTGATGCTGTTGCAATGGAAGGGAACGTTCCATTCCATGCCGACGCCCCTCCTTTTAGCCTACCCAGGCAGGCTGGTGCTGCTGCAAATAAGATAGATGTTGTTGCAATGGAAAGGAATGTTCCATTCCATGCCGGCTTACCTCCTTTTAGTCTACCCAGGCTGGCGTTGCTGCAAATGCAGGTGGGTTGCATGCTCTCTCTCTCTCTGGGGCGTGTCTCTGTCTCTCTTGCCTTTAAGCCTAGGGGAAGAGGTCTGCAGGACTCCTTGCTTCATTGCTTGAGCTTGCCTTTTTTCCCTTTAAACTCAGAGTTGCTCTAAGACAGTGGGACCCACTTTTTAAAACAAGTGGGACCCACTTTTTAAAACAACAGTCTGTTGGAACCCACCTACCTTTAAGAGACTTAAAAGTTTAACTTTTACCAACAATCAAGCCTCTGTTTTTATCCTTTTTACTAGGATGCCCCCCCCCCCGGAGCGTTTGTGGAGCTCCACATTAATCAGATCAGGACCATTCAGGTGGTCTTGTGTTCCCCTTTGCCTGGCCTTCAATAAGAGCTGAAGCACGGTCACCCGGCTCAGTTTCGCTTTCCATAGGGCTCAATATATTTCCCTTGTCAGCATGGGGGGGGGGGGAATTCCTTCTGGAGAGTTTGTTGGGGCCTGCATTCATCAGATTGCGACCATTCCGGTGGTGTTGTGTCCCTCTTGGCCTGCCCTTCAAAATGGACTAAGGCACGGTCACCTACTCACAAGTAAGTGTGCTATGCTGCTCTATTTTGATTTCCATAGGGCTCAATACATTTTTCTCATCAGCTATCAGCTTGTCAGTTTCAGGACCCACCCAAAATCGACCCACAGTTTGAGAAACTGTTCTAAGAGCAAATTCATGACCAGCTATACCGTATACACCCTCTTGTATAAGTCAACCCAGGTTTTTAGGATCAATTTTAAGACCTAAACTCCTCAACTTACACACGAATATATATGGGACTTGAATGAAATAAGATGCTGGTTGGTGAAGGAGACAAGTCTGACTCCAGGATATTTCTATCCCTTTATTAAGGAAGTGGTACTAAGACCATTCACAGGTAAGATAAAAGGCAAGATCTCCTTAGACTCAGGTGTCTATTTATTTAGTTGTACAAGTTCAAAGAAACAAATTCACTCCAAGGCCTAGCCTGGTCAGGGAGCACTAATTTGCCACGCAAGTACTGTTTTGTAAACCACCATTTATACACAAAAGGACCCTAACTTTTTATCCCTTGGCATAAGAAGGTCTATAAAAATGAACCAAAGGCTGCAAACTCCTAAATGAAGCACGCTCAACACAAGACTAGCAGTCGTCATACCACGTACTCTTTTTCTGTCCCAGGCATGGGTGTATACAAGAGATCAGCTGTAGGTCATGAGATGCATGCCAAGGCACAGGCAAAATGCTACAGCACGATCAAGAGACTGTTCACAAAAAAGATAGTTCCCTTTCAATAAGGGTTAATACACACACACACACACACACACACACACACACAGAGGACAAGGGATAATCGGTGATTGCTGAGCACTGATCTCCTTAAAACACAACAAACAGGCCTGCATTCATTTACCTGGGGCACACTCCAGCACAGAGAAGACTTCCCCCTTGGCACTGGTGAAGGTAACTCCAGGCTTGCCTCCACTCTGCTGGCAAAGCACTGGAGTCTCGCTAGGCCATTCTGATGCCACCGGCGTCTGAGTCTGTGCCTCTCTCTCTTCCTTCTTCTCTGGCTCTGCCATGGCCTCCATCTTTTCCTCTTCCACAATAGCTACATTGTCAAGAGTTTTCTTCAGGTTCTCCTGCAGCTTTTTGATATCATCCAGAAACTTCTTCTCTCGGGTAGGCTTTTCTGGTTCTACTGTTGGAGACGTTGGGTAGCCTGTCAGCAGTTGTTCAACTGTCATGTTCTTCAAGCTCTCCAAGATCTTGATGGCTTCTTTTAGTTCTCGGAAGCTTTTGGGGGTCCCTTCCTTGCCAGATTTGTCTGCTGTTAAATCAGCAACTGCCATTGCCACAGCACCTTGCACTTGCTCCTCCACTTTTTTCACCTCTTCCACAGGTGGCTCCTCAGGCTCTACTTCCTCAATTTTTGAGTGGTCATCTTCCATGAGGCCATTATCTGTCTCCCAGCTATCACTCTCATCCTCCCATTCATCTGAGGAGGCACCACTAGTGCTACCATCTATTGAATCAAGGTCGGTCTCTTCATCAATCTCAGATTCTATGTTATACAAGTGCTAGAAAAAACCCAAATCCCCCCCAAAAAGAGAGCCTCATTAGTCAGGGAAAAGGCTGAAGCACATGCTATTTCATTTCCCATTTAGTGACAATATGGTTTAGTGCCAGTTAGCTAGAGTAGGAAAGTGCACTTCAGAGACAGAGCTCCTACTGGACTAACATTCAAGGATTGTTCTTGTCGGTATTGCTGGTCTTATGCAATGCCTGCGTATAGGATTCTGAATCAGCAATTTACCCTCAAAAACTAGGGCATCCTGGGATAACTGGAGCAGTTTCAGAAACTGCTAAAGCGAGCTGCATGCATTATGCTAGATTGAAGACCCCAGGATGCGGAACTCTTCTATCAAGTCTTTGACTACAGTGCATTTGCCACATTTTGTCCTTGGCATTTTGGCTCAGCTGCCTGCTGTTTTGTCAAGACAATCACAGCCAGGACTAAACCCCTCACTTTCACTGCGACAATCTAGTCATAAATTCGTATCGCCTTCTTTGCACACACTTCTGCTAACAGTTTGGATCTGAAGCGTTCCTGGCTGCTGCACTTCACTCTGCTTAACACAACCAAGAAACCTCTTCTTGAAGCAAGTTTGATCTTCTTGGTTTGGTTCCAAAACGTGTCCCCTTCTGACCTTTGCTGTGTTCTCCTTCAAACCTAGTACGTACTTTCTTCCTTCCCATCCTTCAATCCTCTTACCACTCAAGCCACCGGGGGGGGGGGGGGATGACACGGGGAACACACAGACTTCTTTGCATAAGGTATACTTATTTAAAGAACACAAAACTGTCTACCTCAGCTTTTTGCCATGATGGAGAGAAAAGAACTGGTAGTTCTAGTAGCTGCCAAAGAAATTTCCTAAGCAACTCTAGTTTATAGGAAAAGATTTGCAGAATACGGGTGAAGATGCCATGTAATGTTTAATATCCTTCCAGAACGTATTAAAACAATATTCAGAACTGTCTGAGGAAACTTGCTTGCAGAGTCTTCACTGACAGCCAAGAATACTATTTAAAGTCCAAGGAAAGAAAGAAGGTGGTAAAACCAACGTTTCGTTCCAATTCTTGGAACTTCTTCTTGGGTACAACCCAGAGACTGAAGATGGAAAAAAGAACTGCAGTTCTGCAGTTCAATACAACAGTGTCCACTTTCTTTGCCTTGGGACAAATTCCATTTCTCAGTGGATATTTTTTCAACTAGGAGCACAAGGTTATGCAATGGTATATTAGGCACTCTCTGATCACCCGTAATCTAGACACAGAACACACTTGACCCTGGAACTTCTCAAAACAGTGAAGTTCTGGCTTACATTGTTTACTGCCACAATTGTTCATCACATCTGCACATTCTCTCCCCCCCCCCCTTCTAATAAGGCCTTGTGTAGCTACATGATAGGACAGTGATTTTCAACCTGTGTTCCAGGACATTTTGAGGAGGTTTAACAGGGGTTCCCTCACTGATATCTGAAACTGCTTACAAGCTTTGGGAAAGACAGTTTATCCATCGACAATGTTCCTTCTGCAATGCATAGCTGGTGCATTCGTAGTTCACGCATGGAAAAAATAAAGTCTAACAAGACCTGGTCAGTATCCCGCTTGAACTCAGTTTCTAACCTAGAACATGCTCCAGAATCTACTGAAACATGCAGGGGGTTCCTTAGCAGATACATTTGTGTAAAGCAGTGTTTCCCAAACATTTTCGACCTGCGGCTCCCTTGACCATTGGAGACCACTGGCTCCCCACTACATTATGTTGATGCCTGCCAATTGGCATTGCACTGTTTTCCTAGAGGACTCCGTGGCACTCCGCGGCTCCCCTGTTTGGTTTCCGTGGCTCCTGTGGGAGCCACGCCTCCCAGTTTGGGAACTACTGGCATAAAGAGTCACCTGGAGATGGAAACATTTGAAAGCCACTGTGCTAGAGCAATTGCTCGCACTTTCGGTTTACTTACCTATGGCTCTGGTAAATACTTTTAAAAACCTTTCAGGACAGTGTTATTGCAGGCTCATACCACCAGAATAATGCACACACACTGAACTAGGTATAGGCAAACATGGTTGTGCTAGCCCAGGACAACAAAACCAATGTCCAATTTAAGGTTATCCATACATGCTGTCCAGTTTGATAAGCTAAAGCAGGGAAATCACAGTTTGGGTCAGATGCAAGTTAAATCTGCTTTAATTCAGCAATCACTTGCAGGAAGATGACTAGCATGACACAGTGGCTGGTATTTTACTTTTTAAAAACCTTATACCCTGCCAACTTGCTGCTATGGAATCCTCAGGACAGCTTGCAATAAAAGATGGAAACAATGGCTTGGAAACAAAAAGTATATCACACCCAATCCGGGAGTCCCCTCAACCCTCAAGAGTAGATATTCAGGGAGTGTACGGGATACAGCAGGAAGGGCTGGGCAGGAACCTCTGCTGTGACTGGAACTCTGGCCACAGTACTTCTGTTCCATTTAAAATACACAAACATGTGAAGTACAAGTCAGGTGCAGCACGGAATACAGGTGTCCCCCGGTTAAGGATGGGGGTACGTTCTACAATCGTCGTCTTTAAGCAAATTCAATGGCAACTTGACAAAATAAGTTTTTAAAAATCACCTTGCTTAACTTATCTCTGAAGCTGCTCTGTTTTCAGGGCTGGAATCATTTTGCTTAACTTGCTGTAGAGTGGGAAATCACGCTTTGGAAGCCTATTCTGGGGCGTGCGACTCCCCCCTCCCTTTGCCCAGGCTCGCCCCAGTGATGCATTCTGCAAGAGATTGCCATGTGGCGGCACAGCGCTCGCTCGCTAGCTAATCGGGGGATATCTGTATTGAAAAACCTGCTTGGCAGAGTCTTACTTCCCCAACACATGCACAAGCTCATTTGTCTACTGTCCTCACTCTCACTCCATAAAGCCCACTGAAACAAATAGGTCTTCAAGGGAGGTGGTGTGTGTGTGTCAAGTCAGAAACACACTAGCAAGATACAGATGCATCAAGGATAAGACAGAGCAGATCATGGCTGAGGGGCCACTGACAAATCCACTCACCGGGGCAGCTCTACCTTGCTGATGTGTTCAAAGACTGAAAATAATAAGGCAGTTCAGTAGCAAGCTGAACTTCAGAGTAATCAGTAGAGCCATGCATGGGTGTGAGACTCTGCCCGCACCTGCATGATTTCCCCCAGAAACAGTAGAAGAAAACAAAGCTTGACAAATTTAAACCAAATCTACGACTGCGAGAGCAGGAAAGTACCCCATATCTGAGGTGAAGAGAGAGAAACATTGTTACTTGCACACCCCTAATCTAAGACTAATGCAGCCTACTTATTATTAAGGCAATGGGACCATTGGCAGATCGCCATACAAACTAGGAACAACTTACCTGTGGCAGAACAATTGTCCTAGAGTTGTCAGCCCACACAACTTCCACTTTGCTGCTGAAATCCACACGAGCCACCTGTCCCACTGAGGGCTGTGGAAACAAAAGCAACAGCAGGAGAGCCGTTGTACCCCTTAGGTTCTAGATCAGCAGTGACTGCTTTTCTCTGGGTAAGCAGAGTGCATAAGCAAGAGAATGCCAACAGAAGAAATGAGCCAAAACAAGTAGTAATGATTCTGGATGCTGTTGAGATCCAATCTAGGGAAATGTCATGCACAGAAACCTTCCATGGAAGCCCATCAGGAAATATTTTAAGCACCATAAAAAACTATTATTTTTTGCTTTAAGAGACAATGAACCATACACATCACACAAGTATCTTTATCGTAGTTTCTTTATGATGCTACAGCTACTCAACTCAAACCTCTGAGTGTAATCCATTTTTAAAGTTGCTTAGATAGCTATGTATGGTTTAAAAAATGTACTTTGAAAGGACTGCCATCCAGTGGTAGCTTTTGGAGTTGAGCATCTCTTTTTTTCCTCAGACTCTGAGGAGATTATAAACCGCCCCCCCCACTTGCCATTTACATTTCACCCTTTCGCAAAGGAGCTCAGAACAGCTTTCGTGGTTCTTTCCACCCACCACTTAATGCTCAAAACATACCTGTGCAGGTAGGTCATGCCCAAGATCATCGGCTAAGCTTCATAACTGAGTGGCGATTTGAACCTGAGCTTTCCCAGGTCCTAATCCAACATTCTAATCACTACACCACAGTGGCTCCATGTGGAATCTAAACTTCTTCATATCTTGCTGCCTTACCACTGTGCTCAGCAAGGCTCACAACTCTGCTATATAAGCAAAACTCTGAAAACAGTCCAATTAAACAAAACTAACAGGGCTTTGAAGCAAAGTAGTATTATGCATGTCTTAATTTATTGATGCCTTCTCTCATTCAAATTATGTGACAAATTTAACCTTCTTCAGTTGTTTGCTGGATTTGAATGTTCTCCGTGCTATTTCCCAGTGCTATTTCCCAATTAGTGATTGCTGCCATAGAATCTCAATGTCATGGATATGAGGGAAGGAGGCAACCCCCCTATGTAAGGTGTGCAAGGATACACTTTTGCTAGGAGCACTACTAGAAACAGGCCAAGACGTCTTGTATCTTTCTGGTGGGGCCACTGTGAGATACAGGAAGCTGGACTAGATGGGCCTTTGGCCTGATCCAACAGGGCTCCTCTTATGTTCTTTCACCCCACACTAAATGACAGGAAATGGAGAGGTCTGTGGGAGCTGCTGGAGGTTACAACTGGAAGATGAAAGGACCAAGCCGCTGACACTTGCACCACCCTAACTGGTCACAGTTCCTGCAGCATTAAGCCCCAAACACATACATGACTCACCTCATTTTCACCTACTGAAGAAGCACCGTCCTCAGCATTGCCAATGCGAATCACAAAATCAGTAGTGCGGAAGCGGAAGTCTGGGTGATCAGTGATGTCGTACACGCTCACATCCTCCTCCTCCCCAACCAGCTGGCAAAGTACAACAGATTAAAACCAATCCTTGTACAGATCCTTAAGTGCTTCCAACTCAAGACCTGTAAGCATCCCCCTCCTCCCTTTTCTTTCAGATCTCCTCACACCTCCTGGAAATTCTGCTGTTGCAATCTGACATTTGGTACAAGACCACGTAATGTATGCAACTCTGAGAATAGATTCAAACAGGTTGATATTCAACTGCACTGCTTTGGAATGCGCCCGTTATGTGTGAAGCGGGGGATTGTTTGAAAATGTCACCTACATCAAAGTCTCCCTCCATTCCTAGCCTTTTCCATGACATACAATAGTAACTGCTGAGGAGCTAACTGAATAAGTGATTCCCATATACTGTATATTCCAGAGTAGTAGAGTCACACAAAAGGGATTGTGCTGCCCAGGAGTGGACACTTTTCTATCAGCTCTAAACATCTGCATTGCATTCGTATTCATGAAACGTTGAGTGTTATTTGGAGTCCAATAGATCCCAAATCTGCTTAGTTCTCAAGAACCCTTTCAGGGCAGCATGCTACAGTCACGCTGAACCAAAACAGAGGTTGAGGGTCTAGGATTGAAACTCTAGACATGCTTCAATAGAGAGCTAGTCCCATGGGTTACGGTGGGATTAACTTCTGAGTAAATTCAGAGAATTGTGCTGAAAGCCAAGAAAGAAAGAAGCCAATTAACTTAAGAGGACCTAGTAATACTCAATCAAGAGGATGTGAACATTTTTTTAAAAAGCTTTTAACACTTTGCTAACAGCAAGATTCAAAGTTCTTACTCCGTTTTTATAGCTAATCTTGATTGGTGGAAAAAAACCAAAATCTGCACAAGAACTTATTAGGATAAGGGACTGAAAAATAAAACAGCCAATATAATATTTAGCTCATCTAAAAGCCATGTTCCCAGAAGCTCAAATTGGCTTACAGGTTAATAAAATATTACTATAACAGCAAAATATAATCCTAGACTCAAAAACAAAACAAACGCACACAAGAAAACCTATTTAAACATCGGCAATAGCATCCACCAACTCCCAAACCCACCCAGCTCAACTCACAGCCCCTTAACTGACAGATAAGAAGCTGGTCAGGATACAACACTTCTTAGAAGCAGCCAGAAGTAGTGAAACATCCTGATGGGAAAGGGGGAAGAGAAGAGGAAATGACAGGGCTTTTGCTCCTTACCTCCACATCATCACCACTGGGTCTCAGCTTGAACCATTTCACCACGCAGGTGCGGCCAACGTGGTCACCCGATTGCACTACTCCATACATACCAGGATCCTGAGAACTCTGTGCTATTTAGGATTGAATAAAGATGAATACCCCAATAAGAGAAAGACCACATACAGTAGAAGCAACCCTCCATTATTTGTTTCCACCAGTACCCAATATTTGATTTTTCCTGACGTTACTATCATCTTACATCTAGCTCACATCAAGTTTCTCTGCTTAACATAAATAGAATCAGAACCAGACAGAGAGATACACTAAATGTCAATAGAAGTTTACCAGCTTACCCACCAATGCATATGTGTGCATTACACAAAAGCTTCAGTGGTGCATGTGGTGGGTCCCAGGCAAGGTCAGAGGGCACATGACAGAGCTAAGCAGGTCTAAGTCTGGATGAGTGACTGCCTGGGAGCCTCATGTATGCCACCTTGAGTTCCATGATGGAAGAAAGGCAAGATATAAACATCATAAGGCAACAAAATAAATCTGGCAAAATAAATCTAGCTGCTAAACTGAACAAGAGCTAGGCTTACAACTGGCTTTTCCTCCATCTTTCAATGGTGCCACCTCAAAACTAGAATGCTTTGAGTTAAAGAGTATTGGGCACGAGGACTAGGATAGGAAATCTCTTAAGTTAGTGAGGGGAAGTGCTAAGTGAAAGCCTCCCCAGATTCATCTTTGGGAGAAGCTCAAACTACTAAGAAAGAGCAACAAGGTGGACTAGGATTCCACCAGAACCGAGCAGGACAGCATTTACTGACTGCACACAAACAGCATTTTCAAAGTCTTCTTACTCACAGTCCATATCATAGAGTGGTGGAAGCAGCTCTATAGTTAAGACGCTATTAAGACATTCTACCTTTTAACAAATGGCTTTTAACATATGTAAATTCAGGTGACCCACTGGGGTTGTTTATTTGAAATTGTTTTAATTATTTTAATGTGTATATATGTATTTTAATATTGTGTTGTAAGCCGCCTTGAGTGCCCTTGGGAGAAAGGTGGGGTATAAATTCTTTAAATAAATAAATAAAATAAATATTATAAGTAGCCTTACCAGCATCCTGGAATCGAGGCTGGCTTCGTCCTAGAGCAGACCCGAGCCGCTCCCAAGTGTGCACTGAGGCTGCCCAATGGGGTTCCGGCTTCCAGAACTTCCAGTCAACACCACGACGGAAGCCGGAACCCCATTGGGCAGCCGTGGTGCACACTTGGGAGCGGCTCAGGTCCGCTCTAGGACGAAGCCAGCCTTGATTCTGGGACGCTGGTAGGGCTAATTATAAGTATCAAAACAATATTAAGGACAGAGAATCAGACAACAGCAACAACCAAAAAAAGCTTGCTGTCTAGGGTGAACTGCTATCAGCCATATGTAGTAGGGCAACAGTGAATGAATACTATCTTTAGGAGACATGATGCTACAAGAGAAATGGGTCAGAGCAGTTTATTATTTAAATGCCACAAAAATGCCCTGGTTTCACCATATTATACATTCATCTCGGAGTCCTACCCCATGACCAAATCAGAGGGTGCACACAGTGCTTCTGGATAGCCCACACTCTCCAAAGTATGAGGGCCAAACTCATCTAAAAGACATGGTGCTTAAGATTCTCAGAATAAAACCTGGCTGCTTTGATCTGCATTACTAATTCAATTGGATTGACAGGCAATGTCTTAAAGATCTAGAATCAAAATACAAGAGTACATTATTCCATATTGTGCATAGCAAATATAGACCAGGGAGCACATTTCACAAAATACCTCTTTTATCCACCACAAAATCCCCAGGGCAAAACTCATTGTTGTCCAAGTGATGGACGGGAAAAAGCTCATTGGAGCGAATGTTTTTCTCCACTGTGCCATCCTGCCACATCACATCAGCTGAAGTCATCGTGGTCACCACTTCCACAGCAACCCTGCGACCAAAGAAGACAGCAAGTTCCTGAATAAGCCTTACACAAGCAAGCGGAGTACAACCACATGAGACTTCCTTGCCCATTTGTGTGAAACATCAAGACTTGCCCTTAGTGTTGGGGACAAGAGCAAATAAAACATTGGAGAAAAATCTGCTGAGGAAACAAAATGTATAATGGTTGGGATCAAATATGCCCCACAGGACCACCGATACAGACTAAACAACCACAAAGCACAAACACTATTAACTTTGAAAGTCTGTACTTCAAGGTCTTTGCTTCGTCTACTACTATAGGTACTACATTTTTCTGAAACAGTCCTGTCTCTGGTGAAGGAGGGAATAAGTGATCTGCAAAATGAGACTTCATGAGTGTCACTATCTGCAGTGAAAACATGAGCTTTAAACCCTTCTGCTCAGTGACCATAAACATAACATTTAATATGGATTCCCAGGTGGCGGCTGTGGCCAGGGGGGCCTTTGCCCAGCTTCGGCTGGTGCGCCAGCTGCGACCGTACCTGGATCGTGCAGACCTGACCACGGTGATCCATGCCACGGTGACGTCGCGATTAGATTATTGTAACGCGCTCTACGTGGGGCTGCCCTTGAAGACGGTTCGGAAACTGCAATTAGTGCAGAATGCGGCGGCCCGTGTGGTCACTGGAGGTAGGCGGTTCGACTCTGTTGGGCCGCTCCTCCAACAGCTGCACTGGCTGCCGATTCGTTTCCGGGCCCAATTCAAAGTGCTGGTTTTAACCTTTAAAGCCCTATACGGCTTGGGGCCAGGATATTTGAGAGACCGCCTACTTCTATATAGTCCGGCTCGTCTCCTTAGATCATCAGAGAAGGCCCTTTTGCGGGTGCCGTCGCCCAGGGAGGTGCGAGGGGCGGCGGCCAGAAACAGGGCCTTCTCAGTAGTGGCACCAACCTTATGGAATTCCCTCCCCTTTGACTTACGAACTGCTCCCTCCTTGGACACTTTCCGGCGAGGCCTAAAAACCCTCTTGTTCAAAGAAGCCTTCTGAGCCTTTGCCTTTTTTAATAGCTTGCTGGTACGGGTGGGTTGCTGCTGTTTTTATGATCTTGTTTTAAATTTTTAAATTTTTAGATGTTTTTATTTTTTGCTGTTTAAAATGTAAAATTGTAATTTATGTGTATTTGTATTTGTATTTTTGTAAGCCGCCTTGGGTCCCGTGGGGAGAAAGGCGGGATAGAAATATGGTAAATAAAAAATAAATATAGTGTCTCCCAAATGTTTTTTACCATGACCCTAAATACAGTTTTTCGCTCAGTCTGGAGACCCACAGAGGCGGGTCATCTTGATAATAATAATGATGAAAAGACCTTCCTGTGACCCTCAAGAGTGTGGCCCTCGTTTGGGTCGCGGCCCCTAATTTGGCCCCTAGTTTGGAAAACAGGCTTAATTTTTAAGCAGATCCCAAAATATGAACCCAAACACTTGTATTCTTCCATCCTAAAGTGATGAAAATTCTTTATGTATGTATACAAAAGCTATATAAAAAACACCTATAATCGTAACTGCCCTTCTGATATCACAAATACCTACAGGTATATTAAAGTAAACCACTTCACTTTCTCTTTTCAGCTATGCTTCAGAGATTTCTGTTACCAAGCCTTATTTTTTGCTCTATTTAACTACTGAGGAAGAACAAGAATCCTCAAGTTTCAAAGTGTCTAAGGTTGTCAATACAGTCTCACACCCCGACCTCTCTATCACACATACTGCTGGATTGATTTGTAGGTTTGAAAGGTGATTCATATATATTTCCCTCACAGCTTTCCTCCTTTAAAAAAAAACCTAATTTATTTTTAAAGGTGGTAGAGAGGCAGAATGGACACCTCTATAGCTGAAAGATTAGCTATCACAGTGCAAATTCACTCATCAGGTTCTTTGCTGAAAGAACAGTCTATAGAAGGGGTGGCCAAACTTGCTCAAATGTAATAGCAACACACAATAAACTTCAGATGTTTGAGAGCTGCAAGACATGAACAAATATTTGTCTTCGTAAATATCTGGTCAAAACATGGAGGAAAATATGTAAATATCATAATGTTTTTATGACACAGACATTGCTAGAATGATCAGGCTAGTCACTGCTAGAGGTTTTGCGAGTCTCCATCTTGGCTGTGAGTCATTGAAAACCCAGCTGATTGAAAATCCAGTCAAGGCTGTATAAATTAGCACCATAAGGTTTTAATTTGTAAGGATTGTACAATGCTTCAACTTCACAAACTTCATTACAGAGTACAGTGGGCCCTTGCTATCTGTGGGGGATCTGTTCCGGACCCCCCACAGATAGCAAGGATCCATGGATACTGGGGGCCACCTTTCCAACGCTGTAAAAAGTACTATACCAGAGTACTTTGGTGCTCTCTCTCTTCTTCTTCTTCTTTTTTTTAAACCTTTGAAAATGCCAGCCACAGATGCTGGCAAAACGTCAGGAAACAATGCTTTTAAAAGACCCTGGTCAACAAACCCGGTTGATTTTTATTCTATAGATTCTTCCGGCCATGAAAGTCTTAGAATCTATTTCAACTCCATAAAATGTTCTTTTAACATTAACAGAGTACGTTTAACGTATTCATTGTGGGGAACAGACAGGAAACAGTTAATTTTTATCAGACGGGAAGGGGAGTAGAATCATTCTTTGTATTTCCCACTTGGCTTTCCCAAGAACAAGTAAAAAATGTCCAAAGCAGCACAGAATGGCTTTACAACATCTCCTTTCTTCTCCCAACCAATGGCAAGCGTGTACCTGATGAGGTGATGCTTTGCCAGTAGTCAGGAAAAAATGGGGAGCTTGGGATCTCATCTGGGAACCTCATGAGAGGATAGGCAGTGGAGCCAAAACAAATCAGGATGAAATGGAACAAGTCACAATTAAGATAAACCGTAACTGTGACACAAGTGAAATGGTCCTTTATGTACAAAGCAGTTTTTTTTAAAGAGTGAAGCCTACATTTTGCAGAGCCTAAGTTCTATTGAAACCAACGTTTCAGAAAATGTATTACAGGAGGACCTCCTTCGCATTAGAATAAGACTTATCACTCTCATGTCTGGCCATCATTAGTGGTTAAAAATCGTTCCAAAGAGACAGAGCTCCGATTTCCAGCACTTAAAAAAATTCATTAGACATGCTCCGTTCAATGCTGGCTGAACTCTTCTGTCATGAAACCAGTAACTCTCACATCAGCAGATCCCCTTCAGTAGAAGTTCTTATCTCCCAGGTTCACCTTTTTCTTGCCCTGAGATTGAGTCTCTGGGAAGGCTGTGAATTGAATTTTAAACAGCTTTGCATTTGCTGCAGAAGAAGCAGCTGCCCAAGAAAAAATAGCCCAGAAACTGCTTTTGTATGGAATTTCAGGGTTATACAAGACTATTGCTCTTGATACTTGGGCTGAGCCCTGGCATTAAAATCAAGTTGGTGCAAATATTGGCTCAGATTAAGAAGCAGGTGGGAAGAAAAAATATGGACGCTCCCCTGCAAAGCTTTGCACAATTCATGTCATAAATAGGGCAAATTTTGGCCACTTTGGGCAAAAAAAAAAAACTTGTGCGTCTTTGGTCAGTTAGTGTCTGTGGAGGGGAACCAGCCGTGAATTACGCCAATGCAACTGTGGCCATAATTTTTCTATATGCTCCTTTGAAGCACCAACATAAAAAACCCCACGTATTCCTCTCCATTCCACATAAGGTTTTTAAAAAACGTGTTTCCATGATTTTTCAATTCACATACATTTTAGTAGACAAACTATTATTTTTCTCTGTAAGTTAGCAACTTCTGTGAATTTATAAAGCAAGTTGCTCATGAAGTTAGAATGTTGGGCTCTGAAAAAAGACAAGACATTTAGAATGGTACCTTTAATACGGTTACTTTTATTCAGTCCACACTGATTTGTGAAACCTGAAAAACCAAACCCACCAGCACAAAGGGCCAGCCTGAGGCAGCATGTTCTATACCAGGGGTGCCAAACTGCGGCTCCTGAGCTACATGTGGCTCTTTGATGTATAATGTGTGGCTCTCGGAAATATGTTGGCTGAGCTCCTGTTTTGTAACACAATTAATATAAAAAGGTAAATAAGAAATTATCAAGCTTTGTAATTATTTACCAGATATAAACTGAGAGTCTGCTAGATTAAAATGTAAGTTTAATGTTCATGGTGAGTAAATATATTTAAGAATTTAAATGTTTCTTAAATATTGCAGCTCTCAAACATCTGAAGTTTATCTTATGTGGCTCTTACATTAAGCAAGTTTGGCCACCCCTGTTCTATACCTTTTGGTCTCTCAAAGCATGAGCACCAAAGCTAACACACATACCGATGAAAACTGCTGATACCCTACTCTATCACAAACATCATGCCAATATAAACTCACATTTTCGAGTGAAAGTTCAGACTGGTAAGATTTAGTGGCATGCATAGGTAGAGATGTGAACCTTACCTATCACCCAGTTTAAATTCCCGGGAAACCTTGGTTTTCTTCTTCTTATGCTTCCTCTTAAGATTTTTGATGGAGAGTGGAATACTCTTCTTCCGTCCTGTGCCACTGCCACTTTGAGAAGAGGCTGTGGAGCTGGCAGAAGAGGTCACAGAGCTGGTGTCATCTGTGTCATCTGCTGCTTCATCATCAGCATCCTGTTCTACTGACTGCAGCTTATAGTCTGTGGAGCCATCATCCCGCTTCAATACAAATGGTAGCTGTAACTGCAGCCCAGCTGCTTCACAAGTGATTATTTTCCTCACTTCCTCAAAGTGCTCTTCTTTTGCCTCCTGTAAGCTTACAGCACCATTGGCAGAGTCCTCTAGTTCACATTTTGAGCCAGCTTTCAGATCTTCAAATTGTTGGTCACCCGTAGCAGCAGATTCTCCTTCAGGGAGATCAAGGGTACCCTGAGAATCAGGGGAACATGACATGATCTTCACTATCTGCTTCTTCAATAATCTCCTCACCTATAGGGAACAAACACTGGTCAGTCAACAGATGCAGATCAGGATGACTGTACACACATGTAAGGGCGTGTAGTCTGTCAGTCATCAGCGCTAATTACTCTTTTGGGCTTAACGTTTAATTGATGAAGGGATTTGCATCGAGACCATAAACTAATATTTCAGTACGCAACAAACTCAGGAAATAGTTTCCCTTGAGGATTTTGGCCTACATAGCAAGACCTTTTCCTTGGAGAGATATTTCTTGCATGCTTCGAGAATAAATGATCACCATATCTAGAAGTGACATGAAATACTGCTTCAGGTTTAGTCATTACTTATAGCACTTGTTATAGACTGCTTGAGGCATCTAGCTTGTTTTTATTCAACTTGCTCCTTGTTTTTACTGGACTGGCACACATGTCATTTCTTCTGCCCTGTGCTTTTACCTTCATCTTTTGCTGCTACCACTCTTGTGCATGTTTGTACCATCTCTGCATCCCCCACACATAGACTTTCAGAAAGGACATGGAAGAAAATCAGAAGCCCATCTTTATGCAGGATGATTTCAGCATTTATATGCCTGACATGCCATGGCAGGTTAGGGGTGGGAAGGGAGAGCTATAACCATTGCATGTATGGGGTAAAGACAGCTCTGGGGAACCAGGAGTAGGACCACTTTTTCTAGTGGCTCAACCTGTGCTGCTATGGGAGGAAGGGGGAAAGGAAAGAGAAGCAGAAGACATTCAATGCAGATGGTGTCAAGTTGCTCCTGTCCACTCATCTCTGTAAAAATGGAGTACCACTGGGATTAAAGCACGCCTGGAACCCTAATTTGTGGTGCTGGCCCCACACCTTTCACCATTCCACCAGGAGAGAAGGCTAGGTCCCCTTGTTAAATTCAGAATAGAGAACTCATTTGTGCCCTCATAAGGCTAGAATGCTTTTATGGTGCCAATGCCATCTATGACTGTTAGGAAGCATCAACAAAATACAGTGCACAGAGACCCCAACTGTCTCAGTTGCTGAGAGTGCTGTACTTCAGTGCCCCAGCTTTTTCATTAGCTTCTAGAGATAAAATTCAAGGCACTGTTTTTCACCTATAAAACCTTAAATAACTTGAGCCATATACCGTATTGGTCTGAGTATAAGACTCACTTTTTTCTCCTAATAATCAGGTGCGTCTTATACTCGGGACAATACGGTACTTTAAAACCAATTCTTCCATGTTCCACCATGACCTTTTGACTACACCATCCATGTACACACTCATAGGACATTATGCACCTAAGAGCCAGTCGGCCTAATGTTGAAGTCCTTATTGGAATATGCCATGCATTTCTATATATAACTTGCTTTATTGTGTTTAAAGTTTAATGAATTCCTATCTTTGCTGAGATGGAGATAAAGCAGATTAGAAATAATGAAAAAGTATGAAATTTTGAATATTTTGACAATGAGAAGAAAATTGGCACTAGGAAAGATACAGATTCCCCATTCTAACATTGGAAGCTTCTGTGGAAACTATCTGCATGTTTTTCCAACATTCCTTCACTGTCATGGAGTCTAAAAAAAGCTATTCAGGAATTCTATTTTTGTAGGATACACAAGTCAGAAATTTATCATTATTTGTAGAAAAGGTTCAATCTAGGAAATGAAGGTTTTCACATCAGATTAAGAAACTGAATTACACAGCCTTCCCTCCTATTTCTTTTATTAAGTATTCAGTCTGCCCTTACTCCAAAGCGGAGAGTTTTTGTAATTTAGCCCTTATGCATACAAGTATCTGCATGGAACTTCTGTGTCATTCACTGTTATGAACATGATCTTTGGCCAAGTCTCATCATCATCATCATGCCATTTTGAGCTCTCCTAACACACCAAAGCTTGATGACGTTGAGGCACACAAAATGGGCAATGCTGCTGCACTGTGAGCACTAGGTGATTTCAACAGGCACAAAGTGATTAGCTTTGGCACAACTGCATGGACACATCCATGCTCTGTGGCTCTTTCAGAAGGCTGCAATAAATGTGTATCATGTTGCATTTTATAAGACAAAGAGCTGTTTTTCACATTATGAATTATGACACAAGGAGCAAGCACTCCTGACAAGTCATTTCTAGGCCTATCTACTAGGGTCTGGTTGCTCTTTCTGATGTGGGCTGGCAGGTCCACCTGACCAAGAAGAGAGTCCCAGACAACACCATAATGTAATCTCAGATATCTTAGAGCAGGGGTCTCCAAGGTTTTCCGGCCATAGCAGAGGCGAAACTAGGGCGGAGCAAGCGGAGCACCGGCTCGGGGCGCCATTGCCCGAAGGGCACCCCGCCCGCGAGTCCGAGTCGGACTCGGAGACGCGAGTCCGACCGTCCCCTCAATCGGGAGAGCCGGCTCGGGGACGTCTTCCCCGGCCGGCTGCCCGGGGCCTTCTGGAAGGCCCGCGCGAGAACAGTATTTATACCGTTCTTTTTGCGCATGCTCAGACTGTTACTGAGGGAAAAAGGCTGCCCTTTTTCCCTCAGTAACAGTCTGAGCATGCGCCTGAGCATGCGCAAAAACGGTAAATACCGTTCTCGCAGCGGGCCTTCCTCAGAAGGCCCCGGGCAGCCGGCTGGGAAAGACGACCCCGCCGCCTCCTCCTCCCGGAGAGCGCCTCCTCCTCCTCCTGGAGAGCGACGCGGCCAAAGGCCGCGGCGATATTCAGTTATAGGGCCGCCACCCTCCGTTGCTCCGGGCGCCAACGGGGGCAGTTACGCCTCTGGGCCATAGGCCGGATGGGTATGACAGGCCCGTCCAGCCTGCGGCCCCACCCCTTCCAGCTACGTCAGTGAAACATGAGCGGCCAGTGGGGAGCTGTTTGCTGGCTGCAGCAGCCTCCCACAGCTGTTCGCTGGCCCCAGCAGCCGGTGGGGAGTCACTCACCGGCTGCCGCAGCCTCCCACAACCTCTCGCCAGCTGCTGCAGCCTTCAAAGATAGGCGCGGGGGGGGCGGGAGCTGGAGGCCACCACGGGTCACACTGGCTGGTCTGCCTCAGGCTGGATAAAATTGGCAAGCAGACCGTAGTTTGGAGATCCCTATCTTAGAGCAATAGTACAAGTGGCCATACATGTCTCAAAAAAGAGCCCTTGAGACACCAGCATGGGGTAAGGGAAGAGACAATGAGAATGATGTCCAGGAACCAAATCTTGATTTTAAAGTCTACTGGCTGTAAATGAATTGATAAGAGTTGAAAGAGTAAGCTACAGTTCTTAAAAAAATTGAAATACCTTTTTCCTATGAGAAGATGTTGATTTGGGATCCATTTTCCTCCTTTATACTGTTTCTCTCACAGCGATGGTTACACCTTATACTATATTTTTTCCCTGTTCAAACTCATTTCTTAGGTATATTTTTTGGCATTTAATTGAGGTTACATCCCCCAAAATGGGAGAAACTCATCCCAGAAGGGATATAGCAAGCCTGGCTGACCTTGCTTTCTGAAAGGAAGGAGGAAAGTTAATTCTTTCCTAGATTATCTCTTGTCACTGTCAGAATATCCAACAATAAATCTGAGATATTGTATCTTAAATAGTGAAGAGAAAATACAAAGATTCAACTATATTATACATATGTGCAAATAGCCTTATTTATTCTTCAAAGCCAATAGAATACCACTGATTGCACATGCACACCACCTTCTACCCTGACCAGGTGGCCCCTACAATGCTCACTGCCATCACAGTATAACCTCCACACTGCCATCAGTGACTTTACTACCTAATTTATATAAAAACGCTAATTTCAGGGTTCTATCAATCTCAAGACATGTGAATCTCATTTTTCAATTACTCCTGTTTAATTCCATAGGTCAAAGTAAATGGGATGCAAAGAGCCTTTCGCTTTACTCAGTGGTGGTGGCGGCAACAGCAGTGATAGCAGCGGGCACAGCTGAACGTGCCACTATAATTTTCCCACAATGCCTTGGCCTTTGCTGTGGTTCTGGAGTAACCATGTACTAGGATCTGGGATCTTGCAGGGGGAATTAAAAAGATACATCCAGTTTTCCAAAAAGTTTCTTCCCTACCTCTAAGGGTTCTATCTTTTCTTTCAAAAGCCTCCACAGAGACCTGAACTACATGTTATGTTTACCATGTGATGCTGTGGTGATAGCAGCCATGAGGGCATGTTTGGATCACAGCTATGTCACCAAAGTATGGGGCATATAACCCTTTATCTCCATGCTGATTTCCCACCAAAAATCATGCCACTAAAACAGCTAATTAAAACCCTTTGCTTTAGCCACTTTGACCCCATCCAGCTGCTAATGGAGGTAAATGTAAAACTGAACTACAGCATCACGAGGTAAGCATCATTTATATTTTTTTCTCCGCAAAAAAGAAAAGAACTTCACAAATGGCAGCATGGAGAAACTAAAGCGCTAAGGAAGCTTCAAGGAGCCTCAGATCAAGAATCCTCCACGCCGAGGCCTTGTTGCTAGACAACAGCCTGTGTGGGTGGGGAAAGGTTCTACTTAAGCACAAGAATGACTACCAGCCTGAAGCGCTGCCTTCCAATTTATCTTGGTCCTTCTCCCCGTCTTTTCAGATAGCTCACTGAGAAATGTAGTTTCTCTGAATACAGTTGGAACAGAGAGACACACTCATCACTTCTCAAAAGAATCTACCGGTGCCTGACTTTTATTACTGAATTAGTTACAACGTTTTGTGTTTAGGGTTCAGGTTCATGGCAACCAAGAGATTTTAAATTTGGGTTCAGTTTTGATTCACTGAAAAAACCACTCTGACCAATTTTTGGGTTCTGGATTGGATCAACTCCCTAGTGAGGAAGCAGCTGGACTGGGACTTGCCATACCTTCCTCTAGTTAGTTATATAAAAAAGCCAGTTAATCGCAATCTACTACGTTGCTGTTTTGAGACTGCTGCCTGGACAAAGTGCAACCCAAGGTGCTGCTATATAGAAGAGATGGGACAGACAGGGAGGGCATAATGACATTTCTCAACCCCATGTTTCCTTCACAATGTTATTCCAAAGGCTGGAGATGGGTGGGAGGAGAAGAAGATACATATATGCAGAGGTGAATCAGCAAATAAAGAGGATCATTTCCCTGCTATCAATTCCCCCCTGTAAATGCACACCCCAGCCAGTTTTAGCAGGTTCCCACCCCTACCCCAGGCTTCAAAAACAGAAGTAAGCCCAGCCGAGAGCAATGGGGGCATTTTCAGAGTAGAATGTGGGTACAGCAAGAGTTAAACTGCTTCTGCTCCAAGTACTTATCTCCCCCCCCCCCCCGGATTGTATTCCAATTGTTGGGGGCAAATACAGGCTTTAGAACATGTGCTGAGGAGGTATTTCTATGAAACAATGTACACAGGTTGCAAATTGAAGCATAACTGAAAGAAGACAAAACATGCCTCTCATTCCAAATGCTGTTGTGAGATTTAGCCCCCTATTCCAAAGGGCCTGGGTAATATCCACTCCTCTAGGAAAAGTAAAAGTTGCACTTGGCGACAACCGTGTCATAGGAGCAAAGCCTACCAATATTTCTGAAGCCTGGTGTTCTGACCTCCACCAGGCATACTGGTGCGTAGGTAGAAGAGAGAATTCTCACACACATCCTGCCCCCTCAAACTCCCTGTAATACACAGACTCTCCTTCCCATCACACTGATTGACAATACTACTACTACGGAAATAACTATTGCAATTTGTTCAAGAATACAACTACAATTACATAAAAAGGTTAAACCTTTTCTGGAAGAATAATGGCAATTAAAATGAATGTGTTACCTAAAATAAACTCTTCTGAAGTATCTGGGCTTGTGTAGAAGATAATAAATGGCAAAATCTGATACTGTGTTTTATATAGGGGGAAAAAAGTATTTAGAATGCTAAAAATCAGATGATGGTCATGGTGTATCCAATATCAGCCCACAAACCACCTTAATTTGAGCCCAGAGGGACATAAGCTTGAGGTTAACTTTTTTTCATATATAGAACAAGTGTTCGATACAGTACCTTTTCAGGCTTTACGTTGGATACGAAACAAAGACAGGCCATCTGCAATATTAAACACCATAATTTTGGTATTATTGATGAAGGCATGGGATATTTACAGAGGTAATTTATGTCTAGAGAAATGACTGGCTTAGGTAGCATGTTATTCATAATTTAAACCCAAAGGGATAATTGGAATATTTAAGTTGAATTTTTTCTCAAAGTAGTAGTTGATTTTGTAGGAAACAAAATTAAATAGCTGCAAAATTTGTGACCTGGAGAGTCCAACACAGAAAAGCTGTGTATTGTGGCCCACCAGGTGCTTAAAGCTGATCACCCTGTTTTATGATCTCAAGCAGTCAGCAAACATATGAGATTTACTGAGATCCTAGTGAGCCCTTATAACAGGTAGGCTGTACTAGGCTTGTTAAATCACAAATCTTGCAAATTAAAGGATGGCTAGTCACCAACTGTGATTATATGAATGCTTTCAGGATAGACACTACTTCAAGTTATAGTTGACTACTATTAGTAGTCTGCTATATACCACCAAGAACAGATACAATACTGGAAAAACTGTCCATCAACCAAAGGACTCAGGAGCAGAAATGTATAGGCTCTTACTGTAATTGGAAGATATTGATAAGTTGTCCTATATAATTAAATAGCAACATTCTTTAAGAAATCTTCTCCCATATACGCTAAGGAATCCATAAAGATGCAATAATATAAATTTATATTCTTTGTTAACAGAAAAACTATTTTCAGTGTAAGATCAGTTGCCAGAATATATGCTTGACAATGGAGAGAGACCAAACCCCCCAACTAGAATGGCTAACTGAATTGATGGTTTTTAGCTTATTAATGTTGTCATTGTTGTATCTACATGTGACAAGGACAAAAATATTTGTGAGGGAAACTCATTTACTGCAATGCCAAATACAAGCAGAGCTTAAATAGTACAAAACCACTTTAAAGAAGGAAGATAGCTGTAGCACATCAAGGATGATGCTCTCCTTTCTCCAAGACCATTTTAACTGTATGGTTTCCTTTCACTATTTTGTTTCTACAGAGTAACACACACAAACAGAACTCAAACCAAGTACATACATGTGCTTGGTCCAAGATAGATGCAAACACAGTTATGTCACCTGTCAAATTTTGCAATATACATCTTTCCCCAAGCTTAGACACAGTGGCGTAGCTAAGGGGGTACATGGAGGGGTACACTTGGGGTGTGTGTGACAAGCTGGGTGGGGAGCCAGAAGCCACTGCCACCACCAGCGCTTTGATTATCATAGCGGTGGTTTCCAAGGAGCCGATACTGTGATCAGTAAAACCAGTGGCGTTGGCAGCTTCTGAGGGTGAACAGGCCCTGGCGTGGCAGTGAGGAGGATCAAGGAGGCGGGGCTACGTACCCTGCCCAGCGAGTCCCAATGCCACTGAAAGCAAAAAAAGTGGTTGGCTGCGTCACTCAAAGCAGCTCTCAAGCTGAGCAGTGGCGAGGAGGCAGCGGTGTAGCAGCGACAAAAAGGGTAATAGGAGGGGCGGCTTCTGGTATGTATGTTGGGGAATTAGTATACTTGAAATTGCTGAAGGGGCAGGGCAGCTGGACTGGAACTGGGCCAGACCTACCCTTATCGCCGTTGCCACCTCCCTACCACTTGGGTTGCGAGCTGCTCTGAGCAGCCTGCAACGCAGAAGTAATTGCCGGTTATGTTATCACCGGCAAATACTTCTGGATCTTCTGGTACCCGGGGGGTGGTGGTGACAAGTCACGGCCCTGGGTACCGGAAGACTTAGCTATGCCCACTGCTTACACACACATTCTCCCTTCCCATATTATGTTTTGAGACACATAAATAATTTCCAAGGAGGACTCCTCTGTAGGCAATATGCAACATGGAAAGTAGCCCTAAGAAGCAGTAGAGTAACATCTCATACTCTGAATGGAATATGAAAGATGCCCAAGTTACGGATGGCTGCGTCGGCGCTTTTGCACAGGAGCAGTATGTCCTTTGTGGTGCTTTCACGCAGATACCACTGGGCTGGCAAGAGCCGTCTATTTCAAGGTATACATGTTTTGACTTCCATAAAGACCTCTGGAACAGAACCGGTATGTATGTTGGGAACTTAGCATACTTGAAATTGCTGAAAGGATTTAGTGACCATCTGCAGTATGAATTCCCAACTAATCTCCATCTCAGATTTAGGATTATTAAGAGGCAAAGCACTGAGGATTTCAAGGGATATTTAATCTGAAGGAGCCCAGAAGTACTGGAATGTATCAAAATTGACAAACAGTTTATATGGCCATATTTATCATGTGATAGTTTGGCTATAGGGGATTATTGCAATAAATAAAATATTATTGCAGATCAATTAATATGGCTTGATCTTTCTCATGAATGCAACAGTTGCCAAAATGGAGGTAAACTCATCCCATGAAAATCATCACTAGGTTCTCAAAGTCAGTTCAGTTGGTCTTTAGAGGAAAGGAATACCACTTGCTGTATGACTGGAATATCATATGCATTCCTGTAGTGCAATTCTGGGGTTACTTTCTTCTCTCAGCCCCTCCCAAGAGCTAAATTCCCTCTTCCAGCCTTATAGTTAAATGATACATCAACACAGATGTTAACCATGGTCAAAGCTAACTGGGTTTTCTACTTCACTAGGATTCTTAAGTGCATTTTGAAGTGACTGAACAGGGAAAGTTGTTATCATGATTAACACTAGTGCCAATGTATCTTGCATAGGGTTAAGGCAGAAGGTGGAGAGAGATTCACTTTGAGACAATAGGGGCTGCAGGGAGAAAGCATGAATCCCAGAGACTGCTTCAATTTCTCAACTGCATTAGCA
Organism: Plestiodon gilberti rubricaudatus; assembly: GCA_026170595.1. Lineage (NCBI taxonomy): Eukaryota > Metazoa > Chordata > Lepidosauria > Squamata > Scincidae > Plestiodon > Plestiodon gilberti. The sequence goes on from JANXHW010000002.1 coordinate 158,196,055, forward strand.
GTCTGGCCTTGTTACCTCTGCTAAATAAGTTGGACTTAACAGCATAAGTAAAACAGTCTTCAGAAATCCTGACCATTACTGACTTCTCAGAAGCCATTATTTCCCATTCTCAGCCAGACTGAGAATCCCCTTGTACATACCTTTTTAGCAACAGATCCTTCTCCCAGAACACAGTTTCGTTCTGGACACTCGCATGTGATTTTTGCAGGCTCCACTTTCTCAGGAAATACATAGAGACATCTTTCCCCAAGCTGCCGCTCAGCATGGTCAAAGCACCCCAGACGCTTTACCCTGTTAGAGGCAAGGTGAAAGTGATAGCACCTTGCTGTTGGCCGATACAATTTTCCTGAGGACTGGAACTTCTAATGGGACTTTCATGTACATACCAGGTGACAACCATTAGAAATATACAGTAGTCATGTTTGAAGAACACCAATACTTCCTCATTTTACAAGAGTTTTAGGTTAATTAAATAATTAAAAGCTCTTTGCTAAGTCAGAACCAAGGTGAACTTGGATGAGCAAAAAAGGTTCCACAGATTTTCAAGGTCATTTTGCCCTCTAGCACACAAAAACAGCCACAGACAAGTGTAACAATGTGTTTGACACTCACAGCTAAGTGTGCTAGCATAAAACTGAACAACTTCACAAAATAGAGAATGGGCATCATCCTGACTTCCATCAACATGCTTAAGACAGAGTACATAGAATTCCACTACTTTTCAGAGCCAACTTGTCTTCCGAAGGTATGCCCAACATTTACATTCTGCATCCTCTACTCCGAGGACTCTTATTTCATATGTTTCAGGCTGAACCCCGACTCTAATTTCAGGGCTAGGGCTAAGCTAAAATAAGAGCAGTCTAAAATTAAGCATTTGCTGAATCTCTAAAGGCTGTGACAGACTGTAGGAGGCACGTCACAGCGTGAAGATGGCCTTCGCTTCACATCACTTCCTGTCTATACAGTCTGGGGGGATGGCTCTCTTTCTGTCATCTTTTCAGCCAATCAGAATAGAGTCTTTTCAGACTCGATTCTGATTGGCTGTTTGCTTCCCTTCGTGTCCCACCCCACTGCACTAAAACTTGCCTGCTTATTGGGTGACGTTCAATATTTTCATCTCCCCTTGAATGGCTCCACAGCTCACATGCGTTGCTGGGCGGAGGAGGAAAGCGCAGGACATACTGCACACAAGGAACCACACGGTGCTGCTTCCCAGCACTTCACGTTGCAGACAGTGTGTCGCAGCCTTAAGAGGTATTAGACACCCTCTCCTTACCCACATGATCATCTAGTATCCTATCATAAAGAACACTTGCACCAGCTGCCATTATGGTGAAGTATGCAATTGCTCTGTTTTCTTGAAAAGTGAGCTGCAGCTGTTCTGATAGCTACCTACTGGCAGAAAATAGTTAATTTAGGGCAGAGTTTTTAGGAAGCATATAGGGCAGAGTTTTTAGGATGCATATTGGGAAGCAGCATGTACCTCGATAAATTCTCGTGTGTAATTAAAGATGGTGGTGGGCTTATGCTATCTGTACCTCCAGGACAGAAACTTTTAGTGATCCAGGTAACTTTCAGTTCGACCACCTGTACCTAGAAAAAGGGAAGCAGGAAGAGTGTTTTTAGAACATTTACCTAGATTCTATATAAAACAGACCATATTTTGTAACTGAAACCACTTGCTAAAGTCAGATCATGTACTTCCACTTTACTGAGGTATCCTGGTATCCTCAAGAGACACGTTTGTACCTTTGTAGAGGTCCAACAGAATACCCCTTGGATTTCTATCTTCCCATGAATATAATTCTCTTTTGGAAACAAATGGAAGTGTTATTATAAATGGTTACAATATCTGGTTTCAGACCTAAATAAATAGGGCCTTCTCAGTAGCGGCACCAACCTTATGGAATTCCCTCCCCTTTGACTTACGAACTGCTCCCTCCTTGGAGACTTTCCGGCAAGGCCTAAAAACCTTGTTCAAAGAAGCCTTCTGAGTCCTTGCCTTTTTTAACATTCTGCTGGTACAGGTGGGGCGCTGCTGTTTTTATGATCTGTTTTAATTGTAATAATTTTTAATCAATTTTTAGATTTTTTATTAGTTTTTGTTAACTGTTTTTTATTGTTTTGAAATTAACTATTTATGTATGTTTTTTTTGGTATTGTATTTTTCTCTGTTGTAAGCTGCCTTGGGTCCCTTGGGGAAGAAAGGCGGGATAGAAATATTGTAGAATAAAATGAATAAAATAAATACTTATAGCATAAAAAAGCAGCTATTTCCTGATTTGAAAAAATTCAAAATAGAAAAGGGGTTATTATCTAGCTAGGAAGACTGATTTGTGGAGAATTGCTATGTTCAAAAATCAATCTTGATACAATCTAAAATGGTGGTAAGTCACCCCTTCCTACCACAGCTATCTCCCTCCCACTGCAAGGAGATCAGCAGAACTTGACTCGATCAAGGATTTGGACAGTATGCAGGTGAAAACAGAACTGTTTCTAGTTAAACTGCATCACAAGTAACCAATGAGCTCCATATTCAGAGACCTATAAAGTTCTAAACCAGCGATTTTCAACCAGTGTGCCACGGCACACTGGTGTGCAGCAGGAGTTTGGGGGAGGGTCATTTATTAGTAGGGCCATTGGGGTATGCGAGTCCCCCACCAGCAGTGCAGTGTGCCTTGTCAGTTGTCAAAAATCTGATGGTGTGCCTTGACAATTTTGTACCGTGTGCCTTGTCAGTGTACCGTGAGATGAAAAAGGTTGAAAATTGCTGTTCTAAACAAACACAAATCCCAAAGTTGCACCTTACACGCCAGTCTTTTAGGTATCTATTTCAAGAACAAAGCCAACAAGTTTGGTTCAAAAGACAGAATGCTGCTTGTGTTGAAGAGAACTCCGGCCAAGTCCATGAGATCACTAATCCCATAACACTGTCAGCTCAATAAGCCATACCTCTTCTACCACCACTCTGAACTTGCTCTTTGTGCTGAGAACAGGCTTCACCCCCGAAAGCCACTGTACATTTGAGAAGACTTTGGAAGGACCAATAAGAACTTGCCCAGGATAAAAGCCATACGAGTCATCAAAGAAGAGGCCCTGAAAGAACAAGGCAATACAGTAAGTGCAAATAAGAGGCAGATGTAGCTAGACAACATTATGCCCCATGAAATAGGATTCCTGCATTTCTGCCTAACTTTCATCATGAAAGAAATACTTTAGGGAGCAGACCTCATTGCAAGTTCTTGGCTCCAAAAGGCACTTCTCTCTGTGACAGTCAAACACAACAGCAGTTTCTAAGGGAACTAGGGAAATATCATGCAAGTAGAATTATGACTACTTAATAATTCCATTTGAATTATTTCAATATCAAGTAGCAGAATCTCAAGGTCAGAGCATCTACTGACAACAGCAGAAAAGTGGTTTATTCATGCTCACTGACTTCTGGGATCTTTGGCAAGACATTGTACTATTCTATGTCCATTTCCTATTTACAAAGGTGGAAACAAATTGTCCCCTAGTAGGGTAGGGGACCCCTACCCATGAAATTCAAAATTAGAAACAGGAAATTAGGAGTGGAGCAGAGAGAATAGTATTTAGCTCTCATCTAAACAGCATCTGACGGCAGCAGTTTACTTTTTTGCCATTCTAGAAAACTGAGATTATTCATTTTTTGATTGGGGGGGGGGGGGGGAAGCATTGTTCAGGGAAGCCATCTGGGTGGGGCCAAAGCCTGACCATGGGAACCATTGAGCTCCATAGGCCAAAGCAGACAGGCTGTACTTGCAGACAGGTCAAAGCAGACACCTGTACAATTCTGGTGAGGGTAAAACTGATCTCCCACAACAGAGTCAGTAATGAAAAGGAAAGGGGGCAGGATCAGAGTCCCACACAGTGGTCAAGAGCAAACATTTGCTTTCTTCTACACAGAAGAGGGCCTACCATTCCATCTTATGGGAACAAATAAAGAGTTTCACTATGATACTGTGATGATAGTGGTATCTCCCGTTTCCCCCCTCTCCCATGACTGGATAGTCTTTCTGTTGCTGACAGGGACTCCACAAGTGTGTCCCAGAGCACACACAGACACGTTGTACCGCTGCAAGTCTGATAACAACAAAAAACACTTACTGAGTCACTAACGTGTGGGCAGACATCATAGAGTTTCGCTGCATCTTCTGTGCTCATTGAACATCTAAGAAAAAGCAACAACAGTTGGAAAATAATCTTTGCACGAGTCACCACAGCTTCCTTAATGAAAAGTCTGTATTAATATTCCTTTAAACCTGTGTTTAAGTAGCACTAACCCAGCTATTTAAAAAAAAAATAAAACTAAACATAGGAGATGACAGCATGTCTAATGTATTGCCTTGTTTGGAATTCAGAAGTAAAGCCCCACTGAGTTAAATGAGATTTGTTCTCAAGAAAGGGTGTTCAGGATTGCAGACTATATTTGTCAAACCAAGAGTTAAGGTATGCTCTGTAACAGAAGAAACAAAAGTACCTGGCTCCGTTGGAGAGCTTCAGAATGATTTGGTTCTTTAAATCATATACTTTTCCTAGCCACCAGTCATAGGCTATGCAGTCACCATACATGAATGGCTGAGGGGAAGAAGAAAATTAGAATGCCTGCTTTCTTGAATCATCACAATTATAAAAACATTTTTCAGCTCAACCCAAGCATATGAACAACAGGACAAGATGAAATTGTGAAGAAACACATCACATGCAAAATGACAAGGGCAGAAGTTCCTTGTCTCTGGCAATCAATTTAGAGCTGTATCCCTCTGCCATGCCGTAACAATGGCAGATGGGACTGTAAAGTTTCTGATCATGTTAAGGTTTTGGATCATAGCAACATACTCCTTTCTTGAACAGTAAATACAGTAAAGAAAATCAGGAAAACATCTAGAACAGACATACTCAAACTTTAGAGTCAGTCAAAATGCAACTCCATATATTCACTGATGGGGCTCTGAGCCGTTGATGACAAAACATGAAAGATCTTGGGGTCACAGTGGATAGCTCAATGAAAATGTTGACCCAGTGTGTAGCAGCAGTAAAGGCAGCAAGTTCCATGCTAGGGGCCATTAGAAACGGAATCAAGAATAAGATTGCCAATATTATTATTGTTGCTGTACACGTCTATGGTGTGGCTACTTTTGGAATGCTGTGTACAATTCTGGTCACCGTACCTCAAACAAGATATGGTAGAGTCGGAAAAAGTGCAAAAGAAGGCAACCAAAATGAGAGAAGGCTGGAGCACCTTCCTTAAAAGGAAAGGCTATAATGGCTGGGGAGATTTAGCTTGGAAAAAAGGTGATGGGGGGACGGACAGACATGACTGAAACAAAGGGTGTCACTAGGGTTGGTGACACCTGTGGCAAGATCTCATGGTGTCACCCCATCCTCCATTGCCAGACTACATGATGTGGAGGCCTCTTGGGAAAAGCGATCCCCGTGAGAGTCACCATGGGGATCAGGGAAAAAACACCCCATTTTCTACCAGTGGTGCATTTTCGCGCCACCAGTAACAAATAGAATAGAAAGTCATTTTGGTGTTAACCCCTCCCTGGGGTGACACCCAGGGTGGTCCGCCCCCCCCCCCCAGTCCCTCCTAATGACACCGTTGGGACATTATGCATGGTGTGATGGGAAACGTTTTTCTTCCTCTCACACAATACTAGAACCAGGGGTCATCCAATGAAACTGATAGGCAGGACATTATTGAAGACAGACAAAAGGAGGCACTTCTTCACACAGAGTGTAATTAGTCTCTGGAATTCATTTCCACAAGATGTGGTGATGACTACTAGCTTGTTGACTTTAAAAGAGGACTGACTACATTTATGGAGGACACATCTATTAATGGATAATAGTCATAATAGTTAGAGGCATTACCTCCATGGTCACTGGCAGAATGCCTGTGAATACTAGCTGCAAGGAAGCAATGGTTGGAGGAAACTATGCCTTTCTCTCCTGCTTATGTGCTTCCCAGAGGCAGCTGGTGGGCCACTGTGGAAGAGAGGATGCAGGACTAAACAGGTCCAAGGCCTAATCCAACAGAACTCTTATGTTCAGTTTCTGTACACTTCTGATGTAGAAGAACATACTTTGTTCTTTTCCCTAACACAGTGTATTACTGGTAACTGTACTGCAGCCTACGATCGTATTGTTGCCATGGGACTACCTCAGTCAGGTGATCTGTCCATAGCTAATAGCTATGCAGAAGCTTCTCACCCCATGTGTTACAACAAAACCGTTGCTCAGAAGCTAGCAACATATTCAGAAGAGAAAGGTGCAGTTATGTGAATGCTGCTTTATTTTCCAGAACAAATACTACACTATCACTAAAAGAAAGCATCCCTTTTGGGGATGCACTGCAATCCCTGTTAATTTACCATTCATTTCATGAATATGAATAATATGATAAAGTAGAGAAGCTACTGTAAGTAGTTTTAAAAATTCTCACCCAGATATTCTGAAGATCTTTGCTGTTGACAGGATAAAGGATACAGTTGGTTCCCACCAGTTTTACTGCACACTCTATGTTTACATCAATAACTGTCCCACACTGGCTGTCCTAGAAAAGCAAACAAAGGTGTTTTTAAACTACAGCCCATTTTCAAATTGTGCAGAAATAAAACCTTATAGCCCTAAAGATTTCTATCAATAGGCAAATGAATCCAATTCCATGCCAACCAGCTTTCAGGACCCAAGGAAAATAGCACAACAGATTCATATTAGCTAGACAAACCCTATGATGCCTTCCTTCCCCTTATGAACCAAGAGGGCTGCTGCATCCACAGCACATCACCCTTCTTTGGAACCCAGTTGCATGTAGTTTGCTTTCTTTTATATATCAGATAATTTGGTCTTGACATTAGATGACTGTCCAGAACACAAGGTCTCAGACCAAAAATATAAGCTTTATTTTACAGTTACACCCAAAACTTAAACATGAGTTGGGTAGAAAGAATTCTGTAGGAAGTCCATGTTCTCTCATCCTCAATATATGTAATATGGGGAATTAGTCTAGGACAGGGGTTCTCAACCCCTTCCCAGTCGAGTACCACCTCCAGCGCCACTCTCCTGCTGTGTACCACTGGAAGTGACTGGCAATGACATCATTGCCAGTTACGCCCGGGTTTTCAGATTTTCTGAGTGGGTGGGAAGGCCCTTCTCAGGAGCCTCTTGGGAGCAAAAGTGCGCTGTCGAAAGCACCGCGTTGGAGCGGGGTTCCTGTTGTCCAGCGGTCCGAGTATCACCAGCAGTCAGCTGAGGTACCACTGGTGGTACTAGTAACCACTGATTGAGAACCCCTGGTCTAGGAGTATTGGAATATTGTAAGGATTACGGAGAATGTACATAAAACTCTTTGAACACTTGAAATGTGCTATAGAAATGCCAAATGTTTACCATTTATAAGCTGAACGAGTGTCAAAATCGGGGTATAAATTCTATAAATAAATAAATAACATAATGCATCATTATTAAAAAGCATGATTTATTTTAAGTTGCTTTGAGCCTGTGAGAAAAGTAGTACAAAAATGTTCTGCATCAATATGAATATTGTTCCATGTACCTAAATATTGTCTGACTCATTGAGAAAAAGGATACAAACTCAAAAGCATCATTAACTCAACCAGTTCTTAGTCACCTGGTAAGCTGCTGCAACAACATACTTTTATTTATTAATGAGCATAGTCCATTACAAAGTCCAGCTGATGGATGGCTTCCGTAGCTATTCCCAAACATCAAGGTCTATTAATGGAAACAAGAATGCACACATGCTTTGCAGGGCTGACACTATATAATAAATGAATTAGAGATCATTGCCCGTACAATGCTACGCTTTCCAGTGAGGTTGAAGAGCTGGCTCTCTGTGCACTGCTCACAGGACTTAAAGGGGAGAACAGAAACTGGTCTGTCTAGTTTGGCTTAAGAGTGGCTCAGACAAAACATTAAGGGCAAGGGGGGGGGAAGAGGAGGGATGCAACATGTCCCAAGTTTCCTGCTTCATAAGAAAACAGGCAAATTCAAAATGGTGATGTTCTGATTCTCACAATGGTGTCTGGTGTGTTAAGGGAGAGTGATGGGGATGGGATGGTGGTAGTTCAAAATATCTTGTAATATGCATCACATTCCTCTAATATCTTGCACTCATTTAAAATTGGACTATAGTCAGTCCACGTAGACTATAATCAGCAAGTAGAACTCCACTAAACAATCTGGGTATTGTGCCTCCCCTCTCCCCCCCCCCCACTGTATCTCATATCATTGCTTTCAAAAAAAGATGCCAATAGGAACACACACACCCCGGTAACCATTGATCACTCTGCAGAGAATTGAGGCCACCAAGAAGAGCACCCCACAGTACATCTTTCAAGATGCATTTGAGGAAAAAAGTGTTTAACTTTATAGGTCTGAACTGAGTTGGGAGAACAAAGCAACTCTGGCATTCCATGTAGTAAAAATCCTACCACTTTCAACTCCTTGCAGTTTTATAAGATACAGAACAAGTCCAGTAAAGAAATGGTTAGCCATGAACACTGATCATTCCTTGGTACTGCAAGTGTTCATGCAAGGGAAAAAAAATGCAGTGGCTGCCGACGCAATGCCGCCCCGCCTCTAAACACCCCCCTCCGCTATTTTCACTTGTATTTGGAGCCGTTCCGACGCAAGGGCGGGTGGGAGGGCCGAAACGCGGCCGTCCCGGCTGCAAAGAAGTTATGTTTTCGCCCTCCTGAGCCCGCGATTCCACCCCTTCAGGGGTCCGTGCCTGGGGGCCCTGGGCACCACTTGGGGCCCTGGGCACCAAGGCACCCCCCCTTACGATGCCTCAAATGTGTAATTGAAGTATGCAGCTTAAGCTGTGGTTGTCTCATGTCTTTCATTGTAGCCTTCACTGCCATTCCTATTATGCACCCCCACCCATCATGCACTTGCATGTTGTCATGGGAAAAAGGTTACAGTAAATACTCTTGTCCCAAGTGTCACTCTGGTCAGATATGAACTGCATCTGGATAAATACAGCTGTACCCCCGTATCCCCAATAGGTTCCAGCTATTACTGTGGTTAAATGAAACTGTGGAAAAGAGCGAATCCTATCCACACACACCCCACGCCCATTACCTTTGTTTATCTTCATAGAGCTGGCACCGTCAGTGTGTTCCTTGGCTGAACAAAACCTGTTCAAGGTTGCTGCTACAGCATGCTGCACATAGCGATGAAGCAGATCCCTGCTGCCTCCAGAAAGTCTCGGCTGGCTTCCCGAGTGCAGCAGGGACCATTTGCGAGATGAGTCTCACCTTCCGCGATCCCTACTGCCTCCGAAAAGTCTGTGCTGGCTTCCTGAACGAAGCAGGGACCTTCAAAATGGCGCCTGCGACCAGAGTGAAGGCAGGAAAGCTGAAGGTAAGGTTCCCCCCAACCCCCTGCACCTAACCCCACTGATCCCATAGGATCAATGGTTTGTTACGTGCGAATTTGCTACCTGTGGGGGTTTCCAGGAACCTAACCCCACGGATATCGAAAACTGACTGTATACCTTTTCCAGTTATATTTGACCCAAAGCTCCAGGCAATAGTGCAAACTGTTCTGTGCAATAATCAAGACATCTAAGTCAAGGGGCAATGTGCCACCAGTGCCGACTTGGCTATTCTGGCCAACAGGTTCAACACATTTTAATGTGGCTGGCCTCAGCTGTTCTTGCGGGAATGTGCAAGACACTGCAATATTCTATATTGTAGAAAATACAGCATATGGAATACAGGAAATGTATTTCACAATACAGCAATATCTTGAATAGCGTGGAAGACACATACAGTGTTGATTTCATTGAAAGGAAATGAGTGCTGGTTGGCCCGGAATGCTCTGCTCCCATGAGTGAAAATGGCTGTCAATCATGCTGGGACAAAGAATGCTGCAATGACTTATCACACGTGGAGCCAAACATTTTTTCTATAGTACAAGTCCAGTCTAATAGCAAGGTTATCCTTGCCAGATTCCCAGGAATTTTACAAACATACATAAAAAGACGTCAGCACTTACCCGTGAACCCATATGCCTGACAACATCCCGAGGCACCACTGAACGGTCTTCAAGCTTCAGCTATAGCAAAGGGGGGAGGGGAGAAGAAAGAGAAAAAAGTTACAACTACGATAATCTTGACTATGCCTACATATGCACAGCCAGGTACCCTGAATTACACAGATTACCAGTCATATCTACATTAAAACACAGATCTGTATTGGCAATGTAACACGGGTTATAGCTCGACTTCAAAGCAATTATGCTTATGTTGGTATAACACTACAGTGGGTCATTGTTATTCACGGGTTCTGCTTCTGCAGATTTAGTATCTGCAGAAGCAGCCCGTGAATAACGGGGTGCTGGACTCCAGCACCCAATGGCCCCTTTACTCTACGTGGAGTATTCCACGTCGCACTGGCCAAGAAAGCCCTGTAGTGTCCTCTGCGGGCTGGCATGACGTGGACCGGGCCTCCAGAGCCCCCCCCCATGATTAAAGGTGCTGGACCTCAGAATTCGTGGTTCACGTTATCCGGGGGGGGGTCCTGAACGGACCCCCTCCCCACCAATAACAAGGGCTCACTGTACTAGCATTTGTAATTCTACCATGGCCACAGACATTACAGCCAGTACTGAGTCTATGGGAAATTGTTTTGTTACATTTGTGTCTTTCTTTCAAGGAACTTGGAGTACTCAGAATACTGTATCTCCTAGTCCACAAGTTCTGCTTAGCTTCAAAAACCTAACTATGCAATGCACCCTCAGACCACTCTTTGGTCTCTGGAATTGGAACTGCCTCAGAATGTGAGTCAAGGAAGAGAAGTATTTTCCACAAAGCAAAGAAAATAAAGTCTAGCTAAGCTAATCTAGCACTTAGCTTCCCCCAAAGATGGACGATGGGCAATGACAGCACAATATGGCTCTAAAGCACCGGTTCTTATAAGAATATTGGTCAAATCAGGACACTGTAAAATTCTGCTGAATCATCCTGCTTGGAATGCTCTTGTAGTGACGTAGCCCATGTCACCTGAATAATTCTGAACTTAGGTTATTTACCCAAGGTCCCTGTCCAGTCTTAACAGTCGGACAGTATCAAGATAAGCACAGTTTCACAGCTGCATGTCACTCCTCCAGATCAGAGGACTTAATGGTCTAAGAAAAGTGACTCTGCAGAATTTTTTTACACTTTTCAACCATACTTTCTTCCAACAACCTTCCTGTAAGAAAATAAAAATGACCAAAAGATCTTACACAAATCTTTACTTCCTCACTCCCTTCAACAGATAGTCAATTCGCATTCCTAAGCACTAAGTATTTCAAAAGAGCTAGCATTACAAAGGGACTGCATTTCAACAGGGTTGTAATCTAATTTAGCCACTAGGTGTGGATTCTAAGATGTTGCTTGCAAACTTTCACTGCAGCCACATGCTAGACCCAAGCTATATCAGAAAATATAGGAAATAAAATTACATCTACATGACAGCTGGTGATGCAAAGAGGTCCATCTCCAGCAGACCATATCGACCAGGTCTGAGAAGATCTCTGGGTTCAGCTGCCACTCCAACTGATTGATAGACAGATGGCTGAGCCAATTGGCTGCTGAGTTGTGCTTTCTCGGAACATGCTCTCCACTGATGGACAGAGATGGCCCTGTGCCCATCTTGCATGCCTTGAACTTGCATGCCTCCCTGTACAAGGTCAAACCGGAAGTCACTTTAAATCCTGTCGGAGAGGCCTGCAGAGGCGTCTGCAGGCCTGCGCAAGAGAGAACATCCTCCCCCCGATCGGTGCTCGACCTCAGTATCCATGAGGCGCGGATACTGGGGTCCAGCACCGAACACATCTTTCGAGGGGTACACAGGGCACCCCCCTGGAGCTTATGATTTACATTATGCAATTGCATAGCACTGATCAGCTGTTCGGTGCCAGATAAGTACGGGGGGGGGGGTCCAAGGGGATGCCAGAACCCTCTTCTTGCACCTCATGGCACCTTCCTACCTTCCCTCCTGCTGCTGCTTTGATTTTTTAATTTTTTTCTTTTTTTAAACCCCCCCCCCCCGCGGAGTGTCATCACTCCTGGGTTTGTTTGTTTTTTACACACTGGGGCCCTGGGTGCACCGGACCCTAGCTATGCCACTGCAAACATATTCCCTTTACATTATCAACTACTGTACAGGAGATCAACAGCCAGAATGTTCACCATGTATACTGAGCTCAGGGGCTATATAGTAATCTTTTCCATCTCAAGAACTGTGGCTTACTTCAAATCACACTGAAGGCTCAAACAAAACATGCAGCTATTCCATAGGACAGTGATGGCGAACGCGTGGCACGCGTGCCGCTGCCGGCACGCCGAGCCGTCTCTGTGGGCACGCCGTGACTACAGTCATACATTGTAGTCACGGCGTCGGCTCCCCCCCTTCCTTCCCCCAGTCCCGATCGCAACGAAGAGGTCGCTGAAGTATGCCTCTCGGTCCAGCCGACGATCGGATCGGCTTGCCGTGTGTGTGTGTGGGGGCTGCTTGTGAGGAACTTCTTCCTGGCGAGGCTTCCGTGCCTGCCGCCAGCTCACCCTTTCCCTCCTTTGCACCCGCCACTCTTTCCTGAGCCCACTGCGCACAGCCCTTATCGGCGCGGCCGCTTCTTATTGCGCTGGTGCACGAGGCTGATCATTCATTCGGCTACCTTCGGGTGAGCCGAGCGAAGGCTTGGACTTGCACACGCCTGCTCAATATGCAGACTCCAGGACTTGTGTGCTTTCTTCATATTGTGTAGGCGTGCGCGTGTCTGAGCCTTCACTTGGCTCGCCCGAAGGTAGCCGAACAAATGCTCGGCGTCGCGCACCTGCGTAGTTAGGAGCAGTGGCTGCACCGCGCGAGGGCTGGCTGTGCACGGCGGGCTCACTAAAGAGAGTGGTGGCGGGTGCAAAGGAGGGAAAGGGTGAGCTGGTGGCAGGCACGGAAGCCTCGCCAGGAAGAAGTTCCTCACAAGCAGCCCCACACACACACACACACGGCAAGCCGATCCGATCGTTGGCTGGACCGAGAGGCATACTTCAGCGACCTCTTTGCAAGGACTTTGAGCGGTACGAGAGAAAACCAGGCGAGCCGGGCGTGAAGGAGGGAGAGCTGGTAGGAAAGCCCCTCTGGGAAGCAGCTACTCACAAGCAGCCTGCCCCTGACAAGGCAACTGGGCTGCAGTCTCTGCAGAGGAGTGTGGAGGAGCTCTGGCATACTAGCAACAGCCTGAAGGAGGGGAAGAATGGTGGCCAGCACGCGTGCAGCACGCTTAATAGTATTTTGGAAAACAATTTTTCTCTGAAAAGCAGGACAAAAATATTATAAATTAAATCTGTGGCTAACACCTCCTTTCTCCCAATTCTACAACTCCGCAAAGGTTTGGAGCGATTGTTTCGCCCTCTGACTCTATTTTCCTCCCCTCTCCTTCCCCACTTGCAGCATGCATAGTTTGCACTGTGATTGAGGGCTGTTGCTGTTCATTGAAGCTGCTTTATTCACACACTGGCAGCACAATCCTATGCATGTCTACTCAGAAGTAAGTCCCATTGCATTCAATGGGGCTTACTCAGATTGCAGACACAGAGAGAGAGAGAGGATATGCTTCTCAGTGCATCGAGGGAGGGATAAAATGGCCCTTTTCATCCAAAATGATTGGCGATGGGAGCAAAAAAGTTTTGGAAACAGAGGGTTTTCTTTTTTAGATCTGGTTGGGAGACGGGGAAAATATGAGTAGGAGATTATTATTTTTTTGCAATGTTCTCTCCAGTGGTGGTGGTGGGGGGAGGTGTGCCTCTGCAAAAGGTAGGAAATGGAGTTTTAAACATTCACGTGTGTGTGTGAGTGAGTTAAAATGAGAGGAATAAATTTCTAATTACATCCAGTCCTGGAGCAAGGTGAACTTGCAAACACAGTATCTGCCCCCCCCCTTAAAATATTGGTGCTGAGCGGGCAATTCAAGGAAGGAGGGTTTCTGGGTCACATGGGAGGGTTTCTGGGCCGGAAAAATGGGGGGAGGAATGGGACACCCCAGAGAAGTGGTATTTCTGCTTGGGCTGTGGTAGGAGGCACAGGCTCACAAAGCGTTTTGTTTTCTTCAATATGTACTCTAATCATCTTTAAAAATATCCCAATGTGGGTCTTACCAACTCTTTCTTTGTGGCAAAATCCATACTAGTTCCTCCTCCTGCTCTGCCAGTCATCCTTTGGCAGACTTTTCGTATCTGTATGTATTCCAGCAGCATTTGTTGCTGCAGAGAAACAGTGATTGCTGGGGGAAAGGGGCAGGGGATCCTAAGCACATGCATCACTGATGTGCTCCTAGGAAGTTCTTACATTTTTCATTTCCATAGGGTTTTAGTGTCACACATATTTGCTAATATAATTTTAAGAAAAAGCTTTGATTGACCATGCTCTTTAATGTACAAAAGCTATCCTGTTTTTCAACTATAATCTCATTAGTTGCAGCACAATGTTCCAATTTTTTCCAATGGCTATCTGTCATACAATTTAGAAGCAACATCTAGAATACTTATGAGGCAGTCATTTGGATAAATTATTGATTCCACTCAACTCTCATTCTTTGGGGAATTTTTTTTAATAATGTACTGTATATACATAAATAGAACAGGGCTCACCACTGTGCATAATCCAGAAATAATTCAGAGAGAATTATGCCTTCCCGGGAACTCTTTGCACTAGAGAGATTTAATTAATTTTAACTTTTGAAGTCACCAGCCTGAGTCACACAAGTCTGCACGTTTGATTAAACTGTCCCAGCAGCCGATTAATTTGTTGATTATTCAACAAACAAAAACATGCCCCCAAATGTTTCATCCAAGTACCTGCCAAGTCCAAGATTTTTAGGGGATACAGAGGGCTGAAGAAAGAAGGGGGAAATCACAGAAAATTGTGTGAAAAATCATCCCCTCTCATGCAAGAGAAACATACAGTTTGGATTTAACTCAATATTCTTTTCCTGCCTTAGGGGTTCCAAATGAATAGTCCCAGGGGTGAGTATCCCAATTCTAACACACAATTGTGTTATCATAGACCCCGATAACAGCCTTCACAACAATCACATTATTTTACTGAAAGTGTCTTAACACAGGGGTTCTCAACCCCCTCGGTGTGGCATACCACCTCTCAGGCTGCCACTACGCCAAGTATCACCAGAAGTACGTGGCGATGACGTCATCGCACTTCTGGGTTTTCACCTCAGCGAAGCCCAGAACGAGTGGTAAGGGGACAAAGGTGGGCACTTCCTAGCACGGGAAGTTCACGCGCTTGAGCTCTGCCGCCATTTTTAGTGCTCTGTTGCGGTCGCCATGGCAGCCACTACCTTGCCGGACAGGGGGTAGAGTACCACCAAACAGCGGTACATGTACCACCAATTGCGAAACCCTGGTCTAATGCATTAAAAGCTTTCTGACACTGCATGTTGAGTATGACAATTTAGTCATCTATCTAAACCCGCTCACAAACTGAATTCAGAGTCGCCCAATAATTCAGCTGCTCTATGCTACCTGTCTTTTTAGCTAGCCTCTTCTGCCACCATTTTAGAGGAGACATTTCACGGATTAGTGTTAATGCCTTTGTACAAACAGCAAGGCACAGCCTCATTCAGAATATGATCTCCGTTCACAATTCCAATTTTGCTATTAAATCTTATTCAGAAAGGATTTCTGAGTTGCATGTCAAAGTTACCATGGAAACGATATTTCCAGGGTAAAAAATATTAGTTAAGCAGTGATCCATTGAGCATAATGCTGTACCATAATATTCCAAAACTATGGCAATAAGAAGTTATGCTACAAGTAACAAAAATATGTTCTCAGGGCTGCCATATCATTTCAGCACTACACAGCTCTCCAAGGATCCACATGTTTATTTACCCCCTTTACCAGGGCAAAGAAGATGAGTAAACCCCAGTTTTCCTTCCCACCTTGGAACTGGACAGGTGGGCATCTTGCAGCAGCACAGTGATCCTCACCCCTACCACCAGCTCTGATGCTAGGAAGAAGGGTTGGGTTGTTTGGTGTTGCACTGCCAAGGCACCTGGATTCCCTTGGTTGTGCAGAGTCAAACAAGCAAGCCCCCATGCTTTACCTTCCTTTTCTTCAGCAAGTTCAGCTGCTGCACAGTTGAAGTGCTCTGGAACACTGCAGCCAAGCAAGCTGTCCATGCACCTCCCCAGTCCCAAGGAAGAACAGGAGGCACATGAGGGAGTGTCAGTTTGGCCACTGTCTGCTGGAGCACCACTCTGAGCAGCAGCCAAGCAAGTCTGGCATACCACCACTCCTGTGCAGGAACAGCAGGTCTGCAGGGGTGTATTGCTTCAGCTGCTATCCAGCCATGATGCTCAGGAGCATCATGATGATTAAACAGCCCAGCAACAACCCTTTTGAGGTTAAGAGGAATCCATTTGGATTTCTGACTCCAGCTTTAACATCCTGTTTGTGAACCAGCACAGTGAACCAAATAACATGCTGAGACAGAGACCGAGCTGGTGGACATGAGAACTTATCGTGAAATGGCGAACGAGCTCACAGATCTGCCTGGAGACAGATAACTGCCCTAGCAACCCAGTTGCTCAAGGACACTTGATTGGGAATTCAAGACACCTACCTGTGAATCCCCAGTTGGGAGGGGTGAGAGCATGGTTATGTAATCCTTCTGGAAGGATCACTCAGATCTGCCTTTGTATAGGGTGATGGAGCTGTCACTCAAAGCTTCCCCCAAAACTACATAAGTTCTAGAGCTAAGGGGGTGTTGGCTCTCTTCTTGGATCCTGTTCACTTTCCACACTTCACTTCGTGATGAACTTCCAACATGGACACTTGCGTTTCCCATCTATGGGTGGGTAAGCAAACCAGCTTGTTCTTTAGCTGGGCCCAGAAGCCCGGAGACTAATAGTGAGCATTAGGAAGTGTATTAGCTTTCAGGAGACAGAGTTTGTTTTATTCCTGTATGTCTGTTCTTGTCAATCATTGCCTTCTTATATCTATGTAACCATAGACTTATTAATCTATTTAAAATAAACCAATTACCGTATTTTTTGCTCCATAAGACGCACTTTTTCCTCCCCCCAAAGTAGGGGGAAATGTCTGTGCGTCTAATGGACCGAATATTGTAAAAAAAGAAAAAAAAACTTTTGCATACCTGTATTTATCAGCATATAATATGCTGAGACTGCCCCTGCTCAGCAGCGCTTGCGTTGCTCTCTGGAAAAATAAGCTCCCCCACCTCAATTAACAAGTTAACAAGCTCTCCAGGACAGAGTTCACAGAGTGCAGCAGCGTTTAGGCGCTAAATGTTTCAGGGTGCTCTCAGCCTTTTTTCCTCTTTGCGTTTGCTCCTGGGTCCTTGTTTTGCAAATTACGGTAAATGCGATCTGCCCTGGAGCACAAACCTGCAGCCAGAACTCAGATGGGGTGTGAAAAGCCTTATCAGTGATTTTACTGGAGAGGGGGAGGGCAGCAGAGGTTGCTTAAGCCTTAAAGAGACAAGGATATTCAAATTAGCTCGTTGTAGCTTTGTGTGCAGTTTAAAATAATGCCGTTTTCAGCAGAACGCGAGCTGAGGGAGAGGTGCCCCTCCTTGGAGTGTGAGGTTTGCCCTGCTTCTGGGGTGGGTGGGCCTTTTCTAACACTAAGTAGTTACAAAAATTAAAATAAAAACATGCCCTGTCAATTAGGGTTCAGGGTTATTTACATAAACCTTGATTCTGGCCGATTACACTTAAATGGTTAAAATAGCAACATCAGCACTAGGTGGCACTGTTTCCTACTAGAAAAAAAACATATGATTCCTATTCCAAGATTATCTTCCTCTAAGAACTGGAGGACATAGGTACTGAGCACGATACTTCCTCTTTCATGAGTGCAACATCCATTCATGGAGGGATTTCCTTGACAGACTGGGGCTCCCTACATGGGGATATGGGAGACACACACAGGTGTCTTAGTATCCTAAAGCTATAATTCATTTTTCAACCATGCTAATAATAGTGGAGTTTCACCATGAACAGCTATCATGCCGAGGATGCTGTATATTCTGTCACCCACCCAAACTCTTAGCCTGTAGTAAAGAAACTTAAATTCTGCTGTTTGACTAAAGCGGATATCTGCTCGTCTTGCATAAGCTTTCTGCTCTTAAATTTTAAGTTTTCAAAAAAGTTTTGAAAAAAAGGGACAGGGAAGGGAAGTGTAGATGCAGACTGGTGCTCATATTTGTGGGATTGCTTCCATGACACTGGTTCTTAATATAGTTATCATTTTGCAGCAAAGCAATCACCAATCTCAATATGAATACCTCCTTACAGACTGATGGATTCCTGGCCCCTTAAAATAAAATCATTTTGATATCCACAAGTAAGCTTCACATTAAAGTAGAATCTTTGTATAAGAGTGGTGAACACATGGAATCACCACTGGGAATGTGTGAATGTTACCATGGTAGGGACTAGATCTGCTAACACCAGTTTACAGAGAGTCATGTGTCAATCCTTTCATTATAACTCCCCCTACCTGCCCCCTGTTAGTGCATTGGGCGTTGCCACTGCCACCAATATGGAAGGTTTGGGGGTTAGCTTGACCAGGTGGGCCCTCTGATGGGCATGGACCCTGGATCAGGGCCTGTGCTGATTAAGGCATGTTGAGATTACTTCCTTATATTTCAAAATGTGTGACTGTAGCATAAAGCCGGAAGTACACCGAACCCGTTTGTGTGCACGCGGCGTGCAGAGCGGTGTGTCTTCCATTTTAACAGATCGCAACGGAACGCGGGAGAGCTCTGCTCTCCCGAGTTCCGTTGCATCCGGACATGGAGCATGCTGATGTTTGGCTGCGTCCGGCCAATCAGAAGAAAGTGGGGGCGGGACGTAGAGCGACATGTTTCACCAATGGGAGGAGAGGGGGGCTTTAGTCACTCGGAGTACACTTTTGTTTCAATCAACCTATCACAGGGGCCAGCAAGCGACCAATCAGGAGGGACACTCAGGGACACTACGCGGAGAAGATATCTGATAGAGCGTCTCGGAGCAGGGCATCCTATCCCCTCCGCTCGCGGCGCCCCGCATGCAATGGGTTCGGTGTAGTTCCGGCTTAATATACCTACTTTCTAACCCTTCAAACATTTCAGTATAAAGAACATGGCTTGGATTTAAAGGTACTCTTGCATGAATGGAAGGCTCTTCTACTTATGCGAAATGGCCATCATGATATCTACCAATTCCCTCTCCCAACGCAGCCCTCATGATATCCACCAATTCCCTCTCCCACGTCCCCAACCCCTAAGAGTGGCTTTTTGGGGAAGCATAGGTGACCATACTGTGGAGGAAAGGACGGGAAAGTCCCATTACATGAGTTCATGAGAACTGTTACATTTTGCAAACCACACTTCTGACAAACCCAATGACTATTCCTATTAAAAATTCTGTTTTTTAAATAGTCTTACTCAAGAGTTTGGTATCTGTGTTTTGGCAGATTCAACTGCAATATTTATTAGTAAGAAATAACGTTACGAATGGTAAATAGTAAATGAAAGGATGCATAAACAGGGCTAACATAAAGCATAGCAGGAATTGCATCATCTGGCACCTGTATCTTTATTACTGGCCAGGTAAAGTTGATAATGTATGTGTAGGAGACACTAATACTCATCCCTGAAAAATGTTAGGTTTGCTTCTAAGCAGTGGCGTCACTAGGACGCACGTCACCAGGACGTTTTTTGCCCTCAAAATGGCCTGCGCATGCGCGAAAATTGTAAAAAATACCCATATTAACGTGCTGCATGGCGGGTGCATCGGCGGGGTCGGACGCTCCGAGGCCTCTGAGCGTCCGGAGGGTGTCACGCGTCGCGGGGGTGCGCGCGTCACCCCATGGCGCGCGTCACCCCCTGGCGGCCCCCCGCCACGCTTCAGTGACGCCAGTGCTTCTAAGATTACAATCTCACAGTACATTATAATAAAGTTTCATTGCTCAGTTGCGCATGAGCAATGCAAACATAGGAAACAAATTAGGTCAATACAAGCCACTTCACAAAAAGCCAGGTTTAATCTGTTTTTTTTTTTTTTAAATGCAAGACTTTCATTCAAGCTGATAATACTAAATCTTGGAGTAACAAAAGCTGATTCATAACAAGTGACAACCTTTCTCCATTTTGAAGCTTCTCAGGAGGCTTACTGCCTCCCCCCCCCCCCCCGGTCTCCTCTACCAAGAAGTTTAGGGTGGGACAGGACATGTGTATGTGCGCGCATGCACGCATATCTATACGCAAACACCCTACCCTGAGATAGGTCGTCCTGAGAGTATGTGAGCAACTGACCCAAGGTCAGTTAATTAGCTTTATGGTCAAGCAGGCATTTGAACCTGGGTCTCTCAGGCTGCAATCCTATTCACACTTACCTGGGAGTAAGCCCATTGACTTAAATGGGGCTTAATTCTGAGTAGACATGCATAGGATTGGGCTCTCAGTCTAACACCCTAACCACTACATTGGCTCACATCTGACTTACAGACTGCTGCGTTGGTGCTTTTATGCAAGTGCAGTATGTCTTTTGTGGTGTTTTCACACAAGTGCTATAGCGCTGAACTGGCAACAGCCAGCTATTTCGAGTTATGTTTCTAGATTATGCCTCCATATTCATTAATAGTACACAAAACATCAAGAAAAGAACTTCTACGTAAGTTCCAATGAGTTCAATGTGACTTGTGTTGAAATAAGAGTGCATAGTGCGGCAGCAGTGCTAGTATTAAGAAACAGCAACAATGTTCCATCATTAATTCATAAACAACTATTCAATCAGATGTGGTTTGCAAAATTAGTGCTCCTATAGGTTGAATTCATAAGATTCTTAGGCATACAAGAGATCATCTAAGTTTTCGTCTAGAGATAATCTGACAATTTCAAGCACCGCAGGTGGTATTTCCCTGAAATTCAGCTGCACTGTGCATAGCCAAGCTGTGTATTTAAATTTCCTTGGTAACAACAGAGCCACTCCCATAGCTCACACTGCGGGAAGAGAGCATGAAAGCCACCGGGACAATGCAGCACAATTGCATCATTGCCTGAAAATCTCAGCTGCAGATCCTATTCACTGAAATGATTGCAGCTCCCTCCTACTTACAGTGACGTATGAGCTGTGATGAGGGGAGATATTTCAAATGAAAGTGATGTATAAGCTAGGCTGAGCTGTACAGCTATTTGAGCATGTGCACCACATTGAGTACCTCAGTTCAGCAGCCCTGGCAAGATACTGCCACACTGCTTTGTATTCAGGAGATGCATTTCATCAGAAGAAAACAGGCTGAGGAAAAGAATGCATTTTGCATTCAATATGGCTTAAACTCATCTCCTTTGCACTGCAGAACTGCTGTTTTCTTTCTTTTGTCTCTTTCATCAAGAGACATTTCAAGTACAATATTATGGTTAGTGGAATAGCAAAGAATGAACTGTAAAGGCACAGCCAGCTGTCAGAGCTGCATATTCTCTTATTTCAAAACAAAGTGCTCAGGGCTTTCAAGTAAAACTTCCTAGTGTCTGTTCCACTTCTACCGTATATCAAAACAGGAGGTGTTATCTGATGGAAGGGCAAAATGGCAGTTATTTCCAGAACTATTCTCAGATAACCATCCAATATAATCTTAAGCAATCAGTTGACACCCTGTTCTATGTTTTAAGTCAGGGTGTCAAACATAAGGCCTGTAGCTCTCCCAGCTCCGCCCTTTCAGCAGTGCCACTTCTGCTGATGTGTCACTTTGCAGTTCAGCAGCTGAGAGCACTGCTGAAAGGGCGGAGCTGGGAGAGCCCAATTTTCATGCAGGCCACCCTTTAAGCAGTGCTGCTTCTACTGAGGTGTTACTTTTGCAGAGCACCTCTCAACTGCTGAGCTGTGAAGTAACACCTTGGCAAAAGCATTGCTGCTAAAAGGCTGGCCCACGTGATAATTGGACTCTCCCATATCTTGAAAATATGATCAAGATCAACGCATGGTGCGGGGCACACCTTGGACTTGGTGGTCACTGGGGGGTACGGGGATGGTGATCTGCCCATGGAGGAGATTAAGATCACTCCTCTGTCTTGGACGGAGCTGCGGGCAATGAAATGACTGGGCAGACGCCTAGAGCGACGTTGGAGGAAAACCTGTGATGAATCTGACCGAACACGGGCTAGAGCCCATTTTAGGGCCTACTCCGTGGCAGTGATGGCAGCGAAGGCGTTTTTCTCTGCCACCATTGCGTCTGCGAGCAGCCGACCACAACTGTGGAACTCCTTGCCAGGGGATTTGAGAACAACCCCCTCCGTCATGACTTTTTGGCGGGGGCTCAAAATGTTTGTTTCAACTTGCGCTTGGGTGATGGGTGGTTGTCTGCCCCCAGTGCCTCAGTATGTTCTGCCTTGCTGTTTTTCTGCTCCACATCGTCACCCCCAGTGGATTTTATTGTTTTTTTATTTATTTATGTATTATTAAATTATGTATTTTAACTTGTTGTAAGCCGCCTTGGGCATTTGCCTCTGCAATAGAAAAAGGTGTGGTATAAAATGTTCAAATAAAATACCGTATTGTCCCAAGTATAAGATGCACCTGATTATAAGACGCACCCTTAAAGTTTGGTGCTATTTTTTAAAAAAAATACATGTTAAACTTTTTTAAAAAACTTAAATATACACATTAGTAGAACAGTAAAAAACCGAGTTAACTCAATAAACTTCTACTTTGCTTACTTAAGGTTTAAAGCGCAGCAGCATTTCCATGTTGGGATGTAGCACTGCACTGAGGAGGCTACGAAAAGTTACTGAAAAGCTTGCTGTGGCTGACCTTGCGTTTTCCCCTCACACTATCAGCTGCATGAAAATGTTTTGCCCATAGGCATCTTTCTATCTGTGTTCAGATTTAAGTCCTTGGAATTGATAATGAATTTATTCTCAAGAGCATGTTTTTGTACTTGCTCGGAAGAACACCACCTGAGCTCATTATCAATCAGCAGTTGCCATTAAAGCAAAGCCGGAAGGAATCTGAACATCACTACAAATTCAAGTTTTGTTTTTTATGTACCCAGACAGGCTAACCTCCAACACGAACTGTGCTGAGTTCCCTTTCTATTCCTTCCTTCCAACAGGTCTCAATTTAGGTAAGAACATCTTTTAACTTGATTCCCCTGCACCCAACTGAGCTGGACAAACGTTAGTCAGCCAATGGTTAACATTTATTGCTTATAGCTGTAAATGTAATGTTCTCTATTTTCTATGTTAAGATACAATTCTGTAAACTCTACTTGAATCATCCAGAATCCAGCTGTTTTAGGTTTATTCTTAGGTAGTCACCACTGCAGTATAGCCGCTGCCAAAGGAAAAAAAGGAAAAACATACACTACCTCTATATGTCGACCTCCATATCACAGCAGTAACATACACAAGTACAAATTATGTGGATCACAGACAGTGCAGTCACTTCCTATCATCATTGGATCCAGTGGAGACACCATGAAAGGAAGGGAATTAACTGTGTGTGTGCTGGGCTAAACATGAAGAGAAAAAGAAATGGCTGGGCATTTTGGAGAACTGGAAGGTGTTCCAATGTTGCCATA
Organism: Plestiodon gilberti rubricaudatus; assembly: GCA_026170595.1. Lineage (NCBI taxonomy): Eukaryota > Metazoa > Chordata > Lepidosauria > Squamata > Scincidae > Plestiodon > Plestiodon gilberti. The sequence goes on from JANXHW010000002.1 coordinate 158,219,690, forward strand.
TCTTTCTTATGGTGGCTGGAATTTCAAAGCTTGGGTTTAGGGTCTACAATTCTCAAGGCTGTGAAATGTTAAAAGCAAAAATTCATTAGAGAAAATGCATGGTTTGGGGGTTAAAACTGCACTGCAAGTGTTAATCAGACAGAAGAATAAAGCAGTGCTTTTCTCTTTTTCTCATCATCATCATCATCACTTAAGAAAAATGCCTTCACAGCACTCAAGCCACCACAAAGCCTCCTGCTACAAAAAAAAAAAATCTTGCACTGCAGGCTCAAGGAATAATCACATTTTTTTGCTTGGCATTCTAAACAAATGCCCACATACAATCGTTTCCATCATCCCACTATTTAAAGAGCATTCTAAAGCACCTGTCAAGAAGCATCGACTATTACAGAAACATTTTTTAATTCTGCACAGATTCATTTGAAGCACATCCTGACGCAGTTTCCCTCTTTCATGCAATGCCATGTCCTTTCCCCCTTTCATTTGCTGATGCATATTCATTTCTCATTACCCAAGAGCTATGCACATCTGAGTTACAGACAGTCATATGCGCCATGTCAGGTTTATCCTGTCAGGTACTTAATGGAGTCATGCTTAACTGACTTCTTTTGCTTCAAGCTGTTCTTGGAGAGTGGGAATGCACAGGAGAAAGGGGACAGCAATACAGAATAGGCACTGCTTAGGACAGTAAGCCCTTTACTCCCAGGTCTCACTCTTGCCCTCTTTTGTGTTTCAATGCTCCTTAAAGGCTGAGACACAACAAGCATGTCCGCGTGCATTGCGCCCAGCGGCATCTGCGTTCGTCTGGTGTGTCTGACCTCCGACCGGAACGCAAGGGTGTCCAAGGCATATTCTGGTGTGCACTAAGATGTTGTTGTTCAGTCGTTAAGTCGTGTCCGACCCTTCGTGATCCCATGAACCATATCCCGCCAGGCCTTCCTGTCCTCCACTATCTTCCTGAGTTCGCTCATTTTCATGTTTGTTGCATCGGTGATGCTGTCTAACCATCTCATCCTTGGCCTTCCCCTTCTCCTTTTGCCTTCAATCTTTCCCAGCATCAGAGTCTTCTCCAGAGAGTCCTCTCTTCGCATTAGGTGGCCAAAATATTTGAGTTTCAGCCTTAGTACCTGTCCTTCCAGGGAACAGTCAGGCTTGATTTCATTTAGAATTGACTGATTTGATCTCCTAGCAGTCCAAGGGACTCTCAGGAGTCTTCTCCAGCACCACAGTTCAAAAGCATCTATTCTTCGGCGCTCAGCCTTCCTTATGGTCCAACTCTCGCAACCATACATTGCTACTGGAAACACCATCGCCCTGACTATACGAACTTTTGTTGGCATGGTGATATCTCTGCTTTTTATTATGCTGTCTAAGTTTGCCATAGCTTTCCTTCCAAGGAGTAAGCGTCTTTTAATTTCATGGCTGCTGTCTCCGTCTGCAGTGATCTTGGAACCCAGAAAAGTAAAATCTGTTACTGCTTCCATTTCTGCCCCTTCTATTTGCCAGGAATTGATGGGACCCGATGCCATGATCTTAGTTTTATTAATGTTGAGTTTCAAGCCAACTTTTGCACTCTCCTCTTTCACTCTCATCAAGAGGCTCTTTAGTTCTTCTTCACTTTCTGCCATTAGGGTGGTATCGTCTGCATATCTGAGGTTGTTGATATTTCTCCCGGCAATCTTGATTCCGGCTTGTGATTCATTCAGCCCTGCATTTCTCATAATGTACTCTGCATATAAGTTAAATAAGCAGGGTGACAATATACAGCCTTGCCGTACTCCCTTCCCAATTTTGAACCAATCAGTTGTTCCATGGCCGGTTCGAACTGTTGCTTCTTGACCCGCATACAGGTTTCTCAGGAGACAGGTAAGGTGGTCTGGTACCCCCATCTCTTTAAAAATTTGCCACAGTTTGTTGTGATCCACACAATCAAAGGCTTTTGCGTAGTCAATGAAGCAGAAGTAGGTTTTTTTTGGAACTCTCGGGCTTTCTCCATGATCCAGCGCATGTTGGCAATTTGATCTCTAGTTCCTCTGCCTCTTCGAAACCCAGCTTGTACGTCCGGTAGTTCTCGGTCCACGTACTGCTGAAGCCTAGCTTGTAGGATTTTGAGCATAACCTTGCTAGCATGTGAAATGAGTGCAATTGTACGGTAGTTTGAACACTCTTTGGCACTGCCCTTCTTTGGAATTGGAACATAAACTGACCGCACTAAGATGACCTATGCTCATCTTTTGCTGACTTGTGACTCAGCCAATCAGAGTCTGTATTTGGAACTGTGGGGGCAGGACGCGGAGCAAATGCGGTAGCCAATCAGAATAGAGTCTGAAGAGTCTCATTCTGATTGGCTAAAAGGGAGAGAGGGGGCAGGGCAGAACGTCTTCCCTTCTTCATGCGGCTTTCTTTGGTGTGCCTGGGGTTCGTAGCATTGCATTCCGGCACGTCGGCTGCTCAGACAACGCATTGGACGAGGTGCATGTGGATGTGCTTGGTGTGTCACAGACTTATGTCTAGCAGAAGCTGCAGGACTATAGGGCAGCCACTTTCCTGGCTTTGAAGAGGTAGGACAGGTACCTGGGATAACTTTATAGCAAGAGGAGAATGGTAACTTATTTCATGTTCAATTGGTAAAAATACATAGGTTCATTTAAGTAAGAGTATATAAGTCAAGCGTATACAAGTCAGAACTGCATATATTTCATTCTTCCCCAATATCTCTTTTTTTTGCCCCAAACCTATTTTTCTATGCTTACTTCCCCCCTCCACAACGTTTACATTTCTAAATTCACAAATTAAGTTTGAGATGGAACCCGCTCGCCCTCCTAAAGATAGCTGTTCTTTACAGTAAGGGAGACAGAGCAACTCTGGTATCTCTGACCCATTTATGTGACTTTTTGGGTCTCCCTGTCTGAATTGCCAGAAGGAAACAAAAACAGAAAAATAAGGCAGTTTTTAATTCAAATTACTGAGCAAGAGGACTCCAGAAGACTGGTTCAGATGCAACAGACAAGTCATGATTTGGCTCTCCTTCTCTTTGCACACTTCAATGTACTCTGACCTCATGGTTTGACACTAAACCAGAGGTTCTCCAAGTGTGAGGCGCGACTCCTAAGTGCGTGGAAAGCAGCCAGGGGTGTCGCATTAGTCTTTTAATTAACATATACTCTTGCTTGCAAGAGAGAGAGAGCAAAAACAAAGACCCGGATCCTCACATCGGGTCACTCAAAGTTAATTTCAAAACACTTCAGGTTTGTAGGTAGTTTCCACGTCTTGTTTTTAAACCACAGTGTGAGGGAAGCCCTTGCTTATCTTATATTAAAGAACAATTAACAAGCCGCTAAGTACTCAAGCGGAGCTGGAGCTCCTGACAAGACAGCATCCTGTTTCTCTCATTGTAGGTTTGCAGATAAGGTTTTTTCATTCAGGTTTCATTCAGACATTGCAGGTTTGCAAATAAAGTATTTTCTTTCTGTTGAATGTTTTTAATAAAGCAAACACAAAACAAATGCAAGAACTGCAATTGAAAATGGTGCAGAGCAGGTTCTGCTTTACATACAGTCTTTGATTTCTATGTTTAGTTTGGTTGATTAATTATTAGGATTTCTCTCCTTCTTCCTTTCTGACCCACCTCTAAGTTAGTTCCCCACTCTATTTGCTGGGACAACCCCCCCCCCCCCCCCGGAAACTGCCAGGCAGTATAAGAATCTGTTTTTCATCTTGCAAAGATGCTACCAAAAGGAGCTAGCTTTCTCTTTCTCTCTCATGCAACTGGGGTGGGGCATGACCAATGCTTCCCTCCTATGCTTTGATGTTTCTCTTGCCATGAATAGGACTAACACAGACGACATCAGTGCCCTCTACCCAGGCCTGCCAATGGAGGGAGGGCAGCATCCCAACCCCACCCTGCGCACTCCTGGCTTAGCTGCTGCTCAGCATAAGCATGGAAAATCCACTTTAGGGCTCGTTTTGGGAATATACACATACATATAAGAAAGGGTGCCTCTGAGCATGTAAAGAGTGCCTGTTTCTTCCATGCACTGTAATGGGGAGTCACAGCTAACGGCGAGGGAGGTCAAGGGAGCCGCGAGTCAAAAACGTTTGGGAACCACTGCACTAAACTATATTTTTGTGAAACCATGAAGTTAGAGAAGGAATTTGAATGCATGAAGGAAGCTGGGTCCACAAAGCCCAAAGAGTTGCTCATTACCATTTGAACCAGCCAAACATACTCATACCTGCAAGCAGTGGGGAGGGGTGACAGACTGGACAGAATGGAGAACAGCCCAACTATAACCTTTTATTTATTGTTTCCGTTATATCCCACCTTGCATGGTCCTAAGGCATGTATAATTAAAAACATGAAACTATCCAAACAAACATCAAGACAGAGACGAGACAAATAACTCATCTTCCAGCTGTGGTTGATATCAGTCACTAATCAACAGAGACTGAATGCTTAGACACAACTGGAACTTCAGTGAGTTCTTAAAGGTAGAGCAAGAGGGCCTCCTACATCAAAGAGTTTCACACCTGGAGGAAAAACCACAAAAAACTGCTGTCCCATGTGCACACCAACTTAACCTCATTCAATGATAACATCTGCAACAAGGCCTCCCTGAAAGATCTTAACAGGTGGGCAGCTTCATGTGACAGACAACAATCCATAAGGTACTGAGGGTTTTTAAAAAGCAAGAACCAGCACCTTGAATTGGACTCGGAAACCAATGGGAAGCCACGGTAGTTCCTACAGGATTGTAGTAAGGGTCCAATCCTATCCAACTTTTCACCACCGATGCAGCCCCAAGGTCAGGGAACAAACATTCCTTGAGGAGGTGACTGCCCTCCCCGAGGGTGCAGCGCATGCCCTGTTGGCACAGCTGCATCAGTGCTGGAAAGTTGGGTAGGATTAGGCCCTAAGACACTCACTCAATGTGGCAGTGGCATTTTGCACCAGTTGCAGTTTCTGGACACTCCTCGAAGGCAGCCCCAAACAAACATTCTGCAACAGTCCAGCTGAGAGGTGATCAAGGCATGGGTGACTGTGGCCATATCTGCTTTCTCAGGGAAAGGTTGCAATTGGCATACAAAATGGAAATGTTCCAGAGTACTCTTGGCTATGGCTGGTCCTGGTCTCTAGCAAATCCAGGATTGTGCCCAAACTATGCACCCTCTCTTCCAGTGATACCCCATCAAGACAAGGCTATTCCTGGATCAGCTCTCCTTTTATTATTGTGCTCACTGTGAACAGGGCAAGCAAAAGGACACCATAACCATTTCATACTTGTATTGTACATTACACCAATAGTACTATGTTGGCTTGAGAATGAAGTTAAATATTCTTCATGTTTAGCGCAAGACAACCTTAAACGAGTTTCCCATATTTTCCCTCAATATATTGAAGAACTATACATTTACTACCTAAGGTATCCAAGGACAACCAAACCCCTTTCTTGGCTTTGTTGCCAACCCAAGGGCCATGTCTGAACACCTGCTTTGCATGCTGAAGGCCTTGGATTCAATCTTCAGCATCTCTGGGTAGACAGAGAAAAAGTCCTGTCTGAAACTCTGGAGAGCCACTGCTAGTCTGTATTGACAATACTGGCCTAGAAGGACCAATAAGTCTGATTAAATATAACATTTCCTATGATCCCTCATCTTGTAAGGTGCTTTTGTTGCAAGTACTATTCCCTTGCAGGCAGTAGTTATCCTTAAACTGCATGTTCTATCGCCCCTGTTCATTTCAAGCCTACCAATACCATTACCAGAAAACCTAGTACATTTGAGAATAGATTTGCATAGCTGCAATTACGGTATGTTACCAACAGTCACTATGTGATCAACTATGACACTCCCCACCCCACCCCCATCTTCTGCCTCTAGCTGATGAGCACACAGGAGACAGCAGAAGTGCTTATTACTAGTCCCCAATTACATGACCTTACACTCTGCACTATCAAATTTCATCCAATTTCTATTTCTCTACTCTATGAGGTCATGCATTAATTTCCTAATCCTTATCTGTATTGACTGTGCCTATTGATTGCAAGCCATCAGCAAAATTTGGCAAACATTTATAACTCTAGATAGAGCACAGCTGCATTTAGATTAGACATTCGTTTATCTTTAAAAAATTCTCCAAATTAGTAAATTAGATCTACTTCAGCTCCTTTTATTCATCGTTTCTCTTTGAAGCTTACAATTAAAACGACGTCTGGATTTCATTTTAAATTAATTTCATTTAAAAAACACAAAATCTGTTTTTTTACTGACATTTGAAAGTTGCAAAATTCAAGTTGGTAAGAAAACTATGCTTCTCTTCTTTACTTGTATTCATTTTTATATTTTTGTAAAAAGTTATAAAAGCAATAGCACCAAAACCACTTCAAAGGAACAAAACCATTTTCAACTTGAACTTCTCAAATCACGTCAATTCACTCAGACCTTGTGCTCAGTGCCAAGCTAGACCTGACCTCAGGAAGATCAGTAATCTGGATTCCTGCAATTTTTTGTTTAAAAGGTGCAAGTAATCAGGCTACCAGGCTAGGGCTGCAGTGCTAGAGGACTTCGGTTTCTCCGACATCTAGTTTTCTATTGTAGGTGGGGTGGGGGTGGAAATGTGTGCCATGTGAACTTCTGCCTGCATTCTGAATTGGCACAGCCCAGGTACAGGTTACCACCTCGGTGAGGACTGAACTTTGTTTGAAGTCTCCAACTGTACAAAAACAAAAAGCCTTTTGGATCACAAGAACCATTAGCCATTTCTAATGCATTTGTACCGAGCCCAATATTGCTTCTTAACTGATCGAGGACCTAAAGCTCCTGCTAAATGGACAAAGAGGCACCTTTTAAGTGGTGGTTCTCTCATATTTAGCAGAAGGGCAAGTTACTGTCCCTGTTCAACCAAGCATAGAATCTTGTTGCTGGTCTCTCTCTTCCCAGGACCCAGAACCATCATTTCATTTATTTTGATTTTTAAACAACAACAAAAGCAAAAAAAATAAATGAACAGCAAAGCAAAATAAATGAAAAGATGGTTCCCTATTCTGGTGGGTTCACAATCTAAAAAAAGACACAAGAGAGATACCAGCAAACAGTTGCTGGAAGAAGCACAATGCTGGGGGTAAATAGGGACAGTTGGGCTGAGGGATGGGCTGAAACACCACCATGCAGGGAGGTCAGCGAAAGAGGAATTTGCTTGATTCAGAGGAATAGCCAAGCTAGTAGATACTGGAAGCTGGAGATTGTTATCTGTCCAGGGTCACTGATGAAGGTGAGGCAGTCTCCCAGGAAGGAGAGAGGGAGAGGTTGACGACGGGATGCACTGAGGCAGCAGCCAGGCAAAGACCCATATCTCCAGGGAAGCACCTCTGGTAGCCCAAGGAACTAAGGGTGAGAACAATCCACTCCCTGTCACACACCCCTCCCCCCTCTCTCATCCTTAAATGTATTAATACACTTAATCATAATTGTATAATTATAATTATATTATATTATTATATTCTAATAATCCTGAAGAACAGTCAGTGGGGAAACACAGAGTGAAGTTAATGGGGCAAGAGATCCCATCAAGTGAGCAACTCCTCACATTATGCAAGAAACTTTGCCTGTGTGCAGGCTCATATAATCGTTGGGAAGTTGGATGTGGACCAGCTTGGTCAAAGCAATAGGTACATCGGGGTAGGCATACAGAAAGCTCAGAAATCTTGGTAAGATTCTAGTCCTAAGGATGATGCCATATGGACTATAAAGATAACAAGCAAGATTCCATCCAGAGAGAAGACCACCATCAGCAACAAAGAATGAAGTTGCGGTATACCGCCAGCTTCTCAGCCTTCCATCGGACCTGCTCCAAGTTAAGCTGGCCACTTGTGTGTGCATATGGTGAACATGAAAGGGAAAGTTACAGCTGATCGTTGTTGAATGTTAGCCTGAAGCTGTCTAGATTGCTAGACTATATGAGAAGCAATGGAACCCCTGCGGATACCGAGGGCCCATTGTAATGAACAAAATAACTTGATTGTCCCATTTTAAAAGTTGCACTGCTTTGCAAAGATTTCTGTGGCTAAATTCAATTTGGAATGTCTTTAAAACAAAAGGTGGCAGACCAATCCATATGAATTGGTGTGATGAAGAAAGTCATTAGAAAGCTTTTAGTAGCAAGGTTTCCTCTCACCCAGCTCCCAAAGGGATCAGGTAATAAAGGGCAGAAAGGCACAGTCAGGAGAAGGTGCCTCATATCCTCTAATTGGAGCAACAAAACTTCCCTTAAGAACAGCAGACAGTTCCCTCCTCAAATTCCAGTAAGGTTCAGGGAGGCCCAAATGACTTGGGAGACAGAATAAAGCTGAGACAAAAGAAACTGCTGGAAGAAGGGAAGGTATTCTTTCCTATTCCTCCTCTTCTGCTGTGCAGCACGCTCAAAAGCACTGAAGTTGGCGATAGCCTAGTACCCTTAGGACCTCCAGAGCTGCCCCATGAGTGAACCACAAGCTGGACCAGTGGGGACATCAGCTCCAAGAGAAGGCACCTTTCTCCCCTGTAATACCCAATATCTTTGGAGGTTGGATGAGCTCATGTGTATCTAAAAGGTTATGGTACACACCCTGTATTCACATCTGTAGGAAGACTGAAACAAGATATGAATGAGAAGGGACAGCCTGTGACCAATGGAATAGTCCCCTATTAGTAGGATAAGAACTACAGTACTGTACTGTACTTCACTAGTACATTATAACTTCTCAGATCAAATAGATTGCATGGAGACAGGGGAAAATAAAATAGTGTTAATTCCATAGCTGTTTTAGTTGCCTCTATTCAAACCATGTACTGGCAGCAAAATAGCACATTACATGTATGACCCTTCACCTCTGAAGGTTACAGTTCAAATGATGATTTGTGGTTTAAGTGGAAACATTCAACAGTTCCATGCTTAATCCCTGATGAGCTATTAACCACATCACAAAATCAATGGACAGTTTAACGCAACAGGTACTCTCTTTAGAGACAGTGAGGGCGCAATCCTGACCTAAAATAGGGCAGTGGAACAAGCGTTCTGCCGCCCTAAGCTGTCGCGAAAATGCCGTAAAGCACTTTCACAACGACTTGCAAACAGGGAAGGCCGGCCTGCCCTGCTCCGCCGCCTGGACCGTCTTCTACCCGCCACCCGAACCAGGTGAGGATCCAGCGAGGGGGGCGGTCCGGGAGCAAATGGTGGCGGCTGATAGGCCCAGCCAATCGGGGAGGGGATCAGCCTTGGCCGAATCCTGACCCCTACCGATCGGCTAAGCAACTACACGGCCTCCTCCGATTTCCAACTTGCCGATCGGCTGAGCAACTTCACGGCCTCCTCCTTGTTTGTTAAAAAAAGAGCACACATACCTCTCCCCTCTCCAGGCTGTAACCGTTTCCAGGCTGTAATCAGTTGTTAATTTTCGTTCTCTGCTCTGCTGGATTTTGTATCCTTTTGTAAAGCATTATCACAAACACTTTCATCCCCCCTCCACAGGCAATGAATGGTTTAGGCTGCTTTCCTGAGAGTAAGCTCTGTTGAGAACAGTGGGACTTGCTTCTGAGTAGACATGCACAGGATTGCACTGTTCGTTAAATTACTGGCATAAATTTAATGCCAGTGATTTAATTAATTATTTTTAATAGCACCAAACTTTAAGGGTGCATCTTATAATCAGGTGCGTCTTATACTCGGGACAATATGGGGGTAATTAGAACAGGCCGCCAAAAGACTCCTCTCTGGCTCCTTGGAGTACAATGTGCAACAACTACCTTGCCACTTGGAATATTTTGCCTGTGTTGAGCAGATACAACAGTGGTGAAGTTCACTTTGCTACCACCACTGCCACACTGTAGGCTGTAAAATATACTCTAGGCTAGTGTTCACTTGGATTAATCACAAGTCTTCCTCCACCATCATTCTAGTCATCACCTAAGCAGTTTTACTGCCTTAGATCCATTGAAAAAACATAGTGCTACATGGGACCCACCAAATTGGAGAGAACATTTCTGAACAATTGTGTTAACCCACCCAGGGTGTTTCCAGTCCAAGCAAGTGATAAATCCCTTGTGATTGTATGAAAATCGAGTGGACCAATCAGTCTCCTAGTATGCCATTTTAATCAGATTTCCAAACCTGTGGAGATTAGGAGCTGCAACAAATCTAAACCCACCCAAACACTGATCAATTCATGGCAATGGAGTTGATCACAAACTTCTTCACCCACAAATTGCTCTCACCCTGTCCAGCAGAGACCAGATCCAAGGTATGCCCTGCTATATGCGTGACCCAGGGTCCTCTGTTTGGATTCTGAAGTTCCCCAAGACAAATCATGGGGGAACCTGAGGCCACCTCCACCTCAGTCAGGGAATGCTGTTCAGAGTGGGGTGGTCAGTACACTAGCTGAATCAACTGCATTTGTCTGGTTAAGTAATCCGTCTGTAGTTATGTACTGTATTTTATTTGCTGTATTCAGAGACCATCATTTTCCTCATCTACCGTATTTTTCGCACTATAAGACACACTTCCCCCCCAAAAAAAACATAGGGGGGAAAGCGTGCGTCCTATGGTGCGAAGCCTGGGCTTGGGGGGCGCTTTGGGGAGGCCTGTGGGGGCTTTGGGGAGGCCTGTGCAAGCCTCTGCAGGCCTCCCCGATGTTCAGTTTAGGAGAAAACAGCGATTTCTGGCCATTTCCGGAAATGGCTGAAAATCGCTGTTTTCGGCCGAACTGAACATCGGGGAGGCCTGCAGAGGCTCGCGCAGACATCCCCGAAGCACCCACAGGCCTCCCCAAAGCGCCCCCAAGCCCAGGTAAGTAAAAACCTTTTTTCTCTATTTTATGCTCTATAGGATGCATGCGTCCTATGGACCGATGCATCCTATGGAGCGTAAAATACGGTATTTTTCTTTGACAAGTCAGCTAAGAAAAGATCAGTACCTTATTCTACCTACTTTGCATTAAAGCAGTCAAAAGAAAGGTCAAAGGTTAAATGTAAAAGCGTTCTCTCTGAATTAGTGAACTGCTTGTGCTCCGTATTAGACACCGGTACTAATCAGAAAGACTGCCAAGTTATAAGAGAGAAATGCATGGGGGAAAAAAAGAAGGTCAAAGGTTAAATGTAAAAGCGTTCTCTCTGAATTAGTGAACTGCTTGTGCTCCGTATTAGACACCGGTACTAATCAGAAAGACTGCCAAGTTATAAGAGAGAAATGCATGGGGGAAAAAAAGGAGAAGCCAGAAGCACTGCAGTGGAGGAGATGGGCAGCCCGATCCTGCCTAATTTTAGGCCGCCGGCCTAAGTAGTTGCAAAAGTGCCAAAAAGCACTTTTGCAGCTTCTCTGGACTTTTGTGGCTTCCCTGCATGGCCGACACTGCTTACTCCACCACCTACCCGGACCTGCGCTGGCCGACACAGGGAAGGACCTTGCTGGTCAACACAAGGGCGTGGGGAAGGGGCCATTGGTCGCTGGTCGTGGGAGGGGGCGGGGATATCGGCAGTGTGCTCCGTCCACTTCACGGGTCAGTTTTACATTACCTCCGGGGACGTGCGCCAACTCCAGAGCTTGTGCGCATCTGAGGAGGTCCATTGGAGCCTCCAGGGCTTACACTGAAGGAAGGGGACGAATGTCCCCTGCGCCCGGGGCGCGTCGGTGCAGCCTGTGTCCTGCACAGGATGTAGCAGCCGACCATTTAGGCTAGCCGCCACAAGTTACACAGGATTTCACTGTAACACAGGATTACACTGTAGGACTAAACATACTGTGTTTTTCCATTACAGCACCAATTAAGTAATAGGATATGCTACATTAAGAAATTTACACTCCAGTTGCAAGTGCCAAAAGTATCAAAGTTCCCTCAAGTACAGAGAAACCAAGCCAAGGTATCAAAAGCATCCAGTCAATATTCTAGTCACAACTCTGCCATTTGATGTCCTTAAATTAACTGATATCAATGAAACTGAAGTATGCTGTGCATTGAATTATAGTCATTATCGTGAATTTTTACCACTGAGAATATCACATCATCAGGTGGATTCGGACATAGAACTGATGATTCTTAATCTTCCCAGCAAGTCAACACAACAGCCACAAGCTTTTTCTCTCATCTCCCCTCCCTTCTGTTACGTTAAGAAATATGTTTTATAAAGTGCAGACTAGAATGTGAATTTCCAGCACCACCCAATGATACAACACCTACATTTGGGATCAGATAGCAGCAGTTTCTGAGCCAAGTTATTCAAGGGAGTATAATTTTAAGCAATACATCTACACTACAGCAAGTAGAAACCAAACGAATGCTCCAGGTCGGAGTTGGTGATCACTGAAATGATTCAGGCTACTGAGTTTCTTCCTAAACTACCTTATGGTATGAGAATAGGGGAGGGCCCATAACCACACACAATGGCCACAAGCAGTGCTATAGAGAAGAGGTTCCCAATCTTTTTCTTCCGCGTACCACCAAGCGTGGATAGGATTACAGCCCAAATTGACTTTCAAAAAAATGTGGTTATACTGCATTTGTCATCTAAAATTACAGTATTCTTAATCCATCTTGTCTCTTCCCTATCTTGCTCTTCACCATTTCTATAAATTATTTGTTGTAGAGAAATGTGTACGTTTACTGGATTTATATGCTGCCTTTCTGCAAAAGCACTGAAGACAGTTTACAATTTCAAATACCAAGAATAAAAAAGCAACAAGAGATATAAACAGAACAGCAGAATTGTCTTGAACCACTGGTTCGAACCACTTAATGACATAAGCTCCATGGTCTGGTCTTCTGTTGCTTTCCCCTCAGGGCACTGTGAAGGTGAAGAAGAGGCTGCCAAACAGGTCACTACTGTTCTCTTCAGAAGCTGATGCCACAAGCTCCCTAAATAAGCCCTATGTGTTAAATTATAATTATATACTTCATAATCAAAATGCATAGATATCTAACTACCCAACATAGCAGTAGATTAAAAAAAGATCTTTATTAATTAGCAATGTAGAAGATAATTCTCCAGATACCAGATAATTCGGGGGGGGGGGGGATTACCATACCACACAAATAACTTCACTATTCCTGGTCATTAAGAGGAACAATTGTAAAATAATAAAGAAGTTACCAAAAAAACCAATATATAGAATAGTTTCTAGAGATCATACAAAGCACAACAATCAGATTCTAGTGAGAAAAGCAGGTGGTGAATAAATAAAAAGCATTTATCTAGATAGTTCTATAACACAGGTAGCCATTGTGCAAAACTACAAATATACTGTAGTGACAATCCATTACAGCTGCCTTTATTATCTTGTCAAAGAGTTTTGTACTAGTATACAGTACTAGCACTAGAATGGTCATTGAGGGGAGGGAATCAACACCATCAAGCTTGAGTCACAATTATCTACAATTCACAGTTATCTGAACAGACATGCTGACAGAGCATTTTTATGGATGTGAATTGTTTTTCAAAGTGCTTTTCTGTCATGAGTTGCCAAATTGCTCTGACAAGAACTTAGACCCCACCCATGTTTCTTTCAGTTCCAGGTAATTTCAAGCAACTGGCTGAGCATTAACTCAAATTACTAGCAACTGTCTTTCAATGAGCCTTCCTCTCTAATTGCTAGCTCTTCTCTTGAGAATGCATCCTAAGCACCTAGCAAAACTCCTAGTGGCCCATGAAAAATTTGCAGGCTCGCTAGACATGTTGAGAACCAGGCCAAATTGCTATGGAGCACAAACAATGCAGCAACTTATAAACAATGTGCGCTTCTGAATACTAAAGACACATGCTGCAAAGGGATTAATTCTTGCACCTACAGTACAGCAACACCTCCAACAGTACAGAGGATACATTCCACAAAAGTCAAGTACTGCGTGAAACAGTGCTGTAGGAGAGTCATCATTGACTATGAGGCAGGAAACTGCTGTTTACCGAGCATGCACTACTCTCATTGGCTACTCTTGTGACAATAATTGTCAATCACACCTAGGATGAAGAGCACTGTAGCGAAACAGCACTAAAGTAAGCAGTGTTATGAGAGGTATTACAAACAAAGTTCTTATTCCAGCAATTTTGACTGGAAAACTGCTTTGCTCTTAAGCCTCTACTTTAACCAAAAAAAAAACAAAAAACAAAAAAAAACAGAATTCTTTAGTAGTGGCCTGGGAAAACCATTACAAGCCTCCAATCTCTTTTCAGCCGACTCCTCCACACTCCTCTGCAGAGATATGCCAGTGGCTTCTCAGTCACTCGGCCTCTCTTCCAAGCAGCTGATCTTGCTTAGCTTTTTCAAGCAAGGCAACAGCTCAACCTCTAGACCATACCTCCTGCCCAAGGTGTTTCAACCCATTGGTTCTAGTCCTACCCCCAGGAACCACAAAGAGTAAGGCACCCGCTTTTTCTGTGCAACAGCCCTTCTGGTACTTGAAGATGACTACCAAACATCCCCTTAGTCTTCTCTTCTCAATGCCCTTCTTAAAATGAGGTGCCCAAAACTGGATGCAGTAGTCCAACTGATGTCTGACTAGAGCAGAATAGAGTAGAACTATTACCGCTTGTGATGTGGGCTCCATGCCTCCATTAATGCAGCCCAACATGTAGGTGTAGGGCCTTCTCCATTGTGGCACCATGCCTCTGGAATCGGTTGCCAGAGGAATTGAAGACAGCCCCCTCGCTACATGGTTTTTGGCGGGGTTTAAAAAGACCTACTACCGTGGGACCCTTTTTTACTTTTGCTGCTGTGACATGTTTGTTTTTCAATTCTTTTAATTGTAATTATATTTTAATATTCAATTTTAATTGTGGATGGTTTTAATAGGTTTTTTTAAATTCTGTATTAGTTATTGTTATATATTGTACACCACTTTGAATTCTACAAAAGTGGTATAAAAATCTTTTAAATAAATAAATAAAAACCACTGTGTTACCTTGTTTTGCAGCTGCATCAAAATGCTAACTCATTCATCTACGTATTTGATTCTCTGTAAGCCACTTTGTTCAAAAGTGGTATATATAAACCTTTTAAATAATAATATGATCCATGAAGACACCTACCAGTAGATCTTTTTCATACATGCTGTTGTGAAGTCAGATGGCTCCCCCATCCTGTACTCATAACTCTGATTTTTGTTTTGTTTTTTTGTAAAATCCTGTGTGCATATACATTAGTATCTGTTGAACTTCATCTTGTTGGTGCAGGACCAATGACTGAGCCCAAGATAGTTTTGAATTGTGATTGTATCTTCCAGGGTGTTTGCTATCCTCCAGAGCTTCATGTCATCTGCACATTTGCATACTACACTCCTTATCCAGGTCATTTATAAAAATGCTGAATAGCACAGGGGCCAAGCCCAAGTGGCACCCCACTCAGTAGCAGTCTCCAGGTTGATGTGGAGTCATTTATTAGCATTCATTGGAAATGGTTGTTCAACTGGCTTTGAACCCAAACAGTAGTAATATCCAACTCACATTTTATCATCTTATTCCCAAGAATACTTTGTCAAATGCTTTGCTGATATCTAGGCACACACTGTCCACAACAATTAAGACAGAAGAACAAAGTATACTTATTCTATTAAAAAGGGCATGTTCTGTGGGAAATGCTATCATGTAATTTTTGAATTACACCTTTTGAATGCCCACACACTTTTTTGTTTTAAGAATTAGAAATACAAAGATGACGGGAGCCAGAAACCAGTCTCTCTCAATCACGCCGTCCTCTGCTGTCAATCACTCCTCTGCCATGGGAGTGGGGGGCACATATGTATACTGCATGTCCAAAAGACACACTTGCTCCCCCCACGTCTGGTAAGCTGTGCATTGCCCTGGGGGAGAGGGAAGAGTTGACTATTCTTTCCTCATTCCATCCAGACTCTGGACTGGAGGCACGCCAGGTGTAAAGGGATTGGCTGGGCCACAGCAAGGGAGAAAGTGTCTATTTTCCTTTACTTCTGGGGTGCCATGACCCTGCAGAAACCAGCAGCAGTAGGATCCTCATTGGATGGTGCAGGCTAAACAAGGGGATGTTAGCTGCAGCTGCTGCTCCTCCCTGCAAGCTGGCAGTGGCTTCGTGGTTCGCAGGCTGCAGCAATAACTGCCTTCTCATAACCCCTCTTACTGTCAGTTGACAGACAGATGAAAAGCAAATCAAGTAAAACCCGGACAGGGACACAAAGCAGAGTACTAGTTTTGAAACGTTAAGCAACATGAAATACTAACAATCCAGGTTCGACAGCCATGCAACGCTAACAGGGGAAAAAAAAGAGCTGTTCTGGGTGGCTATACGTAAAATTTGAAATTGGTTGATTAGTTTGCATTTTTAATCTTACTATTTCTACTTCTCAGGTGTGGCAAAATCCTGATTTTTCTCTATCCCCCCCCCCCAACGTTTTGGAGCTTCCTAGCGACCCAGCAATTTCTGTGATGCCTCAGCATCCTGAAAGGGATGCAGAGTCATCCAAATGCAGTAGCCATTATTCTTCTTGTCTACTGTTTGAGCATTTTCCTCCTCAGCTGATTGATAAACAAAGGACCTGGCTCTGAGCCAATTCACTGGACTGTGAAGCCCACCTGATTTTCAACAGCAGGAAATCCAGGAGCTCAGACCAACCCCCCCCCCCCCCAAGTAATCAATCCCACAGGCAAAGCAGGGTTAGCACAGTGTTATACTGGTACTTTATATAGTAGTGGACATACACCTTTTTACATATTTTTCCAGGTTCAAAGTCAGAAGCATCCGACTTCACAGGGGTTCACACACTCAGCTTGTTGCAAATGTGGGGGCCAGGGCAGCATGAATAAGCAGGGTAGGGAAAGTACCTACAGAAGTTGCATCAGGCTTTTTGCCTTATTTTCTGTTTGCCTTTAGTGCTTTGTTTTTATTCTTTGCATTTTTCCATCCACTATTCTGATTTTTCAGCATTTTAATAAACTTCTTTCATTTTTTTAAGGTTTGACTGACTGGTCTCTGCTAATTTGGGAGAGAGTGGGTTGTCATATCAACCAAATTGCTCATGCTTTACTACTAACAGGTTATAAGACGACCAATTATGGGGACTTTCTAAGGGATGCTTTCCCAACATATCCTTCTTTTGACTGGGCTCCCTAGGTTTGAACAACGTTTTCCCAGTTTACCCAAAAGAATAAAATGAAGAGAAAGAGTGAAGGCTACTGTTAACCACTAGGCACTTCCCTTACACCAAGTAAAAAAAAGTGGTCCAATATGGAGGGGGGATTCAAATCATCTGTCCCTGTCTACTTCATGCTTTCTAAGCACAAAATAGGTAGGGAGAGGTGATCTGGGGCACAGCAGTTTTTTCTGTCCCCCCCCCCCCCACCCTTCTTCAAGCAGCGCTGGAAGGGGCAGGGAGAAAAAAGCTCCTTATGTCCTCACATGGAAGCCAAAGTTTAAAAGGGGACATGTTTCCTTTAAGCCCCGGTGTGAGGATGGAAGGGATGATCCAATTCTCACTTGTGTGCAGCGAGCAGGGGTGGATCAATGTGGCTCGCATCCATGATGGGCTGAAGGGAGACCACGGCAGATTCAGAGTGAGGACACCCTGAGTCCACCACTCCTCCCCATCACCTGCCCAGATGCAAGCCACACCACATTGCTTCATGTCTGGGCCAGTCATATGTCCCTTGACTACACAAGACTAATCTTACAAATTTGTTATATGAAGCTTGGCTTTATTTTATAGTCATGGTGAAGAGGTTTAGATTAGAACTACACAGATGATACACGTGACAGAAACTCAAAAACTTCAGAGGGAAGTTGGCTAAGGTCTTCAGTAGTCAAGGCTTCAGAGAGCTGCACAAGTCTTTATTGTTTGAACCCAACCTCTTTATCAGCTAGGCCAAAGGTTCCAAACTGGGGCGTTGCGATGCCCCAGCCAGGAACAATGGGTCTCTACGCCCTTAAGGGGAGTGGCAACCTGTGGTGACGGCAGCAGCACTTCCAGGATCATGCTGGTGAGCAAAATAAGGTTTTTTCACTTCTCTGGGGGGCGTGCCGGGCCCTCTGCAGGCCTCCCCGCACCTCAGAACAGCTTCCCAATGCAACTGCAACCCACTTCCGGTTTTGTCAGAAAATCAGAAGTGGGTCGCGATTGCGTCAGGGAACCGTTCTACAGGCTCCCCACACACCCCGGAGGTCCGGCACGCCCCCCCCAGGAAGTGAAAAAAACACCTTATTTTGTTCGGCAGCACCGGTATGATCCTGGAAGTGCCGTTGTCACCACCCCCGGCAAACACTTATGACCCTCCAAAGGGGATTCAAATCTTCCCTCCCCTCCAAAGTCTCGCGCCCTGCCCCGCCCTCCCCCCGCTGGTTACAACTTACCGGTGGTGTAAGTTGAATAGACTTGCGCTGTAAATGAGTGTTTTGCTGATACAGCTCTAAAATGCATGATTTGCAGTGTGCCATTAAGGAGTTAAAAGTTCTTTAGATAGAACATTTTGTAAAAGCTTCAAAAGCTTATTTTTTTATGTTGCCTTGAAAATGTGCATTTAGCTTTAGCAGCCTAATATGTTGCCTTTAAAGGTATAACTTTTTGTATTATGTTTATGCCAGACTGTGTTTTGCTGCTACAGATTAGCATAACTATACTTCTCAATTTTTTCTATTCTGGTGGCCTACTAGTTAAAAAACAAAACAACTTGACTGTTTATCACTAACGGAAAGGTATTATTTTGAATTTATGTCGGTATGGATGGGTATACAAAGTCTCACTTCATATTTGTGAATGCAAAAAGCAGTAATAGTAAATTTGCAAAGTGAAAAGCCTCCTCCCTTTTGACTATGTTCAACTATTTAATTACATGAGGGATTTTGCAAGCTCTGAAAACTGACAGCACCCAGGTTGGAAAAACTAGCCTCACTGTTTACATTCCACCTGATCTCTCCCTTGGATCTTACTCCCTTTTTTCTCAAGTCATTACAGTTTGTTTTGGTAGTGGTGGTGTGCATCCAAATTCAAAGAAATGTAGCAAGTAACTCAAGTAGTTTATCAATTTGGAAAGCAGCCACTGTTGTGTCTAAAGCTTTGCCTGCTTTTCTTCCAATTTCAATGCTTGGCATTAAAATTATTAGCTAGGAGAGAGACTTTCTTTTGCGTTGTCAGTCTTTCTGGTGCAGTGTCTTCATCTTGCACAGTTCTTAGCAGAGGTGTGTGCCTCCTACCCCAACTATTCTTTTTAGCCACAAATGTTGCACTGTGTTCAGACTAAATAATGCAGACCAAGTAATGTGTGGGTCCAGGTTTGGTGTTTTTATGGAGCAAAAAAACCACCTCAACATATCTGAAGGCCTAGTTCAGAGGTTCCCATCTCCTACACACTATGAACTCTGCCTGTATTATCTCATCTGAACTCAGCAGAAAACCAAACTACAATCTTTTATGCCATTACCCAACTTGAAATGGGGAGGGGGAGACTTGGGGCAACACAAAATATCCAGTACAATCCAGAGATAGAAAAGCAGTAGCCATGCTGAGTGGGCACCTAAATTGGCCCTCAGATGGGGTCAAATACCACTACAGTGGTTGCTTGGTATCTGTGGGGGGTTCCGTTTCCGGAACCCCCGCAGATACCCAAATCTGTGTAAAGTTAAATCTGCACTGGGGGTGGGGCGTGGCACAGTACCTTATTTTTCAGCTGTGAAGGGCCTGCCACCTGCTTTCTTGACCCCCGCATACCTTCTAACTCGTCCAAACAGCTGTAAACAGTAAAAAAAAAAAGCTATCAAAAGCAACTTTCGGTTGCGACGCAAAACCAGAAGTCACTTTTGATCATGTTTTTTTGTTTTTACTGTTTACAGCCATTTTGGACAAGTTAGAAAGCGTGCAGGAGTTGATAAGTGGGTAGTGGACTGGCGCAGCTGAAAAATAAGGTACTGTGACACCGCCCCCAGTGGGACTCCTACTTCCGGGGTTAGCAATCGCATTGAGTCAAATCTGTGGATGGCTAACTACCATAAAGTCATAGTATGTTTTAGAAGCTTTTCAAACTTAGCGCATGGCACAAGAGTAGAAACTTGAAAGAGATGCTAACTTTTCAGAAAATAAATGAACATAAAAATCTCTAGCAATGCCAGAATGAGCAAACATTTTCTCACTTGCATTACTGCACTGATAAGTTGCAAATAAGTCTGGGGTATTGTCTGTATAGTTGCTACTCCCTTGCTTCTGACATTCAGAGATAGGCTACTTCTAAAGCCATGGGGTTGCATACAGTCATTATTACTTGTAACCTGTGATGACTTTTCTTCCATAAATCTGTTCAATCTCTTTTTAAAGTCATCTAGGCCAGGTGTCATCACAACATCCTGGTGCAAGGATTTCCACAGATTTCAATAAATTAATTACGGTAATTTTGGTGCTGAGTAAAGAAATATTTCCAATGTCTGTTCTCTCCCACCAGTCAGTTTTAGTGAATGTCCCCCGATTCTGGTGTTGTTGAAGAGGAAAATAACTTCCCACTATCCATCCCATGTGTGATTTCATATGTCTCAATCATGTCCCCTCCTCAGGCGCCTTCCTTCTAGATCGGGTTGGACAAACTGCGGCTCCTGAGCCAGATGCGGCTCTTTGATGTATAATGTGCGGCTCTCGGAAAAATGTTCGCTGAGCTCCTTTCTGCATCACAATTTAATATAAAAAGGTAAATAAGAAATTTGAAAGGTATAAATTTAGAGTCCACTGGATTAAAACATAAGTTTAATGTTCATGGTGAGTAAATACTATATATTTAAAAAAATTAAATTCTTCTTAAATATTGCGACTCTCAAACATCTGAAGTTCATCGTATGTGGCTCTTACATTAAGCAAGTTTGGCCACCCCTGTTCTAGATGGAAGAGCCCCAAACGTTGTAGACTTTTCTTGTAAGGGAGGTGCCCTAGCCCACTAAACGTTTTGGTCACTCTCTTCTGCATCTTTTCCTGTTCCACTATATCCTTTTTGAGATGTAGCGACCAGAACAGGGCACAATGTTCCAGATGTGGCCTTGCCATCAATTTGTACAATGGCCTTGCCATCAATTTGTACAATGGCATAATATGGGCAGTTTTATTCTTTTTTAATGATCCCAAGCATGGAGTTGGCCTTCTTCACAGTCATCGCACACTGGATCAACCCTTTCATCAAGCTGTCTACCCCCCCCCCCCCGATATCTCTCCCCTGATCCATCACACACAGCTCAGAACAACCTATCCTCACTCTCAAACAGTTGAAGCGGTTAAAAAAGTGAAGACACTTTTTTAAAAATAAAACTCAACACCGTGATCCCCAAGTCTATATACCTGAACAAAATTTGTTCAGACTTTAAACCTGCAGAGCAAAGTGAAGAAATTAAAGGGCAAGTAATCTTGCAATGGATACACCAGAGGGATACAGCAGGTTATCCATTCAAACAATTCAATTGTACAGACCTGAAGAAATTCCAGTAAGCCTTTTGTTTTCCTTCAGTCTCAAACCACTGTGAATGTCAAGTGGTTCCTAAGTAATCCCTCAAGAGACTAAATGAAATGTCAGCGGCAAAAGGTCTGATGGAGGTGGTCTCGTAGGTGCATCACACAAGTTCAGAGCATTAAACTATATAATGCATGGAGATGAATGAAACGTTGTAGCCTGTATTTTTGTGTTTTAAACTTGTTGAACTTTTAACTCACTTTTTAATACTCTACGTTTTAAAAGGTTCAGATTATTGAACTTTTATCTTCGCTTGAATTCAATTTTAACTTGTTTTCTCACGTATTAAAAGTTTCAATTCTTTCCACCTCTATCCTACTTGTTTTTAACATAAAGATACATTTTTTAAAATTTTACATGGCTTTTTTTTAACCCGTGACAACCCTTTTCGTGACAACGATTACTTTTACATGCATGAATTGAGGTGCATGAGCGGGCACAGACAATACTAGAATCAAAGCACACATTCACACATTTTCATGTGTCTTCACTTATGTACTTAATAAACAGATATCTAACATAACTGAATTGGCAGGTAAAGGTTCCCCTTGCCCGAAAGCCAGTCGTTACTGACTCTAGGGCTCATCTCTGTTTCAAAGCCAAAGAGCCAGCAATGTCCAAAGACACTTCCGTGGTCATGTGGCCAGCATGACTTGCCGAGGCGTACAGAACACTGTTACCTTCCCGCCGAGGTGGTAGCTCACACTGTCATGCGGCATTCAGGTCTCAAACTGCTGTCCTGCCTACCTTCTGGTCTGCAGTTCAGCATCTTAACCACTAAGCCACCGCAGCTCCAACTGAATTGGTAGAAACTGTCAAAACCGCGAGGCTTCCCCAATTCACAATTTTTCAGCATATTACTGTATACAATCTTACACCAGGGCATGAAAAACTTGTGTTAACTCTAGAAGCCAGCCCCACAATTTAAGAACCAGGTGAATATTCAGCTTTCTGGGTTTTATGGTTTTTTTTAAAAAAAAATCTCACATGCCACAAGTGAATAGCATAAATTAGATTTCACATATAAACAATCATTTAAAAAATACACTTTAAAAAAAATCCCCTCCTCCTTTATTTGTGGATAGAAATAAAACAAGGAAACGTTGGCAAAAAAAAATCTAAAAGGTTTGATCCAAAATCTAAGGCACATCAAAATTTATTTTTAATCAAGAAATTCATGACACTCACAGCCCAGTCCTGTGTAAGGATACACGGCCGGCTGCTGTATCCTAAGTCCATTGCAGGCTGCTCCTGGGCTGCTAGGTAGCACCTCGGGAGAAGCAAACTCCCTTTCTCGGGTGTAAGCAACCTATGGGCCTCCTCGGTTGTATGCCAGGTCCAGACCTGGCGTACATCAGAGGTGGCAGAGTAAGGCCAGCCTGGGCTGGGAAAGGGCCTAGATTTACTGTCGGCGGAGGGCGCAGGGTCCAAAGGGTGGCAGAATGAAGGCTGCTGGCCTACGCTCTGGCGGCCTTACTCCCAAGTCGTTGCAAATGTGCTTTGCTTTGGAGCAGCAGAGCGTGTGCTCCACCGCTCCAAAGTTACGCAACATTGCGCTGTAAGGAATCCCACATCAACCTGGAAATACCGTATTTTTCGCTCTATAAGATGCACCCCCCCAAAAAAAATAGGGGGAAATGTCTGTGCGTCTTATGGAGCGAAGTGTAAAAAAAAAATTCTTGCCTTTAACACTTACCTGGTGGTTGTTTTGCAGCTCCAATCTTCGTTTGCCCCAGCTCCGAGTCGCGTTCGGCACCTGCGACTGGGAGCTCTGCGCAAACATTGCAGTTGCTGCGATGTTAGCGCAGGGCTTCCTGGTCGCGTCCAGCGCCGAACGCGACTGGGAGATGGGGCAAACGAACTGCAAAACAACCACCAGGTAAGTGTTAAAAGCAAGACATTTTCCCCCCTGATTTTTTGCTCCATAATACACATGCGTCCTATGGTCCGGTGCGTGTTATGGAGCGAGAAATACGGTACGTCTCACTGAACTCAATAGATTTACTTCTAAATATCTACCGGTATGTGCTATAAAACAAACTCTCCTCATTTCCTTTCTGAGCTGGAGAGGGTGCTGAGAAAGAGAATGCTAGACTGACCCTAGAGAGCTATTGGAAGAAAGACCCCCACACACACATGAGACAGAGAGAGGGGGACTCCCTCCATTACAAAGTTTCCTCTCCCTCCCCATGACAGCTCCTCCTGCTCTATGCCAACTCAGCAGCTACCGTTGCTGTGTTGCCCCCCCCCCCACTGCTGACAACAAGGAGACCCAACCACTTCCACATCTGAAGCAGCAAATACTGCACTTTAAGGGATGTACCTCAACCTTGCAGTCACTTCCTGGTACCATAGGGCAATTCTGTATCACCACAGTGACCTGGCACCAAGAATTTGTTGTTGAGTCCCGTCTTACATACGTATTTCTTAGCTACAATACTTAAGATATCTGAGAATAGCACTTTGCTTTAGAGCGCTAGAGTACAGGGGCAGTGGCTGGAGCTTCTGTCCCCCCCCCCCCCCCGGCTTGGCACCTCTGTGGCTTCCGTCTGTCTCTCTCTCACTCACACACTCACAGGCGGCCAGACAGTGCCAAGCCAGAGGGGGGTGGCAAACTCCAGCTGCCCCACTCTAGCGCTTTAAACTTTCTAAAGCAAAGTGCTAATTTTAAGTAATTTAGCGCCAAACAGATGGTTGCCACTGTGGATTTAAACTCTACATTAGTGCTTTGCTGTAGAAAGCTAGAGTAGCGGGCAGGCAGCTGGAGCTTCTGGAACTAAGCCTCACATTTGTTGAGCATCGGATAGAGTGGAATTAGAGCAGTCTACCTGCATTAGGGTCTCCCCCCCGAAAGCCTCCAGTCTTTCACCCCTGGGTGTGATGTCACTTCTGGGGGCGTCACGAGGTACCACAGTGGCTAGCTATGCCACTGCTCAGCATAACTCAGCATGCAAGGTTAAAGATGTCAAAGAAAGAAATAGCAGGAGAAAGAAGAATATGTGTGAACTGGAGCAACAGTAAGACTTCTCAAGGTAACTAGAAATCAATATTGATCAGCCACGAAACACTACAAATTGACACTTGACTCCTTAGTTAAATGTTCATATGAATAAAAGAAAAGGGAAGCAATGACTCAAGACATTTATTTTACCCTACCCACTGCACTAGTTGCCTTCTCAAAACCAGTTCCCATAGGTCAAGGGTTTCAAATATAAGACCCACAGAGCAGATGCAGTCCATAGAAGCTCTTTATCTAGCCCACAGGCTCTTCCAGCACCACCACCAGTTGCTCTCAGCTGCTGAGCTGTGCTGAGGTCACTGCTGAAAGGGCAGCCTGCATGATAATTGGGCTCTCCTATATTTTGGAAATATGACCAAGATTTGCATATTTTCTCTTCTGTCACTAGCAGCTAATGAGTTCCCAAATGAGAAAAAAAATGCTTATTTCTGGTCACGACCTGCTTAATGACATCACTTCCGGCCCTCAGCAGGCATCATGAATACTATTCGGCCCGCTGCATGAATCGTGTTTGACAACCCTGCCATAGATTAAAGTTTTCAAATCTTAATCAGCAAGAGCCAGTTTACATACAACCTTTTCCCCTATCGCAGCATAAAATTATTTTGACGAAATGCATAGCTGCCAATGTGGAAGAACAAGCAATATTTCCTCTTTTTTTCTACAAATGCGGTCACTAGTTGCATCCTGCAACTTAACAGAATTGTGGTATCAAAAAGAATCAGGTTAGTCTCTATTATTTCAGATGTTACTACTGGACTCATTAGAGATAATATATTAATTATACAAAACTCATCCATATCGCTTCACAACAAAGCAGTGACACAGAACATTCATTACCATGTATTCATTATTTCAAATATGGTTTCCTACACTGCACCACCTAATTCCCAGAGGGGAAGGAAGAGAAGAAAAAGACATAATGAGTAATGACTGTTTAGACTAGTTACCTGAACTGCATGCAGCAATATAAACCTGGTTACAGGTACACACAAAGATTGGGAATTGTGATTCAGAATTCCTATGATAAGGACAGGAAACGCCAGCAGTTATTGGATGGACAAAATACACTGGCAAGGTGTTGCAGTGAGTTTCCATTCAGTCCACTTCCTTCGAGACAGTAAGGAGCCTCTACAAGTCTAAACCACTGACAATGGATTTGGCAAATGTTTGGAACGCTTATTTCAGAAAAACAAGGCAGTATAATTAATTAAAACTGTAATTATAATCTTACAGCTTTTAAACTAGCTTAAGTCCAGCACAAAATCTCAAGTTCACTCATTTGAGAATCAAACACGATATCCTTTGGTGTGAAGAAAAACTGAGGGATCGGTGATATTAGTAAGGGTATACAGTATCAAAGACTGTGTGAATTCAAAACTGCTTTTGTAAAATGCAATTTCGAGCATAATGTGAATGCAATTGCAAATAAAATGCAATTTCTAGCTTCATAGGAGAAAAACAACATATATATGAAGGCTGTGTGCTTTTTTGAAAGCCTCAATCAAGTTTACAAAATTGTTAGTTGTCAAAAATTAACATGTAAATAAAAATATTTTTTCAAAAACAAATTTCTGATCTTTTCAAATTCCTTTATTCCAAGTTTAGCTTCCCTGTGGAAGCAAAAAGAAAGACTGGGCAGAATCCATAATCCTGGTAAAGAAGTCAGAAGTCACACAGAAGTAACTTGCAAGTTTAGCTCTGCAAAGGAATAAGTACAAGCACTGAGCAATGTACATTTGTGATTTCTACATACACGTTTCATCAAGCCATGTATCAATGGATACCTATCATGTATTTGACAACTTTCAGGCACTAGGGCTTGAATGGTTTTTTGCCAGTACAGGGGGGTCCCCATATCCGCAGATCCGTGGATTCACGTACCGTATTTTTCGGACTATAAGATGCACTTTCCCCCCAAAAAAACATGGGGGGAAAGCGTGCGTCCTATGGTGCGAAGCCTACGGTTGGGGGTGCTTCGGGGAGGCCTGTGGGGGCTTCGGGGAGGCCTGCGCGAGCCCCCACAGGCCCCCCCCGATGTTTAGTTCAGCCGAAAATAGCGATTTTCGGCCATTTCCGGAATGGCCGAAAATCACTATTTGGGGCCAATGGGAGGCCTGCAGAGGCTCGCGCAGGCCTGCGCAAGCCTCTGTAGGCCTCTCCGATGTTTACTTCAGCCCCAAACAGCGATTTTCGGCCATTTCCGGAATGGCCAAAAATCGCTGTTTGGGGCCGATGGGAGGCCTGCAGAGGCCTCCACGAAGCCCCCACAGGCCTCCCTGAAGCGCCACCAAGCCCAGGTAAGTGAAATTCTTTTTTTGTGTGTATTTTCTGCTCCATAGGATGCATGCGTCCTATGGACCGATGCGTCCTATGGAGCGTAAAATACGGTATCCACAAATCATGGGGGCCCCCCTGCGGGTACTGCGCCTATGACCTTTATTTATTGAGCTGGTGCCAAGCCCCTGCGTTTCTTGCTTAACCAAAACACTATAAGCTACATGCTGCTTATAGCAACGAAGCAAGCAAGCAGCCGGCATGCTAGAGAGGGTCTGGTAAACAGGAAGCTTCCTGTTTAACAGAGCCTCTCTAGCATGCCAGCTGCTTGCCCGCTTCGTCGCTATAAGCAGCATGCTGCTTATAGTACTTTGGTTAAGCATGAAACACACGGACCTGGTGTCACCTTTAAGAAGACAAACAAAGGTAATCGGCGTGGGGAGGAGCAGTGGAGGCCGCAGGGGACAGAGTTCCCCCTATCTGCAGGTTCCCGGTACCCGCAGGGGGAGGAAGGAACCTGTCCTCCGCGGATACTGGGGCCTCACTGTAATATCTGCCTTCTATAAATTTAGTAGGCCCAAGTTAGTTTACATGTACACTAACAACTGATTTGTGGGGGGAAACAAAATATAAAGCACCTAAGAAGGAATTTAGGACTAACCTCCAACCCACCCTTGTACGTACTTCAAAAACATGCGGTATGTTAAGTTTCGAGTTTCCAAGCTGTAGTAGACAGTGCTAATTGAACAGTAACCTCACCCCATGTTAGTAAAACATATTTCCTTAAGGTCCAACAGCAGTTCACGCAGGATGACAATATTAAGACCACCAACATATTTTAATAAGCAGCATCGTATGACTTAATATGACATTAAGGCTGAAACGCACCCTTTCTTGGGAGTAAACCCCACTGAACACAATGGGACTTACGTCTAAGTAGGCATGCATAGGATTGTGCCCTAAGACATACACACACCTCTTTCATCATAATTCTCAGTAGCTTTCTTTACAATCTAAGGAAGGTTCATGCAGTCCCTTGTCTGTGGCTTAAAAACCACCAGTTTAATGTAATTCTGCAGAACAAAAAAAATCAACATCAGCAGATGTCACTGCAGGAGAGAGCCCGTGACCACATTTAAGCTCGAGACTCAAGATTGCTCACAAAGTACCCTGAATTTATTCCCCCCCACAACATGGGTTTTCAAGGACTGAGCCTCAGATATAAATAAACAAATTGCTTCCTTAGTCTTTAAGGGACTACAAGGTTCTTTGATGTTGAAATTGCATCTCCTAGCATAATATTACTATTAAGACCAATATTTACAGGGAAGGGAACGAAAAAAATATGAAGAATGAAAACGCAGTCCTCTCCTTTCCTTTTGGTGCAGAAAACATAATGCAAACGGTGGATACGACTGGCGAGTGGGTAAGATCCAGTAGGTACCCTAAGGATCAGACGACCTAGCTGGTGCAAGGGGGACCACAAGCAGAGACTAATTCTTACGGCCAAGGCAGCCTTTTCGCAACCGCTTGACCAGAAATCTTACTCCCACCCACCTCTACCCTACCCATGTTTCCTTCGGTATCCAATACAATCTCCCCCACCTTATCCTTTTACCATGGGGCCTTGCCCTGATTAGCCCACCTCCCTTCAGATCAGAAGGCCTGGTCTGGTCCTCCCCTTCCATCTTACACCCAGCCAGGCCCCTCCGTCTGTTCTCCCGGTCCTAGCAGTGAAGCCCCCCCCTCCTCCTCCCCGGGGAGCCATTGCTGCCGCCTCCGCCTCTCTCCTTTGGGGGCCTCCCCACCCACTCACCCAACGTGTAGTATGCAGACGAGATGCAAATGAGGCCAGGGCGGCGGTTTCCTTACCTTGGTCTCCTTGACGTGCTGCTTGATGCCCTCCGGGTACCACTGGACTCGTACATAGCCGCGGCGAAGAGGGCTGCCGCGGCTCTCCTCACCTCCGCAGGGGCCTCCGGACTCGGAGCCCCCCGAACTGCCCGCTCCACCCCCGGGGCCGCCGCCGCCTCCTCCTCCCCCGGGGCCGCCGCCGGGGCCTCGTCCGCCGTCGTCTTCCTCCGAGTCGGAGTCTTCGCCGTGCATGACGCGGACCAGGCCGAAGCGCACCGAGCCCCGGTACCGGCCTGACACCAGATCGTGAGTGAAGAGAAGCCGCTGGGAGCCACCGACGACGGTGGCGGCTGTTGCTGATACGGGGAGAGTGAGCGGCTCCGCCATGGCGAGCGCGCCGTGGATGACTAGCGAGGGGCAGAGGGAAGGAGGGAGGGGGAGAGAAAAATGGAGGGGAGGGGAGGGAAGAAGAGAAAAAGAAGCAGCAGCAGCGGCGGCCGGCTGCCCGCCCCACAGCACAGTCACCGTCCGGCAAGGGGCGGGGTTGGAACGGCGAGGCCCCGCCCCTAGTCCAATAGCGGCCGCGGCCGCTCGAGGCGGGCGCGTGGGCTGGGCCAGGAGAGCGCAGAATGCGTCGGCCGGGGGAGGGGCACCTGAGAGGGATAACGAGCGATGATGGTACGGGGGAGCCAGGAAGTGAGCGGGATGAAGACAGGCGGAAAGGAGAGCAATGAGGGGAGGGGGAAGCAGAAGATGCAGAGGGGGGATGAATGGAAAGGGAGGAGGGGACATAGCAAGAGAGAGGAGAAGAAGAAATATGGAGCGAGCCAGAGGAGCAAACAAGACCCTCAAAGGACGGGAAGGAGGAAGCAGCGCCAAAGGAGAAGGGGGAGGAAGAAGCGAGAGGGAGCCACTAGCTCAGTCCACTTGGAATGGATAGCTTGGATTTAATTATTCTAGTTGTCAGAGAGGAGGGACTTTCTTTTAGGTAAGTATACTTGGCTGGTCTGTGTGTGAGAGAGAAAATCTTATTGAGCCTATACTCGCATAATTGTGTTGTGGATCTGTATGCAAGATGGACAAGAAGAAAGGAGAAGCAGGACAAAAGTGATCAAGGAAGGCGGCAGAAGGAAAATGGTTAAGGAGAGGGATCTAATACAGAGTAATTTCTAATTGTTGTATGTCTCCAGTTAGGTTTTCTGGCTAAATTGATGTATTCTAGGTCTAGGATGGTTGCTCAGAAGCTGGTAGGTCAACCAGGAGGTTTACTGGTGTTTAAGGCTTCTCTCTCTCTAGACTGGTGCTGGCCGCTACTATGAGGGATGTTGAAGTGAAAGACATGTAGTTGGAGGACTGAACAGCCTGGAGCATATTGGCAAATCTGGACAGTATGGTTCTGTTCTTTTCAAATAGGGAGGAAAAGGAATGAAAGAATTAGAGCATTTACATTCAGCCCAATCCTAACCAACAGCCCAATCCTAACCAACTTTCCAGTACTGATGCAGCCGCAATGCAGCCCCGGGGTAAGAGAACAAATGTTCCCTTACCTGGAAGAGGCCTCCATGACTGCCCCCCCACCGCAGAATGCAGCATGCACCCCGTTAGCACAGCTACCTTGGTGCTGGAAAGTTAGTTCAGATTGGGCTGTTGGTGTAGGTGCTGAGCAGTCATTTGACTTAGAGCTTGTCGTTAACTTCTTTGTGTAAATGTGAAAAACTTACTCTGTATCTGCAAAGTGCTTATCGGCTGTCAGGGCTGCAGTGTATTATTTTGAAGTGTTTTAATAAATCTTAATATGAGATTTCTGTGGCAATAGTGGCCACACTTAAAACTTGAAACACTTGGATCTAGCAATACCACTTCAGCTCATACTAAATACTGTAAAAGAATAGCAGAAACAGAAGGGGGCACAAGGTGAGCTTAAGGTCTCCCAGTGAGTTGCTTTCAGAGTTAGGAACTGCCTGCATTATAGTCCCAGTCTAACGGTGCAATCCTAGACTTACCTTGCGCCGTTGCTGTGGCCTCAGCGCTGGGTGTTGCAAATGTGCGATAAAGCACGTTGCGACACCCAGTGAGTAGTCGGCCCCAGTGCCAAGGCCTGCATTGCCTGTCTGCTGGACCCAGTGCCGTGGAGCGGATAAGTCCCACTCTGAGCAGGGCGGGTTGGGCCTGGGAGGGGGTAGGACCGGTGTCCTCATCAGACACCATATCCTATCCTCCCTCCCAGCCCTGACATGGGGCTGCTCGGTTCTATTTCTGCTAAAGAGCTGGCAGAGAACCAAGTAGCCTCATTGTGGCGGCTGGGGGTTTACCTGGGGTAAGCAAATGCCTGCTTACCCTGAGTACACCTCCAGCTACCTCCTTCCCCAGATAGGTTATGGTGTGGGCTGCGTGGCCAACGCCTACGCCAGGAAAGATAGGATTGTGCTGTAAGTCTGTCTCTGAGTCTGAGGAAGAAATGTTGAGTTTCCTGTTGCTAGGATACACACAGATTAGGAAATTCCCAAACTCAAGGTTTATATCCGAGCGTTATTATACCATTCTCTAACAAACCATACACTCAAAAGATGACGTATGGTGCCCCAATTGAAACTTTTACACACATGTTAATGGACTCTGTCTCTATGAACACAGGAAACTGCCTTATATTGAGACAGATTATTAGTCCCACGAGGTCGGTATTGTCTCCACTGACTGGCAGTGGCTCTCTAGGGTTTCAGATTGGGATCTTTCTCAGCCCTACCTGGAGATACCAGGAATTAAACCTGGGACCTTTGGCATGCAAAGCTGGCGCACTCCGTGCTGGCGCTGATTGCTGTGGGCTCTGGGGCAAAGGCCTGCACTGGCTCCTCCAGGGCACCTCCTAATGGTACATTGGGCATAACCACCAGTATTGAGGCTTCAGGAGTCAACCTGACTAGATGGGCCCTCTGATTAAGGACTCCTGATGCCACTCCAGACCAAATGATGGTCTATCTCAAATAGTATTTGGATGTGGAATTTAATGTTTATATCATTTGTTTCAACAAAAAAAGTTCTCAAAGTAGTTTATGCAGCACACGGAATGAGAAGATGGTTCATTATGCCAAAGGTGCTCACAATGTAAAAAGAACACAAGGGGAATACCAGCAACAGCCACTGGGAGGGGTGCTTTCTTGAGATGAATAGAGACAGTTGCTATCCTCCTTCTAAATACAGTACTGTGACTTAATGACTGAACAACATAAGAGAGTCACCACTTTGAAAAGGTGTCTCTGCCCAGTTAGCAGGGTTAATGTAGTACCCAGGGCTGGATAATTTACACTGGCCAATTATTACAGTTTCTCCTACCACTTGGAATACAGCCACTATGACAGAATACACACCATGTTCTGAGTTTCAAGGGATGTGCTAGGTCCAACCAGGAGCCTAGGCAAGGTGACATTCTTCAAAGTACTGAGCTAGATTATCATTAGTCTGACTCAGCATAAGGCATTTTCTTATTTATACCCTC
Organism: Plestiodon gilberti rubricaudatus; assembly: GCA_026170595.1. Lineage (NCBI taxonomy): Eukaryota > Metazoa > Chordata > Lepidosauria > Squamata > Scincidae > Plestiodon > Plestiodon gilberti. The sequence goes on from JANXHW010000002.1 coordinate 158,251,792, forward strand.
CTGTTTAATGTACATATGAGGATCCTAGCAAGAGGGTGCTGTTTTTCTTCTTTGACCTAGAACCTGCAATCTAATGGTAGCTAAGATGGCTCTGAAGGATAGAACTGTTGTACATCTAGGGGAAAGTAATTTAAAAGCCTTTTACATTTTTGAGCTGTAACTTGAATTTTCATCTGCTGCGAAGACTCTTCAGCCAAACAGTCAGGAGGGGGAGCAAGATATCCTTCCATCTCTATTACCTCCCCCATCTCCATTGCGGTCTCAGTAGAATTGGACAAAATTGCTTTAAATTTACATTTTAATAATTAATTAATTAATGCTAATTAATTAATTGGCACAGGGGGTACTTCAAAAAAATTGACCATGCCAGGGGGTACACTTGGTGAAAACGATTGAGAACCCCTGCTCTAAAATGTTAGGCAAGTGGTGGGTTAATGACTAAACAGATTTGGAGCTTGATGAAACTGCATGTTTTGAGAGAGAGCTCAAATCTGACAATCAGTATTTCTACATGTCTTAGGAAACACTTTTGCTCCATCTTGTGGACATTTTGTTTTTGCAGCTGGAAGCTCTTGGCCAGTATTTCCAGTTGATAATTAATAATACTTAATATTTACAACATTTGTATAATATACAACATTTGTATAGCACTTTCTGTGTATACACAGCACTTTAAATGTACAGTATTATCAAAGTAGTCCTTACATCAACCCTGTAAGGTTAGTAATTATTATTATCCCCCTTTTGCAGCTGGGGAACTGAGCCTGAGAGTAGCTTGCGTAAAGCCACCTACTGACTTCCTGGCAGAAGTGAGATTTGAACCAGGAAAGTCCTGATTTGCAGCCTTAGCCAGTATGCTACATCACCTCTTTACTTCAATTACTATTATTATTAATTATTATTATTGTTAACAGTATTTATATACCACTTTTCAACAAAAAGTTCACAAAGCGGTGTACAGGCAAAATCAAATAATTATATGGCTCCCTGTCCCAAAAGGACTCACAATCTAAAAAAAGACACCAGCAAATGGCTGCCAGCAAACAGCCACCAGAAAAGACACTGAGCTGGGGTGAAAGGGGGGCAATTACTCTCCCCCTAAGAGGAACACCAATTGAAAAAGTGCCTCTTACCCAGTTAGCAGGGGATTACCTCTAGTAATTACCTCTAGTAATTAGGGGGAATTATTCATGTTTATAGCAAGGAAAAGAGTGATTGGGATAATCAGTTCTACTTCCACGGAGTAAAACATGAGAGACACTCAATTGTTTTTATTTCTGTAGGGTCTGCAGAATGGTTCTCCTTCACAAGCCTAATATAGGCAAACCTACTGTCCTAAATATTTGTTACATTGCTCTCTACTACTATGCTGTTCAAACTCCAGAGGTGTCACAAACCGCAACTCTGTGACCCTGTACATTTTTTAAAATACTCTTAGAATAGTGGTTCTCAGTGTACTCAGCGTGGCGTACCACTTATATGGCCGCTGCCATGTGAGTACCACTTAGTTCCAAGTTTTTCCAAAGTAACTTCACCACTTAGTCCCGAGTTTTTGACCCAGTTTTCGGTGGAGAAGGACACCGGAGCCTGATAAGAGGCTCCGTGTGTGTGTGGGGGGGGGGGCGGGTTGGCTGCTTTCTGCGCTCCTAAGAGGCTCGACCAAAGGCAAGAGCCTCTTGGGAATGAAAACGCAATACCGAAGGTGCTGCGTTTTTATGTGGTTTTGGGGGTCCCGTGGTGTTCAGGGGGTCCCAGCGGTCCAAATACTACCATGGTACACGTACCACTGGTTGAGAACGCCTGCCTTAGAGCAGGCGTTCTCAACCAGTGGTATGCATAACCGATTGCTGGTGGTACTCAGATCGCCGGACCCCTGCTCCAATGCAGTTCTTTTAGCAGCGCATTTTTGCTCCCAAGAAGCTCCTGCCTTTGGCCGAGCCTCTCGGGAACACTGAGAAGGGCCCTCCCACCCGCCCAGAGTCTCCTACTTGTGTTTTCTGGCCTCCAAAAACCTGAAAACACAGAAGTAACTGGCTATTATGTCACGGCCAGTCACTTCTGGTGGTACACAGCAGGAGAGTGGCGCTGGAGGAGGTACTCGGCTGGGAGCAGGTTGAGAACCCCTGCCTTAGAATATTTGTGGTGATGGGGGACAAATTTGTCAATGGCTACTAGTTATTCTGCTATATTTTACTTTCAGATTCAGAGGCAGTAGGCTTCCAAGAGGCATCACATTTTGGCACTGTGGGAAACGGGATGTTGGACTAGATGGACCTTTTGGTCTTATCTGTTCATCGGTCATCCAGTATTTGATCCTGATGAACACACTGACCTGACACATGTCACCAAGACCTAGGCAGATCAGGGCAATGAACTCCTTATTGTGTCCACTAGGATTCTCAAAGTTGCGCTGCAAAGACTGGAGGGGCATGGGAAGGGGGTAGCCATGGTTTATAATGATTCAATCTCCCTAACAATCTTCCAATTTCAATTGTATGTAACTGGTGTTGGGCTTTCAAGACAGGCATGGGATTATATTGGTGTATACCCTGGCAGCCATCTTAGAAGGCCTGTTGGCATCTTCTCTGGGTCTCTCATGCCCTTGAACCTGGCAGCTTCCCTGCTGAGCTAGTGCCCTTGAGAAAGTTGGCTGTTCCTATGAGAACATGGGCTAAAGGCAATGATCAGCTGCAGCTGCCCAGTGTTATCAGGGTGGGAAGGTGGATTTCAGAGTAAAATAATGAGAATGAGAATGTGTATTCCTTAGTGCTCTTCTCAAAAAGGTATTTACCCACTTTTTGCCCCAGCTGTGTTCCCTAATTGGTACACCTGCTCATTAGACCCTTCTGTAATGATGGCATGCGGCGGGTGGAGCCAGAGGAGCAGCTGCCCTGGGCGCAACCGTCAGGCCCCACCAGCAGCCCGCACTGCTGTTTCCTGACGACTCGGAGCGCAGAACACCAGAAAGGCACCCTCTCGACCCCTGCCCGAGGGCCTGTGCACCCCTGCTCCTCCTCACCGCTCTTATGCTGTGCGGCTGCCAAGGAGCCTGCCTCCCCTGTCTTGAGGGGCGCCTCACCCAAGGCTCGGCGGCTGCCCACCCTCCACCTTTGCTCACCACGACCGCCCATCAGCCCCTCCCATCCCTCCTTGCGGGTCCCTGTGGCAGGGAGAGACCTTCACGCCGCAAAGTCTGCTACTGCTGAGATGGCAACAAGCATGTACACACGGATCATGTTACCAGGCTCAAAGGTAAACAGTTCTAAAGAGCAAGTTGCTCCGCAACAGAAAGAATGGAGGGAGAAAGTCGTGCCCCCCCTCACACTCGCGGCTCCTGAAGGCGGCAGTGGGATGGTAAGGTAAGCGAGAGCCCACAGCCCAGCTGCCGCCCAACGGGCAGCATCGCCCGCAAAAGCAAAACAAGTTGTTTCTTTGGCATTCGGCAGATGGTTCTTTTCTCGTCCTTTTCCTCAGCCCATATGGCGCTTTGTGGCTGCTGGCTGCCGAAGAAGCGGCTTGTTTTGATTTCACAGGTGATGTCGCCCATTGGGCGTCGGCTGGGCTGCAGGCTCTCGCTTCCCTTACCATCCTGCTGCCGCCTTCAGAAGTCTCCGGAGTCTGGGCATGAGGCGAGGGCGCTTTTTCCCGGGCTGCAGGGGACTCTCCGCCCTGTTACGGCTCTGATGATGGGAATGTGTTACACGTGCCACCTGATTGATCTTTGTCATGGGAAGCAGTATCCATTGTTATGAGAAAGTAACTTTGTTTATTGTATTGTTGCCAACTGCTGAACGCAGCCACTTGGAGCTGCCACCTTGAAGCGGCCTCTTGGGGGCTCTCTTGAACTTAGGTGTCCAAGGTGCCTCTGGGTGCCACTGCTCCTCAGACCTAGGTGTCTGAGGGGCTGCTTGAAAATGTTTATGTAAGTGCTTTATGCTTGAGAACTTAGAAATAAAGCTCTTTATGTGCCTACTTGGAGCCTCACGTGTTTGCTTCCTCGGAATTCAAAGGAACATCTTGAGCCCCCAGCTAGGTGTATTGATCACACTGCTGCTAACTATGTTCCTTCTTGAGCTGGCAGAGTTCAAGATTGGGGATGGCGTTAAAGTGATGTCAGGTTTGTGGTCTTGAGGGACTTCAAACATTCATGCTAAGCATGCTTGGCTTGTACAGCTTAAAGTTTTATTGTCTCAATCACAACTTGGGGCCTTTTTCAGTTAATATCCAGCCCTGCACATTCAGCAGGTCATACTCTCAATCTGGCGTTTTGTGCTGCACTATAGGAGTACAGCAATTGTTATAAATTGCTTGTCATTAGCAGATTGGTTGTGCTAGGGGAAAGGTGTCCATCCTGCTTTGGGTGGAGGTAAGTTTGCAATTTGGCTATACAGTACTACTTGACCTGGCACTTATTTTGCATTCTTAGATGGCAACAGCAATTAGAGAGCTCAATCCTATACATGTCTACTCAGAAGTAAGTCCCATTATAGTCAATGGCACTTACCCCCAGGTAAGTGTGCATAGGATTACAACCTAGGAGTGGGTTTTAGCTGCTGGCGTGCCAACTACGCCCTTTCCTGGAGAAGACCTGACCACAGTCATTCACATGTCAATAACTTCCAGATTGGAGTATTGTAATGTGTGGTACATAGAGCGGTCCTCAAAAACCTAGGACCACACGGGCAAGTGGACCTTTATAGTAATTACACCATTGTTGTGGAATGCTCTCCATAGGGAAGCCTCCCTGGCCCAATTGCTGTTCATTGTGGAGATCTGCCTTTTACAGAAGGCCTTTGGTGATGGCTAGCTGCTGTATAGCGCAAATACGGCGCAGTATATACAGTATTCTGTATAGGTGTTTTGGTAACTTTTTTCCTTTTTAAAGATTGTTCAATGTATGATTAGTTAGTTGCCTTGACTTTTCTTGTAAAACATCAATTTTTAAAATAAATGCCAAGACGTCACACTAATGCAGTTCCAAAATAGATCTACCGGTAATACCAAAGCAAAAAGGATGGTATTTCACCAGCCTAATGATGCATTCTGCTAAGTCATACACATTAATGTGGTTCTTGGTATGGAACTAGCAGCCCACTTGGAGGGTATTTGCCCAATATAAGGTGGTAACAATATTCACAGTTCAAATAACTTCTGCAGAGGCTTGTACACACTCCTGTTCTTGGCCAGCTGTATGTGGTTTGGATCCCACACATCGTGGCCACTTATACATAGTGGCCATTTTTGCACAGGGTGCAAAAATGCAGGCATCTTAAAAATTGTACTTGGCCACTGGCACCTCTGGAGTTGCTGCACAGATCAGGAAGCTGTCTCCTAGGTTTTACAAAAATCTTTGAACCCTTAGATTCTAGTATTGTTGTTTTTACTTAATTTCTAGAATTGATACTCCATCTTTCCTATCCCCAAAAAGAAAACTCAAGGTGGCTTATGATTTTAAAACAATACAAAGCAAAAAATAAATAAAACTATGTAAAACACAAATAAGACTGTGCATTAATATAATATACAGTATTTATATACCGCCTTTCTTGGTCATTGGATATCTCCTCCGACTTTAATCCAAGGCGGTGTACATGGGCAGGCTTTCCTAACCCCCTAATAGGTTTTTTTTTTACAATATATAAATGTCCAATCTTTCGTGAACTACATTCCAGGTGGTATCCTTCTGGCCGGCGCCTCCCACACTCAGCTGACACAGCTGGGAGCTCTTATCTCTCCTCACGGAGGCTTTTCACAGCTTTTTTCGGCAGTGTGTCTCGAACTTGCATGGCTTTGCAAGGCAGCGGCTCTACCGACTGAGCCAGACCACTCTGTCGTTAGTAAACAATAACTCGGGCAAAGGCCAATTGGAATTAAAAATTCTGGGGGGAAAGGATGGTTTTTAAATATCACTTATTCCCCCCCCCCATGTGCTTTAAAAGGCTCATTTCTGTTTTCTTAATGTCAGTTTGACAATTTTATTTTTCCTGTAGGTGGTGCTCTTTGACAATACAACTCCATTTTTTAATCTAGATCAGGGATTCTCAACTGGTGGTGCGTGCCACTGGTGGTACTTTGTGTGACTGCCGGTGGTATGCAGCAGGCTGGTCCTTATCTGCTTTTCTGATCAGAAGTTGTGCCATTATCTTTGTTTTATTTCTAGCCTGTGTCTTGCTTTAACACAAAGTCTGCTTCTGTGCTTTAACTAGCTCAGAATCGGACAAGCTGACTGAATAGTAGAGAGGCTCGGCTGAATTAACAGGAAGCAGAAACTGAAACACAACAAAGGTAATGGCGGGGGTGGGTTTAAAAAAAAAGGTTTTAAAAGCACCTTTGCTGCCCTGCCCTGCCCGTTGCAGCTTGGGGCACAACTTGATTTGAGCCTTGTTTAGGGAGCTCAGGTACCAGCAGTGACTAGGAATGCCTTTTACCACCTTTTGGGTGATGCACCAGCTGTGAACAGACCCTGAAAGGTCTGGCCTAGCTGCAGTTATCCATGCACTGGTCATCTCCAGATCGCACTACTGCAACATTTTATATGTGGGGGTCCCCTTGAAGCGTGTTCAGGAACTTCAGTAGGTGCAAAAGGATGCTGCCCATCATTAGCCAGGACCATTAATTGAGAACATATAACTCCAACCTTATTTGTTCTATACTGGACACCTATTTGTTTCCAGGCCCATTTCAAAGTGCTGGTTCTTACCTTTTTAAAGCCCTGACCAGGGTGTCCTAAGCACTGCCTTCTCCAGTGTGTGGCTCCCTGCATGCTCCGTTCTGCTTCTGAGGCTCTGCTCTAGGTTTTTATTCTCAGGGAGGAGATAGACCAGGGAGTTCTCAACCAGTGGTACTCGTACCACCAGTGGTACTTCGGCTGACTGCTGGTGGTACTCGGACTGCCGGAACCCCACTCCAACACAGCACTTTTGGCACCATGTTTTCACTCCCATGAGTCTCATGCCTTTGGCCAAGCCTCTTGGGAATGCTGAGAAGGGCTTTCCCACCCGCCCAGAGCCTCCTATCTGTGTTTTCTGGCCTCCAAAACCCTAGGAGTAACTGGTGATGATGGCATCACCAGTCACTTCTGGCGGTATGCAGCAGGAGAGTGGCGCCGCAAGTGGTACTTGGCTGGAAAGAGGTTGAGAACCCCCAAGATAAACACTTACTGGCAGATGGGCCTTCTCAATGGTGACATGGATGTTATGGAATTCCCTTCCTTTGGAGACCTATCTAGGCCCGTAATTTCCCTCTTAAATACTGTAGTTAAAACTCTGTGTGCAGAAACAAACTCCTGAACTCAAGGCAGCGATTAACAAGTTTTATTGCTTTCCATGCAACCCTTATCACCTCTAAATTTCCCAAAGTGAAAGCAATCTCTCAGTAACCCAGTCTACTTATCTAAACAAAGCAAGTGTCCTTGGAAAATCTCACTGAGTTTCCCCATGTCTGTGGAATCTCCATGTTGCCTTTCTCCAGTCCAGCAAAGCATCTTGCAACAAAAGTACAATCAAGAAAAGTCTCTCCAGCTAGTCGGGTAGAGCTTCCCCAATATCAGTCAGTCTAGGTATCAGTCCATCCAGGTAAGTAGTCAGTCCAGCAGAGGTTCCCCATCTTAGCAAAGTCATCGCCATACAGCAATCCAACAGCATGTCCCTCTGGCAAGGCCCTTGGTGCTGTAGCTGGCCTCCTTTTATTTCTCCAAGTCTTCATTAGGCATAAGTGGGCAGAGCTGTGGGCTGGCTATCAGTGCACTCCAGGTCCTTCTAATTGTCAACAGTTGTGGAGCCACGCCCAATTGCCTACAGCTATGCTTCCACCCACACAGTCCTGGGTGTTAACCCTTTATATCCCAGTCCTGTCAAACAGGCACCATCTTGATCCTTTAACCCCTTCTTTCCCAGATCTGTCAAAATAGGGGACCACTGTTAATGCCACTAACTCCTTTCCGATCTTCCACGATTTCCACTACAGCAAGTTCATATTTTCATTTTCAATGCACGACTAATTTTGTGACCCCAAAATTCTTCTCCAGTTCAGATTTCAATAGGAAGGAAACCTTGATCCACCCTGTCTCGAGGCCCACTCTACCAGTTCTTGCCTTCCTTGCTGCGCTGGCAGTGGCAGGAGAATAGAGAATCTCTCTCCCCCTTTCCAATGGCAGGTGCAGGAAACAATGTGACTTGTAGTCTTCCCAGTTGTTCTGATCATTGTCAGTGGCACCAGAAAGCTAAAATTTCCAACACTCATGTAAATCATTTTCTCTTATTCTCTTACAATTTCGGGAATAATGGACTGTTGTGAAGATAAGCAGCATATATATGGTATATTGGAAGTTCAGTATAGAAATTTAGGTAGATGCAGATAAGAGGTAAACAACCAGGTTTGGGTGGATTAAACCATTTTTACCCAAGGGTGTATATAAGCATCTGGAGTTAAATGCATACACCTGTGCGCTGGGAGGAAAAGAGCTCATGGAGACAGAAACCAGAACTGAAATCATTCATTCATTCATTCATTCATTCTCTCTCTCTCTTGTTAGAAGTGACAGACTTCACAGAGAACAGTTCTGTCGCCATCATAAGAACTGCAGTTCTACACAGAAGCTGGGAATCTGCAAGGGTGTACAGTAGTTTCAGAGGTTTTGCAAAATCCATAACAATTCACCTTGTAATACAAATGCATACATGGTTCTCATGTTGTAGAAAACTGTGGAGAAACTTCTCTCTTCCCCCCCTCCCCGCTTATACTTCTTTGCCTTGGATGGGGCTCTGATGGTCTTCTCTATTCCACCACCCACCTACTCCCAATTCCTTTCTTGTCCCTACCTGCCTCGAACCTTGCCTCAAAACTTTATAAATACTTTGCACTTTACTCCTGTCTTGCCACAGATTCACCTAGATTCAGCATCTATAACCTTTATGGAGATTCAGCATCTATAACCTTTATGGAGAATTCAGTTATTGAACACAGTGAGGCAAGAGCAAATCCAGTAGAAGCTGAGACCAGTGCTAGTAGTATTAATTAATATGCAGTAGTATTAACTAAGCAACACTCATTAACAAGCAGCAGGACGTTTAAATTTTGCAGATACAGCAAGAGCATGCAATGTGTTTTTACTCTATCTGTTTTCTGCCAATGCCCTTAGCCTGGCTGTTCACCTGTGGCTTGTGCCATCCCCTTCATGTCTAGCAATCAGCTAAAACACTTTATCCCTCAGCAGAAAATCATGCCAAGAAAGTAAAGCCTGCTAGGATCCTTTTGTTGCCATGTCAGTCACCTTGAAGCCCTGTTGCTTTTCTCTTGTCTCTCATGAGGGTTTAGTATCACGTGCTTTATAAATAACAAATATATAAGCTGGAGTTTCTTAAGTCTCTGCAGAACAACTCATCACTGGGTTTTCTCCTTCCTTTTTTCTGACAGCAAATTTTGCGAAGTCTACAGTTTGAGATCCAGAGGGGACAACTGTTCAAATCTTTCAAGAAAACCTTTTACAGGTAAGAGCCTGTGTTTTTCTTCTGACATTTTGGACTTCCAAAATTGGGGAAAAGTTGCATTCAGAAAGGGATTTTATGTACTTCTCTCCCTATATGCTACTGGATTGGTATGTGTTTGGTTTTTTAGAATTGCTGTCGCGTTAAATTATTGCATCACCTCAATAGAAAAACAGGGCAAGGTTCCTACCACATTTCTGCACTTTGCATATATTGCACCTCTGGAAATTGTGCCCCTCCCCAAATTTTTGTGTATCTTTTAAACTCCTCACATCAGCCAGTTAAAAATTGACCCTACATTCAGTTACTGGTTTAAATAGGGTTACAAGCCTGTTGCTGTGCACAGGATCACAGCCAATTTTTTTTTAAGCTGTGGTCTTGTGCATAATTCTGTGCACATCCTATGCACAGATTAATTTCTGATTAATCATGAAACTTCAGCCGCCTTGGGCATTTGCCTTTTGGCATAGGAAAAGGTGGGATATAATTTTTTTAAATAAATAAATACATAAATAAATTACCTCTACATAAAATAACCTTAAGGCTGCAATCCTGTGCACACTTCCTTGGGAGTAGGCCCCATTGAACACAATAGGACTTATTTCTGAGTAAACCTGCATAGTATTGTGCTTACTTCTGAGTAAGTATGTTTAGTGGTACAGTGGTTTACTCCATTTACTCCCTGGCACGAGGCGGCCTCGCCGTCGGAGCCATTCAGTGTGGCAAAGGCAACGCTCAGTAGACTCCCTGCACGTTGGCTTCCCCACACTGAATGGCTCCGACGGCAAGGGGGCAGGGCCGCCTCGTGCCAGGGAGTAAACGGAGGTTAACACAGTGCGGAACTTACCGTTCCGCCCCACCTCGAGCGACACCAGTGCATAGGATTGCAGCATAGGTTTCTTGCATTCAATTAGCTTAAGCAGGCTTAATATAAATACTACATGGTCTAAATGCATATATTTAAGGATATTTAATAAAAGTTGCAGTTTTTCTAGCAGTGTCAAATAATTTATGGTCTTAAAATAGAAGATAAGAGATAAATGTGTGTTCACAACACTGTATTGATATCAGCACTGAAAATATTTTGCAAGGAATGGTTCTAATTAAAAGCTATATTTTAAATAGGTGATTAGTGAATTAATTCTATGGAATCATTTATTAATGCTTTCAGTCTTGGACAAAAGGAAGTATGAAAGAATTCCCAGACTTCAAATTGGGACTTATCAGAAAACATCCTCATGTTTTCCAACAGAACTGAATTAGTAGCTCCAGTGCAAGTAGACTATCCACAGTTATCAAGAGTCTGAATTTCATGAGAGTGTTTCCTAGAGACAATCTTGTGCATGCACATATGGGTTTGTGCTTTTCTCTAGAGGTATACAGAATTTTGTAGGGTATGATAATGAGTAAGATAATCTACATGTATTGACTTGAAAGACAGTTATCTTTAAAGTCAAGGACAGCCTGTTCTTTCTATTTGTGCCTTGGACAAAGGTCTTTACAGCTCCATGAATCACTTCCCCTTGTGTAGAAAGAACACAATGCTACTTAGTCCCTTTGACTAAGAACTAGTTTATTCCTGGATGCTGCATTAGTGTTTGCTGTCTTGCTGTTGCCTATGAATACTATGTGAAGGAAGGACTTCTGCATCCAATACCATGTCTTCATTTTTGCAGCATTCACACAGCCCTGCCTTAAGGGTGGCAATCATACCATAGTTCTCTGGGCTGCCCCAAAATTCCACAGACGCAGTTCTAATAGGCCTTTAAATATAACTTGGAAAAATCCCAAGCATTGAATATAAATTATTCCTAAATCAAAATCCATATTTAAATTCTTCGCTTTGAAGTTCTGCACATTTTAAAACATATATGGCATTTCTGAGGTTTTAAAATGTGCAGAACTTCAAAGCGAAGAATTTAAATATGGATTTTGATTTAGGAATAATTTTAAAGTCAATGCTTAGGATTTTTCCAAGTTATATTTAAAGGCCAGTGGGGAAATCCATATTGAGATTTCACATCTGATATTTGATAGCAAGACACTGTTTTTTCTGTGTGGCAACCTGAAATAGGTTTAGTGGCTGTGTGGCATATACATGATCTGCCCATGTATTGCTTCTGTGTTACAGGCCTTGCAACTTTTACCAAAAAATAGATGTTGTAAATCATCCAAGTTCCTTGACAACCCCCCCCCCAACTCAGTTTACAGTCCAGAAAGTAGCTATTCTGTGGCCTGTGCAGTATGCAGCCACAGTTTGAGACTTGGATATGAGCACGTTGGGAGTCTCTGGTATCCCTGCTCCCACTTTTGTCAGCAGTCATTTTGCACCACATGTTGATGCCAACTACCATGCATAGTAACATGGGAAATAAAATGGTGATAACCAGGAATTTGTAACTAGAAATCCAAGCAGGAGAGTCGTGCTTAAGATTTCCACGTACAGATCACTTGTCACATCTTAAGCACTAACCTCAGGGACCTGTAATAATGAATGGGCTAATCTCCTTCACCTGATCTGTCCCCCAGTTCCCCTTTCACTCTGCAAAGCACATTGAGAAGTAACACACTGAGCACACGCACGTATATTTCCACCTCATTGTTCTCATAGTTTCTAGGTGTTATATTTTTGGTGAAGCCACATCAGAAAAGCACGTGTTGACACACACACCCTCTGCAGCCAATTTCACATGGGTTAAAGAGTGCAAATCCTTGCAAACACAGGAAATAGCAGCACTTCATTAATCAAAGGGTGTTGTTGTTGTTCAGTCGTTAAGTCGTGTCCGACCCTTCCTGATCCCATGAACTACATCCCTCCAGGCCTTCCTGTCCAGTCCACTTTTTTCAATACATCACACCTGCTAGTGGCACTTTTGTTTCTGTCTTTCCTTCCGAGCCTGTTAGCTTGTAGCCACCCTGTAATTAGATGGTGAAGTGGACACCTGTTACCAATCATCATTAATGATTCAGGCTCTTCTCTTTTTTTGTACTACATCTGATGCTTGATAGCAAAACTCAAATCTGGTCACCAAATCTGAATTGGTGCAGAGTTTCATGTGGAATCCTGAAATAGATTCAGACCAGAACAAACATGCAATATTCCGTTGCAAAATGCATCCATGAGTCACGTCCATAAGTGTTAACCCAGGAGGGACTTGCAATCACATGTTCACACCATTCCAAGGGTTTCTTGTGGGAATAGCTGCTCTAGTCCCTCCTTTGGCGCTGTCAATCATCCTTCAGCAGACTTCCAGTGTCTGCATGTATCCCAGCAGTACTTGCCTGCTGTGAAAGGGGTGGGAGGTCCCCCCTGAGGACTTACCCTTCTGAGGGCAGAAAGCTTTCTGGTTCAGGCATATCATGTGATTTGCCACTCCAGCATTTACAGGGAAGTGTTTTTCCCTTGTTGTGCAGTTATTTTTTTAACCAAGCAAACTAGGTTCCCCCAAAGTGGAACCCCTTTCCCCAAAATTGGCTCCCTTCCATGCTTCCGGCAGGCGGTTCCCAAGAAATTGATTAAATCCCTTTTGTAGCAACACCTTGGTAATTTTTCTCATTCAAAAGTTTCAGGCTCCCTCCTGCAAAAAGACTATCCACTGCTTTTATGATTAGTCTACAGCAGAGATTCTCAACCTGTTGTACGGGTACCCCTAGGGGTATACGGACCTCTTGCTGGGGGTACGCCAAGCCCTGCCCCTTATCTGCCCCATCAGCAGCTAATTAAGTGTTAATTAACATGGATTTTAAATTGTCATTAATTTTGGAGCCTTTCTGTCTCTCTGATTTTGGTTTTGGGCTTATTTTTGTACTTTGGAAAACGTACTTTAGTGGGGTGGGGGAGGGAGGAGCTGATTTTGGGAAGTGTGACTTTGAGAGAAAAAAAGAGATCCTTGCGTGTCTGTCTGTTGTCTGTCTGTCTCTCTCTCTCTCTCACACACACACACACACACACACACTCAGAGTTAAATAAGACATTTTTTCACATTTAAAATTGTTTTAGTACTTTTTATTTAATGATTAATTACCTAATTAATTACTTAATTAATCCAATTAATTAGCAGGTGGTACTTCAGAAAATTGGACCGTGATAGGGGGTACCCGGGCCTCCAAAGGTTGAGAACCCCTGGTCTACAGGTTATCCATGATCCCACAACTAGTTGTTTCTTGCGTCTTCTAACAGAAAATAACTCTAGTTCCTATATCCTTTGATTTTGCTGATTCGTTTACAGGAAAACCTTCCAGAAGTAGAAGATTACTTGATAGGATTGGGCCCTTAGTCTCTTAATGCTATCAGCACTGATGCAGCTGTGCCAATGGGGTGTGTGCTGAATTCTGTGGTGGTGGTGCAATCATGGAGCCCTTTTCAAGGTAAAGGAACAAATGTTCCCTTACCTCAGGGGCTGCGTTGGCGCTGGAAAGTTGGATAGGATTGGGCCCAAATTCTGGGGGAGGGATGGGACCAGAGGCGTCGCTCCGGTGGGGGCCCTACCGTATGTTGCGCCCTGTCCTAGTCCCGTTTACAAGCCGGCAGGAGGCGGCCCCGCCCCCTCACTGTCGGAGCCATTCCCGTGCGGAGAAAGCATCGGTCAGGGAGTCTCTTGCCTGCTGCTTTCTCCGCATGGAATGGCTCCGACAGTGAGGGGGCAGGGCCGCCTCCTACCGGCTTGTAAACGGGACTAGGACAGGGCGCAACATACGGTAGGGCCCCCACTGGAGCGACGCCTCTGGATGGGACCCAGCACATACTTCTAGACACCAAGTTCCTCCTTGTGCCACTAAAATCAGAAGGAACTTGGCCCCTAGTGAAGGACAATCTGTATCTGGCAGGATTGGGCCCTAAGAGTGTTTTGAGTTGTCCAATCCAACTCTCTGGTGACCCCAGAGCCACCATTCTTTTACAGCTCATGTCAATGTATTAACCCTGCCTATCTTAGCCCTGCTGGCAAGTCCTCTGGCTCTAAATGCCATTTCTGGTTCCTTTTCTCTGTTATTGCTCCAGTGCACAAAAGCTGGCTTTGGCCAGCTGGAGAATAACAGGGACCCACCTCTGTGACCTGGTGGGCCTTTCATAGCGGTGATGACAACTAAGATGACAGAAGTCACACCAGATTCTTGGCATGTATATATAGAGAGACGCAAACAACCTAATCCGATATGTGTTCTGAAGGTATTTTCAGCTGCTGGCTGATTGTGCTGAAGGTGGTGTCTGAAATAGCGACAAGCTGTCTCCAAAAGGAGGAGAAGCATTACAGGAGACACAGAAATAGAGAGGATGTCTGTGATCAGTGCCCTGCCATTTCTCAAACCCATTCACCTCGGAAGTCCACGGAGCTCCTCAGGGCGCCAACGCCGACACACGCTTCCCGCTAGCGAATTTCGGTGCCTCACCCCAGAAGATGCCATTAGTGTGTTTGAAATTGAGAGAGAAGGTAAGATGCCACCTTCTGGTGTATAAGCAGGGTGTAAGGCCCTGCTTATTGCGAGTTTTTCACCAAATGTATTATACAGTACAGTACTATTGTATTAAACTGCAACCAACTGCAATTGTATAAGAGCAATTAAAAAGCAATATTCCCTAGTTAGACACCTAGAATGTAACCCTTTTTGCACCTCTCTTCCCAAACATACCAGTCACACATACTACATTAGGAGGAAAAACCATACATGTTTATTGGGCCAAGATGGTCAGTAGAATATCGGGATGAGAGGATTTTGCAAAAATCACTAATAGAATGCGAGATTGGTTTTGGAACTGAAAATAATGTATACCGTGAGGGATAACTTAGGTACATGTTCACAACCTCTCAAGTGAATGAATAATAATAATGGAGGTTGAGAAATCATTGGAGTTGTGGGAGAAAGGTCAGTCTCAAGCATTAGACTGGATCTTGATCCAAGTGCTTATTATTTTACTTGCTCAGAAAGTGTACGTATTAAAAAAACTTGGAAAAATTACATTCAGGTTTTCTACATCAGAATTTCAGTAGCAAGATCTGGATGTTGGCGGTCAGGTTCAGGTGTTTTGCTCATGTTTTGGTAACAAAACTGATTTTGCCACCAAAATTTGAGATTTGCAAATCTCTGAAGCTTCTTAAATAAATGTTTTTAGACTTAAAATGTTTTTTCAATGTTGTTTTGTACAAGAACTTTAGTATGAGCAACTTTGGATATCCTAAGACAGTTACCTAACATTTAACAATGTAGCGTCCCTGCTCCCTCACACCACATTGTCAGCTGCCCTTTAAACTCAGGGGTGGGTAAAAGAAGCAGTTTGGTGCAGCATAGGATGCTACTGATCTGATCATCCACAACTCTGCTGGGAAGACTTCTCTGCCTCTGGGAACTAGTACCAACCCTTAGCGTTTTTTTGCAGTCACTTTCTCCACATAATTAAACGTATTTGCCTGTTTAGCATTCCAGTAACTTATGATACAGTCCTTATCTCATCCATTTGAGGAGCCAAGTGTTTAGCCATTTATGCCACTATCTACCTGAAGTACCGGTACCTTAAATGTTTGCCTTAGTGTTATCTATTTGCTATGTATAGCTGAGAATTAGCTACCTTTCTACTTGCCTTTTGAATAATTTCAAAGTTGAACCCTTGTATAGCTTGAATAATAAAATAGCAACAACCCTGGTTGAATGAAAGGTGTTTTCCTTCCCTCCTTTAACTTCTGTGAGTTAAAAAAACAATCCAGCCTCACGCCAGAAGTAATAGCAAAAGCCAGACTGGAATCAAATAATCCTGAAAACTCCAACTTCTGACCTTGTTCCAGTTTTGCATCTTTTTTTCCTCAAGGCTTTCCATCCCCTAGATTTGCAGCCTAGCTCTGGTCAGCATGAAACCCTCTCTTCTTTATCTTCAACAGCATTTATTTCAGTGTCGGGAGACTGCCCCCTCCACCTAGATGAGATCCGCCACTTTCTGAACCTCTGTCCTGAGCTGTCACTGGGCTGGTTTGAAGAAGGTCGATTGTGTGCTTTCATTATTGGCTCTCTCTGGGATCAGGAAAGACTTGGCCAGGTAAGAATCACATCTGTCCAAATGCACCACTTTTCCATTTTGTGTTTGCCTGAGAGGGAATAAGAACTGAACCCAGCATGAACATGCAACATCTTTCAACGCTAGTGGGAGATCTGTGCCTTGAGAACTGTGGTCCCATGCCCATACATTTTGGATGAACAAACTAGTATCAACCCTTAGTGTTTTTTGCAGTCACTTTCCCCACATAATTAAAATGTAGCCACCTAGCTCATGAAGATACTGCCTTCCTATGTTCCCCCGAAAATAAGACAGTGTCTTATATTAATTTTGGCTCAAAAAATGCAGTAGGTCTTATTTTCAGGGAGGTCTTATTTTCCCAACCTGTGGCGCGACACCGCCCCCCCCCCCCCCGCACTTACTTTGACCAATTAAAGCTTCATTCTTTCCCAAGGGTGCAAGGCTCTGGAAGGCCTGCACTTGAGTCCTCCACCATGGAGACAATGTACTAGAGATTCTCTGCAAGGTTGCAGCCTCCTTGCAGGCCTTGCTGGCCTCTCTAGCACGTAGTCTTTATGGTGGAGGACTCAAGTGCAGGCCTTCCACCCTCGGGAAAGAATGAAGCTTAAATCGGTCAAAGTAAGTGGGGGGGTCACGGGGGGTGCTCGTGTCCATCTGGCTGATGATCCTAGCTAGGTCTTATTTTCAGGGGAGGTCTTATATTTGAGTGCCAGCAAAAATCACGCAAAAGTGATGGTAGGTCTTACTTTTGGGGGAGGTCTTATTTTCAGGGAAACAGTGTGTGTGTGTGTGTGTGTAAGTAAAATGGGGCCCCATGGTGGACTGCCACTGTAATGTTGTCATTCCCCAGCAGCATCTATTTTCCTTTGTCAGCATGGATAGCGGGGCAATACAGAGTTCACTCATATATTTTTCCCCCTTGAGAATCTCAGCACAGTAGACTAAATCACATGAGATTTGTTCCAGTGAGTTTACTGGTTTATGGCAGCTGAAATTGACATGACTGTTACCTATTTTAAAAAGCTAAAGAGGTGTTCCGGTGGGTGGATCGAAATATTTAATAATGATTTTCTCCCTTGCCAGGATGCCCTGACCCTGCACAAGCCCCATGGCACCACCGTCCACATCCATGTTCTGGCAGTACATCGCACCTTCCGCCAGCAAGGCAAGGGCTCCATCTTGATGTGGCGTTATCTGCAATACCTGTGCTGCCTGCCCTATGTCCGTCGAGCCACATTGATGTGCGAGGATTTTCTTATCCCCTTCTACTCCAAGTGTGGCTTTAAGGTCCTAGGCCCTTGTGAGATAACCGTGGGCTCACTGAACTTCATCGAGATGCACTATGCTGTTCGTGGCCATGCCTTCATGCGTAGGAACAGTGGCTGCTGAACTCATGTTTCCCCTAGACTTCATTTTTGATTGCTCTGACCAACAAGTCCAATTGTCTAGTGATTCCCAAGTCTTCTAGTGGGACCCACCAATGGATTAAGGGAGTCCTATGGGTGGGCTGCCAAGGTGTGTGTATGGTGGGAACTTGTATGTCAAAACATTTTGCATCCATGGTGGACCCACCCTGAGAATGTCTCTAAAGAAGCTTGGGAACCACTATTACATACAGATTGATCAGCACCTTATAGGCAATTGCTACCATCTCCTCAAGGCAGCAAAAATCTTAAGCCTAGCATTTCCTTTTTATCCACACAACTGCCTTTTAAAACTGGTAGCTAACCTTGGCCCAGTTTTCTTCTCACTTGTCTTAGCTAGCTTTGCATCATCCATCATTCTATACAGGTGGGAGAATTAAAGGCACCAAAATAGTGTCAGGCTGGTGAAGATGGAGCTGCTAAGTTTGTATTCATCAGCCAGGAACACCTACACTAAGTGGTTTGTTGTAGAGTTTGCAGCCCACAATGAGTTAATTTTCAGACTTCATAAATAACCATCAATTGTTGAACATGTAAGGACTTCCAACTGCCCCTCTGCTTTCATGACATTGGTTACCATCATCCTTCTAACTTGGCAAAAACAACAAAATTATGTTGCAAGGCAAACTCTGCCTCTATCAAGCAAGCAAATGTGTATAAATATGCAAATAGTTGCAGAAATCAAGCTCTCCGTTCATAAATGTTGCTTGTGTTGTGATCACGTTCTTGCTCCTGGACTATCCCTTGAGATTAAAGCAATTAGATATTTTGCTTTAAAAGCAGAGTAATTTTAGAGTCCATTTCTGGGGATTACTCTTTACCTTGGGAAAAAGAGCATGGTCTGATGAAGGTAATGTGTTTACACCCTATGGAGACATCTTCTAAGTTCCAACACTGGCTACTTGGGTGCTGAAATGCAGGGAATCTATAGAGCATACAAGCACACATATGCCCTAAGAGGAGAAGTTAGACACTAGTTGATACTTCCCCCCCCCCTCCCCAAGCAGGGGTCTCTTCCTTTAATAGTTCCAAGGGTTGGGGAAGTTTTGCTTGAAGAGATAACCATAATCTCCTTATCTGGTAATACAGGCGTCCCCCGGTTAACAACGGGGATAACGCCTGTACAGTATAATGCAGTGTTACACAGTGAGTTTGTTGGCAATGGAAGGAATGGAATGTGATCACCAGGAGCACTTGCTTAGATTTCCTGCTGAGTCGGGAGAGGTTATTGGGCAAGCACAGTGCAAGCACAGCAATCTGGAGGGAACAAGTTTTGGCAGTGTCAGATAGGACTCCCACAGGATCAGCTGGGGAGTCGAGTGCACATGTAGGAAGGAGGGGGGACGACTGGCAGCAGGGAAGTGGAAAATGTGCCAGAACAGGGCTGGACAAGGGGACGGGAAAAGGAACAGAAGCAGATTTAAAGCCAGCCGGCCAGTGATGAGAAAAGAGCATATTTCGAGGATGGACAGGCAATAGCCTGAGGAGAGAGCAGGCTCCAGCCTTAGAGGCCGTGGAGCAGGCTTTTTGTAAATGCTGTACTGTATTACACTGGGAGACCTCCATCGTCTATGCAGATGGTCATTGAACAATCCGTTACAAAATTATGAAATAGCTGGGTTCAAGTCTGTCAAAGTCATTAAGCCAGCCCTGGGTACAGGCAAGTGTTTATAGCTCCCACCACTGCATGACAAGATTTCTTCTTCTTCTTCTATCCCCAAACTGTTCTACATGCCATTTTCTACTTGCAATGTCTTGTTAAATCAGCAAATAAATGTGTAATGTTTTCTAATGGGTTGTTGGTTTTATTCCCACTTTTTACCATCACTACCCTTTTCAACATTAGTATACAAGCAAATCATAACAGCTGTCAAGTTATTTTGCATAGGCAGGGCTAGGTTTAGAATTTGAGAGAAGGAAAAAGAAACGACACAGGAGGCAGAGACTAATGGCGGAATCCTGTGGAGCTTTAGGGCAGTGGAGCGAGTGCCCAAACGTGCACAAGGCCGGCTGCCCTCACTCCGCCGCCAGGACGTCCATGCACAGCCTCCTCTTACTTCCGCCAGCTATTTAGCTGGCCAAAACCTTCCCCGGTTTACACCGGGGGAAGGGGATGAACATCCCCTTTCCCCGCATAGAGCTCCGTCCGCTGTAGGGCGACTCTGGGCCGCCTGCTGGATAGTTAGGTAGGATTGGGCTGTAAGTTATTTATGCACCAATCAACCAACAGGAAGTAGCAAGGGGAAGGTAGCTTAGAAAAAATAGTGAAGGATGTAGAGTAGCATAAGATAAGAAGCAACTTGGAAATCAACACTTCCTGAGCAATATAAATTAGGATTTATTTAAAATATTCATATTCCACCTTTCTTCCCATAATATGGAATACCCAAGGATGGAGTTTTTCCAGCATTCACTGCATTGTCCTAAAATCTGAGTAGCAAAGAGAGGTGTTGAAGGTGCAGCTAGAAAACGTAGCTGGATTGATTAATCTGTATTTACATAGTCAACTAATGTAACAGGGAACCCAAACACCAAGTATAGACACTTAAAATCCATAGTAAGTGCTTTTTTTGGGATCAAACACTAACTTTGAACTCAAGGGATTTTTTTTAATCAGAATTATATAGTCCTATTACTGTAGTCTGGATTAAAGAAAGGTATAGTGTATCCTTTCCTGTGTAAACAAACACAGGAAATCAGCCATCAAACCTATAATAAAATGTAGATACACCAACGTTTTCTTTATGGGAGTCACTTGCATAACAGAGTAATTATTCCCTGGACAAAAGGCTTACACAAGGCAGGTTTTGTTTTTTCAAAAAGGAGACAATAGATTTTTGCTGGATTTTTTAAAGCCATTAATTTATTTAGGCCAAAATGTTACTCCTCCCTTTTTCTTTTCCCCAGATCCCCATTTTGTCTGTCACTGCAGAATCATTTTAGCCTTGCTCTTCAGAGCAATTAAGATTGCAAGCCATCCTTCCAAGTTTGCTTCCAGAGAAACCCCTGACCTCTGCATTATTCACCCAACACAGATACTGGAATACGGTAGTCAGCAACATTTCTTACAGGTGGCACAAAGTTTCTTTAAAAGCACCAACACTCTTTCCAGAAAGTATTTGGCTCTAGTGATACACAGATATTGCAAAGATAAGGAAACACATTGCATATAAAAAGTACCCCTTGGAAAAAAGGGGGCTTATTTTCACAGTACAATTCATAGTACCACAAAAAGGCACTAAGGCAGGAAAGCCTGCCATCAAGTCCAAGCACCAACTTGTGCCAAAGGCATTGCAAAAGAAACCAGAAAGGCTAAAAAAAAAAGGGGGGGGGGCTTCATGTGGGAGACGAGAGAGACAGGCAGATGTGAAATAAAAGCAGTTCAATATGATGTTGCTTAGTCACTAAGGTGTTCTTTAAAAGATGCTCCCTGCCAGGCCTCACTCCCCCAAAGGGCCCAGCGAGTCCCATAGATGAATGGCATTGAATCTTTTGCCAGCGCATTAGAAGGGACTAAGCCTAAGAGGCAGAGGTGGTGGAATAAGTGTGATGTTCTCTAGTCTACTATATTGCAAACTCTGTCGGGAAGTTGTCTCGTGGCACTGTAGTGGAAATGCCTCCGATAGTAAAACTCAGTCCCATTTGAAGGCATGACCAGGGGTATGATTTTGCTTCACAGCAATCACTCCCCCAAATGGCTACTTGTTGCCCAGAACTGCCATGGAAAAAATGTACAAGTGGCATACCTGTTTTATCTCTATCCTTCAGATCCAGGAAGCTTACAAAAGATGGCAGCACCTGCCCAGCTCTTTCACTTCAGCACTTGGAACATAATGCCTCATAAACAAAGTACCACTGCATGAGTGAAACAGGAATCCAGTGGGAAAGCTGGAAATGTAGACGCTCTGCTTTTGATGACCAAAATTACTTCCATCCAAGCCTAGCTGTTAAATTCAGTAGGTGTCCCAAATGTTTTAAAATGCTTTCCCCCAAACCCATTTTTTTCCTTAAAAAAAAAAAAAAAACAGCCTCCAAACCCCATCAGTGCAAAACGGGATCCAAATCATACTTTTCACAGAACTTGGTAGTGAAGGGCAGGCAGGTGAGATACTCAATCCAGTGCCAATTAATGGGGTACACATAGAGCCAGATCACGAGAGAGGTAAAGAGGCCAACGAAGATCAGCAGGGAGACGATGATCATAGCCCGCTTACGGTACTTGTCCACAGTGCCAAAAGTGATGTAGGGCAGGAAGGCAAACGAAAGCAAGAGGCCACTGAGGAAGCCAAATATGTGTGCAATATTGTCAATCCACGGCAGGAGTCCACAGACAAAGAGAAAGAGGACAATCCCAGAAAGATTCAGAAAAGCCTTCCAGGGCTTCTCTAGGACCTGCCAACTCTGGAAGAGCTCCACAAAAAGGCAGGCTAACAAGCCAAACTGGGATCCTGCTGGGCCCACCTAGTGGAAAAAAGAAATTCAAGTAAGTTACAGTGGTATGGGATGGAAATGGCTAGTTTTCCTTTCCACTGCTATATCTTCCCACCGACAAATTTTAGATTTCTAAAATTTCATTGTTTCATTAACATATACCGTATTTATCGGCGTATAAAACGCACTGGCGTATAAGACGCACCTTCCTTTTGGCCCTGGGTTTCAAGAAAAAAAGATTTAAAGCATTTTTGGGCCACTTGGCCACTTACTGCTTGGCTGCTTAATTAGCTAATTTACATAAATTGCACAAAAATACCAGGATCTCTTTTAAAACACACAGCAATAAGACACATGAACAAACTGCACCAGAACATAAATCCCAAGTACACAAAAAAAACCCAGACTCAACTCTTTTTCCCCCCAACCCACCCATGCACAGTTTCCAAAGTAAACATAAAAGTACAAAAAAACACCCAGACTCAACTCTTACCCCACCCGACCTATGCAGTTTCCAAAGCCTCCCCAACTAGGCCCAGTTCAGAAGCTTACCCAAGCTGCATGGAGAGCTGGAAAGACCACACCCTCTGCAGCTCAGCTGAACTTAACTGAGGAGCACAGCGCCCTCTGCTGGCTGCTGAGAAGCTCAACTCATGCACGTGCATAAATTAAACCCGACAAACAGCTGTAGATCGGACAGATTAGTCAGGGAAGAAAGCACAAGGGAGCTCTCCGGCTTGGGAAAAACGCGGTAAGCCCAAAAAAATGCTTTAAAACGGGCAAGGGGGAGAAAGGGATTTTTAATATTGGCATATAAAACGCACCCTACTATTTTGGGTCACAAATGTAGACAAAAAAGTGTGTTTTATACGCCAATAAATACGGTACTGTATTACCAATCAAACTCTGCAGTTTCAGAATTACAGCCCTCTTCCCACATCCCATCCATATGCTGTATTCCATCAAGGCACAGAAGGGGACTGAGGCCACTGGCCCCACCCCTAAACTCAATGTATCTGCCGATTTTGCACCCAATCTCCATCCATTTGATGGAAAGCACATTCTTTAACATATATTGCATAGAGCTTATTCTCACCAAGCAGAAGTCAGGGGGGAGATTCACGTGACTGGATGGACACACGCGGACACACCCACCCACCCCAGTTCCCTCTCTACAAATTGTGGGTGAAATCTGGGAAGATTTATATCTAGGAACACCCCCCCTCTCTCTGCTACAAGTTGGGGTGGTGCAAGGACACTGCCCAACGACACCTTGAGTCCTCCACTGTCACCTTTGCTGTGGCTCATTGAAAAAAAAAAACACCCCATGCTCTGTTATGCGTTTTTCACTAACCCAGAAGTGTGGGACTTCTGGTTTTATTTAAAGGGACTGTGCACGTAATGAGCTCCTTCATTTGCAAGGTCCCTATAAATAAAAACAGGAAGTCCTGCAGTTCCTTGTTTGAGAGAGCATGGTAAGGAAGCAGGAGATCCACTTCCTGCTTGAGTCAGTGGGAAGTGTATCAACGTGGCTTGCATCTGCAATGAGCTGGAGGGAGGCAGTGTTAGACTCGGGGTGAAGGGCACCCCGAATCCACTGCCGCTCATCCCTCCATCTGCTACTTATGCAAGCCACACCAGTCACATAATGGCTGGGCGGGCCGCGCTATATGGCTACTGAAGTATTCACATGTATTCCAACAAAAATCATTTCCAAGTAAAGCTTTGAATTTGTTTGAGTACAATGTTTGAACCAGATTCAGTGTGCTTTATTGATTTTTCCCCTTAATATTTCACATAATTTGGATATTGGAAAAAACAGGTGTACATTGTCACTGCAATCCGAACCAACTTTCCAGCACCGGTGCAGCCACAATGCAGTCCCAAGGTAAGGGAACAAATGTTCCCTCACCTTGAAGTGGCCTCCATGACTGCCCCTGCACTTCAAAATGCAGTGTGCGCCCTGTTGGCACGGCTAAACCGACGTTGAAAAGTTGGTTAGGATTGCACTGTGCGTTACTTTATATAGCATGCAAAATTATCCCAAACATGTAGACAACTTCGTATACAGTTGGCCCTTGCTATCTGCGGGGATCCGTTTCGGAACCCCCCTTCGTGGATAGCGAGGATTCGCGGATACCGGGGTCCACTAAAAATAGCTTTAAGTAAAAATGTGGGTTTTTTTACCTTTTACCAGCAAACCGCACTGTTTCCCAGCCTCCACAGGGCTTCAGCAAGCTGAACGACCCACTTCTGGGTCGTGCAAAGGCTCTTCCCCCCCTCCCAGCCTTGTCCCAGGATGCATCCTGGGACAAGGCTGGGAGGGGGAAGGAGCCTTCATGTGACCCAGAAGTGGGTCATTCAGCTTGCTGAAGCCCTGTGGAGGCTTGGAAATGGTGCGGTTTGCTGGAAAAAAAGGTAAAAAAAGTGTGGGGTTTTTTAAGCCCCCATATATCCAGGATCCGTGGACAAACCCGCAGATCCTGAATCCACAAATGGAAAGGGTCCACTGTACTTCTGAAGTTTTGTTTACTATATATAAACTTAAATATAAACCAAACATCTCAAGTTAGATCCCAATTGGTTATTTAATATATTTTTTTCTTTAAAATGTTTAAGAAAAAAAGAACCCAGTTAAAAAATTTCTAGAAACTCCACATCACTTAAATTATGGCAGGATACATTTTACATTATGCCAGTGAGCTCTCTCCCTCCCTCCCCCAGAAAAAAGCTCAGAACAAAAATTAATGGGCAGTATAGCTCCAGTGATCATTCCATAAGGCCATCATACTTCCTGAACAGGCTACAGCCAAGGCTCACATCCTCAAATTTGGCATGTGAAGCAGTACCACTACATAATTGTTGGATTCTCAGGATGCTGAATTCTTATTTTCATTTAAAGAGCAGCAGCACACAGCACATTTCTAGTCCTCATGACAACATGCATGGGTTTGAAAGCACGACGGCAAGCCCTTGGAAGGTCAAGTGGGGCTTCACTGTTTTGCACAGCTCCTTGCCCAGAAGTAGAGTGAATAGGCTTTCTTGGAATAGCTTCTATTAGTCGCCACAATCAGCTTCTTTTCACTTTGAAGTTTGATGTTTTATGGAGAATACATGTGAATGTAGAAAACAGCCTTATCCCAAATCAGACCCATTGAGCTCAGCACTGTCTACTCATTGACAGTTGTCGGCCGAGCATGGGAGAGGAGACGGCCAGGGAGAGGCCAGACTGCAAAGGATACCATCTGGAATGCAGTTGTTCATGAAAGATTGAACACACACACACACACACACACACACACACACACGCTCTGCCACAGAGCTATGAGCAAAGATTCTGTGCCAAAGGGAGGAAAGAAGCCATGATGCTGAAGAATCAATTGGGAAAGGGGCTTACAGTGACTCAGCAGCAGGCTGCAGTATCCCAAGAAACTGCTGATACCAAGGGATTAAGTGGGTGATCTTCTTTAGAGCCTGTTAGAACCTCAGATTAGCCACCTGCCTGTTGTATCAGTCCAAAGGGAATAGACATTCTCACGTGCTAGTAAATAGGGCAGCTAACATGTGTCAGCCAAACACATGCAGACTAGAGAGCTGCTTTGAGGCAAGCACCACTTCCTCCACAGAGAGAAGAATTGAAGGAGGCCAGCCACAGATTCAAGCCAAAACATCCTCACTGGTGCCTCGTTATTCACCTTACTTCACATGCTCCAGTTCTACCTCATACTGTATCTTTTTGACATTTTATTTACAGTATTTCTATCCCGCCTTTCTCCCCGAAGGGACCCATGGGGTGACATGGAAGGCGACATGGGGTGGGAGAAGTCTACTTGAGTCTTCCCAATGAGGTTAAAACACAAATATTTGGTGGTGTTGACAAGTTATGTGCATGCAGTGATTTACTGTGGTGTTTTGTTTTGTTTTTTTTTGCTTCTTGCTAGGAAGTCTATGGCCCAAAGTAAATGTGCAAAAACTCGTGTGGTTTCCCATGGACGTAGCATGCATGTTTGGATACAAAACCCACGTGGAGCCCACAGCCTCCTTGAAGGAGTTGGGAGAGCCATCAAGCATTTTCATAAATGGGGGAGGAGACTGTTCCTTTCCCCTATTCAGGTACTGGGAACCAGAACGAAACAGAAGGAAGAGGCGAAGCAAGGGCGATTCAGCCCTCTCCTCTCCATATTTGAGGCTGGGGCAACCATCTCCCACCTCAGCCAATTATCCAGGGCTGCCTGAGTGAGCTCAACTCAACTACCCTGGGTCTGAACACCACACTGCATCCGGTCACCTCTGCTCCAGGGCAGGCATCGTATCAAAGGCAAAGTATGAATGAGAGGCTGGCTCCACCTTGCCAACTGTGGTTGTTCATGAATCCCTCCAAAATCTCTGCTCACATCCCTTCTTAAGAGGTAGTTAAGAATGCTAAATCAATTCTTCCTTTTGCTCACATGTGCCACCAGCAACAGCAGATAATTCCATTATCCAGTTCTATTAACACTTGCATTCTTGGCCTCTGTTTAACTGGAAGTCAGGAGGCAGCTGGCCAGGACAGCATGCTTAGGGCAATGACATCATTCACCTGCAATCACACCTCCCTAGTTGTTTAAGCTGCCTCTGCCACATGCCAAGAGAAGGGAGATGAAAGCTAAGGGAAAACAGCTGCTGAATTACTCCCTTTGGGACAAAGGAACCCAAGAAAAGGCCAGTCGGCCAGATGCAGCTCGTAAGTGTTCCCTTTAACTGTCCACAGTAACGTCTACAATGGGTCCAGGTGTTATTAGAGCAGGCAACTAAAGTCTGGAGACATCTTAGAAGATGAATGCAAAGGCGGCTCTGGGCTCTGACACAGCAACTGCAGGCAATGGAAGGGCCTGTTTACATAGGAGGAAATATCTGGGGACTACTTCAGACTGCAGACGAGGATGGCACGTTTGAATACACACAGCCCTCTCTGCACCTAGAAAACAAGCACGTGATGATAAAGCTAGGCTTGGACCTTCTCTTCAACATGCTAGATTTCCATATGTAGGGAGTGTGTATCATGAGGGATAATTCAAACATGCAACCTCCTTGATTTCAGTCTGAAGTGACAGTCCCAGGTGGGTTATAGCACACCAGATTGTTGAATATAGTGGTTCAGCTGTTAATCTGCTAAATGCAAGTTTCACTGGAACGTTGGCTCTTTTTTCAGTTTTCCAGACTCCCAAAGTTTTCCAGACTCCTGCACTCATCTGTCCTCATGCTATGGTGGAACAATAGCATGCTGTAAGCAGTGTTCCCCCTAATCTGCACACTCCACACAGCTCAGAAGTTGGCAATGACATCATTACTAAGCACCTGGAATTGCCACTGTGAAGCTGTGGAAGGGCTCCCCGCATCAGCGTGAAAAGTAAGGGGCAACACCGCTTATGAGGATATCATATCTTACCAAATCCAAAACTGTACTAGGTTACTAACAGAGGGCACAAACAGCCTGGAAGTGAGGCTGGGGAGGAGGCTCTCACATACAGCTGCCAGGCCAAAGCAAGTAGGGCATCAATGAAAGTGAACATGCATTTTAAAAAATAAGAGATCCAATATGCAACTATATAGCAAGCTAACTTCGGACAGTTTTGTGAACGTTCCCTAAAACACAGGCTGTAAAAGCCATCACTTGGAGCAGGATGGGAGTTCAGCACTTTCAGAGCCAGTGTGGTAGTCTGTACACAGAAACCAAGAAACTTTCCCAAGTATTTCAGGCTCTGGAAATCTTACACTGAAACCAGAATGAAGGCACATGGCTCAAGTATGCTTTTTTCTACTGATCACATATTTCTGCAGGCCTTCCCCCTTCAGAACTTGGTGCATAACTGGAAAAACATTCTTGGTGGCTGCTCTCACTGAACTCCTCTCTCTTTAAAGCTCAACCAGCACTTTGGATTTTCTGGGCTTCAGCGCACATCCAGCTCTGAATACAACTGCAGAGTATTTTCTATTTAGGCTATTTATCGTTGGCAATAGAAAGCAATTCACCCTCCAAGAGATCCAACCATGTCCTTACCTCTGCCCTGTATGGAAGGAAGATCGCACTGGCCAGGTTGCCTGTAATGCCACTGAGGACAAAAATAATAGCGATTCTATGCCAACCTGCCAGCTTCTCCAAATCCCTGAGGACTGTCATCTGAAAGATCACCGACACCAGGCAGTGGATAACCCTGCAAAATTAGTCAAGACACTTCACATCAAAGCTACGCTCCTTCAAACAGCATCTCATCCCCCACCCAAGTTGGCATCAGGCCGGCAAGATCGGAGTTATGATCTTGTTAAGATTACTGTATGTTACTTTCCATTGAGCAGCACTTGCCAATTGGAGAAGTACCTATGGATTTGTCCAAAGGGCTGTAAAGTGAATTAAAACATTCCAAAGAAATGCACTGACAGGACTCTGCCAAAGGCTAGAGCCAAAGAGTAAACAGGAAAAGCCTCAGGCAACCAAGCCAAGACCATGACTCCAAACCACAACCAGATGAGGCTCCACTCCAGCAGCCTCACAGCGCAATCCTACCCAGCTCCTCCAATGGTGCAGCAGTGGTGGAGGGCAGAACAGGAGGCTTTGGAAAGGAAAGGGGATTTAAATCCCCAAAGCCTCCCGTTCTGCCCTCCACCACTGGCTGCACCAGTGGAGGAGCCAGGTAGGATTGCGCTGTCAGTCAAGACTACAAGTCAGCAGGTCAGACAAGCAGGCCAGGCACCAGAAGGGGTTTCAGAAATCTAGGCATGATTATTAGGCTGCAGTGGTTCTCCAATGGCCCAAGCACCTGAAAACACAAAGACTCCAAAAGGTAAAGCCTGCTGATTTCCAAGGAAGGTTCTCTATATAGTCCCAGAAGTCTATCAGGCTTCACCTGCTCATCAACAGGCAGGACTGAAGCCACAAACACAGACAGAAATGGTCAGCCTGAGGACCCCAATCCTGACCCAAGCATGTGGTGGTCTCTCCCAATATATCATACTTTCCTCCTCTTACCCACCCTGCATGAAGGAGTAAGGATAACCAGAGTCTGTAGAATTGATCAGGAACTTCTGGGTTCAAAAATGGCAAAAGGCCACACACTTCATCCATGCAGTGTACCTGGGGGGGAAAAAAAAAGAGAGAAAGTGATGAAGTACGTAGACGAAAGGAAGCCACCAGGCTTTGGGACAGACAGGTAGAGGAAAACCCTGAATCCATTTGACAGTGATATAAGTGGTGACTGACTATTACACTTTTGTAGGTAACAAAATATCAACCCAATGCGGAAGTTGGCGATCAGACTCTTCTAACCTTAGGGTCATGGCAACACAAACTAGAACTTGAAGGAAGTGGGAGGAGGTAGGTGAAAGTAGGCTGCAATGTCATTCCACTAGGCATAAGAATGAATCGGCAGTTTTCTTGTTGATCTGTCTCCAAACATGGGATCAAGTAAAACTACCATATATTGATTGAATCAGACCATTGTGGCTATCTAGCGTAATACTATCCACTCTGACTAGAAACAGCCATCCAAGGTCTCAAGTCTTTTCCAGATTTGCTACCAGAGAGTCTTCTGCATGTAAAATATGCGCTCCACCACTGTGCAATTCCCCTCAGGCAGAAGAATGAGAAAATACAGTGGATCAGACAAAATGTGAATCCAGAGATCAGGACTCGCACACTAACAGGAAACCTTGGCAGGAGGCAATGCTGCTGAATTTGCTTCCTACAACAAGAAGGTTCCTCCAGGAACCTACTACTCTATTTCGAAGAAAGCCACATTCTGCTCTCAGATGACATTATATACACATTTTAAAAGCATTTGCATCACTTCGCTTGGTTCTGAATGAGATATGAGAGTTTATAGAATCCGAAGGATTTTTTTTCCAGCAAGGAGTAGACACTTCAGAAAGACCAAGAGAGGAATGGACAAGGAACGTACTGTATAAGGAAACTTGAGGGGAGGCCTGGAGGGAGTTAACAAGTAGTCATGCAGACCACAGACATTTCATTCTCTGAACAGCAAAGATGATAAAAAGTATCTACACAATCATGAGATGTTAGGGGGATTACAACCCGGGGCCAAATATTGGTGGTGAACCTAAGGCAGGAATAATTTCAGGGGCTCTCCATATACACCACTCAATACACTTGAACCCATTATCACTGTTGCACTAAAGGTGGTCAAGAAAGGCAGGTTTTCCTGAGGCACTTTCCTAACATTAGTCAGATTTGTCAATCCACATGCATGGAGGCCCATCCCACCCATGTCCAGGACTAGGAACACTTGCCTGTGAGCAAAGAGTTGCTTCTTCATGAAAGTAGCCATGCATAAATTCACAGTACTCCCGAGTAGTGATCGCACAGCTAGCACAAAGAAAGACAGGTGGAGTTGCATTACTTAAGCATTCCTTCCCTGACATCACATACACTTCACTCCCTCCCTCACCCACCCACCCAGCAAACAGTCGGTTCATAAGCTAGCGGTGGTTCTCAAACGTTTTAGCACTAGGACCCACTTTTTTAAAAAAAACGGACCCACCTAGCTTTATGAGACTTTTTAAAAAGGGTGATATGGTCCTCGAACGCTCATGAAAGACTGTTTGTTCATCTTTAAAAAGGTGCATTATTTTAATGTTTTCATTCATTCAAATTGTGTTCCCAAATGGCTACTAAACATTTCAGTCAAGGCATACAGCTTTGAAGATGACTGAAGCATTATTCTAACTGCAGGTTATGATCTAGGCATCTCCTGCGTCACTTGTTGAGAAGCAAGATCATTACAAGTTAAATTAAGGAACGTTGCTAAATCCGAGCAGCTAGTTCTCAAGATTGATGGGTCTGCGCTTTCTAGAAGCTCAGGTTGAACACAGTTATCTCAATCAACAAGCAAAAGTGCTGCAAACCACGCACAGCTTGAAGGGGTGCTGAGCTGCATTTCTTAGCTTTAATTTAGCATGCCTTAAGCAAGCAGTACCTTAAACAGACATTAGCATGCTTAGGACATGGATTGGAACAAAGTCTGAAGACGACTTGCCAAAGCAGGAAGGAAGACTGGCCTTAACATTGCATGTTTCCTACCTAACTAGAGAGAGTAAGGAAGTCTACAGCTGCTTGCAATACAAAGGTTTAGGCAGCACTGGGGAGAGGGAACACTTTCAGGATCATACTTGCCTGCCTTTGGTTCCAAGACAGCATGGCCTTCCTTTAATATCACAGTCCATATGCAACAAGCCAGTGTGATTATTTTTGGCCTGATAGGTACATACCTGTAAAGAGAGCACATCCACGTGAGCACATAAAGTAACTCACCCTAACCATGCCTGTCAATTTCCCCTTCTTACCTCTACTAGTTAGTGCAATGACATAGCAGGCTAGGACAGATTTCAATACGATCAATAGGGCACCACCACAGACCTCTCGGATACTTAATTCAGCTAGTAGGTAGCATGGGTTCAGTGACCCACTAGATCCCAAGCCTCGTAGCTAGTCCTTCAGCCAGATCATCATGGCATTTTCTAGCCATGTTCCTAGTTGAAAAGTAGCAGGGGGAAGCCAATAAAATCTGACTTGCTGAAGGCAGGCAAGAAGAGGAAGGAGGGATGGGGAGTGATTGATTTTATATATTTGCTGAGATCCACTGAAATGAAAGGCGTGATATAAATATAGGCACAGACCTGGACATCTGGGTTTCCTGCTTCCATGTTTGCGTGGCTCCAGAATTAAGGAATGAATCTCAACTCTCATACCATGCCTATAGGAAGGCCACATCTTTGCCCATTTTCCTTCTTGCATACCTTGCAAGAGCCTACCATACCAAGCCTTTCCTGCTCTGGTATAACAGGGGTAGATAACAGCACCCGGCATTTGCCAGAAGAGTCACTAGAAGGTGGGCACTTGCCACCCCCAGCTGGGCTGGTATCACAATATTGCTTGGGCCTCTACAAATCAGTCTATCTGGTCCCGCACAGGGTTGTGGGGCGGAAAGGCACAATCCCTTCTCAACAGACAGTGTTCGTCTCCATGAAGCAGCTTGTTCTGTCCTGGGTAGCAAGGCAGTGCTTCAAACGACCCTCATTCTTTTCTCTCTGCAAAGCTTCTAAAAGCCACTCGTCTGCACTTGCACTATAAAGAGTCCTTTGCAAAGTAAAAGGCAAAAGAGACAAAGAGGGAAGAATCTTTACCGGCCACTTGGTGATGTCATCTGGCCAGATGTGAGGTCGATTTGAAGCTGGCTCCTCACAAGTCCTGTTAGGATACAGCCAGCAATGAAAGGTTAGAACAGACATAATTCCCAGTTCTGTCATATCTGTAGGGCAGACCTCCCTTTTTGCAGAGCGTCACACATGCGTACGCACTCATTCAGAGCTACCTGGGATCCTGAGAACACACAGCTCCTGATGACCTCTGCAGACTTGAATTGCTGGAGTCAATAGCTGGTGGGTTGTGATCTGGCCACTTTACAAATGTGGCTAATGTTTCCTTTGAAGAAAGAAAGAAAGAAAGAAAGAAAGTGACGTCGTCATCACCGCCACCATGATTTAGTGAAAGAGCAAATCCCACCAGAGGCATGTTCATGCAGAGTTGTCATTTCGGACATCTGAAGTCCTTCTCCATAACTGGGATCACCACTGAAAGGGTGTCACCTAAAGATGCCCACCCCAAAGCCTAAGCATGCCAGTTTTAAGACAGGAAGAGGAGGCCATTTGACCCACAAAAGCATTGGGAAACCTTCCAGCATTTGCTTTCATATGAGGTTCTATTATGGCGCTTTGATGAAACTATGCTTTCTATATTTATAGTATTTTTGTATGTTTTGGATCAGTAAGAGGATAGAACTTTAACAGAATAAATGGCTTGGACTAGAGAGCACAGCAATGTCTTCCCACAGATGTCATCATTAAAACTGTTCATTTCCTGCCACAAAAGCATGCTTCCGATTCATTAAGCACAACTTCAGAAAGCACCTTTCAGTTATAGGCATTTACTCAGAGTCTTAAGCAGCATGGCTTAATCACACACATCTACTTGGCATAGATATTTTGTTATCTTTAGTTAAACGCTTTAATTGGTGTCTTTGGGCATTAGCCTAGAACACAGCAATGGTGCTCTAAAAGATACCTCAAAGTAACAACCGCTTGCCAAGTTTGTGTTTCCATGAGGAGTGAGGTTAAAGTAGATCAACAGGGGTCAACAGAGAAGAGAAAAAGTCCCCTTTTATTCAAGCAGCTGTTTGTAGGCAGAGTAATTAAGATTCCACATCCTCCTCCTAAACTCTGACTACAAACTTTCATGCAGAGATCTGGTTGCTTCTGGAGATTCATAGAGTTAACTTAAAAGCAAACTCTCTAGTTCTCAAGGCTATGTTGGTAAGAACATGCGTAATTTCTACTAAATATTTAGGCTTCCAGGGGCTTTCAGGATGAATCACAACAGCAACCATCCCATTTTTCCCAGCGAACATTTCCTTTTTCCTACTCCCTTACTATCTCCACAACATCCCTCCTAGTACCAACTAAAAATAAAGTAAATAAATGCAGAAGCAGTAGACATCTGGAACAACAACAAAAATCAAGTGATAAAAAGGAGTACAACTGTCAAACGCAAGTACCGTATTGGTCTGAGTATAAGACTCACTTTTTTCTCCTAATTTAAGTTTTTAAACTAGGGGTGCGTCTTATAATCAGGCTGCTGCAATTTAATGCCAGTGATTTAATTAAATTTTTTTAATAGCACCAAACTTTAAGGGTGCATCTTATAATCAGGTGTGTCTTATACTCGGGACAATACAGTAAATTGCACACGAGTTGCCTCGAGAAAGCTGGGCCACCAAGACATAGCAAGCCCACAGTAATTACGGTATATCAGCTTCCCTGACATAGGCTGTTCATGTAAACCAACATTTATTTAATGTGTGAGCAAACAGTTTTCATGATAAGTGAATAGCATCACAATACTTCTTGCTCAAGAATTCTACAAATATTTGCTATTCGCAGCGTGGCCATTTCCGTTTTTTACAGCAGATAATACACACTGGATTTGTAAACCATCACAGGAAGGAATTCAATTCAGGTGCTGATCAAACTGCTTTTCAAGAGTGCCTTTTCCTCATCACCTGGAGAATTTTGACCTCTCACCCCAAACACAGCAACTTAACCAGTGACCCTCCAGCTCCAGTTAGATTTTTCACAAATGTCACACTGACTTGCAGAGGAGCCACTTGTCCCATCAGAGTCCACCCCACCAGAGCAACCCGTAGGCTGTTGGGCTCACCGAGCAATCTTCTCGCAGTGTCTGAACGCAGCCAGAGTTATCATTCTGGACACAGCAGCCCGAATTGCGCTCTTGTTCTCTCTCTTTCTGGATCAGCTTCTCAATCTGTCGGTCTTTCCGGATGCAGGGAGAGAACTTGGCTCCTAGGTGGATCAAGTCTATCTAAAATGCAAGCATGGAGAAGACTCTCAAGGAAAGAGAAAGGCGCTAATCCAACTTTTATCCTCCAATTGCAGGGAGTAGAAAACACCACCAGGTGGAGCCAAACAAAGCCTACCGGTGTTCGCCCAGCAGCTTTCAGAACTGCTTTAAGGCTGATCTACACCACACGTATCCCGGCACGTCCCGGGCGCCTGTGGCTTCCTTTTTAACCGATCACCATGGAATGCCAGTTCCGTTGCGATCAGTCGTGGACCATGCTCATGACTGAGAGAGGGTGGGACGCGGAGCAAACTGTTTGACCAATGGGATGAGAGGGGGCTTTCAGTCAATCGGAGCGCACGTTTCAGCCAATCAGCATTGAGCATTATTACAAGGAGGGACAATCAGGAGGGACAAGCGCATTGAAGAAACTGGTGGAGCCCAGGGCAGAGTTTCAGGCCGGGGCGTCCTGTCCCCTACGCTCGCGAGCCTCCAAACACAAACGCAACCGGAGTTGGTGCAGATCAGCCTTTAAACATGTTCCATAAAAGCAACATCATAAGCAACTATTACTTTTTCCTTCCTAATTCTGGGGCTTGTGCGAGGGGAGCAAGGAGATGTGCATTTTGACACCACTAAGGGAGAATTTGCCATTCCCCATTTTGCATGAGCTCCGGCTGAGTGCTCTCCCTCTCTTGCTACTTCTATGAGGCATACAAAGGCCTTTATCATCATCTGAACTCACCTCTTTCTGGAATATTTCCTGTGTAGGTGGGCAAAAGTTATGAATGAGATGGGATGTTTGATGTGGTGGTGCTTTTAAATGCTTAAGCACACACAATCTGGGACAGATCTGGCTTTTTTATGGTCTTGCTGATCACACCAGGAGTTGAGGAAAAAACTGCCTTCTAATGAGCTCCAACACTGGGAGTCTTGTTTTCTTCCATAGTTGAAACCTGTTTCCTATGCTGCTAGGAAGCAGTTCTGAGTTCCATCGTCAATTGATAGGCAACATCCAAGTCTGATGTCAGTAGCCACAGCCTGGATTAACTGCATTTGTAACAAAGGAAAAAGAACACACAGGGCCTCTACAGGTCCAAGCAAGAAACCAAATAGCTCTTATATGCAAATGCACTTGGAACAATGGAACTTATGCTTTTGCATACAAGAGCTGCTTGGTTTCTTGGCTGGACCTGTAGAGGCCATGTGCTTTCCTCATTAGAGAAGGCACAATGCAAACAAGATTGAAGCAAAGCCTTTACCGAGCTTGGGCCAATCCAGAAGTTCTCTTGCTGGATGTACTTGACACTCTCATAGACACCTTTGTTTCGCAGCACCTACAACGTAATGGAGAAATTCCTAGGTTAAGAGAAACGACGGGTAACCCAAGAGAAGGGTTGAATTGGATAAAGGACTGGAAATTCTAGCTGCAAATATCAGATCCAAGGTCATACGCATTTTGTCTGATGTATCAAAACAGAGCCACTAGTAACCATTTTTGAGAAATGTGAAAAACAAGGA
Organism: Plestiodon gilberti rubricaudatus; assembly: GCA_026170595.1. Taxonomy (NCBI): domain Eukaryota; kingdom Metazoa; phylum Chordata; class Lepidosauria; order Squamata; family Scincidae; genus Plestiodon; species Plestiodon gilberti. The sequence goes on from JANXHW010000002.1 coordinate 158,288,062, forward strand.
AGATTTCACAGCGGGCTGAAGAAGGCCTAGCCTAATCCAACCAAAGGGGGCACCATTTCAAACCAACCACCAGCACTTTGGCTTAATTCAGCTTGTGTCAACAGCCTCACTTATTTTATCATTTTTGCTTGCAGAAAGCTCATGGGAGTCTGCTCTTCTGATTGCAAATTCATTTGATACAACAGCATGCTATGTGGGACATAGCAGAAACATCCACCGCTCCCGAATGCAGTAGATGGGAGTCAACTAGAGGGAATAATGCCACCTGTGACAAAAGGTTTACTCTGGCTCCAGGTTATTTTCCAGGCACAATTCAAAGTACTGTTTTTGACCTTTGAGGTTATTTATTTATTTATTTATATAATTTGGTATATCCTGCCTTTCTCCTGACAAGGCAACCAAGGCAGCTTACAGAATCAAAACAATGTTAAAATAGTAAAAAACAAACAAACAAACAAAAAACAATTAAAAGAAAACAAACCAAACAAATGTCAATGGGTCACCTTAAAATTACATTAATTAAAATTCAATCAAACTTAAGTTCTAAGTTTCTTAGAGCCAGGGTATCTCAGAGACTGCCTCCTTTCGTAGAAACTAGCATTGCCTGGTATTTGGTTGATTTGCACCAGGTTTCTCAACTGCACACGCAGACCTCCTGTGTGCATGACTTCATGTACAAAGAGCCCCATTCCCAGCTCCCGCTGAATATCAGCAGCTGCATCAGTAGGCTCAATCCCACTCCCTCCTCCACATGTGGCACCAACAAATGTACTTGTGAACAGAGCTAAAATTAAACTCACTAATGCTGTTGTCAGGTGCTGGGCAAAGCCAATTGGAGCGATCCCGTAGGTACAAATGATCAGCAACGTGATGATGATATGGACAAAGGTGATCCAGTAAGTGAAGTAAGGCCTATTAAGGAGTAGGAAAGGAAAAGAAAAGTGCATTACAGACCAGAGTGACTCCAGAATGGCTTCCATTTATGATTCAACCCTAATCATTGAACGTTATGTACTGTGCCTTTAAGAGGCAGGCCAAATGTTGAGTGCAAGGCCTAACAGTTGAGTCCTGCTGCAGAGGCTGGGCCTGTTCTCCTCTGGACCTAAGGTGAGAGACTAAGGTTAAACACGGTAATGAATTTAGATCAAGGGTGTCAAACAGAAGGCCCACAGACCAGATGCGGCTCGCAGAAGCTCCTTATCCTGTCTACATGATAGTTGGGCTCTCCCAGCACCACCATCAGCTGCTGAGCTGCAAAGCGCCGCAATGGCAGAAGCAACACTGCTGAAAGGGTGGTGCTGGGAGAGCCCAATCATCATGCAGGCCACCCTTTCAGCAGCGCTGAGGTGACAGTGCCGGCCCACGTGATAATAGGGCTTTTCCACATCTTGAAAATATCATCAAGATTTTGTATTTTTTCTTCTGTCATTTGCAGCTAATGAGTTCCTGAGGAAAAAAAGTGCTTATTTCTGGCCATCACCTGCTTAATGACATCACTTCCGGCTCTCAGCAGGCACCATGAATGCTAACTCGGCCCGTTGTATGAAATGCGTTCGACACCCCTGATTTAGTACCTCAGTTATGCAAGTAGATTTTGGTTAGTTGTACAATAGTTATTGCTGGAAGCCTGAAGTGTAACACCTTTTTAGTTAGCAAACATATCAGCATACACCTGGGTGAGAATGTGTACGTTTGTGTACATGTTGATAGGAAAGACTGCTTGAAATAGGCAGACATGCTGCTAATCCACTGCAGAGAGGTCTCAAGACTGAAGATGACAGTTTGAGCTGGAACAGCTGGAACACAAGGGTGCAGTAAACTAAGGAGGGCAAATTTAACTGCTTTCAAAAACAAATAGCATTTGACCGCTGAACTAAATTCCACTTACAGAGGAAGACATAGCTACTGAAGATAAAAAGCCTAACATTACCAATGCAAACTAAGCATTCACATAGCACTTTAGAGTGTTCAAAGCTCTTCATGTACAAAGATGTCCTTGCAACAACCTCCACCTGTCCTGGCCAACAACCTTGGCCAATACAGTCGACCAGTATTACTAGCTTCATTTTGCAGAAGGGGAAGCAGAGACTGGGGGAAGAGTGGCTTGCCCCCAGCCACCAAGCGAGTTCATGGCAGAGGCAAGACTGGAACTTGGGACTTCCTGGTCCGCAGGAAGAGTTCTGTCTCTTCGCTGCTATGTTACACCAACTCAACAAAACCAGAGAAGGAAATGGAACAGAGATTACTAAAGCAAATGTATATGTTTAACACAGTGGTCCTGACAAAACAGACATGAAACAAAATTCAACAGTCAGCAGCAGACACGGGAGAAGAAATACGATGAGTAAGAACAGAGAAGCTGTTCTTCCTACATCTCACATCTTTAGAGGAGACAGAGGACGGCATCTGATCTAGGCCACAGAGGAGGTGCCCCAACTCTGAATTTCTAGAGAGCAACAGAAATTGCTATCTCCTCACGGCCAAGAATGCCTATTGTCTGCTTGCAGAAGTCTGAACTAGGCTTCAGACATCTTTTTTTTCTTCTTCTCCCTCCTTTATTGGTGAATACCACCTTATGAAAAGCCTCCAGCATTCTAGAATACGCTGCAACTAGAGTCCTATTCAGTCGTTCACCTCCATGCATTCGCTGAATGCATAAGGAAAGTGGGCCACACCCTGACCTCTGAGCATACCCTTGGATGTGTGAAAAGGACTCCTGTTTCCATAGGTGCCCTTTCCAGATGTTAAGCTGTATGATCCAACATTGGAATAATGGTCAGCAAATGTGCCATCAGGGGTGAAGCCCAGTGGGTCTCACCCAGTTTTCCCCTCCACTTGTTCATTATATGAACAGAGGGGGAAAATCTAACAGGGCGTAGCTGTCTGGGGCTATCAAGATAAAGAAAATGGCTTCGATAACATACTCCTGACAAAAGCAAAAATCAGGACTGTAACACTGTGGTTGTTTCTATCCTGGGGACGTTTCAGTCCTGGTGACCAGCACCTTTTAAACAAGCATGCTGTTCCTACCTATGGTGGTCTGTGAGCTCCAGCTGAGAGCGTACCACGCTGCTGATGCTCCGGCGGTATGTCCTGTTCAGCCACTTGCCCACCACTCCCAGTCCGTAGTAGCGCTTCTTGCGATCAAAGGCAAAGTGCTTCACTCTAGACGCAATTCGAGTGCCCCTCTTGGGGGTAGCTGCTGTTGGTGGTGGGACCTTGCCAGCCACTCTGACCCTGCAAGAAGAGACAGAATTTCTTCTACTGAAAGCACGGGAGCAGGAGGCGCACACACACAGAATTATTCCTCCTGGACACAGATGCTTAAAATGCTTCAGTCCTACATACCAGGGCTTTCATTTCCTCCAATAAAGCACTGTTTCATTGAACTACCAAGATGGCAAGTGATGTGCTCATGAACTCAGTTTGGGGGATGCCCTGCCTATGCATCCCTGTTGTTCGTTCATAACTTTTTGGGAAGAGATCTGATTGAAGCTGTTTGAATGCAGTCTCTCTTTGAACTCTCCACTGACAACCCCACATTCTTTTCAGAGGTAGATCACATGGTCAGGGAGATGTACTGTACAGTTCTTTCCATGTGAAGCTCTCTCTCTACAATGCACAGGAGCCCAAGACTTAAAGTTGTATCAGACCGCATATGTCTCGCTTTGTCACGTCTCGAAGTAGATTCTGATTGGCCTGAGGCATTGCTCCGCGTCCCGCCCCCACAAAACCAAACGTGGTCTCTCATTGGCCGAAGGTCGTTCTGGTGCGTTCCAAGTTGAATAAATCAGATTCAAATTCAGAACCTTTATTGGGATAATTAACAACATACATAAAACATAAACATATAACAAGTACATAACAGTAACCATGAATAGAATAAATCAAGCTTCGACCAATGAGAGGCCGTATTTGGTGTTGTGGGGGCGGGATGCCAAGCAATGCCTTGGGCCAATCAGAATCTACTCCGGGATGCGACAAAGCAAGACGCTTGCGGTGTGAGGCCGGCTTTAGGCTAAGACAGCAATTCTACCTGGGAGTAAGACCCATTGAACAGTGGGACTTACTCCAGAGTAGACATGCATAGGATTGTGCTGCAAGATCTCTATAGCACCACCCTCAGCATTAAGTGAATTTAATTGCTTGTTTTATTGTCTTAATATGTACACTGTTCCAAGAGCCTTGTGCTGAAGCACAGCTTCTGCATTTTTTAAAAAATGTAACAAAAATAAGGAATTCATGCAACAGTCATGCTTCAAAGGTTTAATCACCCAGTATGCTTGAACCTTAGACCCTCTAATGTGGCTACAATCCTATGCACACTTTCCTGTGAGTAGGCCCCATTGAACACAATGGGACTTACTTCTGGGTAAGAAGATTGGGCTGTTAATCCCTTGCATTTGAAATCCCAGTAAGAGAAGCTCAGTGGCAGTCCAATGGGAATTGTTAAGGTGAGGGCTCTTCTTCAGGTGCTGCTTTGATTTTTCCCTCACAGAACTTCCAGGAGAAGATTCTAGACTCCAGACCACCTCCACACAGGCTCGATACGGCCCATCACCATTAGCGCTTACATATTAAATTCAGACTTTTTGATAGCTATGCTATCAAGGCCTGCTCTATATGAAGCTGATAAACCAAGGGATTCTGGATCTTGGGTTTCTGGCGTTATCTCCACATAATGCTGGTGGCAATAGACATGGCTTAGGACTGAACAAACTTTGATAAGCACATCCATGTCAAGATGTTGGCACTGTCCTAAACTGGAACCCAAGACTTACTGAAACAGCTGCTCCGCTTCAGGTGACTTGCCATCCTCTGACTGAGGAAGCCCTCGAAAGTATGTGGCAGAGAGGGGTGGGGATTCAAATACATCATCAGGCATGGAGTACAACTCATCATGCGTGTCGACCTGTGAGGGAGAAAAAATTATGCTGCCTTGTCATGGTCAAGCTTATAGCAAAAAACCTCAAATCTTGAAGGGATCTAAAATGGCAGCCCAGTCTAGACCCTGTTCCCACAAAATACAGGGGCAACAATTGTTATAGGGAGATATCTATACAAACCATGCATTATGGTAGTGTTTGATGAATAAGGTGGCAAGCTGATGGAGTCTGATGAACTAAGAAATACTTGCCAACATATTGTGAATATTGGCACAACAGGTATGGGCGAGAATCTTTATGAGATGGGTAGGCAGTCAGATCAAGTAAAAGGCTTAGCTTAAAAAAAATTGGCAGCTCCCTCGTCTTTCTATACTACAAAACACTCGTCCTTCTACACTACAAAGAGATAAACAGGAGTTTAACCTGGGAAATTTAGGAAGCAATAAGGCAAAACTATTCTGTGCTATAGATTAAGACTACTGGCACATTACATTGTACTCATGTACAGGTGTATGCATTTTCATGGGAATCCATTAATGTGTTCATTTTTTAAAAGTCAACATGGATACTGAATCCCTCAAGAATGTAAAGTACAGAATGAGCATACTGCTGTATGCACATTGAACGCAACATGTGAATACCTACATGCATACAAATTAATAATCGTGTACACATTATACACCAATTGCATGCACATTGAACACATCATGTGAAATCACACTAAAATAAAGCAACATGCAAAAGAAAGGAGTGGGCATTGGATGGTTGCAATTTTGAGAAAAAAACATCATCAATACTAAAAAATATTTAAAATTGAAGAGAGTGCGCATGAGAATGTACAAGCATGGGACTAGACAACCTGTTGCCAACCACTGAGGATCCCTTTTCATATTACCTGTATGGCAAAGCCGTCATTGTAGCACATCTACCAACAGCACTCACATAATGTCAGAAATCCCAGAGACGACCCCCTCTCCTGGTGTGGGAAGGAGCTGTAGTGTATACAGTATGATCCCATTACCAGATTTTCACAGGAACCATGAGCAAATGCACAAAGCAACAAAAGGGGCAGCAGACAAGTCAAGCCTTGAACCAGAGATTCAGGGGCACGATGAGTTACCCAGAACAAACAGAGCAATAAGCAACCTGTCCTGGACAATGGCCAAGCAGCCTACCCTTGCCTTGAGGATGGAAGATTTTTTTTAAGCATCCCAGAATTGGGGAAAAGGGGGAAAAAAAGAGGAAACTGGACTTGTCACAACCAAAAGGGGGACTTGCTGAGAAGCTGTTGCAGTACCTTCCCATGAGAGATGATGGATGGGGCAAGGGGTTTCTAACAGGAATGGCACAAAGCTGGGGAGTCATGAGAAGGGCTGGAGCAGGGGGGGCCGTGGAACCATGCTTGCCTTACTGAAGAACGAGGAGTCAAACGTATCCATGCCATCCACCATGTCCTCATCCTGGAAGCTGGGGTACGGAAAGCTCTGCTTGTTGCCCCTTCGCTTTGGCACCGAGGGCTCCAGAACTGAGCGGCCCTTTCATAGAACACAAACAGGAACAGGGAATGGACAAATTCAGGCACTTTCTATTAAGTTCTGCAAGCCTTTAACCAGGACGTGTCTGGCACAAACCTTGATGCTGCCTTTTAAATGCAAATGATGCATGAAGAGGAGGAAATCATGGCAATTGCATGTTTTGATGCAACGTTCCGATCTGATAGACAGCTGAGACAACACACAGAGCGACTTCTAGGTGACAGCAGCTTCCTGTTTTTGGAAACTGGCCCAACTCTGTTTTGCTATGCTGCTTGAGGGCTCCAACCCCATTATAAAGAAAGGAGGTTCTCAATATCAGGTGTGGAAAACTAGGATTTTGAAAGCCTTCCAAATCAGGTGTTCCCAGTCCCTCACCTGCTATGCTTCCTGTGTGCCACACAGCAGCACCATCTAGTGAATATGACTCTTTAATGCCATGGGTTGGCAGCACAGGAAATTGTGTCGATATATATCAGCTGTGTCACAATCCTCGGCTCGTTAAAACATACAAATGGTTTGTTAATGCAATTGCAAGTTACACTGCACAGATGACCCACTGCTCAGAAGACCCACCTTTTAAAAAGGTTCATATCCAACAGCATAATGAAATTCAGATTAAGAAAATGTCAGCATCCCAAATCAATACGAGTTTAAAATTACTTCAAAGGGTGAAAGAAGGTCTTTGAGATGGCAAAATGTAAGATTCAAAAAGACCAGAAATCACAAAATTGTTGTGAATTTAAATATGTTTTGCCAGCTGATTTTACATTGTCACCACTTGCAAGCTAGGATTTTTGCTTCAAATGCTTGCTTCATTTTTCTAGAAGCTACATTCCAGTGTTTAGTTCAGTTTATTAACCTGGAATGAGATCTAAACCCAAACTTTAGCTAACAAATGGCACTTAAAGCCTGAACTGGAACTGAAGGCTGAACCTGCGCCTTCCTTTACAAGCCAACTTCTTCTCAAGCTCCATCTGCACTGTGGTCCTTCTCAATTAGAACCATGCAATACTTTGACCCCTTTCAAATCTGGATTTACAGTAGTCTAGGTTTCTGGTTGAGGCTCACGGCAGCCCGCCAAGGCTTGACGGCTACAATAGAGCTGAAAACCTGCGAGTTTCTACAGAATTACCTCCCAAGGATTCAACACCTGATGTGCAATGCTTTTGCCGCTCTCTTGTCAGCATCAGTTAATAACTCTGTTTCCAGTATCAGATTCTATTAAATCCAGTATCCAATTCTATTAAATCTAATCAATCTGAAACTATGAGTTTAAAATGAAAAAAAAAAAGGTTATCCAGCGTGGATCTAGACAGCCATGACGACACAAAAGAATAAAAGAGAAGGGAGAGCTTAAAGAAGAACTAGTGTTTTATTAAATTCCATTTTCCACACAAACAGAGGTTCTGTTCCCAGCCAACCCAAGCCCTAGATACAGGTAACAATTTCCCCTAAATTTTCAGAGCCTCAGCAACTCATGTGCAGATCGTACTACTGAAAGGTTTGGGAGCAGAAGGGCAAGCCAGTGGCCCACACAGCATCTACTAAAAAGTACAGTAAGGAGACTGTGTTGATGCTGAAGAGGAAGGATTAGTCACAAAACAGAACTCACTCTGATTAGAGCTGCAGCTGCCTTGAAACTCATGTGGGCAACAGATTCCCTCTTCCTGCGAGGTAGACGTGTGTAGCCAGACCGTACACTGCTAAATGATGTTAAAGAGACGACGCCAGGAGTCAGAGGGGGCAGAACCGGATGTGGGGTGCGTGGACGATCCACTTCATCTGGGTGCCGGAAGGGACGGCCTCTGGCCAAAGGGTCCACTATCTGAAAAGATCAAAGGGGTGCCAATACCACTGAGATTATTAGTTTTTGGGGTGGTCCCCCAGTATTATTCCTCCATCAAACTTCAGAGTGGCATTTTAACCACAGAACATTCCTGCAAGGTAGCTCAGATACATCTCTCAACCAACCCAAAGACTCTGGGTACCACACCATGCTGGCCTTCTTTTCCATTGAGATGCAAGGTAACAACGATGCAGCCTACCTTGGGCATCTTCTTTGGCTTTGGTGACTCTGTGCCTTGGAAGGAAGGCACCTCTTGGCTGGGCATCTCCATTTCTCGGTAGGCAGCTTTGAGTTTTCCATAGCGCAGGCTGCAGTGCTGGAGGCTCTTGCGCTGCCAGTGCTGCCGTTTTCCCTCCCAGTCACTGCTGACTCCAAACCACTGGGCTGTCCCCCTGATGGGTGTAGCAGGAGACAAAAGGCAGTTACCCAGATGAACCCAGTAAATATCCAAGAATACTGCAGATGTAGGCAACGTGGCTGCATCCAATCTATAGAGGCCTTGCATCTGGAAAATCTCTTCACTCTTGCCCCCACTGTGGAATGGCTGGCCTGTGGCAGCAAAGAGGGGCAGGGAAATAGGCTAGAGCAGAGGTTCTCAACCTGTGGTCCACGTACCCCTAGGGGTACGCGGACCACGTGGCTGGGGGTATGCCAAATGCAGGCTGGGGGTGCCCCATTAAAACTTAATTAAGTGTTTATTAAGTTTTGGTTTTTTTTAAAAAAATTCCGAATTTTTTTGGGAGCCGGAGAGCTCCATTTTGCTTTTTTTAGTAGCTAATCTATCCTATCTACATCTGATGGTCGGGTTAATTTATGTGCATGCATAAATTAGGTTGAGCTTCTCAGCAGCCAGCAGAGGGAGTTGTGCACGCTCCTGCCTCCCAGCTCTCCTCCGATGCAGCTCCTGCTGCAGGATTAGCGGTTTTTTATTTTGCTAACACAGACATCACTTGGGTAAGTGCAGGGGTGGGGTGGGGGAAGAGTTGAGTTTGGGGGCTTTTGTACTTTGGATTTATGTTTTTACTTTGGAAATTGTGCATGGGTGGGGTGGGGAAAGAGTTCAGTTTGGGGGGGTTTGTACGTGGGATTTGTTTTTTTACTTTGGAAACCCTGTTTTTGGGTCCTCCTCCTTTCTGTGGCTGCACGTTTTTCTGAGTTTCTTTTTGTAAGGTCCACCCCATCTTTTCAGCATCTATTTCAGCATGCATTTTGTTCATGTGTCTTATTGCTGTGTGTTTTTTAAAAGAGATCCTGACATTTTTGTGTATTTTTGTGCAATTTATGTAAATTAGCTAATTATGTTAATTAGCCGGGGGCACTCCTATAAAAAAATGCAACCATGTTTGTTATCTGATGTGAGGCAAGTTTGGGAACAAGGGGAAAAGAACCTTAAAGCTAACAGAGCCCACATGAAACTGCACAGATGAAAATTTGATTATATTCACTCTCTCAAAGCTTCAGAGTGCATTAAAGAAAAATGTGTGGACCGCCATTTTCCATTTGGAAAAAGAAGTCAGGACAATTTAGCGCGTGGGTCAGGAAAGGTCTAACAGAAAATGGTCTCTCTCCTGCCTCACATGCATGACTAACTTTATTCTTTCAAGAAGAGTCAAGAATAGTTCCACACCATCTCATCTAGATTTTGAAATTATCTGGAATGCAGTGTTGGTCTCTTCTTCAGAGAGCTGAGTTGTCCCCTATAAAGAGTTAGAGTACTCAAAATGCACTGGGCAACCAACTATTTTTTCTGTACCTTGAAGTCTCCTCACCTTTGGTTCCAGCATTTGGTGCCTTGTTGAGTACTTAGCATTTGCACTATCCACTGTTCTATTCCACACACCTTGCAAAGAGGAATCCACTGCCACAAGTTCACATGTATGTATATACACACACATGCGCGCGCACACACACACGTGTCCATCTGCCACAAAAGAGCTGGGTACCACACCACATAGTTATATGTGAGATGTGCACTAGATGTTCTAGAGCAGTGGTTCTCAAAACGTTTTACCACCGGGACTCACTTTTTAAAATGACACTGTATCAGGACCCACCTAGCTTTACCAAACTTTAAAAAAAAAGGTGATCTAGAAATAAATTTATTTACTTACAAGTAAAGAGCTCAGCTGCTTGCAGGGTAATTAGCAGCTATCTTTCTAACTGCAGGGGCTCAGCTCTTTGAAGGGCAATTAGTAGCTATCCGATTTTTCAATAGTCTCAGGTCTTGTGGCAATTACTTATCTGATCTTTCCATCACCTGGGACCCACCAGAAATCAGGTTGCGACCCACCAAGTGGGTCCCGACCCACAGTTTGAGAAACACTGTTCTAGTGGCAGAGAAAGATATGCAGCTGCCTCACATTTTATGGAGTTTTAACAGGTAGGCATTAAATAATTCATAAGTATCTGCTTTTGTTTTCCTCATATGAAGCAGTCCTCAGCAGCTGAAATGCAAGTGTGTCTTCAAGCACCCTGACAAAATAAGTCAATATGAGCCACAAGTGGTGCCCATCCATGAAAAAAGGGGCATGGTTAGCTTTTGAAGCACAAGAGTATACAGTTTGTTTTTTTAGTTAGTATTTCAGCTCAGAATCTGCCTTTAAGGCCAAGGAAAGAGGATTTAGGAACCCCAAAGAGAAAGGAGACCTTTTAACTCTCTCAGAAAACACACATTCAACACACGCCAATGTGGTGGCTGAAGACCTCCTTACTTGCGAATGCTCTGCGACAGCGAAGTCTGCCTGTGGAAGCCAGGACGCTTTTTGAAGCTGCTGTCCTGCCTTTCGATTCTGGCCTCTTGGAGGCTCACACTCTTTTGATACACCGGGATTTTCTTCAGAGGCTAGAAGAAACATTGAAGTGGTCAGAAAGAAAGATAACAGGGAGGAAGATAGGATTCAGGTGTGTATTCCCTTCAGGTCTGCCCTTGTTATGGAACGTCCCATAATGCTCCAGATCAGTGAGCTACTTCACTTCAAGATGCTCACGCTTCTCCCCTCCCCCTCCCCCACAACAGCCAACCATAGAGATGAAAATGCTCACAGTTATAGGCCCGTGTCAATAACAGTTAACTCATACCACTGTTTGGCTGCTTTCATCCTCTGCCTCCACTGGTGGAATTGTGATGGAGAGGTTAGGGGGTTTCTTGCTCTGGAGGCGGCTGCTGCTGCTGCTGCTGGAGCGGCTGCCTCCATTCTTGTCGCTGTCGGCCATCTTGGATGAGATGAGTTAATCAGCCTGAGGAGGAGGAAATAAGTGGAGTTATAGGCCCATAAAAAGCTCCCTGGACCCCAAACCAAAATTAAACAGGAGAGTTCAACCTCAAATTCTGTCAGGAAGCCACGTTTTTGTCAGACGTACGGATTTATCACAACTTCCAAGTGCAGCTGCTCACTAGAGACACTTTAACATAAAGGTATTAAAGAAGAGCCAGAAAGCTTGTTCTGTGCAGAGGTCCCGCTGATGTTTAGAAATGCATGAGCTGGAGACTTTCAGAATGTCATAATTTATTTCATTTGCACCCTGCCTTTCTAACCATAATCAAGTCAATCTTAAAACATGTCTGCAATGAAGTCATGGGAAGCAGCAATGCAGCTGAATCTCTCTCTCTCACTCACTCACTCCGAAATCACTAACCAACCAGAACAAACCAGAATTATCATTCACAGTAGGTACAAGTAAATGTACCCACAACAGGAGGGAAAGACTCTGGATGAGATTAGCTGTACGGAGTGAGGCAGACAGGACTTGCTGTATAGCTCTTAAGTGGTCTCGCCCACTCTGCAATTGGAGCTATTTGGGTTAGACTGTCTAATCCCAGTGAACTGTCCGTACTGGAGAAGGATGGGTTAAAGCCTCCAGATTGGGGACAAATGGAGACAGCTTGCACAAATCTGCCTACATCTTACTACACCTCCAAGTAGTAAACAGATGAAGAACCAGATTCAGCTCTTGTAGACTTCTGACCCAAGACTATTAGAGGACCTAATATACACACAAGATTCTCACTCTGGACCTGAACATACACACTGGCAAAGAGATAGCCCTGCAGGAGTCCGAACAATACAGGAATGTCCACCTGCCTATCTTAATGCTGCATTCAAAATACAGGAAGCAACACTCTGCTCTGATCAGCTCCCTGGCTAGGCCGTTCTAACCAGGTTTCAGCATTTGCACTTTAGCAGATGAGAGAAATCAAGCTCTGCGAGAGGCAATGATGCACACAAGGACCGCTAAAGCAAAAGAGACACAGGCTGCAATCCTACACACACTTTGAGAGTAAGCTCCATTGAACACAATGGAACTTGCTTCTGAGTAGACATGCACAGGATTGCACTGACAGAATGGGAATTTTGATCCTGCAGACAAAGGCCCACTAGAAGAACAAGCACATGCTATGTTACCGATTCCCACTCCTTACCAATAAAGACTAAAGAGTCTTATTCAGACGTTATCCAAATCGTGGACACGGTACTCAGGTAAGACTTACCAGACGTCTTGGTTTGGCCAGGACAGTCCCAGTTTCCAGCCACCGTCCTGGTAGGCCCGGCGTTCCTGGAAACTGGCACTGTCCTGGCCAGTCAGTTGTGTCCACCACTAGCCGAGACTGAATGCTGGCTCGCGCACCTGCGCGAATCTCGTGCAGACACACAATGCCTGGGAGCCCTTTGGAATAGTCCGAGGTTCACGCGCGAGCCAGTATTCTCCATGGCCAGCCGCGGAGGACGCATACAAATGACCGGGACAAAGAAAACAGTGGGAAGGCCGCTGCGGGAAGAAGTCGACTGGGAAGAGCCAGCCATGGCAAAAAATAAATAAATTTTAAAATTCCATTAAATACAGAGCAATCCAATCCCTTCAGACCGGATTGCTGCAAATGTAGAATTCACTCCCCCTTCCACTGGAATCAGGGTTGGCATACTCCTGTTCTTTGGACACTTATCAGTAGAGGACTCTCTATTCCCGAACAAAATGCTACCTAATCCTCACAACTCCAAAATTGCCTGTCCATTTTCTCCTCCAGTCACTCTCCCCCCCCCCCCCGTACCACAATTGAATAGTTCACTGTATGATACTGCCTAGGAAGTGGAATGGGAAGTATTTCCATCTGGCTGCAGTAACAGGTCATGCATAAACTGTATTGGGGAGCAGCACCAGTGCATTCACACCAAGCCCTGTGGTGCTGTGCTGAACAATGAGCAGCCCACCGCTACCTCCTAGCTTAATCTGAAATTTATTGCATTGCCCCAAACACCTCTGGTTCAGTGGTGTATGGACGCCCTGCAGTGTGTGTGGGGGGGTATAGCGCAAAATGACACCCCCTGTACCATCACAAACCAGGTGACATCACCGGCCTGCCCCCAGAAATGTTGCCAGTGACACAAAATGGTACCTGGGGTGGGCGGGCGCGACCTTTTTGCACTGCCGCCCACCCCTAAGGACGCTTCAGCGCCCTCCAGGAGCTTCCAAAACGGCACAAGAATCTTGCCACCACCAAATTGCCGCAGATGTGGCGGCTTTGATACCTCCTACTTGACACGTGAGTGCTAGGGGACTCCCTGCCCCCCACAGTGACGCCTCTGCTCTGGTTGTAGTCTTAGCCACCTACCATCCCCCTTCCCGACAACTGAGCTCACCCAGCAGCTGAATAGACACCAAGACCCAGACAGTCAAGGCCTCCCCACTGAAGGGATTCACTCCCCTTTGCTCTAGGTTCAGCAATTCCTCAGGCTGCCTCCCAAAGGCATTGCAAGGTTGTCATCTGCACAGAAGGATGTTCTCATAAAGGATGCTCAGTTCCTACCACTAGCTATTGACTTTTCAGGTCATATGTTTGCTGTTTGCATGGACAAATTCTGAGTCATAAGCAATAGGAAAATGCATTCAAAAGCCTCTTCAGGCTAGTCAAAAAGTGTACTTTCCTCTAGTTATTCAGACGTGGAAAACGGTTCTAAAAAAACTGCTCAACAGTGAAAGGGAAAATAGAAATGGCCACTAGAGGGCAGCAGCATGCTTCAAACTTTCTGCATCAGTTTACCAATAGAACATACTACTGGTGCAAAGAGTTTTGTGGCACTTTAAAATGCTGACTTTAATCACACACAGTATTTGGGCTGGTTTGCTTTTTTAAAGTAGTAAGTAGCAGCCAGAGTAGGCCTATGGCAGGCAGGGAGTTAACCTTCTGCCATGCCGCAATCCTGATCTAGATCAGGCTCCCTGTGCCTATTTCCCCTAGGGGAAAAACTCCCATTGAGTTCAACAGGGGCTCCCCACCCAGGGCAAACAGCTGTAACCACCACATCCCACAAAGACCAAGTAGGACTTCAACAGGAGTGCCTGCCATGCACACTGGACATTTTGAGAGCCCTCAAGCATTCCTCGGATCACATCAGTCTCCAGGGGTGTGTGCGATTCTAATAGGCCCACCACTCCCATGGAGGGGAGTTCCCACTGCAACTATCGTTTCACAAGGAAACAGAGCTGGCCCAAGGTCTCCTAACACCAGAAGCAACACGCCAGATGCACCAGCCTCTCCTCCTTCCACGCTCTGGACTGGAAAAGGAAGAAGGTGACGTAGTGGGAGAGGAAGCATTGCGTGGTACAGGACCCACAGGGATTCAGTGAGTGAGTTTGTCCCAGTGCGTAATTCCAATCGGCAATTCACACCAGAGTGGAGATCAAACACTTTATTGAGCAATAATGATGCATGGAGTATCACACTCAGATCATGCATGCCAATGAAATATCAGGGTACAAGCTATATACTTTCCAAACCACTACATCATACATTCTATAAACGAAGTGTGGAGGAGAGTGGTGGGCTAGAGCATCCCTCTTTTATTTATTTATTTATTTATTTATTTTTATCCCGCCTTTCTTCCCGAAGGGACCCAAGGCGGCTTACAACAGAAAAAAAGAAAATACAATACAAAAAATACAATACAAAAATAATCACATTTTAAAATAGTAAGAAACAATTAATGAAAATAAAAACAGTATCTAAAAATCGATTAAAATTGCTACAATTAAAACAGGAGCATAAAAACAGCAGCACCCCCACTTGTACCAGCGAGATGTTAAAAAAGGCAAGGACTCAGAAGGCTTCTTTGAACAAGAAGGTTTTTAGGCCTCACTGGAAAGTGTCCAAGGAGGGAGCAGTTCATAAGTCAAAGGGGAGGGAATACCATAAGGTTGGTGCCACTACTGAGAAGGCCCTGTTTCTGGCCGCCACCCCTCGCACCTCCCTGGGCGACGGCACCTGCAAAAGGGCCTTCTCTGATGATCTAAGGAGACGGGCTGGACTATATTTTCCAATCCAAGGAGCGGGGAATGAGGAGGAGGACTAAGTGGGTGGGGTGGAGGCAGATGCCCCCCTCGCACCAATCTGCTGCCTGAAGTGACTGCTTCAGTTGGCCTCAGATGGGCCAACCCAGGTAGGAAGAGGCCTGACTATAACAAAACGTCCTCCACATCCAGATCCTTCTCTTTCTAGTCACTTTGCAACATCCAGTCATGAGAGCATCAGCTGCCATGTGTCAGGGCAGGCCATGCTGGGGCAGCATCACAACTGTTGGGGAGATCATGAAGTCCTGAGCCATGTCCGACAAAGCAGCCATAACATGAATGCTGAGGTCCCCCAGAACTATCAGTTCCCCAATAGCAGATCCAAGATCACCTCCATCAATCTCTGCTCAGACAGGGCGATTCTTGAGCAGTAGGATGGTCAATATGCCAACAGAACTCCAAGCGCCCAACACCAGATACTGGGGTACACTAACGTTGAAAAGCAGAGCCCAGACAGACATGTCACCTGGAGAAGACAAACAGACTTGTCACCTGGAGAAGACAAACAAGTACCGTATTTATTGGCGTATAAGACGCACTTTTTGTCTAAATTTGTGACCCAAAATAGTAGGGTGCGTCTTATATGCCAATACTAAAAAATCCCCCTCCCCCCCGCCCATTTTAAAGCATTTTTGGGCTTACCGTGTTTTTCCCGGAGCCGGAGAGCTCCCTTGTGCTTTCTTCCCTGACTAATCTATCTGATCTACAGCTGTTTGTCGGGTTTAATTTATGCACGTGCATGAGTTGAGCTTCTCAGCAGCCAGCAGAGGGCGCTGTGCTCCTCAGTTCAGTTGAGCTGAGCTGCAGAGGGTGTGGTCTTTCCAGCTCCTCCAATGTTGAATGAATGGGTAAGCTTCTGAACTGGGCCTAGTTGGGAGACTTTGGAAACTGTATGGGTGGGTTGGGGGGAAAAGAGTCGAGTCTGGGGGCTTTTTGTACTTGGGGTAAATGTTTTTTTTACTTTGGAAACTGTGTATGGGTGGGTTGGGGGAAAAAGAGTTGAGTCTGGGTTTTTTTTGTACATGGGATTTATGTTCTGGTGCATTTTGTTCATGTGTCTTATTGCTGTGTGTTTTAAAAGAGATCCTGGTATTTTTGTGCAATTTATGTAAATTAGCTAATTAAGCAGCCAAGCGGTAAGTGGCCAAGTGGCCCAAAAATGCTTTAAATCTTTTTTTCTTGAAACCCAGGGCCAAAAGGAAGGTGCGTCTTATACACCGATAAATACGGGGTAGCTCTTTGCACAAGTAACTGCAGTACTGACATACAGGGTTATTCAAAAAGGATGGTGCAAGAGTAAAGCTGGTTTATTCTTAAATGAATGGACATACCACAACCGTCATGACATGAAAAGACAGGAAAACTGTCCAAGATCCACATGCACATTACAAATGCATCCCAGCATATTCGCGGATATCAACGACACCCTACCAGGATGTTGGATTGGCCATGCTGGAAATGAGGATTTGCCAATGGAGCCCTGGCCTCTACAATCGCCAGATTTAACACCCTGCAACTTCTTTTGCTGGGGATTCATCAAGGACGCTGCGTATCTGCCCCCACTGCCACAATAACTGGATGACCTGAAACAACGCATCTCCGATGCAGTGGAATCTATATCCAAGGATATGCTGGGACACGTCTGGACAGAACTGGACTACCTTTTCGACATCTGCCATGTCACCAAAAGCGCCCACATCAAACATTTGTAACGTGCATGTGAAATGTGGACAGTTTTTCCGTCTTTTCATGTCATGATGGTTGTGGTATGTCAGTTCATTTAAGAACAAATCAGCCTTACTTCTGCACCACCCTTTTTGAATAACCCTGTATATAAATAATGCTTTGTGGACCAATACATAAAAAGGGACTACGTATGTAGACAGGGACTATGCCACATTTCACACTTCTCTCTCTCCCCCCCCCCTCACTAAATTCCAGATAGGTGGCAGATGCGATAGTGTTAGCTCATCTCTAGGACGCCTCTGCACATCACCAATGGCTCCTCAAATACAAATGATGCTTGACCTTGTTTATATGCACCACTGGTGAGAGGAAGCAGCCATTGCCTACAACCAGAAAGCAGCTCAACCTCTCCCGGTTTCCCCTGATGAGAGTGGCTGAATGTTCCGTTTCAGATGCCAAAACAAATGTGGAAGTTTGTAATGTATATGGAGCTCTGGTGCTAGCCACGAGTCTCTGTAGCTTGAAGCATCTATAGCACTGTCAGCTATAGAGCTCTCTCATCATAAGACTCCTTTGTGTTCCGTGACTGGAGCACAGCAGCAACCTTTTAGCCCAGGATCCCACTGGGATACAGATATCCTGCCAATTTCAAAGGAGATGAAACTCCGAGTCCCTCTCAGGAAGAGCACTGTAATAAATTACCCAGGACCACAAGCATCTGGGGAGAACAAGTATCCTACAGGGCAAGTCTCAAAGTGCTCGAGTGGGCAAGCAAATAGAACTGATGTTAATGGAGCACCAAGGGATTGGAATGTTAGTTGCTTGCTTCATCCATAATATATTTTACAGTCACTGCCATTTCTGAACACTGAAGGAAAGGAAATCTTTATAAAAGCTAATATAAGCCACAAATAGGACAGCAACATCAGCAAACGTTTGAGGCCTTACATGCTGATGTGAGAGGTGTGGCTGCCATATTTTGCCTCAGTCAACCCCATATATGGCATCATGAGCCATCTGCAAAGAAGACTGAACAGATGTGCAAACAAGCACATCAAATTCTGTTTCAGGAGGCGCTTAAATCCAGGCTATGCAATGATGTGAACAGTGTGGATTGGGCACGAGCACATAAGCGGCACGAGCACATCCAATCCACAAAGTGGACAGTGCACCATGTTTTCGTCTGCACTGGTCAGCCACCATCCATCTGGTGGATGCAGCCGGTTGGGGAACCAGAGCAAATCCACATGGTAGGCTTCCTCTGATTGGCATAGGGAGGCTCCAAATAATAAAAAGGGGGAACTTGTAGTTCCCACAGGCACAGCCTTTCCTTCGGGTGTTATAGCTGTTTGCTGGAACGGGCCCTTCTATGACCATGCGTGCCCTTGTATACCATCTATGCCCTTCTATCTCTTCGGGGAGAAAGGCGGGGTAAAAATACTGTAAATAAATAAATCTGCTAATACTCAAAAAAACATACAGCACTAAGTGCAATATCAAACTTGGCCAGCCTACTTCAAAGACTGGCATTAAAGCAAAAGGCTGGAGGAGAATTTCCACAGTCTTCAATTCCCCCAATATCACTTAACAAGATGATTGTAGGGGTGAGGAACAGCAGGAAACAAACCATTGTAAGAGCTTTTAATTTCCTTTACGACACATGAGATTTTAGGTCTAGCTAATTAAAGTCAGAGTGGTGCAGTCTGCCTGTAAAGCAGTGTTTATGATCCTTTGGCAAGTAACCCCAGAGAGACAGACTCACCGATTACACAAGAACAGCCACCAAGGCCAGATCTCAGCAATACCCTGGAGATTCGCCATGATGCAACTGAGCCACGATGAGAAGCAGAGCTACAGCGGCCCTTGCCTCTCTGGGCTGATCTCCCTGCTAGCACTAGGACACTTCCAAGGCAAAACCCTCTGCCCCATTAGCTAGCAAAACAAGCAGTTGGGATCACAGGCAGGCTACATACCGAGGCCGGCCCATCCGTGAGGCCAACTGAAGCAGTCGCCTCATGAAGCAAATGGATGGGAGGGCACTCATTTCTGCCTGCCTACTTGCCTTCACTGCTTCTCCTTCCTGTTCCTTCCACTTCCAAGATTAGAAAAAGAAAAGAGGGATAGAGAGGAAGGGATAGAGAGGAAGAGGAAACGTGGCGAGGAAGAGAATGCTGAGCTAAAACATTGGGGAGTGGGAGGAGCAGAGGCTGGTGCATTATCAGCTAAAGGGGACAGCATTTGGCAGGCCGCCTCAGGAAGCAGGAGGTCTTGAGTCGGTGCTGCCACATATCCACTATCAAAACCCCACCAGTAGAAGCATTTAGCCTATTCCCACCAGGCAGTACCGTTAGTAACAGTAGAAGTGGTGACTGTTTGCCACACCATCGGGGTGACTGCAACTATGTGGGGAATCGTCAGAACAGTGGGACAGGTTTTACCTGGCATCCAATCAGGAATATGGGGGTGTGGGCTCTTTGGTACAATTTGCCTTGTTGCCGGATGCTACAGACAATCAGGGATGGAGCGCAGCTCAGTGGCAAAGCACCTGCTTTGCATGCAGATTGAATCACCGGCATCTCCAGGTAGAGCTGAGAAAGGGAGACCCCCCATTTGAAATCCTAGAGAGCCTCTGCAGGTCCATGTAAACAGTACAGAACTACAGTAGATGGACCAGTGGTCTGACTCAGCATTAAGGCACCTTCTTGTGTTCATTGGCTCCCCCCACCTGCTTGACACGGTCCTGCCGGGAGCCTACAAGAGGCCACCATGTGACAAATGGTGGCTTATGCTGTGCAACAGAACAGTGCTCCACTCTGCTCATGGACACAGGAAACCAGGGAGGAGGGCGTGACCCTGGCTGTGAACTGCCAAGCACAGGGACATAACCGTACTTCACGTGACCCAGTGCTCTGGGGTGTATTTCCACTGACACCTCCTTACCATGCCTCCTCCAGATGAAGTCTGCAGGGCTGCCTGCACAGGATATGCATTTATGTCTGCATCTCATCTACGGAGAGCCCCCCTTCCTCATGGCAAAATATGTATATGAGCCTACATGAAAAGCACACAGCTCTACAGTTTCACCACTAAAGTTGTTTTGGAAACAGATTACCATGAATAGAAGAAGCTGGAGGGAGCCTTTTTTTATAATAGCAGCACAATACAATTCTCTTCTTAGGCTCCCAGAACATAACTTCAGCTGAGAATCCGCTAATTAAACTGGCACAACAGGAAAGTATTATCTGAATAGGAAGAAGAACATGCCATTCCTGCAGCAATGAACCACCACAGGCAACAAACAAAGCATCGTCCAAGGACCTCTTAAAGCTTTCACCCTTGAGGGATAGACTGTAGCTCCACCATATTTCTTAAGATTGAGGAGGCTCAACTAAGGATCACAACAGGGCACTAAACACAGCTTCTCTACTGGGAAGCAAGCAGTTCATAGGGGAAGCGCAAGTCCCTTCACTAGTCATCCTACCACACAAATATCGTAGATTGTGTTCCTAGACAGGGGGAAGCTCCTGAAACAAAATAATTCCTGACTCAGACCCCCTTCTTTGACCTATGAGAGAGTCACTCACCTGTAGTGCTCTCGCATGTGGCTGCAATGAGTGTGCGTGAGTGAGTGAGTATATCGCAGCTACCTGGAAGAGGCAGATTGTATACATCTTTCTCACTGATCAACCTCCTATTACTGTTTAAGTGGGAAAGGCCCATACTATTGTTCACATGGGGGGGGGGGGGAGAGCGCCTCTGCCTGTGGAAAAATGCAGATAAATAAGGCCTCTGCCTGTAGAGAAATGGCAGTAAGATGAAAGCACAGATATCTGAAAAAACGTTTAGTTTCTCCAAGTGAACCACACACAGTCTGAGATGCATTTTTACACTGCTGTTTACAGTACACCAACAAACTCTTTCAAGGCTTCTGTATTTTCTAATTCAGTAAGCGTGATGTATTGGTTGGACAAGGCCTGAGTTCAAATCTCCACTCAGCCATAAGCCTCACTAGAGGACCCTGTGTCAGTCACCCACTCTCAGTCTAGCCAGCCTCACAGGGTTGTTACAAGGATAAAATGGGTAGGATGCAATCCACTTTCTTCCGTTGGTACGTGGGCGCCTGGAGGCTTGCATAGGTGGTATGAGGTCCTACGAAGGTTGGGAACCTCTGGTTAACGCCGTTTCCTAGGCATCCTACATTCATTCTACCAAGGGTTTGCAGCTACTGGAATATTTGTAAGCTTTAAACATCACGCCAAGCAATTTCACTTGGCTCCATTCATCAAAAATGTGGCTAACTAGTTAACTTTGGTGGCCAAAACTCATCAAAAGCTGCACCACCACACAACACTGATGAGGAAAGAGACAGACACATGGGTGCATTTCATGTGGTCTGTTTACACGTTTTAATAGCTACCAACTTGAAACAGATCCAGTGGGCAAAAGAGTCTCAAAACTCTCAATAGAAAATTTCCTTTCAAAAGTTCCTGTGACTCCTGCGGTGAGTCAGGGAAGGGAGATTTATTTTTTCCCTCAGCAAGGGAGACAGGAAACCAGCTGGATATGCCACATCCAATCTCTGCCACCTTGGAGCAAGAGGAGAAAAAAAAAAGACACAAAGAAAAACAAAACACAGATCATGCAGTGGTTTACTGGAACAAGGTCAATAGCAGCAGAACAGATGTCCAAGATGCCTTCGCCATGTTGCTACATGACTGACATATCCCAGGTGGTTTCCATAACAATGCAAAGCCTTACCCACTCACCAAGGCAAACCATTGCTACTTGCACAATGCCGGCTTATAAAGATTCCACATCCAAGTGGCAGGCGGAGGGAGAGAAACAAATGTGACTCACCGATACTTTGACACAATGACTCCCTCCCCCATTTCTGACCTACAGGAGAATAAAAAAACCTCACTATTTCAAAGTCGGCATTAGAAGCAGCAAACCAGAAGAATGCGGCTAGTGACCAGCCATGTCATTAGAGCAGATGCACAGTCAGCCAGCCAAATGGAGACTGCGAGCCTCGAACATCCAGGAGACGCAAGGAGGCGTGTTGGGGTCAGTGCATGCGCGAGAGAAAAGCAGGGATGGAAACACCAGGGGATGGGGCAGAGGCGGCGCTCCAGCTTCTTAACCTTGACCAGGAGCAAAAGTATATAGGGTTGCACCCTCCCTCCTCCCAGGCTCGTGCGTTGCCTCTGCTCTCAAGTGCGACTTTAAACACTGACAGGACTGGTGTGCCTTCCTCGCTCTTGCACAATACTAGAACCCAATAAAACCAACAGAGAGGGGATAGAACGATGTCTTCACACAGTGCATAGCTAGTTTAAAGAATCTGCAGCACTCAGTTATGGCAATGGCAACTAGCTTAGACAAAATCATGGAGGAGAGCTCCATCACTGACTAATCAGCCGTGAACGCTGAATTAGGACCAGAGGCAGTATACCTCTGAATATCAGTCCCTAGCAGAGGGGAAGGCCGATGCCTTGGAGCCTCCACATGGATTTGCTCACTATGGGCATATAAAGCAGCTTGATGCACAGCCAAATCTATCCTACAGCCACCTATCTCAGCATTCCCATTGAGGAAGAGGAGAGGCTCTCCAGCATTTTAAGACGGATCTCTTTCTCCTAGCCCTACCTGGAGGTGCCAGAGATTGAACCTGGGACATTCCACAAGCAAAGCAGGTGGCCCATCACTGAGCTACAATGGAGTATTATCGACAAACATGCAGAGTAAAGAGCCCAGTACTGTTGCAGCCCACCTCTGCATCCTTGGAGATCTATTGACAGCAGGGAGAAAGTGCCTCGGGCATTGTTCAGAGGCTGCTATTTTAGAGAGTATTCCAGCCTATCCCAACAAGAAATGCAAGGCATTTCAGCCATAGACCCTTTCTTGGGTCATTTGAAAAAGTTCTCTGCGTGCTTCCATGGGACTGTGTGAAGTCCCACTTGCCAGACAGCACAATGACCAAACCACAAGAATTAGAAATGTGCACTTCGCAATAAAAGCACAACACTTGGTATATATACACCAAGGAAGCCCTGTGAAGAATCAAATTAAGGAAGGAGGAACTGTAATACTTTCAGAAATCTCACATTGTTCAGTGGGGCTTACTCCAGTGGAACTTACCGTATTGTCCAGAGTATAAGACGCACCTGATTATAAGACGCACCCTTAAAGTTTGGTGCTATTAAAAAAAATTAATTAAATCACTGGCATTAAATTGCAACAGCCTGATTATAAGACGCACCCCTAGTTTAAAAACTTAAATTAGGAGAAAAAAGTGAGTCTTATACTCAGACCAATACGGTATTTCTGAGAAGATTAGGAATGCCCCCCTATCCCAATCAGAACATCACAGGGAATCCTTTGTACATGCCAAATTGCCCAATTTTATCACCAAGTGCAGAATTGTTTTTGCTAAGCCACTGCACTAAGTTAACCATTTCTTACAACAATCAAAAGATGAAAGTGGAAGGGCAAGCTGAAATGATTGCAGGTGCAGTGTAGGGGGTTCAGTTCAAATCTCACCTCAGGTGCTTATTCTTTAAGTTTCACCCCTACATCTACAATATGGGGAAGGAGGGATAATTCTGACTTACCTTAAAAGCTTGTGGCACACACACATTGCTAAACTTACATATGCAAAGTTCTTTGAGTCTCAAACACTGCTACATTAATGCCAAGTTGAGAGCTGTCTTGATTCCCCTTTTTTCATTAGTGCGTATGGAGCCATCACTCTGGCTTTGCTCAAAGGTATTGGGTTGAATCCCGATGGAAGTCAGGGATTTCGCACAAGGACCTCGCTGTTCTTTGAATAGGCTGGTCACTCTGCAGGGTGGGGCCTCAAAATAGGACTTTGCAGGGAAGAGGGATTGAAAGAAAAAAGGGGGGTTAGGCAGAAGAGATAGAGGATGAGAAAGTGAGTTTCTAACGGGAGAGGTATAGCCTTGGTGGCACCAGCCCAAGTAGCTCTCCAGGGATCCACTGCCTGCTGTAGGAGTGCCTCTTTGCTTCCACTGTGATCCGCTTGTACATTCGTAAACAAAGGAAATATTGTCTCCAGTGCACTCCCAGCTCAACGAAACGAAACCCCATAGCACTACCCCTGGAACTTCTCAATGCTTAGGGAAGTGAGGAGCATGCGACAGTATCACTGAGAGAGCTTATCCCAGGATAGCTGACCTAAGGATATCCTCCATCTTCCAAGGCCCCCAATCGCTCCTTTATAAAGAGGCCTAAAAGCCCCAGCTGACATGCTTTTGGGCACAGAATCAAGTCGTACACAGCTGAGGCTAGAATGTCAGGCAGAAGGATAGACAGGAACTCCTCTCTCCAACACCTCACTAGCTATGTGGTAGAAAATTAAATTCTGCTGCCCCCCAGACTCAGAGTTACCACCTCAGTGAGAACCAGGCACCTTCACAGAAATCAGATAACCGCAATGCCAATGCAGCCTAGACCGGCAGCTCCCAGTTTGGACTCTCTCTCCTCCTCTTCCTTTTGCCTGTAATCCAGAGCGCTTGGAGCTACTGCAACAAGTTACAGCCAGCAGCCACCTTCCATCCCTTTCAAATACACTCCTTTGAGCGAGAGCCAGAACAAGAATGGCATATTCATTCCAGAACTAACAACGGGGCAAAAGGCAAGTCATATATGCATAGGAAGCAAGCTGACTTTGTAGTAGTAAAGCTGGCCCTGCCTCCTGTCCTTGCTCCAAAGAATTCAGTGGAAATCCCTGCCTAGTAGAGCGGTTTCACTTAACAAGCCACAACACGGTTCCTTCAGCAGCCTACCCAGGCTGCACCTGTTTGCATTGTTCCATAGCCACAAGGCTTAAGGGCAACTGGAGGGAAACATTCCTGGTACGTGCTTGCCAGAGGACAGAGAAGTTTCAAACAAAACCACAACAGCATCAGACTAGAGAGGGTGTGGAAGTGGAAAGTACTATTTTGAGTCAATAACCTATAAATACAAAGCTTGTTGTGCCAATTCGAGAAATTCTAAGCAGCAAAGTACTGCCTCAGTTCTCAATGAAGGTAAACAGCCCTATTGAGGCACTCCACGAGTATGCTAGGCTTTTCAGTCTAGAAAAAAGGCGCCTGAGGGGGGACATGATTGAGACGTATAAAATTATGCATGGGATGGAGAGAGTGGAGAGAGGGAAATTCTTCTCCCTCTCGCACAACACTCAATGCACTAAAATTGAGTGGAGGGAGAGTTAGAATGGATAAAAAAAATATTTCTTTACCCAGCGTGTAATTCATCTGTGGAACTCCTTGCCACAGGATGTGGTGATGGCACCTGGCCTAAATGCCTTTAAAAGGGGTTTGGACAGATTCATGAAGGAAAAGACCATCACAGGTTACAAGCCATAAGCAACCTCCTGGTTTTTAGAAGTGGGTTTTCTCTGTGCCAGGTGCAGGGGAGTGGCAGCAGGATACAGGTCATCTTGTTGGCTGTGTGCTCCCCGAGGCATCTGGTGGGGCCACTGTGTGATACAGGAAGCTGGACTAGGTGGGCCTTTGGCCTGATCCAGCAGGACTCTTCTTATGTTATGTAGTGTCTAATGAGACGCTCTCCTTAACAACACTAGAAGCAAAGGTCAATAGCAGACAACACGTTCAGACCCATCTCACAGTTTTGAGCCTGTGAGAAGCAGGCTGGACTTTTTGTCAGAGCCAAGTTTGTATCTAGCTCAGATGTGAACTCACTGGATGGTCTCAGGCAAGTCGCTCTCCGTGCCTTGGTCCCCCATCTGTAAAGTGGGAACAGTCGTAACCTAATAGCTCAAAGTCCTGCAGGGACAAGTACAAGTTATTGGGCTGGATCCAGAGACACTGCAAGCAAAAGGAAGCTCACGGAAGGGAATTTTCCTGCCCTTCCTCACCACTGAAATCCCATGTTCCCCCAATTGCATTCCCTGCTCTAGTCATGGGAACCTCAGAAACAGGATAACATTGGGGCAGGACGGGGGATCTGCCAAAATTGGGAAGGAGAATGTGGGAAAGTCTTCTGCTATAAGCTTCCTTCCCTTCCCACTCTCAGTTGTTTGTTAAAGGACTTCGAGGAGAAAAGCAGGATACAAAATGAGTGAGTAAATAAATAAATAAATAAATAAATAAATAAATAAAAATAATAATAATAGTGTGGAACATAAATAACTGGCTGAACAAAATGGGGCCTGTGCTTTAATTCAACAACACAGTACCTCAATATCCAAAGGAGATGAACTAATGATATTTATGTTCATGACACAAAGTTCTACCCAACTTTGGGAGGGGAGGGGAGGAAGATACACAACACATTGCAATGAGACCTCTGAAGTAAAGACTCCTGAAAGTACCATTTTTTACTAGCAAAAATATATATATCAGATAGCAAACAGAACCGTTACCACTACCACAGCCCAGGCAGTCAACCACAGATCTCCGGAGGCAATTTGAGAGGATGTTATCAGTTTATGAAGAGGCATGGTCAGATAGTCAGGATAACATTGCATAATGTCTTACAAATGTATCTTTCAATATAATCAGAGGGAGCCATTAGGGCAATTTTAAAGGAAACTGTCATAAGGGAATACAGATAAAATAGTTGATTAGGCCAACATGATCAAGCTGCAATAACTGATAAGACATTTATCAAGCCCTCATACTACTACTTGCTTAAAAAAAAATGTCAAAAATAAAGCTGTCTCTCTAACAAAACTTCATGGGCCAGCATCTCTCTCCCTTGCATTTTATGACCTTTAGGAACTATGACCTTTAGGAACATTTAAGAACTATGGGGTGGGTGGCTGTGAGAGCACTGACATTTCCATGCAAAACTCAAATGTATACAAGGTAAGTACAATGACCATTATTATCAACATTAGTAACTGGTCATATATTAAATTTAGCTTAGCAAAGATGGTTATCACCAATTACTGCTACTGTTAATGGCTACTGTAGTTATCTTGTATACATCTGAGCTTTGCATAGAAATGTCACAAACCTCTTTTGTTGTTGCTGTAACAGACTAAACACAGCTTCCTCCTTGGAATTTATAAAAGATAGCAATGCTGAAAACTTGGTGGTGCTTAAAAATTTCTACCCAGGATTTAAATGAAAGTTTGTGTTTGCTTTTAATGTCATTTTAGACACTCCATCCAGTATGAAAAATAAGGGCAGCAGCAGAGATGGTGGTAAATACATCCTTGATATTCAGCAAAAAGATAGGAAAGGAGCATTAATGACTTCTGTATCTTCCAAGAGGAACACACTCCAGAGTTGGATACTGGGAAAAGCAAACTGAGTTCATCTTGCGAAACTCAGTTTTCCTTGTCTGGGCACCATCTGGAATGGCCTGGGGTGGGGCATGGAGGGAGTATCTTATTTGGGGACAGTATTCACAATGCACTTGAAAAACGTTTTAGAACCTATTTCCTTAGTCTGTTTTGGAGGAGGGAGGGGGGAAAGATACTGACAGCAAAAGGAGCAACTGACAGTAATTGTACCAGAAACAGTTTGACACATCAGCCCTTGGGTGTCACTGAAGACCCCTTTGCTTTCTGAACCTGTTGCAGAAACTGCCTGTGTCCTTACCACAACTGCTAAATATATATCTAGAAATAGGCTTATGAAACTTTAACTGAAAGTTACAAAAAAACAAATTCTACACCAGCTGTTTGGAAGTCAGTAGAGCACATGCACATACACGCATTCACAATGCTATTTTGCATATTCCGTTTCTGTATATGAAAAGTAAAACCGGCTGACACCTGGGGACCATATCACTGGCTCAGCACTTATGTCACAGAATGCTTGTTCCACAAGCTCAGGGGGAAGCCTGTCAGCAACAGGACGATGCAACTTAGGAAAGCAAACTACAGAAATCTCACACAGAGCCTCAAAATGGGGGCCATATATTAGACCAGAAAGAAAAAGGTAGCAGGGAGATAAAATGCACTAATAGTAACATAGAAGGGAAAGTCTCACACTGCTTTCAACAAATGATTTTGCCCACCTGTTAGGATCTACTGGAGAGGCTCTGCTCCATGTGTTACTATCTGCTGAAGTGACAAGTATGTGGGATAGGAATGTTGCAGCACCTGGACTCCGAGATCCTGTTATGTAGCTTCTCTGATTTAGAGAGAGGAGGGGCTTTTGAGATGGCTCCTTTTGAATACCACTGAGCTACCAACTTGCTTTATGATTTTAGTGGATTATATTATATAGCGCTATTTTTATTATGCTGTATTTTATAATGAGCCACTTGTGGGTCACTTTGAGGGTGTTCATAGAGCCTATAAATTGAAAAATAAACGAATGCACCAAGTCTTTGGTTATATAGGCATCTAATAATACAAACACACCCCACAAGAGGAATACGAATAGCCCGCTGATCCACATCAGCTGGATGGAACTGAATGAAGGGTTCTAGCAGAGATGGAGACCACTTCTCCAATAAATCTAGATGTTCTAAAGCAGTGGTTCCTAAAGTCCCTGCCTCTGCAATCCGCCTAAGCGTCAAATCCTCATTCTATGACAGAACAAAGCCTTGTGCTTGTTAAATAAATCTTAATCCTGTCCCATTGCTGGTGCCCAAAACTAAGATTTATTCTGCCTGCCTTGTCAGGTTTAGATTGATGATTAACAATCATACTTTCCTTTTACTGAAGCCAACTACTGCAACTCTCACCCATGCCAGGGGACTGAGGACTTGTTTGAGCACATTGAAGCAGGCTCTCTGTTCCCTTCAGCCCAAGGCTTGTCATTTTCAGCCACTGGCAGAATGCAAAACTATCTGCACAAAGATAAATTGCTTGGGAGTGTATTTTGCTTGTAACCTGCTCTTGCCAGAACTGTTTTGCACAAACATGCAAACAAAGGACAAATGCCTGGGGTAGTACATCCAGGATTCACAGGAGCTTTTCATTTGATGAAGGAGGCAACTATGTCAGCACACAGTCCTTGCAGCTTCCAGTCTGACTGCCCACAGTACACCAGCCCACACAACGGTGCATCCAGGCAAACTCCCTTGTCATACTTGTAGCGCAATCCTAAGCATGTCTACTCAGAAGTAGGCTGCATCGTGTTCAGTGGGGTTTAGTCCCGTGAATGTATGTATAGGCTTGCAGCCTTAAGCTTTATTTTGGTTTTGTTTCTCACTGTTCCAGTACTCATCTTCCTACATTTGACACCCATATGCATGTCCCCTTCCTAGAATTAAGCCTCTGCCTTAAAATAGGTTTACACAACTGTCCTTATATAATTATATATGAATGAGAGATGCAGATTGCTGAAAAGGAAGGGAGAGCTCTTCATAAATCATCATGGAAAGGCACACAGCCTCCTAGTGGACCACTTAAAATGAATCTCCAGTTTTACAAATAAAGACTGCCATGTTTCTCTTTACTTCTCTGTCGCACAAGACAGTGTGTTCTGCTGGAGACAGATCCAACTACTAGATGTTGTAATTTTCAAAAAAACAAAACAAAAAGGAACAGTCACGAGTGTTCCTTTTTCACAGGAGCCCTTGGTACAAACCTGAAATTTGTCTTGCACCTAATCAAATTAACTCTGCATAAAACCACCTGCATTCCACTGTAAGGCTGCAGACTTTGGGTTTTTCCATCACATCCAACTTTGTCCTGTCCCCCCCCCAGTCCCACATATTTTGCTTGACATTCAACCTTAAGAGGACTTCACGAGAACTCAAGCTTGCTCACTACTTATGACATTTTAGCTGATCATAATAAAGCTAACAAAATAAAGCTAACAAATGTCTGTGATGAATGATGGTGCAAACTCACTGTAATAGAAAGAATGGTGGGGGTGAGAAGAGAAGGAAGAGGGGAGGCTCAAATATAGAAAGAGGAAAGATACAATAATGGCCAGGAAGCCTGACAGCATCAGAAATCTATGCAAGCCAGTGATACAAAAGCAGGTACAGTACTTCCTTAATAGGATACAGACTTTTGCTTTGAAAACAAAACAAGAAGAGGAAGCTAAGCAAACACACCAATAGATCACAGAATAGGGGGTGAATCCACCACATTTTCTGTAGCAGATCAAATGAATCCAAAGACATCACCAGCCTGGACAGTCTAACTCTTTTCAGAAAGTTCTTTCTAAATTATAGTTTACAGGCATTTACTGATATCACCTCTGAAAAATCTACCAAGTCATTAAACTGATGCAAACTTTCTTTGAACTAAAGACTGGACTTTAAGATATTACTGTATTTGTGTAAAGTTGAAGTAGCAAAGCAAAGAATCTGTCCTTGTGGTGAGGATCCCTTCACCCTCTTGATAAAGCCTTTGTGGAACCAGTCTGACATAGGCTATATGTGCAGCTCTGCCATTGTGAGCTTTGTAACCCTCACATCCAGGGCTGGCCTAAGACTTCCTGATGCAGCATGCCAAATGCCGTCGTCATCATCGTCCCCCCCCCCCCCCCGATGTTGTGCCAGCCTCTGCTCCTGCCACTCCCCAATGTTCTAGCTCAGCACTCCCCTCTACATTTTCACTTTCTCTGCCCCCTCTTCCTTTTCCTATCAGTTGGCCTCATGGATGGACCAGTTCTGCTCACATCCCATGTTCAGGCCAGGATGCTTCAGATAACACCTTTAGGTTGCCCAACCAGGGATGCCCACTGGAATATGGTCATACCTGCCTACTGGCTGCATTCACCCACCTGATCCTGGCTAGGGCAAGGCCCAGGGGATGGGCTAGGCTCTCTCACCTCTGGACACGCCAGTGGGAAAAAAACAGAAACTCGATCCCATAAAAGATAGATTTGAGGTGGCATGTTTTGTTCCAGCAAGTGCAGGGTTAGTGGTCAAACTATCATGCTCCTCTCTAGGCCATTTAAGAAAGTCTTGGATACAAGAGGCAAAGAAAAGAAACTCAAAACCAAGTTTGCCTTTGTGTTCCGTGTCTATTCCATTTGACCTTTTAGTAAGCCTTTCCTTATTTTTCAGAAACTACCTGTGTGAATCATTATGACAAGTGCAATGAACTATTCCCTCGCACTGCGATAGACTGCTCTTGGCCAAACACCACAAGGGCCTGGGGTGCATGCATGTACTCGCGCACACACAGAGCCAGCCTGGTCAAGGGGAACTTTTCTCGCTCCTCTAAGAATGGGTCTCAGTGCTGGCGGGATGCCTAGGTTAGTGGACTGGAGGGAAAAAATCATGAGATGAAGGCTCAAAGACTGATCTCTTGGCAGTGAATCGGCCCCACCCCCTGGGAGTCAGTCTGGAACATAGTAACGGCGGTCAGGACAGGTTGCTGCTGTGTGCCTCAACCCCCTTAGGTGTATGGGAGCATGAGAGTGTTCAGGAACGTATGACATCTGTTTCCCCACCACCATATGGTGGTCAATGGTCAAACTACCATCTCAATCCTAATTTAAAAAGCTTTGATAAGGACATCTGCTTTATCCTTCATTTAAAAAATGTCAAAATACTGGAACAAGAATTTCACACAACCCAGAATGAAATATACTAATTGAACAAATCTTAAATAAGCTTTACCAGAACACAGAATTTGGTGGCCTACAGTTTGACAATTTCTTAGAGAACGTTCACCTTCTCATCTTAAGGTCAAGCAGAATTAACAAAATCTACTACAGCATGCATTTTATATATAAATAATAATAAATAAATAAAATAAATAAATAAAAACCATGTTGAAAGAATGTCCCAAAGACACTTAATAAAAATAACAAGTATCTGTTGGAGGAGTTTGATGAATGAATTAGGTTTATGTATCAGTTTATGAATCAAGTTGTATTTAGATTTGGAACAAGAGACAAATCTTCCCCTTAGCTATATTAGGCTCCATCTTGGCTGGTAGGCTCCATCTTTAAGAGAGATTATTGATGGGAGAAAACAGAAGGTTCCCAGAATTGCTATTCTAAGTGCTAAAGAACTACACAGAACTGAAAGAGGTCACCCAATTTGCCCCTTCAAAGTCCCTAAGTTATCACATAGCACAGTTAGATACAGTCCTTGTAAACGGAACGAAGAACAGAGAGAAAGCAACATAGGAAGGGAACTCACATGCAGAGAGCGCAGCTTCATGGCTGTTGTACCACACGTTCCCAGCTGGTCTCGGAGAACTGCTTCTTGCTCAGTCTCCTTTCCCGTCAAGGGCCTCCTTGTCACACATGCCTTACTGCCACCAGGGTTCTGTTC
The DNA here is from genome assembly GCA_026170595.1 of Plestiodon gilberti rubricaudatus. Taxonomy (NCBI): domain Eukaryota; kingdom Metazoa; phylum Chordata; class Lepidosauria; order Squamata; family Scincidae; genus Plestiodon; species Plestiodon gilberti. Next base: position 158,320,551 of record JANXHW010000002.1, read on the forward strand.
TCTACGATTACAACACTATCTAGGAAACCATGAGACTGGTGCAGCTCGAACACAAGTTTCAACTGTATAGAGAGCTTTCTTCCCACTCCCCAGACACACAAATGGTTCCTTTGCAAGCTTCAGCATGGTTAAACTTTGTGGCGATGATGTCAGTCTTTCAACACACACTTCTCTTGTGTGCACGGCCCTCCCAATAATTGCATATGTACGCATTTATGGACAGAGCAGCATAGTCATTTGTTTTTGTTGTCTTGCTGCCTCCGCCTTTGCATCAAAATCTGAAAGCAAGTGAAGGAGCTGGACCAAGAGAGGAGGGCATGGCCCAGAGGAGCCACATATGGCCTTCCAAGCACATTGCTAAGTGCTTGCTTTAAGTGACGTATTTTAAATCCATCTAAAGCAATCCAGATAAGGTTCTCCACCATGAATATAAAAATATATTTTAAAAAAGGTTTTCCACCCTGAATGAGGGCAATACATGCAAACTAGAATGGCTACATTTCAGCTCATTGTTTTTCCAACATTACCCTTGGTTTTGAACCAGTTGCCTATTACAGATTGAGTATTCCTTATCCAGACTGCTTGGGACAGGAAGTTGTCTGGATTTCGGATTTGTCTGGATTTCAGAATATTTGCATAAATATAATGAGATATCTTGGGGATGGGACCCAAGTCTAAATACAAATGATGTCTCATATACACATTTCCTGAAGGTAATTTTATACAATATTTTCTACCCCAGCATGCTTTGCACTATGCCAGCCACGTGCTGGAAAAAGTTTTTTTTGTTGTTGGTTTGTTTAAGTTATAGGCCCCAAAATGTCTGGATTTCGGAATAGTCTGGATTTCGGATGTCCGGATAAGGGGTAACCAACCTGTATAGCTTAAGTTAAATTATTCAGTAACAGCAACAAGAACAAAAAAAACTGTGGGGAAGCACACACCACAAAAAAGGGGAAAGTGTATGGGAGGGAGAGAGTTGTCCTAGGTGTTAGATTTCTGAAAGAAACAGTACATTTCACATCAATGCCCTTCTCTTAAGCATATTTTCTCTGAAGTAATTCCACTTGATTTCAATAGCTAACTACGGTATCATCAAGCAAGCCTAGAGCTCCTGTCTTATTTTGATTTCTGGGTGAGTTTCCCCATCCCTGGTCTTATTGTTTAGTAGAACTCGGTGTTCAAATCTTGCTCACAATATTTATTTATTTTATTTAAAAAAATTTATATCCCGCCTTATCCTATGCCGAGGCAAATGCCCAAGGCGGCTTACAACAAAAATTAAAAACATAGTTTAAAATACTACAGAAAATAAGTTTAAACAATACATACTTAATTTAAAAACAATAAAATCCACGGGGGGGGGGGGACAGAATGGAGCAGAGAAGCAGCATGGCAGAGCATCTTGAGACACAGGAGGCAGACCACAACTCATCACCCAAACGCTAGACGAAACAAAAACGTTTTGAGCCCTTGCCGAAAAGTCATGAGGGAGGGGGTGGTTCTCAGATCCCCTGGCAGGGAGTTCCACAGTTGTAGCGCCACAGCAGAGAAGGCTCGCCCATGTGTTGCCACTCCCCTAACTTGCGACATAGGTGGTACACGCAGGAGAGCCCCCTCAGATGACCTAAGAGAGCGGGCCCTATAGCAAGCTCCCCTACCCTAGGTTGATCATGGGCCAGGAGTAAGAAACATACCTTGCGGACATTAATCCCATCTCAGCAAGTGCAAATCTAGGCAGGATCAGGATGATGCCTGCAGTGAGACCAATTCATCACATGGTGCTGTTTCTAGCCATCTCTGCTTGATGACCTATGCAATTTGGAGGTGACGAGGCCTTAGTGAAGTGCCTTGTGGAAATCAGCACTGCACATGGGCAGAAAACCTGCCTACATGGCCCAACCCCTGCCTGCGTGGAAAGGGAAGAAGGAGGGCCGTCTGTGTGGATGCGAAGTCAGATTTGTTTTCAAGAGGACCCAAGTTTGAACCATGTAATTCCCACCCACACTGGACTCTAAAACAGCCGCCACTTCTTTCAAGCAGCCTCACTGCTGGAGAGATGAAGGACTGCTGTTGCTCAGCAAGCGATTTCACTCCTTTGAGCCAGACCAGCTGGGAAGTGCAGATACAGAAGTCAGAAATTATGATAAGCGCTCAGCTCGACAGCCTGGAAGTCCTAACAATGAGGAAAGGAGAACAGTTTCCTGGCAAGGGTAGTGCAGGGGAAAAAAACCAACCAACCTAGTCATTGCCTATGAACTGTGGCAAGACGACCATTTCCACTTGTTGAGTTACGTTGGAAGACGCGACACATTTGTAAAATTAACTTCTACAGGCTTCTGGTATTTGCATTCAATACCAGACTTTTACACAGAAGATACTTGGAAAAAGGAAAGCTTTGAATCCTACATTCAGAGTAATGCAGAATATATCAATTTTACTGGAATCATTCATCACAATTGGTTCTGTTTTTTCAGACTGTGGACAGTTTAGCAATATCTCAGGTAAGAGAAATCAGTCCCAACAGTAAAGTACAGGTATATTATTTTATTTATTATTTTTCACATTTTTATACCGCCCTTCCTCCAAGGAGCTCAGGGTGGTGTACATAGTTCCTCCCCTCCTTTTGTCCTCACAACAACCCTGTGAGGTAGGTGAGGCTGAGAGATAGTGACTGGCCCAAGGTCACCCAGGAAGCTTCGTGGCTGAGTGGGGATTTGAACCTGGATCTTCCAGGTCTGAGTCTGACTCCCAAACCACTATACCATCCTATGTATATGCTAGAAAGGGGTAGCAGTATCATCACACTAGTCTTCCACACTGCATAGGATTTCCTTCCCCAACCACCACCACCAAGATTATGCAACAGCAGAGTATCCTATACAACAGCAGCAATGCTAAGAAGGCACCTTGCATAGGCCGTTTCAAGTAGTACAGTATTCTTTACATTGGGGGCAATATGTAAACCTGCCCTGAAGCCTGCATAATCACAGGAGATTTTCTTCTGCCTAAGACTAATTAGCCAGCAATAAACATACAGTATTATATAGGATCCGGCCTCAGAGGACTTGGGGGCCCTTTCCAGTCCTAGATTCTGCCCAGCTTCTATCAAAGTCTATACTTCCAAGGATGCAAATGGGTCTAGCAGCAGAACAAAAACTTGCATTCTGCAACATCCAAGACCTGTTGTCCAGCATGATCCCAATTCATCTTTACTCAGAAGTAAACCCTGAGTGCAATGGGGCTTACTCCCCAAGGGAGTGTGCAATGGTCTGCTGCTTCAGAAGCTAGTTCACATCACTTCAACACTGAAAACGTTTTTATTAGAGATAAAAAAATGGGCATCAAGGCTCCACACCTTCAAATTCAACACACAGAAAGATATTTTGAACAAAAAGCACACAGGCCCTTTGTTAGCAGTGACAGTTTGGTTCTACTTAATTTTTAAGGGAGATGAATGTTCTACACACACTGGCTGCGATGTAAACACAATGACAAGACTCAAAATGCAGCAACTTTCTCCCTTCTCCTTCACCACCACCAAAAAGGAGGAAGGGGAAGCACCTTCCAATATAACACCCTGGATGCAACTAGTTAACTTGCTGGTTTCCCTTCCTGGCTTTCTTCTAGTCTGCATTTTCTACTGCATGTGGGAAGGATGATGAGGGCAATCTCGCTATCACTTCCCCAAAGCAGAAAAACCTCAGAGATTTAAGGAGGCTCCTTCACAGAACACATTCTACATAGAAGGTGTCATGCATTTTTAAAAAGGGGAGATTTCACAGCAACAAAATTCCTTTAAGATCCAGTGACAGGAATCTGAAATACTGTATTTAGAGATGCCTCATACACCAGCTTCAAGATACACCAAAAGCCTCAAAGACAGCAGCGAGTCCAGAAAGTAGCATTTGAAATCTGTTACAGCAGGGTTCCTCAACCTTTGGGGGTCTACGTACTCCCTACATGGGCCCGAAAGTCCCATGTACCCCTGGACCCCCCAAAAGTGTACCCCCCAACAAAGGTTTTTTCCCCAACCTGCGGCGTGGCCGGCAGGTCCTCCCGCCTGTGCCGCAACCCTGAGGGTATGCTACAGCCCTGCCAATTCGGCAGGGCTGTAGCCTTTCCCTCCAGCTTGCGGCGCAAGCAAGAGAACCCGCCCGGCCACGCCGCAGTCCAGAAAAAACGACTAAATTGCACCGTGGTAGCTTCCCTTACCTTGTCTCCCGGCCTCCTCCATCTTAAAACCTCGTGAGATTCAAGATGGTGTCGGCCAAATCTCGTAAGGGCATACGAGGCATGAGACTGCCTCACGTGCCCTTACGAGATTTGGCTGCTGCCATCTTGAATCTCGCATGATTCAAGATGGAGGCAGCCGGGAGACAAGGTAAGGGAAGCTACCAGGGGGCAATTTAGCCATTTTCCCGCTCCACGTTATCAGTTGTTGATTGCAGCAGCTGATAACGGGGAGCATCTCGCGTACCCCCAACCTGCTGTCTGTGTACCCCTGGGGGTACGCGTACCACAGGTTGAGAACCTCTGTGTTACAGTATCATGCAAGCAAAGCCTGTCTAATGTGAACCCACAAGTTTCCATGGGGCTTGTCACAGAAGTACTCATATTTTCTCCCCTGGCTTTGTGAGCTACCATAAAGCAATGACAATTCTTCTTTATAAATGACCACAACTTTCAATGTAATTTGCATCTTTTGAAACTGAAAGCACAATCAGTCATTACGACTTCCTCCAAGGAGATCAATCACCCACCTATGGGAACAGGGAAAGGATGAACACTAAAATTTAAGTGCTGCACAAGAGAGTTTCTCTTATCAGGCAGCTGATCAGAAGTAAATGATCTCTGCTATGAACACCAACCTCTGAAACAGCTCCAAGATTACCTTAAGGCTTAAGGCAATGACTTACAGTGGCTTGCATCAAAAGCCCCAGGAACTAACCATTCAGTTCTGCACCATCAGTTCTAATTGAACACCATGCACAAAACTAGAAATTGTGTAAACCTCCATTTCACTTTTTCCAACAGGAAATGAAAGCCTTTGCCTTCCTGTTTTGGTACACAGGTGGCAGGGAACTAGTTCGCCTGCCCTTTGAGCAAAGGACACCAATAATATTACTAGCCCAGAAACATGGCTCCTCAATCCTACAGGGGGCCCTTGCTATCCGCGAATTCACTTATCAGCGGATGCCCCCCCCCGGCTCTTATTTTGAGCAACATTCATTTCTTCCTTAAAAGCGATAAGCAGCCTCCTGCTGCTTATTGCAGGCAAGCAGAGCGAGTCTAAGTGCTAGAGAGGCTCCGCAAGGATAACAGAAGCACTTCCTGTTAGTCTCACTCTACTTGTCTACAATAAGCAGCAGGAGGCTGCTTATTGCGTTTGAGGAAATGAACATTGCTCACCTAAAAGTAAGAGCCTGGGGGGGGGTCATGCAAGTGAGGGGCCCCCTCAGAAAACTGCAGAGGGCCATTCACCCCTATCCGTGGCTTTCATGTATCCGCGGGGGGGGGGGCTGGAACGTATTCCCACAGATATGGGGTTCCTACTGTACTCACTGCTTATTAAAAGAACAGAGATCCTTCATTTCTATTAGCCTTTATATCTGAGGTGACATGCATCATAAATCAGTTAAATACAGAAAGATAAAAAGACTGATCCATCAACACAGAGGTAAAAATAATGACGACGACAGTGTGCCAGCCATCCGCCACACTGTCAGCCCCTCAAGCACTCCTATAAAAGGTCAGGTTTTGACCAACGGCAGGTCGCCGCCCACCGAAAAACAGCAGCATAAAAGGAGGCCCAGCAGGATGGGATGAACACACCACAACATTTGCGCTCTCTTCTTTCGTACAGCTTCCTCTTGGCAATGTATGGTACAATTCAAAACTGCTACCACCACTAGGGGGAAAGAATGCTTTTTGCCATGTTTCCTTCTATCGCAGGGCAATCAACAATGGCTTTCCATAACCACACTTCCAAACCCTGATCCTCCAAGCAATTTTGGAGATGCTGATAGAACTATTTAGTCATTTCTGGGCATTCATGTCTACATTCCAGGACATCATTCCAAAACAAAAACAGTGGCAAAGCAGTCCTGTGTGGTAAATTTCATTCACTGCCGAACAGTGGAGGATATGGGGAGGTCCCAAACTGAGTTCTCATTTGGCTGCTGAGAATACATGCCTGAAATCACTGTTCTCGTAAGAGCATCTTTTCATCAAACAGCACATATTAAAGCTTTCACTTCCTGCCTAGATGTTAACAAGTCAGCTGTTGCCTGCAAAGGAAGTCAAATGAAGTTTGCCAGATTTACAGGCAGCACATGACAGCTCTTAGTCCAGTGCTAACAAAAAATAAGGTCACACTCATGCTAGCCCATGAATTATTACAGGGATAATCTCTAATAATCCCCAGCATCAACACCACTGCGTTTGTATTCGGTGTTGGAACAAGAAACCTCCAATAGCTGTAGACTAGCAGCCACAACGAAGACCTAGCTAGCATTCATGACTCCCCAAAAGACAATTCAGGCAAAAGGGAACGATGGCTACTGTTTGGATGACCACAGGCTCACAACTGAGAACGTGTGGCAGGGCACGAGGCCAAGCGCTCGGATCACAAACTGCTGGAGCTGAAGAAGAAACTCTATCGTGTATCTTCGCTAAAGACCCATTCATAATGATTAAATGGCCAACAGTCTGCATGGGCTGAAGGAGGCAGTAACTAACGGCTTCAGCACGTCCCCAGTCTCCCAGCTCATCCCACACTGACTGTGCCACTGCAATGCTGGCCAAAGTGAGTCGGGTGCTGTTGCAGCAAATAGGAGTTGAGCAGCCACATGCCTGCTGCAGGTGTACACCCAGGGACTCTCCGTAGCCCAGTGCAATTGTGCAAGGCAGCCTTTGTCAAGATACTTCGCCATTTTCTCCATTGCACCATGCTGGCTCTCTAGACCTCCTTCTCTCTCAAAAGACAATGTATACTTTTAGACATGCCCAATAAGAGGACCAAGTAGTAGGCTACACGACAAGCTTCACAGCAGTGAGGTTAGTCCCCGTTTTCCTTTTGCCTGCACACTGCACTTGAACTCCAAGAACTAAACCACAGCCAACAGCCAATATCTCATCTGTTAAAAATATCCAAAGCTGCACTTGCCTCTAGGCTACCTGCCAATGCTTGCAGTTTGACAATTATGTTTCTCTCATATAACAAGTGTTCTTTCCTTATTTTGCTTTACACTTGGCAAAAAAAAAAATCAATACAGTGAAATATCACACCAGGACTGGAGAAACACTGAAGTTTTTAATAGTCAGGATGGTGTAGTTGTTTGGGAGTCGGACTTAGACCTGGAAGATCCAGGTTCAAATCCCCACTCAACCACGAAGCTTCCTGGGTGACCTTGGGCCAGTCACTATATCTCAGCCCCACCTACCTCACAGGGTTGTTGTGAGGACAAAAAGGAGGGGAGGAAATATGTACACCACTCTGAGCTCCTTGGAGGAAGGGTGGTATAAAAATGTGAAAAATAAAATAAATAAATAAATATTGTAGGTTCACTTGTACCAGGACAGTACAAAAGCAGATGGGACCATGATATTTTATCACGCTCTTCACACTGAAGAGGTGTGTAGAATTATTCCTCCTCCAATCCAGGCTCTTGCATACACTTCATACTGCAACTGAGGCTGCAAGAAGTTCTGTGCTGACCAGCTGCAGTTTCAAAGGCAGGGAAGATACCACGAGATTAGACCCGTAGCAAGGAATCTGTAAAAGAGGGAGTGTAGAGGCACTCAGGGTACATGATGGGGGGTGGGTGGGTTTAAATTTATGCAGCTGAAACCTATGTACAGGAAGCCAAATGTGTGTAATGGCATTTTATCAATATTCAGTACCATTAAATAAAAATTGCGTGCCTATGAACATACCCACTCCACGTGTTTACCTGAAGCCATCAAAAGAGCCTTTTCATTTGCAACTTGTACAAAGACAAAGCTTTGAACATCGCCCGAGAACATGCAGTGATGAGGATGGGGTCAGGAGGCATGATGCTCCCCCCCCACTCCTATTCACATCCCCAGATGTGTTCTGACACAGGGCTTTGTGTCACACTTTTCCCAACCATTAATCTGAAAAAAAATGGAACACTTATGCCTTTTCTAATAATCAGGGCATCTTGGCATACATACTTATCCAATTCCACCTCTGCGCTGGAGATCCCAATAGTTTTGATACCCCCCATAAATCAAGTCAGTCAGTGAGACTCAAGAAAAAGGTGGGCACCTTCACCAGGGGAGGAGACTAATCTCTTCTGAAGGATGGATATTGAGCAAGATCTATATGTAGATGTGGCAGGCTGGGGTCCAACTGGTCCTACCTTTGTCGAAAGAGTGAACTGCAGGGTGGGGAGACGATGATGGCTGTGACACACCGCATGCGGTGCGGTGCAGTGCGTCAGGAAGCATGCCGAAGTGGCACAGAGTGCAGTACATCCTGCACTCTCCTCCTTCGCGCAGCAATGCAAGAGAGCTGAGTTGTCATGTGAGAAAAGTTGGAAAGATTGAACTCTGGCCAATGAGAGGCCGCGTTCGGTGAAGTGGGGACAGGACGCAAAGCAAAGCGTTGGCCAATCAGAATCAAGTCTGAAAAGACTATTCTGATTGGCTAACAGAGCGGGGTTGGGGACGTCTTACCCTTCTCCATGTGCCTTCCTTCAGTATAGACAGGAAGCGGCACGGAGCAAAGGCCGGCTTCGCCTCACTTCGCAATGCACCGGGCCGCCTGCAGTGTGTCACAGCCTTGAGTATCCATGGGGAGGAGAAACAGGAAGGTCGCAGGTCTGAAAGGGACTGGGACAAAACAATGGTTGAAAAGATCCTGAACTTCACACTCAAGCAGACTTGTAGACAGTAGAGGCAAAGCGAAAATGTCACATTAATTTGAAATTCAGCAAAACTATGTTAAATAAATTTTCTACTTTTTAAAAAAGCTCTCAAAGTACCTTTTAAAAATACACAGAAAAGTTATTGAATATAAAACTTTAAAATGCAGGATGTCCAAGTCAGACTTTAAAATTTAGTTTAAGGTAGGAATAGCTAGATTATACCATAACTCATATAAAACAGTAGAGGAAAAAACCGACTCAGTAGTACTTCACATCCTTCTACTCCCATCCTCAATCAATGGGAAATGTTGTACAAAAATAATGTATACTAAGAGAAACTGAGTTGGGACAGCTTTCTTCCAATTAGTTTCAGTTATAGAAACTGAACACACACACACACACACACACACACACACACCCCACAACATTTGGGTATCATGTTACACTGTGGGTCATTTGCTTATAGGCATCAGACCTGCCATACACTACAAAGAAACTACTAAAAACTTTCCATTGCAAGTATCTGCCTGTTTGATTAAAATAGGGACAGTGGGAGGAACCTGCCCTACCCTATTGTGAACATGCCATATTCCTGTAAGCCAGAAATATAAAGCTCAGAGGATTTCCCACAATGCACCATGGCACAGGGGACAAAGATTTTAAACACAACTGACCATACCAATTTCATGCATGTACAATGAGAGTTCCAGAAAACACCCACGCTTTGGAAAGTGAGAAGGCAGATGCAAAAAGCGTACCGGGGACTACTCAGTTGTGGATGTCCAGCAGCTGTTGCATGGCTCAGGGGAAAAAAAGGCAATCACAGCTGAAGTTCCCATTAGTACATTTTGTTCACAGGGCTGCAAACCATCTGGGAAGGACAAACACCAAGGCAATTTCTCACACTTCAGCCTCCTAAGATTGTGACCTACGTAATACTTTCTGATCAGTCCTTCTTTGCAGCTTGGGGTTAAAGGTCTGTGGGAAGGCTAGACTGAATCTAGGGCCCGATTCAGACACATTCAAAAGGCACATACAGGATGGCTCTGACAAAACCTGCTCCTCATTGGAAGACTATTTGCTGAGAAATACGAGTGACACTGGAATGCAAGTTCCGGAGGACAAGGGAGGTCACAAGATCTCTGCTCCCTTCTGCTCATGGACCTTTCATGCAGAAAGATCAACAGAGATCTTGTATCCAATATAAATGTTTACATGCATTCTTCCGTGAAGGAAAAGGGTTGTGTGAAAACTAGGGTTGGCCTTAAACAAGATACCCCCTCTCTGCCCCACAAACTCCTCTGCCCTGTGAACTCTCAAAAAAAAAAAATCCCCTGCGAACTGCCACTCCAGAATCAGAGTCTGGTTAAAACCGAATAGGTGCTGTAGCTTTTGATATTTCCGACAGACAATGGTAGAGATCTTTGAATGGCCTGAAGGAGATAATATGCAGATGAGTACAGTGTTGCAACAGGCGTCTGACTCTGCTGTCACCCTGCTCCCATGATACCCAGCTTACACAATGACATGCTTGTGGAGAGTCAGTTTCCTGTGACTGAACAAGAAGAGACTTCCAGCATGCTGTCTGATTTACCAGGAAGGGAGGCACTTCTGCTGGCACTGCACTTACAGAAATGCTGCAGAACAAGTTAGAAAGCAGGATTGCAACACACTCCCCTGACAGCATTCAGTTACACTTCCAGCAATCACTTGAGATGGTAGGGCTACTCAAGGCAGGGCTCATTCACTTGCAAGCTGGAGGTTTGATTTGTTATATCAGCTTCATGGAAAGGTCAGTCTGAAGAGGGTGGCAAAGTTACGTCAGGGCTGCACATGTGGTATTTTTCTAATGTAGCACCAGCCCCAGGGGCCATAATCTGCACCCAGCAGTAGGCTGAATAAGTACTGTAATCCACAACAGGTCTGCAACAGCCCAGGCTTCAAGTCATGCACGTGTCTGAAGTCAACTTGTCACATACACCGTTTCCTACAGAGTAAGTGTTCTAAAAGCAAGAATATATATGCCAACAGAATCAGGGTTACCTACATATTTGTTTGTAGTACAATTGTGTGGGTGACAGCAGGAAACACAGTACAAATAACTGGGTCAGCTTCATAGTTGTCAAGTTTTCCTGTGCCAGATCTCGATCCCATCAAAGCAACAGGAAGCTGAAGGTATTGTTTGGTGCATACACTCAACACATTTCTTCTTGCCGAATATAGCTACCAATTCCTCCCTCAGAGCTATGAGGGTCACTCAGCATCATGCAAATGGTAGACAGAAACTTTTATAAAAAATCAAAAGTTTTCTTCATAGCTTGTTACAATGTAAAACGATCTGGGATATCCAGGTTTAAAAGCCATGTAAAAAGCAGTTACAACACACAAAAACAAATGCAAAAACACTGACGTTTTAAAAATGATTTGAAGTTAAAAACAGTCTTAAAAGCAGGCTGGAAGAGACTGTTCTTTAAACAGTTTATTTCCAGCCTCCGTAGCAACATCTTACAGCTTTGCTGCTCACCTGAAGAGGTCCGCAGATTCACGGAGGAAATGTAGTGAACTTTGCTAATGCGTGACTTGTTTTTAAAAGACTGCTTTTAAGACTGTTTTTAACTTTAAATCATGTTTAAAATGTCAGTGTTTTTGGACTTGTTTTTATGTGTTGTAACTGCATTTTACATGGCTTTTAAACCTGGATATCCAAGATCGTTTTACATAGAAACTTTTATGTTTCTCTGAAAACAATCATGGTTTAACTTTACCCTGTTATGCGTCGAAAGCCCCAAGGAAAGAGTGTCGCACCCAATTCCCTTCACTCTTGTACTGTTTTAGGATGTAGGTGAATAAAATTAGCAGACATTTCACTTACCGGTATGTTCAAAGGACCACATCACACTGGCATACCCCAAATGCCACAAAAAGGCACATTTCCCCATGTACAAGCTGATGGAGGAAGCAGCAGACTCATTAAACCTCCGTGAAAAAGACAAACATGAGAGGAGACGTGTGTGCCATTCTCACTCACAGAGTTGTTGTATTTTCTCCAGAAGCCTGCAGTGGAGCCCCTTTCCAACCACATAGATTACCAGTCTGTACGTACAGCACAGAGAGCCTTGTAAGTCATGCCCGATTGATGAAAAGGAGCCTTTCAAAGCTGAAAGCCCTTTGCCAAGCATATTCCATCACCAACAGCAGCATTTCCTTCAGACGCATGTTCCACTTGATCCCTCACAGAGGATTTTCCAAATACACATAAGTATTTAAACCACCTCCCCTTTTTAAGTAAAACAAAAAACAAAACAAAACCACCACCACTAGAACAAGATCATTTTATTACCCTTTCCAAGGAGCTGCCTTTCAAGTAGCCGGCCCCTGGTAACATGGTCTTATCTGCAGTTTCAGTCAGACCAAAATGCAAAGTCACAAAGAAGTAGGAGGAATGCTTCTTTGGCCCCAGTGTTGGAATGCCCTTGCTGCGCAACGTCTACCGTTTCCTACTGGAGCAGAGAACACTCAGGGCTGCTTGAAGCATAAAAAGAGACAGGATTATTGTACAGCACAACATGCATGCAGATACCTAGATGCACGACATACATAGAAAGCAGAATACACTTTATGATTTTTGTGCTGTTCACTGAAGAATTTTAACACATTTGCAACAACTCAAACAGTACAGCAGCTGCAAAACAGTATGGCCACCAACTGACCCATTTTAAACTTGGCTGGCAAGATTTGGAGGAGGAAGGAAGGGTGCCTCTTGGCTACTTTTTCAGTTCTCGGCCTCAATGCAACTCAGTAAACGGGAAGTTTTTGACATTGACTCTCTCTCACACACACTCTCGCACACGTGAATTTGTGTATAAAGATTTAAAATAAAGGTCCAGCAAAATAATAAAATACAGTTAAAGCCAGCTATTAAATACACTAGAAAGTCTAGGCAAAGCCTAGGCAAATACAAGCATCTTCACCTGGCAGTTTCCATGCTGAAAAGACAGCAAAGCTGACACCAGGTGTGCTTCTTTGGAGATGGTATTCCAGAAACGGGGTATCGTGAGAAAAATGCTTTCTCTGTAGTGACCACCTGCCACATGGTGACCACATGGCTGTGGTACTCAGAGGAACTCGTTCAATGAATGTAGGATCTAGGCAGGCTTACATGGTAGACGGTAATTATGGTAGCCAAGTCCCAAACAATCCAGGACATTATAAGAGCAAAGCCTACTTTGCTGGTGCATTTCTGGACACAACTCAACCAGGTAAAGCAAGGAGATATGGTCTTCCTAGTTAGCTTCATTTAGCAACCTAGCAGCCACATTTTCTACTAACTGAGGCTTCCAATAAGTCTTCAAAAGGCAGCCCTGGATACAATGACTTGCAGCAGTTCACACTAGAAGTTGCTAGGCCATGGATAACCATGGCCAGTCTCTCTCTGTCAAGAAAGACTTGCTGTTGACCCAAGAGCCTTTGCTTGCAAAAGGTGCTGTGTGCTATGGATGTCACTTGGGCCTCCAGTGCCAAAATCGGATTCATCAGGTCTCTAAGCTGCAAACCTTTACAGAAGTGCTACCCCATCCAAAGAAGGTTGAACACATCACCTTGGCCAGATGAACCACCCACTAGGAGAACCTCAATCTTATCTTGACGCTCATCCAGTCCATTACTGTGACCAGATGCTGCTCAAACACTTGCAGTCTCATCTAACTGCATTGGGAAGGAGAGGCAAAGCTGGATGTCACTTATGCAGTGCACTCTAGATCTCCAGATGACTTCAGTCAGTGGGTTCATATAGAGGAGGGATAAGCTATACCTCTGCAGGACCTCAGTGCAAATGTCACAGGGTCAAGCAGTAATCCCCAGCAGTCCCTTGTTCTGGAAACAGTCGTCCAGGAAGGAACATTGCCACTGGTGCACAATGCCTCCAACCTTCAGCCCAGACAACCATTCCAGAACGATACCATGGAAAGTGATACTGAGTAGTCCTGGAGGATTAGTGGAGTTGTACCCACCCAAACTCCTACTTTTCCACATCTGAAACCAGATCCATTTTGAACAACGTAATCAGCTTCATCAAAACCTGACTGGAATTGCGTGGCAACCACCCACTTTAGCATTTTGCCGCAGAAGTCGAAATTTGCGACCAGCCAGTAACAGCTGCAATCCTCAAGGTCAAGGGAAGGTTTCTTTAGATGCAGTCTCACAACTGTCACCTTCAAGGGGACCAGTATCACTCCCTCTTTCACTGGACCATTGATAATCTCTTGGATTAATCTCCTTCGCTAGATGTTATTAGCTATGACAGGCAAGGGTCAAACAGACAGGCGGTTGGTGCACATCCTCAGGTCACAGCAACTGAAATGGTTGTTTCGTTTTGTTATGGGCTAAGCTGGCATTCTTTTTTTTTTTTTTTAAAGAAGCAGCCCCACCAAGCCTGGCAAAACAACTTTGGCTGGAGAAAGGACTGGAAGGTGGACCAACCTTAATCTGTCCAACTCCCCATCCCGTCAACTGGAACATCATACACCCAGCACCACATCAAATCCTGCCCAAAGCCACTTGAATCAGGGTGCCCCCACCCAGGTACATACTAAAAGTTCAATCCCACAAAGACAAAGTAACAGCTTGATACAAATAGCAACAGCTGATCAAGTGCAGTTGTGCAAAGGGGAAAAAACAACCAGAGAAAACTGACAGAGTGGAACAAGTAAATACTCACAGGCAGTGTTTTTTACAGAGTTGCCTAAAGAACAGCCACCCATCCTTTGCTTGATCATTTGAACTTGGAGGTCTCATTCCTGAAATGTGCAATAAAGGTGGGGGGCACGCACTGCTTACAGAAATTTACAACAAATCAAATGCCCTCATACTCCTCCAAATAGAGGCACATGGCACAGTCCTGACAACTCACCATCTCAGCCTCAGTTACTCTGAGACAATAGAAATAAAAATAATATTATTAACAACCCTACCAGCTCACAGTAGGAGAATTAGGACAGAAAACACAAGAGTTTTTACAAAGCACTTTATAGAAGCTTTTTTAAAAAATGTAAAATTAGCAGTAACATGTGAGGTAGGCAGATGTGCAGAGCCCACCATTCTGGGTGGCTTTCTTTTTAACTCACAGCACAATCCTATCCAACTTACACCACCGGTGTACCAGCAGGGCAGGACGCTTTGGAGGGGAAGGGAGATTTAAATCCCCTTTGGAGAGGATTTGAATCCCCTTTCCATTCTGGGCCCTCCCGTTCTCGTTGAACCGCTGGTTTCACCGGTGGTGTAAGTTAGATAGGATTGCGCTGTCTAAGAGGTGGCAAGCCAAGACTACGGTACATTTCTAGCATGAACATCCTACTTACACCCCAGCAGACTGCTTTCTCCTCACTTCTATTTTAGTTTCCCGACATCACAGCTACCAGCAGTCACACAAAATAAACATGTTCACTTGCTTTACGTGGGAAGCTGAACTTTCTCTTGTTTAACAAAACACAAATGAGGGGGTTACAGTACCCTAGAGAATGCTGTATAACTGGAAAAAATTATTAAAGTCTTCCAGTAATTCAGGATACATGGGTAAGAAGGACATTCAGCAGAATGCAGCTTTAAAGGGGTTTCTTGGGAGGGAGGAAGAGAAATTTTGATCTTCCTTCCAAGGGAAGGAATATGCATATCAGTAATATGCAATGTGTAGATTTCCTACATGAAATTTTGAAAAAGCAGCATTGACATCAGAATAATCTTCACAAAGTAAATGCTCAGAACAAATGAGATTCAGAAGCAAGACCATCTTTTCAAGTAGACACAAAACGCCCAACTAAACTAAAGACCAACAGTTTCCTCCACGGCTCTGGAAAGTTAGAGGCTTCCTTGATAAGTAGGTCAAAAGCTTTTCAAGCAGAAACACTTATGATTCAGCATCATGTATCACTAGCATTCTCCTATAGATTAATTGCTTGTTATGTCCTCAATCCTGTGCTCTAAAATGGAAACCTTTTGGCCTCCATATAAACTGTTGATAGGCAGAGGGTGTAATCCACAAACCTTAAAAAAATCAATGGCAGGAAGAGTGCACTCACCAAGAGACCCATCTCACCACAACGAAGCAGGAGAAACCATTGTGGCAGCAATTTACAGCTTAGCCCCTGAAATATGGCTTCCAACAAAAGCTGGCAGATGATGGAAGCCCACCTCCTCTCCTCTCCCACCTCATTCTTAGGATACCAGCCTTATTTTCAGGGGGAAAGTACTATGGCACTCTTTGAGGGACTGAGGACCATTTCACAAGTGAGCAGTAAGTGTTTATATAGTACTTTAGTGACCATTACTTTTTATTTAATGATTCTTTAGCTAATTAATTGATTAATCCAATTTAGCAATTAAATAGCAGGGAGTACTTCAGAAAATTGGACCGTGATAGGGGGTACCCAGGCCTCCAAAGGTTGAGAACCCCTGCTTTAGTCTATTCAAGTAGCATCACATAATTCCCTCAGCAGCCTTTGCAAACAATTCTGTAAGGCAGGGCAGCATTTATTGCTCCCATATTATAGTTGGGAAGGGTGGAGTAGAGGCTTAGAGAAGAGTGATTTGCCCAAGACCATCAAGCGTGTTTACAGTCAAAGTGAAATTTGGAACAGGGACATCTTAACTCTTAGTCACTAAACTAGATTACACCAGGATCCTGGTGCGACAGATTTAGTGTGTGCTTGTGGCATACCCCATAAAGTGTGAGGTGGATACATTTTTATTTCTTTATAGCACACTTTGAACACATATTGCAGAGAAATGAATTTGGACCAAGGACCATATAGAGCATCTCTCTATAGTGCACATATGGTGACAAATACTTGTATCCACCTCAGATTTTTGAGCGTGCTGCAGGTGCATGCTACACTTGAGCTTTGCCCCTGCTAAAACTGTAAACTGTGAAACAACTCTGAAAATATTAATATCTTCAGGGTTTATACCTCCAGAATAATGTAGCCTACCAATCGGCTAGATTTTTGCCTCACACATCCCTAACACCCCTACCTGAGTTCTGGAAGAAAGTTTTCCTCTGCCCACAATAGCGGATTGCTTCTTTAAGTTCAGTTTCCAAGGACCATAGAATGATAAAACCATAATGGCAGTTGTAGCCCTCAGGCAAAATCTCATTTGGTGATCTTGAGCATTATTTCATTTTCACCACCTCAGTGGGAACAGCAGCAACAAACAGGGATGGCATTGAAAACTTGAAGTTTTCAAGTATTGCCAAAACACCTGCAGAAAAGGAGGCCCAATTTAAATTCAGAAACGAGTGAATTCCACAGATCAGGTGCCACCATGAAGAAGGCCCTTCCTTGCACTACTGCCAGCCAAACATTTGACAGTGGTGGCACCTGCAAGAGGGTCCCTCCAGCTGAACTTAAGTGGCAAGTCATTTCATATGGGGGTGGTAGTCCTTCAGGTAGTAAGGTAAAGGTATCCCCTGACATTTAAGTCCAGTCGTGTCCGACTCTAGGGTGTGGTGCTCATCTCCATTTCAAAGCCGAAGAGCCAGCGTTGTCCTCCGTGGTCATGTGGCCGGCATGACTCTCCTTGCCGCAGCGCGTAGCATGCAGCTGGAACACGGAGCGCTGTTTACCTTCCCGCAAGCGGTACCTATTTATCTACTCACATTGACATGCTTTGGAACTGCTAGGTTGGCAGGAGCTGGCCAAGCAACGAGCGCTCACCCCGTCGCGGGAATCGAACTGTCGACCTTTCGATCGACAGCTTATGGTTCAGCGGTTTAACCCGCTGCGCCACCCGCTGGTACCTTCAGGTACCCTGGGCTTAAACCATGTATTGTAGAACTTTGGAGATAATCACCAGCACCTTAAATTGCATGGACTGGCAACCACCGCAGCTGCTATAGCAGTGACATAATTGAATCAAACTGCCTGGCTCTGGTCACTATACATGCAGCTCTATTTTAAGCTGAAGTTTCTGGGTAGTCTTCAAGGGCAGCCCCATGTAGAATACATTACAGTACCACGGACAGTTTTGAATAATTTTTACTTCAGCTGGAATTAGAAATCTACACATGGCTTGTTTACCCGTAAATCTTGGAAACCGTAAGACATTACAGTAACCCATTTCTAATGACTGATTCATGTATGAATGCAGTTGGAGCATCAGTCTAAGCTGGGCAAAGGCCCTCCAGGCTACTGCCATCACCTGGAGATTCAGAAGAAGTGCTGAGAACAGGAACACTCCAAAACCAAGACCTGCCTCCTTCACAAGGAATGCAACCCCATCCAGAAAGGGTCTGCCATCCATCACCTGAATCATAGGTCTCCTGATAACCTGCACCTCTGTATTATCGGGATATAAATTTCTTGTTCGCCTTCTTTAACGCCTTACCAACTCCAGACAGTGGTTCAGGACTTCTCCAGCATTGGATGGAATCAAGATACTGTATAAAGCTGGCTATTACACCACAGACTCCTTCTAAGGTATTTAAGATTAGATACATAAAAGGTAATATTGAAGATTAGCAATTATATAACTGGTTATGCTAGGACAGCGGTTCTCAAAGTTCTCCCCATGAGTAGGGGAGAACTTTGAGTACTTGCGGGGGGGGGCGCGATGGCAGCGGAAGCAATCCCAGGATCATGCCGCCAGCGGGAACAAAAATGTTAGACACTTACTTCCATATTTAAATGGAATTGTTAAAATGAAAATGTTGATGTTTTATTACGAAACAGTGACAACAGCAGTGTTTACTAAGGGTGCAATCCTGCCTAGTTGGAGGCTGGCGGAGCATGTGCTCCACTGGCCTTAGGTGTTAGGCACTTTCGCAACACTGGGAGAATAAGCGGCGCCAGCGCAGAGGCCGGCACCGCTTACTAGGCCGTCTGCCACAACACATGCCGCCGGACACAGCTAAGTCCTGCAGGGGCATGGGTAGGACAGGGACGGGATATTGGTGGTGCACTCCACTACGGTGCACTCTCCCCTTCCCAGGCCAGCCTTATACAACCTTTGACATGCGCAAGCTGAAGAGCTAGTGCGCATCCAGAGGCGGCCCATTGGGACCTCCGGAGCTTACAACAGGGAAAGGGAACAAATGTCTCCATCCCCCAAGGTGAGCCATGGCCATGCCGTCGCGGGCCGCATCCATTGTGGCCGGCCGCCACATCTTAGGCAGGATCGGGCTGTAAATATAGGAAGTTAATGGTAGTGTCTAGTTATAAAAAGGTGGTTATACAAGATTGGTTAGGCATGGAACTAGAAAAACTAAGCAAAACAATCTATTGGTTTAGAGATTCTACTAATTTTGAAAATTAGTCAAATGTTAGATGACTGACTGGAAAATTACAGACCACCACATTTTTCATGTATTATGAAGGATTGCTGTTATATCCTATAAGTATTGAAGTTTTTAGTGGAAAATGTGATTTTGGGGGAAAAAATCAACCCACTGGGTCCATAAAAAAGAGAAAGTGAGAATTATCTGCCTCCCAGGGCTGGGGGGGGGGGGAAGAAGATAAATAATGGAGCATATCCCTAAGGGCGCAATCCAAACCTACTTAGGCTGCCGTTGTAACCAGCGGCCCAGCGAAAACAGGAGGCCCCAGAACAGAAAGGGGATTCAAATCCCCTTTGAATTTCCTTTTTGGAGGGGATTTGAATCCCCTTTCCGTTCTGGGGCCTCCCATTTTCACTGGGCCGCTGGTTACAATGGTGGCCTAAGTAGGTTTGGATTGCATCCTAAGAAACCTGTGTACACATGCCTGGGAGCTCTGCACCATAGCTTGCTAAGGGGCGTACATGGGTGTTTTAAGGCCACACAAAATGGGGAATTGCTTTTAATGGGCAATTCTGTGGGTTGGTGGGCTAGAAGTCAGGGAGCGGGGAGGCATTCTAGCAACAAAGGTGGGTTCTTCTGTTGAGTATAGCCAAGTTCCACACTTCCTTTCCCTCCCGGGCCAGATCTTTTATCATACAACAAAGGCTCCAAGCAGTACACACAGGGCAGGGTGGGGAAGGACATCAACACTGACAAACAAACAGGACATTTCAGCTGAGAAAAAATTGACAATGAGTGCAGTGAAAATGAACAGTCACCACTTAATCATCTCAGGGTCTGTTTGATAATATTTTAAGGCAAGAGAAAAAAGAAAGAAACCCCTTCCCATTATGCGGTCAGTATTTTGAATGCTTTGCTTATCTATGTTTACAGGGCTGGCCCATCCATGAGGCACACTGAAGCAGTCACCTCAGGTAGGAGATTGGTGGTGGTGGGGGCACCCATCTATGCCTGCCTACTTGCCTCCATTGCTTCGCCTTCTCCCTCCCTGGATTGGAAAAGGAAGAGAGAGACAGAGTGGCAGAGGAAATGTGGAGGGCAGGAGAGTGCTAAGCTAGACCACTGGAGAGTCAGAGGAGCAGAGGATAGCACATCATCGGATAAGGGGGGGGGCAGCATTTGGCATGCAGCCTCAGGAGGTCTTGGACTGGCCCTGTATGTTTAGCTATATAGAGGATGTTTTCTCTTTGATCTTTTATATTGCCTTTGGAAGAAGAAAATGTGTTTAATGAAATCCATGTTTTTAAAATGGAGGGGGGGCTGCCAATAGCTGGGTTCTGCAGGTCCACAGAAGGAATGCTGCTTTGCCACAGTTAGTGCTAGACACAAGAAGGAACTGTTGCCCTGCTTGGTGCAAACAGCAAAACAGAAGGAAACACCTGGCGTGTGCATTACTCACTACCTACCAGTAACCAGCTAAACACAGAATTGTAAAAGTTACGGTTTGCCTGTGCATACACATGTATATACACACTACTTATATATAATATACATCTCTCTCATACAGGAACTCTCTCCACTTAGAAGTTCTGCAAGAGCGACCCCCACCCCCCCCCCCCCGATAACAAGAATTAAATCAATCTCCGAGTTCAGACAGAAAGCTTTTTTCCCCATGGAATTGTTTCATAATAAAGCAATTTAACAACCTGAAGTATCTGCATCTCTTGCAACCTGGATGGTGTACACAGTACTTTCCTCTTTGAAAGTACAGTATACAGCAGTACATATGTTTGCACTGGGCTACCACTACAACAGGGCACTGCTCCAGGAAGTACCCGTGAATATCACCCCCTTGTGTTTGGCAGCCCAATGGGTGGCTGTGCTATATTGTGACTGCACAGACGTTACTGTCAGAAGTCATGTGCAGAAAGCCAATGACACAGCAGTAAAACTGTTCTACTTTTCAAATTTCTATCCCATCTTTCTCAAAAAGATTCAAGGCAGCTCACAAGGACAACAGTTAAAATGCAATTAAACAAAACAAAAGTTAATGAGCAGCAAAAAAAAACCACGCAAGCAATAGCAAAAGTTACTACAGCACACTAAGAAAGGCTTGTCAGAACAGACGGCCTTTAGTAGTGATACCCAGTGTCCTGTTAAAATGAGAACTGTGGCCAAAAAGGAAAATGTTTATTGCCATGAGACTTTTTGGAGATGACCTGTGAGCTGTGACTTTGGATGAACATGTGCCAGACTGGACTGTATTATGACACAATGCGAGGGTCCTGCCGCTTGTGTTCCTGCCATGAGCCATGCTGAAGAAAGGTCTCCCCAAGAAGCCATGAGGGAAAAACCTGACCAGCTGCCTGCCACCACTCCTGCCATGTGTCCAAGCTGAAAAACCTGAGCAGCCTCCATGTGGCCAAAAAGCTCTCACAGAATCTCCTCTGCATTTCCCCCCCCCCCACTGTGATGCTAAATATCTTCCAAGACAAGACAATACAGTGCTACCTGAGATGAATCATTCTAGCCTTTGCTTTTGTCTCTTAAGTACCGGACCATCAAGAGAGATCTCCTCACCCTCCCCCCCCACTTGTCTGTTTTACCCAAGGTGCACTGAGGTGTCCCTTCTAGGACCCCTGTTTCCTGTTTTTCTGTGTACCTGGGGATCTTCCCCTTCTCTTGCCCATGTGCTCTGTTCGCTATAAAAGGCAGGAACAGACTGGGAGGCCCTCTCTTCCCTCTTCCTCCTGCGCTTTGGACTGGTACTGGTGAGCTCTCTCTATCTTGTTTCCCTTCCCCTCTTTTGCCCCCTCCCTCTCTCTTGCAATCCCCCTCCCTTCTCTTTGCATTACCCCTCAGTTAATCGCTGATTTGGTTCCTGAACCCAGCTTGTTCAGAACCTTAGAATCAGTTTATTTCTCCCCCTTTCCTTCCCCCCCCCACTTCTAACTTGACTTCGTTCTCAGTCATTCTACAGACTGCTAGTCTGACCAGTTCAGACCCAATCTGCTAGTCCTACTTTTCATTCAATGCTACAGCATTGCAAGCCAAAGTGAACTCTAGCAAGAACCCTGCTAAATCTCTGTACCTAAGTTCCTAGATCTGTATGCTTTGGGAGTATGATTGAAGTGATGCATATTGAACTGTATGATTCTTGCCTGAACTATTTAGTAAATATTGGAAAGTAACCACGTTTGTTCTCAATATTATTTAAAACGAAATTCTGTGAAGCTGGACTCTGGTATACACAGGTAAAGATCCCAGAACATGCTAAATTGCTATATTTAAAGCTATTCCCCAAAATTACAAAAGCATTTTGGCTAACAGTAGCTACTGGAAGGTTGAGTGGGTACCACATTTCATGCCAACCAAACCTCAGAAGGCAGCAAGACCCACAAGAGGGTCCTTCTGAAGGACCTGCTAGGATGGGCAGAGGTGGTCCTTCAAATACAGGTGCAGAAGTGCTTCAGGAAAAAGCAGAGTGCTGCTGCCTAGACAGGGTGAGGATTTGGCCTGTTTTTCTAGCCAGCCTCCCCAGTAGTGGTGGGGATGGGGCATGATTGCCAAAATAAATCAGCCCACCTAGTCCCCCTCATTTAAAATAATAATAATAATAATGCTTCCTTCTCCCACTGACCCTTCTCATTCCCAAACTAACAAATGGAACTGGTGAGTCATAGTCTGCGTTTTCATAAATAACCAAATAAACATACCATATTTCTTCGATTCTAAGACACATGTTTTTTCCCAATTAAGCATTTAAAAAAATGGGGTGCGTCTTAGAATCGAAGGTCTCTAAAAAGCACCCCAAACGCAATTTCCTTACTTACCGGGGCTTGGGGGAGCTTCAGGGAGGCCTGCGCGACCCTCTGCAGGTCTCCCTGATCTTCAGTTTGGTGAAA
The DNA here is from genome assembly GCA_026170595.1 of Plestiodon gilberti rubricaudatus. Lineage (NCBI taxonomy): Eukaryota > Metazoa > Chordata > Lepidosauria > Squamata > Scincidae > Plestiodon > Plestiodon gilberti. The sequence goes on from JANXHW010000002.1 coordinate 158,343,617, forward strand.
AACAGCAATTTTCGGCCATTTCCGGTTTTCACGCGAAACCAGAAATGGCCGGAAATCACTGTTTTTCACCAAACTGAAGATCAGGGAGGCCTGCAGAGGGTCGCGCAGGCCTCCCTGAAGCTCCCCCAAGCCCCGGTAAGTAAGGAAATTGCATTTTCTGGCGGACCGCAAAGACACTGCTCAAAGGCAGTGAGGAGATCATCAGCTGCAGCGCGGGGCATGCTGGGGCGAGCTCTCAGGTTCAGGAAGAGAGAGCTCGCCGCTAAGCAGAGGGGGAAAATGGCACGGTAAAAATCAGACTGCCGTGGCAGACATGCTGGGGAGAGTTGGTGCTGAGCAGGAAGGAGGTACGACTTGCAATCGATGGTTTTTGTTTTTTTTCTGCTGGTGTTCCTGAAATTAAGATGCGCCTTAGACTCGAAGAAATACGAGATATATCTTTGTTAGTGAATGAACCCTTGCAGGAAAAGGCTACCAGCTTCCGTACCCATTTCCAAAATACAAAGACAGGCATCCTTTCTGATTCACAAAACTATGGAAAACATTTGCTCATTAGCAGTGGAGGCATCAGCTGGGACAGGCATCTTTTGTTGTTGAGAGTAAGCAAATCTTTTCATTGCCAAATTCTCTGTTTTTTATATATCCTTCAATTGCCAGCAACATAGGAGAATGGCAGATAAAGCCACGTTTTAAGATTAGAGCAGGAGTTCTCAACCCCTTTGATGCGGCGTACCACCTCTATGGCTGCCACTGCGCCAAGTGCCACTGGCGCACTGCCAGTGCCACTTACTTCCACATTGCCACTTACTTCCACGTTTTCAGCTGCGCCGGAGCTCATAAAACACTGACAAGGGGACAAGGATAGGCAGGAGGGCCCTTTTCCAGCCCTGGAAACCCGCACGCTCGAGCTCTGCAGAGCTCGTGCCGCCGTTTCCAGAACTCTGGTGCGGCACTGTACAGACGCCCTGGCAGCTGCCATCTTAGCAGCCAGGAGCCCACGTACCACCTCCCGACGATCTGCATACCATTAATGGTACGCATACCACTGGTTGACAACCCCTGGATTAGAACATTCCTCACATGGAGTACTTCTAAACAATCCTGTTTTGAGCAATGCCACACAGTCACATACTGTAGCTTGTATCAATCCAAAATACACACCACCATCCTCTGACTTTCACCAATACAAGAAAGAATCCCCATTTCACTCCCAAATAAGCACTGAAGAGGGGAATGCCACACATACTGTTCTGAGCAATGCCACGCATACACAGTCACTTCCACACAAGTGACAACTGCAAGAACACATCCAAAGGGTAAGTAGTTGGCATCTAAAGATCTTAATTATTCAACCGTAAAACAGATTATATGTTCTACAAACATACACGTAGCTTTGAGCAAAGAACCATTTATAACGAAGAACTGTATGGCCAGGAGTGCTTTCTACAAATTTCATGTGCTATGCCAGCTGCACCCTTTCCTGGAACAATCACAGCCTTGGCCACAATCATGCATGCTTTAGTCCCTTCTAGTCTGGATTACTGCAATGCACTTAATGTGGGGCTGCTCTTGAAGACAGGCTAGAAATGTCAACTGGTTTGCAACATCAAAATGCAGCTGCCAGGGCTTTCTCCAGGGCCAGTGGAACATCTCATATAACAGGGGTGGCCAAACGTGCTTGATGCAAGAACCACATACAATAAATTTCAGATGTTTGAGAGTCACAATATTTAAGAAGCATTTAAATTCTTAAATATATTTACTCACCATGAACATTAAACTTATGTGTTTTAATCCAGTGGACTCTCGGTTTATACCTGGTCAATAATTATAAAGCTTGGAAATGTCTTATTTACCTTTTATATTAATTGTGATGCAAAAAGGAGCTCAGCCAACATATTGCTGAGAGCCGCACATTATATGTCAAAGAGCCACATGTGGCTCAGGAGCCACAGTATGGCCACCCGTCAGCCAGGATGGTGTAGTTGTTTGGGAGTCGGACTTAGACCTGGAAGATCCAGGTTCAAATCCCCGCTCAACCACGAAGCTTCCTGGGTGACCTTGGGCCAGTCACTATATCTCAGCCCCACCTACCTCACAGGGTTGTTGCGAGGACAAAAGGAGGGGAGGAAATATGTACACCACTCTGAGCTCCTTGGAGGAAGGGCGGTATAAAAATGTGAAAAAAAAATGAAAAAAAAATAACAATCACACTATTCCTTTACCAGCTTCATAGGCTGCCTTCATTTCTGGCTCAATTCAAAGTGCTGTTTGACACTGAAGGTCCTTAACAGTCTGGGGCCAAGCTATCATAGGCATTGCCTCCTACTAGACAACCTTGCCCAAGAACACCACATGACATCAGAGGCACTCCTCTCTGCAGCCTCCCAGCCAACAGGGGTGTGGCAGGTGGGTGTAAGAGAAAAGGCCTTTCCGGATGCAGAGCTTAGGTTTCCCAAGGGAGTACATCCGGCCCTTTCCTTGCCTGCCTTTAGGAAGGTCCTGAAAGCAGTTCTATTACAGCAAGCAGTTAAAAGATCCAATTCATTTAATTGTGCGTTTCTTTGGTTGCTTCTTTTAAGTTTTTTTAGCTGATTACCCCATTTCATTTTTAGACAGTTGTCTCTACTGTTTTTAAATGCAGTAAGCATTTACCTTTTGATAGAGAAAATGCAGGAGAGAAAATGCAGGACAGAAGTTATAGACAAACCAATAAAAAGGTATAGAGGCAAGTTGCCAAGATTCAATGTTTTGTTGGTGTTGAAGACATTATGAATGTATCCTTAAAAGCAGAGGTCATTTTGCCTTACTAGCACAAATACAGACGGAAGCACAGTCCATCATGCAACGGGATACAGACCCTAGACACCTCGATTTTAAACATATGCCTAGCTGCATGGCAATCTCTTCCCGCTGTGCTGTGCAATACTCACAATGTCATTCTGATATCTTACTACAAGATGCAGGTTTGTGCCAATCTATCAGGCTCTAGGATGGCTGGAAGATCATTAAAATGATGCATATAGAAGATATTGTTAGTCCCATAATGGCTCTGCCCATTTCTACAGAAGAGCTTTGCACAGGGTTGCCACTCTGCCTGAAGCTATTCCTGGAGATTTTTTTCCCCCAACATGGTGCAATGTTGGAAATTCCTGGAGGCCCTGTTGAAGTCTCCATGACTCCTTTCAGTGGTCACTTGAAGATGGATGTCAGTTCCTGGAGACTCCCGGGAGTGGGCAGCCTTAGTTTTGCAGGATTTTGATGCCTCCAACAGCAATGTCTGCTCCTGGCATAACAGTGCCAGCTCATCCTCAGCTCAGTGGAACTGTCTGTTACAAAGAATGAGGCTGCTGCTGGAAATGGCATCGGTATGCCAAGCTGTCCTCCCTCACCCTCTGTGATGTGGAATAAAACTCATCCATGCCCATGTCATTGTGTGCTTCTCCCCCCCCCCCATTTCTGACCCACAGCAATGGCTTTCTGTACCTATGACAGAAAAGAAAGGAGGGAGGGAAGAACTCAACACAAGACTGACATTTTTGGCAGCAGCTCTGCATTGCTCATAGTGTGGAGTTTCACCCAGAGGCATTTTGATTTTGCCCGTTAACACAGGTAAAAAGCCATGATGGTGTAGTGTTTCTGGAGCAAAGCACACAACCCCCCCCCCCCAATGGTAAGCGTGGAGTAAAAAGAACAAAATTTCTGAACACATCTAGCTAGAAATACAGTTCCTATTGCTATTTAATTTGTTCGAGGAATCCCATTCCCTGCACTTACTAGAGTAAGCTGGTGTGCCTTCCATGAACCAACATTAGAATACAGAACTGTATTCTACTAGAAATGTAGAAACACCAGATATAAAACGTAAAGCAACATGAATGGCTCTCTCAGGAGCAGCCATAGGTAGAGGTGTTTGAAAATGGTGTTATTTTTTTGAAAACGTGTTGGATTAAAATGCAAACTGTGTTTTTATTCACAGGTGCGAATTCTTAAGCATTGATATCAGGTTTAATATCATTACATTGCAGTCTTCAATGCAAAAACAAATTATTCAATTATTTCTAACTGGAAAAGTAATCTGTTTCAACCAGATGCATTCCACAATCAGTAGAGAGTTGGTAATTTGGTTCCAATTCTATTTGAAAAGGTGGTGTTTTGCGTTTTTATGCGGTTATCAAGAAAAAACACACCCCTAGCCACAGGCTACCAGGGATGTATCTAAGTAACTAGGTCACGAGTGTGAGTACGAGTCATTTTTGCACGAGTGCGAGTCCAAGTGTGAGTCAGTGCCAAAATATTTGGGCAAGTACGAGTCAAGTGCGAGTCATTTTTGCACGAGTGCAAGTAAGGCCAAAAACCACGAGTCACAAGTCACAAGTCGAGTCACTTTGGGGAAAATGGCTTTATCCCCTGAAAATGGGGTGGGTCGGTGTCTGTGTGGGGTGTGTGTGGGGACCTCTGAGGCTTTTAAAGCACCCACTTGGCTTCCCCTATGTCTTGGAAAATGACTTGGAAATGGCAAGTCGATACCCCCACGAGTGCGAGTCAAGTGCGAGTCCCGTGGGTCACGAGTACGAGTGCGAGTGCGAGTCAGTGGGTCACGAGTATGAGTACGAGTACGAGTCAGGGAAAAAGTGACTCAGTCGCACTTGCGAGTCGAGTCATTTGACTCGAGTCCCCATCCCTGCAGGCTACCGAACCCTAACTTTTCCTACCATAACACGGTTTGATTCCCCTGCACATCTGGAGCAAAGTTTTGGATACTTCAAACAGTTTCCTTCTTAACTTGATGAAGTTCACTGTGGTAACCATAGATACGCCTTGCCTCACTTTAAAGGAATACAACCTTGCTAGAGAAGAAAACATTCCCCTCTGTCTGCCATAGCATACCGATTAAGAAAGAAGCCACTACTCAAACCATCTGCATCTATTAAGCACAACACAATTTACAGCACAATCCAGGGCATTTCTACTCCGAAGTCTGCCCTATTGTGTTCAATAGGCCTTACTTCAAGGCAAGTGTGTATAGTACACACTGGCTTGGTAGTAAAGGCTTGGAAGCCTCTGAGAGGGGGGTTAAAAGGGGCTAATTTGTACCTGGGCCCAGGGCAAAAAATGGGCCAAAAGGGGGGCCCTGGAGCCAAATTCATATGTAGGGAAGGGGCCCAAAAGAAACTTCGTACCCCCTGATAAAATTCCTCTGAATGGCCCTGATTAAACCTATTGAAGCCAGCAAGATTTACTTCCAGTAAACATAGTTAAGAGACTACCCTGTAAAACAATTTTTTCACCAACATGAAGATGTGATCCGTACCAGAACGCATAGAAAGAAAAAGCAGAAAAAGCAGAGAATAGAAGGCAAGAGCTATCAATTCATCACTGGGATAGAAACCAGCTGGTTGAGGAGAACACTGAAAATAACAGGGAAAAGAACAGACCCGCTAAAGCGTGTGATGAAATACTGGAAGTTTTAAACTGCGTTCATAAAGCTCCTTGGAGGAAGGGCGGTATAAAAATGTGAAAAATAAATAAAAATAAATAAATAATACAGTAGTTATTATCCCTAGAGGAAGCAGAAAGGCTGGTGAAGTGAACCAGGCGCAAACACGGCAGGCAGACTTGCAACACGCCAAGATATTACACATGCTGCACTGAGTTTGTCCCCCACTCTGCCTGCACTGAGTTTTGGGGGCGCGTGGGGGGGGCAGAGAGGGGTGTGGGGCCGCGCACACAAAAAAGCGAAGGGCAGACGGCAGAAAAAAATTCACACCTACCTACTCATGAAACTATTTCAGTAAGAAAGGACGGAGAAGCATATAAGTGCGCAGAAAAAAAGGAGGAAGAGGAAACCCAACCAAGAAAGAAACCAGCGAGCAGAGGGGGGGCAAAGAGAAAGCGAAGAAACACGCACGCACGCTTACAGGGATCCTGCCGTGACCTGGAGAAGTTTGATTCCCTGGGGCGGGCGGCCCTTCTTGCCCCTTCTTCGCCTGGCAAGGGGTTCTCATTAGAGAGCCTCTCTCCGATCCGGAAGCTTGGCCGCTCCACTTCCACCGCTCACTACCCAGGCAGCGTGTTGTCGCCGGTGGAAGAGGGCGTGGGTGGACTGGAGAACACAGAAGCAGCAAGCAGGGATCGGAGCAAACCACCCCAGCAATGACTAATTGCTAACCAGTGAAACAGTCAGAGAGGAGAGGTAACCAGGCACGGCCCGGGGCCAAAACTCTCCGCGCCCTAGGCCTCTGCGCCGTCCGGCAGCAACGCGTGCAGACCGTACCACCAAGCAAAAAAAGTCCAACAAAACGCGCCTTCCCTCGCGCGCTCTTCGTCTACCTGGGAAAATCTTAAGGGGAGGAGCCTCGTTCTCATAAGTGGGGAGGCGGGGCGTCAGTCGGTCGAGAAGGGCAGGTGAGTGGTTTCCTCCTCTCTCCCCAGTCTCCGCTGAGCGATCTTGCCCACGCTGACTTGCCCAACGCTCATGAAGAAGGTGCGGTCTTCAATCATTCCATTTTAAAATTGCAGTCCTTTGCATGCACAGTGGGACTTCCTCCCGGGACCCGGGTAGACGAGCTTTTGTAATAATAAGCGGGCAATCCTTGATATCAGTACTGGTGGGGGTGGCAGTGGTACAGCCCATCAGGGCAAAGACAAGGGTGCAATTATATGGAGCCCAGTGCAGGGCTTTGCCCCAGGGCTCCCAGCAACCTGGCACTGATTCAATGGGACTTACTCCCAAGTAAGTGTGCGTAGGGCTGCAGCCACCCTAGGCAGAGTTAGGCAGGCATAAACTCACTGATATATACTACTGCCACCCCCACCAGTACTGAGGGACCAGTGGTCGACCTTATTCCTCATAGTAACTAGGTTTGTGCGCAGCATTGCTAAAACTATTATGCTTCCCCTGCAGTGCTTACCTTGCCTCCACCCCCTTTTCCAATCCTTCCTCGTCTCCTTTGTGCCAATTTCTGGAAAGTCCGTCCCTGTCCTTCTCTATGTTTTTCTCCTCCTGGTTTTAGAAGTGGGTTTTCTCTGTGCCAGGTGCAAGGGAGTGTCAACGGGAAACAGGTTATCTTGTTGTCTTGTGCTCCCTGAGGCATCTGGTGGGGCCACTGTGTGATACAGGAAGCTGGACTAGATGGGCTTTTTGGCCTGATCCAGCAGGGCTCTTCTTATGTTCTATGTAAAGCATTGTGTGTGCACTGATGGTGCTATATAAATATTTAATAAAATACATATTAAGACTGTCACATATATCACAGGCTGATCCTGGCATTTATACAAGTTCCAGGACTGTTTTGATCAGATTAATCTCCATTAATATGGGACCTTGAGAATGAGAACATTCCCTAGCTAGAGATCATGAATCTCCTTCCTCTTCCTCAGATCATCTCCCTCTCTAATGTCAGGGAGCTGCACATATAACTTAATCCCAGACTCCAAAATGAGCAGTCTCTCTCAAAATATGGAATAAAATTATGCAGTGGAGTGGGGAACAAAGAAAAACGCACAGTTTTCATGCAGTTCTGCATTTGACTGGTGATCTTTGGGAGTAGAGTATAAAGCTCTGTGGTAGAAGCAGGAACTGGGCTGCCAGTACATCACTGGGGAGGCAGGAGAAGAAGCAAAACATTGGTAATCTGACAGCACAATTCTATGCGTGTTTACTCAGAAGTAAGTCCCATTGTGTTCAATGGGACTTACTACCAGGAAAGTGTGTACAGTATAGGACTGTAGCTTGAGACTCCCCCACTGATGGGTTGCTTGATAGACAGGATTTCAGGCTGCAATCCTAGCTACACTTACTGGTACTTAGGTGTAAGCCACATTGAAGTTAATGGGGCTTGCTTCTGAGTAAACCTGTATAGGATTGGGCTGAGCAGTTTAAACTTCAAGACCAGGTGAATGATGCTGCCAGGCCAGGGTCATGTGATCATCAGCACCTTAGGGAGTAGGCATTGCAATTTGGAGGTTCTGTTTACCATGGGCACTTTTGGTATAGTAGTTCATAGGGTTACTGTGACACTTTCTTGAAGTCCATTCAGAAACTTCAGCATGCAAAAAGCTGCTGTATGCCTAGGTAAAGGTAAAGGTGACCCTTGACAATTAAGTCCAGTCGTGTCCGACTCTAGGGTGTGGTGCTCATCCCCATTTCAAACCTGAAGAGCCAGCGTTGGCCAAAGACGCCTCCGTGGTCATGTGGCTGGCATGACTCTCCTTGCCGCAGCGCGTAGCATGCAGCTAGAACACGGAGCGCTGTTTACCTTCTCGCAAGCGGTACCTATTTATCTACTCGCATTAACATGCTTTGGAACTGCTAGGTTGGCAGGAGCTGGCCAAGCAACGAGAGCTCACCCCATCGCGGATTCGAACTGCCGATGTTTCGATCGACAGCTCATGGTTCAGCGGTTTAACCCACTGCCCCACTGTATGCCTACTGACTGGCAAAAGACATGGTTACCGCAATTCACCTGTGCTGTATCATCTGCATTGGTTGCTGGTACATTTCTGAGTGGTAATTCAAGGTGTGGGTTTTAACCTTTAAGCCCTAAATGACTTGGGACCTGAGTACAATTCAACCCCCGTATATGCAGGGTATAGATTCCTTCCACCCCACCCCCGTGGATACTGGAAACCACAGATAAGGGGGAACCCTCTCTCCATCCCCCCGCACCCATTAACATTTATCTTCTTAAAAGAACGTTTTTCTTTAACAGAACATGTCTTTCTTTAACAGAACGCTGCAAAGATATAAGCTTATAGCGACAAGCAGGTAGCATGCATGATAGAGAGACATAGAACAGAACGTTTACAGGAAGCAGGTCACTTCCTGCTTCCTGTAAGCATTCTGTTCTGTGTCCCTCTAGTGCAGGCTGCTTGCCTGCCACTATATAAGCTTGCATCCTCATAGCGTTCGGTTAAAGACAGACATGTTCTGTTAAAGAAAAACATGTTCTTTTAAGATTTTAGTGCATTTTATTGTATTTTACTGTTTAGTTGGAAGCTGCCTTGAGCACCTCCCTGAAAGGAGAGGAAAATGTGGGATATAAATCTTGGAATAAACAACATTTGTATTGTTCGATTATTCTAATGATTGTTAACCACCCTGATGGATTGCTGTTGGAAGACTGTTGAAGTCTGTTCAGCCACCATTTCCAGGAGAAAAATGCTTATGGGTGCAGATTTCACATTCACACTAGAGTAGGGCAACTCCCTTTTATGTATTCCCATTTTAATCAGGATATATAATGTTTTATTCCATCTATCTGCTGAACTAAAATTAAAGAGATGAACTAAAATTCAAGCAATGATGTTATTCCCATCCATGCCCACAGAGAGAATATTTTCCTGCTTATCCAAGGACACTAATTCTTCTCTATAAAATAGTACAGTAAATGACCTGCAGTTCAGTCAGCACATGTGGATTTTCTCACATCCTGTAGTGGAAAAAAGAAAAGAATGAAAATACTTAGGAACCTAGGCTGCAATCCTATACACACTTACCTGGGAGTAAGCCCTATTGAACAGAATGGAGCTTACTTCTGAGTAGAGATGCATAGGCTTGTGCTGCTAGTTAGCTCCTTTTGGTTATATAACTTGCCAACTTAGCACCAGCACTCAGCAAATCACATGATTCAGAAATGCAACCCCAACCCAGACTAAGCAGCTCAAGGATATTTTCTCTTATTTGCAACAAGATGAAAACTTTCACCCAAGACACTATTAACCCAATCTTTTCCCCAAATAGCTTTTATTTCCAGCAATTTATGGTCTGGTCCATGCATACCTGGGAGATTGATGCTCTGTCTTTCCTTCCAGGCCTTCTTATATCTCTTGCAGCACAATCCTAACCAACTTTCCAGCGCCAGTACAGCTTTAATGCAACCCTGAGGTAAGGGAGCAAATGTTCTCTCACTTTGAAGAGGCCTCCATGATTGCCCCTGCAGAGACGTCACTAGGGCGCGCGCTGCCCCAGGGCCAGGCACGCGCGTCACCCTAGTGACCCCTCGCCCCCGGACACACCCCTTTTACTAATCTTTGATTTGGGGGGGCGCCCGACAGGCCGGCACTCTGGGCCGCTGCTCCGGACGCCCGATGGGCTGCCGCTCTGGGCGCCCCCTCAATCGTTGCAGCCTGCTCGGGGACGTCTTCCCCGGGCGGCTGCCCGGGGCCTTCTGAGGAAGGCCCACTGCACGAACGTTATTTATAACGTTCTTTTGCGCATGCGCAGACTGTTCCCTCAGGAACGGTCTACGCATGCGCAAAATAACGTTATAAATAACGTTCGCGCAGTGGGCCTTCCTCAGAAGGCCCCGGGCAGCCGGCCGGGGAAGACGTCCCCGAGTCGGCTCTCCCGGCCTGGCGAGGTGGGCGGGAGGCCCCCAGGCGACACGCGTGTGCACGCGCATCACCTTTGTGCGCGTGTCACCTCGGGGGGGGCCGCCCGCCTCGCCAGGCAACAGCGACGCCTCTGTGCCCCTGCACTGCAAAATGCAGTGTGCACCCTGTTGACACTGCTACACCAACGCTGGAAAGTTGGTTAGGATTGTGCCACTGGCGTCGCTGCAGGGGGGGCGGAGCTCTAAGTTCCGCCGCGGTCCGACCCTCCGTTACATGGGAGAACGAAGCGCCCCCGCCCCTCGCTTTCAGAGCCATTCGGAGCGTTGCTTTCACCGACTTGAATGACAGTTACTCAGTACAGTTATCAGCAGTGGGGATCCCTTCACATAGCGATTGTAAAACGCTTCGCCTGTTAGCTACTAGCTTCACAGAGCCTGTTTTTCACAGTAGCCCAAGGAATCCTGGAAAACAGTTATGTGGCAGCTATACAAAGGATGTATTCATCATATTTGTATCCCACTCACAAAGCCACCCCATTTCATTCTCACAACATCCATGTGGGAGAGGTTAGGCTGAGAGAGAGCGACTTTCCCCCCAAGGCCACCCTGTGAGCTTCATGGCTGTGCAGCCCCTGGTAGCCACCTCTCTCCAGGCCCAGTCTAGCTCTCACTGTCTTCAACTTCTGCATTAGGACCCACAAGTGGGTAGTATCCTGACTGGCCTAGAACGTGTTGCACCAGGGACACCACAACACTGGATGCTATTAAAAAAGAGAAGTAGAAGCAGAAAGTAAGGGGGAGAGAGTAAGGGCATAGACCATACTACGCATATACTGTATACTGATTCTTATACACATTGAACTGTAATGACTCCTGCCCTCCACCCCAATGTTGTGGGAATTGTAGTTCAGTGCAGTTGCGAATAAGTCTGTGTTAGTGATCGTCACTGATCTCTACCAACGCTCACACTTGAACTACAATTCCCAGAATTCTTGGGGGCAAACAGCATGTCTGCAGTGTAGGCATGCAACAACAAAAAAAGAACCTCCCAGAGGGAAGATCATGCTAACAAACCCTAGTATAGTTCCCATTGTAAAAGGCTTGCTGTTGCAGAAAGTGCCCCCGAAGGATTTTTACTGAAACATGTTCAGCTTTCAAATATACCAGTATCTCATAATACCTGTACAATTGTGTTTTTTTTCCACTGATTTGGAGGTCCCTCCTTATTTGGAAGAGGGACCTCTTTTGAGGTCCCTCCTTCGGTGAGGCCCTCTTTTTTGCTGCAGTATAAGGATGCCCTAAGACAAGTGAAGGGGGGTGGGACATAAACCCTACATTAAAAAAGTAACAGTCCATGTTGCAGATGGGTTACATTACAGATGGATCCAGGATCTGAATATGTTGAAGACTCTTAACTGTACACCACCACCCTGGATGACATGGTGACTACTGTCAAGCGGGGCTCAGTAACCAAGCACTGAAAAACACCATTTGCAGCTATGTTTCTGGGGAAAAAATACCTTGATGGTGGCATCAGCTTGGCTGGAAGCCAATAAAATGACAATTGCCCTCAATTAGGAAGTAGCAACTGGATACCAAAGAGTCTATCCATTCATGTGAAATGTTCCCTGCTGGATCGCAACTGAAAGCATGAAGTACTTCCATTTCATGTGAACTGGGAGACTGGCATCCATTGCAAAATTCAGCTGAACAAGAGCTCAAGTTGCTCAATGCCAGAAACACTGAAAGACGGAATAGGAAGGAGTACATTCTTCTGCCAGTCACTTTTCCGCTGAAACCCATTTCAGCTGCTTTTTCTCCTGCAGGATTCTGGAATAAGTTTGCAAAATAAACATGGATCAAGACACCCGTGGGGTTCAGAGAAGAAGAGGGGGAAGTTTCAGGGGTAAATTTTACTGGCAGCACTAAAGTGAGAACTCCCTCACACCTTGTCTCTGCTGCAAACACCCCCTTCCAAGAACATTTTGCAAGGGAGAAGGGGCCTTAAGGCTTTATTACCCGTGGCTGCAACGTAACCTAGAGTTTGCCCCATAGTGTTTAAACAATTCCAGACTTTTTTCCTCAGGGTACATAGTGTAAATTAAATATTTAAATGGCCACTGTAAATAAATTTCCTGCAGTAACTCACGGTACAGAATCACTTACCTAACAAAGAGGCAAGTGGTTTGGGAGACAGCATTTAATGAATATCAAAGCATTAAAGCTTGAACAGTGATGTCGCCTGATATGGTGCGGGGGGGGCGGCGGGCACCAGGGCGAAGGGGCGCAAAGGCTCTCGGGGGGGCGTGTGCCTCCTTAACTTTCGTTTTTGGTTTTGTTTTTTTCGGTTTTTTTAAAGGTTTTTAGGGGTTTTGTAGCGCTGTTTCCAATCGACGCTCTGCGCATGCGTGAACTCTGTAAAGCGCTGCTGGGCGCTTTACAGAGTTCGCGCCAGGGGCGGCAGATCAGAGGAACTATCTGCGCATGCGTGAACTCTGTAAAGCGCTGCTGGGCGCTTCACAGAGTTCGCACCCGGAGCAGAGGAGAGATCGTCGCCCCTGGAGATCGTCGCGGGAGGCTCCTACACAAAAGATAAATTGGCGCAAAGCATACACACGCTGTTAGAAGCCCCGTTAGCGCTACAAAACCCTTAAAAACCTTTAAAAAGACCCCCAAAAAAACCCAAAATCAAAAATGAAACTTAATTTATGCAAATTAGTTTGGGGGCGTCGGGGGGTCGGCCCCCCCATCGGCGGGCGCCTGGTGACGCCTTTGAGCTTGAATGAGCCATTGATTTGTTTGGAGGAACCATTCTAGTCCACGTTGCAGATTGGGGTTAAAGATGGATTCAGGGTCTGAGAAAGTTGAAGACTACCGCACTACTCCACCAGCCTGGCTGACACAGTGAATACTGCCATTTTCATTTGACAAATACCGGTATCACCCAATGGTGGTGATCAGATTCCAGCTTACTTTCTGACTACAGCAAACCCATTTCCCCCATCCCCTATTTAACTGAACTGAGTAGATCAGAAGATGACTAGACCATCATAATTATACAGTACAGGATGTATTCTATCTATCCATCTATGATTTATCTACAAGGATTTCATTTTCCTAATGACAAGAGAAACAGTAGAGTAGAAATTAACAAGTAGACCTGGAGACTCAACCTGGCCCTAAGGGCTTCCTATCTGGCCACAATCATAACTCTCAACTTTGCTGACTAATGCACATTAGTGCATTAAGGTTGTGACACACCTCACACAGCGCGGTGTGAAGCATTGGGAAGTGGTGTGAAGAGGGCAGTGTCCTGCACTCTCTTCCTTCGTGTGACAACATGCAAGAGCTGCAGTGCTGCGTGAGAGATTAAAAAATTGAACTTCGCCAAATCAGTAGGTGAGTTTAGTGCAGTGGAGGTGGGACACAAAGGGAAGCAAACAGCCAATCAGAATCGAGTCTGAAAAGACTCAATTCTGATTGGCTAGCAGAGAGGGGGCGGGGAAAGACGTCTTTCGCATCTCTCTCTGCGGCTTAGGTAGGACTCGGCCTGTATAGACAGGAAGCGGCGCAAAGCAAAAGCCGGCTTTGCTTCACCTCACTTTGTGCCGCACTGCCTGCATTGTGTCACATCCTGTATAGCTATTGTTATTCAGGCTAAACGAGAAGAAAAATGGATAAATCAGGTACTGGGTTATGGTCTAACCCAGGAACATTAGGAACATTAGATAGGAACATTGCTGCTAAAATCAACAAAATCTCATTGGTAGCTGCTGCTGCATCATCGTTAAGGCTGCAGTCCTGTACATACTTATTTAAGAGTAGGTAGCATTTAACATAATGGGACTTTCTTCTGAATAGACATGTTTAGGATTGTTCAGTAAGCCCATTTTATGGCCAGGATTACGGTATATCCATTGACTTGTGGTTTTGTTTTTAATATACCGGTAACTAACATTTTAATATTCTTAGTATACTTGGAGATATTTCATTGGGCAGATATAATTATAGACAATTACATGTTCTCATTTGAAGAAGTTGTTAGACCAGGGGTTCTCAAAGTGGTGGGTCACAACTCATCACTTTTACCGGATGTGGGCGATATGCCCTTAAGTGGGGGTGGCCAGCACGAACATCAGCACTCCAGAATCATGCCCGCACCGACCCAAAACTGCTTTTTTCAACATACCTGGTTGTCCGGCCACTTCCCCGAAGAGTCCAGGGGGGCTGCTGCCGCCTCCACAGACCTCCCAAAGGCTCTAAACAGCGGCGATCACGTTCTGAAGCCTGGAGATGAGCCAGGGTATCGGCAGATCAGGCCCGGGAGGCGGTGGGTTTGGTGGCGGCAGCACCCGCCAAATCCAACCCCCCTTCCCAGGCCGGATCCGCCTGCATGGGTCAATGCAGACTTGCGCCAGCAATATCTCTGGTGCAGGTCTGAGTAGATCCATAGCGGCTGCTGGGGCTTACCACAGGGCAAGGAGGCAAATGTTCCCTTATCCCAAGGAGACCTCCAGCAACCAAAACTCTTCCACAAGATGCAGCGCAGGACATGCTGGCGCCGCTGCATCACCACATGGGAGTTTAGGTAGGATACTTTTCAGAAGTTGTCTCAGAATTAAATGCTAGAAGTTATTTTACACTTTATTAAAGATTTGACTGATTTAGATATCCCCTGTAATCCAAAACCTATTCTATTAGGGGTGTAATCCTTCCTATACACATATTTTCGGGAGTCAAACCTCAGTGAACACAATGCAGCTTACTTCTGAGTCGACACGCATAGGATTGTGCTGCAGGTTATTTAAAATACGTTATTTCAAAAGCAGATTTGGATCTCCTATTAAGCAGCTGATAAATGAAAGCGGGTGGCGCAGTGGGTTAAACCGCTGAACCATGAGCTGTCGATCGAAAGGTCAGCAGTTCGAATCCATGATGGGGTGAGCTCTCGTTGCTTGGCCAGCTCCTGCCAACCTACCAGTTCCACAGCATGTTAATGTGAGTAGATAAATAGGTACCGCTTGCGGGAAGGTAAACAGCGCTCCGTGTTCCAGCTGCATGCTACGCGCCGTGGCAAGGAGAGTCACGCCGGCCACATGACCACGGAGGCGTCTTCGGACAACGCTGGCTCTTCGGCTTTGAAATGGGGATAAGATGAGCACCACACCCTAGAGTCGGACACGACTGGACTTAATTGTCAGGGGTCACCTTTACCTTTTTTTTTTTTTTAATGAAAGAATAGATGCTTTCGAACTGTGGTGCTGGAGAAGACTCCTGAGAGTCCCTTGGACTGGTAGGAGATCAAATCAGTCAATCCTAAATGAAATCAACCCTGACTGTTCCCTGGAAGGACAGGTACTGAGGCTGAAGCTCAAATATTTTGGCCACCTAATGCGAAGAGAGGAGTCTCTGGAGAAGACTCTGATGCTGGGAAAGATTGAAGGCAAAAGGAGAAGGGGAAGGCAAAGGATGAGATGGTTAGACAGCATCACCGATACAACGAACATGAAAATTAGCGAACTCAGGAAGATAGTGGAGGACAGGAAGGCCTGGCGGGATATGGTTCATGGGATCACGAAGGGTCGGACACGACTTAACGACTGAACAACAACAAACCTCTAATTAAAAAATAGCAACCAAATGTTATTGTTTCTGAATGCTTTAAAAAGTATGGCACAGGGCGTTGATGGTGAAATAGCCATATAATGTAGGAAATCAGGCAAGGACCAAATGTATAGAACATTAATACAATGTTCTATAAATGTCTTGAAATGATGAATACAGGGACATCTAGTAAAAGTCCCTGTGTTACAAATGTTGTACTTGTCTTGGAATGATGAACATAAGGATAATTTGTAAGGAAGTCTAATTGAATGTAATTTTTTCTGAGACAACAAGACATGCAACTGAGTAGCATCTTAAAATCTAAGCACTCTGATTTAACTGAACTTTGGACTGGGGAATAATGTAGTTTATATTTTATTTTTCAGGAACAATTTAGCAGCTAATTCTTCCTGACATCTTGTTAACAGAATGTTTTCCCATATCTTTACTCTCAAACACACCATCTTCGATTCTTCCTGAAAGCTATAATGTAATATAACTCATTCTTTTCACTTTAAATAGACATGAGAAAAATTGCATGTGCCTAAGATGTAAATGTTTTGATTCTCTGAGCAAGGCAAAGATTGAAATGTGGGGTTGTAGCACAGGTGTCTTTGTAAAACAAAGTTTCCTTAGGCTCCTCTGGTCCAATCATAAGATTTTGCTACCATCTGCTGGGAGTATCAATTAATGCAGTTTATACATCATCTTTTAATAAAGACAAAAGTGCAAACTAAATGCAATGTGGGAGATTCATGGTCCTGAATTTCTGTTTCTGTATCTTGAGGTTATGTTTTGATATATAAATTAATTAGCGGCCCCACATGGCTGCTTGGAAGTTTGGTAAAGGCAGTGGAGAGGTCCCCCCCCCATCATTTTCTCAATCTGAATCCCCCAACCTCCAGCCTATGACACACCAGCCGCGGCATGGTGCAGCATGAAGCGAGCCGAAGCGAAGCCGGCCTTTGCTTTGCTTCGCGCCACCCTGTCTATACTGGCCTGTAATCGCTTTCTCCATGGCTCTCTCAGTTGTCTCTTGTCTGGGCCTTTTCAGACTCAATTCTGATTGGTCGAATTCTTCACTTTGTGTCCCACCCCACTGCACTGAACTCGGCCTCCGATTGGCCGAAGTTCAATTTTTCCATCTTCTGTCGCATGGCAACGCAGTTCTTGTGCATTGCCGTGCAAAGTAGGAGACAGCAAGACAAATTCTTCACACCGCTTGCCGATGTTCCGCACCACACCGCATGCGGTGTGTCACGGCCTTTAAACTGGGAAATTGCGGAGTGGTGGTGGTGGTAGCAGTGTGTGATTTCAGATTTCTGAATGAGAACTAATAGTAAATTTCCCATTAATGCTTCCATCCTAAAGATAAACAGCTCATGGCTGGGGAACTGCACTTTAACCACATTGACTGATGACAATAAAGAAAGGTACTGTGAATATTTGAAAAGTATTTGAAAAGAATATTAGAAAAGAATATTTGAAAGGTACTGTGAATATTTGAAAATTACTTTCAAGTAACTACAGCGATCAAATAATTGGAGGGAGAGCCAAGCTACTTGTTGGGGGGGGGGGCTTTGCCCTCCTCTGGTGCCACCCACGCAAGGCAATGCAGGCAGGAACAGGGCATGGTTTAGTGTGCTGTATTCAGGCCAGCGGGTGGCGCAGTGGGTTAAACTGCTGATGTTAATGCGAGTAGATAAATAGGTACCGCTTGCGGGAAGGTAAACAGCGCTCTGTGTTCCAGCTGCATACTACACACTGCGGCAAGGAAAGTCATGCCGGCCACATGACCACGGAGGCGTCTTCGGACAACGCTGGCTCTTTGGCTTTGAAATGGAGATGAGCACCACACCCTAGAGTCGGACACGACTGGACTTAATTGTCAGGGGATACCTTTACCTTACCTTTACCTATTCAGGCATTAACCGTGCCCTGTTACTGCCTGCATTGCCTTGTGTGGGTGGCACCAGAGGAGGGCAAAGCCCCCCCCCCAACAAGTAGCTTGGCTCTCCCTCCAATTATTTGATTGGAAGTTCAAATAATAATTAAACAGGAAGTCAACAGAGGGTCAGCCAAGGAGGCAGCCTGAGTAAGGGAGTTAGTTCTCAAGAGGGATAGCTAGAAAAAATTGTTTACACCTCACCTTCTCCTGCGGCAGAACTCAAGATCATGTGTACACAGGTGTTCCAGGTGCTTTCCAGACCTACCTGCCAAGCTTCAGTGAGGTGGCTGCATCATGTGCCCTCAGCCCATACCATGGGACCTAAACATCCCTTGATCTAGCTACCACTATCTGCATCTCCACTAATGAAGGCGCACTGCTGAGCAAGACCGTGTACAGATCTTGGGACATGAAAGGGATGGGGAACATATGGACGCCGTCTGTGGCCATACCCTTTCTTTCAAGGAACATACTAACTTTTTACAGTAAAGAAGAGCGCATCCGAGTATGCAAAGAATTATTTTCTCTCAACACTAAGCAACGGCAGCCTGCCACCACATGCTTAGGCTGGATTCACACTACACGAATCCCGGCGCGTTACGGAGATGAGCAGAGCTCTTTGACAGCATTTCGGAAGCAAGTGGAGCAGCTGCGCTCTCCCTTGTATAAGATGGGGAAACCCATCTTTTAAGGGGGTGGGTTTGCGGAGCTTGGGGGTGGGTTTGCGGAGCTACTGCAGCCACCAATCGGATGAGGGGGGGGGAGAGTGGTTGCATGCCAATCAGAACTACTTCCAATCTGTAAGCTGCGCTTTCTTAAGAAGGTGGGACAGCAGGAGGGACAACAGGCGGGAAGACACTCCCCAGCTCCAAGCGCAGAGGCAGGGGCAGGGGCAGAGGCATCTGCGCCTGGATTTGTGTAGTGTGAATCCGGCCTTTGAATTAGGAAAAAAAGGCATTGTCACAGGCTGGCCCAAGGGGGTTGTGTCTCTTTAAATCGTTTGGTACTTTACATTTCCAGTCTTTTATTTCCCCATAGAAACATGTAGGGGGGGAAAAAAAAACCCAAACCCTCTACAATGCAAGGGCTACCCAGTCCCAAGAATCAAGCTGCCCCGAGCCAGAGAGAGAGGAAAAGGGGGCCAAGCGTGGTGGAAAGAGGCAGAAGGGAGGAGAAACATCACGAGGAGCTAGTGTTGGCTGCTATCCCAGTGTTTTGAACCTTGCACCATTTTCTACGTTCTGATCCCAGTGAGAGCCTATCCCATTATATCCTGTGGAAAAAAAACTCTTTGCTAACCATGGATCGCTAGCCAAGTCAATTTTTGGGTCCCCGTTACCCTTGGATAACAAAAATCCTGTACCACACATACACAAATAAAGGAATATGAAGCAATGCCAAAACTGTCAAAGGACACAATTCCCACAGACAGTTAAACTGCCAATGGCACTTTGGCTCTGTCATGAGCATGGGAGATGGGCAGGCCTGAGCCCTGGAACCTCTGCCCTTAGAAAGGAAGCGCTACCCCCATTCTCTGACAGCATTCTGACAACAGAATCCAACTTTCCCACACTGATGCAGCCACAATGCAGCCCCGGGGTCAGGGAACAAACATTCCCTTACTTTGAGGAGGCCTTCGTGACTGCCCCCCCCCCCACAGGATGCAATGCATGTCCCATTGACACTGGTAAGCAGCACTGGAAAGTTGAATAGGATTGGGCCCCAAGTAGTTTCCAGGTCTGATAGTAGGATTCTTGCACTATGGCTGAACCTTATTCTGGTGCTTTACTCCTGATAATCCTCCCTGCTCACTTTCACCACTCTTCTGCTCACTCCAGTGCAGAACCAGAAGAAAGCAGATGGAGTGGCCAGACTGCTGGATTTGGGCCTGGCCTGCTTCTTCTCAAGCCAGGGGTTCCCAGACTACGGTCACAGACCACATCCGGTCCACCAACACATTTTGACAGGCCTGCTGAGTCCAGTGGCATTATAATTACATCTGATCACCGCCACCCCACTCCTTCCTCCTCTCCCCTGCCTGACACCACATACCTTCTTGACGGATGAAATGACTGCTGGACTGGGTTGCTCACTGAGAGCCCAGCTGAGAGAGAGAGAGAGAGAGAGAGAGAGAGAGAGAGAGAGAGAGGCCCCAGACCTGCAAAAATGCTGCAAGTATTTTTCTGACTGTGAAAATTCTTAGACTTATGTGCGAAATGTGTATATTGTTTTCTAGAATTGATCCACTCTGGCCCACCATAAGAGTGATGTGGCCCAGGCAACACTATGCTGGTGCAGGCCTTCTCAGTAACATCTCTGACACAGCCTATTGTCCATGGAGTGGCATCCTGACATCAATGCAGACATTGATCCAGTGTCCAAGGAGCCAATCACACAGCCCCAACGGCAGCAGCCAGGAGTGCTATCAGGGCAAACCAAACGGGGTGAGGAAGGCACAGGGCCAATGAGTAGCCACTGCTGGGATGATGCCCCCCTACCGGCCCCTAGGAATGAGCAACATAACAACAGATCACTGCCAACCATGGGGAGATGATGATGATGATGATGATGATGATTAATCCACCAGTATTTATATACTGCCTTTTCTTTGGTCATTGGATTTCTCCTCTGACTTTTAATTCAAAGGCGGTTTACATGGACAGGCTTTTTAAACCCCAAGGGGTTTTTACAATAATATGTTCTAATCTTTCGTAGAACCCTTCATTCTAGGTGGTTTCTTTCACAGTTCAGCTCTCTCTCTCTGGCGTCTGCCTCACCACGCTTCAACTGACAGGCGATCTTGACTCTCACTCAAGTGCAGCTACAGTTCCACTCCCCCAAAGAGGCTCTGCAACTTATCAGCTCGGCGTGCCGGCAGCTCTCCGACAGACACAGACACTTCCGTACGTATCGAACTGCCGTCCTTCAGATCTTCAGGCTTATATGAGACGGTCGCTCTACCAACTGAGCCAGATCTCCTGCCTGGAGATGCCCCAAGAACACCACACACACAAGCACACTCAAGCACGCGCACACAAGCACACGACACAAGGATGCCACAGTACCCCACCCCCACCTCCCACAGGAGCTACTGTGATGCAAGCAGC
This sequence comes from Plestiodon gilberti rubricaudatus, assembly GCA_026170595.1. Taxonomy (NCBI): domain Eukaryota; kingdom Metazoa; phylum Chordata; class Lepidosauria; order Squamata; family Scincidae; genus Plestiodon; species Plestiodon gilberti. The sequence continues at coordinate 158,364,613 of JANXHW010000002.1, forward strand.
AAAAAGCTACTAGGAGTCCCAGCACCCAAACTCCTTTATGCTACTCATAGAAAAACACACTTCTCCAAGAAATATCTTTTTGATCATAGCAGAGCGACAGATATAGGATACCTCCCCTGTAAGAGTGCAGCCACATAAGTAAACACACAAGTCTCTCCATGGCAAGTGTTCGATCCCTGTTGGGGAGTTCACCAGATGGAAGGAACCCTATTGCCAGGGGAGAGACTGGGATGAGCCACAAGGTGAGCCTCAAGATCACTCAGGCAAAGCAGGACGCTGGTGGCTACCTGCACAAAGGCGCAGGCCTGGAGCCAGGCAAGATGGGTTTGAGTCAGTCAGGGGGCTGGCCTTAACCAGCAAAGCACTCACCTTTTGCATGACTGGCCAGAAACACCCATGGCAGGGACAAAGGAAGATGGGGAGGCAGTCTAGAGCCCGTACCAGCCACTCCACAAAGCTGTTCTCTAACCAACCAGCCACAGCAGGAGGCAGGCAAAAAGCACCTCATCCAACATTTAACATCTCACATCACCTGGCTGGGAAGCTGTAGCACATGGGTCTATGGGGGGGGGGGGAGAGAGAGAGCACTGCATGGGCTTGCATGTGACACTTGCATGTGACATGTGACTTGCATGTGACACAGGGTGCCTAGTGCAGCGACCTGCCCAGCTAGCCACATCCACCCCCACACCCTTTGCATTATTACTAGCACCTGCTGACATGGCTGTCCATATCCTGCCCTCCCCGACCCCCTGCAACTGCCTCATTGACCTTGACAGCAGAAAACAGGGAGCTTTTCCCTGTTATGAGCACAGAGGACCATCCCCCCCCTCCTCACTGGAACCCAAAGAGTCAGAAAGCGAGGATGCTGCACACTCTGAGAGCAGGGAGACTCCACCCCCACCCCATGTAGACTAGCTGCAGTAAGAAACAGCTAGGGTGCTACAGTAACAGAGCAGCAGAAAGTGTGGTCAAGTCAAGGTTTTTATTGAACTGAATCAGTGACAGATCAGCATCTGAAAGAGAAACACACAAATGGGTTTGCCAACTATCTGCTCTCAGCAGGGCTGTTGTGCCATTGCACGTTATCCAACAGGTGTCAAGTAACAGGTGTCAAGTGAGGTCTGGCTGCACCTGTTGGTGCACTGTCTGCCAGGGAGTTTGCAAAGCCACAGGGGCCTGACTGGAACAAGTAGGCCAGCAACCTTGCCAAGCCACAACTTTCTCTCTCACTGGTGACTGCAGGCAGGCTATAGGCTTCCTTTGGGGTCTGCATGGTGTCTTTGCCTACTGGACAGCTGTGGTGAACAAGGAGCAACACAGAGAGAGGGGAAAGGACTTGACAAGCATCAGTAACACACGTTATCTGGATTAAGATGCACATTTGGTGTATGAGAGGGGCAGTGGTGCTACCAGAGTGTACATGTAGTGGTGCCCTGTAGTAGGGAGTGAGAACATAGTGGCTTGGGACATGACCTTTTCTTCTCTGGATGGGGAAAACTGCCCTGGAACGCTGTGGAATATAACTTTCTGCCTCGTGTGGCAATGGTGCAGTCCTGAAAAACAAAAGGGATTCTGATGAGTACCAATGGTTGGAGTATGTGGCCTTCACCAAGGGAGAGCAGACACTCCCTGTTCTCAGCTGTTGCAAAAGGAAGGGATGATTAGACTACACAGTTCATAGCAAAGACAAGGGTCAGCATTGGGGGGCAAGATTGAGACATGAGACAGAGATGCAGCATCCTTGCAAGGTGTAATGGGATACTCTCTCCCCCCCCCCCCGCTTATCTATGTGGGATGCATTGTCCTTGCTTCCCCTGTTGGAGCGGTGAGGGTGAGGTTCCACTTGGATGCTTGTCTGTAGAGTCTTCATGGGACAGAGTCCCTGCAATAAGAATTCTGAGAAGACAAATGTAACTTAGCAAAATAACTTGCCATAGATGTTCTGAGATTGAGACAAGAGATTGTTTTTCCAATGCACTTCCTCCGTGCTCCAAGTACCCCTTCACTATAGTTACATCACCAAATTTCCCTTTCTGTGCTCTAAGTGTGAGCAATGATAGGCCAGAGAGATAAGCCCCATGCATGCCGCATGTCTTCTCATCTGAGCTGTAGTCTCCTTGGCAAGGGCTTAAATATTGTGCTTGGTGCACTGTTATTATTGGCTGTGCCATGTGGTCTGTATCCTATGCTCCACTGTAGGAAAGTGGGCAGGACAGGGAAGTGCAATTTTCTGGTGTTTTTCCCTTCCCCATTGTTCCCTATGCATTTATTCTTTCTTATGCTGCCAGCTCTGTCGTTGGTGTAGCGTTTTTCAGGCATTGCAGGCACGTCTGTTGTCCAAAGGAGGGTAAGGATATAATGTACACCAATTCCTCCTTATCCTGCCCATGGTTCTCCCACGTTAAGTAGATATGCCTAGGATTGTGCTCTGAGGTTTAACAAGCTAAACCTGCCCACATTCCTTCTCCTAAAGGTCTAGCACTCTGTCCCGGTTGGAGATCAAGTAAGCCTAGGCAAAAGGGAACTTTGGGCCCAATCCTATCCAACTTTCTGGCGCTGATGCAGCCGTGCCAGTGGGGTGTACATTGAATCCTGCAGGGGGGGGGCAGTCATTAAGGCCTCCTCAGGGTAAGGGAACATTTGTTCACTTACCTTGGGGCTGCATTGTGGCTGCATCGGCACTGGAAAGTTGGATAGGATTGGGCTCTGTAACACTTTGTACAGCGGCGCTCGTGGGCAGGGGGCGCGCTCGGGGAACTCACCCTCGGGAAGCGCCATGTTGCCTCCGCCCGCCCACCCTCCCTGAAGCCCGTTCAGCTCCAGAATGAGCGCAAAATGGGCGGGGGCGCGTCGACGTGACACGAGGGGTGCGTCGATGTGGCGCGATGCAGGCCCCGCCCCCACACGCCGGGCGCCGGGAGGGCGCCCGTCATTTCTGACTTTTTGTGTGTCCCCCTCCCTCCACAATCCCCATCTAGATCAGGCCTCCTCAGTGGCTGCTATTTGCCGTGGGAAAAAACTCAATTCAGACAATGGGAACTTTTTTCCCCTTGTCAGATAGCAGCCATGGGTTGTGTGTGTGTGCGCGCGCACGCGTGCTCTTTTGCAGGAAGCAACTAGGACAAGCCACAGCTGCACTAAACCTACTCAAATGTAACTAACCAATTGGAAAGGGACAACCTATTTGGGCTCAAGTGACACAACTAGACAGTGAGCCTTTGCTGTGTTGCTGACCAATGTCCTTTGAGAACCAGAAAGGAGGAATATTTCACACTGCAGACATTTTAGCTTTGTCTCTACTGTAGGGATATCATTTTGTATTCATGGAGGTTTTGTTGTTGGTTTTAATTATTAGACATTTGTACCTGCAGGCTCTTCTACCATTTTCATGGAGCTGTTTTTCCTCGGTGCCACTGCCAGCATTTTCTATAGGCTGTTCTCCCGAACAGAATATCTTATAAGAACATAAGAAGAGCCCTGCTGGATCAGGCCAAAAGCCCATCTAGTCCAGCTTCCTGTGTCACACAGTGGCCCCACCAGATGCCTCAGGGAGCACACGAGACAACAAGATACCTGTGTCCAGTCGCCACTCCCTTGCACCTGGCACAGAGAAAACCCACTTCTAAAAACCAGGAGGTTGCTTATGGCTTGTAACCTGTGATGGTCTTATAAAAGCTTTCTGTCATTTCATTTTACATTCTTTCCCACTCTGAACACCAGAGAGCAGTGTGACTCTATTGTAACTCCTGCTGAAGAATCTGCAAATGTTTTTCTAACCTCTCCTGCCACCCTGACAGCAGATGTTACATAAATGCCCCTTAGAAAAGCCATTTCTAGCCAGCATGATAGAAAAAAGAAAGTTCGTTTTTCCAGAACATTTCCCAAAAATATTCTAAAGCATTTCTGAATGACTAGAGACTGACCAGCCAGAAACCTACTTTCAAGGTCAGGTCACAGACACACAACATCATCAAATTTCAGGATGACTTCTTCCTTCTCCCAGTAGGAAGAATGAAGACTCTGCTGCTGCGGTGTCACCTGAACACCGTTTGGCATCATGTAAAGGACTGTTAGGGCTTTGGGAGACACGGGGCCCTTTCTCATAGGACTGTCATGGTATGGGAGAGTCTGTCACTGAGCTCCTTTCTGTGCCACAAAGACCATATCGGAAGCTCCCCACATTGTGGAATCTTCCTTATTACAGCATCTCTCCTTTCAGAAATTGAGACTCATATATGGGGAGGAGTTGCACAGGACTGGGGGCGCCCTTGTTGCCCAGGGCTTCTGACATAAATGTACAGCCCAATCCTATGGGCTCCTAGCACTGGCGGAACTAACACTCTGCCAGCAGTGGTGAAACAAGGGTGGAGCGAAGGCAAGTAGTTCTGCAAGACTCCGTTACACTGGAGTCAGCGGCCCCTCCCCCTTGCTGTTGGAGCCATTCCAGCAGCAACAGGGGAGTGTCCTGTGTGTTGCCTTTGCTGCCAGAATGGCTCCAACAGCAAGGGGGAGGGGCCGCTGACTCCAGTGTAACGGAGTCTTGCAGAACTACTTGCCTTCGCTCCACCCTTGTTACGCCTCTGCCTGCCAGCACTAACTGGGCAGCTCCCCCCCCCCCGCTAACTGGGCAAGAGGCACGTTTTCAATTGGTGCTCTTCTTATATTTAGCAGGGGGAGAGTAACTGCCCCCCTTTCACCCCAGCACAGTGTCTTTTCTGGTGGCTTTTTGCTGGTGGTGTTCTGCATCTTTTTAGATTGTGTGCCCTTTTGGGACAGGGAGCCATTTAATCATTCGATTTTGTCTGTAAACCGCTTTGTGAACTTTTTGTTGAAAAGCGGTATATAAATACTGTTGTTGTTGTTGTTGTTGTTGTTGTTAATGTTAATGTTAATGTTAATAATAATAATAATTGCCTTACGGCAGTTGTGAAAATACTTCCAGCAGCGCATGGACTCACGCGGTGCTGGAGCACTGGCTTCCCACTGGCAACCCTTCCCATGTGCACCAAGCAGCCAATTGAACCCGCCAACGCATTTAAGGGAGTGGGAAGGTGGGATGGGATGGAGGTGGGTGGAACGGGGTGGGGTGGGGCAGAATGAGGTGGGGGGCAGGGCAGATCGGGTTCACGAAGGGGGCAGGTTGGGCAGCAGCGGCTGGGCTGAATCCTAACCCCCTTCCTGGACCCAATCCTGTAGTGCGGGTCCACGCAGACCTGCACCAGCAAATTTGCTAGCGCAGGTCCAAGTAGGCCCCTCTGTGCTGCAGAGGCTTACCTGGAGGAGACCTCTGCGACTGCCCCCCCTTAGAATTCAGCGGTAGCCTTCTAGGCATCGCTGCATTGGCGGGATGGTGGTGGATAGGATTGGACTCTTAAGAGTGTAGGAAGAAATTGCAGGGCCGTAGAATATGTTGCTTTGCATGCATGCAGAAGGCCCAGCTTCAGTCCTTGGTGTCTCCAGATAGAGCTGGGAAAGGCCCTTGTCTGAAATTCTGGAGAGCTGCTGCCAATAGTGGGCTAGATCATGGGTCTAACTCGAAAGAAGGCAGCTTCATGTGATCACAATATGACAGCTTCCATGCTTTGAAGTTAAGGGGGGGGGGGACATTATTAGCAATGAAATGGGAGTTTGAATGTTTTTAGTCTCTGGTCAAATAAATCACTCATCTGGATGAGCAGCAATTGCCCAACATGCTTCAGATTGGTTGCAGATTGCCAGAGGTTGGTGTGTTTTTTGTTCTCTCGTTTTCTCAAATTTCACTGCTTTTATGCCCAGAGTACATGTGCACATGGTGCTTCAGGCTGTGCTGGTTTGGTTGCACAGTTTAGAAAGATGATTGTGGGGCTCACAGGGGTGTGTGCAGTTTGCATAGCTGGATTCCTGCTGTGTCAACAGGGGGTTATTATTCCAAAGAGGGAAAAGGCGCCTGCCTTTCTTTAGGACACTTCCCACATGCTATCTATTGTATACTTCAGTGTTCAACAAGAGGGTAGAGAGACGGTTCTTTTGTTTGCAAACCAGATTTCCTGTTTATTTTTGAAATCTTGTCTATCTCTCATTAAGAGTAGTAACAGTGACAGCTGCTCCGAGGAGACAGTGTTAAAATCCAGGACTTTAACATTGCAATGATTTGGCAGCATCATCATGTCCCCCTCCCCAAAATATAAAAGCTGAGAATGAATTTTATGGTCTTTCGTATTCAGGACTTTTTGTGTGGAAAAAAAAAAGCTATTTTGTGTTGTTAAATTACTGTACCAATGCTTCATGCACGGAATAAATATGTTGCCCAGTACTATGACCCTCATATTGCAAATATGGAGGGGGGGGCAGCTGAGGTGGAGAGAGAGTAGATTATTTAAAACAATCCTATAATGTAGTGCTGTTATATTATTCCCATATGGGAGGGGGAAGTGTTGAGCTGAAGCAGCATGCGGACATGTTACCGTCTTACTACTCTAGCAGGGGTTGAAGGATACCCCAAATAATATCAAAAGGCAAAGCCACTTCTTATTCTATCTCTGTGTGTTTAACCAGAAGTATGAGCAGCGGCAGATGGAGATATAATTTAAGGACTTAGCGACGCCATATAGACTTCAACTTGAAATAGTAATTCTCTCTCCCCAGAGAGCCCTGGGAACTGTAGTTCCATGAGTGGGTCTAGGAATTTCTGACTGAGGATTCTCAATGCTTTTGCCAGACTACAAAAGGATTATTTATTTGTGACAAGTGAAGACAGTTACACAGTGGCGTAGCTAGCGCGCCCCAGGGGGGTGGGGCAATGATGCATTTTGCGTCATCGCCCCACCCCCTGCACTCCCTGAAGACTTCATTTGAAGCCTTCTAGGACCTGGGGTGGGCAGGAGGGGCCCCCCCAAAAGCACCCAAAACAGCTCCAAAATGTTCCGTGGCTGCAAACGCAACCACTCCAACAGCAAAAAAGCAGCTGCAAAAAAGCAGCTGCGGAGCAAAAAAATGCTGCTGCAGCTCCTCCTCACATGGAGACCACAGCTGTCACCCGGGGCACAGCAACCCCCCCCCCCCCAATCCCACCTGGCTACGCTACTGCAGTTACACTGGTATAAAAACAATGTGTCTGTAGCATAAGGATGTCCTAACACTTGGAGTGCAGACGTCACACAAAACCAGGGCAATAGTGCAGTGTTGTCCTTGCCTCACCACTACGGCAGTGCTACACAGGCAACATGAGTATTGCGAGGCCTTTCTTTGAGGATAGCTGGATGTTTGCTGCAGGATTTGGACTTCTGTGATGATAGCCAGTTTGCTGCATGATAGGCTGTGCTAAGTGGAGGTTGAAAAGGGAAGAGAAGGAGCAGGGCTTGCTCTATCACAGTCTAGCTTCCAACCACTGGCGTCACTACAGGGGGGGCGGAGCTCTAAGTTCCTCCATGATCCGAGCCTTGGTTACACGGAGGAACGAAGCGCCCCGCCCCCGCGCCTTCCGAACCAGTCAAAGCAGTGAAAACAACGTGCAGGAGACGCCAATGCTTCCAACCCAGTCCAAATATACTGTGCCTTATTGCACAGCTGTTGAAAGTGGGTTGGGTAGCAGTTAAGAGTTGGACGTGTGGTTAAGTGCTCAGACAACTTCTCCCTGTGTTGAATTCTGCATAGAATGACCCCTTCAATTAGTATTCACAATACTCCGAATTGGCTCAGAAGTCCGTTACTTTCACGGAAGGTCCCAGAGAAGCACAAAAGATTATCGGTCATCTGTCCTTACAGTCGCTAGCACATGCATACATTGTGGCAAGGAAGCATTAATGGCTACGTTGGCTGGCCATCCGGATATTTTTGTTTTATTGCTTTTCCAAAGAATAAACGTGTAGCAGGAATATAGTCTTTAGTTAAACAGGAAGATGGATAGGTCAAGCTAAGATGCAGCATGCTCAGCCTGGCACATTTTGTTGGATGATGGTTTAGATGTTCTGATCATTATTCCCACATAAATATCTGCCCGGTGAGACATGGTTGCTATAAATAGATTCTCTGGCCTGGTCACAGAAAGCAGCCCTGATGCCTCATGGGGATTATTGCAGAGGCTGGAGGGAGGCACATTCTCAAGATCCAGGTTGCGGTGGGTGGTGAACAGTAAAGGGATCAGCAAGAAGAACTTGGACAGAGGAAGGGCAAATAGATGAGCTGTATGTACTGATAGTCTAGAGCAGTGGTTCTCAAACGTTTTAGCACCGGGACCCACTTTTTAAAATGACACTCTATCAGGACCCACCTAGCTTTATGAGATTTAACAAAAGGTGATCTAGAAATAAATGTATTTATTTACAAGTAAAGAGCTCAGCTGCTTGCAGAGTAAATAGCAGCTATCTTGCAAACTGCAGGAGCTCAGCTCTTTGAAGGGCAATTAGTAGCTACTGTATCTGATTTTTGAATAGCCTCAGGGGGGTTGTGGCAATTACTTATCTGATCTTTCCATCACCTGGGACCCACCAGTAACCAGGTCACGACCCACCAAGTGGGTCTCGACCCACAGTTTGAGAAACACTAGTCTAGAGTCCCTGACCATAAGTCCCATAGGAATTTTTAGGTGGACGGGTTCTCTCTTCAGATCCTGTTAGGGCATGCCTAAAGGAAGGGTAAAATCTTGTGTAGACATCTGGCAACCTGGGCACAAGTTTTATAGGATGACATTTAGTTTTTGTACATGCAAAACCTGTCACACAAGATGATGCCGATGCCGCAAAAACCTTGTTCCATGTACAGAAACAAAAGTTTTTAAGCATGGTGGCGACGGTGATCCCGGGGATTTTCCCGGCGCTGGGAATTTTTTTTTTAAAATGTGATTTGTGCACTTACCAGGGGTCCTGGAGCCCTCCGGTGGGTTCAAGGAGGACTGCACTACTCTTTGCAGCCCCCCCCCCCGAGCTTTAGATAGCCGCTGAGGGTAGTGCAGGTTTCCCCGAACCCTCCAGAGGGCTCCAGTACCCCCAGTAAGTACACAAATCACCTTTGTTTCCTGGTGCTGGCGGTGATCCCCGAGATCGCTGCCACCTCTGGTCCCGCCACTGCAAGCACTCAAAGTTCTCCCCGCCTCACGGGGAGAACTTTGAGAACCACTGAATTAGACTATCCCATGTGAATGGAAACTGGAGGGTAAAAGAGGAATAAGAGAGCACACAGAAGAGGAACCTGATAGCACAGTGGGTGGATGGTAGGTGGGGTGGTCTTTCAACCTAAGGGCTGCTTAGGCTGTGTTAGCAAAGCTTGCGAGAACATGAAGAAGCAACTTGGAGAAGCCAAAAATGGCCAAGCAAGGGTGTCACATGTCCCTGCAGGCTGCGGGGAGGGATGATAGCCCCCTGGCAAGGGTGACACCCCAATGGTTCACAAACTATTTTTCTGCATCTCGATAATCCCCCGTCCCCTGCAGTAGGGCAAGGCCTACTACACAAATAAGAAAGCAACATGAACATCTCCAGCATTGTTAGATCTGTTAAGTCTGTAGTACCTACTCTTGTGTTTGAATGGTACCAAGACTGAACCTCCGGGTTTTAGAGGCAGCCTATCTCTGAATGTCAGATGCAAGGGAGCGCCAACAGGATCCAGTTGTAGTCAATTGTTGTCAACAATGTTGTCTTGTGTGCTCCCTGAGGCATCTGGTGGGCCACTGCGGGATACAGGAAGCTGGACTAGATGGGCCCTTGGCCTGATCCAGCAGGGCTCTTCTTATGTTCTTATGCCATTTAATCATTTGATTTTGTCTGTAAACTGCTTTGTGAACTTTTTGTTGAAAAGCAGTATATAAATACTGTTGTTATATGATGATGATGATGATGATGATGATGATGATGATGATGATGATGTAGCCCATTTGGACTGCACTTCCCATTTCCCATTTTCAGCTGGAGTGAACACACACATACTTGGAGACCAAGTGCTAGTAGATTCTACTGCCAGAGTAACAGAGTGGCGGTTGCACCTCAGCACAGCAGTGTGATGGTTTGTACATTCAGTTGCAGACAGTAAATGGCCTTTCAAGACCGGTCGAAGGGAATGTTTTTCCGGATGATGAGCCAAAGATCTTGAGAATGCTCCCCAGTACCACAGGATCGCTCTGGAGATGTTCACTCTGCCCCGCTGTGCAGCCTGAACCTCAGCTGTGTTTTGTCAGCAAAGATTACGATGGTATTTATAATCAGTACAGTAGCTAAGCTTGAAAAGCTCCTCGCAGAAGGTGAAGGCGGGGGTGGAGAGCCTCCTGTAGGGCGCAAGGAGCTCTTTTAATAAAGCCAAAGCAGACTGATCCAACAGGCACAGCAGCAGTCCTGTTGTTTTTGGTCTACCCCGAGCAGCAGTAGGAAGTCTCAGGGTTGAGTGTGAGGGAGCAGGTAAGCACCCAAACAAATGTGCTAATCTGCAAGGCTCTCGAAAAGCCAGGCCCCGCCCAGATGCAACACTCAGACCTATGTTTCCTTTGCTGAGTATGTTCCAACTGTCAGCCACTGGGAAGCATGTTCAAGTCCTGACTGCCCATTAAAGAAACATCTGTAGCTATTAGCCTTAAAAACAACACTAGAGGACACAGGGCCATTCAGAGGAATTTTATCAGCGGGTACAAAGTTTCTTTTGGGCCCATTCCCTACATATGAATTTGGCACCTGGGGCCCCTTTTTTTGCTCCAGGGCCCCCCTTTTGACCCATTTTTCGCCCTGGGCCCAGGTACAACTTATCCCCTTAACCCCCCCCCCCCAGAGGCCCTGAGAGGACAGGTCCATGACAGGATTCACTACTTGTGTATGGGGTACTTGCAGCCTTTTGTATGGATTTCTTCAGCATTCTTGATGATGGCTCCAGTTGCGTTGCTAGCCCAGTCACGTGGGGGGGGGGACCAGCGATGACGCATTTTGCATCAGTGCCCCACCACTCAACACCCCCAGAAGGCTTCATTTGAAGCCTTCTAGGACTCTTGGAGGGCAGGAGGGACACACAAACGCGCTCACGCAGCCCTCTGGCTGCAAAAAGACTTCCGCCACAGCTCCTCCTCACGAGGAGACCGCGGTTGGCACCCAGGGGCATTTGCTCCCCCCTGGCCCCGTTATAGAGACACCACTGGATGGCTCCCAGTCTACCCCGACATTGATATGAAGGAAATGAACTTAATGTTCTCCATAATAAGCAGATTGTGATGAGAACTGAAGTCATGTAATGGCCACAGCCAGCCCATCCATGAGACCATCAGTAGCAGATTGCAAGGGGTCCAAGGGGGTGGTGAATTCGGGGTGCCTTTCACCCCAAGTCTGCTGCTGCCGACTTCCTCTAATCAGCCACCAGTGCAAGCTGCTGATGCAAGCCACAGTGGTCTGCTTGCTCAAGCAAGAAGCAGATTGTTCCCCTTCTTACCATGCTCCTCATGTGCTGCCATCAAACCCGGAAGTGCGGGACTTCTGGTTTCATTTAAAGGGACAGTGCAAGTTTGCGCTGTCCCTTAAATGAAACTGGAAATCTCACACTTCTGGGTTTGTCAGCAGTGTGCGAGGAGCACAGTCAGGGTTTTGGTTTTGGATGTTTTGTTTTGTAGCACAGAGGCAACGGATCTCAGAGGGCATCAGGTGGCATTCCAGGTTGTGCCGCCCATGAAATGGCTGAGAAAACCTTGATTCAAAGTTCACCTCAGCTCTGAACTCCTTAGGCCTCTCAGGCAAACCCAGACCCCTGTATCTCAGCACTCAGCCTCAGTCCTCTGTCAAACAAGAATTCCAGTTTATTTACCAGGCTATTGGTAAGGGTTACTGAGAAATGATACTGTGCCTGCCAATCGCAGCTGTTTCAATAAATACCCGTATTTATCGGCGTATAAAACGCACCGGTGTATAAGACGCACCTTCCTTTTGGCCCTGGGTTTCAAGAAAAAAAGATTTAAAGCATTTTTGGGCCACTTGGCCACTTACTGCTTGGCTGCTTAATTAGCTAATTTACATAAATTGCACAAAAATACCAGGATCTCTTTTAAAACACACAGCAATAAGACACATGAACAGAATGCACCAGAACGTAAATCCCAAGTACAAAAAACTGCCCAGACTCAACTCTTTTCCCCCACCCCACCCCACCCCACCCCACCCCTGCACAGTTTCCAAAGTAAACAACATAAAAGTACAAAAAAAAACCCAGACTCAACTCTTACCCCACCCCACCTATGCAGTTTCCAAAGCCTCCCCAACTAGGCCCAGTTCAGAAGCTTACCGAAGCTGCATTCAATCCAAGGAGACCACGCCCTCTGCAGCTCAGCTGAACTTAACTGAGGAGCACAGCGCCCTCTGCTGGCTGCTGAGAAGCTCAACTCATGCACGTGCATAAATTAAACCCGACAAACAGCTGTAGATCGGATAGATTAGTTAGGGAAGAAAGCACAAGGGAGCTCTCCGGCTCCGGAAAAACGTGGTAAGCCCGAAAATGCTTTAAAACGGGCAAGGGGGGGGGAAAGGGATTTTTTAGTATTGGCGTATAAAATGCACCCTACTATTTTGGGTCACAAATGTAGACAAAAAAGTGCATCTTATACGCCAATAAATACGGTATTTATCTACTTGTTGCTTTACTTTCTTTCTTTACTTTTTTGTCTTTCTCAACAATTGAGACAGAAAGACAGAATTGTCTTTCTGCAACAATTGAATTCAAGGCTGCAGCCCTTGTCACAGTTACCTGGGAGTGAGTTTCATTGAACTCAATTGACTTCTGACTTCTGAGAAGACATGTATCGGGTTGCTGGGTAAATCCCTCTTAAGATGTCATAGTTGAGACAGGAAACAGACTGAGGAGCATTAGGGGAAATAGCGTTTCCTGCACACAGGAGCTTCGTTGCCAGTTCATTTCCCTAGCTGTCTTTTCTCAAATGAGAAATCTAATTTTGCCTGACAGATAGCTGTAGATAAACATTGTAATCAAGGTGCTAATGAAAATAGTTAGTGGCACTCAGAGCTTCCTCAGCTTCGGATCCAGACAAGCGTGCAGAAAGAAACCACTGACACTTTCATGAGTCCATCAACATGCAGCTCATTTGCCCCATTACTTAGAGTCAAGGCGATCATCACTAATTAATGCCAAGGAAAATGAAAATGTGCAGAAATCCCCCATCATTTGAGATTGCATGTTGGGAGCATATGATGAAGTCCAGCTTCTCTCATTATTGAAACTTGCATCCATCTTCTCAGTGATCTTAAGTGGCCTGTCTGTGTTGGCACATATCCAGGTGTGCACCCAGCACTTGTGATCTGCACTGTGCCCCAGGCAACACCCGCAACTGTAGGCATTGCCATTGTGGTCTTGCAGTGTGCTGATGTGTAGGAGCTTTTTGGTGCCAAGAGCACTAATGGCAATGGGAACCTGTTCCTCTTTGTTTTGCGCTTAATTAAATCATTTTGAAAAAGCTAGTTAAAAGAGGAATGTGATGACCAGCAAAGACATACCTTAATATATTTCTGATATTTAGGGTGGTTGGATGCAAAGGTGGATGGGGTTCCCTGTCCTCTGCAGCTGGTCACCCTAATTTGGTTCCTTAGTTAAGATTATTCCTTCCTCTTGCTTCCTGTTTCCTGTTAAACTGGGCTTCTCCCAGTTGACCTTAGTGTCAGGCTTTGCTTCAGCTGAGTTAGCCTGAGCTTACAGCTATAAATGAGGTCAGACAAACACAGGAATAGGACATCAGAATTCAACCAGAAAAGTATCTGGTAGGTTTTCTCCAGAAACACTTACAAGTCAGTAGGAGGTTTTGGAGAAACGTTAGGGCATGAGATCCAAGATAAATTAAACAACGGGGGTATGATGTGAAAAACAACAACAACAACAACAACAACAACCTAGAAGGCCAGACATAGGAGCAAGATAAGAACACTGCTGAATTGGACCAAGAGTCCATCTGGTCTACCACCCTGTTTTCAACAGTGTTCGGCTCGGCCAGAAGATTCTGGGAAGGCTACAAACAGGACTTGAAGACAACTGACCTCCCTCTCTGCCCACCAGAGGCACACTGGTTCTGAGAATAGAAGCTCAATTTAGGTGTCCTCCATATTTAGCTGTCCGCCATGAATTTGTCAAATGCCCCCTGAAAGCTATTCTGTGACCTGTGGCAGCAGATCCCATAGCTATGTGTTGAGTGAAGAAACATTTTTATTTGTTTCGAATTGACATGGTGTGAGTGAGTATCAGCCTTTCAGTTGACTGGAGCAAAGGCTTATTCCTAGGTAATTGGTTCTTAGTGATGCTTCTTGTGTATGCCATGGGGGAATTTTGCTACTGTACATGGGATGGGACTACATGGTCTTCGGGTTCCCTCCTGATTCTAGGAATCAGGCTAGGTGGCCCAGGCATCATGGTCAACATCCATCCAGAATCATTTATTACTTCATCAGGCTGCTGTGGTTCAGGGATTCCAGTTTTGAGGATGTGCAGCAAAAAACGAAGTATTACGACCAGTTGCTAGGTGTGTATAGGGCCAACTGTAAGGTCACCTATTCTTATGCTTATTTGCTGAAGCAGCTAGGAGAGCCAGACCTTCGTTACAGTGAAACATCAACATGCAAACGGATGGAGGACTGGAGAGGGAGGTGAAGGTGCCACCGTTGCTTTGATACTTGCAGCTGGGATAGCTTACCCTTCCCCAGCAAGCATAATCGAAAGAAGTAAATGGCCTTTTTATTTTTTTTTTGGCTAAGGATTAATTTAAATTTCAGTGCCAGGCAAAGATGTTTTTATTGTCCCAGGCTTTTAATATCTGAGACTTTTAAACATCTGATGATGCTTAATATAATTTTTGTTATGTTTTTACTACACTGTTTATATCTATCTATCTATCTATCTATCTATCTATCTATCTATCTATCTATCTATCCTAACCAACTTTTACAGCGCAATCCTAACCAATTTTCCAGTGCCAGTGCAGCCACAATGCAGCCCCGGGGTAAGGGAACAAATGTTCCCTCACCTTGAAGAGGCCTCCATGACTGTTGGCATGGCTACACCAGTGCTGGAAAGTTGGTTAGGATTGCACTGTAAAATATAATATATATTGTTTTAACCGTTCAGTGCCCTGATAATTGCTCCTGCAGGGTGGAGGGTGGTATAAACATTAAATAATTCTTTATTTTCCTGATTGGCTGTAGTAAGTGCAAAGGAAGTGTTTTTTTTTTTATCACACAATGTATGTTTAAAATTATGGAATGTACTCCCACAACATGAGTTGCCAGAGACAAACTTAACTGGCATTTGGCAAGGACTGGACAACAGAGGATTGTCTTTGAGCAGTTATTAGTCATGATGAACCTCCACAGTGACAGCAGCATATCTCTGAGTGGATGATGGTTGGGACAAAGGAAGATTATTTGCTTTCATGCCCTTTGCCTGAGCAGCAGCCCAGAGACATCTGGCTGACTACAGCTGGGAGTGGAATGCTGAGCTACCGGTAGTTGGTCCCTTGGTTTGACCGGGCAAGAGAGTTTGTAAGGTCTGGTGATGGTGGTGGTGATGGTGTTCTGGCTGAAGAAGCAGCTCTCCTTCTTCAGGCAGTTCCTTCCGACCGTTGTCAGCTTCCTGCTCCTTTTAATCAGCATTCTTGCCCTTCTGACAGCCAATTATCCCTGGCTGTCTCTTTGGGAACAAACAATCGAAGGTGAAAGAATGAAAAGAGGGGCAGCATAGCAGCCTGATCAAGCTGGAGCAGCTGAAGGACGAAATTACCTTCTGCCACTTTGCAGCCACTGAAGCAATGATGTGGAAAATGCCAAGGTGTGTTATGCCCCTTAGGCTGGTGTGCTGGGGAGGTGAAATTAGCATTGCAATAGGGTGATGAGTACAGCAGCACAGAAGGAGTTTAAAGCTCTATTCTCCTCCAACACAGTAATGTTAGCCCAGCTTTCACTGTGGTCAGGTGAGGCACCCTAAAGTAACTGCCCATTGCTTTCCACCTCTGGCTTAATCAGGCTTAACCAGAACACTTTATTTTCAAGAGTTGTTGAGGAAGATGGGAATGCCTTATTGAAGAGAGACAGGGGGTTACTCTCCGCTTTTGTGACTGGAGATGTATGGATCACCCCTCCCTCACTCTCCCTCTGGCAATCTGAAGCCTGAGCTAAAGTCAGAGGCTCTGTAGCCTTCAAATGCAAGATATGACAACTCTGTCTGCAAAATAGCCACTGTTGAGACCAATTCACCTTCCTGTTTCTATCATTTCTAGTGACTTTGCTTCCCTGATTACAGGTTTCCACCGCTGACAAATTGCTTACGACATCCAGATATATGATGGAGATCTCCACTAAAAAAAGAGCAAAGGATTTAAAAAGATGCATCTTTTAAAATCCCCAGCTCTTCAGCTGTTTGGCTTTAGATAAGGGCTTTGAAGTTCAGCACTGTGCTTAAAGTCCCAGTGCTGAACAAATCCCTTATCTAAAGCCAAACAGCTAATGGGCAAGATAAGAGCTTGGATGTTTAAAGCTGGGGCTTAGTGCTAAATGTCAAAGCACAGCAAAACCCGCTGATGGCTTCACTTTACCACGGGGATTTCAGAATGTATCTTGTCATTAAGCGGGGGACACCTGTAGTTCAATCTCAACAGTTGCTATGGGTCTTTTTCACTCTCACAATATATATATTCCCCCCCCCCACTGCCATTCTTT
This sequence comes from Plestiodon gilberti rubricaudatus, assembly GCA_026170595.1. NCBI lineage: Eukaryota > Metazoa > Chordata > Lepidosauria > Squamata > Scincidae > Plestiodon > Plestiodon gilberti. The sequence continues at coordinate 158,381,259 of JANXHW010000002.1, forward strand.
TTCCAAGTTATCTCTTTTTCCAAGTTATCCAGGTGGTCTCCCATCCAGGCACTGCTCAGGGCCATACCTGTTTAGCTTCAGCCACTGAGCCTGCTGTTCTGTGAATATTTTCTTGGCTAAGCGAAGCAAGGTCTTTGACTTAACTAGCCCATTTGGCATTCTGTTTGTTTGCAACATGATAATGCTCTTGAATATTGAGAAACCAGAATTAATGTTGGTCAGTCCTTTTCTCAAGTTTGCACACTTTCTGCTCTCACATCCATTTTCAAGGCACTGAAATATCAGAATGAAATTTCACTCTTCATTTGAAGTTTCAACACTGCTCAACCCCTGTACTTACATCTGGATTGATCTTTCTTTCCACTATGCTCCTTACATGCTTGATATCAAAGGTCTATGACCTCCTGACTTCAGTCTGACCGAAAGCCAGAGGTTTCTGGGGTTTGCTTGCTGAAAGGTATATAGGATGATGGATAATTTTACTTGGTGCTTCTCAATTAGAAACTGGGGATGGAACAGAGTAATTCCTGGACTTTATATTTTCTAAAAATGGGCCATTAATGTCTCTTCTTCATCTCAGAAGTTCTGGGTGCAGCCGAGATCATGTCTATCACCTAGTGAGGCTAAACAACATAAGTCTGCCAAACTCCTCTTCCTCCACCTGAAGACTGTTATAAACTGCAGGCTTTGGGGCTATTACAACATGCCCAATCGTTTTTTCCTGCCCTTCCCTTTTGCTTTGCTTAACATTCAGCCTGTGGAAGAGTTCTGTAGAACCCAAAAGCTTGCTGAAGATTTTAGTACTTTGGGGTTGGACCCAATCTAGTATTACTAGATTGTAGCTTTAAGATACTGCTGAAGGATTCTGTCAAGTCTGTAAGGTCAGTCTGTTTTCATTAAAGGTCACTGTACTTACATTGGAGGATGTGTGAAGTAGGAAAGACCTTACTGTTCACTGAAAAGAGATTATTCTTTTTTTGCAAAACTTACTATCCTGTCTGGAGGTGGTGAATATAGTGATGCTGAAAGGATTAATTAACAGCCCAATCCTAACTAAACCCCCACCCCGCCGATGTAGTCATGTCAACAGAATGCGTGCTACATCCTGCAGTGGGGGGAGGGTGTCATGGAGGTCTCCTTGTGGTAAAGAAACATGTGTTCCCTTACCCTGGGGCAAGCCTCCACTGCTCTAGTGAGCCTCCTCAGATCTGTGCCAGCCATTTTGCTGTTGTAGGTCCGAGGATAGTAAAGGAGGGGACAGGGGAAGGAACAGGCTAGGATACCAGCACAAGTCGCTTGCTGCTGCTGGTATCCACTCCCTCCCTCCCCATTTCACCTCCCACCCCCTTCCCCACGCAGACACTCCCCCGTTCCTCCGCCTCCCCGTTCCTCCCACCGCCTGCCCCCCATGATGGCTTACCTGCAGTCAGTCCTGCATGTAGCCATCTGCAGCAGTGGACCGCTAGCACCGCTGCAGTTTGCGATGGCGGTTCTGAAATGGCTGCTGACGGTGCACTGTGCACACCACCGTATAGCCATTTACATTTACAATAGAGGAGCCTATGCTCCACTGTCATAAAGCTTAGTTAGGATTTAGGCCATAAGTCTTTTAGGAAAGATGCTTCTCTCAACCTTTATCTGCATGGTTTAAAATGAAAAGTAGTTTGGTCAACAGTGGATATGTGTCATTTCTAACCGATCACGCATATTTGCTAATTATTCTCTAAGCTTGGTGTTGTTTCTTGCATTATATATAGTCTTAATATGTAATCTGAAAACCGCGACTTGTGCACACCCCCAACCAAGATGTTCACTGATGTCAGGAAAAGGTGTGTGTTGTCTTTCTCTGCAATGAAACCCTCTGCAGTGGTGTTGCTCTAGGTGGGGCAGAGCTGTAAGTTCTGCTGCGCTCCGACCCACTGTCACACACCCGCATGAGGCAGCCCCGCCCTCGCCTTCGGAGCCATTCAGGGCAGCGAAGACAACGCGCAGGAGACTCCCTGCGTGTTGCCTTCGCTGCCCTGAAAGGTTCCGAAGACAAGGGGGCTGGGCCACCTCGTGCGGGCGTGTGACGGTGGGTCGGAGCGCAGCGGAACTTACAGCTCCGCCCCACCTAGGGCGACGCCACTGACCTTCTGAATAAAGCTAACTGAATTTTATCTGTAGCATCTGAAGTCTCTGTATGCTGTGTATGCCTTCCATAAAGTGGGAACCTTATGCTATACAACGGGCAGCCTAAGAGCTTAGACTTAGGATAAGGTCTTGTTGAAGCTTGTTAAGTCCTAGAGCACAATCCTAGGCATGTCTACTCAGAAGCAAGCCCCATTGTGTTCAGTGGGGCTTGCTTCTGAGTAGACATGCCTAGGATTGTGCTCTAGGACTTAACAAGCTACACCTGCCCACATTCCTTCTCCTAAAGGTCTAGCACTCTGTCCCGGTTGGAGATCTGGTAAGCCTATTTTTAGTGTTGTTGTAGAATTCTTAACAAGATCGGTGGAAGACTCTCTTGATACCCTTGAGGTTTTCTACATAATGTTATTAGTTATTAAGAGAAGCAAGGTACATTTTGCAAGAGTTTGGTTGCTAAATGAAATCAAATTTCTGTGCAACTATATAGCTCCCCTGAGTATTAAACTCCCATTACATTGGAAAAACACACACACTTTTTTTTCCCATTCAAGTCTTAATTCCAAATTCCTTAATTCCAAATATGCTTGCAGTTGGATGGGGCTTCCAAGTGTATCTGTTAAGGACCAGGGCCTCTTAAAAAGAAGAAGTGAATGCATTGATGTGGAATTAACAATCACAAAGTGTTAGCAACCCAACCTTAGATTAGTCCTTAGATTAGTCCATCCCATTCTTTAGGTCACCTCACCTTATCTTACTATGTGATAATTATATCATATGGAGACTCAACAAACACAAAATGGTGACACTTATAACAAGGAACAGATGTATAAAGGTTAAACAAAATCACAAGACAGCATATTGGTAGCATACATAGGTCCTACAAAGAATACAGAGGAAAATTACAATAGGGATCAACCAGTATGTTGGATAGTAAACAAGAAGAGGATATAGTATGATAAGGAGATTAGGAGAACATTCACAAATCACTTTTCATAGCACCAAAAGCCTATTTTATAAAATACACAGTTAAATCATAGGTATAATATTTATTATTTATACAGTGCCATTTTGTGCATGGCTGTTAACAGACAATCCAAATGATGAACAGCTTCCTGCCCCCAAGGGACCCTACAGTTTAGACCAGGCTTGGAAGGAATGGATTTGAATTGGGAAGAGTTGGTAAAGAAGAGCTACATTATCCTACTGTTTCCTTGCACTCCATCCATTTCACCAGACCTGAGTGCCTACATCTGCCTTCCACTGCTTTTAATTTTCCCTCTCTGGCTTACTACAGGCAAGGTGATGCAAATACGGTGATTTTGCTTGTTTTTTAAATTCTTGCTTGGCTGTTTCAGTCTCGCTTATAATAAAATTGCTTCAGTCAAAAGTATATGGATATATAGATGCTTTTTGTGTATGGAAAATATAACAGTCAGGCCTCCCCTGCCTGGCGCCACCACCACCTTTAGAAAAGAAAGAAGCCAAGAGGAACGGTTAGGAACTGAAATTTTTGCGGGCTGGAAAATTACATTTGAAGTATTGCTTAAAAGGTTAAACAGTGAAAGAGTGTTTATTTGTTTCTTTTCCAAAAATAATATTTTCTTTTGGTTTGCTAATGAACTTTAAAGTACATTTAGATCATGGCGTATGATCACAGTTCAAATCTGGATCAGTTTCAAATCCAAGATCATTACTTTTGAATAAGGCTTTTTTAATGTGTACTGTTCATGTACACTTTTTTTTTTAGTTGAACTTTTAAAAATATAAATATTAAAATAGCTTGCTGGTAAGATTACCAACTTTTTTTTTCTAAGAACATAACATAAGAACATAAGAAGAGCTCCGCTGGATCAGGGCAAAGGCCCACCTAGTCCAGCTTCCTGTATCATACAGTGGCCCCAGCAGATGCCTCAGGGACTACCTCTGCTTCTATGCCTTTTAAACAGCAGACCTGATCTGCAGACATTACCAGATTATAATACGAATTTTCATGCTGTAAAAAGCTTCACCTGCTGGTTTTCGCAGGTCAACCCTCTGAAAAAAGTACAATAGAAGCCAGACTGTTTGTTTTCTGGTCAGACGGCATCCCTACCCACTGGAATTCACCAAATTAAATATCAAGTCCTTCCAAATCTAATCATAAAGAATTGAAAGAAAAAGAATGAAAAGTTTATTATGCTGATATACTGAGCGAGTATATTCTGAATGTGCAGCATTGCCAGTGGGAATTACTCAGTTATATAAAACTGCCCACAGGGTCCTGGCCTAAATGAGTAACAAAAAGACAGCAATTCCGAGCACGCTTTCTTGTGATAAAGCCCCATGGGCCTTAAATCTGAGTCAACGTGTATAGGATCAGCTAAAACCATGATTTAACACAAACTTTCCAAATCATAAGACTGTCTCAGATATCATGGGATGTCCAGAAATACATATATTGATATATTCTTTTAATATATATATATATATATATCATTTGGTTTTTGGTTGCACTCAATTTACACAGTCAGACTTTGGCTAACCCCCCTTGAAAGACTCTCCTGTAATCTCATGACTCCTGGAGCTGGATCTGTAAGGGGGAGGAAACACTATCTTACACAAGACTCACAACAAAACAGTGAGAGTTGAAAACACTGTTGATATAATTCCAGAGAAACTCCAGTCTAGCGGAGTTAATAACAGAGAAAAGCAGAAATGACTGACAAGACTTTGACCCATAATTAAGATTTCAAATCTAGGCTAGATGTACTGTGATCAAATGTATCCCATAGGATGTGGCTTTGAATAGATCATGCGGATACAATTCTGGACCTAGATCCTGCAAGCACTTATGCACACATCACTGGCGTTTTGAATAAAACATGGACACAGAGTTACTCAGAAGTGATATGTGGGCACAAAAGTACTTGTGGAGTTCAGTTACTAGCATTTTAAATTCTCACCTCAGTACAAAAGATGGAAACAAACAGATTCAGTGCCGTTCGATTGAACGTACTCTGCAAGGCAGACAAAAATTGTAAGTCTCCAGAGCTATAAATGTGTATGAGCTGTAACAGTCTTGATTGAGTTAACGTTCATTTTTCCCCCCTGGGGAAATTAAAGATATTCCCTCCCCCCTGTCACAGTGTACGTGATTGAAATTTGCCTGCCTATACCTTGGGGAGAGTGCTTTTTGCACATCTGGCTTTCTATAGCTTCGCTGGTCTTGGCTATAGAAATCATAAAGCACTTCCACTCACTAATATGTACACGGGATAATTAAAGGAGACAGATGTAGTTCTCTTGGGTGCTATCATATTCCGGTGCCAGTTTATTCCTCATTGAGAAACAGCGTTTCAGGTCTGCGGAAGGGGCTCTGTCACTTTGTTGCTGCTGCTCCTGCTGCTGCCGCCGCCGCCATCTCCTGGGGGTTCCTGAAAAAGAGCAAAAGAAGCATCCTGCTAGTCTCATTCGCCAAGTTGATCTGTGGCTTGTCAGGGCAGGTGATGAGATGCATGCTCCCTGCAAACTATGGTCTTTTTTCACATGATGCAGTGTGTGTGTGTGTGTGTGTGTGTGTGTGTGTGTGTGTGAGAGAGAGAGAGAGAGAGAGAGAGAGAGAGAGAGAGAGAGAGAGAGAGAGAGAGAATGCAATCCTGGAGATCTTTCAAATGACGGAGCACATGCTCCGCCATTTGAAAGTGTCGCAAACGTGCTCTAAAGCACGTTTGCAACTACTCAGGAGTAAGGGAGGCCGGCGCAAGGCCGGCCTTCCTCACTCCGTCGCCGGACCAGGCAAGCAGCCGCCAGAGGAAGGTAAGCGCTCCCCCAGTGGCTGCGTGGGCGGTCCAGCGGGCGAGGGAAGGGGGCCATTGGTCTAGCTGGCCTGGGAGGGGGCAGGGGATGGTGCCTGCCATATCTCTGTCCCTGCCGGGCAGCTAAGCTGTTACACAGCATCCTCTGACTTCCGCCAGCTATTTAGCTGGCGGAAATCCGAGGAGGCCCATCAGGCCGGCCCGGGTTTACACCGGGGGAAGGAGACAAATGTCCGCTTCCCCAAGTAGACCTCCAGTCCGCCGCATGGCGGGCACCTGGCAGCACGGGATCCGGTGGGCAGCCCTGGGTCACCGGCCAGATCCTTACATAGGATTGTGCCCTGTGTGTGTGTGGAGAGAGGAAGGAGCAGCAGTTCCCAACCTGTGAGCCATGGGAATGTAATTAATTTAATAACTGAGCTTCCATACACCCAAAGTACCCACCCACAAAGGAGGCCACCTGCTGCATCTCTGCATGATCCACTTCTCTGGCATTGCTGCCTTCCAATCTGCCTCTAGGGGAGATGAGTCATTCTGTCATGTTTTTGCATCAGGTGTGCCAGGATTGTTACATTGCTCTATTCTGTTTTCTGTTTAGTAAGTTACCTTGGGCTGCCTGGGGGCAGAAAAGGCAAGGTAGGAATGTTTTAAAATAAAATAAAATTGCTCTCAATACAGAGAAGCATCAAGATTCCCAACCCTCAAAAGAGGCTGCATGTTGTATTTCAGCAATAGCGGAGCCAGATGGTGCGGCAGCGCGGCAAGTGTTGCATGGCTACATGGAGGCACAAAGTGGCCCCTCCCACTCACCGTTGGAGCCAGTCCGGCAGTGAAGGCAATGCTGCCTTTGCTGCCAGACAGGCTCTGACAGCGAGTGGGAGGGGCCACTCTGCACCTCTGTGTAACGCCATTAAACACTTACCGCACCGCCGCCCCTCTGGCTACTCTACTGTATTTCTGTGTGATTCACTGTTCTGAGAGTGCCTCTTTCCTTTCAAGAGACATTCCCAGAACAATAACTCATGCAAAATCATGAGTACTAGACTCCTCCAAGGGTGGGTCATTCTCACACTCTGAATATGAGGGCTGGCTGAAATCCCCCCTCTTCCTGATTTAACAGCCACATTTGCAGGATATGAAAAGTGGAAAGGCATTTTGGCCATGTGGAGGGAAGCTCAATGATGCTCGCATGGTGGCCACTGGCTGGCAGGTGCATAGATGGCTGCATCAGCCGAGGGGGTGGGGGGAAGCATAGGATTGGGATGTTTGAGTGGCCAGGGATAGATTAACAAGTTGAGGTAGAAAGGAACTGTGACAAATCACACACACAAAAACCCTACTGCACCACTGTAACTCCAGGTGACTGACTACCCCTCTTGCCTGTGGGAGCTCTTTGCATAATGGAACCATTTGATGATCGGCCAGCTGTACAGTACAAACATTTGCTCTATTAATGATATATATCAAAATGGCCTGAAGGTACACTTGCAGCAAAAATTACTTCAGACAATTAATTCATGTCTTCCAGTTTTGACAGGGATGGGTTCTCTGAAGAACTCATGTAGATAATGAGGTTCAATTAACTTCTACAGCAAAGCAAAAAACAAAACAAAACACTACAGTAATGACATCAACACAAAAAAACAAGTATCTTGTACCATCCAAGGGCCAAGGGCCTGGTTGAGAGTATGAACAGATGGATAAAGAAAACTGCAGTGCTATACACACTTTGCTATACACAGTGCTATATACACCTCTCCGGAGAGGCTTTGCTCCGAGGATGGGAAGCCCTCCTCAGAGCGACCGCCCAGTTTGGCGGTCGAGGGCTTTGTGAGAAGGCCGAACGTGTCGACGGCTTTTATTTGTTTTTTCTGCACATGTGCAGAACCTTTCTGAGGGCAAACGGGCTGCCCGTTTGCCCTCAGAAAGGTTCTGCGCATGTGCAGAAAAAACAAAAGCCGTTGATGCGTTCGGCCTTCTCACAAAGCCCTCGACCGCCGAACTGGGCGGTCGCTCTGAGGAGGGCTTGTCCCGGCTTCGGAGTGGAGCCTCCGGAAGCCGGTGACGCGCTGAGTGGGCGTGCTGCTTCCAGGGGGCTCGGCAGCCGGGCTCCAGTGCTGCGCCCCGCCGCGCAGCCCCAAGCCCAGCTGCCGCGCTCCCCAGAAGCACCGTGCCCACTTGGTGCCTGGGGTGCAGCACACCAGCTCCCCCATAGTAAGGACGCCACTGTATAGGATTGGGCTGTAAGGCTGGTTTTGTCCCAAATCCCATCTGGAAACTGGACTGGAATGAGTCCAGATACTCCAGATAGTCCAGTTTTTCAAGGTGTTAGTGCCTATAGAAGCCTGGCAGAAGGACAGAGGGGAAAAACAAATAGAGAAGATAAACATTTATAGAGTGAAGCAGTGGCGTTGCTGTCCATCTGCGCACCCTGTGTGGTGACTCTGGCGTCACCCATCAAGTGTACAGACCTGGAAGTAATTGGTGGAGACATGATAACATCATCACGTCACGTCACTGCCAATTTAATTGGTGGTGATGTGACCTGGCATAGCAGCCGCTCCAACCTGGCCTGCTTGGCTGTGAGCTGAGTCGCTGAGTCGGATCGGCAGAAAGCAGCGAGCAAGGGTGACAATCCTTAGGGAGGGGTGTCAGCCTTGATTAGCCACTTTATGCTCCTCTGACTCGGCGACTTGGCTTGGAGCAGAACAGGCCAAGTCACGTTGGAGCAGCAGAAAGTGGCTGAAACTGGGCTGCGCAGCATATTGCTGTGACAGGCTTCTCCGCCATGTTACCCCTCAAATGTGTGTCATCTGGTGCAGGCCGCACGCCCCACACTCCCATAGTGATACCAGTGGAGTGAAGAGAGGAAGGAGAAAGGAGTCAAAAGCTGTAAGAGAGTTTGTGAATAAAGAAACTTGTTAATGTCCAAGTCTTGCCTGCTGTGCCTTCCTTGCTGGGAATACGATACAAAACATACAAGGAGGGTAAGTTTATTATTAGTACAAGCAGGAATATTTCCTTCTGAAAGGGGAAGGAATGGGGGGGAATTAAGGAGCCCACTGAGTCAATCAAAACTACAGGTTCGTGATTTTATTATTATATTTAGAGACTCTGGGATCCCTTGGGGGCTGTTGGCTGGACTTTTGCACATGGAATTTTCCATGCTTCATCTCTCTGTGAAATGAGAAGATTGATGCTGTGTAATTTCTGGTCATTAACTAGCTTTCTCTCTGTAGGAGGAAAGAGCAGGAAGTGAAGGACTGTAGACAAATTTCCTGCACACTGGAACGTCTCTCCTCATGCCTTCCTTTTGGTCTATTATTTTATTTGGAAATGTAACAAGAGGCCAAAAAAACAAAAACAAAAACAAAAAAACCCTGCTCCTGAAGGTTTTTTTTTTCCAATTTCAGATGTGTGTATGCTTCCCACACCCCCAATTCCCTCCCCATTGCCTATTATTTAATCTATTTGCTGCCAAACACTGGAGAATTAATCTTGGTCCAGGCTGACAGAGTTTATATTAAGCACTTCTCAGAGAAACCATATCACTCTGAGCAGATGAAGAAGAGGCAGGCGAGGCCAGCTCACATTCTTGCCCTAGTATTGCGAGAGGGAATCTGTCTTCTTTCTTTCCTTTTGACTTTTTTTTTCCTGAGGGGGAATCTAGTAAAGCAAGTCTTGGCCAAATCCTCAGTTGGTGTAAGGGACCAGAGCTGTGCTTGGATTGAGGAAGTCAAGCCTATTTATATTGGCCACAGGTCTATTCAGGGGCATCACTAGGGGGGTGCGGGGTGTGTGGACTGCACTGGGTGACAACCCCAGGGAGGGGGTGACACCAAAATGTCTTTCTATTCTATTTGTTACTGGTGGTGCGGAAATGGGGTTTTCCTGATCCCTGCCGCAACTTGCACAGGGATCGCATTTCTTGGGAGGCCTCCACATTGTGTGGTCTGGAATGGGAGGAGGTCCATGGGGGTGACACCATGAGATCTTGCCCTGGGTGTAACCAACCCTAGTGACACCTGTGGGTCTATTCCAACAACATCTAGAGATGGAGCTACACCACAAAGGCCTATGTGTGGATCAGGTCAGGCGCATACACTTTCATAGCCATTTGCAGTGGCATCACTGCGGGGGGGGGGGGCGGAGCTCTAGGTTCCGCTGAGATCGGAGCCTCCGTTACACGGAGGAACGAAGTGGCCCCGCCCCCTCACCTTCGGAGCCTTTCAGGGAAGCGAAAGCAACGCGCAGGGAGTGTGTGTGTGTGTGTGTGTGTGTGTGTGTGTGTGTGTGAGAGAGAGAGAGAGAGAGAGAGAGAGAGAGAGGGAGGGAGGGAGGGAGGCAGGAAACAGCTGGCAGAGAGTTTGGGAGAAAAACAGATTGACGTTTCCTGAGAAGAAGTGCTGTCTGAGTTTGGTTACATGCATTTGTGTGTAACATGAAATTAGGCCTTAGTATTCCATTCATCCCCTCCATCCTTCCTGTCCACCATTATCCAAGCCTTGGCAAAAGTTGAATAACCTGAATAAAATGTGCAAGTGAGTACATTTATGCAATGTATTTGCATGTTTTGGGGGTCAAATAGAAACAGCTATTTTTAGTACAGATTGCAAAGTATAATAATATAATAATATAATATATAGTATTTATATACTGCCTTTCTCGGTCATTGGATTTCTCCTCCGACTTTAATCCAAGGCGGTATAGATGGGCAGGCTGTCCTAACCCCCCTTGGTTGTTTTTTTTTACAATATATATAAATGTCCAATCTTTCATGAACGGCTACTTTCCAGGTGGTATCCTTTTTCCAGTCTGACATTTCTGCTGACTGGTGCCTCCCACACTTGACCGACACAGCTGGAAGCTCTTATCTCTCCTCCTGGAGGCTTTCACAGCTTTTTGCCTGCGGCGTGTCTCGAACTTATCAAGTTCACCAGTCTTCGGGCTTTGAAGGCAGCAGCTCTCCCAACTGAGCCAGACTCTTCTGCTGCCCAAGGCTACTTGAACGTGATATTCTCATGAATGCTGACCTTTTGTTATTGTATGTGGTGCAACCTGGGTTTCACCTTTTAGTTTGTTGTTATCCTTACACAACAGTGTATAACTCCAAAAGAAAACCAAAAGGGGAAAACAAATCTGCAAGTTAAAGTTGGGGGAAGAAGATGAAAGAAAGCGTTCATGATACACAACAGAAAGCTGGCCGCAACCTCTCATAAGTAGCATGCCTGTGCCTGAGTCTTGCTCGAGTATTAAGCTGAACTCAAGCAAGTGTACAGCTATCATTGTTTTCTCTTCTTAATTATCAGGGTTCTCAAATTATGTTGCCACAAGCTTCCCTCAATTAACAGCTTTTCTAGCTTGCCCACTTGTTTGTTGTTGTTGTTGTTGTTGTTGTTGTTGTTAATACCATAATCATCATCAGTGGTGTCGCAGGCCACCAGATGTTTGGCCTGGGTATTCTGGGTACTAGCTAGTTCGAACTATACCAAAGAGTTTAAGAACTGGTGATATATCACCGTATAATGTTTGATGTTCCTAGTAATAATAATACCAGTATTTATTTACTGCCTTTTCTTGCCCATCAGATTTCTCCTCCGACTTTAATTCTAGGTCGCTGACCGCTGACAATCCCTCCCCCTTCCCTTGGCCCAGCTTACCAAACGTACCTTCTGCAATGGGCGCAACAGCGACTCCGGTGTGAATAGAGCGGCACCGGCCTCGGTCTTGGTGCTGCTTACTCCCAGGGTGCCACAAGCGTGCTTTACAGAACATTGGTAACACCCTGGACCAGCGGAGCAGCCGCTCTGTCAGTCCAAGACTTGAGCCATTAATATTTATTCTAAGCCCCTTAAAGTGGCCCATTTTATCCTTCAAGATCTCTCTGTTTTTTTGGTCACTACACTATCAGTTTAGCCTTCAGATTATTGGCTTTGCTTGTCATGTACATGGATGCTGTGTTGAATGCCCTGTTTTCCCCCAAATGTTTTTGCCTATTTTTCCTTATTTTTGGACACTTCTAACCCCTTAGAAGCTCTGTGCTCTGTGCCTAAAAAACTGCTGGGAGCAGTAGTCTTTGCCCTTTGCTTGAAAGGCAGCTTTTGTGGATTGCAATAGTCTTTGCCCTTTGCAGTAGTCTTTGCCCTTTGCTTGAAAGGCAGCTTTTGTGGATTGCAGGTCTCTCTTCGTGTCTGGAGTAGGGGCCTCCTATTGATATTGGCATGCACCAACTGATTGGGCAACCAAATCTGTCTGTGTAGGTAAAGGGGTGGGACGGAGAGGCCAGGTGGGTTCCACTCCTACAATCAGGTAACTCTATGACATCATCAAACCTAAGTTACTTAAGTTCAAGCGCAGGGATCCTCATGTGTATTTCCACCAGTGTCCAGGTTCGGGTGAGCCCCCAACCCCATCCTGAGTACCTCCAGTGGCTCGGGTGAGCCCCCAACCCTATCCTGAGTACCTCCAGCATCTCCGTGCAGGGCCCCAATGGCCCGGCCAGCTCCCCGGCAACAAGACGGGGCGCGGCGCTCTTGGCAGGATGCACTCCGCCAGCTCACAGGGAGACCTGGACAAACTTGCTGCCGGAGCTACGAGGTCCCCATGGCCTTGTTGGGAAGGGCGAGCCAGCCATGCCTGAAGGAGCAGCCCTGACTGACAACACCGGCCCCGGGCAGGGTTCGCCGAGCGAGGCGACGATGGCCCCAAGTGCTAGCTCGCCCACCGCCAGCGCCTCTCAATCTAGCCCGATTGAGGTGCGGGGTGTGAAGACGTCTCCGACCTTCGTTGCTGACAACTCAGAGGCTGGCTGACCCAGGAGGGGCGCGGCCAGGACCAGCTGGTGGGATTGGCTACAAGGAGGAGGGCGGGACGAGACGGGGCAGGGCCGGAAAGGGAAGAGGGCATTTAAAGACTCGCTCAAAGCCAGTAAGGAGGTCGGCCTGCGGGGAGGCTGGAGTATCAGAGCGACAGCCCCAGACCACTGCAGTAGCCAGGCCAGGGAAGAGGAATCGGGTGTTGTAACTCCCTCTCCCTTGGGCCGTATCTGAGGCTTTGTTGTGAGGCCCCAGGAAGCCCCGGTCCCGCCCCGGTACTCCGTGCTGGAGGTCGACCCAACACCGCCTGGCCCCAGTGACTCGGAGCGGACCCTCGCCACCCCTCTGCTGGGGTCCCCAACACTGCGCCCCTCACAACCAGATTTGCCAAGATATCTAGTGTTGGTTCATGGAAGGCATACCCACTTACTCTCCAGTAAGAGCAGGGACCAGGATTCCTGGGACAATGGAAATAGTTAGAAATAGGGAATGTATTTCTAGCTAGATAAGTTTAGGGAAATATTTTTGTTGTGTTTGCTCTTTTTCACTCCAAGCCAGCCTGGAAACTTTCATTATGCATTGAGGGTTTTGTTTGCTTTGCTCTTGAGTAGCATCCGAGCTCCATCTGCTGGGTGTTATTGGGCATGGCCAAATTTTTATCTGTGTCCGTCCAGTCAAGATTTGGCATTTCCATCAGCCTGCTTGTACTTTTTTCTACACCCCTCCCCTTTCCCCACTTTGTTTAATCCCCTTTGCTTTGGATATTTAATAAACTAGTTACATTTTGGCTCTTTGCTTGTTTAGCCCATGTTCACGGTTAATTCAGTGGGTTGTCATGCCTGATCACTCGCGGGAACTACTGTGATTTGATCTTTAATAAGAATCCCAGGGATTCTGTGCTGGGAGGTAGGTTTTTTTTTTTTCCAGATGGCCCCCTGCCTGGCTCTGTAGCTTGGAATAGTGGCAGCAGATAGAGTAGTTTCCCTCTCCATTCAGCTACTGTGTTGACCGAGTAAAAAGGGAACATGGAGAGCAGAAAGGGGTGCGTGAACACTAACTGGTAGAGGCTGCTTCGGCTTCCCTTGACTGGCCGGCCTTCTCTCCATACCTCTCTGTATCTATCTCCCTGACAGATGCTCATCACTATTCCTTTGTCTATAGATTCTCATGATCCCACTTCCTGTGATGAGCAACTTTGGGGAATATAGTGACACAGCAGTGGATTATGGATGCACAATTTTGAGGCTGGGCTGACAATCACATGAAAGCACATCATGCTAATCGGCCTTTAGTCCCACTGATCCTAGCTGGACTCAAATCAGTGGTTTATATGCAAACAATGTTCTATCCTAACAAAGTTTCCCTGGAGTCTTCTTATTCACATCCATGCAAACATTCTGGCCATTGAGAGAGCTTTTGATCTTAATTGCTTTCCTCCTTGTGTTGAAAGCACACACAGGATGTGGTGAGGACCCCAAGGATTAGGTCTGCATATGAAGAATGGTCACTGAATGGAAATACACTTTCGTTGCTTGACAGGGGTAAGTGAAAACAGGGTAGTTACCAATGCCATACATATTTTTTTCCTGTTCTGATGGTTCCTTCAAGATGTTTTTGTTGACTCACTCACTTGTTTTGGCTGTACAATCTGTTACTGCATTTGCAGAGGAGAATATCAGGGACACATGGAAAAGGAGGATAACAAAATAAGTGATTACTTTTGAATAACTTTTAGTCTTCAAACTCCCTTAATATGAAAATGGTGTGTGTGTGTGTGTGTGTGTGTCCTACCATTGTAGAATGTAATCGAAGGAGGCTCAGGTGCTATCTCTGTGAGACAGGGATGGCTGGAGAGTCGGGGACTTTGGGGACTTGGCAGATCATGCTATTCTTTACCAAAAGCCACCACCACCCTCAGACTAATACTGGTGAAACAGTTGACTCGAGAAGGGTGAAAACTTGCAATGTACCTTGAGCTGCTATCCAATTCATCCTTCACAGTCCTTTTTTATGTGCACACGTTGAGAGAAGCATCCAGGAAGCTAAGGAGGGAACTAGATGTGATGGGGCCTCACTCATGTTCACATCATTTACATATAAAGGTGGGAAGGGGTTCTTCATTTAACAGCCCAATCCTGTCTACAGGAGCGCTGGCGGAGCGATGGCTCTGCCAGGGTTGGCTGTTGTAAACGTAGGTAGCATGTAGCATGTAGTAAAGATGTACTAAGCATGTAGGTAGCATGCAGTACGCACGCAGTAAGCATGCACTTAGCATGTAGGTAGCATGTACTTACTAAGCATGTAGTAAGCATGTACTTGGCATGTAGATAGCATACAGTAAGCACACAGTAAGCATGCACTTAGCATGCAGGCAGTGGCGTTCCTACACCCCCATGGGGGGCTGCAACACCCCCACGTGACGCCACAAGCCCTGCCCCCTGGGGCATGACATCATTTTCATGTGCCACCGCTGAATTTCAGTGGTGGCGCGGCGCAACACACATACCCCGCCACTTTTCAAAGCATTTTGGAGCCAAACGGCTCCTGGGCAGGCGGGAGGGCTGATCCTGCCACCAGAGTGAAAACGAAGAGGAAAAAAGCAGTGGAGGGGGCGACCCGGGAACGACGACTGTGGTGGCAAGTACACCCCCCGCCGTGTGGCACCCTGCCGCTCTGGGGCCCACCGCCCCCTGCTCCCCTAACGACGCCTTTGCATGTAGGTAGCATGCAGGAAGCACACAGTAAGCATGCACTTACCTCTGCAAATACATGCGTACAAACTACATACATATGCATACATACAAACGACATACTTACATGCATACTACATACAAACTACATGCATAATACACACTAACTATTACATGTACACTATACACTAACTACATATTAACTACATGCACACTACATACATAACTACATGCTAACTACACATGTAGTTAGCATGTAGCTAATATGTACTTAGTATTTAGTTAATATGTAGGATCTGGCAGCGATGGGGATAAAGGGGGATAGGATTCGGTGCACGCCATCGCTGCCAGATCCTACATATTAACTAAATACTAACTACATATTAGCTACATGTAGTAGTTAGTGTGTATTATGCATGTAGTTTGTATGTAGTATACATGTAGGTATGTCGTTTGTATGTATGCGTATTAGGAGTACTTAAAATACTAACATAACTAATTTGAACAATAAATAATAATTTTAATAAAATTAGAGTAACAATTGTGTGTCAGTCATCTAATACTTTTCTATTTACTGACTGCAAAAAGGAAAGGTGCAAGCTGATTAACAATTTTTTTTAGCAACTGCCGTGAATACTGAGTATGTTTTTTCTTATATTTTTGGAAGTTAAAAAAAGTGGGATGAGGCTATAGGCTTACTCTTAATAAAAGCTGAAAATTCAGGGCAAAGGGTCAGAATAACTGGGGCTTAGTCCCCCACCTAATCACAATGGTGCCTCTCATGTTCATAGAAATCCTTGCTTAATGCATAATCTAATTTTGTGATTTCAAAATTAGCCTCTGCTCATCCCAGCTGTACCAGACAAGTCATGGCAACCGCCATCTGTTTTCTACTGTTATGCATCAGCACCTCAACTGGGGAAAAAAAAAAACTAAAGAAAAAGAAAAAACCTGATCAGCTCCGGTCCTCAGCCCTGTCCCATGCTATTCATTGAGGAAAAAGTCTGGAAGGAAATTAAATAAAAGCCTTACGTCCCAATCCTACCCCCCCCCCAGTGGTGCAGCTGCGCCAAAAACGGGTGCACTGTATCCAGTGTGGGGGGGGGGCGGATTGGGAGGCCTTGGAGGAAAGGGGATTTAAATCCCCTTACACCTCTACGTCTCCCGTTCCACAATGGGTCTACTTGGACCTGTGCTAGGACCTGCGCACCTTGGACTAAATCACTAGAGCAAGTCCAAGGAGGGAAAGGGTACCTTTACCTTATTTAGGCCTTTGCTCTTTTATGCTAACTTATGATCACTATTCCCTTTAAGCTACGCAGCCGCACTGCTCAAAGCCCTGGAATCCAAGTGCTACGTAGCTTGGTGTTCCCGTTTGATGCCGTCACCGTGTGTCTGGAAATGTGGCAGGGCTCTGGCAGAGCAACTGAAGGGGTCCGTACAATGGTGTGGACCCCTCAGAGCAGCGTTTCTCAAAGTTCTCCCTACAAGGTGGGGAGAACCCTGAGTGCTTGCGGGGGCGTGGCCTGCAGTGGCGGCGATCCCGAGGATCACTGCCGCCGCCGAAAAAGCCCCCAAAACAGCTGTTTCTGTACTTACTGGGACTTGGGAGGGCTTCGGGGAGGCCTGCGTGACCCTCTGCAGGCCTCTCCGATCTTCAGCTCACTGAAAAACGGCAATTTTCGTCCGCTTCTGGTTTTCTACCCTTTGCACGTTTTTTGGCGTGCAGAGGGTCGTGCAGGCTTCCCTGAAGCCCCACCCAAGCCCCGGAAAGTACAGAAACAGCTGTTTCGGGGGCTTTTTCGGCAGCGACGGCAGCGATCCCCGGGATTGCCGCTGCTGCTGCCATGCTGTCCCAGCTCCTTAAGGGGGCAGGGGACAGCTTTTGGTTCCTATGGTGGGTCATGACCCACAGTTTGAGAACCACTGCCTTAGAGGGATTATAGCTTATGATGCCCCCTCCACACACACAGTGTACCCTTCACCCATGTACTGCTGCTCCTCCTCTTAAGCGCAGTTGACCTGTGTAAATGCAACTTCACGTGGTTGGCAAACGAAAACAATCAAACAAACAAAAAACAACAGTTTAAATCGCGATTCTGCCCGCCACTCCACTTACTAAACACATGCCTGAGAGTGAGCCTGAGATGGGAGAATGAAACTTGAACCATTGGTTTCAGTTCCTCTTGTCGTTCATAATTTTTAAAGAGATGTAAGGGATACCTGGATGTATCAACATATTTTCTGGATGTAAGCGATTTTCAAGGCGAGTACACATGATTTTAGCTTTACACGCTCACTCTGGAATGTAACCCTCGTGTAAGATGAGGACCAGCTGTAGTTTATATTGCATATTGATCATGCATTGACATTGCATCTCTAATCTTCTTAATATATTTCTTTTGACTGCCAGCATCAGAGGCCCTCTTCTTCCAAGTTTCCCCACAGTCAGAAGTGAGACAGGTGGCTGGGGATCAAGCCTTCTTGGTTGTGGGGCCTGCCTACTCTCCCCTGACTTGGCTCCCCCTCGTATCTTTTCAGTGCCAGCTGAAGACCTTTTTTTTTATTTCCCCAGGTCTTTTAACCTCTCCACTAATCATGGTTTTACACTGCAAATGGATCTGTTGTTTTATTCTTGTACTGTTTTATTTATTGCTTTACAAAATTATTTTAATAGGTTTTTATTGTTATTGTTAGTCTGGCAATTCACCCTTATGTGTCTAATTTTCACTCTGTCTTATCTGTGACAACACAGATATTTGTATTTGTTGCTCGTCAGAAACTTGCCAGCAATCCTCCATTATTAATAGGTTCTAGTAGACTCTACATATTGTGTAGCTGTTAGCCCAGTGCTTGCTGGGACATGTAGTTTGCTAAACTAGTTTAGCCTGGGATTGGTGTTAAGGAGTTGCTGACCATATTGTCACACTGATACTCTGCTCCAGGTATAGCCATTGTCAGTCTTGCTCATTATGTCCCATGCTATTGATCTTACTGTTTACTTCCAGCAGTGCTAGACATTGCTAAGAACAACTAAATTGTTATGTTGGTCCAGTTCATGCACACGTGCATCATCATCATTATGGCAGTTGCTTTATATTAAATGGAGGCTGCTGCATCCAGCAAGCTGTTTATTTGGCAGTGGCTGCTGTTGTACGGATCTGGAGAGTTTCAGCACAGAAAAAGAAACACTGCACTGAATGTCAGGCCTCTGCACCTGAGTCATGATCACACAGTTGCATCTCAATTAGCCAGCATACTGTTGGTTGGTTGTATGAATCAGGCCTCAGTTTTATAGGATTCCTGGCCGGCTGGCTATGTGCAGAAAGCACTGCCCTCACTCTAAATTGGCTATGAGACACCAGTGGGTTGTCATGAAATCATTACACGATGTGATCCCAACTGGTTAGGATCACGTAGAGTCTACGTTGTAGACAACGTAAAGAAGTCCATGTTTTAAAAAATGCCACCAAAGGAACTGCTGATCAGGCAGAGAATAGCCTTGAACAAAGCAAAAGAGGTAAGCAAAAGATGTTTCAGGAATGCATACCCTGTGTAAAACGTTTTCCTGCAAAAATGCCTGCACAGTGCACACCAACATTTGACATAGCCCCAATTACAACTCCTTATGAAAACAATTCACTGCTTACGACATGAAGACCCTTTTGGGGGGGGGGGGGACAGGACACATGCCTGACAGAACCACAGTCTGTTTCCACTGCCATTGTTCCAAAGCATCCTCCCAATCAGTTATTGCCAAACAGACGTGAAGAGTAAAGCTACAACACGGACATGCTACAACTGTTGAGGTAAGGAACAGGTTTTACCAATCCCACACGACTGCTAACTATAGTAGAGCAAGTTTCCCTGGATCCTCTTTAAATGGGCAAATTAATACTGTTGGGAAAATCTACAGTGGAACATAGTCCTTGTGGACCATATAAAACGTCCTGAAGATACATAAACATAAACACAGCTATACGTGCAAAAATATCCTAACCAAAGGGATAGTGTTCTGAGAAGCTACACTAATGGACAAAATCACAACGTGCTCTTTCCATTCTGATGACCAGCCAACAAAGAGTAGACATGAGCAATGCTCTTTCCATGATGGCTGTAAACATGCAAGATACTGGATCCAAAGATGCTCTTGTTAAGCAGAAGGCACTTCTGCTTGCAGAAGGTGGCCCCTCTCTCATTGCTGCCCATTCCCCATGTGCAATGCCATTCTGGAGGGTCCCCTGCCTGTGGTGGCCATTTTAAGCTGAGCCTGTGCCAAGATCATATTGACACAAGGCAAAGAGAGCAACCCTTACAGCCATTATGCCAATAAGCAGCCATCAGGCCATTTGGGTCTGTGGCAGGGAGGGGGGGCTAAATCCAGCCTGCTCTTCACCCCCATGAGCAGCTGATCAATGCTATCACTGATGACCTGACAAGGTGGAGGAATTGTGTGCGCAACACCCATTAGTATGTGCAATTCCCCCTCTAGCTACGATATATGTGTATGGAAGCTTTTCCTCTCGCTGGATCATGGCATAAATCACTGGATGAACTGGAATCCAACTCTGTCTCTCACACAGCAAAGGCACTAGAGGGGTGTTCTATAGCCTCTAGAGTGCTGTAAGTATGCTTGAGTAATTGCAGCATATGAGTTCTTGGACAATCCCATTTATTCAAGTCAAAATATGCTAGATTCAAGTCATTAGAACTATGCAAGGCATTAGGTAGAATAAACATGGTATGATGCAATCTATGACATATCTGCTGGGCACAGGGTGGAAAAAGAGATACATGAAATCTCATTTCCAGGAATTTTGAAATGTTTGTTATTTTTGATGTCAGAGAAAGAGAGATTTTGTGTGTGCGTGTGTGCGTGCATGTGTGCGCACACCCTTGGGATCCAGATATTAGATCTGCATAAACATGGAGCAGCCAAGATTCATTCTTCCTTTCTGCTCTTCCTTTCTATTTTTCATTCCCCTTAAATTATTTGTTCAACTTTTGTTTCCTCTTGATATATCTACTACTGTCAGAGATGGTGACATTGGGAGGCGGAGGGGGGAGAGAAAAGCAAGGATGGGCCCTAAAATATCCTAACCATTTATGTATGTATTTTTTGGGTATTGTATTTTTCTTTGTTGTAAGCCGCCTTGGGTCTCTTCGGGGAGAAAGGTGGGATATAAATATTGTAAATAAGTAAATAAATAAATAAATAAAATGTTCACTATCCTTTTTTGAGAACTCTACATTATTTTTGACAAAAACACGTTTTTGTACATGTGCATGTTTAATCTTAGTGGCCTGCAATTTTGCTTATAGGGTTGATACCCAGGGATGGCAGCTGTGCACATCTGGATTCTGTTTAGTAAAAATGGATGTCCGCAAAATAATAACAAAACCCCCAACCATTACCATATTTTTTTTTTACATGTTTGCAAAGGTCTGGAATTCACCGCAGCGATTTGGCCAGGAACGCCAAAGCCAAGCATGTCAAGTATACAGTAATTTGAGAGGCCTATGGTTATTTTTCTCAGCCTTTGCCTACTTGTGCTGCCAAAGGGCCTACATCTGAAAGTGAGTTTGATGTTGTCGACAAACACTGTGACCTTGAGGTTTCTCACAGTACCAGGCAGGCACCAGAGTAAGGTTGCAATGGAAGATCTTTTCATCTATGTGTGTCCACCTGCCAAACTACTGTAGTTAGGTGCCATGAATCCCAAGATATCTTTTAGATACCCTTCTGTCACATAGCTGTTCTTCTTTCATGGCTTAGAGAACATTTAAATTATCCAGCCACATGGGTGGGTTAAACTAGGCAGGTCTTTCCCACAAATGGGCACACACACACACCCTTCCAGTAATAGTGCTGATTTCATGGGAAAGACCCATGCAGTCTGCCCACATGAGCATGACTTGGTCATTTAAATGTTCGCCAGTCCTGGAGGAGAAGCTCACAGATAAACAGCTCTCACACAACTGAAAGAACATCTAAAGGACGCCGAGATCTTCGCTACTCTTGGGCTTTAAAACCTTGCTGAAAAGCCACAGGGTTCTTCTGGAGATGTTTGTTATTATCTTGACTGAAAATGTAACATGTCAACAGCTGCCAGGGTGATGGATGAAATCCTTTGGAGGGTCTACATGTCAAGATAAACTTAGTGTGAACGCTCAAGGCAGCCTGCAGAGTTCCTTGATGTCCTACTGCTTCAGCTCTCTCTAGCCCTGCTGTGAGTTTGGAGGGAATCATAACAGGTTTTCATGCCACAGTTTTTCTTGGACACATCTTAGCGCCGTAAATAAATCTTCCATGAGAACATGGCTTAAGTTCAGGACCACACTGGATTCCCATCTAAAGCCTTCAATGTTCTGGGCTCAGGTCCTTTGTCCTTTTCTAGTTCGCTATGAAGTTTCCTGATAAAAGTACTGCAAATTTTGACTGGATGGTTTTTGAAGGAGATACCTGCATACCTGCAGCTCACTAGCGTTGCTGCAGGGGGGCGGAGCTCTATGTTTCACCGAGGCTCCGACCCTCCGTTACACCGGAGCACGAAGCGGCCCCGCCCCCTCGCCTTCGGAACCATTCAAGGCGGTGAAAGGGGCGGGGCCTCTTCATGCTCCGGTGTAACGGAGGGTCGGAGCCTCGGCGGAACATAGAGCTCCGCCCCCCTGCAGCGACGCCAGTGCTGCAGCTGAAGATTGTAGCTCTGTCTAGTGGCTGAAGACTCTAGAAAAGGACAGGCTCTAGTAACACTAGTAACACTGGAGTTTGATGTTAGCTGAAGAGAGATACTCGGTACTGGGGGACGAAAGCTTACAGTTCAATCCTAACTAAACCCCCGGCTGATGCAGCCACGCCAATGGAGTGTGCGCTGCATCCTATGGGGGCATTCGCAAAGGCCTCCTCACAGTAAGGGAACGAAAGTGGGGCAAACCGCTGCCTGAATGGCCCTTCTCGGATTTGCTGGCATAGATCCGAGGAGAGTAAGGGAGAGGGAAGGGGAGAGGAAACAGGGTTAGGATCTGGCCCAAGTCGCTGCCACTAGGAACCATCCCCTCCCTCCCCATTCCGCCTCCCCCTCCCCACCTTGTTTCACCCCCCACCAATCACCCATCTCCTGTGACGGCTTACCTGCCAGGTCCTTCGCCCTTTGAGGGTACAGGTTGCCCTCTGTGTAGCATAGCTAGTTATACACAGTCTTTCATTATTCTCTCCAAAATATTATAAAAATGACAGGTGTTTCTGCCTGCAGCAGGCAGCCTGCGGCGGAAAGTCTACTTAAGAAAGGGGACGCTCGTCCCCTTCCCCGAGTGTAACGGCGGTTAGGAATTTCTGGGTCTTTGCTTCAGAGGGCAGAGGGCACTGGCAGACAGTACTGCTCTATTTATCACAGACTCATATCTTTCAGGACTGGAGCAAACACCCTATTCTGATTCAATTGCCTTCAGCTTGCTAGAATACTTTGCGTACGTTAGCACTGGCCTTTCAATGCCCTTGACAGCACTTGAAATTATAAAGCTGTTTTCTCTCTCTGTCATTAGCAGTTCCCTACTACGCCAATCTACTTTAAAATAACTTAAAATGTGTTTAAATCCTTAACGTTCTTCCAGAGGATGACCTTTGCTAGGGTTTGCTGTAAGGTTGCAACCAACTTTCATTCTGGACATTGGGCTTAGACCAGTGGTTCCCAACCTTTTTGGCACGGCGTACCGCCTCCAGGGCTGCCATCGTGTCGTGTACCACTGGAAGTAAGTGGTGATGACATCATCACCACTTACTTTCAGGTTTTTGGCT
Source organism: Plestiodon gilberti rubricaudatus (assembly GCA_026170595.1). Taxonomy (NCBI): domain Eukaryota; kingdom Metazoa; phylum Chordata; class Lepidosauria; order Squamata; family Scincidae; genus Plestiodon; species Plestiodon gilberti. The sequence goes on from JANXHW010000002.1 coordinate 158,404,483, forward strand.
GTGACGGAGCCCTGAAAACAACGGTAAGGAGCATTAGCGTTGGCCTGCCCAGGGGGGCGATGACGCATTTTGCGCCATCTCCCCCAACCCCTGCGCTCCCGGAAGGTTTCATTTCAAGCCTTCCAGGACGCGGGGTGGATGGAAGGGCCAGAAAAACGCACTGTTTTCGGCACGATAATGCTCCGCAGCTGCAAACGCAGCCCTCCGGCTGCAAAATAGCAGTTGCGGCTGTCACCTGGGGGCATTGCATCCCCCCGGCCTCGGCCCTGCTACGCCGCTGGTAAGGAGGTCAGGGTGGGCAGGAGGGCATTTCCCAGTGCGGGAGACCCACACGCTCGAGCTCTGCCAGCCACCCAGGACCGCTTACCTTCGTTTCTGGGCTCTGGCGCAGTGGAAATGGTGGCTGCCTTCTTGCCGCCCGAGTGCTGGTGTACCTCCAACCAGTGGTCCGTGCACCACTAGTGGTACGTGTACCACAGGTTGGGGAACTCTGACTTTGACCTTTCGATCAAAAGGCAAGGCAGCTATGGCTCCTCTTGCCTGTTCCCTCCCCAGTTCTGTTGTCCTTTCCTCCTGTTGTCCTTCCCTGCTGTGGTGTTCTGCGCAGAGAGTAAAAGAGGGGGAAGACTCTCTATGGAACCAGAAGGAGTTATAGCTGATTTGTCTTCCTGCCTCCCTGCTTCAACAGGACATTGAAAGGTGTCTAGTGTCCAGGTTACAAGGTGGAAACTGAAGTTTGCTTTGCCCCCAGCTCTGGGGACATTCAAGTCACATGGTGCCTTTACAAACCAATTATTCTCAGAGGCCTCAATATGTAAGCATCAAAACTTACTTCAGGCAGATGACATAAATGAGGTGCTGAGCAAGGATTTAAAAGGAAAACTACAGCACACCTATTGCTCTGATTACATACAGTTTTAGTATTGATTATTCTTTTCTTGAGACCACTATAACCCATTCATTGCAGGGGGCAACAATGCCTTCCCCCAGTCACACGTCTAATTCTGTTTTCCTAGCATACCCACAGGTCACTGGTTAAATGTGATTCTCCAGCTAGTGTTCACATTGCCATTGGAGTGATGTGATGGAGGTGGCAGTGCCATGACATTACTGTAGACAAGGGGCACTTTTTCCTCTCCCTGCCATGCCTATGTAATTTTTCAGTGCTTTAAAGAGCATTTTCTGTTCTAATTTCTTTCTAGGGTGAGGGTTTCTCTGTTTTTCTAATAATGGGAATACAAGAAAGGCTGTCTCTTGATGACCTCCTGCCCTTGCAGCAGTCCCCATCAGAGGCGAAACAAGGGTGGAGCGGAGGCAAGTAGTTTTGCAAGACTCCATTACACCGGCGTCAGCAGCCCCTCCCCCTTGCTGTTGGAGCCATTCCAGCAGCAACAGGGGAGTGTCCTGCGTGTTGCCTTTGCTGCCAGAATGGCTCCAACAGCAAGGGGGAGGGGCTGCCGACGCCAGTGTAACGGAGTCTTGCAGAACTACTTGCCTTTGCTCCACCCTTGTTTCGCCTCTGGTCCCCATCGTGGACTTTTCTGTACAAAAATGTTGCCCCTTTGCAGCATGCATGTTTAAACATGTCAGCTGTTTTTGAAGAAAGAAAAGAGGCACAAAGCCTTCTCCTTCTCAAGGTTTCCACCTATTCAGTAAGGCTCCCACCCTCCTCGGTATATAGACGATGAGTTTAGTATCAGTGCAGACTGGGATATAAGCATAATAAGATATACTGAAGGGGAAGTGTGATAGAAAAGCCACGTTATGGGGTACATTCTGATAGCCTAGTTATCTATAAATGCAAAATAGGACCCAGCTTGCATGAAAACAGGGCAAACAGGCTGGATCACTGTACTTATGTTCTAGGAAGTAACAAAGATGCTCCTGGGAGCTGCTGCCTGGCTAATGAGGCCACAGACTGATCGATGGTGACCTTAAGAAACATCTCTGTTGATACATAGTGATTCCTTTCCTGCTCCATTTGCCTTTAGTTATTAACAAAACACTTGAATGACCTACTTCAGAGCTAAAGTTCGCATCAGCTGGTCCCCAAATGTGACACTAAAACCCCTACCCCCCCTTGCTTGGCTGAGGGTCCCACAGCAAAATTTCAATCCTAAAAGCATCTTTTTGGAAAAGAGAGCCCTTTTTCACAGAATGGCTCAGAAAATCCTGGGGAAACGTTGCCCAACATGGTTCCAATCCAGATATGAGTGCATGGATATTGACTTTTAATCTAGTATTTGCTTTAGGGGGATGGATGGCAAACTACCATCAATGCAGAGCCAGTGTAGAGAAATTAAAAGTATTGGGACCCAATCCTAACCTTTCCTTCCCCCCACCAATCCTGCACTGCGTCCTGTGGGGGGTGGAGTGAGTCCTGGGGGTCTCCTCTGGGTAAAGGAACTTTTGTTCTAGGTCTACCCAGAACAGGTCTACCCGGATCTGCACCAGCAATTTTTCTGGTGTAAGTCTGAGTGGACCCGGGAGGGTGGATCGAGGCCTGGAAGGGGGATAGGATATTGGCGGCACATGGTTTCATGAGCCCCTCATCAAGTAACAAAACAAAAACACCCAACATGCCCCCCTGCCATTATCAGAAAAAGTAACAGAAACTGGGATTTCCACTTGCATCATTTAGCCAGTGATGATTTTTAGTATAGAATTTTAGAACCCCCAAAGGTCACCCCTGTCTGTCATTGACCTTTCTGAGCCTTTGGCCCATAATGCCATTGTGTGCTGCTGACTGCATAACCATGAGAGCCAACTGCAGTACTTGTTTCTCTATTAAAAATAGCAGAGGGAAGAGAAAACCTGGAAATCATAGGATTTAGGCAAGGACTACAGTGTTGTCTCCAGACTGCTGTTGATTTTGAAACAGCCCAGGTCATCAGGAACACTTTAAACTTCCATTAGCTGACATGCTGGATAAAGCATCATGTTTACAAGCACTCTGTGTCAGTCTGCAAGGTCAACAGGCCTCAGATCACTCGGGTGCTTTTAGCGGACAAAAGCTAATGCAAGTGGACGAGTCCCCACAATTGCAGCTAATCTGCTAGAAGGACATTTTGCCAAACATTTGTCCTACTGTTGCTTATGTTGCTGTTGCTTATGTTGTTTATGTTATGTTCTATCTGTCCAGGTCAATATTTGTATGAATGTTGCAAACAAATTTTGGTAAGTTGCAGGCTGACACATGGACAGCGATCAGGTTTCTGTTCTCATGTGAAATATGAGGCTGGCTGGAAGCCCTTCTCCTGACGACCATATCAGTTCATTTGCAGCCGTCTTATCACATTCCTGGATTATTTGTTGCTTTATTTTGCAAGCAAAATAATTTCAATTCCTTTCCAAGACGGGGGTGAGGCTAGATTCAAAGATAATGTCAGATATTCACCAAGGCAGACCTGCAGTATTTTTATAGTTATTAATCCCTCCCAATATTCACTCTGAAATGATGTTGTTGTCATGCATTAATTCTGTTCACACAACTGTCTCTGGGTTAATTCACTTTTAGTCTGTTGTGGGTACAGTTATTCACATATTCCACTCAATGCGGGTACAATCTGTGCACACAGAATATTGATCTGTCAAAAGGAACACAGGTGGAATCATTCACACAGAAATGAGTACCCCTGTAATACCCAGATACAGACATTCTGTAGTTGGGTCCAGTATAATGCATGAATAGCCCTATTAGCCTTAAGGATGAATGATTCATTGTAAATATGAAGTCAACGAACGTTACGTTCACATAAATGCATTTAGCAACAAGACTACACCCTGTCTAAATTTAGACTAGCAGAGTGATCTCTCTGCCAGTCTAAGGTGTCGCAAACATGCCAGAAAGCATGTTTGCGGCACCCAATGAGTAAGCAGCACTGGCGGAAAGGTAAGTCCCCATGGCGTGGCAGGGCAGGGAGAGGCCGGGGAGGGGGTGTTCCGGGGCAGCCAGACTGGCCCGCTGGGCCCGGGAGGGGGGAGGGATCGTCATCGGTATGCTCCACTGAATCCTTTCCCCCTTCCCATGACTGGCCGGCGTTACATGGCCGGCTCAAATGTACCCCAGCAAAATAGCTGGTGCACATTTGAGTACACCCATTGGGGCGGCTGGGGTTCTATTTGGTAAAGGGACAAATGTCCCTCTATCCCGAGGAGGCCTCCAGCTGTGCCGGCATGGGCCCAATCCTGCATAGGATGCGGCAGGTGCCTTATTTGCACCGCTGCATCCCGCTAGACAGGATTGGGCTGCCCCTATTTATGATAATGAGACTAAGAAGACCACGAATGCCTTCACTAGATTGAATAACCAACTGATCTGAAGCAGTCTTGAAAGAGAATTCAGTCATTCCTTATCCACAGGTGAAGCCAGATTCAGGGGTGTGAGACTGAAGCAGTAACGGTTTGTGGAGAGAGTGAGAAAACCACAAGTCCTACACTACAAAGAAAGAGAGCTCATTGTTCTCGAGACTTCTCCCCAAAATATGACTGCTTCACACAAAGATACCCACCATTAATTGGCTTTGCTTGTGGATAAGGAATGACAAAATTCTCATTCAAGAGTGAGTCACCAATTTATATATAGTGAAACCTTTTCTGTTGCTGAAGAAACATTTTTGCATCTCTGACTTGGCGTCTACACTGCTGTGTATGTGTATATCCATAAGATCTCTGCCAGAATAACCTAATCCTGGACAACAAATTTTAACAAAGGTCATGCCAAAATTAAATTAGTAATTTCTTATGGATTTTGTGCTGCTGAACACAAATATGTCAATGAAAATGCAAAATTGGCTACAGTTTGCGAGAGATCTGCAATAGATAGTTCCATAGACATGTACTGGTAAATGCCTGACGGCACTTAAAACACCTATGTACGCAATGTTGGACTGCTTCTCCTAAAATTGAGCCAATTGACAGATTTTATTGTCATTTTTGTTTTCAGCGCATCGAAATTAGTAAAGATTAGCTCTGCGAGCGCGCTCTGACTCCCTCCCCCCGCCCCTTAAGGGCAAAACGGAGCATCCCGGTCGGCAATATGGTAAGCCTATCCAGTTGTAACCTTGCTGCCTCTTTGACTTCATTCAAAGTACACTAGGGCTGCAATCCTGCATAGATGTACCTGGTGGTGAGTCTCATTGAATTCAAGAGACTTACTTCTGAGTAGCCATGCAGAGGATTGTACTGTAGAGTTAATTGTCCATGCTAAAGTGTAATAGAGTGCCTTGTGTATTCTTTTCAATGTCACTGGAGTTGAAATGTTGATTTACTTAACTCTTGTTTTAAAAAAAATGCAAGTGGAAATGGCAGAAGAATGATCGGGGGTGCCAGGGTAGGCTTACCAGATCCATACCGGGACAGAGTGCTAGACCTTTAGGAGAAAGAATGTGGGCAGGTGTAGCTTGTTAAACCCTAGAACACAATCCATTCCTAGGCATGTCTACTCAGAAGTAAGCCTCATTGAGCACATTGTCCCAGTATAAGCCTGCCTTTGACTGTCAGCAGCAAACTCTGTTATTGCTTTATATCTGCATCAAAGAGATCAGTGCAGCAAGTCTTCTGGCCAGTTAAAAGGGACATTTTCTAACAGCTCAAGAACAGCCAGACAATGACACACCATCATTACACAAGTTCTTTCTAATTTCTGCAGCTGCTTTACATAATTGCCTGGCTAAACACCGAGTTGCCTACTAAGTGCTGATTCATTGCTGAGACTGGGTTGCCTCTGGGATGGTATCCAGATCCTTGGCGAATCCCTTCCTGCATCAATCTGGCTGACTAATCCTTTGTTCTAAACCCAATATGAATCAAGGCTGGAGAGGGAATCCCAGCACACTCTTCTAATATCCCTGAAAATAGGCCAGAACTGATACACTCCACCACCTAGTTAGATAGCTGAGGTGAATCACAGGCTCCAAACATTACGTAAGTGAATCACCAGTCGCAAGGAAGAACAAAAATATCTACGAGTTTGGAGAGAGACGAGGCTGAGTGACTGGGCAGGAGCTGCCTTATTATGGACCATTACAGTATTACTCTAGGAGGACTGGAAACCTATCAAAGAAAGGTTCAAGTATTTTAGAATCACCCTAAGTATATGTTTTAATTATACAAATTATATCACATACAAGACCTGTTCCTCCTGGGTACTGATCATTGGGTAAAGGTATCCCCTGACAATTAAGTCCAGTCGTGTCCGACTCTAGGGTGTGGTGCTCATCTCCATTTCAAAGCCGAAGAGCCAGCGTTGTCCGAAGACGCCTCCGTGGTCATGTGGCCGGCATGACTCTCCTTGCCGCAGCGCATAGCATGCAGCTGGAACATGGAGCGCTGTTTACCTTCCCGCAAGCGGTACCTATTTATCTACTCACATTGATATGCTTTGGAACTGCTAGGTTGGCAGGAGCTGGCCAAGCAACGAGAGCTCACCCCGTCGCGGATTCGAACTGCCGACCTTTCAATCGACAGCTCATGGTTCAGCGGTTTAACCCGCTGCGCCACCCGCTGGCCTTACATCACTGATCATTACAAGCCAGATAAGATATGATGTCCAGTGATAAGTGGAGGCATTGCAGGATTAAATGTTTTTTTAAAAAACATTTTTTAAAACATTTTTTTTCAGGGCCTATGTAACTCTGTAGAACAGAACTGAAGTCTGTGAGTGTCTCAGTAGTCAAGTCAACCTTATTTTGTGGGTTTAGAAAACCTAGCAGTCTTCATTCATAACAAACAGAGTGAGCTCTAAATGCTACAACAAAAGGCATATCTGCATGGCAGTTTTCTATGCTCTTGATTTAACCTTATTGTTATTACTATTAAGTGTTTCATGTTGCACCAGATGCTGATTTAGTGCAGCAGTAGTAAAACTGAAGCAAGGAAAACATATGGAAAGAGTTTCTAATTCATTGTGGTATTCCCCACCCCCAACCCCAGTTCAAACTGAACATACGAAGTTCAGTCTTCCCATGTGGGCTGCCAGGAACAGAAGGTTAACTGTTGCACTTCCAGTTCCTCGGAGCATTGTGTATTTCACAGCTCTCCAGAGGGTATCAAAAAAGGCGCTTCTGAATTATTTAGAAAACTCCATGCGCCAGTACCATACTGCATGAGATCTCCTATAATAAACTTCTGTAGCGAGTGAGTTGGAGTGCTCGATGGACCGCTGTAATGAGATCGCACGGCACTTCGCAGATAAAATCGCTCAGATTCGCCACGACTTGGACTCTGGTTTAACAGTTCCAGAAGTTGTCCCTACAGCATCTGTCAATTCCATCATTATGGATTCTTTTCACCTTATACAGCCTGAGGATGTGGATAGGGTCCACTGTAGTTTGAGACCGTCTTCCTGCCCGCTTGACCCTTGCCCAGCTTGGCTAATACGATCTGCGCGGGTTGGGCTGGCCGATTGGGTGGAACCCATTGTGAATTCATCCTTGCGGGAGGGAGTGATGCCTAGCATCTTGAAGACCGCAATTGTGTGTCCCCTCCTGAAAAAAACATATCTGGATTCCTCCAATTTAAATAACTATCGGCCAGTTTCCAATCTCCCTTTCTTGGGTAAGGTGATTGAGCGGGTGGTGGCGTCTCAGCTCCAGGGGATACTAGATGAAACAGAGTATCTGGACCCTTTTCAATCTGGCTTCAGGCTGGGCTTTGGGACGGAGACAGCCTTGGTCGCCCTGCTGGATGATCCTCGCCGAGGACTGGACAGGGGGAGTGCATCCCTGCTGGTCCTTTTGGACCTCTTGGCGGCTTTCGATACCATCGACCATGGTATCCTTCTGGGTCGGCTGGCCGAGTTGGGACTTGGGGGCACTGCTTTGCAGTGGTTCCGTTCCTACTTGGCTGACAGGTCCCAGATGGTGATGCTGAGAGACGCCTGTTCGGCGCCCTGCCCTTTACAGTGTGGGGTGCTGCAGGGTTCTATTCTGTCTCCCATGCTTTTTAACATCTACATGAAACTGCTGGGGGAGATCATCTGGGGATTTGGAGTCGGGTGTCACCAATATGCTGATGACACCCAGCTCTATCTCTCCTTGCCATCACGTTCCGGGGAGGCTGTGGAAGTCCTGGAGTGTTGTCTGGAGGCGGTTGGGGTCTGGATGAGGGCTAATAGGCTGAGATTGAATCCAGAAAAGACAGAGGTCCTACTGGTCAGGAAAGCCTTGATGCAGGTACTGAGTCATCTGCCCATTCTGAATGGGGTTGCACTCCCCCTGCAGGAACGGGTGTGCAGTTTGGGAGTACTTCTGGATTCACAGCTCTCCCTGGAAAGCCAGGTGGCGGCTGTGGCGAGGGGTGCATTTGCCCAGCTTCGGCTGGTGCGCCAGCTGCGACCGTACTTGAGTCGATCGGACCTGACCACGGTGGACATGCCTTAGTGACTTCCAGACTGGACTACTGTAATGCGCTCTACGTGGGGCTGCCCTTGAAGACGGTTCGGAAGCTGCAACTAGTGCAGAATGCGGCGGCCTGGGTGGTCACTGGAGCTAGGCAGTTTGACTCTGTTGAACTGCTGCTTCAGCGGCTGCACTGGCTGCCTGTTCGTTTCCGAGCCCAATTCAAGGTGCTGGTAATGACCTTTAAAGCCCTTCACGGTTTGGGTCCAGGATATCTAAGGGACTGCCTTCTCCCATACATTCCGGCCCGCTCTCTTAGATCATCTGAGGGGGCTCTCCTGCGAGTGCCACCTCTGTCTCAAGTTAGGGGAATGGCAGCTCGAGGGCGAGCCTTCTCTGCTGTGGCACCACAATTGTGGAACTCCTTGCCAGGGGATCTGAGAAAACCCCCCCCCCCATGACTTTTCGGTGGGGACTCAAAACGTTTCTGTTTCTGCCTCAGTATGTTCTGCCTTGTTGTTGTTCTGCTCTACATTGTCACCCCCCCCCCCCCAGTGGATTTTATTGTTTTTTTAATTTACCTTATGTAGTGTTTTTAAATTATGTATTTTAACTTGTTGTAAGTCGCCTTGGGCATTTGCCTCGGCATAGGAAAAGGCGGGGTATAAAATTTTTAAATAAATAAATAAAACAGATTGTTAAGAGCAAATTATCCCTAAACTACCAAAGATAGTGTTTCCCAGCTCCCCTATTTGTTGCTGTCAGAAATCTACTGTCATGCTACTATGCCAATGAGCCTGCTGAAGACACTGTAAAAGATGAGACCCAGAGTGAATGAAATCTTGAAGCAAACCCAGAACCCACCCTGCCCCGTTTCCCTCGTCTGCTCACATGGTGGAGTTTGGATACTGCACCCAGCCCACCTCCTTGTACACGGCGGTCACATGAATGCAGATGAGGCTCTTCATCTTGGCCCAGGCTCTCTCAACCTCTGGACTGGTGAACTCATTGGCGTATTCTTCTGCAAGCACTTCCAGCATAACGCCAGTGAGAATCTGCGAGAAGAAGCAGCAGTAACAGTTAGGAGAGAGGTTCCCAACTTTCCCCCAGCATTTGAAAACGAGAAATCACAATGAGCCCTCATTGATTGCGAGGGAAAACTGCTTGCGGTCATAATTGAAATTCTACCTTATTAGGGGTCCAAAATAAATGGGAGGTGGTGCCATATAGGCTCTGACCAACTTAGCATCCAGCTCAGTATCATCTGTCTAATAGCTGGAATTACATTGCAGGAATTACAACAGCAAAAGTCCTAAAAAGTAGATTGCATTCCACTCTGAGCATTCGGCACGTTACAGCATTAAGGTGCGCACTATGCATGTCAACACTACAAATTTTTAAACAGTGTCAAACCTATTAAACTGTCAGGGCTCCCAACCAAACAACGATGGGAGCCATAATTCTGTTGAGAATTAGAGAGCTCTAACAAAAGATTGTCCACACCCTTACAAAACGGGTTTTTAGTGGGATCCAGAAGCAGTTACAGTAAAACCAATGTCAAACTGGCTTTCAAAGTGTAGACAGACCCTGCAAATAGATAGAGGGGTAATGGTAGCAATCCCTTGCAGCAACCACAACCCAAAAATCTTGTGGCACCTTAAGAACGAACAGATTTAAGGTGATGTGTGGTTTCGTGGACTAGAACCCCAACACTGTAGTGTAAGCGATAGGACCAAAAGGCTAGAAAATGCAAGAGGTTCAGTAAGTTTGTGACCTTTTTGTGAGAAGTTTAAAGCATACAACATATGCACTGTGACACAGTAGTACTACAACAGTAGTAATTGACGATAGTACAGTCTTGTTTGTTTGTTTGGCTATGCTTATCCAACACCTGTAGTGGGAGAAAACCCCATGGTCCTGATTAAGGCCCTAATGAATAGAATGAAATTTGCTAATAAATTCTACTTCAGCAATTTCATACTGGTGTCTCCTTTTGAAGTGTTTGTTGTTGTTAAAATATGGTGACTTTCAGGTCAGCAGCAGAGCGTCTTGGGAGACTGAAATATTCTCCCACTGGTTTCTGAATATTGCCATTTTTGATTTGGGTCCATTAATTCTTTTTGTATGGAGACAGACTTTTTTGTCCTGTGCAGACAACAGAAAAGCATTATTGGCATTTAGTGTTCGCATTTATCATGTTGTGGGATGAGCAGATGAATGAGACCTTGATGCTACTACAGTACCTAATAACGTCAGCTATAACATAAGGCTGTGGGCCCTATCGATGCCCTGAGCAACTGACCCAATAGCTATTCATGTATATTGTTGTCATTCCTGTCTGAGAACAAAAGTAAATATTACTGGGTACTATTAATTTGGGATAATGAATTGAGAAAATGGAAATGCTGTTGTTTCTTAGCCTGCGATATGCATGCACCATCCCCTCCCTCAGCTGTCTAAACTTTGGGAGGCACTTATACATTTTCACATTGTTCTCTCTAAGTTTCATTCTTTGTCACAATCTGCTGTATAAGACTATTCAATTCTATGCTGTGTTGTGCAGTCATGGTTATGTGGGTTAAAACGTCCCTGGCAATGCACTTGTTATTATGCCAGCAGTGTACTTTACAGTGTTCAAGACGAAAGATCTCTGCCCAAGGAGAGTAAAATCTAAAATTTGATACGGGGGAGAATAGTGAGGGTGGGAGAGGGAGGCAGGGGAAAACAGGTAAGTTTGTGTGTTTATTTCAATTACATGTACTTAGGCGGGCAGCTCAATCCTGTTGTAAAGATCCGCCGGGCAGCCGAGGCTGCCCGCTGGATCCTGAGCTCCGCTGTGGGCAGCCTGCAGCAGGCAGCCCGCGACGGAAAGTCTACTCGGGGAAGGGGACACTCATCCCCTTCCCCAAGTGTAACAGCGGCTGGGGCCGATAGGCTTCCTCGGAATTCCGCCAGTTATTTTGCTGGCGGAAGTCGGAGGAGGCCGTGTAACGGCTCAGCCGCTCGGTGGGGGTCAGGATTCGGCCGAGGCCGATCCCCGCCCCTCCCCGATCGGCTGGGCCTATCGACCCCCACTGTTTGCTCCCGAACCGACCCCCCTCCACTGGATCCTTACCTGGGTCTAGCGGCAGGTGGGAGCCGGTCCGGGCGGTGGAGCAGGGCAGGCTGGCCTTGCGCCGGCCTTCCCTGCTCGTGAGTTGTTGTGAAAGTGCTTTACACTTTCGCGACGTCTTCGGCCGGCGGAATGCTCATTCCGCCAGCAGAATTTAGTATAGGATTGTGCCATTAGTTACAGTATAGTCTGAAGACTAAGGTATACATGGATAGTTGTTTAATCTATCAGTCACCCAGACACACAGCACAATCCTATCCAACTAACACCACCGGTGTAACTAGCGGGGGAGGGCAGGGCAGGAGGCCTTGGAGGGGAGGGGAGATTTAAATCCCCTTTCAATCCCCCTTTGGAGGGGATTTGAATCCGCTTTCCACTCTGGGGCCTCCCGTTCTCGCTGCACCGCTGGTTACGCTGGTGGTGTAAGTTGGATAGGATTGCGCTGACAGTCACCCACAGCTGTGGGTGAGCTTCCTTCCTTGAGTCACTTGCAGCTATTTGCTCTGCAAATGCTTTTCTGCACCACCTGCAGTCTGCTTATGGCACTCTGTGATCTGAAGTGCATAGGTGGCTCTGTGAATGCTAGTGGGCGCAAGCACCCAGTTTTGTGGGCCAATGTTTAGACTAGACATTATGGTCCCTTCTGACAGTATGAATCCATTATGCTTTGGAAGAACACACTTGTGATGTAGAACAATTATAGAGTGATTCATTCATCATGCAGCCAGTCTACGATGGAGGACCTTATGACTAAGGAGGTGGCACTGTAATACTGTAACTCCTCTATGAAAGATTTAAGGACATAAACAAAACAGTTCTCAGAGGTTACTGTAATTTCTGGTTTCATACAGAGGTCATCAAATTGTGACCTCTTGGAGTAGCAAATGAACCACATAGCCTTAAAGCAGCCTTGCAAATAAGGATTCCTAGTTTGCATAACTTTTCACTGGCCTGCCTGAACACAACACAGTAAAGCGAGCCCTTTAGCATTATCAACAGTCTGAAGACTGAGAAAAAAGGAATAGACTTTTGAAATTTACAAAAATATATATATATTTTTAACTCACCATGGGTGAGTGGGCAAGTGGCTATTTTCAAGTCTGCTTTAAATCCACCATAAGAAATTTCCTGCCCATCATTTCAAAGAGGGATTGAAGACTGTGGGGTTAGCTATCTTCCCTTTCACTTCATTTTAACTTGCGCTGATGTGTTGAATGCCACTGATCAGAAGAAAACTGCATAGGAATTAGGGCTGCAACTTTTAACTGATTAGTTGGTTGAACGAATTGGTTAAAAAAAACCTTTTAAATTGACTAAAAGCAATCACTGATGAATTGGGAAACATTTTTTTAAGTTAATTATTTTTAATACAAAAATTGCAGATGACAGGCATCATCGTAGAAGACGCACCCCCTCTTCACTCTCCCACAGATGGGGCCTGCTGTTGTAACAAATAAATGTACCACCTGAAGTATGCATTTTTCCATACTATTGCTTTTTATTGGTAGGCAAATTCGTGAATATTTAATTGATTAAAATTCATCTCATGACTCAGCTATGATTTCTTTAATCAGCTGACAGCTGTAATACAAAATAGACACAGCTGCTGCCTGTCATCCATTAAGCAAACAACCTAATTTATCTGATCTCATTGGCTATTCAGTTCTATAATAGGCATTTCCTAAAGTAAACCGAAAAAAGGTGTTCTCAAAACTTTTCTGCCAACAGTCTCCCAGAGTCTGAGGAATCTGTGGGCCTCCCCCAACACTAAGAGGGATGAAACATAAGGAATACCATGCAAGGGATTATGCCTACCTAGCTATTGTGATTGTGCAGTCATGAACACTGGTTGGCATGGGGGTTGTAGAGAGAGTCTGCAAGATCAGGGCAAAGGAAACTGACCAACAAATCGTACAGCCAGAAGCATGACCAGATGACAAATCCAGAAATTAAAATCAGGAAAAACATGGATACGAAGATGAAGAATGTTTCAAGCACTCTATGAAATTACCGGTACCGGTAAGCCAGGGTCAAAACTCCCATACATTCTAGCCCACTCCCAGAGATCATCAGAGGGGGCCTTCTTGTGTGTGACACCCTCAACAGAAGTGAGGGGGCAGCAGCAAGGAGTAGGGCCTTCTCAGCTGTGGCACCACAGTTGTGGAACTCCCTTCCTTATGAGTTACGAACTGCCCTCTCCCTTGAAGAGTTCCAGCAAGGGCCAAAAACATTTTTTTAATTCCTGATGGCGTTTGTGCAGTGCTGGTTTGTGGTAGAGATTTTCATATTGTATTACGTGTGTATGTTTTTTTGTGTGTGTTTTATGTTTTCTATCCACTTTTATTGCTACCTTTGATGGCTATCTTTTATTGTTTTATTATCATTTATTGCTGCTTTTATTCGTCTGTGTTGCTGCGTTGTTTTTATGCTCCTATATTAAATATTTTTATGTATTGCTGATGTGTGTTGCTGCCTCTGGCTTTTTTGATGTTATATTGTTGCTTTCTTTTTATGTTGATGGTTTTTATCTTTTTTACGTAAGCTGCCTTGGGCGCCCATGGTAGGGAAAGGTGAGCTAAAAATGCATTAAATAAATAAAACTGGGGACCATGTCTAAGAGGCAATGAGTATAGGTAGAAGTGAGAGAAAATGGTTTTATTTTTTCGCAGATTTCAGTGTATCCCGCAGGTGTACACACTCAATATTTCATAGTTTTCTTGTGGCACCAGTATCCAGAAACATAAATGAAGAGACCTATAGCTTAAAAAAAACCAGCTACCTCAGAACACTGGGAACAAAATGTATCGTCTGTACACTGACCGGAAATATGAGTGTCAAAAAGGGGCTTCTTTCCAAGGGCGGAAATTCTGTGACATTTCTGCACTTCTCTGTCTCAGTGGACATCAACTGAAACATATGCCTCCAGATAACATCTGACAGCATCATGACCACCTGGAACAAAATTGTCTTCTCTCTCAACTTGAAGTCTGAAGAAGGGAGGGCCAAAAAGCATTCCAGCGCTTTGGGCATGAGAGGAATGAAATATGATTACCTCCCCACCTAAGATCTCCAAGCCACAGGAAAGGATTTGAAAACATGCAGAGCAGGGGAGGGTTGAGGGGGGCAGGAAGGGTCCTAGCACTCCTCAATGGCACGTGCGTAGAGATGGGATGTAGGTGAGTGCTCATATAAGTGCCAGAGAGAGGCTTGCTAGGGCTGCAATCCTATGCACACCTTCTTGGGAGTAAGCCCCTTTGAACACAACAGGGCTTACTTCTGAGTAGACATGCATCAGGTTGTGCCATACTTCCCTCCACCCCACCCCACTTCTATGGATTGGATCCACTCAGAAGTCTTGGAGCAGGGCAGGGGACGGTTTGAAGGGGACTGGAAAACATCCCAGGACTCTTCAGTTGCAAGGCGCAGCGGGGATGCCTGGGCTATCTGCGTTGGAGTGATGCGCACACGTGCTGTCTCTCTTTATCTTCCCACCACCTGAGAGCAAGTACTGTACCTGAAAAGACTCACTGATCAGCACGCTGCCAGGGACACTGGCAGGAAAGCCTCTGCCTTCC